>OX419717.1:72703494-74024826 GCA_948474765.1 Patella depressa
ACATTCTAAATTTTGTCTTGGTTTAATCTTAAGAGTGGGGGGTTGGCCGAATGGTTAGCATGCTGCACTGTATCATATGGCCTGCCATTGAATCAACTGGAGTGGTTTCGAATCCCAAGTTGTACGTGGGGCAAGGAGTAAGGTCGCCTGTCCAGCCTCGTGGGTTTTCTCCGATCTCCTCCCACTGCTAAAGACCCCTACGCGCAAGTTTGTGTCGAGTGGACGTTAAACCCCACCCTCTCTCTCTCTCTCTTAAGAGTGATATGGGGAGATATGTAGGACAAAGTTCCTATTCACAGCCACATTCATAACTACCCCTTTCGTGTGCTGTAAGAAAACCCTTCATTTTATGTACTTGGCAAGTAAAATATTTTCAGAAAACTTGACGATATTCCGCATTTAGAATTTTCGATGTTAGAGATTAACAGTAGACCTACTAGAGATGTCATATGATTGATAAACACGATCCAAGGCTGTGACAACTACCGGAAACTATTCCATACCGATAGAAGGAGAAAGATTGTAACTAAGCTAACAAAGCCGCTGATGTTTTACGGACCACATACAGAAACCGAAAGGCTAAAGCACCTTTGAATTAAATGCATACTTTGAAAGCAGGTTAATCCGACTGCAAAATGTATAATCAGCACGGACCTGTTAACCACGTCGTTTTATTTGTGCTTAGATATATAGATATTATTTAAATTTAGTAAACAAAAAAGATGTCTGAGAATTATATTATTGCATTATCAACGACAAGCTAATCATTGTTAAATGGAATAAACAACCTTGGAGGATTTTATTTTTGTAAACAGATGCTCATGGGAAGACGAAGATGTTTTGGTGTTATGTATTCTTGTGGTAAATGTCAGAACATTATTTTATTTGATAAAACATCTAACACGGGGCAATTTATAAATTACATTTCCCATCTGACATCTTATATAGAATGATGGTTTATTAAACAAGTTCTGACAGCAAGACCAAGTCTGGGACCTGTATGATGGGTAATTACCACAGGGGCGTTTTAAGGTTTATCATGGCGGCGGCTATACTATTTTGAGGGCCCTCTTTCGCGGGGAGGGGGGTGTTTTGATGATTTTTATGCCAATGCAATGACTGCATTCTCATTCAGCAATCGATTCGACAGTAAATAGATTGACTCGGATTGGGGGCCCTTTCCCTTGGCCAGAGGGGCCCTTTTGTCAGAAGTGGGACCCTTTTGTCTGCCTGTAGGCCCCTCTACTAGGATACATTTTCATTTTTCTTATCGGTTTTAGTATTTTTCTCCCGTTTTATTTTTCCAATTTCTTTGATTCTTTTCGCGAGGAGGCTAGCGCCTCCAGCGCCTCAGCTATAAACCGCCCTTGAATTACCAACATTCCCATAGCAGTGGCTTAATATTTTGAATGTATTAGTGCACATCAAGATACTTGCAGAGTTACGGGGACTCCTGTACAAACAAACGCCTTTTATACTAGTTGGGTACTTACCATGTTTAACCAGCCGCTAGTTGTTAAAACTTGATTCCTCATGTCCTGTAAAATATATTTGATAATACTGTATTTAAATATAATACAGAAAATAAATGTTCATACAAATTAATCATCGCCTGGCCAGTGAAATATAGACTAATTATCCCAAATCATTATTTTATACCGTGGAGCGATCGTAAACACGGTCGTTATAACTCAAGCTGAGACAATTTCTTTTGCGGGCGAGGGGGGCGCTATATTTGAAGCAGGGGTAATGAGCAGCAACCACTGCTGTATTGGAAGCGGGACAGTTAGGGCAGGAGCGATCGTTGTATTTGGAGATGACACAATATGGGCTGGTAGAATTTATTGTCGTTTTGTAATCCATATTGCCTAACCCAGATAACTATATAATTTAATGATATACATTATGAAGGATTAGAAAATGAGCTGACATTTCTTGCTGTATAGTTAAATAATAGATCATGCACCAGGGATATACTTCACTCTAAGCCGTGAAATACTCATTTTAATAATATTATAACCTCGCTTGTTATTGTTATAACTATAAATAAACAAATTCTCGAATATCCATTTTGGGTAAATCCTGTAGATCGGATTCAAATCTGATGAAAATCGAAAGTATCAGAGGGCATCGACCATCGAAAGTAGAGAATGGTCTTATCTTGTTAACCCATGGCTAATTGATACATAACATTTCAGGTTTAAAGAAAGACCTGCAGACTTAGCTCTTGGATATTGTATGTCTATATTTCTAAAGATAAAGAATGGAATTTTGCCTGCTTTGGTTTATCTATTGGTTAACGGTGCCGACATTGGAACCCCAAATGATTATATTTTAACACATAGACGCAAACATTCGATGAAGAACGATAAATTAGTATTATAAAATCCATTGAAAAAAACAAATTGTGAGTAGGCGCTTTAGTGCGTAGGAATAAGTGGGGATCCATATATTAATTTTGCACCAGATAACGTGTTCTTCGCACAAAGCAACCCATAGAGATTTAAATATGAATATTAAAAACTATAGCACAGTGAAAATTTACAACTCACCAGATCATGTATCATCAGGAGAAACATAGATATTTTTACATTTACAGCTTTAGATTGGTTATAGACAGGGGGAATCACTCTCCGATATTTTTTAAATAAATCTGCATGTAGTCGACTTACGTCATCAATATTGGCTGCAAAAACTAGAAATAAAACAAAAATAGTTGATAAATGGGATAATAGTTTAAAAGGACAAACAGATTTTACAAGTAATTACTAGTTTCTGTGGAAATCTCTGGTAATAAATTGTGGGATTTAATTAAAATACAGACTAATTCTCACAACATTGTTGTAAATAAAAAACAGCTTTTACGACTAATTCATTGTTGATTCTGTTCTTTTATTATGGTTAACGATCCAGAACCTATGATTTATTATTGACTAAATAATTTTTGCATCTTCATTCCTTTGAACAGCAATAAGATGTTTTTTACACACTTAATTGAACTCTATTGTTTCAATTTAATTAAATTTAGCATTACATTGAATTTGTCCCTCCGACCTTCACAGAAAGAGGGCAATTATATTAAAATGAGTTTGACTGTGCGTCACTCTGTTCCGTCATATTTTTGGGCAGTACAATTAACTCTCCTTATTGAGGTAAAATGTTTGGAATGAATCGCGGGAAGGAGGGTGTGTGTGGGTATCTGCTACAACCACCAATCTAAGAAAAGTCACATGATCGCAAATGATTTATAAATGGTGGCGTGCATAACATTAATATTTTTTGTCATTAGTTATTTATTTAGTGGTTTTATAGCCACGCAATGACGACAAACAAAGCAGCTAATTAATATTGCCCGTTATTAGTTGGATCCGTCAGGTATGTGCACTTTTAAACCACATCATTAAAGGTACTAGGCTGTATTTAACACGGCAACTGCGTGTCTCTGACCTTCCAATACCTTAAATAACAACCGGAAGTAAAATTATTATCAACTCTGGATCATCTAGACTGGTCAATAAGCTCTCTGCATAAAAGTGGATTATAATAATTCTTAAAAGGTATCTGAATTTAACAGTATCACATATTAGGTGCACATATTCAAGAGAGTTAGCTACCATGTGATAATTATAATATAATTTATTGATGGCTGATATTACAGATAAATACCTAGCATTGGAAAAATGGATAATAGATCGAACATTGATTGCACATTGGCGGGCCAAAAATTCTTCATCCAAAATAACTTTAATAAAATAGTTACAAAACGTCTCGCCTGGTGCTCTATGTTCTAGTTTTAATTTCCAGTCCTACGGTGATACAAATTAGATTTCAAACATTTTAAATCCTAATCTAAGACACCTGACAATAATCAAAAGTTCGTTGATTTCTGTCATAAAATAGTCCGTATTTTCTAGAATGGCAGGTTTAGTATCATATATGTTAAAGGTCACAGACGGCGATAAATCTTTGACGTTTTTTTTTTCATATGTCTTAAAGTGACTATAATATTATAAATAAAACCAATGTTGTTTCTCTTCCAGACAAATTGGAAAGTTCCATCAGAATTCGCAGCATGCAGCACAAGACAATATCCTTATGTTTCTTAAATGATATATATGTTTCCTTTTCGAAGCTATAAATTGGATAATATGAACTGCCAATGATATGTCTCATTTAGAAAAAATTTCATGTTTTTAAGACAAATGATATTATAAATATACCAATCAGGGTTGGATTTCACGGATACTCTAGGTCTAATTAGCCTGTCGCTATATCACCTCGTTGTTTATTTATTTATTTAGTAAGGCGGGTGCAGTGTACTTGGGTCGTTTTCTGTAGGCCATTGATAAATTCCCTGACCTTTATGTACATTGGCCATAATATCGTGATGGGGTGTTTTTACTGAGAAATAGTTTCATGTTGTTTTTTTTTATAAATAAGAAATATGTTGCCGGTGGCTTCTTGTGACTAGTTTAAAGAATGGACCCTTTCGAAGTGCTCACCTTCTTTTGTAGACCATTTGTAAACAGGGACATTCTAGGTCACAGTGACCTAATACAAAATAACTGACCCGTGTCTAGACAAGGGTTACAGGCAGCAGAATCCAGTATTGTTACTATAAAGCGGTGAACAAACCAGCCGATTGTTTCGATCGAATAAGTTGGCGCCGAAAATCGCCTAGTTTGTCCATACTGTCATTTGGTCGAATCAAACATGTTTGATATTGTTTTGTTTCGCTATTTGTTAAAAGTTAAAAGAGGTATTATGTAAGATTTAGGCTGTTCTTTAGAGCGGAAACCAACAGGGTCAACCCAGCTGAAAAGTGTGCCAATATTCTCCTATCAATGAATGCATATCTGGTATCATCAGAATGTAAGTCTGTCGGGTATTTGGTGGTGGGTGTGGTATTCCATGCCAAATATGCCATGGCCCCCAACTAGGCTAGATTAGTTCAAAAGTGTAACGCACATCTTCGGGTATTACAAATAAAATAAAACCAAGTACGAACAATCCAAACCATTAGACAAAATTCGAAGTCCTTAAAAAACGTTATAAACAGGTGTCCGGGAGAGTAAGCTTACCCTGCCACACTCTGACAGACATTTCTAGGGTGGGGTATACTTGACAGAAAAAAAGGTCTATTAAGGTGTCGAAATTTATCTTTTAGCATCTACTGAGTACTTCCATTATCATATTTTTAAGTTAAGATACTGAAAATACGCAGTTAGCTGTATTCTTGCCTCAATACTCCGAACTATCGGAGAATTTCCAGTCGCCATTTAGATTCAAAATGACCGCGTATGGGATTGCGCCTATTCAGTTCCACGTTATGATAAAAGCATTATCTCAGTGTCGCCATCTATATTTTAGCACGCACTGACTTCTTTGAAGTTAATATATATACCGAAAATACGCAATTCAATTATTGGCGGTTGTAATAGAAATGAAATGAAATGGGGTTAACGTCCTACTGTAGTAATATCGTCATTGCAACATTGTTTTCAATATATTAGATAAGGAATAGAGAAATATGATGGCATTATAGTGTAGTAATTCATGTTTTGGCAAGTTGTGGGATTCAAACATATTCACATGTTTACATGTACTTAAAATACTCAAATCAAACTTGCATGAGTGACATATGGGTATATAAAAAGAGTTATAGAACCAAAACATATCTGGTTGTCAATAAAATACCACGAGATGTACACGTGCTTGCAAATTTGCTAATTGCATCATTTGGCTAACATAACCGATCATAATCAGTAATTGGACAGATTCAGGGCCTTGGTAGCTTATTCTGTGCCTGATATCATTGAGTATTATAAAAGAAATTATGGTAAAGTTTTAAGACGGACTTCATTTGATTATGGGACGATTACTATCTGAGTTCCGAGACAGCAGACAGATTCTAAAAGGGAAAAGATGTAACAGTTTCAATCAGCAGGCGCACTGGCCAGGGTTTGAGATTTTAGTACTGCAATCTATACTATGCTTGTATCTACATATATGTATTCAGCTTGATATATAAAATGTAAAAACGAACTGTTTCATTGTTATTCCTGGCAAGACAAAAGTCTTAAGAAAACTGTAAGAAGTAAATACACAACGTGAAGCAGAAGCAAAGAAAGCTAGAGACAAATTCTAGACGATCCCTAGGCTACTAAAATATGTAATAAGAAAAGATGCAGGGGGTATACGTAAGATGTGGCTACCTGTTTGACAATGGTCTGCTCTCCACGTTTGTTACAAAGGTCCATGGTACTACACTACTGTTCTGATCTGAACTGGGCTAATGAAGGCGGGCATATGCCAGTGTGCTATGAGGGAAATTTTTCCCGGGCTACTTTTAACCATATTCCTTCAAATTCTAAACTTTCTGACGTAATATATGGGGAATTAAATTTTTATTTCTTTATATATAAAGATCGACAGTTATTTGCTTTAGTTTAACTCCTCCACGTTCAACTTGATCTGACGCAGTTCATACTTTAAAAAATCAAACAAGATCAAAGTGAGTGTGAATAAAAACAGTGAGTTGATCGGATAATTAGAACTAGCGTTTTTCTTGGATGACATTTAAATCAAGCTTTCACCAGGGCCTTAAAACTATGTAAACATTATATGACGTAATTGGGGTATTGATCAATATGTGCTTGAATCACGATCAAATCATTTAGAATATACAAAGAGTAAAAAAATATCCAAACACCTGAAACGTTATGTGCATAAAAAAAATGTTATTACTTAAAGTGAGAATTTCATTTTTTCTAAGTAAGTCAAAACATAATTATTTCTGTCTTTTTGCTCAATAGGTTGTCAACTTACTATTATACGATCATAGGCATCATTTTCCACAGTTAAAAATCATTCACACCGGAAATAATAACACAATTACCTCCTTTGTTTTTCTAATCCCCCATGCAGTAGCTATCTTCAAGCATTTAGAGTTTAAAATGACATTTTTGCCAATTTCTCGACCGGCAATAGTGAATTATGGTATTAATACGATTATGCTTTAACAAGGTAGGAATATTTATTGATACCATCTAATGTAAGGCTTTATTTTAATACATTTTAAAGATATAACTTAAAAATATGAAATTCTCGCTTTAAATAAATTAGGGTCGTCGATACATACGAGGTACAAATTAAAGTCCCCCACCCCCTCAATATAGAGGAAAAATGAATGCTGTGATGGAAATGTCATAGATTGCACCATCCTTCGCCCTGACCATCAGTCGATAATTGTGAAAATATCATCAGACCAGTGGGGTAATAATCATCGACGCTCTGCAAGAGACGATGCAGCACATTTAGACGAATCATTATGTAGAAAAGAGAATGGTTACATCGATAGACAAAATTTCCGCCTGTTTGTTTCAACATTTCTTGTTTACCAAATACATGTACAACATAACTGTAATTAAATTTCTAAATCACTTTCTTATCGTACTATTCCGTAACATTTTGGCGTTTGATTTCTATTCTCAAACCCCATTTATTAACATATACACCGTGAAACAACGGAATCAACCTATTATCAAAAGCATATATTTCTACGCATAAAACTATATCAATTCGGAATATTGAACAGAGGGTTTGAATTATTCTAGTGACATACATGCTCGTACAGACGTGTACTAAATAATTATTTTCTCAATACGTCGATTGAGAGCTAAACCTAGCACAAAACTAAACCATTATCGACAACTGAAACAAGCTTCACATTACATTGTTTTAAGGGGGTTTGATGGCTGAATGCTTAGTACGTGTGCGCTGTACCTTAAGGTCTGTCATCGAGTCAGTTAGTGCGGTATCGATTCCTCGGTTGTACGTGACAAGGAGTAGAGTCGCCTGTCCAATCTCGATGGGTTTTTCCAGTTTCCTCCCACTGTTAAAGAACCCTACGTGCAAACGAATCATATATATGTTTCTCCCGAAGGAACCTAGTTTGAGTTGAGTGTGAGTTAAACACCATTTTTCTCTCTCCCTACATTGTTTTAATCAACAATTGAAATATGTATCTAAAATCAATTGCAGAGAAAGCTGGAAATAAATTGATCTTTGTTCTTCCTTTATCGAAGCTTGGGATTTAAATGTTTATGTTGTCGGATAATGTACTTCAATTGTCAGGTTTTGTCATTTTACACCAAGCCAAAAAAAAAACCTCTTACAAATCTATGTTATTCAGCATGCCTGCTTTCAATACAAAACAAATAGAATAATGATTATCAAATTTTTGTCTGTTTCAGTTCCGACACAGGAAAAGTCCGCTAGCGAATGCCATAAATGGTTTTAAAATTAACACTTGTTAAATGTGGTTTGTACCCATCGGCAAGTAGAATAGGGTTTTCTTTCGAACCTCAAAGTGTAATTCACTTTCCAACACAATTGTAACTCCAGCTGTTAAGGAAATAACAGATAATTGTTTAACATATTGTCAGCAAGCTCGGAATATTCCTCAAATTTATAGACGGAGGGTAGTTTTAAGCTGGTGGGGGCGATTTGCCCTATACTACTGATACCATGTTACCCAATTACTTCAATTAAATATGTTAAAGAATTGATTTTCTGAGGAAAACTTGCAAAAATGTAAGGCAATGGGATGGTCAAGGTGTCGCCATTTTAGTTATATCCTTCCCTATTAGTGACCCCCTCCCTCGTCTTCATTAGCCCATTTATATTAGTGAAATCTATGATGTACCTAAAGCAGCCACGTCTTCGACATTGCAAACACGACTTATTGGTCTAAGTCAGCAATGATGCTGTTATCTTACCGTCATAAGTTGGGCTTCCGATTTCCATTGAGGACGCAATGCAAATTGTAAACTTGACACACGAATGGCGTGCCAGAATGCTTTTAAGCGCTATTTGTAATAAAGCGACTCTACGAACGAGACTAAGAATATCCCACAAGGGTAGGCTACCTGAGTAGACTGGAATAACCGCATGTCAAAGAATGCCATTGAATTTGCACTCTTCGCGTATTTCGCCGATATAAATGATTGTAAAATACGATTGAATGCTAATCAGTTTATACACAGGGTGGCCAAATAAAACCCAGCAGAATCCATCAGAATTTTATTAAACCCCACAACGGTCCAGCAAATTTCAAGATATTTACTTCAGTATGTGTACGATCATCCCCTAAGGTTTCCGTTAACTAGGTCGCTTTACATAATAGTCGTTTTCTTTCCAAAATATGCTCCAAATCAATCCGCGGCGTTGGGGGAAAACTTGCATACATCGTTCATTATTGTCAAGTACTCGTTGAAAACATTCTCCTTCTCGGCATATTCTATTTACGTTGTCTATTGTGGGTTCACGGTGGTTAATGCGCTGGCTTGCTTGTCTGGGGATTTGGTGTTCGATCCCTGTATTGGTCGAGGAAGTTCATCTGCAGATTTTCCGGCGTGGTTCCACCTTGTCAGTGATACAAGACCCGTGTATGTACAGATTGGCGTACACATAATATATCCTTTGGCAGTTGGAATTCTATATAAGAGTAAGCCATAGTGCCGCTGAGAAAAGTTCAGTCATATTTTGATTTGATTTAAAAATGGGGGAGCGAGACTTCCCTTCGAACAACCAGCACGGTGGTTGCAATTATTGCACACGTCTTGTCAGACCTTCAAGGGTTAATATCTTCGCTCGCAATTTGAATGAAATTGTCAAATTATTCGTTTTACATTATATATTTTCGAACTATTATAGCAGGAATGGCTAGCCCTTTGCCTGCCATCTTTAATTATTTTACAAATTGACAATTCAGTCGGTAGAAAGTTGATTTGTAATAGGTGAATTCTGAGATCACGTAGTAATTATTCATTAAATGTACCAATAAATTAAATGTAAATTAACAACAATAATGGCCTCGGGTAATCATCCATACAGATTTTTGATCATGCATTAAACATTCGTAAAATTCTTGACGTCTAATTCCTTCTGCACGCGACAAACATCTAATAACATGACAAACGATAATATGCATGTGCTAAATTTATGTCTTAAACTTTATTACGGCAACAATAATATAGGTGAAAGAAAAAAGAACGCAATTCTGTTTGCCAGCTTTATATTTTTTCCAATGTTATAAAATGTCACGAACAAACTATTACATTTCTCATTTTATATTTACATCATCGTCTATAAAATTTGGTTAATAAAAGTTTGCTGTTTGACAGTTCCGGGCCTTGCAATGAACAGATTTATAGAAAAAAAGTCACAAACATGCTGAGTTTAAAAAGAAAATTGTTTTTTCCTATTGACGTTAATGGTGTCCCATTTTCACCGCAATGATGAGTCATTTTTGTATTTATAACATATTTATTATTTTCCACTATAATGATCAAATTTAAACAATATATAAGGATTTTATGACATACAAATTGCCCATGCGTCATTTGGCGCTATGGGAATCCCGTGTAAACTAATCATTACAAAACTGATGGTGTCTCGCAAAAACGAAATGACGCTTTGCGTGGAATGTCTTAGTTTTGTTATGTGTCTTACGCAGTTTAGTCGGACATGTTCACATTAAGACCATCGAAATGGACCAATTCCAATCAATATTTCCAAGTTATGATGAAATGAAAACTTATCCATAACTGTCAGGTTTCATTTGTATATGAACGTCTATACATTCGTCGCGATACCGAAATCCTTACATAGACTACGCCTATCTGGTTATCTTCTGTTTCAGGTTACTTTCCTTATCAGGTTTCTCAAATAACGACCGCGGTAGAATTTTGGTTATATATAAGTTCTGTGATAATGGACCTTATTGAATATAGGAGTAATATATTTGGATCCAAATGGATCTCTCACAGTGGCAACACTAAGACGTTCGGGTAGAGTTCGACCCTGAAAATTTCCAGACCTTGACTGATCTCTAGTTGGCCTCCGTGATGGTAATGCAATATTCATGCTTTTCTCAAATTACTTCCAAGTGGTGGACACAATTGTCAATAGTGGAATTCCAAAACGGCTCATCACTCTCATTTGAAACTTGCAGTCACAATAATATGAGACTACTCCTTTATCACAACACGTATACCTTTAGTCTCGGTCCATAAAATTGCATTATGTAAGCAATATTTGAACATGCAATTTGAATTATTTCAGTCACATAAATAAGAGTGTGGCGGTTGTCATCTAACACCAAGCCAAAATAAACCCATCTAACTAATCTATAACATACAACATCCCTGCTGAACAAAACCAACATAATGATTTTCAATTGTTTGTCAATTCCGATGCAAAAAAAAACCCTGTTGCTATCGAATGCTAAGACTGGAGTTATGTTAACTCTTGTTAAATGTACATGTAGTTTGTACCTAACGGCACCGAAATGGGGTTTGTGTTTCTTTTAAATTGTAATTCGCTTTGCTTCACTAGCCGTTAGTGAAATAACACATAACTCTTTAACAAATTGCCGAGGCTGTCTAAAGCGAAATATCGTTCTAATTATTCAATGCAGCGCAAATAAGTTAAAATACGTAACACACCCACTTGTGACTCATTTGGCTTTTTATGAAGTTTAAGTCAGGGACTCTATCTTGCATATAAATCGTTTGTGTTTAATTTACTTACATCCCACTTCTACTCGTTGCCACTGTCAACCTTTGACGAAACTGTCTTGTTCATTCCAAAACATGCTTAAAACTAGCCGTGTATCAGAAATGAACAGTACTCTTTCGAAATAGAGAACTGTTCATTTCTGATATACGGCTATTTGAAACGTTTCAGAAATTATCAAGCAGTAAGAGGCGGACGTTTAGTCCGAGCCAGATCGCACTGCACTGGACTGAGGTACATGAGACAACTAGTCAAAATCATAGTAACAGTGAAGAGTCTAGCAAGAGAATCACAATTAGCTAAAATAATTATCCATTTCTCATTTATATGTTTTGTATAATAAATCAAACCAAATTATGGAATAGATGCCAATTGATATGTGTAATAATTGTTTTTTGTAATATGTTGTTATGTAGATTTAATGTCATTGTATAAATTTTTGCACTGCCATGTAGTTCCTACCGGTTTGTTTTGTTACTATGATTTTGATTAGTTGTCTCATGTACCTTAGCCAAGTGCAGTATGAAACATCTAGTTATCATTGCGATCTGGGTCGGACAAAACGTACGCTTCTTATTGCTTTATAAGTTTCTTATATGGTAGAAAAGTATCCGTGTATCAGAAGTGAACAGTACTCTTTTACGAAAGTGTACTGTTCATTTCTGATACACGGCGACTTTTGTGCATGTAATGGAAATGAACAGTGAAGTTTCATCAAAGGTTGCTACTGGCAACGAGTAGAAGTGGGATGTAATAACTATTACTTGTACGTAAAATGAGAATTATCCCAGAAATATGAAACAAAGCCTACCTTGGAAGAATAACCCGTTGCGAGTTTAAAGAAAACCCGCAAATTCACCTGTATATATTCAAAGCCGCCACAGACTTTCGGACCGCAAGTTATTCCGGACATAGAATATGCCCCTGAGATGAAAGAGATTCACCGTTATAGGTTTTTAAAGAGAGACTGGCCCCACTTCACACCACATGAACTGTACAGTTATTCTAGTAAGTACATCTGTATGGAACTATTTAGATAAATGAAAACATTTGCTTGCACCCCGAGAGCTATTCCTAACTTAAAGGGGATTCCACCTCCCAGACACACCCACTGGATATTATTCGATCTAAATATTCATGTTGCTTCACACCCCAAGAACCATTCACGTAAGAGATTAAACCCGTTTTGCATCTCTTCTTGGAGTAATGTACATATTCCACCCACTTGACCATTCACATCGCTTGTAATTGACACTTATGTAGATATTGAACGGTTGTAAAAAAAATAGTTGGTGTAATATTTATATATTAAGCGATGCCTGGTGGAATCTCTTTCTGGTTGTATTTATTACTACAATCGGGCGGACTCTCTTCATAGAATAGCTTCTAGGTGGTAGACGATAGAATTCTGTAAGTAGTAATTTACTTAGGCTTCGAAATTTATGGTAAACAGATTCGCCGTCGATCAAGTCACGTCATAATGACTGATAAATAGAAGATTTTCCGATTAAAAAGTTTTAAGAACGTTGCGAAAACCAAAGTTTCGGTATGTTTAGTCCAAATACAACTTCAAATATGGATTAACATCTGCAATGGGACCAGTACAATTTGCTACGGAGTTAAAGTACTAATAATTTAAAAAGTAAATTAACAACAATGACCCCAATTAATCACCCATTAAGATACTTGATCATGCATTAAACTTCGTGACTTTCAATTTGTTCTGCACGCGATAGACATTAAATAACATGACAAGCGGTATTCATTGTGTGATTAACATTTTTTATGGCTACCAAAGTGCTAATATAAAAGAAATATCCAGAACGCTGTTAAATGTATACATACATACATACATTATATGCATATTTGTCAACCATTTTTAATTTTTCTCCAGTAATGTTCAATTCATATTTCTATCTTCAACTTAGTTAAATCAAAGTTGCTGTACATAATGTTGCGTGTTACGGGAAACAAACTAGGTCAAACTTACATAATATGGTTCGATTTTATTAATTTTTTAGCAGTGGTGGAAAACCTGAGAACCGAGAGAAAACCCACGAGGTTGAACAGGCGATCCTAAACCCTGTCACGTACAAGCGATAAATCGAAACCACGCCTCTTGGCTCAATGACATGCATTATGATGCAACACCTTTAATGTGAAAAGGGTAATAAAAGAAAATATATAAACATCACCAAAGAAAAATTTTTAAAAAAAACACGCCAGGTTAGAATTTTTTTATTGATAGTATTTCTGACGTTAATGCATTTATAACAACATAATATAACGTCACACTGTGATGCTCAATATTCTGGGAAAGCATTATGTAAGAGATTTAGCTAATGAAAAATGAAAAAGACTAAAAATATCACTGAAATTACTTTATTCTTGGCCAATTGTATGACTACAGATGAATATGTAGCCACGGCACTTGATAACCAAGTCCAAGTCTCGGTTATCCATTTTATGGTTACATTATTTAATCTCGCGGGTGTTTCACTCCTTTTAAATCTCGGCTATCCGATGGTTTAAATAGTCGATTACAACCTTGCCGTGTAAATTAATGTCTAGTTTGCTTAAAAACATTTTATTGCAAATAATTTACAAAGGGATTAAGACAATTTATAGAAGTTATGAACCTTCTGTCAATGAATATAATAATAAAATAATATTTTAATGGCAAAACAAACATTAGACATACATACACTAGATACAGCTATATACGCGTATCTATAATTGTGTATCATATATATATATTGCTTTGATATATAAAAGAGTAAGTTAGATCATTGTCATTTTATTAGATTAAGCGTGGTAAATATGTGTGTAGCTAAACAATATGTACATTAATCAATAAAGAAATAAAACCAAGTTTATAATTCACTATTACGTTTTGTACTGGAAATATAACGTTGAACTGCCAAACATGTTTTCTTGTTTAAAATGTTGGGTAAACAATTGCTCCCATTTAGTAAAATATTTAATAATTCGTCGGAAGGAAGGCTGTCAAGATAATTAATGTAGGACATTAGCACATCTCTTTGAGCATCAGAATGGGTGGCAGACCTGGAATTTTCCTGTGGAGATAGGGTGCCGAGGATTCTTGTCACAAGCATTTTGGAGATCAATGAGGAACTTAGGCAACACATGGCCGACAATCAGGACCTTAATTACCAAAGTAGACAAACACACCGAGGAAGCCTCTAACTGGCTGTGGAGGAAGAGAGAAGAGCAGTGGAAGTGCTAACATGTTCTGGGGTGAGTCTGGTCAACTCAGTTGGCTTACCTCTCGAGAGCGTTCTGGAAAGCGCCGAAACGCTTGAAGGTGGAGGACCTGCACCTGATGACGACACCAGTTCCGCAATGGAAACACTGTATCCAAGATAATATGGCATATAAAAAAGTAATTGTATACATTTTCCACTGACATTTTACAAGAACATAGAGGAGTGTCAAAATAATGTTTGATTGAAATAGGTCAATATTAATGCTATATAATGAATGACGGAGTCGTTTATAAAGAATTGTTAGTTTATTTAATAATTTAGATAACATTTGAGGCCAGTAAAATATAATTTTTTAATAAAATAAAATTATGGGAATATTTGGGTTGAAGCCTTCTGTTTTGGTTACCAGGACGTCAAGTAGACACTATTTGAAAGGGTGCATTGTACGCACTCGCTTGTGGTCATAAGACACTGCCCATGGAATAGGCCATTCATTAATGCTCTTTGAACATAAGAAGCGCCCCGAATGAAAGGTTCACTAACAGAATAATATTCACGTTTGCTTGAGTAGAGGATGACGGTTTACAACCTGGATTGGTGGGCGAGCTTTTGGTACGGTTCATCAGCTTGGGAACATACTCATGCCAGAATGCAATAAGCTTGGCGCGGAGGTGCTTCATGTTCTTTGGATTTCCGGTTTCAGGAAAGTAAAGATAGTCTTGTTTATTGGTCGTGTACTCTTTCCATTCTGTTGCAATATTTCTTGGTAGGTTCGGATTTCTAAAGAGAACAAAATAGACATACTATTAAGTAGAACTGATTTCAGATGATATCCTTAACGTGATGCATATAGTCTACGCGGTGGCTGGGTGGGTTCATGAAAGTTGATAAATCGTAGCCTCAGTTTTGCCCCCCATTCGCACGACTGGGCACTGTTCCTTACCAGGGCCTTAGGCCTGTACCACTGACATGGAAAAATCACACTGGAAAATCCATTGGAGCTTTCTCTGTCAACACCAACATCGAACCCCGGATCATCCAGTTATAAGAGAATGGGCGGTCAGCGCCTTGCTCAGTGGGGAACCACTGTGATTGGCGATAAAGCGAGCAAATGTGTCTTTATTACTCATATCAGCGGCTACCAGAGATGGATAGAAAACAAGGTAAACAAAGAAAGTGAGACAGAGGCGGGGATCATCTAGTTATAAGAGAATCGGCGGTCAGCGCCTTACTCAGTGGGGAACCACTGTGATTGGCGATAAAGCGAGCAAATGTGTCTTTATTACTCATATCAGCGGCTACCAGGGGCCTATTTCACGAAATTTTAACTAAGATAAGATACCAATTTTAGTAATTTGATTGGATAATATTAGATTGATTTTAGTGCTTAGCCAATCAAAATTGAAGTATCTACTAAAATTGGATTTTATCTTAAGTTAAAATTTCTTGAAACAGGGCCCTGAGATGGATAGAAAACAAGGTAAACAAAGAAAGTGAGAGAGAGAGGGGGGAAGAAATGAGGTTTAACGTCCACTCGACACAAACTAGGTCATTTCGGCACTAACATATAGTTAGCGACAAAGCGGGCAAATGTCTCTTTATTACTCATACCAGCGGCTACCAGAGATGGATAGAAAACAAGCTAAACAAAAAAAGAGAGAAATAGTGTTTAACGTCCACTCAACACTAACTAGGCCATTTGGGGAATAACATGTGTTTTAATTTTATTTGAATAATTCCCTTGCGCGTAGGGGTATTAAGCCGTGGGAGGATCCGGAGGAAACCCACGAGGTTAGACAGGCTACCCTACTTCTTGCCACGTACAACCAGGGATTCGAAACCACACCAGTTGACTCAATGACTGGCTTTATGATACAGCACGCACGCGCTAACCATTCAGCCATAAGATTTTCCGAACGATCAAGGGCCACAATTCAGGAAGCTACAATCCGATATGCGCGAATATGGACAGGTTCAAGATCTTTGGGTTATAAAGATATACTTCAAGTTTCATCAAAATCGGGTTAAAATTATGTCTTCTAGAGTATTCAAAATCTTGATATACCAGAGTTTACACCATTTGCGTACGAGGGGTGGCCATTTTGTCCAACAGTTTTGGCCCGATGTAACGGTGATTTTTCGTACAATCAGGGATTATAAATCAGGAAGTTACAATCCGATATGCATGAATATCGACAGCAACCAAGATCTTTGGGTTATAAACATGCATTTCATGTGTCATCAAAATCGGATTAAAAGTGTGACCTCCGCAGGGTCCACAACCTTGATACACCATAGTTTTACACCATTCGCATACAAGTGGCGGCAATTTGTCCGTCAGTTTTCGTCCGATTTTCACGAAATTCGATCTCCATCATTACCGTGTATCGGTGATAAATTCAAACGTTTGTGGGTTTTTTTTAAAATTGGATGATACTTTTAACCTCCAGAAGGACCTCAAGCTAAAAAAAAGGGCGATTTTGAGGACAATCAGGGCCCTTAGTTTAGGAAGTTACGATCCGATAATCGCAAATATCGAAACGACCCAAGATCTTTCAGTTATAAAAATGCATTTCAAGTTTCATCAAAATCGGATTGAAAATGTGACGTCTACAGGGTCCACAACCTTGACATACCATATATTTTTACGCTATTCGCGTTCAAGAGGCGACCATTTTGACGGCAATTTTGTTCCCATTTTCACGAAATTCAAACTCAAACCTTCATTACGGTGCAACGGTGATATAATTAGACGTTTTACTTTTAAATCGGATAATGATGTTGACCTCCAGAGGGACCACACGCTAAAGGTGATTTTTCGTACAATCAGGGTCCAAATTTCATGAAGTTACGATCCGATATGCGCAAATATCGACAGGAACCAAGATCGTGGGTTATAAATATTCATTTCAAGTTTCATCAAAATCGGTTCAAAATTGTGACTTCGTAAAATCAGGGGCCATAATCCATGAAGTTACAGTTCGATACATGCCAATATCGAAAGGATCCGAGATCTTATGGTGATAAACATACACATTTTAAGTTTCGTTGAAATCGGATAAAATTTGTGACCTGTAGAGTGTTCACAAACAATTGTGGACGGGCTGACGACAATATAAATAAATTGAAACCCGAGACAAATAACGTTCTATTCAATATAATTGATACACTTACCCCGATTTTGCAAAGTTGGTCCAATGATCCATAACCATTTTAGAGAATGGCCACTGACTTTCTATCAGATCTTCAGTTGTGTTGAAAGATGTAGTCAGCGATTTCGGTAATCCAAAAATATATGCAAGTAGTCCACCATGTAGTGGTGAATTTAACCAGTCATCAATAGTCTGATGGGCGATAAAGGGGAATACGTGATTATATTCATATAGGTAGGTTTTGGTTTGGTTGTTCATGTATGCATGGCTAACGGCGTCTCTATGAACATGCAATGCAAATAAGGTATCGGTTAGAAAATCGGTGAACTGTTTCAGATTAAAATCCAGATCGTCCGGATCCTCGGCATTCGTATACAGATTCATAATAGCATCAAGTAATGCTTCCAGTGAGTTAGCATCGGGAACAATTTTCTTCAGTGCAACGAAACGTTTAGCAAATTCTCTGAACAGAGAACGTAATCCAGGAATCGAAGTATTTTTTATCACAACAAGGATGTCCCTGAAAGTAGATTCCATTCGAAAATGGCCTTCGTATCCACTTACTCCAAGTAGCAAATCTTTTTCATGATAAACATTCTTGAGTTCTTTCGTATTGTGCGGTTCTTGAGGCCACCGAATTGTGTCCAGCTTGGTAAGATCAAAACTGGGAACCCAGGAATATACATTAGGTTTAGACGCTATTGACCAGATATCCTCTGCCTTGACTAAAGTGAGACAATTTAGGATTTTCTTGCTGGCTTCTGGTCTACTGTTTGGTATCGAACAATTTAAGGCCATGGCGAATCTTTTAGCAGTGTTGAATAGTTGATCGGGTGTGGACTGAGTCCAGAATCCATTAACGGAACCACATTGTGATATAGCTCTTTGGAATAATGAATGGTTCCTAAATAAAATATGATACATAAGGGCTGCGGGACCGGAAGATTCACCAAAGATTGTAATCATGGAACTGTTTCCGCCAAAACTATCAATGTTTTCGTTCACCCATTTCAAGGCAGTTTCTTGATCAAATGTACCTGAATTGCCCGGGGCTACGCTGTCCCCAGTTGACAAAAATCCAAAAGGTCCGTATCTATAGTTCATCGTCACTACAACCACGTCACCGTATGCAGCTAATCTTTTCCCATCGAATATAGACGATTTACCGCGAAGAGAACCACCACAGTAAATGAAAATCATGACCGGGTAATTATCTGTCCCGCTGGTGGAGGGAGTAAATATGTTCAAACTTAAGCAGTCCTCGCTATGATTTACAATGGGTGTATCTAGAGTAAATTCATAACAGGGTGGACCATACTCAAAAGCTTCGAACACATCACTTGCGTTCCCTGATTTTAAGATGGAGTGCTGGAAACGTAATTTACCAATAGGGGGTTCAGCATAGGGAATTCCTAAGTATTCCACAACCGTTATATTATTATCATCAATAGAAACGGTGTTTGTTTTACCTCTTATGATTCCCGCGGTTGCAGTAGTTGTATTAATAATTTCCGCTTGATATCCAACAAAACACACATAAAGAAGTAATAGGGTGTTCAACACTGGATTGGTAAAAAATGACTTCATCATGCCTTAATTTGCTCAAAAATACCAGTTACCTGCTCAAGAATATTTCAAACAGTTATTTTATAATCCTATGTGTGGTATCTTATATGAAAACAATAGATCGTAATCGGCCTGCGTAATTTCCCTCCGCTTGCTTGTAATCCGTATACTTCTCTAAATAAAATGTGAAGTAAATAAAACCAACCATGCAAAACTGAAATTTTCCCTCCATTCAAGAGTATGCGCATGGGTAGCCATCTATATGGATATCCAAGTAATACCCGTCTATACAGATGTGAAGTAAATGTAAACAAACCTTGCAAAACTAAGGTTAGGCATCAATGTAAGAGTATGCACATGGATAGCGACTTTACAAAGAAATTGTTATTTCATGTTCCTAAAGCAATGGCAGAGAGGTTAGAACATCGCGATGACTGGGGAATCTAATGGGCTATCAAGCTGGGTCAGTACCCAACCGACATTTATATAGTGTAATATTCATATTACGTGAAGTGCTAGTTAACCTCCGTGCTTTGATTGAATTGGATTGAACCCCAGCTTTTCAACTCTAACTCACCCACAAAAAAATGGCGGCGGGCTTATTACAAAAGCAAGTAGCATAGATCGATGAAATTTCAATTCAACATGTTATATATGTAAATACTGAATGGAATTGAACCATTTTTATACCGATATTCGTATTAAAGATTTAGCGTTTAAAATAATGTAGTTATCAGTGTATACCTATTGCGCTTAAATGACGCAAAATTTGTCGTTTCACGGTTCCGGGCTCTGCAGTGAACAGATTTATAGAAATGAATCACAAAGATGCTAAGTTAAAATTGTTTTTTCCTTTTGTCGTTAATGGTGTTCCATTATCACTGCAATGGTGATTTGAGGTTGAACGTTAATAGTATTTTTTTTTTTGTATTTACAACATATTTATTATTTTCCACTATAATGATCAAATTTAAACTACATAATATAAGCATTCTATGACATAAAAATTCCCGATACATCTTTGACGCAATGGGGAATATACCATGCAAACTTATCAATAAAAATGGCGGTGTCTCGCAAAAATAAAATGACGCATTGCGAGGGAATGTCTTGGTTTTGTTTTACAATTTTGATGAAACCGACAACGTAGGTTTCTAACCAAAAGATCGCGATTTCTTTCGATACTGGCGCATGTGGACCGCCACTTCCTATATATACATTTTCAGCTTGTGGATCCATGTAAACCTTGTTTGAATATATCACGGTTACATCATAATTACGGTTGGATGCAAATTTCCTGAAAATCGGACCGCAACCGCCCGACAAAATGGCCTCTACCTTTAAAAGGATGTAATACTCCAGTTGTGGATCACCTAGAGTTTCGAATTTTTATCCAATTTGATATATCGCAAAGGTCTGACTTCCTGTCGGTATTGGACCGTTTGTAGCGTGGACCCTACAGAAGTTGCCATTTCATCTTATTTTGAAAACCGCTCAAATATATCACCGTTAAATATTAAAAATGGTTGGAGTCCAAATTTCGTTTCAGTCAAATAGTATAACAGGATGTAACATTCGGGTTGTGGACCATCTAGAGGTCATAAATTTTATCCAACTCAAATGAAACTAAAAACGAGTATCACTAGCTCTTCGGTGAGTTCAACTGCAGAGCGCATTGGCACTCTGTCTTTTACGCAAAATGTGAGATATAAATGAAGTTTGTGGACCTTCAAGAGACGACGATACTTGTCCAGTTCAAGAGATGAAATTTAAACTATGTGTTAGGTATCGAAAGATTTTGGATGGGTTCGAATTTGGTACCTTTCATTCTAGAGCCTCTGATTTATACGCTAAATGATAAATATGTATGAAATATGTAGGCCTAACTTCTATTTTAAAATCTGGCGTCGTTGTAATAACCTGGATAAAGGAGCATTTGTGGCACAATTATTGTGGGGGGGGGGGGTATATAAAGCCAAACTTTTAAGAAGGGTATAATTCAAACTTTTTATACGCCCATGTTTTTATGTGGACGTATATTGTTGTCACCCCTTTCAGTCCATCCGCCTATCTGTCCGTCCACAATATATTTGTGGACACAACAGGTCACGATTTTTATCCAATAATTTTATGGACGTATATTGTCGTCGCCCCTTTCCGTCCGTCCGCCTATCTGTCCGTCCACAATATGTTTGTGGACACTACAGGTTATCCAATTTTGACGTAACTTGACATTTAGGCCTATTTCCTTTCGACATTGTCATGTACCGGACTGCGCGAAATATCACGTTTGGACATTCTAGTGCCTACGGGTCATAATTTTCACCCGATTTGATAGAACTTGAATTGCAAGTTTATAAGCCTAAGTTCTTGGTTGTACTCTATATTCGCACATATCAGATGGTCACTTTCTGAATTATGATCCTTGATTGTGCGAAAAATCGCTTTTATTTAGCTTGTTCTCTATCCAGCCCTTGTAAATTACCGATGTATCTTGCCTGGCAGCCCCTGGTTAATAAATAGATCAATTTGAATATGTTTATTCCAAATACAACATGAAATCACAGATGTACATATTGGTGAGTATCTTTACTGGAACCAGTAGCATTTGCTACGGTGTAAAAGTACAAATAATTTAAAGTAAAGGTGAATTAACACACATGACCTCAAATAATCGCCCATTAAAACATTTGATCATGGATTAAACATCCTTGAAATTCGCCACTTTCAATTTGTTCTGCGGGCGATAAACATCAAAGAGCATGACCAGCGGTGATAATTGTGTGCTAAACTTTTGTACGACAATAAAAAGCTAATTTAGGTGAAAAAATAAGAACGCTGTAAAGTACATACATACATAAATATATTTGTAAATTGTACATTCTATGTCTCAACCATTTTTAATTTTCCTCCTTTATCTTTGTCTCCGATGCTTTTCAGTTCATATTCTATCATCAACTTGGTGACTGCACGTGTTGCATGTCTGCCATGTCAAAAGAGCGAGAGGGAGAGGGGTGGGTGGGTTTAAAGTTCACAGGAAACGCAATAGTGCTAACTTACATATGATTTGACAGGCGACCATAAACCTTGTCACGTACAAGCGACGAGTCGAAACTACGCCACCTGGCTCAATGACAGGCATTATGATGCAACCCACCTAATGTGAAATGAAATGGGGTTTAACATCGGACCGTCCTGCTCCGAAAGTAGGCTAATGAAGATAGGCATACGCCATACAGATTGCTATGAGGGAAATGTTGCCCGGGCAGCGGCGCTGTGACCTTCTCTTACATCAAATTCCAACTGCCACTGCAAATTATCTTTTACGTGAATGTGTACGCGGGACCTTGGTTTTTCCTCCGATCCGTTCTGCATCATTGACATGGCAAAACCACGCCGTAAAATCTTTATAAACGTTCTCGGCTAATGCAGGGGTCAAACACTCGACCTACAGGCTAGCGAACCAGCCTCTTACCCACTCAGAAACCGTGATTCACCCCCACCCATCTGAAAGGGGTAATACAAGAAAATACACAAAGATCAATAAAACAAAATGCTAGATAAGAATTCTTTTTATATGTTCACATTCAGGGGGCAGAGCCACGCCCGTTTTCTTTTAGTGTTTCTGTGTGTCGCCTACAGGCCACAATTCTTAATCGATCATCTTGAAACTTTACATACTTATTCGTTATATCCTAAGGATGATCCCTATTGTTTTGGGAGGATGCCCCATCCATGGGACAGAGCCACGCCCATTTCTTGTATTTGATTGTTTGTCGTCTACACAATCTCGTTCCCGAAGGCCTCTGGCACATTAGACCATCCATTTTTTCAAACCTAAGCCCCACCCATTCTGACCAAACTTTTTGGGTCGATTTCTCGAAAACTAGAGGTCGGGTCGTCGTTTCGTTTGTTGTAAAATTATCCTTGAGTCAAAGTCAACTCGCTGACATAAAAAAATTGATCCTAAACGAACAAATTCAAGTTTTTGTAAAGATCTATTTTTCTACGCGTGGGTATATTTTTAAGTGATTCGGTTATCCAGGCACGTAAAATCAGGGGCGTACGACGCAAATAAACGAGAAATTTCGCGCGTAGGAATTACATGTCACCTTCCGGGAAAATGGCTACCCCGATTCACCAGAGAAATTTCTTCAAAAATTTTTCTGGTTTCGAGATTGTCGTCTACAGACTGTATTTCTTAACGTATCATCTTGAAACTTTGCAACCTTATTCTTTGTACCCTAAGGAACATCCCTATCATTTGGAGTACATGCCTACCCACCAAGGGGGACAGTGCCACGCCCATTTTCTTTATGTGTGTCACCTTCAGGCCACAATTCTTAGTTGATCGTCTTGAAAACCTTTTTGATACTTATTCCTTATACCCTAACACTGACCTCTAATATTGTTGGTGCATGCCCGATCCCCTGGGACAGAGCCACGCCCAATGTTTGTGTCTTGTGTATCGCCTACAGAATGCAATTCTTAACAGATCCTTTTAAAACTGTTCATACCTATTCTTTATACTCTAAGGATGACCCGTATTGTTTTTTGGAGATTACCCAACCCCCTACGGGCAGAGCCGTACCCATTTCTACTTCGTGGCTGTGTGTGTTGCCTACATGCCACGATTCTTAGTGGATGGTCTTAAAACTTGGGATATGTATTCCTTATAGCCTAAGAACAAAACATGCATGTCCCGACCCCCAGAGGCAAGCCACGCCCAATTTTTGTGTTTGTCGTTTAAAGCCGCAATTCTGAATGAATCAGCTTGGTACTTGGCATATGTATTCCATATAGCCTGAGGGCGTCCACTATTGATTTTGGTGAATGTCCCGACCCCTAGGGACAGAGCCACGCCCACTTTTTGCCTTTAGCGCCTGAAAGCCACATTCTGAATAGATTATCTTGGTATACTTATTCCTTATACTCTAAGGATGGCAACTATTTAAGTTGATGCATGACCCTCAATGCTAAACAAACCAAACGCCTAGTCTTCTTGACAACGTAACATATCAATTCAAGCAGGAATGTGGACGTAGCGTTAGCGTTATGTTTATTATTTTACTAACAGTATTTCTGACGTTAATGCATTGATAACAACATATTTATTTCGTCAAATTGTAAAGATCAATTCTAAAGATGAATTATGTAGAAGATTTAGGTAAGAGCTTGGCGTTCAACCATGGATAAGGAAAAATGAAAATGTCATTCAAATTACTTTATTCTTAACCAATTGTATGACTGAATGTAGCAACAGATAACCGAGCCCAAGTCTCGATTATCCACATTATAATATAAATTATATTTACATTTTTAAATCTCGTTCTCGCAGGTGTTCAACTCCATTTAAATGTCGGCTATCCGGTGGTTTATAGAGTCGATCACAGCCTTACCGTGTAAATTAATGTCTAGTTTGTTTAAAAACTTTTTATTTCAAATAATTTACAAGGGGATTAGAACAATTCAATAATAATAAAATATAATTATTTTGAAGGCAAAACAAACATTAACCATACATACACTAGATACAGCTATATGCACGTATCTATAATTTTCTTTCATCTATTTATTGTTTTGATATATCAAAAAGTAAGTTAGATCGTTGTCATTTTACTAGACTAAGCTTCCTATATATGTGTGTATCTAAACAATCTGATAAATATGAATGTACGATCAAGTTTATAATTTACTATATAACCAAGTTTATAATTTACTATTAAAACGTTTAGGGCTGGAAATTTAACGTTGAATCAGGGCTACCATTTAGTAAAATATTTAATAATTCGCCAGAAGGAAGCTTGTTAAGATAACTGATATCGGACATTATCACGTCCCTTTGAGCGGTGTGGCTGGGACATATAAAAAAGTAATGGTATATATTTTCCACTGACATTTTACACGAACATAGAGCAGTGTCAAAATAATGTTTGATTGAAATAGGTCAATATTAATGCTATATAATGAATGACGGAGTCGTTTATAAAGAATTGTTAGTTTATTTAATAATTTTGATAAAATGTTAGGCCAGTAAAATATGAATTTTTAATAAAATAAAAATATAGGAATATTTGGGTTGAAGCATTCTGTTTCGGTTACCAGAACATTAAGAAGACACTACTTTAAGACATTACCCTTGGAATACGCCCTTCATTATTGATTTTTGAACATAAGAAGTACCCCGAATGAAAGATTCACTAACAGAATAAGATTCACCCTTGCTTGAGTAGAAGATGACGTTTCACAACCTTCATTGGTGGGTGAGCTTTTGGTACGCTTTATTAGTTTGGGAACATAATCCTGCCAGAACGTAATAAGCTTGGCGCGGAGGTACTTCATGGTCTTTGGATTTCCAGTTTCAGGAAAGTAAAGATAGTCTTGTTCATTGTTTGTGTACTCTTCCCATTCTGTTGTAACATTTCTTGGTAGGTTCGGATTTCTAAAGAGAACAAAATAGACATACTATTAAGTAGAATTGCTGACCAATTTCAGGCGATATCCTTAATATAATGCACATAGTCTACGCGGTGGCTTAGTTGGTTCATGAAATCACCTTTGTTATAACCTGGCTTGACGCACTCCGACTCGTCAACGGTTAATTAGCAGAACCATCTTGATAAAGTTGACACCTCATGGCCATGTAGCGTCACGTGTTTTACTAAGCAATAAGATCCTGGGAAGTTGATAAATCATGGTAAGGGTTTAAGAGTGACTGAAGTTGCGCGGATACACCATGTGGTATGCAGGAAATTTAGCCTGGATAGCGGAGCCATGCCATACTGTAACTTCGAAATCAATCTGTAAAGGGTTCTTTTACTTGCACGATAATTTGTAAACGGAGCCCAGTTTGGCCCCTCGTCCACACGACTGGACGCTGTTCCTTACCATTGGAGCTTTCTCTGTCAATACCAGCATCGAACCCGGATTGCCTGTTAAATGAATAATGGGTCAACGGCTTGCTCACTCGGACTATCGTGATTGGCGATAAAGTGGGCAAATAGAAACCTGTGACAAATAACGTTCTATTTAATATAATTGATACAAATAACGTTTTATTTAATATAATTGATACACTTACCCTGATTTTGCAAAGTTGGTCCAATGATCCATAACCACTTTAGAGAATGGCCACTGACTTTCTATCAGATCTTCAGTTGTGTTGAAAGATGTAGTCAGCGATTTCGGTAATCCAAAAATATATGCAAGTACTCCACCATGACGTGGTGAATGTAACCAGTCCTCAATAGTATGATGGGTGTTAAAGGGAAATACGTGATTATATTCATAAAGGTAGGTTTTGGTTTGGTTATTCATGTATGCATGGCTAACGGCGTCTCTATAAGCAGGCACTACAAATAAGGTATCGGTTAGAAAATCGGTGAACTGTTTCAGATTAAAATCCAGATCGTCCGGATCCTCGGCATTCGTATACAGATTCATAATAGCATCAAGTAATGCTTCCAGTGAGTTATCATCGGGAGCAATGTTCATCTGTGCAACAAAACCTTTAACAAATTCTCTGAAAAGAGAACGCAATCCAGGAATCGTAGAATTTTCCATCATTATAAGAATGTCCCTGAATGTAGATTCAATTCGAAAATGGCCTTCGTATCCATTTACTCCAAGGAGCAAATCTTTTCCCTGATAAATATCCTTGAGTTCACCCATATTGTGCGGTTCTTTAGGCCATCGAATTGTGTCCAGCTTGGTAAGATCAAACCTGGGAACCCAGGAATATACGTTAGGTTTAGAGGCTATAGTCCAGATATCCTCTGCCTTGACTAAAGTTAGACAATTTAGGATTTCCTTGCTGGCTTCTGGTCTGTTGTTTGGTACCGAACAATTTAAGGCCATGGCGAATCTCTTAGCAATGTTGAATTGCTGATCTGGTGTAGACTGGGTCCAGAATCCATTAACGGAACCACACTGTGATATAGCTCTTTGGAATAATGACTGGTTCCCAAATAAAATATGATACATAAGGCCTGCGGGACTGGACGATTCTCCAAAGATTGTAACCATGGAACTGTTTCCCCCAAAACTATCAATGTTTTCTTTCACCCATTTCAAAGCAGTTTGTTGATCAATTGTCCCTAAATTGCCCGGGGCTACACTGTCCCCAGTTGACAAAAATCCAAAAGGTCCGTATCTATAGTTCATCGTCACTACAACCACGTCACCGTATGCAGCCAATCTTTTGCCATCGAATGCAGACGATTTACCATGAAGAAAGGCACCACAGTAAATGAAAATCATGACTGGGTAATTATCTGTCCCGTTGGTTGAGGGAGTAAAGATGTTCAAACTTAAGCAGTCCTCGCTATGATCAACAATGGGTGTCTCTGGAGTAAATTCATAACAGGGTGGACCATACTCAAAAGCTTCGAACACATCACTTGCGTTCCTTGATTTTAAGATGGAGTGCTGGAAGCGTAATTTACCAATAGGAGGTTCAGCATAGGGAATCCCTAAGTACTCCACAATCGTTATATTATTATCATCAATTGAAACGGTGTTTGTTTTACCTGTTATGATTCCCGCGGTTGCAGTAGTTGTATTAATAATTTCCGCTTGATATCCAACAACACACATATAGAGAAGTAATAGGGTGTTAAAAAATGAATTCATGGTGCCTTAATTTGCTCAAAAACAAGTTACCTGCTCAAGAATATTTCAAACAGTTAATTTATAATCCTATCTGTTGGTATCTTCAGTGGTAGTTAATTGTCGCATCCGTTAATTGAAAAAAATAGATCAAAATCGGCCTGCCTAATTTCGCTCCGCTTGCTTGTAACCCGTATACTCCTCTTAATAAAATGTGAAGTAAATATAACCGACCATGCACAACTAAAATTATCCCTCAATTCAAGAGAATGCGCATGGGTAGCGGCTTTTAAAAAATACATACCTTCTATATAGATATCCAAAGGGAACAGGAAGTTAGTACCGAAATATGCATGGTATTACGTGAAGGGCTAGATTACCTCCGTGCTTTGATTCAATCGGATAGAAAACATAGTATTGTCATATTTACACTGATGGTATTCGTTTGGAAATCTATATCAACAGCAACTTTTGTCGTATAGAATCGTGAAAATGGGCACACAGGAAAAATAGACAGTTTGTTTTCAACGAACGACCGGATCCTTTTCCAGACAGCACTGGGAATGGTATGCAATATGAATGCAAAATCGCGAAAATAATAGCTATAAGATTTGTACTCTTGTTTATAGCATATCTGCGCAATTCTTTAGAGCCGAATTTTAAAATATTACAAATTAATTCTTTGTGTATGCCTAATTTTGAATGGCTTTTAGTATGCGGTTATAAGAGGGCCCAACATTTTTTTAGGTTATTTCTGTTTTTCGCAATAAAAGTATGGAGGATCTAGCTACATTATTTAATATCCCTGTGATGGAAATTGCTTCGCACGCATTCATCTGAACACGTTAGAGGTACCAAATAATAATGTGACTATAAATAATAGATTTTGCACACAAGATATCAATGTTTGAATTCATTGTCAGCCATTATAACAACACATTAGACGAGCACATTATGCCAGTCGTGGAGACGGGCTGCCAATTAAGGACACCCTCTGTGTGCTTTTCGGAGTATCCCTACTTTCCACAATTATAATATACCAATTATGTCATACTTTTTTTTAAAATGACTACCTTATGTTTATTTTTGTGGAGATGTAACTTTAAGTAGAAATATGTGGAAGGTTGGGCTTTATATACTGAAGGACATATAAGACATACATACCTGTTTATTTCACGTACACACAGTGATAGCTTTACATAAGACACAGCGACATGCGGAAAGTAGAGAGTATTTTACCAAAAGTGACATGCACCAGTTACGTTGAATAAAGGGTTATATCAAATAACATTATCATATGTTCGGTCAATGTCCTATAAAAAACTTAAATTTATAATAGCCGGCCTACGTTACGAACAGTTATGTTTTCGGTCAATACCCTATATTTATTATAATGAAAACTACACGTGAAATGGCCGACCGACATAACTCAGTAAGCAAAAGTTCAACAGGACCCATACTTGGAATTACATAAAGACCATGAAACAAATGCCACGGTATAAAGGAATTTTCCTTTACTTTCATTAACTTTCACCTTTAGCCTAAATTTCGTTTGGTTTTCGTATCACCGGTTTCTTAAATTTGTTCGTTGAAATAAATATATTCAGACTGGAATGGTAGCACCCAAGTTCCTTGACAGGAGGGGGTATAGTGATGGAGGAATGTAAGCATTCCTGCCACTAAGATCTGATGCGGAGATTTTGCAGTTGTGGACGGAGAATGGGATTGACAATATTGCTGCGTGTTCAGCAGCCGAGTCCGAACTGATGAACCCGTTACAGTATGGACAGCTGGCAGCCTGCTGCAGTGTTGTCGTTCATGCATCTAGCTGGAAACGACCGATCAGTTTTTGGATGGTAGTGTGATCAAATTCATGCAATCGGCCCCCAGTTCTGGTACGCAATTTGTTTATCTAGATTTGCTGTGGCCTCTATACGAACTACATTTACATATAAATCGATTTGTTTACATGCACATTAAACATCACACCCTCTGTATTAGTATAGTATAATATTCATGTGAGTCACTTGAACAAACATGTATGAAAAAAATTAAGAGAATAAATAACTGCGTGTTATATTCTACTCCAGCAACAAACTGTGACGAACAAAATATTTACAATTTTATCTCAAAAAAAAATTAGGTTCATATTACAGCGGCTTCAATTGCATACATCAGTCAATGTTTAACGTATCTTATGTAACTATTAGCATATGCGCTGAATTTTTAACGGCTCATGAGGTCTATAGAAATGAAATGAAATGTGGGTTAACGTCCTACTGTTCTGCTCCTAAACGGCTAATAAAGACGTACGTGTAGGATGCCATACAGTGTGCTATGATGGGAATTGTGCCCGGGCCACGGCCTACTCTTACATCTAACCAAGGGGTGTTTTACGTGCACGCCAATATGTACACAGGACCTCGGTTTTTCGTCCCATCCGAAGGACTAGAGAGCTGTCCTGCATCACTGACAATGGGAAATCACGCTGGAAAATCTGGATGAACTTTCTCGGCCAATGCAGGGATCAAACACCCGACCTCCAGACTAGCGAGCCAGCGTGTTACCCACCGTGATCCCCATCCATGGGGTCTATACACCAATCAGTTAAACACTCACAGTTGAGAATGGGCTATTATTTCGTCACCCTGTCCATCGGTCCGTCAACAATTGACTTTAGAACGCGGTTGAGGCTACATATTTTGACGATTTTTTTCACATTGGGTTTAAAGAACTGTGCGCATGAGGGGACAACCCGTATCGATATTCAGTGCACAGTGCCATTCCATTCTGGGGTTACCCCCCTTAGCCGAAAACCCTGGGGATGATCGATTCACAGTTCCGGAATTGGGTTCCAAAACTGGTGTCAATCGGTCTTGGTGACGGTTGGGTACCCGGGCAGCGGTTGATAAGCTACGAAAACCAAGGCAAGAAGGTTGGTTCCCTAATAATAGTTCAATGAGGAACTTGGGTCGTTATTCAACAATGAGCCGAATAACTTATTTGATTGACACCTGTTTTACTTTTTATCGTAGAGCAATATAAACACATGAAGTTATCGATATTGTATCGGTACTGCTATCAGTCCGACGTGTTTTCGCCGTGATCTGATGTTGCTGAATGTGTATGTCTCAATCATCCATTCATAAAATTACTTCATTGTTTCAGTATTAATAGAGGCGAGAATAGGACCATATTGAATGTACCATAAAATACATATGGTTGTATACAAAAGACCCCAGAATTTTCTGTCAACGTTCAAGTGACCGCAGACTAATAACTAATATGTTATACCTCTAGTCCAAGAACGAGTAACTGACATGATCTTCCTCTTTTAAGCGAGAATTTCATATTTTCTAAGAAAGTCAAAACATAATTATATAGATGTCTTTTGCTCAATAGGTTGTCAACTCACTATGATACGATTAAATTGTGTACCCTGCATGGAATTGACAACAGGGCATATAAATAACAATTCCCAGGCGATATTAAAGTGTCTCTTTAATTTAATAAGCTTCACCCTGAAGATGTCAAATTTTTACATATACATGTTTACCACATAATTAACTTTACATAATTCATCGATAAGTAAAAATGAAATTCCAGAAAAAAGAGTCAGACTGTTCAACATTTTCTCATTTATGTGCAACAATTTCGACATGCCATGAAAATGAGCTTAGTCTCTAACGCAAAATTTCAATAATATTTCAAATTAAAAGCAGTAATCAGTATTCGTTGGTTGACCAATTTCAATCAATGTTGCTATTGTTATCTGGCCATGAAACTATACGATCCTAACATCCTATATTATTTAAGATAAATTAAACGTTTTGTAATCAGTACACGACTCGTGTACCACGTGGTTTCGCGTGCCATCTTAAAATGAAAGCATGAAACATATACTACAGCCGAATGTTGCTTGTTGGCTCACAAACGACAAAATACTATTGGATATTAGATAACAATATCACCGAACATAATTGATTGGAAATTTCAACATTGTTTTCACAAATTGAATATAAATCACTTTATGTAATTCCCAGCCAGTGTTGCAAGACCGATGGCCCAGTGTATAGTCGTTCAGATAGGACGACCCCATGGCAGTTTGAATTCGATACAATACAAGAGTAGACGATAGTCCCTCTGTCCGGACAAACTTTCCCTCATAGCTCACTGTAAGTCCGTCTTCATTAGAACAGTCGGAGCATAACATTAGGACGTTAAACCCCATTTTCTTTATATACGTAACCGATAGGAGTCCTCTAAGACACTAGTTTGGAAAGTAGAAAAGAAAATGTTTCAAAATATCTCCCAAGTGCAAAAAATCTCGTGAAGAATTCGAAGGTTTAAAACTGTCGAATACGGCTTTAATTGAATTTTACAGTACTTCAAATTATATTTATGACTTTCTACAAAATTTTCGGAAAGTTGTTCAAGTTAACTATATTTACGTTAAACATATTGATCGCATAAACAATGCACTTCTTTTTTTTCAGTATGTCACCCACAATTTCATCTGACGACTTTCAATATCTTAAAACCGCCGCTTCAGTTTTATTTGAATTCAACAATATTTCAAGTTATATTTATGATTGGTTTGTGGGATCTTTATATTCAGAAAACTGCTGAGATAATTGCATTTGCGACGTATTCATTGATCGCATAAATAATGATTCCCGTATTAGAAGTTATGCAATTTAAATGACATAAGGCCCTCGGTTCCTTGAGCAATCAAATTTCGAGGATATTTTTTATTTCAAAGCATGTCAGGTTTCAACTTAATGTCAGGATATCTGTAGTATATCGATAAAATGGTCTTGATCTTATTCCTGTCGTAAAAGAAATCGCACAAGTAATATTAATGCATCGTTCTCATATCCTACACACATAAGTACCATCAAAGTTAATAAGGAAGCGCCCCCTCCCCCCATCAACACATTTCATCAAATTATCTGTAGATCTTGAAAATAAAATGCGTGTAGTCCCTTGGTATTATTTATTGCCGAAAAAATATTGCAATTTTCTAGATCAGAGCAACACATAGTACAGTGACAAACCATATGAAATTAAATGCGGTTGAACGTCCTACTGTTCTGTGTAGCAACACGCGTCGCTATACAGTTATATGTTATGAGTCGCTGGCTAGCTGTGGAAAGCGCTTCCTGTGGAAAGCGTATACTCTCTTTGGCTCCATTTTTTATTAGACTTGTCATCGTCTAGTATTTTTTTAAAATCCTCTTCTTCGTGGCTAGGACGTATCACTCTGACATCCCACGTTGTGAATACATTCTCGTCTTAATCAGTTTGAGGTTACACACAGAAATAACAATGCCACCTTTAGTTTCTACATTTTTATGTCAAGCACTGGATACATAGGTTACAAGCAAAGATTAAAATAATGTCACCCTCTCTATCTCTTACTCCCATCTGAACTCACCAGTGGCGAGTTTATTGACTGAATTTGCCACATCTCTCCCTCTAGAGTCTACCGAACGCCTAGAGCTCTGGGGGCTTTATATGACGAATGCCGTCCATGTCTAGGCAAATACGGAATGGATATGCCTCATACCTTGCATACCAATATGTGGCATCATTATGACAGATGTATTTCAGGTATCATATTATTACAGATTTCCGTTGTTTCGCGCGCTGTTTTGCTTGTCTATGAACCTGTAAACAATCATTAGTCATGGTCATATTATTTTTATACATATGTATTCTTTTTCACAAATCTTACAAACCATATTCTTGCACCTGTTCCAACCGGCCTAATGACGACGGGGGCAAACCTAATGATCTCAAGGGCACACACGTTAAAACAAAAGGCATTTTAATGTCTAGTGCACAAGAACTTGATCACGTTAATATTATTGCTATCGTTCACGAAGAATACAGAACGCAAAATTAAAATCAGAAACAATACCGATCCCATAATCATATCACAAAAGTAAAAAAGACAGCGTGCGCTTCACTCTAATCTGAAGAGAAGACAATCGAAATACAAATCAATGAAAGACAATTGTAGCCCCGTGGGGTGTAACACGATACGTCTGGGATTTTTCAGAGCGCATTAATAAGGCAGCCAATATAATCTGTTACAGGCGAATAAATCATTTACCAGCTGTGTTAGTTCTACTTTTGTTTCCATATCCTATCATTACAGTGTGCCACCTTCAATGAAATAATCCAAATGCTTCTTTCAAAGGGCAAAGTTCAGACAATTTTTGAACAGTGAATGGACTGATATAAAAACAAGGTGAGAGAGAAATGGGGTTTAACGCCCACTTGACAAAAATTAGGTCATTTCGGGACTAATATATGATTCAATTTCATTTCAATAAATGGCGGGCACGAAGTGGTCTTTATCACGAGGTTGGACAGCCGACCCTATTTCTTGTACAATCAGGGTATCGAAACCACACCAGTTGACGCAAAGACAGACTTTATGATACAACGCGCACATGCCATCACCCCACCCCTCGGACCCGCGTGTGTCTCTGCGTATAGTATAACTGGGTGATAGCTAAATGGGGTAGATTTCAGATGACGAAGCAATTTTGATCAACTGACGCATACAAATATATAACAGTAATTTGATAACCGATACTTGTGTTTTAGCTTATTCATAAAATACCACAGCACAATGGTATGGTATATACACACTACTTTATATACCCTAGCAGCCACGGGGTGTATTCTAAATTCAAAATAAGATGAAACCTTTTATAGAACTTATAAGATATGTATTAAGATAAATTACCTAGTGCAACCAGAAACCTTATTTTTAAGTTAACTTATTCGTAATAACATTGTGCACTTTGAGTGGTTATTAAAGACACTAAATTGCTAATATTTGAGACCGAGAACGCATAGTAATAATGCAATATGGATGTATATAAACTGGTTTACATTCAATCGTTTACATTTTCCTCTAATTTCAAGTAGGTTATGTTCCGCGAAATATGCGAGATGTCTCAATCGAATAGCAATCTCTGCCGTTTCCTTATTCCAGTATGCATTGCGCATACTCTCCAGATAAGAATATGACGCCACAATTTGACATAACTTGCGAAATATGTGTAGCCCCATGCTTCGAGTTGCTTGTTACAAATGGCACTGAACCATATTCTGGTACACAATTTTAAAATGTGTGTTTTGTCTAAAATATTGGATATCAGAGGCCCGTCTTTTTCCGGTACGATCACAACATCAATGTCGATTTCAATTAACAAGTATTTCGTGTTTTCGGTGTAGAAGACCGTGGGTGATATTGAGTTAAAGGCTTAACAAATTTAAGCCTGCAGAAAATAAAAAAGAAAAAATCAAGATTAACAGTGGATAGGTGTTCGTTCCGGTGACAAGCATATGTGTCATGCGTTGTGCAAAGCCTATGGCTAAGACGTGGAATGTTACTGGTAATGACCGTATTTTTAGCTTATCGTGAGATAATCGTAGGATAAGTTGTTTTCAGCAACAAGTTTAGTAACCCTGCTGTTTGAAAGTACATCGTTATGTCAGTCAAAGAGGTTTAGCTATTTTAAAGTAACAGATTGTCATGCATAACGACTTCCATCCTTCTTCTGGCGGTAAACATTCAGTAGTGTCACATTTTATTACAGTCCAAAATTTGTATAATTGCTAAAATATCTGTAGGAAAAACTTATGAACACATAAGAGGGCAATAAAACTGGATTTCCAATCGATCTAATAACGGCCGAAGTAGTAAAAAATATAATTAAAAATGGCGATAGAAAGTGTTATGGGATAATATACCACAAAAGATACCCTGATGCGAGTACAAAATGATGTGAGGCAGCTATATGTATAACTAAAGCTAACGCGCTCTTGTTATTCACGGTACTTGCTGAAATTCTACGAGATCCGTTGTTATACATAGCTCTTGAAAACTATAAGTACGTTTTTGTCGACAGCCCACATCAATATTCGTACCACTCCCGGCAATTCTACAAATTTTGTTCAATGCTTCTACTGTATACATCATATTTATCCTAGGGCAGTATGGTTACACTGAAAAAAAACTTGTGTTGGATCGCAACACAAGTACTTGTGTTAAAACTAATCTACACAAGTTTGTGTTGTTTTGCATTGCATTTACACAAACTTGTGTAGATTTGTAAAAATCTTGTGTGTTTTCATATCAGTAACACAAGTATTGTGTAGGCCTACCGTCAACCAAAGATTTTTTCTTTTTTATTTTTGGTTTTTGTTTTTTTGTTGTTTTTTTTTTGTTGTTTTTTTTTTGTTTACAAAGTCAGAATTCGGGAGTTCACAAGTTTAAGAAAAGTAATAAAATAAAAGGTTTAATTCAAATCCCGAAAATTACATGGGGTTCTTCACTGGAAGAGTGTGCGCACTAATTAATCAGACAATTGCCGGGCAGACTTGAATGTTAATTGGTGTTAAGTTGTCTATAAAGATGAAATGTCTGGTTGTCTTTTTTTATTGATCCAATAAACTGATATAACAAAGGAATATATAGTGTACATGTGATTTTCAGCACCCTTGTGTTTGTCAAAATTGATTCAATGTGCATTGGAAAACAATGAGTAAAACTCTTAGTAATGTAATTGGTTGGTGTAATCGAACAGTATATTGGACAGTATATTGGTTAACTAAACAGTAACCAATCAAATTTAATTAATCTTCCAGATTTGTCTCATAATTGATTTATTGATACAATGGTTCTCCAAGTTATCTATACTCTATTTGATATTTTATCAGCGACATTCAGTTAGACATTTAACTGTAGGACGCCATGTTTCGTAGTAGTGTCAACCGAGAGTGATATTTTTAAAAATATAATTGTCACACAGTATACAAGATCGCAGGTTTGTAAAATTTAAAAAAAAATAAAACCGTGTATTTAATTTAGCATCGATTTATTGTTTATATGTATATTACTAATAATTAAAAACAAACAAGTCAGACCAAGACTTGTTCTACAACCTCGTAATCTTCAACGTACGTTATTCGTAGAATATTTTTCTGGATGTTAGAGACTAACTCAGAACAATTAAACCGGAAGTGTGTATTTGATAATGGCGGACAAGAAAATTCTTTTGATTGTTTCCAAAGCGTCCCGGACCCGGTAATTCAGTAGTCTAACGAATTTGTCTTAATTTTTCTGAATACGTGCTTTATTAATATTATTCGGCGCTACATCGTTGTTCAAATGCTTGTACTTGCAAAAAACAACACCAACTGGGACCAGCAGGTAAGAATTTCTCTTCATTTTATAACTCGCCAGGCAGCCATCTTTGTTTCGGGCAAAATGAGAAATACGTGTATATCAGGCATGGACTATAGCTAGATACTAACTTTTGTACTTGTTTAATTGGAATTTAATCTTAATTTAAACATATTTTATTGTTCTAAGTAACAAGTGGATAAGGCACAAGTTTTACAACTTCTCTATAATTTCTTCTTTTTATTTCAGTCATTCACATTGATGTTAGCATATAGGCCTATTCCACAAAGAAAAACTGGTAAGTATTTCATTTTCTTTAAATATATTTTTTTAATAATATCACTATCAGTAGTAATATCCAGTCAAGAGAGAGGGGAAATCGGGTTTTAATTTCACTTAACAGAACTGTGCGATAAACATGTCCTTGTATTAAATTGGTGGAATCAAGTAGGCCCATGCATGATATATATCCTAGAATCAAGTAGGACTGTTGTTACATTTCCGCTATTTTCCTGCGCACTGACCATTGTGTATGTTGTGTTTATATTAATTCGACATAAACTTTGGAGTTGTTGTTAGTGTTTGTTGCATAACAGAATGGTCTATTTCAAATATGATATTTGCATAAGTATAAACGTTAATCGGCAGTGCTGGACACACTAGCAGAAGGATTCTGCTGAATCAATCAGCGCTAAATTCATGTAGTGTGTACACTGACATTCGCCCAAATCAAACAGGTTTGATATATTTGGCTGAACTATATTTGATTGGTGTGCTCGCTTTGTTGAAGCATTCGTCTGGTTTTAGAATTCATTAGCCAATAAGCACACATTCATATCAAGAAGTCACATGAATTTTTTGAAGACAAATGTTAAATCATGTGACCTAAAAGGTAATGTAACTGTCAACTGAGTGGTGAATCTGAGGAGGGAGAAAAATAGAGAAATGGGGTTTAACGTCCACTCAACACAAACTAGGTCTTTTTGGGACTAACATATGGTTTAATTTTATTTCAATAATTCGCTTGCACGTAGGGTCCTTTAGCAGTGGGAGGAAACCAGAGTGCCCGGAGGAAACCCAAAAGGTAGAGAAGGCGCCCCTATCTCCATGCCACATGTGCTCACACCAGGGCTCGAAACCACAGCAGCAAGCCAGAGGTGAGCGGCCAGCTAGAGGTCAAAGCGCGACACTCTAGACAACTAGGCCTGGAGTATCCACTCATTCGGCTGCAATTTTGTGCCAATTGAATTGGGCAAATAATTTGAGCACATCATTCTGGTGTGTCCACAGCTTTACTAGAAAAGTCTGTATTTTCTAAAAACCAACAATGGGGTATACCCAGAACAAAAATATAAGGCCATACCATGCTATCGGGTTACATGCACGCCAATGGGACTGCAGGTTTTTGGTTCCATGGAACAATACAAATGCACTTTCTCAGGAAAAACTGAGAGCAAACCCGCCACCTCCAGAATAGCAACCCGCACCTTACTCACTCAGCCACATGGCTATCGTCTAATTACTGTGACAGTCCAGTCAAATGACAAACAAGGGTTATTAAAATAGATTTTCACGGCTTATGTAAAATCTTCAGGATTCAAATGGTTTTGGATAACGTAGATATTTTAGTTTCAATTTCATATCACACAGTTTGTATATGGTAAGATATCTTAAACAGTTAATTACATGTCACATATTCATATTTTTCAGTTTCCATATTAGATGCCATAGCAAATAAAACATCATATAATAAAATAAGAAAAAAAAACAAATATGGGAGAAGAAAGAGCTGAAAGAATGGGGTTTTTGGAGGGTGAGTGTTCAATTCTAATAGAAAAGATTGTTGATATGGTAATTTGAAATCTCACCATTAAATGTGTTTGGCACAATGTAGCCCGGTTGGAGCAGAGGTGACATTAGCCTCCATTTCAGTTTATTATTTTGAAATATAAAATTCAATTTAGTATAGTAAAAGTATACACACACATGTATGTGCACATATGACTGTCTCATTTGTGGAGAGTCGAGGTGGGTAAGACGCTGCAGGTTTGCTCCCAATGTTGACATAGAAAATTCAGGATGGAGGGCCTGACAAGGACATTCGTCTAGTTGTTCAGATTGAACAACAAAACATGGTCCTGTGTTCACATTGGCATGCATGTAAAAGATCCTCTGGCAATTGTAATTTGATACAAGAGTATGCCTTAGGGTTGCGGTACCATGCAAAATTTCAGTCCAAAATCTCAAGGCCTTTTTGTGACTTCTAAGGGGGTGGGGGTGAATTGCTGGTTGGATGGCCAGGACATGCGCGCTGTATCATAAAGCTGCGGGTCCTCCAGTTGCTCTCACTCCTAATGACCCCTCAGTGCAAGCAAATTATTGAAATAAAATTAAACTGTATGTTGGTCCCAAAATGACCTAGTTTGTGTCAAGTGGATGTTAAACCAAATTTCTATCTTTCTCTGACTCTAAACCATTTCATTTGAGCATTATATTCTGTCTGGGCCTGTAACTTGACAAGACAAAAGGAGTGTTACACAAAGTTGAAACAAAATAGAAACTAAGTCTCAATGTGGCAAAATAAATTGTTTATTTAAACATTATGAACCATATAGAAAGTATTCTTATTTCCCACTTTTTATTTTTTAGGCTGAAGCACCCTCGGAGGAGAATTTAATGAATGATAAAAAGAAGAGAAACCAAGCATCAATTTATTTTTTAATTCTGGAAAAGAATGCATTTGACCCAATTTTAAATATTTTATTTTTTGTTTTTAATGTTAAGTATTCTTCAAAAACACAATTAGATTTTAATCCTCTTATTAATTTCTGTATAATATAGAAAGTAAAGTGACATATAAATCACGTAAAATTTGGTCGGAAATCATAAAAGTATTTAATAGGCATTATCTAGAAAACCAAATGTAGATCAGATATACCCAGAATTACAAAAAACCTTGACCTACATTATGGTGACTTTTCCTTGCTTATGAAACGAAATAAGGTTTAATATCCTAATATCCCAATAACAGGCACACATTGGATCAGGAGGTCTGGCAATGAGTCAAATATGTCAATTGTCAAGGGTACTTTAAAGTGAACACAGTCAAAGTGGATTTGATTCAGGCTTGTACCCAGTTTGTGTCAAGTCGACGCTTAACCTCATTTCTATCTCTTCTTTAAAATACACGGCAATGTGTACATTAGATCAAGGTTTTTTGTCCTATCCAAACAACTATATATTGTCCCTTCCCACGTCCTACACTACTGACATGGAGGAACTATGCTTGGAACTCCAGTTGAAATTTCTCGGCCAACGCCTTATACTCACCGTGGCTTCCCATTGCTTATGATTTGTAATTGTATATAAATATTTTGTACATATTATTCAATATTTGCCATTGTCTCTCATATTTTTATATTTTAATCCTGCAGTCTTGATGCTTTGCTCCTTATATGTACAAAATATTCATTTTGTTCGGGTTTTTTTTTCCTAACGAGGAAAGAGTTCTACACCATTTTATTACTCCTGTAAAATAGGTCATTTTTCTTTTGTTAATTTTCTGTGTATGCAAGTTATTTCTAGATTACTCAATAATCACATGTAATTCGACTTATAACACTTTTCACTGTTTGAAAGTAATTCAAATAAGTGGATAATTTATCTTATTAGTGCTTGGTATATATCTTATTAATTTAAATATATTTGAATTATATATTTTGGGGGTATGGGGTAGGGATACTGTCTTTATATGCTAGTTCTTGTTGATGCTTTGCTCCGTATATGTACAAAATATTCATTTTGTTTGGGTTTTTTTTCCTAATGAGGAAAGAGTTCTACACCATTTTATTACTACTGTAAAATAGGTCATTTTTCTTTTGTTAATTTTCTGTGTATGCTAGTTATTTCTAGATTACTCAATAATCACATGTAATTCGACTTATAACACTTTTCGCTGTTTGAAAGTAATTCAAATTAGTGGATAATTTATCTTATTAGTGCTTGGTATATATCTTATTAAATTTAAATATATTTGAATTATATATTTTGGGGGTATGGGGTAGGGATACTGTCTTTATATGCTTAGTATTTGTTGATGAGTAAAGAAAAATTTAAATAGCTATTTTATAGTTTGTGATTTGAGGGGGGGGGGGGGGGGGCGTTCTTTAACACAATTTTATTAATATTATTTTTCTGTTAACATTCCAAATATCATTTTATGAATAAATAATAATTTAACAAAAAAAAATTATTGTTACCTCATTTATCAAACTTTGCAGGTTAAACAGAGCAAAAGGGGGGATGCTGCATAAGTTGCTATATTGGATATAAAGTGAGGGAAATACAACACAAGTTTTTGTTGATGGTTATACACAAGTTTGTATATGAAACCACACAAGTTTCAGAAATTTCAACACAAGTTTCAACACAAGTTTCAAAATTTTCAACACAAGTTTCAGAAATTTCAACACAAGTTTCAGAACTTTCAACACAAGTCTTGTGTAGATTTTCACACAAGTTTCAACACAAGTTTGTGTTGTTTGACAAATTTTAACACAAGTCTTGTGTTGTTTCAGCATTTAACACAAGTTTGTGTTGTTTCAACACAAGTTTGTGTTGTTAAATAGTAACACCCAACTTGTGTTGAAAACAACACAAGTTTGTGTTGTTTCAACACAAGTTTTTTTTCAGTGTATTAAATGTACAATCGACTGCGTTTGGATTCACGATAAGAATGCACATAAAACTACACAGTTTTTTATAGAGTAATTTAATCAATAGTCAATGTAAAATGATAGCCATTTGTAAATTTCCAATCCTATCGCTTACATTTCAGTCTTACAAAGATCCTAATCATCAAAATCAACTTTACACTGAAAGTAAAATCCGCGAATGTAAATTATTACATGGTGTGGAAACAGCCTTGAACGACATCAGATCAATTCACATTAACCGGAACTGGAGGAAAAAGACAGGCGAGTTTGTTTTTTCCAATCATTTTAGACGGACAACTAGGGATATCGCTTACATTTCAGTCTTACAAAGATCCTAATCATCAAAATCAACTTTACACTGAAAGTAAAATCCGCGAATGTAAATTATTACATGGTGTGGAAACAGCCTTGAACGACATCAGATCAATTCACATTAACCGGAACTGGACGCGATATGACAGGCGAGTTTGTTTTTTCCAATCATTTTAGACGGACAACTAGGGATATAGCCGTTCTCGATTCGTAAAGAAGATATCCTAGTTGATAACTGTTTGTCCACATGGTTTAAAACGCTTTCAGCAACAAAAACAATTTTATGAAAAATACAGACCCGATTACCAAATCAGTCATTTACAACAACAGAAACAGTGTAATGAAGTTTTAGCATTAATTCTGTCAAGACGTTGTTTTATAAATTGACCGAATTTTACACATATTAATGTATAATACTGTAGGATCAACTATAATTCTGTTAATACAACCATTTGGGAATAGGGGTCACGGTGGCTAAGTGGGTAAGGCGCTGGCTCGTAAGCCTGGCAGTCAGGTGTTCGATCCCTGCATTGGCCGAGAAAGTTCATCCGGATTTTCCGACGTGGTTCCACCTTGTCTGTCATACTGGATGGAGGGTCTGCCAAGGACAGCGGCTTAGTCGTGCGAATAGGACGAACAACCGAGATCTCGTGTACACATTGGCGTGCACGTAAAAGATCCCTTGACAGTTGAAATTCGATATAAGAGTAGGTCGTAGTGCCGCTGTCCGGGAAAAATTTACCTCATAGCACACTGTATGGCGCAATTCGGAGCAGAACGGTAGGGCGTTTACGATACCCTAATGCAAATGATTGATTCTTTTTCAGCATTGAACTTAACCTATACAAATAATACAAATAAGAGTGGTACTACATGATTTGAAATTGGCAGGCGTACCTGGCAGTTCCTGACATCCTGCACGACTCTGAATTCATGGTCCGAACCTTCGCCACTTGAAGGCTACAAGGTGAAGAAATCAGACAAGTAGATTTAATACAACAATAATAACAACAAATCGTTATTTAAGTGATACACAAACGATTCGTGGTATCCGGATTTTAAAAGTGTTACTTAATTATATTTATACCTCTTTATTTCTTACTAAGAGCACCAGTTGGCTGCTCTGATTGGGGTGGCCACGCAAACGACCTTTTAGGTAACGTCCTGCATCAGTTATAAAAGAGTAATAGAACAGGTACCGCTTACAGTATATTTCAAAACCCCATTTTTTTAAAATGATATTTAGTATTCATTTGAAAACAACAGTATTATGACGGGTCTTTTTTAACCTGAAATTATTTGATTTCATTTTGTAAAATTTTATGCGAGTAATCACCGGATGTAAGAAATTTCTTTAAGTATTTCTATTTATGGTCAGGAGTAATTAGTGTCGTGAGTATTGATTGGTTATTGATGAGGATCGGATATCCAATCATTTTTAGCTTTGTATGTGGTTGTAGATAGGAGAGGTAGATCAGTAAAGGTAAAAACATAAAGAATTATGATGGTAATTTTAGGTTCGCCAAACGGAAATTAAATAAACTTTATATTCGTATCACCGTTCTACGAAAGTAAGCCAGGTATAAATTTATGTGACTTTTATGATAGTTTCGTATATGACTATCCAATCGGTTATGTTTGGTTGAGTACTGTGGGAATCAATTTAGCAATGTATCGAAGCATACGAAAATGTCTTACTTGCTAGAATTTTGCAGTCGACCAACATCTTGTTGCGTTGACGTCTACCCTCAATCGTCTGGTTCAGAGAGAGAAAAATAGTGTTTAACGTCCACTCTACACAAACTAGGTCATTTCGGGACTAACATAGTAATATGGTTTAATTTTATTTCAATAATTCGCGTGTAGGGGTCTTTAGCAATGGGAGGAAACCGGAGTACCCAGAGAAAACCCAAGAGGCTGGACAGGCGACCCGACTCCTTGCCACGTACAACCGGGGATTTGATACAGCGCGCGCACGCTAACCATTCGGCCCCCCCCCCACCTGGTTCAGTAACAATTATTTTAAATAATAATCAAGGGGGCGCTGGTATTCGAGACAGTTGGCCTTAATATTTTGATTTGAGAGGTTTCTACTAATTTGAAAAAAGCATATTTTTATGTTATACTGAATCTGTAAATGAAAGGCGAGATTTTCTTAATAAAAAATCTTATCAGTTAGTAACTATTCACTGTTAAATCTAACGCTTTGTTATTATTGTCATGTATCGCGTAAACAATAACAAAACCTTAAATTCATCGACGGAGACGGACATTGACTGGGGTATGTTTCTAAGAGATCTCGATTTCATTGGATGTTAACCGTCATCCTTGAACCTGACGGATATCATCCTTGACAAAGTTAACGATCTCAACTGAAGTGAACAATTACATGGAGTTGAGAATAAATTCATATAGTCGAGAGTTCATTATATCCTATATCAAACGATGACCGCTTTCAGTCATGGCAACTCAAAAGGCGGACAATACACCCTGAAGGGCAGAAAATAATCTCTGTGGCATCTTCCACTAAAGAATTAATTACTCTTCACGCTAAATTACTAAACGATGAAGGTCTTTGAGTTTCAAGTGAAAAGCGTTTTTCTGTCGAACCTTTAAAAGCATCATTAGTAATACAAAACCGACCACTGTTGGATTAATTAATAGATGGGCAGTGATGGGCACTAATAAATGATACTGTAGAAGAGCTTGTTGTTGTGAAATACGTTATTTTCATTTCAATGAATACAATAATATGCAGCTATAAATCATAGAAACGTATTAGGACATTGGCAAACTCTTCTTCTGTGAAGCCTTGGCAGATCAATTCATGCCCCTGTGTTATAAATATCGAAAAGGGTGTTTTTCCAAGTATAAATATTGTATTGAAATAGCAGAAACGTAGTTCAAAAGGCGGGTCTACCATTTCTATTTTTAGAAAAAAATGGAGGATAAGACATTATTATTCCGTTTTCCTCATTTCTCGTTTGTTTGAGAAGAGGGTTACATAATGGTTTAGTGGTAATTTGCCCAAAGTGTGCGCTGCAGGTGAAGGGGTCCGTTATGTAAGTCACGGTTCCGATGCTATGACCGTACCTGGGGATGGGTAGTATCGTTTCTCACCAATAGTTCCACTAGTAAAGGCCTGTATGGAAACGAAACGTATAATTGAACTGCGGGTGGCATTAACCTCTCGACCGTATCCAAAATGCTTTGAAAGGGGATGGGTCAATATGGATAGCTTGATGTATCAGAGGGTCTGTCATTGAGTCAACTGGCGTGGTTTCGACTCCCAAGTTGTACGTAACAAGGAGGGGGGTTGCCTGTCCAACCACGTGGGTTTTTTCCGGGTCCTCCTACAGCTAAAGATCCCCATGGGCAAGCATATTATTGAAATAAACTCGAATTATGTGTTAGTCCCTAAATGACCTAGTTTGTGTCGACTGGTCGTTAAAGCTCACTTCTAGAGAGAGATTGTGTTTGTGGGTGTTGGGTGTGTGTGTGTGTGTGTGTGTACAGCAAATATAGATGTGAGTTTTAATGTTGGGGTTTCTTTTTTCAACCCCTAGATAACCCAGATAATTACGATATATGTATAAAATAATGTTGTCTAGTACCTTTAGAGTGTCAAGAAATCCGCCTAATAATACGTATGTGAGTGATCATACTCTAGTGAAATTAAATCCGTCTGTCATTGAGATGCCTCATGGCATTTTGCATAGAGTTGATCTGCATATTACAGATTATTAGCGCTGTCACTATAAACCCACACCACAACCACTTCAGAACATGATGACGCTGGAAGCCATTTTTCTTGTCAATTTTGAAAAGACGCTTAGACTGAAAGAACTGTCCTGTATTTAGAGTTCCCTAATCACAGTTTCCGACATCAGCATCTGTCTATCCATGATCCATACCTCATGTACACTTTTATTCCCAGGGAATTCTAAAGACACGGTTTTAACAACATTGGAAGGGTTGGCCAAACTGTGGACGGTATCCTACAGACAGTTCTAGCAATTTTGGAAGGGTTGGCCAAACTGTGTGCAGTATTCGTACCTTGCTATCCCTAGACGATTAACCAGCTAATACAAGATGACCCTACCGTAACATGTGTTCACATGCAAACATGTAAAGTGATTACCTGTAAAGGTTGTCCATTAAGTTTCGAATAAAATAATAACCCATACCCATCTGTCAGCCGACGAACGTTAAAACGCTGATAAAAATGAACAACGCTAATGGCCCCTAGCCGACCCGGATCCAGGATTTTGTCGAGGGGGGGGGGGGGGCATACATTGGAGTAAAGGGTAATACGTTGAAATCTTGGATACTGGGCGGAGACAATGCGAAAATCATGTTTATACCATCTATTAAAGAACAGATATGGCAACTACAACAGTAACAGACCTTACGAAAATGAAAATCAACTATGTCACTGGGGCTGACGGGGGTGGGGGGACACGGCCCCTTGCCCCCCACTCCCTGGATCCGCGCCTGAAGAACAGACAACGCTAATGGCCCCTAACAGGCCCGGATCCAGGATTTTGTCGAGGGGGGAGGCATACATTGGATCAAAGGGTAATACGTTGCAACCTTGGGTACTGGGCGGAGACAACGTGAAAATCATGTTTATAACATCTATTAAAGAACAGATATGTGAACTAAAACAGTAACAAAGCAAACGATAATGAAAATCAACTATGTCACTGGGGCTGACGGGGGTGGGGGGACACGGCACCCCCCCCCCCCCCCACACCCCACCCCCTGCCAAACAATTACAACAGGGCCCATGAATGAAAGCAGTCTATTTCAAATTGTAACATGAAGGAACAGTTCCGGTGATAAATGAGAGAGAATCGGGTGGTCTTGAAAAACAAGTTTCTAAAACTGAATGATGACAATACCGGGTACAAATTAAACGTATCACTATATTGACACTGCTAAAGACGCATGCGTTATAATACTATAATAAAATTGAAATACATGTTAGTCTCGAAATGACCTAGTTTGTGTGGAGTGGTCGTTACACTCCATTTCTCTCCCTTTAACATCAGCAAGTAGATTATCCATGGATAATCATGTCAACATCGTAAAAAATTTTATTATCTTCTTAAACACTTTAGAAAACTACGTAATTATTTTAAAACTAACGCTACACAGACCCCAGTTTGTTCGCTTGTCACTTTTCGTTTATAATATTTTGATTCTTTGTCATTTGTTCTCCCATGTAGAACGATCCTTTTAACTTTTAAATGTCTAAATAAGCTTGCACTCTTTTATCTTTAAAATCTATTAAGTTTTTTTACGTTTTTCTAATGATTTGCATCTTCTTAGGGAAACGAATGTCAATCTTTAGTCTTGTTAAAATCCCGCCTAGCTAGATTCACGTTTAGGATACATATTGATTAAGGTTACGGGCGTACGGATTGCACCCCCCCCCCCTCCCTTGCCCTGCTACTTTTCGGGCATTCTGGCTCATCGGGGTGACAAAAATTATTTCATCTAGTTGGCAAACTGCCCGAACTACTACTATCACGAATCGAACCCCAAAACGCGTTTGCGGCCGTCGAATATTCTTGTGGGGGAGGGGGCCCACCGTAAGGCCACTCCGTCTCCACAGGCATTTAAGGTGTCCCCACACACAGTGATCAGCAGTGAATATTCGCTAGGCCGCTACAGTCATTGATAAGGATGACATCGATGCGACTTAATGAGTCCCCCATATTAACTTTTTTCTTCCGACAAATTATATTTTAAAACATTTTTTGTATGTATTAGAAAAATAAGTAAAGACGTTTGAAGTATTTGTAGTTAAAAAGTATTTCCTTTTTTAGCGTAAATGGGTATTAAAATGTGTAAAGGGCATAATTTTGCCCGAAGTAGTTACGTCTTATGTAAACAATGCACGCGCCATTGAGCCAATGATTGACGCCGCGTGATGTCACTGCACGTGTTGAAGACCGTTATCTGTGCATGATATAATTCGTAATTCTCTGTGAAACAGATTCGTCCACCCTACCAATGTTCATCGAGTCTGTACGCCTATGAATTAGATGTAATTATCAAGTGACCTATTCACCCTCACCCATCCTTCCACATACCTATGTTTAATATTCGGTTGTTCTGATAGAAATGACGAAATATGTGGTAACTTAAACAGTTTCAGTGGTGTTAGATCTTTTGGGAATATACTTAACTGATGCAATGTCATAGTCAATTAGTACAGTTAATTAGTGCCACAAATACTTATACTTCCTCTATGTCTACACCAACAAGTGGCAAGTCCGCTTGTTAATAAAATTTCAAATTAAATATTTGAATGAATCAGCTTCTTACTTCAACCTATATAATGCTGTACAAAATTTAATTATAAAAAATGTATTGGCACTAAAGAGAAATTCTAACAAAATTATCCTAAATTCGAAATATTTCGGACTTCTTAAAGAGAAAACCGGAGTGCACGGAGGAAACCCACGAGGTTGAGAAGGCGCCCCTATCTCCATGCCACATAGGTTCACGCCGGGGATCGAAACCACAGCCGCAAGCCAGAGGTGACCGGCCAGCTAGAGTAATAAAAGGGTAATAAAAAGGAATATGTTGACAATTTCAGTCAAATTACTTCATTCCTCAAGTTATGAATGTTTGAAGGCTATAATAGTCTCCGAGTTTCATTGCTGTCGTTGTTACAAAAATAAACAAGGTATTGATTATCCGATTTTAAAGTAAGAAACGGCGAAATGACTGTAACGTAAGCCAAAGTGGGTTGAACTACATCACTGGAACAATGTGATATAACTGTAGTAGTTTGAATTTAGCATTTTCAGCAGCAATGTTCAGAAATTTCAATTAGATACAAATAATTCTTTTTCCAGTTCAAGCAATTGTTACAAATGGTATTTGAAGGGAGTGACACATGTTATTAGATTAGTGCCTGTGCTATAATTGTATTGTCAATTTAACATTTTTGTGCACGTAAATTGTTATCTAGTTCTTGCAGTTATTTTGTTTACTGTAAGTTTGATGCACAATCGCCCAGAGGTTTGTGATGAAATGATCATATATACCAGAATGCTATCTTCAGGAAGTATCGTGTAAATGCTGTTGTAATATGCTACCGTTTAGACGTTCGTAATATGCTACCGTTTAGACGTTCCAATACCATGATCGCTGTCAGAAATGTCTGCCTTTTCGCACGTCTGTGTGTTTTTGGATGTTAGTATCTATGGTGATGAAGAAAAGAAATATTTATTCCATTACAAAAATACCTATCAGCACTTTTTTCCCAACAAAGACTGGTTGGGCAAAATGAATACATGTTTCTGTGGTAACATCTTTACGTCAAAGAAACGGCGATGTGACACGTAAAACCACCTTGTATACCACAATCTGCAAGATTTGTATTACATGAAGATGAAATTACGCTATGGTAACGATGCCAATTCTTTAATAATATGCTGAAAATTGGATCCTTTGGTCATCTCGGTCTGATTTATTCTAAAGATCTATAGGTTTTAAAGATCTATTAATGCCAGTCTTCATTAGCCCAGTTAAGAAGCGGAACGGTAGAATGTTAAACCCTCTTTCATTCCATTTCTATTAATTGGGAAATTATATTTCACAGATCATTAGTAGGATTACATTTTTAAAAAATATGGTATATATACTGGTAGATAGATACTTTAAATAAGTCCGTTTGAGTCCATTGATTTTGTGACAATATAGCCTAATTTACTATGAATGAGAGAAATGTTTTGCCAATTCCTTAGAAAAGAGTTAATTCTGAATGACGTCACTACAGAAGTGAGGTGTCTGTGATGTGTGTAGTGGTTTTTAAACTTTGTTTATCTTAGCTTTTCATCGCTTACTTTTGAGCGACCGGCAGAAAAGAAACCCTAAATTTCAACCATCTCATCCTGAATAGACATTTTTAAAGCATAAAATCTATACTTTGACGTCTCCGATTCAAAACGTCTAGTGATAGGAATTGCTAAATTTTGGTTGTTTTAATGTTATTTAGATACATGCTATAATTTAAAAATTCGTAGTCATTTGGTATACCATTCGCTTCGTGACAAGGAGTGTGGGGTCGCCTGTCCAACCTCGTGAGTTTTCTCCGGGTCCTCCAGTTTCCTCACACTGCTAAAGACCCCTACGCGCAAGTGAATTATTGAAATAAAATTAAAACCATATGTTAGTCCCGATATGACCTAATTTGTGTCTAGTGGACGTTAAACCCATTTCTCTCTCTCTCTCTCTAATGGATATGAAGCATTGGTAGGGTGAAATATTCTCCGCCAAGCTCTTGGGAAATGTTGGCGCATCTTGGATTGCAACATTAGATTGACCAAGGCTGAATAACACTGCCTACATGCCCATTGCAATTTTAGAAAAATATGTTTAGCTTGTAAAGAAAGGTTACATGCTTGGGGGAACTTTTTAATTTCTTACATGTATTGATGTGTTTTGTAAATTAGAAACTGTCTTAAATTGATTATGCAGAACGAGAGACGATAGTTGAAATAACAGCCATGTGTCATCTATCTGGCAGTTTGAAAGCCGAGGAAAGGTGAAGGATTTATAATGACATCGTCTACACGATTCCCGGAGGACCTAAAACATTACTGAAGTTGTGATAATAAATGTAAAAGTATCATATTTCTAAATAGAATTATCCCGAAGTAATGAATTGTATATCGTACAGAGATGGTTGACCGTGTGTTTATTACCGGATTCTTACATCATTAACAAAGGTGCATGGCATCACATGTATTAATTGAGGGCCCCTTACGACATTTGAAACTATAGCAATGATGTTACAATAGATCCGTCCCGTTTTCACTGACCCGGTTAGATGCAAAGAGCAAAGTCGTTAAAACTTACATACATTGAAAACCCTGGTCATCATTTAAGAGATTGTGAATCAATATTGTAAATGTTGAACATCTTAAAGGACTATCAGTGCCATCTATAATGTTCACTGAAATCCTTTGATTTGCGTCTTTATTAACCCAAACCGACATTTAGATATTGTCCGTAAATGCTAATGATGACACGTCAACGGCTGATAACAGATATATCAACATTGAACCGGGAATTAACATCAATCAATCAGCACCCAAAGTAAAAATACTGCAAAACGCGATCTGCCAATTAGCATCCTATATTTAAAGTCTATTTAACAATACATCAAATAATCAATATTAATTTATCAGCAAGATATGTGTACTTGCTTGCAGGTCAAGTTGGTTCTTTAACGTAAGACAATAAAACGAAAGTACATGGCAACAATATCATTTGCAGTGGCATGCAGCGGTTGTCCAGTGAGCGAGCTTATAACGAATTATGTTACCTGGAAAAGAAACAATGACAGGTTACAAGGATCTATACCCATCTGTCGCCTATAGCTGATCTACACATGTTCTAAAATCAGGGCAGCATGTGAACGAGAATCCTCAGGGCATAATGCATAAGTTTGTCAAATTTCAAGAAGTTCAATCAAAAAATTTGATTCACAAATTCATTGAAGCAGACACTATAACTTCGTAACGATTCATACACCATTAGTATAGAGGTCACCGCTGACGCATAGGAAACATGCAAACCCAAAGGTGAAAAAGCAAAAGAGCTGATAAAAAACGACTCAAGAAGGAGATCAAAGTCGGTTACGATGTCTCAGGAATAATCAAAACGTTCAAGCATCGTGAAGTAACATTGCCTGTTGCTGTCATTTTAGAAACCCATAAAACGCGCCAACCGTAAATTGTGCTATGTACAGGCAGGGGTGAAATGACCCTCTTTTCAACTTTACAGCGGATACCAAACATGACCTTAATGTATGTAAGATGTATTGGGGTGATGTGGATTAATGTGGAAATAAACAGAAAAGCAGTAGTATGGCAGTGACGGAGTTTTACGTTAAAATTTAAATTTAACCCGAAATGTGATGAACATAAAGAAACAAGCAGCAAACGATCGTTATATTATAACTTCGCAAATTACGCATACTTTTGTTTTCTATGTTGACTATATTATCCTGACCCCACAATGGATTTTCAATCATATTCAATTATTCGGAATTTCTTGCGTTTACGAAAAGTGGCTTTTCTCTAACGCTGCTTTCACTACTGAGTATAGATAATCGATTACTTTAGGTGTGTAATTGCTACTAAATATTCACTATCAGCTCGTTAACTGGTCCCTGTGTAGAACAATTACACAATAATTCCATCAAATTGTCGACACATTAGCATCTGAAATAGTCTTTACCTACGACCCCGTCGACACCAAAATCACGTTTTACGACTATTTGTTCCCATAACTCTTCACTACCATTTTCCACGTACAATGAAAAAAAAGTTCACAATCCGTAACCCACTGACCTGTAGTACTGATTCGAGGAATTTGTCAAAATAAATTTTACATTAGACAATCACCTTAGGCATCTTTACGAGATGAAATGGACAAATAGTTAACTGTTGATTTTAGACAATCGATCTTGACGTGTTGATTAGTACCATTCATGACCTTTTATGGTACATTCATTCTTTTTTCACCTTACTATGTCAATCTCAGAATCCAGGGTTGTTTATATGAGCTTTGACGTTTGATTGCGAGTGCTAACACTTTGTTAAATGATACAGACAACGCGGGATAACTGACGGGATAAATGATGCAGTGGAGACCGAGCTTTCAATTCACCATTTTGCCAGTTGATAGTATTTCGTCTTTCTTAGATTAGCCAGATATTTGTTCTAAAAGTTATGACTTTTTTAGCATTATCCCACTTTTTAAATATATAAGTTGATAACAGGGATTTTCTCCGACCAGCCAATACTGGCAAATATGAATTAAATGAGAGCCCTACATTAGTAAACTATGGTCCGCTACAAATTTATGTTTTATTATTCTGCATATTCCCGAAGCAATGGCCCGAGAAATCCCTGTCTGGCCCATTGCTGGATTAGCTTTTGATTCTTGAACTTTTGTGGGCGTATGTCTATTCTTCCCGTTCAATCAAAGCTGTCACTTAAGTACAGCAACATGACAGTCCTTCGTTTAATCTAGGTCTTCCATAAAACTTTGGACAGTGATTTAAGGTATTAAAAACGTTGAAAGTATGTCCGTCTCCAAACAGTATTGTTTACATTTCATTCGACGTGATAGCCTCGTTTATCACGCAATTAGTTGTACTGTAGTATTCTGCTATGCACGGGCATAATAAAATCGTGAGCCATAACGTAACGTTATGTAAACATATTTGGTCCAATATTGGCACTCGTTTTAAATGTAAAGCTTTTGTAGAGCAGCTAGTCATTGGTTGGTAGTCGGACTACTGACCAATCAAAATCTAATAGAACAATATCTACTCATTACGGCAGTGAGTAGTGGGATTACCTCTAATCAAACGAAACACTGTGCGGAGTATGTTATTCTGAGGAATTTGCTAGTCTTCCAGCAGTGTTTATTCAGCATTGCAATATATTCTGAATATTTCAAACTTTCTTTAACAAGACACATCTTCATTTGCCAAGTCGGAGCAGAACCCAATATCATTCACTTCATTCCTTTAACAGGGATTCTATTTCAATATACATTATGGGCGGTTTTGTATCGACCACTAATGAATGTTAAGTTTTTTTATGTCTTTTATCCTGACAAATACGAATTACAATTCTCCAACTCGTTGGTTCAAATTCTATTAATGTTGGCCAGAAGAACCTAGTTCTTAGTTGTCAGGGATGTGGGGTACTGACATGGAAAGTGTGCCTTTTCATTCGGATGAGGCGAAGTACAAGGAACCGCTCATGTAAATTAGTTGAAAACCACAATGTTACCTGTTTCCAGTAAGGTAAGATATGGAAAGGTGAGATAGGGGAGTTGTAAAGGTCGGATTACTAAACTAGTATGTAAACGATGGCATGATTGATGATGATACATTACTCAGACTTTCATATTGACTTCTTTTCTCACAATTAATCCGCTCAGACTCCTTTTCTCACATCACATCCGCTCAGTGATATAAGACGTTATTTCGCTAACCTGGAGGTTACGTTTTCGACCCCTACAATGGTCGAGAAAGTGCACCGGGGGTCTCCGGCATGGTTCCAAAACTGAGGTCCCTTGTACACATTGGCATATGGAATTTGCTACTGTCCCGGCAAAAGTTTCCCTCCTTGCAGACTGCATGACGAAAGCCCGTCTTGATTATCCCAGTCGTAGGTAGCAGAAGAGTAGGACGCCAAACCCCATGTTTTTCATATGCTCAATGCGCTAGAACGACAATAATCATTTTCAGTAATTAATTTTCCTATCTTTATATAGTAACCTGGGCGATTAAAAAACCCCAATGAATTATCGTTAGTTGTATGTGAATAGATGGTATCATGAAATAAAATGAGATGGGGGAGCGTAGATTCTCAAAACTAGGGTTGGAGATGATGACTTCAAAAATAGTCTTGACAAGACTACTTTTTATAGTGTATGGAATGATAGTAAATAATAAATGTATACCTTTAGTTTTGGAATGTTATGTCTTTAAGTGAACGAACATTGACATTATATTTACTAGTAGACATGTACCCTAGTACATGTTGTCCTTCATTGTTCGAACATAAACTATTGTGCCATTAATTGAAGACCTAATAGCATCTGTACTTATATGTAATCCCACGTTATGTCAAAGATGCAATTATATGTAACTAACCTAGAATTCTGATATAAAGATCTTTAGCCTTTGAGAAAATCAATTAGCTTCAGATAAAAAGAGTTTTGTGTCTTACCGGCGTCACTGGGTTAATTTTAACACGAAAGCTTGATCTTTGAAAAGTGCAAATTCAAAGAACGTTTTAAGATTTACAATCCTATGTTTGTTTGGTTTTCTTTTATATCTCCCTGAATTATATCTAATGCTCTAGCTCTCTTTTTTTTATCGATATTAAAATTGTGATAATAAAATTTTGGATTCTAATTTTCAGACATTTTAGTGCATTATTTAAAACTGAAAATAACAGTTGGAAATAACAAATTAGTTCCCCATCCTACATTTTCTTTCAACGAAACTAAATAAAAATGATCGGAAGTAAATGATTCAGCTAATTTGGTGCGAATCTTTTCTCCAAATGAAATTCTTTTTTTCCACATAGATCAGTCAAGCGCGTCTACAGTTTACTTTCAAAATTAAAACTTAAAACGCTGCCGGAAACATTTTATTAGTGCCTCTTAATCTGTAAGTTTTCATTATTATCCACATCAATGACAAGAAAGTTTAATCAAGTTGAACGTTTGATTATATCCAAATAAAAGAGTGTCTGTTATTCTTGGGAGAAATAGGCAGATCTACTTTATAAGTCTACTCCCTACCTCATGCATAAAGATATGCCGACAAAAATTAATGGTCGGGACGCGATGTGGAATTTTCTTTTCTTACATGAAGAAATATACATAATTATCAGCTTCTACTGTATCTTAAATATTACTGTCGGGTTGTTTAATTCAATATACAGATTTAATTTGGGTATTACGTCGGGTCGATAATATACCCGATAAATTCAATAATATACCCAGAAAAAACAAATCAAAAACAAAAAAACAAATCAAAAATAAAGCCAGAGTTTGAAATTAATGTCATCCAAATCATATGACTCCATATCAAGCTTTTTTTTAAAAAAAAAAAAACATCTCTTGGAAATTTTACTAGCTTGTGGTTGACTTTTGATGCAACATTAAATCATAGCTTATATAGTTTCAAACTTTTTTATGTTCTTAAAGAAATTTCGTTTCGGATAAGTAAATTATATCAAGATGTGGATGAAGTTTTTACATTGGTGAATTAATGATGCAACATTAATGATAGCGTTTATAGTCTCAATCTTGCATGTTCATACAAATTTGATCTTTTGGGTTTCCAGATAAATAAATGATACCAGGACGTGGTTTAAGTTATAGATGTTTGTATAAAAACTGCTGACTGACCTTTACCAGTTGATATACTATCATTTTACGTCAATAATGATTATAAAAAGTCTTGAATAGACTAATGAAAATTGAACCGAATTATTTACTAATAAAATTGATCTACTGGTTGAAATGTCACCATACATCATTTGATTATCGACCTTTTAATAACTTCTTCAATGAAACACTAGTTCTTCTTATACCTGGATGCTTCAAAAGTTCATTATTTCTTTAATATGCTGCCCGGATTCTTTCTACTGTGCTGACTATAGCGAATGTATGGATGAAATAATGGACGAGTTGCGAAAAATCATATACAAAATAGAATGGATGAGTGTTGTAAAGGGCGATTTACAATCATTTACAATAATTATGTCCTCTTCGACCATTAATATTATAAAGAGGGAGATCTGTTTATCTACATGTAGTGGGAGACCTGTTATACTTTTGGTACATTTTTATCTTGAGGGAGACTGGTTATATTCTTTGTTGGATTTTTATCGACACTATCTTTTTGTTGATTGTAAAATGAACCCTATATCTCGATGGCTACTACAGTTTACTTCTTATTTACTGTGACGACAAGGCTTCAATTTATCTAGTCCTGTCCTGATATAACCCTCCAGTCGCGGGCATCAATGGTTTTGACACTTAAATATACATTATGCAGGAGCTAAATCTACCCGTTGCAAGCCTTTCTTTTGGCGTGAAAAGTTATATAAACTATTAATTAGACATTTAATAACAAGACCATAATCAATTCTCGATGGCATCAGATACCTGAGATTTTAACTAGATTAGAACGGTTCGCCATTTAAAAATTATAATTTAATTTAAAAACGGGGTAGTGAGGCTAATTCTCGAATAATTAAGTGCACTGGTTACCACAGTGCACACATCTTGTCAAAACTACAAACACTGATAACTTGGCTCAAAATGGAGTAATTTGACCGAAATTTTCAATATATTCCTTTTTTCCCTTTCTTAAATTATCCATTTTTGAGTTGTTATACCAAGAATGGCCATCTCTTTATCTAAATCTTACATAATATATCTTTAAAACTCGGATGTTCAGCGACATTTCATATCACTTTAAACTCCTGGTATCTCCACAGAAAGTCTCCGATCTCACGTTACTTCATTCATCCACTCACAAATCATTAATACGAAGCAAGACATAGCAGTGAATGTATAACAAAACCATTTCATCGATTTTAGACTAATTTGCAATACAAATTGCCATGCAAAACAAGAAATTTAATTACCAACATGAATACGCTTTGTAAGCTAAAGTCAAATAAATGTTATTTAGTTCGGTATTGTTCACAAGTTTTGTTCCGTTCCAGCGTAGGTGTCTCGAAATGTAGGCGTAAAGTAAAAGGTAATACGAGTATGTCGTATCTGTCATAAACACTGAATATTCTTTTATGCTTCGGATATGGAATTTAATTAGTTCATGATTAAATGTCCTTTTAACACAAATATGAGAAGATAAAAACGCGGACAGTGCAGGCCCGCTAGAAATTTTAACTAAGCCCAGAATTAAAATTTACAGACATTAAAATACAGTATAATAAACTTGGTTGTACTAAATAATAAATATCACACCTTTAGTCAAAATAAACTGTTCTGCGAGTTTATTCTAGTGTACTTTAAAAAAACCAAACCCAATCCTGTTTCTGGTATCGGGATATGTACCTATGCTTTGAAATAGCCTTATTGTCATTTCTGAACATGCAATCCCAGTAACTACGACCAGCGTAGCTCGGTGTATACCTGGTATTAGTACAATGTCGAAGATTGTAATAAAATGGTTTAATGCTAAAGTGTCAATGGTCAGTGACCATAAACAAATAAATGTCAGTATTGTAATATTTCAATAATTATAAATTATACTATGTAACCTAGAAGTAATACACAGACCCAAACTTGGAAGATCTCAATTCCCTCATGATGCTGCTACAATTGTCAACTCCAGATCACTCTTGGTTGTATCAATTGATCCTGTGAACGTTTTAACTATTCAATATTACGTGGTACATTTTCGGAACCTGCTTTTCATATCGTCTGATAATGGGTCAATATCTGGCTGAGCAGAATGTCAACGGGAAATGACGAGAAGGCGTCAATAGGCCCGATCCAAATCTAGTCTATGATATTCTACTGATACCTGGCAAAGATCATGTCAAGGGTCTTCGGCTTTAAGTACAAGTTTACAAAAGCTCACGACATACTAGACGATTAAAAGTTGTGGACCGCGTTACTACCATGTCATTGCTTCAGGTCTTATCTGAAAAACTCATGCCCCAAGATTTATTTAGCGGTTTTGTTTTCCTCGTGAACCGTTTGGCATTATATTATTATGTAGGTGTTTACTACAATATTCAAACATAAATACTGGTAGTTATCATGTTATTGCATCGTGTGTTATCTGAAAACCCCATGTCCCCAGATTTCTTAAGTGGTTTTGCTAGTGAATCGTTTGGCATAAAAAAAAGTAGGTATTTACTACAATAGTCGAAAATAAATGCCGGTAGTTATCATTTCTTAAGAACTACACCTACATTCTATTATGACTGATGACTCCATCCACCACGAATGAAATGTTTACGTCGTATTTCGATTAAATGAATTTCGCGCCAAATTACTGCTTCGTGACGGTTAAACCCCAGGAGTGAGAAACTTAGCTGATGGTAGTTTGTCATAGGACTTAATCTAGCTTTCACACTAATTGATTCTAAGGGGCAATCAACACAAAAGTTTACAAATACCAAGTTAATACGTCAAAGTAGCTGGCATTCATATAGCTAAGTCGCATTAGGTGTTCCGAAGGGTGTATACCTCATGTACGACACCCGAAAGATAAAGTTTACATTCGGTGAAAAATAATCGAGAGTCTCCAATAAATTTCATTCTGATAACTTGAATCTCTTGATGGCGACAACAGACCTAATCACCATGAGAACTCAACGAAAAATGCCAACATATTTTGATTGCCTAAATCCCAATAAACGACGACATTATATACCCGTTATCATTATTAAGACCAGAGTCATCTATAGTTAAGTCTTACGGTCATTATTTGTAAACCTTTAATATCAAGAATAACGAATTGAGATCGTAAGTGACATTTAATATTGTTTTTGTATATTCAATTGACAGCCTACTTGGCTACTTTATTAACACCAGATATGTGCATCTTATGCATGGACAACAGCTTCACCTTAATAAACAGCTAATCAAATGTTTGGATATTGAAAGCATTTCAAAAGAGTTTGCGGATATTTGTGACAGGCTTTATCTGCGGTATACCGATCACAACATGTACACTACTGAACGCGCATTTTAAAGTCTTGAAACGAGAATAATTTGTCTGTGATAGAACCCTTTCATAAAAATCACCTTCTCAAAACAAGAAAATGAAGTTACATAAAAATCATATCCAGTCAAAGAAAAGTATTGTGGAGTAGGGGCCAAGGGTGATATATCGTAAAATAAAATGATATACGTAAATCGATGTGTATGTATCGGGACGCTCTCGAGGAAACCAACCTAACATATTATCATTATAACGTATCGGGGCGCTCTCAAGGAAAATAACTTCAAATATCTGAGGGAAAATGACTTCAAATATCATCATTAAAATTTAACGCTGAAATAAAAGCCAACCTTTTTTTTTAATTTCGAGCATTAACTAATTTACAGTTTGTTATTAAGGGAAATGATGTGAGAAATAACACTTTCATTATGGTTGTCTAGAATTTACTAATCAATCTAAAGCATGTGCATGGAATTGGGAATTAACTAGGGTTAATTGAACATACATATTGTATAGCGGTTAATTAATCTTATTACCATTTATATCGATAAAACTTCATTCAACAATCAGTATAGCGTAATATGTTATGAATATACTTGAATCAAGTGCTAATATTCGCGGAATAAAATATACACACCTACACGGTGCTGTTGACAAATTTACCCGAAAACATTATAAGGTCGTTGTTATAATAGTAAATGCAGGGGGGGGGGGCAGCAGGACACAAACACTCTACCACGAGTCATGATCTTCCATAATTACTTACGGTAACCTTATAATACCTATTAATTGTTTTATTTCATTTCCGTTTCTTATCAACAGCTCGTGGCGATAAAATTTAGTTATACCCAGTTTTTTTTTTAACGTACCCTTCGCATTGTTTCGTTTGATTAGACCTACTTCCCCTGAACATTGCTGTAATTGAAGAAAATTTCTGTTCCAAATTATGACTGGTCAATTATCCGATTAACAACCAACAACTAACTGCGAACTAATATCATTCGGCTTTCAACAGAGCTCAAAATTGGACCAAATATATTTACATAACGTTACGTCATGACTCACGAAATTTATAACACCCAATTAACCAGTTCGTAGTAGAAACACAAAAACTAATTGCGCGACAATCGAGGCTATCAAACAGCTTTATGTAAACAATAATGCTACGTGTATTTGGAGACAAACAATACTTTCGCCGTTTATAATAACTAAAATCACCGTCCCAAATTTTTAGGGAAGACCCAGATTACACGAAGGGCTGTTGTTGTACTTTGGATAAATTTCATTGAGCAGGAAGAATAGACACACTCCCTCAAAAGTATCAGAAGCAAATCCATCAATGGCCCGAGAGGGATTGCTTTGGCCATTGCTCCAGGCCATCGAAAGTAGAAAAAAACGAAACGAAATATAGATCTGTATATTAATCATATTGAGTTTATTTACAATGCTCTCATTCATTATTTATTTCAGATTTACGGAATCTTTTTAACAATATCTTCTTTAATTAAACAACCTATTTTTATTAAACAAAACAATAGAAATCTTTAGGGATTGTTTTTCATCAAAAGCAGAATAATTCGATTTTTATCTGATTTCTTTGTATTTCCTCGAGTCGTGTAAAGAATTGAATTTTTTTTTCGATCTTTATTGTACTATTTACAGCAGTTATTAATTAATGGTAGAAACAAAGTTGATAATCAAGTGGAAACTTTATTCGTTTGTTTGAGTTTATCTCACTAATATTTTTTTTTTCGAGCTTTATTGTTGCTACTACACTTACCAGTCTGTAAAGCACGCAATTAAACACTAAAGCTGATTAATTCGTGATTATTCACGCAGAAATGTTTGTATCGAAATACAGTGCACTTCAATACACAGTTCGATTGAATACGCAAAGATCAAATGAAATGGATTACAAGAATGAGATACGAGAAGATTGTCTGCATTTTCTTTTTATATAATCTCAACACACTCTTTAAAACTGTGGTTTGTTAAGACTAAAAATAGTGACCACACAACCATCCGTGCTCGACATTACTAACATCATGGATGTGAGAAATACTGCCTTATGGATGTCCGTATAACCCTCTTCGGGTTAAACCTACACCAAACAGCTAAGAACATATATTGTTTTAAAACAAAGTTCCATGAAAAGAATATATTTCTCATTCTTAAAATAAGAAGAATTTTCGCAAAAAATATACAATATGTTGACATGCTAAAAAATAATTGTAAATCTTCTTAAGAAAATATCTTATATTATTGACATGTTTCAACCTTCAGGCCATCTAATTTCTTATGGTTGAGACAGATAACAAATCATTATTTTTCTTGTGTATTGTTATATGTCAATGAATAACAAAAAATAATGTTTAATAAACTATCACCATCTTTATTAAGGTTGTTTGATTTGGCCTCCATATTATCATCATAACATACTTTCTTTTTAAAGCGTCAAAGCGGTAAATCGTTGTAAAAGTATTATACAGCTTCTTCGCATACATAGTGCCTGTCATTCAGCTACTTTAACGTTATAGTATTTCCGCTCAGTATTTTTATACTTTTTCGTGTTGTTTTATTTTTCTTTAAGCTTATGGTGCTAATTCCTCCTATGGTACACCTTTCGAATCTTAAAGATTATCGAGTACTGTTAGTATCTTTAGGCTCTGTATTTAAAGGGACAATCCCGATAAGAACAGTCTCAAAAATTAAAGTCCGAGAGTTTATGAAATTTATGGACCAAAATATAGAGGCATGGTGTATTTATCTTGTCTCAAAATTTCAGCTCAAAATATTGAGTCGTTTGGACGTGAACGTCAACACTGCTTATCCGGACACGTAACCCTTTTAAGATTTCGGGTCAATTTTTTCATTGGGTGACCTAATAATCGATTCACATTTCTTGAGAGGTCTATACAGTGAATGACCCATATACTGTACTTGATAACAAAAGGTAAATTTCACCTATATATTATTTTTATAGAAAAAAGTCTGGTTTTATCCAGATACGGTATAATTCAACGGTCTCCATTTCCAGATGAAGACTGTCAGATTTAAGTTATTTACAAGCGTATCACAAATATCGTGTTAGTTGGTCGGCCTTAGGTAATGGGTTTTAAGGGATTTTATCACAAAATTAAGCAGTTTTATTCCTCAGAAAGTCATCGGGATTGACCCTTTAAAAGAAAATTACTTTCCTTTTCATCATAGGCGATCTCAGGAAATAGAAATTTACTCAAACTATAAACAGTAATTTATGAGATGAAACGGTCAATTACTGTTGAACATGTAATAGTATCAAATAGTCTAGAATAATTATATTTACCACAATTTTTTCTTTTAAAAAACTATTTTATCAGCTGTTTGATATACGTTTAAACCTGAAGGAAACATACATTAGGTTCTCTATAAGACAGTATTTCTCACATAGATGCCGGATCCATGTATGGGTACCACATTCAGATCAGTCCTATTGCACTCTTCAGATTCGACAAGGTTACATTAAACAATAAGTGTTGGTTATTACCACCACATGTAGTATTTTACCACTTAATAGTAAAGGGTCGAAGGTGGTCACGATGGATATTTGATGAATTCCCTAACAATAAAGTTTTAGGGTGGAAAATCATGGTTTAAAGTTTACTGATTAAAAGACGGCAAAGAAAACGTAAAGATGAGAAAAGAGAGTGGCCAATGGCGCGGATCCATATGAGAGACCAGCATGAGGCCTACCACTGCCTCCTGAAGGAATCAAGACGGGGGGGGGGGCAATCCTGCATACAAATTTTTTCTCAGGATGGATGAAGTACCATTTCCGGAGCTCCGACACAAGGTGGGGGCCTATCGTGTAACATCCCACATACAGACACAGCATTCCCAAACTGCAATATGTTGCTCAACTTCACTTAACAACCATTCTTTGCTGGAAGCTGCCATTTTGTCTACATTACTCGACTCCAAGTAGATCATGTGATTTAAGGCCCATTTCAGATTGGATAAAACTCAGCAACATGATTAGCATTTCGGCAAAAAAAAATGATCTCGTATTTATTTTTCGGTAACACTTGGACAACCTGTTGCCGAATGTTTCCAAACTGTGCACACTTTCACCCTTTCGTCAACATCGCACCTTGTCAACATGTTGCTCATCATGTAACTGAAAATGTTTGCAGTGTGGACATAGCTTTAATCAACACAAACACGATCTCAAGCTTGTATTTTGTAACATCAAGTATTAAGATCACCCTCCTAACCACGAAATCTTTAGCCCCGAAAGGATTTAGTTTGTCTTCAGTAATGTATATAATATATAAGATAAACGGACATCTTGTCAAAAATAAGTCCATGCAAAATGCCTTTTGTAGTAAACTGTAATGTCACTGCATGGCGAATGTACATCTGGATTAGCCCAGCTGGTACAAAAAGTAAAACAAATAAATTTCATTTCTGGACATATTTTGATAAAGTACCAAAAGAATATCGATGCGTTCCCGAAAAGGTCATGTTCAATAAAATTCTTGTTCGAGGAATTTACTAGTTTCATCTAATTCGGTCAAAAACATTTTCTCGTTGATTTTTAAACGATAAAAAATGGCTTGTACATATGACCCTATAAATTACTGTAATTTGTGGAAAAACTTATAATGAGCAAACTATTCTACAACTAATATATTACAACATGTATTGGAATGCAAATAATGGCGTGTATTTCTATATATTAGAGTAATTAGTGAATGAATAATACAGTGTGTATATCTATTGATATTTACAAACCGTAGTATAATTATCAACAGCTAATTGGTATAGATTGGTATCAGCTGTATTTAACACTAGCTTTCCGTTATTTACTTCTTTTCTTTCATTTAATTTTATTTAGAGTTGGATTCAATGAAGAAAATATTCTAAATCCAAAAATTCCAATATAAAACGAGTTGTTATCTTTCTAGAAATTTTCAACGTTTATATGTTTGCAAGGAGTGAATTATGGTAGGGATCAAAAGCGTTAGAAAAAAAAATGGGGGAGGTGGGTCAGCATATTATCTAGAGTACATTTCGGCTATTGAAAGGCATTATTGACCCAAAAGGTAATAATCATCATTGACAACTGATCAGAAATCGATTATTGAACCATGTGAAATACAAAATGTCCGTACTCGATATTAACTGGCATTCTTTAACTCCACTGGAATAAATTTATATTTCTAGTCCAGAAGCTAACTATAAACTCTGCTGATGTATACTACTCTGTGATTACCACGAAGTAGTATTTGCTCAATTTACATACTAACGAATTAGATGGAAATTTGTTTTTTCAATCATTATAGAACCATTCCACTTTACAAAGAAAAGGTGAATTTTGAAGACTTATTAAATCCAGAAGATATGTTACCAATTATATTGAATCATATAGAACGACGGTCAATTGTAAATGTTTTATAAAATCTGAAATCAGAATTTCAATGCGACCGATAGAAAACTCCTCATATTTAAATAATAAAGCATGATATTTAGCAAGTAAATTGAAGGACGGCTACTCTGTCTGACTGGTTCGAGGTGGTGTTTATGACAAGGCTGGTGAACAATGATATCAAAGTGCTCATTCAAGTGTTTTAGTATTGTCTTAAATCACTCTTTGAGTTCCAATTGGTCTGGAATTCTTTATGAGCTAAACTGATCCAGCAATTTCTTATTGATTATTACCTATTATATGAGAAAAAATTGAATAATGCATTTCGTTATGAACCTTTTTACTCTAAAAGTCTTTTTTGTTCAGTCTGGGGTTAAAATGAATATAGAAAATGAAGCAAAGTAAGAGTTATGAATAACAATGAAAAAGATTTCTCGGTGGCTTTTAGTTAAACGACTAGACAAGATTCAAAATTAGTCACATTTCTGCTTGGAATCATTTTGCTGTAAGTTTTTAGGCATTTTCCTATATCAGAATTCCTAATTTAGAAATGGAAAATCTGGTCATTTATTGCTTCCTGATTTTCCCCAGAAATGGATAATTTTAAGGGATTATTATATCCCTTTGGCCCTTTGAACTGTCATGGTCTGATCATGGATGTATCGGTATTAATAAAGCGCCTGTCTCTAATTTTCTTGAAAGAACTGGGGTAGTCAATATTCACATGTGTCAAGTAACGCAAAAGGCATGCGTCACAGACGACTGCCACTTTATTGGAACTACAAATAAGACGGTGAGGGTGTACACTGCTACACTGGTTTACCCGTCGCCAAAATCTATGTAAAAAGTCGATAACACGTGCGCATTGTTTATATCGGACATAGAAATACAAACTTGTTTGGGCAGAATTGGCGCCTTCCATATTTACGCCTACGTGTACCATTTAGGAAATGGGAAATATTTATTTATCCAAATCTTCTTCCAACACATTTATTTATTTTTTCTAAAAATCTTAAAAACACTCATAACTCCTGGTGTCGCTTGATAGCCTTTAAAGAATTGGATACTGTGGATTTTTTCCATATGTAAGACAAGAAGAAAAGTACTTAGATATAGACTAGACTTGCGTCACCAAACCCAAAGAAGAGCAGCGACAACACTTCCGGCGCAATATTTGGTGAAAACAATATATGATGGTAAATAATAATAGTACGAATATTCGAAATTTCGATCTGAAAACAAAATGGGCTCAGCACATATCAGTAAAGGTTATTAATTTCGACTTACCTTGTTTTAGGACAAAGGCAATAAACAGAACGGTGATAAAACTTTCAAGAACCCGGCACATTTTGTTTGGTAAAAAGAGTTATCTTTTCCTTGTAGATATATATCTGTATAACAACTATCAATAATCCATTTGTTTCATTTTAATATCTGAAAAATAAAATTAACTTGTTTGATACACATTAAATCAAATATTAATACTAAAGCATGAATTAGCTGATAAAAGTACAACTCACAGGTGACCAAGATATCTGGAAAGACATTCAGCATAACCTTTCTCGCGCACGATATCCACGATTGCTTAGATTAAAGTGTTTGAAAGAATATAGAACTGCATGCACAACAGAAATTATTGTTTATATCCAGTATAATTCGTAACAGCGTTGGTCAAGTTATAAAAATAATTCTAAGTCTATTTATAATCTTCATTATGTTGCTTGTGTGTTATGATTGTCTTCAGTTCTTAGAAATTGGAAGAATCTCAGACAATATTACAACTGAACTCTTCTATATAACCATTCTATGTTGAACACCTGGGGCCATTGTTTGATTCCAGAAGTCGAGGTAGCTCGAATTTTTCTGAATGGGAAAGTATTCAAAGATCAATTTGATCGTTTGTCTATGGTCAGGTATTTTCATTTTAAAAACATACACTGATATATTAAGTAGAAACTTTTACACACGTCACTTGTGTTACATGTACTCTTCCAAGATATATTACTGTGTTTTCGCTACATGATATGCGATAGCTTATATGGACGTGTTCTAAAGTGTTAGTATGGCATTCACAACTATATTAGATGTATACCATATAAAAGTCCATTCTGTAAAACGTGGAAATTTGCCACATAGTAGTTATATTTCAAAACAAAGATGTTGACCAAAATTGTTTAAGATCCAGTTTGCTTTCAAGAATTCTCGTCACTATCGACTTAAGTGTTCACAAGCTTTTCTGGGCACGTGATAAATCCCCAGAATGTTGAAAATCAACAGGATTCATCCTCTACAATCACAATGATTCACACCAATCTAGTTCATCCCCCCACAGTCTTAATGTCTCAAAGACTTTTTTAAAATCTTATGTAGTCTCTTGTCTTCTGAGAATGGCAAGAATATATCTGCCACCGAAGGAAGTATAAACTGACGACCTTTAAATGTCATGAAATTTAACCGATTCTGTCTGCAAATTTCATTATTTAAATATCATATCACTCAAATAATCCAAATTCATTACAATTAAAAAACTGACGGTAGTCCATGTTTGTCTGTGTAGACTTCTTGGTAATAATAATATTGTAGTTGTATATTTTATTAGACCCAGGATGGATCACTGTAGGTTACTGTATTTAATCCAAGAGTCTGAAGGGGTAACAATTTAGAATGTCAGTTCCATTTCCGTACCACCATTTGCACTGGTCCATAGGAGCGATGCCATGAAGATTTATTGGGCGTTACGGAGGCATATTTTGAACTTTTTCGAACGTGTTCCACTAAACAACTCAGGTGGATTCCAATCAAATTTAGCAGATCTGTGCGTTGCTTTGATGGTATATATTCAGATTTGTTTAAATGAATTTGATCCGTCGCACATCTTGCCATTTTCTTACTACCATTTGAACAGTAATTTGTAGGGATGTTGGCCTCTAACCATCTAAGCAAATGCCTTTAGAATAGGTTGACGGGTTCCAAGAACGAGCAAACGTAGACATAGACAGAGCCACTATTAATAATTGATAGCCTTATCCGACAATTACACCCATTTAATCGCTTCTTCATCTCTAAACGGTAATAATCCAGAAATTGTATATTATAAAATAATATTTTGTTAGACTACTTTTATTTGTACACGATCTTATAGCTGGGTCGGGTGAAATTTTCATGGTGTCCCTGGCTGAAAATGTCAGAGGCGCTCTTGCACCACCACTGTAAAGGTGATATATTTTTGTAAATATCCGTCACACTCGCCCAAATAGAATTTGTATGTGTCGGTATTGACAATCATTATGGATTTTATGATCTTGTTCTTGGCCTTCTGCTAAACAGAGTGCGTGGTTCTGCAAACCAGAAGTCGCGTTGTGGGGCATTTTAGCATGTATGGTTCATGTCTTCCGTCACGCTCACATCAAACAGTCTCGAGACTCGTGTCTGATTTAAAGGAAGACAATATAAAAGATCTTAGGAGTGAACGTAATAACACAACGGTAATTAATTAGACTTGTTATAATCTAACGACATACAAGGTTTACATGTTGCAAGATTAAATGACTCTTCAGGGGATGACGTTCAATAAGAAGCAGCTTAACAAGGTATTTTTGGTTGTCGTTGAGTCTGGGATGGTGGTTTGAAGATAGACGAACAGAACATACTGACCTGGACAACTTTAATATATCTTTACCACCTGGCGCGAATCATGTCTATGTGTGTGCAGATTCGAACAAAATGTATGTATAATATAACTAAATAAGAAACATATTTTCCAGTCAGGAGTTTGCAGTATTTGAAACATGTTTTGGTTCAGATACATAATGTTCGTGATTGTCTTAATATTAAGTGCGGGGGGAGGGGGCGCCACACATAATTACACAAAACAAAACTACGGTCAAGACACAATACGCAGAACTCACAAACAAACGTACATATTAGATTAAATGAATGGATCCGGGGAGGTTTTAAAAAAAATTGCTTCCCATACAAAAGATTTTGTTGTATGTTTTGGGGGATTTTTAACCAAGAAAAGGGATAAAAAAATTAACGAATACTTCATAAATAGTAAAAATGGCAAACCTTTTTTAAATTAATAAGTAAAATATGCCGTATAGTATTTGCATATAATGAACCATATACGAACGACTGTTAAAAGTACTTATAGGCTGGATCTTATTAAAAGATGCGCTTGGCTCAATGAATGTGAACAATCTAAAACTTTAGATTAATTGGTGAAATAAAAAAGTGATTTAGAAAAAGAAATGAGACGAAATAGAGATTATTCGTTTAATTATGAATACCCAATGGTATAATCAATATAAGATATAAAAGGAATTAGAAGATTTTTTTTATAAATAAATAAATAAATCGAGATGCCAAACTCTTTAACCTTGGTTAATTACATTAGAACGAATCCGTAGACTCATCTAACGATCTACATAAAAAGGACAACATCCTTAGACTCATCAACGATCCCAATAAAGAGTACAAGATGTTTTCATAATGGGTATGTTATCTGATAATCTCTGTAAGCAGGTCTCGTCGTCAATTCATCTCTTTTCATTGAATAACTTCAAACACGAGTTTGGAAATCCGTATAAAGATAGAAAAATATAACAAGTACATTAAGGACAGCTGTAACATAAATAATCAATCTGCAACATCTAGTGCGGTCACGACATTCATTATCGGACTTCAAGAAGCTTTAAATTAAAATAATGCTATACCGCTTACCAAAATTTCTAGGTGCCAAATTCTAACAAGAATTAAATTTAAAACACTCTTAATACTTACATGAATTTAAAATGCTGCTTAGTTTCCAAGAGTTTTAAATATAAGTTAACAATTAATTTTGAATTGTGAAGCTTCTAATCCTCCGAAAGACTTCAATATCCTGCTGTTTTGCAATTGACCCAAGGTTTAACATAATACATGATCTATATCTTCTTGGGTTTATTCACAAAAAGTTTTTAAACACTTTTTCGTTCACTAAATCAAAAACAAAATAGAATATAATCTCATCAATCTAGCGCTGATATTCCAAACAATCATAGAAATCTATTTTGTTTTAGTTCAAAGATTTCCATAAAAAAAACGCCTTCGATGAAGTTTTCCTGGTTGTTTTCTAAATAGGATTCATAAAACAAACGTCAGCACTGATTTGAAGACAAAATTGTGCAAATATATTCCAAGGTACTTCATAACACACTTGCCGTGTGCTGAGTCCGATATTGACTAATAGTCTCGATTATCATACAGCGGGCCTTTATCGATCTGTCAGCTAAATCTGAACAACACGCTCCGTCAGTTTTTTTTTAATCTGTTGGATTTTTGTTTAGAATTTACGACTAGTCATTATTACACTTTTTAGGAGAGGTAGGAAAATTGCGTCATATACTTCACACCGTGTTTCGTAGATTTATTAACAAGTAAGCACATAGATTACAAGAGCATTGATATCATAGAATTTTAACTATAGACATATTCGGAAGCAATGGTTACGAAATTAAATACTTTTTTGCTTCGACTAGGCTAACCGAAGACGGACACACGTCATACAGTGTGCTATGACGGTCATTTTGCCAGTGCTATGACGGTCATTTTGCCCAGACGGCAACGTTACGACCTACTCTTATATCGCATTCCAACTGTTCAGCGTTATTTTACATTTACGCCAATGTGTACACGGGACCTCGGTCTTTGGTTCCATCCGAACGCGTTGTCCCTTAGCAGGCCCTGCTTACTACATCGATGACAAGGGGAGACCACGCCGGGGAATACAGATGAACTTTTACGATTAACACCGGATCGAGCACGTTTAGCAACCCAACGTTTAACTCATTGGGCCACTGTGTTACGAATAATTTCTAGTTAAAACAATGACCAAGGAAAAGAGCCACACAAGGTGTTGCTACTGCTATATGTTCGTACGTTTGATGTATAGCTGTTTTGATTATTCCACCAATGAAAGCAGCCGATGCTCTTTAACACAATATACTATCACATATGGCATATCGGAATTAAACAGATTTATCGGTCAAATCGGGGTAAAACTCTTTTATTAAAATGATGTTTTCGGGATGGTGAACTTCTCAAATTATTGTGTTTTAGCACTTTCCACTATTTTCGGATGATCTAAATTACCTTAAAATACGATCTAATATAGCTGTTCTAATATTGTGATAAGATAAAAGTATTTACTAACGCTATATATAATAAGAACTATAATTATGTTTTGGATTTCCCAAATGGTTTAGGTTCCGTCAGCAAGAGAAGCGGTGTATTGTTAAGATATGACATTTCATCTGGTGGTGAACTTGTGATCCCTCGATCCCTGTTGGGTTATTACCCCAGATGTTATTTAATACAACTTGTTAAATATCAATATCCTGCAAATTTCTAAATCTCTGAATTACTTATTTTAGGAAATACAAACTCTCATTTTCCATAAAATACAACACTATTTATGGATAACAATTACCAAAGATTATTTCACTGCGACGTTTCAACAAGATTTACTAATAAGGCCTTATCAAGCATATAAAACACGCGTAAATAAAATGAATACAAAAAAGGGATATAAGTATATATATATAGAAAGTTTGATTAACCATCCAATGGAATAAAATGCCATTGGTCTTCGGTATGCGATTTCACTTGCAAACTCTCCCTTGAGCGTATGCAAACTGTATTTCGGGAATCCACGACCATATCCTTAACATTTGTGAGGAACTAGTTCATAATTGTCTTGTAAGAATTTTATACATTGTCAGATACTTAAAGATACATTATGGGGAATTAAATTAAGAGCTGGCAGTTCTCATTATAATAGTTCAAACTAGATAATGTAACCGGAATTTGCTGAACATTTCAGTCAAATAGCTGAAGCTAGCCTCGATCACCATTACTAAAGTCGGTAAGATAACAAAAACCAACATAGTCCTCGATTATCCACTCTTCAGACGATATATACATGGTGGTAGCGCAACCTGGAAGTGAAATGAAATTAAATGTAATGTAATGAAATAGAGTTTAAGATTCTACTTTTCTGCACCAATCAGGGGCGGATCTAGAAATTTTGAAGGGGGGGGGGGCGCCGCAGAATGAGGGCACTGACCGCGGAGACGGGGCACGCCGCTGAGAGGGGGGGGCGCAAATTATCCGTTCTTTCCTTGCATCTGTAGCCATTCCAAGAGCTATGTGACTGATATTTTCGTCTAAGTAAACGTTCGGAACGGACATATTTGGGTCTGAGAAAAGGCACTTTCAGCAGTAAAAAAGGGCACGCGCCCCTTGTAGGGGCGTAGCCATGAAATATATATTGGGGGGGGTCCGCAACTTCGGCGGGGGGGGGGGGGGGGTACCCTTAAGTCTCAGTCTTCTTTAAACATTGTTTGGCATAATTTACGGGGTTAAACTAAAATATCACACCGATACAATGTTTATCATGTTTACAGACAACGGCACCGCTCTTCCCGAGAGGCGAAGAAGCTGACTTACCCCCACCTAAGAAAATTTTGGAATATTGAACGGCTGCAAACAATTTTTCCTGCTATTTTGGCCTATGAACAAAGCAATTTCAAAGTTGTCTAATATAGCCTAATTAAGGTGGCTTGCTGACTCGAATTCCAATCAATCGTTTACACCCACAGCAACTTCAATTTGGTCCAATATAGCCTACCTGGCTGCCCAGAATTCCAAACAACCAATTATTCGGAGCCTCACCCTCCCGGAGAAAATTTGGAAAATTTAACCACCGCAAATGCGTTTTCTGCTATTCTAGCCTGTGTGAGCAAGTCCAAAAGTATCCAATGGTTCTGTAACCGAAATCCCACTCTGAATTCCATCCAATCTCACTGTTACCCTTGCAGTTGCATTCACAAAGTAGAGTGGCCCCAGACAAAATGTTTTAATCGATAGTCAACTCAGTACAAATTCGTGGTATTCAATTAAAAGAAAAGTGAAGGGAAGCAAAACTAGAAATGCCCAAAGCAGGTTTACGGGCGGCCAGTTTTCTTCGTGGGGCGAAGAAGCGGAGCTGACCTTGTATGGATTCCCAAGAAAATTTTGGAATATTTGATGGCCACAAACGCGTTTTACTGCTATTCCAGTCCTAAAATTAGTGTTTTATGAGATTTCGGGCACTTTACTTTGCCAAATTTTTTTGGGGGTCCAAGTATATTCAGACCCCCCCCCCAGTAAAACAATTGGGGGGGTCCGAACCCCCCCCCCGACCCCCTCCCCATATGTGACGCCCATGTGCGCCCCCCCCCCCCCAATGAATCCGCCTCTGGTATTCGGATAAAAGATAAAAAGCATATTTCAAATAATTAAAACCAAACGTCTCTGTATTTCTGATCATACAATTTAACCTAATTAATCTATAGTAGCAGGCACGCTACGTGCAAACGTGGTGTGTTTTTGAGTGTCCTTGTCATTAATCTGTTTTGAAAATCAGATAAAGTTTCAGACTTAAAGGTGCATTCTCCACGAAAGTATTTATATGGTAGTTAATACCAATAAATATATGGCATACTTGATACGGGTATAAATGGAAATCTTACCAGACAATACTGGATTTACATAGAAACTTCAATGGGACAAAATGTAACGGTGTTGATGTTGTTCTAAGTGATTAACGTCCGCTTCCATCGCAGATAAGTCTTATTTTTCATTTTTATTATCTTTGCCCACATGCAGGGTTCTTTCCTGTGGGAGGAAACCCCCGGAGGGACCGCTCACACCACAGACCGAAACCACAGTTGCAAGCCAGAGGTAACTGGCCAGCCAGATGTCGAACATATTCCTGAAGCAATGGACCGATGAATCCATCTCTGGCCATTGCTGGATTGGCTTCTGATAATTGAACTTTTGAGGGAGTGTTTATTCTTCCCGTTCAATCAAATCTATCGCTTGAGTACAGCAGCATGACAGTCCTGTGTTTAATATGGGTCTTCCCTAAAACTTCGGACAATGATTTAAGGTATTAAAATATTTATAAAATGGTGAAAGTATGTTCGTTTCCAAACAGTATTGTTTACATTTTATTTGATTTGATGGCCTCGTTTGTCACGCAATTTGTTTTACTGCAATATTTTGCTATTGCACTGGTTAATTGTGCATAAAGAAATCGTGGGGCATGACGTAACGTCATGTAAACATATTTGGTCCAATTTGGCGCTTTGTTTTAAGAGTAATGCGTTTGTAACGCAGTTGGCGATTGGTTGTTAATTGGACTATTGACCAATCTTAGTTTAGAACAAGAATGTTCACTCTTTACAGCAGTGCGTAGTGGGATTAGTTCTAATCAAACGGAACACTGCGTGGAGTATGGATGTCGAAGCGCGGCACTCTAGACCTCTAGGTCATCCCAACAACCGTAACGATGTCCCTGGTTGACAGTCCATCTGCTCGAGTGACACTAGGAGCGCTTCTCATGCGTTGATCTAGGAGATGACGGCTGTGAGAGCATTTGCGGAATTAGACGCCCAGTAGACTAAGCGATTAGACGTTGTATTCGATTTACATAGTCTCCTGGATGATGTATTTGGATTTATAAAAACAGCTGATTTACATAAACATTAGTCTATGGTAAAACCATTCAATTAAAATATTGTAACATGAAAGAGTTCTGTAGCGTGACCTTCAACTACATTGGGGATTTCTAGACAGCCAAACTGTTATGTGTTTATGTCACAACAATCTTGACCTGTAGACATTTTAGCCTTTAGTCAGTAATTTGGCTAAAAATAGTCCATCTCTCGACGATCAATGGTTCATTATATACTAACCAAGCTTTTTCCAAAATCAAAAAAGTAAGTTAATGAAACAAGTTTTTTTTTCTCTCGTGTCTACTTAAAGGTTAGAATTTTGAATAATTAGTAAAATTGATTTGATTCAAATAACTCTAAAATATTGTCTCTAAAACTTGATTCCTCTAATTCGATATCTGGGATTTAGTATTACCAAAGATTACTTTAAGCCGCTGATCGTTATTTGCATTTTCACACATAATATTTACATAGCTGAATATTTTACCACCTGTCTAGTTGTTCGCATGGGACGAAAAACCGAGGACCCGTATATACATTGGCGTGTACGTAAAAGATCCTGTGGTAGTTGGAATTCGATATAAGATTTGACCAAGTGTAACTGCCAGTAAAAAGTGTCCTACCTATTGTGTAAATTATCCATTACATCCTATTTTACTTGTCCAGAAGGTTAGAAACTATTTTTTAACTCCAAGTCACATTTGACAAGTTTACGTTAGGCTTTTCAAATCATTTTGTTGAATTTTTCCATTTTTTTTAAAAATTAGGTGTGTTAAGATTAAATTTGTATCATCAATTAATTGGAATATTGTAAAATAGTACAATTTGTTCACCAGAATAAAGATTGGGACATATTATCCAGTTTCAAGAGTGGTATTGAGCCTTTCAGGAAGATTATAGGAGGCACTGGTATATCTGAAAAACTTCCCGTTTATATCGTATTCAGTAAATGCCGAATTTTGACACATTCTTCCTGTAAATACTGAGAGGAGTCTATACATTTTTAACTAACATTGAATTATGGATTCAACTTCGACAATAATGTGAGTTGCGTGGGGAATAAATATCCCTCAAATGACGATTGGTGGCTTTAAATATAACTGGCTAATCAGATGTAACTGCTATTTATAGATTGTTGTTTTAACGAACACAATTTACAATACAATACTGAAACGTGACATAATTCATGTTATTAAATGATGGTATCATTTCAAATGTTATCGATGATATCATTTCAAAACATAATTTCCAACGATCAAACTTGAAATCATTCAGCACCAACCTGGATTGATATAGAGATATTGCTTAAAATATGGCTCATGTAAGAATGACTTGAAATCAAGCATCTAGTCACAGACTATATCAAATCCAAAGAAATGAAATGAAATGGGGTTTATCGTCCTACTCTTTTACACCTAACCTGGTCTAATGGAAGACGGGCATACGCCATAAAGTGTGCTATGAGGGAAATTTTGCCCGGGCAGCGGCGCCACGGCCTACTCTTATATCGAATTCCAACTGCCAGGGGTTCTTTTACGTGCACTCCAATATGTACACGGGACCTCGGTTTTTCGTCCCATTCCAATGACTAGGCAGCTGTTTTGTCAGGCACTCCAAATCCAAAGAACTAAAACTACATCACATATTGGTAACAAAAACAACAACCAACAAACTCTTGTCATTTTCAAGTTTATTTCAAGAAAAGAAGGATCATTCGTTCACATTGCAATAATATGTTGGTGATAACTTTAATCTTGTTTGATATGCTGATGACCAGAACATCTATTGCACTGGTGGTATTCATAGCAACTGGGAACAATCTCACGTTTGACTTTTATTATGTAGATTTATAGGTTTTTGGTAGTAATCCACCTTAGCCAAAATTCACAACAACTGATATTAAAGATGGAGATGTAACATCGAACTTTGTTAATATTCTTGGTGTTTCAAGGTGGGTGGACATCTCTATCTCCAAAACACATCGAAATTAAATCAAGATCTGCCACAATATTATTGTTTCTTATCAACAAGTAGCCACCTGACAGATTCTTATTTGTTAGTTTTTCACATCAGGTCCCGAGTTCACAAAGCATTCTCAGACTTAAGTCAAGAATTTACTCGACTTTCAATCACTGTTTATGAGAAATACCTTTGATCCAGAAACACAGAACTTTGCACATAGTTTCCCTTTGGTGCGTTTGATACATTAATACAACAACAGTTTTATAATGGTCTATATTTTAGTTAAAATAAGGCGAATCATTTTTAGTAAATTCTTAATTTAAGTCTGGGAATGTTTTGTTAACTCAGGGCCAAGACTATTGTAATAGCCTTTTCCTGTGTTCTAAAATATCCTGTATTCCACAAAGAATAAAAATTCTCTGATACCAAAAATAATTCTCGAACAGTCAGTATTCCTATGTTCATTTGATGGCCCGATTGAAAACACAGAATTACAATAATCATGAGATTCAGCTCAAAGTAAGGATGTGTTCTTTATAGGGTTCACGGTGGCTAAGTGGATAAGGCGCTGGTTCGCTAGCCTGGAGGTCGGGTGTTCGATCCCTGCATTGGCCGAGAAAGTGCATCTCAATTTTCCGGCGTGATTTCCCCTTGTCAGTGATGCAGAAGGAGGGCCTAACAAGGACAGCTGCCTAGTCGTTCGGATGGGACGAAAAACCGTGGTCCCGTGTACACATTCGAGTGCACGTAAAAGATCCCTTGGCAGTTGGAATTCGATATAAGAGTAGGCCGTAGCGCCGCTGCCCGGGCAAATTTCCCTCATAACACACTGTATGACGTATGTCCGTCTTCCATTAGCCCTTGTTAGGTGCAAAAGAGTAGGACGTTAAACCCCATTTCATTTCATTTCATTTCTTTTCATTTGTGTTCTTTTTATTGATTATCAAATTTCTCACGGCTGAATCCACGTTAATATTTTGTTTTCAGATTGATTATTAAACATGTATTTATGAAATCCTAATCAAAATACCAACGCAAGATACCCCACCCCACTTCTGGGTGAATTCAATCAGATTTACGGTGGGCGTGTCATAATAAAATGGCGGTGCACTTGTTGCATAGCGAACAGCATAGATCTTTGACATTTCAATTCAACATAACTTTCTTTGGCAAGGGATTCCTAATACTTACCATGGTAAGCGACAGGAAGTGGCTGGGGTACAGCATCTAATAGGCCGACTACTGCTCATCTTCGAATCACAGAATGTCTTACTGTACTTTAGTAACGACCATTTTTTCAAGAATGAATGACCAAATTCTGCCACAGGATCAGTATTGATATTATATCGTTTTAAAAAGTTAATAACGGCGCAACATTATTGATGTCTCGAATTTTTTATTTGGTTGATTGTCAATTTCTGTATATCAAAAGATGATGAATATCATTTCATGCTCTTCATGTCGATAAGCGTCTGTTTCTGGTCAATATTCATTATATCTGATTTTAACATTTATTACCTTTATACGGCGACTGTGTTAAGCACCACATATACATCATGCATACGATATTAATACCGTCTACGTAAATTATTTTGCTGGCCTATAAAACACAGATGGACAAAGCTCACCAATTATTCCTACGCCGGCACCCATGAAGTAGGCGAAAGTTAGTTTGGGTCTTTTTCTCCCTTTACCTTTTCTCCCTTTTGCATAACGATCTTTGTTGACTTTTTGGTGCAGAATCGAAGAAAATGGCTTTAATATGAAAGGTTCTGGTGAATACTTATGATTTTGATGGGGAAATATAGGGCGGACAGTTGTGTGTTTACGAGTATGCTACTTCCAATTTGTGTATCTTAGTTTTCCATGTGTATCTCAACTCCCGATCTGATTAGATGATTGAAATTCAAGTCAGCAGAGAATGAGATTCAGAATAACTGAAAAGAATCATTTGCCGTGGTTAAATATTCAAAGTTATGAATATAACCAGGCCATGTATCGAATTGGTATAAGTATACGCTGAACAAGTAATCCAAATTATACTAGTACACCAAACCAGGTCAAATACAAAATATAGGCAAGGCACTAAAGAACATTACGATAAACAATCATTTCACATTTTTATAGATGTAGAGCCTACAAAATGCTTTCATTAGATTAATTCTTCATTTTAATCATGCATGGGGATACAAATTATTTGCTGGACACATCACAAATTCAATGCACTACTGCCTAAATTCAACTTGACGTAAAGATATAAAATTAAAGTAAACTGTCACAGATAAGCTCATTGCCAAGTTATAATAAGACCTCCAAACATAATAATCGTACCCTCTCCCGTGCATGACATCGGCGCGTTTAAGAGAGGCTATGGAGCCAAAGCGGGTGATTGTGTACGAAGACAAACAACGCCCTGTGAAATTTAAAATGAAGAATAACACAAGAGTAAAGTTAAGAAGATCTACAAGTCAACAACGATAACCTTCTCGTAACCTTAACATAATTATTGGAGAGAAAATGTATTCTGTAGATTGCCGAGTGTGAACAATGGTCGTAAGAAGAATGTCAGGATACAGGTGGTACCAGAGACATTGTCTGTAGTTAATTAGTATATTGTATTATATTAATATCCACTGGACTTCATGAAGAGTACTTCGCCCCTTTTTACCATCTTCTCTTTCAATCCAGAACAATAAATGTAACATATCCATTAGAATACATGTACTAGGAAAATTCAATATGAAGAACTTTAAAAACATCTTTTGATCATACTCTCGTGTATAATTGTTTCTAGCATTCAACGGGTGAACATCTTAACCTTGTACGGATATTTGGTCGACGATCTCTCGTGGTGATCGAAAAATATCTATCATAACGCCTGACTACATGACAATGTTTTAAGTATTCGCAAATATATTAAGCAGTTTGGGTGGGGTGGGGGGTTATTAATTTATTTTTTTACGAAACCAAGTTCAATGATCTCGACCAAATGCCGAGATTAACACACCATTATTAAAAGCCAGCATTTGGAAATAGACGAATTGATGCCGAGGAGTTATTGTCTGCCATTTATTTACCAGACGATGAAAGAGAAACTATTTGTCGAGCTATATAATTTATCACAAGTCTACGGCTATTGGCCAGAGATGGAAAATTCAAGGGCATTAAAGATGTTGATAACACGAAAGTCAGTCATCATACTAAATGAAATTATATTAAATTGGGCGTAACGTCTAACTTTCTGCTCCGACTGGGCTAATGAAGACGGTAATATGCCATACAATGGATCTTTTACGTGCATGCCATCCGAAAGGCAAGTATGCGTTGTTGTTTACCAAACCCTCTGTCCTGCACAACCGACAAGGGGAGCACATCGGAAATCCAAATGACCGTTGTCAGTCAATACCAAGATCGAACACGGGATCCCCAGATTAGCTAGCCAATGTCATACTCACTGCGCCACGGCTCGAAACAAGGTTCGTAATGGAAATAAAATGTCAAACGTTCGTTTTTAAGTCTTTGGTTGCAAGCAGAACGACACCTATCAATCCTGACCAAGATGTTCGATAATGCAGTGTATAGAATATCGAACGAGGGTCACGCAGTTCTTGTCGATTAATTCTTTCAGAAGACGGGATTCAAATTGTTCTGAAATAAAAGAGGGAAATCAGGAATGTGGATGGCAATGGTCGATGTGTGTGTTATGTGTGTATTACGTCCCCATATCGTTGTTGATAGAAAATGAAAAGAAATGGAGTTTAACGTCCTACAGCTCTGCTCCGACTAAGACGGACATACGCCATACATTGTGCTATGAGGGACATTTTGCCAAGACAACAACACGATAGCCTATTCTTACATCGGATTCCAACTACCAAGGGATCTTTTAAGTGCATGCCAATGTATACACGGACCTTCGGTTTTTCTTCCCATCCGAACGACTAGACAGCTGTTCTTGTCAGGCCCTCACTCATGCACCACTAACAGAGGGAAACGGCGTCGGAAACTAGCGAGCCAGCGCCTTACCCACTTAGCCACCTTGACTCCTTCGCCGTTAACCCACATTTTTCGCAGAAATTAGAAAGAAAAGTATTTTTAAGCAAAAAAAGAGATTTGGTGGAAGGAAAATAGCTTAGTAATCAAACTATGCCTACGAAAGAGAGAAAGAAATAATGTTTAACGCCCACACGAGACATCGGGACTAACATTTGTTTCAATATCATTTCAATAATTCGCATGCTCGTAGTGGTCTTTAGATGTGGGAGGAAAGCGGGGGACCCGCAGAAAATTTGCGAAATTGTGCAGACGATTCTATACCTCGAATCAATGACAGACCTTAAGGTGTAATCTAATATTCTATATTAACTGTTTCTATAACACGGTGACCTTAAGATGCTTTGTATGAAACACATTAGGGTGGGCACTGTTTGTATCGAATTCCACTCTTAACAGACGCGTATCGAGAACAGAATAATCGATAATTTGTTCAAGTAAATTTGGGGGTCGACCAATAAACTAAAATATCTTCAAAGATGAATATAAGTGGCAAATTATGAAGTTCTGTAATTTAATCAGACTGATACAGCACTAGAAATTTTCTAAATATACTAAATAAGAAACATGGTGAGATTAAACTCAAAATTCACATATTAAATTCAAAAATTAGATTTTAATTCATTTCAGAATTAAACTAATTGTATTTGTCTCTATGTTTATTCTGTGTAAACAATGGACGGAGAATGGGGTTAATTTCGGCAATTAATCCGGCAACCTCGGTATTAATCTTACAAAACCTTGACCCTTTCTGACTATAGAGTCATTCATTGGCGCCATTTCGGCTACACATTAATAATAATTTATCTCGGTTCTGTGTCAAAGTCAGTCATTTTTACATTAAGACAATAATGGTTTTGCTGTGGAGATATATTTCATTCGATTTGCGATGGCGGTTATAATATCAACACCGGATATCGATATGGAATTCAGTGTTGAACAATGCTTGAAATATGTGCATATAAGCAAGGGCAGGGTTTTGGAAATAGCCAAATAAGTAATTGGGGTGGGCGTGGGTTGGCGCAGCAAAATGTACCCCATCTCTTTTACCGCCCTGTCCCTTAAGGTTCAATAGCACTCTTGTTGAAGCTGAATAATATGTCTTTATTCTGGTCAACAAATTGTATTATTTTACAATATTCCACTTAATTGATGATACAAATTTCATCTTAACACACCTAATTTAAAACATTAGAAAAATTCAACAAAATGATTTGAAAAGCCTAACCTTTTCAAATGTGACTTGGATTTAAAAATAGTTTCGAACCCTCTGGACAAGTAAAATAGGATGTAATGGGAAATTTACTCAACGATAGGACACTTAAACATATAGAACTGAGAATGAGGCTGTTATTTATTTTCTCGAGCTGACAAGCTAGCAAGACAGTTATTGTCCCTTTAAGAAAAACCTACTATAGGACACATTTGTCAACCACCCTGATGGGACGTTTTAATTACAATAACTTACCGTAATACTGATATATTTACTACACATGTAGTTTATGGTTTATTGTCTACATCAAAGAATGGTCGGTAATTGATATATCTACTAGTTATTTTATGTGTTTCTTAAACAGAAAGTTAATTCAATCCATACAGGTTTAAGACGAGGAACTTAACAAAATACAGATCACTCGGGTTATTTTGTTAATATTTCAGGGTCTATTCTGTTAAAACACCAACAACGGGTTCTAAATTCAACTGATTGTATTCATATTGAATAAATTTTTCCTTTATTCTCATTTTTTTTCGACCAATGGTTCATGTAACATCAACGACAGACATAAGATCGAGAAGAACTTGACATATTTTGTATTTGTTATCTAATTTGGTTAAAGAAACACGAATTATCAAATCGTGTTAGGCTTTAAAGAAACAGTTTCAATGTTTCTGGTGAGGTTTTGAGCTTTCAACAATCATATTTGTCAAGAAAAGACAAAATGCAGAATAGTCTGGAAAATCGATTAATTCGTTTATAAATTGTCGTGACTTGGATATTTTAGAATATTTTACAAGAAAAGAACATTGTGCAACATCAACAGCGACCATCATCACCATGATTACTTGGAGGCACGGTAGTACTGTGATTTTGGTGTTGATCCACTAACCAGGGAGTAAAGTGTTCTATGTCGAAGTTAGTCAAGAAAGTTGCTCTGAATGTTCCAGTATGGTTTCGCCTTGTCAGTGGCACAGGCAATCTGAACGACAGACTCACCTTACCTGCAGAAAAAACCCAGCTACCATTTAATTTTCGTACGTTATTGTTACGTACGTGGTACAGGGTAGCCTGCCTTGTCGTTCGGGTGGTATAACACATCAAGGTTCACCCTTGTAATCGCTGGTGTACACGTAAAAGAACCCCTGCCATTGGAATTCGATAAAGAGTGGGTGGAGACGCAACAGTCTGGGTAAAATTTTCCTAATAGCATATTGTATGGCCTAACTCCGTCTCCAATCACCGCTTAGTGCAGAAAAATAAAACTGAACCCCCTACATCAGTTCATTCCCATCATTAATTATCATTTATGGATAAATCGAAAGTCAAGCTACCCTTTTGTCTGACAAGAATTTACGAGGGGATATAGACATGATAACAGTTCTTATTAGGAATTGTGGGTTCTGGTGGATATAGTAAATCAGGAATTGATTTTAAGACAATTAAAGTCTCTGACCGTCATTTGAGGGATTCACAAAGATATGATGAATTAGAAATTTGTCAACATTCGACATGCAACGCAGACAATACAGATGAGGCATGGTCAAACATAACAGTGCCAACTGCAATCTTTGCTATATTCTTTTGATAGACCTCTGTTTAATGCGAGGGGGGGGGGGGGGGGTACGGTGGCTCGCTAACCTTAGGGTCCCGTGTTCGATCCATGCGTTAGCCGAAAAAGTTCTTTGGGGTTTTCAGTGGTGCCGGATCAAGGGCCCTACAAGTGGCAGCGTTTAGTCGTTCGGCTTGGACAAAAAAAAACGTGAGCACATTGATGTACACGTAAGATATCCATTCGCAGTTGGAATTCGGTATAAGAGTAGGTCGTAGCACATTGTATGGTGTATCCCCGTCTTCATTAGGTTGGGGTGGCCTAGTGGTCTAGAGTGCCGCACCTAGACCTCCAGCTGGCCGGTCACCTCTGGCTTGCGGCTGTGGTTTCGATCCCTGGTGTGAGCGTATGTGGCATGGAGATAGGGGCGCCTTCTCAACCTCGTAGGTTTCCTCCGGGCACTCAGGTTTCCTCCCTACGCGAAAGCGAATTATTGAAATGAAATTAAACCATATGTTAGTTCCGAAATGACCTAGTTTGTGTCGAGTGGATGTTAAACCCCATTTCTTCTCTCTCTCTCTCTCTCTCTCTCTCTCTCTCTCTCTCTCTTTCTCTCATTTGTCTAGTCTTTAAGTCATCTTACGTAATCAGAATAATTATTTAGCATGGATTTAGACGGGGAAAAAAATGATATTTGGTGTATTAAATGGTGTAGATAGACTTTAAACACGAATAACTGACTACTGGAATACAGTCACATATTATTACATTTATTGATTTTTTGGTGTTTCATGAACACAGAATAAAGCTCGATAACAAGTATTCCATGTATTTTGATCTCTAGTCTTCAAGGTGATAAATGCCAAAATATTAAATTAGAATTTTTTCAGACAATATATCACTTTGATGTAAAAATATTCACCTTATTTGAGCTTTAAGTTCGCTTTCCCGATGAGTATAATAAAAAATTTGCTGATCAGTAAATAATTATTTCCGATTGATATGACGTGCCTATATGATTACATTTGAGATTAAGTAGGTAACCACTTTTTCTTAAATTCAAACCGGCACAATATAGCCCGGGTGGTGATGCATGTCATAAACCCACATTTCATTCGTTCATTTTAATTTAAGATCAAAACTAAAAGTTTCGATTTAATTGAATTTCGTGCGTTTCATGTGTGAATATCACAAAAAAAACTAGAACAATAAGGGACAACCATTACACGCACGACGTTTCCACATTATTGTTCTGGATAGCAATAAGATCATATTTATCTAAACGTCATGCCCGTGCGTGAAAAAAACACAACGGTGTACCATACAATTGTTCTAGTTCTATTGCGGTAGCCGTGGGACAAAGCGAGTCAGGCGCTGGCTCGTTAATCTGGATGTCGCGGGTTCGATTCTGGTATTAGCCGAGAAAGAACTGTAACCCCCTCCTTGATCAAGAATCTTGACTAAAGATTATCCAGCCAAGGTCAGAACGTTTCTGAAGTATTTTCCCCCTGACGTAAACCTTTGTTGATAAGAATTCTTTTTTGACATTTTACTTTGCGTTACTAATTGAAATATAGATATTGGTGTAAAAAATGTATCCATGATCATGATCAGACATGTAAAAACATTTAGCAAGAAGAAAAAAATTGTCAGGAGAATGTTACCATTAACACGAATTACTTAAATACAACAATTTCCTATAATTAAAATACCATCCTCAGCGCCACTTTCGGTTAGTGTTCAATAATTCTGAGTGACATCCAGTGTCTCCTTCTAATATAATTAACTTAATTATCTCCCCTTTCGGCTCCTTGATACAATTTCAGTTAAACTGCAAGATGTGTCAATCTGCATGTTTGGTACAAAATATAATATAACGGGTTCGCTTGATGTAAAAACCAGAAGAAATGGGAAAGTAATAAACTATAATAGTTGAAGGGATATGCAATATATAAAATTGAATGTGGAATAACCCTCATAATATGCCTATCACGATTGGTTTATTCCATTGCTGAGCCAATCACGATTGGTTAATTCAATTATGTAATAAGTTAAACATGGATATTGTCCTTTCTTTTTCTTTTCTTTGGCTTCAAATTTTAATATTATATAAGTTATTAGCTAGACATTTATTCACATGAGGGGTCATCAAACATCAACTATCTAGACCATCCGATGGCTTAGATTATGAAGGGATTAGCAACCTCTGACCATTTAATAGTTCAATCATAAAATGGACTATCAAGATTTTGTTTACTATCTTAACATGTGTTGAAAAAACGAGACTTATATCGTGAAACCTCCAAGCACTCATAATGTCGCCCAAAATAAAGTAATGTGAATATACAGTATTTCAATATATCTATTTTTTAATATCTTCTGTTTTTGAACTACTATACCAAGAACGACTAGCTCTTTAGCTGTATATTACATGATAAATCATTTTTAATTTATTGGTTGTATTTGCCACCTTATGCATTGATTGATACATTATATACGCATACTATAAAATAACAGTAAAAATGACGTCTTTAAAAAAAACACAAAAAACATTAGAAAAAAAACCGGAATAAATTAAGAAAGGTACATAACAAAAATCATTTTAAATACGGTAGATGACACATTATAGAAGAATAGAGAACTTTACATTATAAAAAGAATAAATTAAAACTGAACCTCAGCGTATAATTTATTACCGTAGAGATATATAATATGCTTGATGAATGTTCGGATATTGCAGAAAGTGTACCTTTATACCACCTTAATATTTCCAACCTATATATCATACTACCTTCAGGCGTATCTTAATCCGATAATGCTTGTGCTAGCCATTTCTATAAAGCTTTTGATTTATTGTTATTAGCATGTTTAGTTAGTGTGTTCAAGGACAAGTGTCGAGTTTCCTAGAATTCCACAAAAAATACGTGCGTTAAGCTATATTCCTTAAGATAAACTGTTTGAAAATGTTATTCCGAAAAATAATTAATGTTATTTTCCTATGTTTATGATATGATTTATAACAAATCTCGTATATTCGCCGGGGTGATAATTATGTTGGTTTTTTTTAAACACATGGGGTCCACGGTGGCTCAAATGTTTCGTAAAGGACAATATTGGCGTCCGTCATTATCATATATGTGATAGAACTGGTTAAACACGTTCCAAATATAATTTTAACATAGAGATCATTGATTGCTACGATAGATGCCTTATGAAGATTTCAAGAAAGGGTAGTGACGAGCGCAATAGGAAACATCATTGCTACAGTAGTCAGAAAACCCCGAAGCGTCAAATCAGAGGTTGTGACACAAACACACTCAAATCAAACATAACACCCTCCGTGGAAATCTTCACATTGAATAAATCTTGAACTTTGCAACTCCGTTATAAATGGTAGATACTTTAGCTGGAAAGAGCGAGGGTTAGTATTCGCGATGATCGATGGATCTGGTTGGTTCTGCAGTTGGGTTTGTATCCAAATGAATTTAGGGCCGAAATATGCGGGGTATTACGTGAAGGTCTTGATATAAGATGTACGGAGTTGAAGCCAGATCAAGCCCTCGGTTGAAGATGGGTGACCCAGGGAGTAACGCGCTGGCACACTAACCACGAGATCCGGGGTTGGATAACGACGTAGGTTGAGAAAGTTCACTCAGTCAGATTTTCAAACCTGGTTTCGACTTGTTAGTGGTCTAAGGCGGATGACTTAATAAAAAATTATTTAGATAAAAGTGTTAAAAGTACAAAAAATACAAAAAATTGTATTTCAAAATTTCTTTTATCAAAAATATTAAAATGAGCGCAGACACTGAATACGGCAGTTACAGTATGCAGAGGGGGCGTCGCTGAAATTTCTGCCCTGGGACTCCACAGTATACGCTTGGGAGGGTCTTGTATAGCTTATGCATGTTTTATTACCCTGGATGGGGCAGACCTGTGGCACTTGGCCCCCATTTCATTCAAACATAGGTATGCTACACAAATAACAGGTTATCTCAAACAACAACTATTGCTTTTTCTTGATGACAACTGTCTATGGAACATCACGTCAGTAACTAATTGTAGGTTAATTAAAGTTACAGGGACTGTCAATCATGATAAGGGTATGCAGCCTATGTGCCTTAAATTGCAATTAGACCACATGACGGATATCATTTAAGGGTTAATAAAGGTCTGTTTCATTAATTTATCTTTTACGTGGGTTAATTGTTTTCTTTCGACTAATTTCGTGGGATGCTACAGGACACACTAACAAACTTGTGTGAAAAAGGTTTACTTGGCATTGCAGATATCGCAGATAAAACAACAACATTCATTTGGCCTGGCATAACAGGCTAACAGACGCGCGCATTAAGAATCTTGTCGTTTATGGCGGGGGAAAGCGGCAAAAACCTAATGCTATGTAGAAATGTCTAATTCAAAACACACATGTAACATAATGCCATACCAAATACCTAAAACGTCTAATGCAAAAAACAAAATACAAGAAACCTCTAATACAAAATACCTCATACGTCTATTGCAAAAGACAAAATACAAGAAACCTCTAATACAAAATACATATAACCTCTTATGCACAATTGATTTTACAATCTGAAACATCTACCATAAGCATTAGATGACATATCTCGTTGTCATTACTTACGTTTCTCCACTGAATTATCTTTATTTAGGTCAATGTCAAGGTCGCCGAACACAACTTGGCGACCTATTCGGCTAGCGAGCTATTCGACCGATCCAGTTGGCAACCTGTTCGTTGGCAACCTATTCAGCATTAAGACAACAGTCGCCCAAACTCATCTATTTTTAACAACCAATAAAATCCAACGTTACGTCTATCAAATGAAAGTAGAATAATATATTATTTTTATCAATTCCTTTAGCTCAGAATAGAGATGTAATTTCGCATTATCGTACAAAATTCTAGACATCCAACTAAATATATTCCGAAAGGTAATTAAATAGGCTTTCTATGTATTATCAGTAAAAATTGGCACATTCATATTAAAGGGGTGCACTCTCTTCCTAAACATGACCAATTTTTTAAAAAATTTAATAATATTTAGAAAGCTTATTCAATTACCTTTCAAAATATATATAGGTGGATGCTCAGATTTTTGTACGATGGTCCGAATTTGTACTTCGAAAAAAATACGGGTCTATCTTCACTTATAGAAAATTGAGGGCGCGCCCCTTTAATATGATTGTGCCAACTTTTACTAATAATATTTAGAAAGTTTATTAAATTACCATTCAGAAAATATATAGCTGGATGCTCAGAATTGTGTACGATGGTCCGAATTTCGACTCGGAATATTACCGTTCTTTCATTTTAAAATATTGAAAAATTGGCTATGTTGAGGTTGAGAGCGCACCCCTTTAATATGACTGTGTCAACTTTTACTAATAATATTTAGAAAGCTTATTCAATTACCTTTCAGAATATATATAGCTGGTTGCTAAGAATTTTGTACGATGGTCCGAATGTCGACTCGAAATATTACCGTTCTTTCACTTTAAAATATTGAAAAATTGGCTATGTTCAGGTTGAGAGCGCACCCCTTTAATATGATTGTGCCAACTTTTACTAATAATATTTGGAAAGCTTATTCAATTACCTTTTAGAATATATTTAGTTGGATCATCAGAATTTTGTACGATGGTCCGAATTTTGACACGGGATATTAACAGTTTTTCCCTTTAAAATTTTTAAAAAATTGGTTATGTTTAGGAAGAGAGTGCACCCCTTTAATATGAATGTGCCAATTTTTACTGATAATACTTAGAAAGCCTATTTAATTACCTTTCGGAATATATTTAGTTGGATGTCTAGAATTTTGTACGATAATGCGAAATTACATCTCTATTCTGAGCTAAAGGAATTGATAAAAATAATATATTATTCTACTTTCATTTGATAGACGTAACGTTGGATTTTATTGGTTGTTAAAAATAGATGAGTTTGGGCGACTGTTGTCTTAATTCTGAATAGGTTGCCAACGAACAGGTTGCCAACTGGATCGGTCGAATAGCTCGCTAGCCGAATAGGTCGCCAAGTTGTGTTCGGTGACCTTGACATTGACCTAAATAAAGATAATTCAGTGGAGAAACGTAAGTAATGACAACGAGATATGTCATCTAATGCTTATGGTAGATGTTTCAGATTGTAAAATCAATTGTGCATAAGAGGTTATATGTATTTTGTATTAGAGGTTTCTTGTATTTTGTCTTTTGCAATAGACGTATGAGGTATTTTGTATTAGAGGTTTCTTGTATTTTGTTTTTTGCATTAGACGTTTTAGGTATTTGGTATGGCATTATGTTACATGTGTGTTTTGAATTAGACATTTCTACATAGCATTAGGTTTTTGCCGCTTTCCCCCGCCATAGTCGTTGGGCGCACATACCTACTGAAAGTACGAAGGTGTGGGTTTTCGTAGTTCGAAATGTCTGAATTTTCTGTATAGCATTCTTCGGGACAGGCACAATCAAAGCGACCCTGTTTTTGTTTATCTAGTTCCAAAGGTGAAATTTAGGCCTTTCTAAGAATTACACGAGAGAAATTGCGTCCTAATTGATATCGACGTGGCGGTCCGATTGTTCTACTTCAAGGAAAGTCATAGATGAATTTTGTAAACGATAAAAATGCTGCTTTAAATCTTGATGCGCAATTTTAACGTTATAGGAATCACTTCTCTAACCACTAATAGAAATAACAGTCCAAAAATGGTCTAATTTACAAAGATATGTGGCATTGAATTTTCATCGATCAAAGTCAATTTGCTATGTAATAAGCAGGTCGCGGTTTATATGTCCGCGAATATTTTTTTGGTAGGCCTTTTTAATCCGATTGAATCCAAGCGTTAGTATTTTGATTTTCTTTACTTAATTAAACATTAAATAATCAATCTGAATATTAGTTTGGATCAAGCCGAGGAAATGTGATATTTAACCGAAAAATGCAAATGGCGCATTTTAGTGTATGCTCGTTTCTAGATAAAGCTTACAGTTATTATTTTGATGAACACAGTAATAAGTCCACATATTTATTTTTAGGCCATTATGGGTTTCTTAACCATTTTAAACTGTGACTCGCGGAGTTATGCCCCTGTGTTTGAAATATAAATTTTAACATATACATGATATACGCGTACTGTTATAAAGGCGCCCTACGTTTATTCACCATCGGGGCTATAATGAAGATATGTCTTACCCATGCCGTAAGCTGGTGAAAATTTTGTACCAATATCTCTACGAGGGCTTGCTGAAATGTTCCAAGCCTGAAAAGGGTAGATAAACTGGATTGCAACAAACTTTTTTCCATCAACAAGTACATTCTTTGAATAAATCATAGACACAATGGGGGTTTAACGCCCAGTCGACACAAACTACGTCATTTCGGGACTAACACATGGTTCAATTTATTTTAATAATTCGGGTAGGGGTCTTTAGCAGTGGGAGGAACCGGAGAAATCTGTCGAAGTTGGACAGACGACCCTTTAACGCCTTGTGATGATCATGTACAACCTAGGAATCGAAACCACGCCATTTGACTCCATGACAGACCTTCTGATACAGCGCGAACCTGCTAACTATTCGGACTTCCAACTTCGCACCAGAAATGGGTAAAACTGGCTATAGGACCTGCAACTGAAAGGACTTAATCTTTCACAGATACATGTCGACATGGTCTCCACTTTAGGGGGTATGGACTTTCAGTTTTCACGTAAAGAGAGAGAGAGAGAAATGGGGTTTAACGTCCACTCAACACAAAATAGGTCATTTCGGGACTAACATATGGTTTTTAATTTTATTTCAATAGTTCGCTTGCGCGTAGGGGTCTTTAGCAGTGGGAGGAAACCGGAGTGCCCGGAGGAAACCCACGAGGTTGAGAAGGCGCCCCTATCTCCATGCCACATACGCTCACACCAGGGCTCGAAACCACAGCCAGCTAGAGGTCGAAGCGCGGCACTCTAGACCACTAGGCCATCCCAACCCCCCTTTCACGTAAAGAAGTGGGCTGAGGAATTTGAAATAGGCAGAGAGAGTCTGGAATTCAAGAAAATATGGTGATAGCTTATCGAAGATTGACCACTGGTCATTATCGCCAACGAGTTAGGAATTTGTCAGTTTTCTGACATCCCGTGACAATTTGCATCGTTTTCAAGCAGATCCTGGTAATTTTTTGGCGAAATTTGTAACCATGGATGAGACCTATTTCCAAATATGGAAAAGGAACTATATGTAATCGTTGGTCTGTTTCCTTGTAATGATGACGCTGTGCCAGCTGTGATCGAAAATTTTAAGGTTGACTGAAGAAAATTTCTTATTGACAGGCATCCAGGTCTTGCAACATCGACGTCGTTGACGAAAGTGTATACACCTCGAAAAGGGACTATTTAGAAACCATTAATTTTTTTTAAGCTAGCCCCCGGGCTTTTGGTCTTTTACTCTTTACGTATATCCACCTCATCATCTTTATGCCTTTTCAATCAGAACAGTGTATGCCCGATTTTAACGTTTCGTCATTTCTGGTTCAATACAACGTATACCCATGTACTTGGGGCACCAGTTCCTTTATAAATTGTATCATAAGCATATACCTATAGTATGTACCGGCATAAAACGCAATTTCCGTCCATTTCATGAAGATTTCGTATTAATCGATCATTAAGCTAACATGCTCTGACTGAAAGGCTAGGTCCGACAGGGCTACACAATAGTGTGCTATGAGGGAAATCTTGCCCGGACAGTGGTGCTACAGCATACTCTTAAAATATCAACTTCCAGGGTTTATTTTATGTACACACCATGTCGCTTTTTTGTTGTTGTCACAATTGAGCGGTGTACCTTGTCTCTGAACACAGGTGGGGGATCACGTGGCTAAGTGGGTAAGGCGCTAGCTCTCTAGCCTGGAGGTCGAGTGTTCGATCCCTGCATTGGCCGAGAAAGTTCATCTCGATTTTCCAGCGTGGTTTCCCCTTGTCAGTGATGCAGAACTGAGGGCCTGACAAGGATAGCTGCCTAGTCGTTCGGATGGGACGAAAAACCGAGGTCCCGTGTACACATTGGCGTGCACGTAAAAGATCCCTTGGCAGTTGGAATTCGATATAAGAGTAGGCCGTAGTGCCGCTGCCCGGGCAAAATTTCCCTCATAGCACACTGTATGGCGTATGCCCGTCTTCCATTAGCCCAGGTTAGGTGCATAAATGTAGGACGTTAAACCCCATTTCATTTCATTTCATTTCATTTCTGAACACAGGTCTGCCAATATTCAAATGCTGGTACCGCAGTAACTGATTCGTCAAAATTGATGAAATGAGTACATGTATTTTACTGAATGTGGATGACTAAATGATCTTTCCTTTGACATATGTGAACTTCTGATTAACTTTCATTCAAAAATTAGCCAACATGAGCATATGAACCAAATTACAGAAATGTCAAGGGGTTTACTTTTTAATTATTTTTTTGGGGGGGGGGGGGAGGAATTGAAAGGCAATTACCCGACACCCCCCATCCCCCCTCAAAAAAAACCCAGCAAACAAAAAGGTAATCTTAGTTTTAAGACCACCTGCATATTTCGTTAAGGTCACCAGATGTAAACATGGCTAGCACTAACATCCCTAACCCATGTGCCCTAGTCCTGTTTACATCTCTTGACATTGAATAAATCTGCAGGTGGCCTAAATATTTAGATATGACAACAAAAAAATGCTGTAAAAAATGTAGTCCTATGCTGAATCAGTGGGGTTTGTTTTTCCTGAGATAAGAGGTACAATAACCCAAGAATGAACCAAGATTCATTTTGTTAGGAATTTCTACCCCAGTTACATGCATAAATGTAGTCATTCACTAGCCTGGGGATCACTTGGCTAAGTGGGTAAGGCGTTGGCTCGCTAGCCTTGAAGTTAGGTCTTTGATCCCTGCATTAGCTGAGAAAGTTCATCCAGACTTTCCGACATAGTTTCTCCTTGTCAGTGATGCAACACCGACCCCCCATTTTGCAGGCGAGAGAGAGAGAAATGGGGTTTAACGTCCACTCGACACAAACTAGGTCATTTTGGGACTAACATATGGTTCCATTTTATTTCAATAATTCGCCTGCGAGTAGGGGTCTTTAGCAGTGGGAGGAAACCGGAGTGCCCGGAGGAAACCCACGAGGTTGAGAAGGCCATTTCGCAGGAATTTAAGCCAATCTTTGATAGATCAATAGGTTTGAATATGGTTTTAGTCCAAATATATCATCAATTCACCCAATTTGTACACAGCGGGGCATCTCTAAGGCTTATATCTGATAAATCTGCATGCAATGGTTTTAGCTCACAAATTGATCAGTATTTTCGGAATATTCATAGCACTTGTACTTCATATGTAAGCATATTTAAAAGGTACAGGGTAGTCATAGCGCTTCTATGAACTTAGAGAAAGAATATATACAGACAATTCTATATATAGCCAATTTATTTTGGATATTTTCCACAGAAGAAAGTGGCAGAAGTGTTGGATATCAGAAATGTTCTATAAATTTACATGACAGGGCTTTGTCAAAAACAATGACCTGTCATCCACATAGTGATAGATCATAGACGGGCAGCATTTGTTCAGCTTCAAGAAAATTATAACTAATACTAATAGATCTCAGACATTGTATTCCTGTGAGGTTTGACTCATGATGACCGCTGCCATTAATTACAATAATTAATAATATCAATAAGAGTCGAGAATGGTTGTAACATGTTCATTCACAGACCGTCATGTATAGAGTAACTGATCATAATAACTTCACTTGATCAAATACTGAAACAATCATTTTTTTTTTGTTAATTTATAGTTTCTACTTTGATACACAACAGTCAGCACGTTTTCGTCACCAATTAATAAATTTATAAATTATTCTAAGGCTTTAGACAAAGCTTCATAACACTCAAATGATATCTGGGCTTCCGCTTTTTGTATATCTGTGGTAGCTGAATTAAGTTCTTGTTGGGACTTTGCTAAACCGTCTCGTATGGCTTGTGCATCTAATCTGTCAACAGGGTGGGCCTCTTCTGCTAAAACTTGTACGGATGAGTCGTCGTTTATGGTAATATTACCGCCACTGACAAAATATTTCTTGACGGCTCCATCTTCTTCAAATACGGTAACTACTCCTGGTTTTAAAACAGCTAAACTGGGCACGTGCTCAGGTAAGATTCCAAAACTGCCACTCAAAGAAGGGACATCGACTTGCTTCACATTGGCGTTCTGGTAGTAAGCATTTCCTGGAGAAGAAAAGGTAAATGACATATCTGCATAACTGCGTTTGGAAATTTCTCTGGTAACTTTTGCCAGTAATCCATTGGTACGTGTTAGGTGTCTTAACACTGACATTGTGGTCTGATGTGATTAATTTTGTCTAAACTTTACGTTCTTGGAGCAATTTCTCGACCTTCACTTCACAGTCCTTCAATGTCATGCGCACAGTTAGTCTTGTTCATCTAGACTCAAAGCACACAAATCGAAACTTTAATTAAGATCAGCCACGTGGCTTAAAGGTTTTTTGTCAAATGGATTTTATTTTTGTGTTTGTATTTGATAATTCAATTCAGGTAAATTTAATTTTAATTATTTATGAAGTAACTTGTTTAGAATAGTCGTTATCAGCTAATGGGGGATAACTCTCTTTACGAAGCGTTGATGTAACCGGAAGTTTACTTTAAGAACCGGCAGAATTTTGACGTCCTCTTGAAATTTACAGACTGGTGAGCACTTCTAATCCTTCTCCATCTGGAATTAATGAAACATTACAGTTTATCTTAATTTTTTTTCATTGATATATAAGATTTGTAATATTTTTTAAAAACGGTATTTATGTTCTAGTTCTCATCGTACAACAAATATGGCGGATATTGAAAATGGAGATGAGAGCTATCAAGAAGAACAAAGCGGCGATTTTGATTCATCACAGTTCGAAGCCAACGATGATACGGCAATCGCAGCAACAGACGATTTGGGTCTAGTTGAAGATCCTGTAAGTTACACGCTCTGAATATTTTGTGCTAGTCTGAAGAAAAAAAAATTGTCATGCCTATTGTTTTTCAAAAAAAAAAAGGTCAGGATGAATTAAAAGTAAGGCGCAAGGGAGATAATTGTGGCAAATTGCTGGAGTATAGCCCTCAAAATCCAGTTTAGTACGTATAACGTCATTGTTTTGCACCTTACATAAGTATATTTCGTCGTTTTCAACTTGAGTGCACGACAGTTCACAAAAATCAGTTGTTGTATGGTATTTCAGGAGTTGGAGGCAATTAAGGCCAGAGTAAAGGAAATGGAAGAAGAAGCTGAAAAGTTAAAAGAAATGCAAAGTGAAGTAGAAAAACAGATGAATATGTCTTCTTCTAGTGTTGGTGGTATGAACAACTCTCTTCAATAATTCATAAATATAAATGAAAAAAATGGGGTTTAATGTCATACTGTTCTGCTCCAAATGGGCTAATGAAGATGGGCATACTTTGAGGTAAATTTTGCCCAGACAATGGTGCTATGGTCTACCTTTCCTTTACATTGAATTCAAACTGCCATGGGATCTTTTATATGCATGCCAATGTGTACATGGGATTCACTTTTTCATACCATCCAAACAACTAGACAGTTGCCCCTCATCCTGCACCATTGACAAGTGAAACCACACTGAAAAATCAAGAATAACCTCCTCTGCCAACACTAGAATGACATTCTAAATATACATGCCCACCCTCGCAAGAAACTGTCCTTTGAAAAAGGGAGCTACTGTGGGTTAGTTAGTATTTGGCCTCAGCTTTCGTGGTGCAGGATGGAGGGCCTGGCAAGGAAGAGGTGTCAGTTGGTGTTAGATATAATTTCTGTACATCTTATTTATTGTTTCCTGGGTTGTTTTCAGCTGCTTTCCCTACCATAGAAGAAAAAGTTGATGCAGATTCAAAGTCAGTTTATGTGGGAAATGTGAGTATTTTAAATACTTTGTCCGTAAATGGTTCACTTCATTATTTACAGTAGGGGTTTTAGGTCATGTGACTTAAGTATGAAATCGGACAGTCAGTGACTGAAATATAGCCTACTTCAATCTACAATTCTGAATTACAATTTTATAAATTATTGTATTGTAGTAGTTTAATATCAATCTCAATATCTGTAAACACTAGGGACCGGGTATCATTCAGATTTGATGAAAAAAGGAAAGAAACTGAGCTTACCATCTATAATCTAATACACATATTCAGTTAATAGATTGCTGTCCAGAAATTGTTAAATACCATCAAGATTCATCAAATAACACCAAGTTTGTACTACCATTTAGTTTGACATCGGTTGTCTAGTTTATGAAACTAAATGGTCATAAACTGGATGACCAATATCAAAACTAAACTAAATGGTCATAAACTAGATGGCCGATGTCAAAGCTAAACAGTGTTTCTTAAACTAAACAGTAACACAAACTGGGCGTTAATCAATCTTAAGTACATTGTAGCTTGGGGGAGACACAATGGCTCAGTGAATAAGATGTAGGCTCACTAACCTGGAGGTCCTGTGTTCGATCCCATGTGTTGGATGTTAAAGTCCATTTCATTTCATTTATTAGCTTGGATTATAGGGCCGTGAGAAATTTGATCTTATAGAGTAAAATACAATGTACCTATGGAACAGCCTTACTTTAAATGAATGATTTTTTTGTGTAGGTAGATTATGCGGCTACAGCAGAGGAACTAGAGCAGCATTTTCATGGATGTGGTTCTATAAACAGAGTAACTATATTGTGTGATAAATTTACAGGACATCCAAAAGGGTATGTACCATAGTTTCATGAATACACAAACATTGAAGTTGTTTGACACACTTGTGGCTATGAAAGAATATATCATATAAGTTAACAGATTTTAGCATTTTAAACAAATCTAGTTGTTTATGTGCGTTATTAATAGCAAAACCAGGAGAACAATATAAGAAATCAAATCAATGCTATCTGTACTGTTACTGCAATATTCTACATTTTATAGATAGTTTAAAAGATATTAAGAAATGATCAAAAGATAAGCAATGTAATGGTTGGGCTTTATTTTATTAAATATATTGAACCAAATATTGTCGTAATTGTTCTAAAATGTCAATTTGCCAACATGAGTCAAATGATGACAGTTCTGTATGTACAGAGGCATCCGTTGCACTAATTAACCCTTTCAATACTAGATGTAAATCCCCTACCTGTGCTAGTCCCCTTTTCGAAAAAAGGGGGTTTGGAACTAAATGCCAAACAATACTTATGGAAGCTTTTATGAAAATTCTTTTTGTGTGTTTGGATGGGCATGAGGTTGGGCTAAGAGGAAAAATAAAATTTTGGAAATTTGCATAATCATGTGGTCACGTGACGTCATGGTGGCCATTTTGGATTTCCAATTTCATACCAAAGTCAACGTGGAAATGAATTTTTTTCCATGAATTACTTATGGGATATTGTTTTTTTTTCACTGGATTTTGATAAAGATAACTAAAATGTACAAAAATATCAAAATAGCAGCCATGAGCAATGTCACCACGAACACATCCACAACGTCTCCCGCTGCCATGACCACATGCAGATTGCAATACCTTGTTTTCACTTTCATCCCGGAGTCCCATATATCATTATCACTATAGTAAATCGATAGATCTACCCGTTTGGGACTAAAGAATTGCCTACTTCTTTTACGATCCATCAGGCCAGCATTATTATCAACATCAGAATTATCTTCAGAATCTCCCTGCAGACATACCATATACATGTAGGGCTATTGTGTTCACATTGGACTTGTCCATCATGCACGGGAGGCATAGCCATATGCGGAACGTCGCACAACCAATCACGCACTTCATGCTACCAATCACTGTCATGGCTACTATTATTATCAAATAACTAGAAACGAATTATGTGTATCAGTACCTGCCTTTAAATTGTCCACACTGTCTTAATCAGCGATCGAAGATGTCATTTACAACTTTGCCAAGAGTACATCGTTTACGTTGTCACTTCGCCATTTTATGGTTTCCGCCTTGAAACACGTGGAAATATGTTCTAGTGTATAGAAAATACAATAGATGGCACTTGCATTTACGGTGTTAATTTTAGAAATGGCGAACTGAGTATCTGGAAATATGTTCTAGTGTATAGAAAATACAATAGATGGCACTTGCATTTACGGTGTTAATTTTAGCAATGGCGAACTGAGTATCTGGTAACGCATTTTAACGACATTTTATTATACCTGGTACTACCGGGTAGACGCAATGAAAGGTTTAAGATCTATATCAACTAATTTAAAAAATGGAAAACATGCCTCAAGATATATAGCGACTTTTAGAAATTGTAACCCAATATATATTTGTTACGACAAAATGAGTCGCAAGCAATATATCGGTATACCTTGATGTTTTATCTACCATCCATGTTTTGTTCAGTGATGAGTTCGTGTGTTTCTTTTAGTAAGTCTATCTATAGCCTTGTAAGTCACCATATCTTGGTATTGTTAGCTGTTTAATATCCTATAATATTTTTCTTACAGATTTGCCTATGTTGAATTTGCAGATAAAGATTCTATAGCAACAGCCATGGCATTAGATGATTCTTTATTTAGAGGTAGACAAATAAAGGTACTGAAATATTTATTGGATTTAGTTGATGAAAAAAAGGACAGATGCCTGAAACGTTTTTAAGAACTATTAATGGCTGTATCATTTTCATGACCTTGAAAAGGACATGTTGTTTAGTGTATGTCTATCATTAACTTTTATGATGTAATTGATTATTTTCAGGTAAGCCCAAAACGTACAAATAGACCAGGTATCAGTTCAACAAACCGACCTCCTCGAAGGGCCAGAAGAGCTAGTAGAGGGGGATTTTATGGTGGTTACCCATCCAGAAGACCCAGATTTCCGTAAGTTGCATTGAATTAAATATTTAAGTATAACAAAAATATAAAAACTACAGTGGAAATGGAGCAGTATAACCATGTATACGTTATTAGGTTTTCACAGTAAAAGTTCATAATACATTATTATAGGGCTTTAAGAATAACTGTTTGGCTTAATGCGAACTACCAACTATCTTGTTGTAGAAAATTCACCCTCTTGCCTCATTAAAAATTCTGACGTCGGCGGTATTGATTTGTGTGCCCACAAAAAGAAAATGAAAAGGAAGATATTGTCAAATTTGCTCTTTGAACTTAGAAAAACGACCTACCGGCCCTTTTACTTGCTTGTGGGTTGCCTCTAGTTGTTAATAAACATGTATTTTAAATTATTATATTCAATTGTTTAATTTTGTGTATTTGATATTTTTCAGTCGTGTGCGGAGAGCAGCTTATTTTTCGCCATATTGAGGAGCTGGTCAGGTCTTTTTTATTGTTTAAAATATAAACAAATATCACATGTCAAAAATAACCAAAATTCAACACTTTCTTTGAGAAAAAAAGAAGCCTTGACATGATAATTTTATACAAAAAGAAGCATTTTGAAATTACTTCTACTAAAACCATGCGTCACATTGAGAAAAAACATGCATTTCTATTTCTATTCAAAAAATTTCATGAAATTAAAATGCATAAAGATGTATTTAGCAATAGCAATTCATATTAATATAATTTTAAATAATTTATTTTTCTTTTTCTAGATCTAGAGCTTCTATTATGAGTTCATCTATTTTACAATTGTTAAAAATCTTTTCATTTTTCTTTTACAAACTGGTCAAATAGTTTTATCTTTTTTCAAAAGTCTAGTTTATTTAATGATTTCACCTATTAGAATCACACGCTTAATATTTTGGTTCTTTCTTTTAGATGGTTTCATATGATTAATCAAACTTCATTAAAAACCATTCATCTATAGGTACATTTACCAAAACCCATTTTACTGTAAATATCTCATTCATTTACATTTAATTTGGAATACTATTAATCACATAGGAAAACGTTATGCATGTTTCTATAAAAGTATGTTTGTTGATTTGGTGTTGTGGAAGATTGTGTGTATGAATACAGAGGAAAAGGGGAAATTTGAATATGCTAGGCAAGAACAATTGCCACAAATCATTTTGCATAATCTAATATTTTATCTGTCAACATTTAAATGTGGTCATATGTTGTCACAACCCCTACCTGTCCGTATGTCCTCCTGTGGTGCTTGTGTATGCGCTGGATGCTAAAGTTACCATCTGATTGGAGCAAGCTCGTAAAATTTAAATTATTTCAATTTCAATTCAGTACCCCCCGCCCAAAAAAATAAATAAATAAACATGGAGTGTATATTTCGTCGTTGCCTGGCAATTTCTATTTTAAAATAATTCAATTGATTTGAAACTTGGAAAGTCTAAGTGGGTGATGAATATGGAAAAGAGGTGGATGATAATAAATGGTATGAGTTTGGTAATGGTAACTAATGTGTATCTTTTCTTTTCAGCAATTTGTTTTGGGGAAAATAACATCCCCCAAAATATCATTTGTTAAAAAAAAAAATGTTGAAAAAAAGATAAAAAAAAAAATGTATAGATGAATAGAAAAAGATATGTAAATATGAGAAATAAAATTAAATAAACTTGTTAAATAAACAAAGTGGTTTATTTTTATAGGTCAATGTTTGCTTGATAAGCCTGTGTTTATTTTGCAAAGATTATATAATGGTCCATTTGTCAGAGTTAGGGAGGTCAAGGTGGCTAAGTGGGTAGTTGCTGGCTCGCCAGTCTGGAGGTCAGTATTTGATCCCTGCATTACCCAGGTGTTCGATCCCTGCATTGCCAAGAAATATCCAGATTTTTCAGCATGGTTATCCCTTTGTCAGTGATGCAGGACGGAAGGCCACCTTCATTAGCCCAGTTCGGAGCAGAAAGGTAGAAGTTAAGCCCCCCTAAAATCGAATTAGACCCCCCCCCCCCAATATTTCGCCCAAAATAATGATTTCTTAGGAGTGTTCCTAGCCGGCCACATCCTCAGCCCCTCCAAAACATTCAGTAGCCCCCCCCCCCCAAAAAAAATTATGAGCTGGCTACGGGCTTGTTTGATTTCCTGAAAATCTTTGAAATGGGTTGTGTGTGGCTTCGTGAAGAAACTTTTTTGTGTCAATAAATTGTCAGAATATACACAGAACTATTACTGATAGTATATAAGTATCTAGAGGCACTGGCTCCGAACCACCTGATCCCGAGGTTGGGCAGTAAAGTCCTCGAAGTTTTTCACGTCGAGTACAGGAAGGAGGGTCTGACAAGAAAACTAGGTTCATAGGTGTAAACATTGGCATGCATCTTAATAACCAGTAACAGTTCAAATTCTATAAAGAGTAATGGGAAACGCCGCACATTTTCCACATTGGACAGTGCATGATGCATGTCAGACTATTAGCCCGCTTAGAGCAGAACATTTAACACGTACTCGACATTCCTTTCCTCTCGATTCGTAATTCAATGGTTATCCCAAACTGTTAAACGCAATGTTCTTGTGGCGAATTCTCTGCTTGGAAGACAGACGCTGTCTAAATTTTTGTGTAATACCTGAACATCCCTCTTAAAAATATCCAAACGCCACCCTAAAATGAGTTAGTTTGACTTTGTGCACTGCTTGGTCTGTTTGACAGTGAATTGGTAGATATATGCAGAAATATAATAGCCAACCAAAATACAGACCTTTGGATTTGTAGACCTATTAAAAAAAAAGGAAAAACAGGCATATAAGAAATACGCCCATCAAAGATTAATACTAATAATAATCTTTGTTTAAAACCTCATTGTTTCATGAAGACAGTGATAAAAAAAGAAGACGCGACAAGACCCCCCCCCCCCACACCAAAAAAAAAACCAAACAAAAAAAAAACAATTCTCCATATAAAACAAAAGAAGTGGGGGTACGATTATTTGAAATAATGATACGCCAACATCAAAGGGTGACGTCACATCTGTATTTTAATGTTATTTATTACATGTTTGCTACATAAAATTAAACATTATAACATAACCTGGCATGGGTACAAAGCCTCTCTTTTAAATCGAAGCGATAGTTGCTGACTATATCAGGCTTTTTACGCCTAGTTACGTCATGAAGGCGGGGCTAGCCAATCAAGGTAGGCTTACGGGAAATAAAACCACAATTCTAGGATGTTGCGTATGACTAATGCTTTCAATCTTGATCCAAAAAAAAGACGCTTGCTTAAATTTACTGACAATATTTGCATATAAACGAAAGTTGTTTCAGTACATTTGACTTGTTACGATACATGCATTAATACAGAAATTAATTTTGCCAGGTGCAACTAAATATAAAGACACCCAATCATATTTAAAAACAAACACACTACCGAATTGATGAAACTAAAAATTCATCATTTAAAAGCCAAATATACATTCGAATTTTGACCCTGGATGAGCCATTGGCCAAGTACCGATATGTATATTTTCTTGACAATAATGTCGGGGTAATGATTGTGGCAAGTAATTTATGTTTTCGAGAAAGGCTAACTTTTGCCATGGAAATTGTATTGCGCGAAAAAAAAAATCCTTGACAGTTGCATTTCGAAATGAGATTAGGTGCTGGTGCCGTTGTCCGAGCAATATTTCCCTCATGGCCGTGTCGATGTAGAAAAGTAGCACGCTAAACCCCATTTCATTTCTTTCCCGTTAAAAATTTTGTCGAGATTGGTCTGCCGTAGGAAATATTGGATATTTGTAGACGCGATTGTCCATATCCATTTGAAGATTATTGACAAATTATCTAAAATAACATACTATTCACTCGCAAATAGCATTTTTATTTACCTTTCAGTGCCTTTTCCAATGTGTCTAATTGTTTTGTGCGAAACCTGATTAAAACTATGAAACAAGTCAAATTAAAGGCATAAAAAATTAACTGCGCAGGTGCGCTTTCTAGACGGAAACCGCCATTTTAGAAATTCTACTTAACCGGTAGACATGTGAACAAAGTTATATTAAAATAAGTCGATTGTCATTGAAGAATTGACATTTTTAATTAACAATAAGTAATATAAATTCTATACTGTAGATAGAATTGAGAAGACATGGATAACAACGAAACAAATCAGACGTCTTTGAACAATTCCGATGCAAGTCGGCTCATGCGAGAATTAAATGCTCATCTAAATCAATCAAACGGTGCGTGACCAATTGCTAACTATATTACGACCTTTTAGAATTACTTGATTCGGTGTAAACATGTTTCATTAATAATAGAAATGTTTCTGATAAGAATACATAATAGCAAGTAAAAGATCTTGTATAGCCTTTAGATCTAGATCTATAATATAGTTATATACCGGTACTAATTATAGGCTTGCACAAATTAATATCAAATTTTGAATTACTAGGGCCGACACCAATATTTTTTCTTATGTCCTTATGACCAAACTGATTCTCTTGGGGCCCAAAAAATTACTCATTCTGACTGATCAAATGCCCAGTCTTTATAAGGCCTTACACAAAGTTTTAGTCCATAATTAATCAAATAAATAATAGCCATGTCAGTGTCCAATGGGTATAGTATATAAAACAAAAGGCCATGATTGACATAATAAAGTTTGCCAGAATATTCATAGTTTCTCTGGGTTTTTTTGTAGATTCTTCTATGGATGGCTTTACAGGGCTACAGAATTCTTCAGACAGGTAAAGATTAAATATTTACAAGTAAACTTTATTTCAAATTTGCATAGAAACTGCATTTTGATGGAACACATATCGTAATTGAATTTGAAGAATAATGTCACTATTGAAAGACATATGGCAAGGCAAATTATCCAGATGTCAGTTTGCTCATTTCTTACAGAACATAGTTGGTAGGCCTATTTATTAGGTTTACACAACTGCTTGTGAACAATATTGGTAATCTGCAGATTGAAGCCCTTTCGCATAGTTTATGACATTAGCCTATTCCTGTAATTAGTGGGGGGTAGGGTGGCCGAATGTTTAGTACATGCGTACTGTGTCAATAAGCCAGTCATTGAGTCAACTGGTGTGGTTTTGAATCCTCAGTTGTATGTGACAAGGAGTAGATTCGCAAGTCCATCCAGTCTCATGGGTTTTCTCAGGGTCCTCCGGTTTCCTCCCACTGCTAAAGACCCCTACGTGCAAGTTTGTGTTGAGGGGACATTAAACTCCATTTCTCTCTCTCTCCCTATCATTAGCGAATGTGGTAACTGAGTAAAATTGTTACCGGTAGATGCATCTGAGTTCACGTCCAAATCTTTCACATAGATAATGTAGATAATGCAAAAACCCTTTTTAAACCACTGTACAGAATGATTGATCTTTAAGATTATGCCTAATGAATTATACATGTCTTCATACCATGGCCTCAGTAACGCACATGTTGTTTACATTGCACATGTATGTAATATTAGAGATATGACTGGCCCGGTCAGAATTGTGCCTGTTACTCATTTTATGCCTCTCTACTATTTTATATCCAGTAGACGTGGTACAAGGGTTAATCAGTGAACTGGATGTATGAGATGTGTTGTTGACGTTTGGGAAAGTAGGTCGAGGGGAAATGTGTAGGGAGTGATAGTTAGATGTATTATGAATGGTTACATTGGCTGTGGTGTTACGGTGAAATACTATGCCGCTACCGTAACACCACAGTGAGCTTTATGATTTGTTAGACAGGATTGATACCGTAAGTCCGACAATAATAAATAAACTATTTCTGATTTTAATGTTGTCTTTTCCCACCGGCACTGGCCGTACGCCAGCAACTGAAAATAGCTGACGAAACAGCTGGGGCGTCGATTGTTAGTTCGCGTACAACTTGAAAAACCGAATGTCGTACGCCATTGTGAAACTGAAAGTAGCTGACGAAGACAGTTAGGGCGCCGATTGTTAGTTCGCGTACAACTTGAAAAAACCGAATGTCAGTATGGTATTTCTGACATAATTGGTTATCGGTGACCTGAAAGCTGGTAATCTCGACTCAAAGCGAGTAATCTCGACTCAAAAGTATAGTGTATAACCTACTTACTGTCTACAGTCGTCGCTAGTCTTATTTTGTGGACGATTTACTACTCAGTAAGAAAGCCTGTGCCCAAAAAGAGTTCTCGTCTGTTATTATTAGTATAATGACTTCCTCATGTGCGGCAGGTTCGTTTGTTTTTAAAAACACTGTTTTTCGTTCCAAAAAATAGAAAAGTAATTTTTTACCAGATGATCATGGTTTTTCACCGAGACTAGATAATTTCTCTCGGTGTAAAGATATTATCGCTAATGAAAAAGTTCATACACTGTTGAGAAAATAGTCCCATTGGTTTCCTTAGCGGCAAATAGAACGGGAATAAACTCTGTACTGAAAAATTTTCGCGTGATCTATATAAACTGTCTTCACACACTCGATTAATAATTAGCGATATACAGGTACAGTGGCAAGTGTTATGCTTCTCAGGCTAATACCTCAAAAGTACCTCCGCGCAAAACCCTCGATTTTGGTACATGGAAAACAAAAAAAAATAGTGCCCGTGCGCGTGCCAGTAATAGAAAAACTAAGAGTTCGCGCATAAAAAATGCACGAACGTACCAGGCGCGATGTCATCCAGTACCAATTCACACTAAATGGAAATATTTCTTTTATCCAGATATTTTTCAAACGCCATTAATAGTTTTTTTAATGCAGTAATTTAATCAATTGTTTTAGAATTTAATTTGCAGGAGAAAAACAGTTAACATTGAGAACTAATTTATTTGCCTTGATGTCATGCTTGTCAGTGATATTGATAAGTAACAGAACACAATTTTTATGAGAAACAATCACTGGTTTTATTCTAAAAGCATGTTTCAACAAGTATCTTCAGTTCATCAGATTACCGGTAATAAACTTGAAGACAAATATATAAGAGTGTGTCATCATGACCTCTTATATATATTAAACCTAAGTTTACTAAATGTCATTGTGCTTGATAATGATAAGACTAAGAGGATACTTGTCGAAACGTCGTGCCTTTAAAATAAAACCAGTGATTGTTTCCCATAAAAATTGTGTTGTGTTAAAGTGTTCCCCAATCACTAAATGCCACTTAAAGATTATGATTTTGATAAGCAAGTGAATATTACTGCCTATCACTTTGGAGTCACGTATTATTACGCTATTGATGTGAAATAAACTTGTCACAAGACTCTTCAAATGGATTGTTCGTTCGTTCCTTGAAGCATAATGGCCTCTTCCACGTTGGGGGATAGACTGATAATATAAGCAATCTTCAAATGGAGGTAAAGTTCTGTTGAATACCATAACTTCATTTAATATGTCAGCTGAGTCGAAAATCGATATTTTACATGAAGACTGATTACCTCTATATCACGAGACACGTCAAAAGGAAATACTAAATCCTTTTATATCAGGTAGTCTTACGAAAAGAATGAAAAATGTTATTGATGTCCTACTCCTATATCTTTTTTTTTTTCCAGTGACATCAAAATGTCGGGAGATGGAAGTAGACAACAAACTTTAACACAGTTGATGAAAACAATGTACAATTCGGCTCCAAGACAGCAAATGTAAGAAATAGTTAATATTATACTGTATGTGATAAGAATGTTACTACTCAGGAGTAAACCTGACTGGAAAATGCTGAAGAACTTCCGTGCCTGAGATGAATCAAATACCTCTTTCTTACAGGCTGGGGACTGTACAGAGCAGTGGACGCTTACGGCTAGCCCCTGGATCCATTCACACAATCTGAATTTGTTTTTGATTTCTGGGTATTGTGTCTTGTCAGTAGATTTGTTTTGTGTAATTGTGTGTGGTGCAGTCCCCTTGCGCTTATTAATATATTAATTAGCTAGTGCCATGCTCACTAAGACACTGTTACTGCTTTTTTTTTCAAAGACCCTCCAGTTTCCTTTTTTGCCACACCTGGAAGTGCAAACTTCTAGTACTATCTGATTCAGTTTTAGATATGGTTTGCGTTCTATTTTTTCAGAGTACTTCAAGGCAATGATAAGACCAATAGTTTTAGTGTATATGGACAGGAAGTAGATATTTTTACAAGTGCTATAAATACCAGTCAAGTATCCGCTGGCAGTAATAAGGTCAGTTTTCTGAATAAAACAAAAACTTCTTGTACCATTTGTTAATTAACCATACTCTCTTTCAAATATAACTCATGAACACATGGTTTAGAGTACCAGGATAGGTGTTCAGTGTTAAATTCAGATTATTTATCCTAACCAACCATAGAGTCAATTACAAAGAAATTTTATTGTTCGAGTGTTATTTGATTAGGTGGTATGGATTTACCAATATTCAATATTTAGAGAAAAAAAAGCTTAATTGGAAATGTTTTCATATTTAACAGGTAAAGATTACGCCAGTTGTGAATTTTGATTGGGATCCAAAATATTATATTGGTCATCTAGTAGCAGTCCATAGAGATAATACATATATGGCATATGTAATTAAAGGTTAGCTTTAAGATTCATAAATTAGAGAGAGAGGGGGGAAGGAGGGAGGATGTTTGCCTGCTTGTAGGGTTCTTGCTTGCTTGTAGGGTTCTTTAACAGTGGGAGGAGATCAAAGGACCCATAGAAAACCCATAAACTTGGACAGGCGACCCTACTCCTTATAAACCATTTGGCCATCCACGATTCTAACCCACAAAAATATTTGACATCCAAAATTATGACAATAGCCACTGATTAAATAAATTTATCACAAACCATAAACACTTTGCTTTTCCTGTTTTTCAACGATCTAGTTAAGATTTGTTTATTTTAGGTAAAACAGGAGGCAATATTCGTATTATAAATCGTAAAACAGCTGACAGATGGTTGATAAAATGTGTCGAAGGAAGAGTGGTAGATGTTGCTTTTGCCCATTCTGATGCTGTTATTCTAGCTGCTGTTGATGAAATTGGTAATTTATATGTCCATGAGATGCAAGAAATCGATGGAAAAACTATGTATCCTTTGATAATTCACTTATTTATGAATGATAAATTTCTCTAGAATACATACGAAAATATTTTCTTCATCATTGATGCTAATGGGGAAGGCATTGATTATGATATTGAAGGATTGGAGTGTTTAAAGTGTCTGGTATTATAGACCAAAACAACAAAATTTTAACTTATTTTACAAATTTCAGCAACATTTTAAAATTACCTACACAGTTCCGATTGATGAAGCAAAACATACTAGCCAATTTAAAAATTTTCCCCTTTCATGATATCATTGAGTGTTGTAAAGTATTACATCATAAAATGTTCTGAGATCTATGTACCGATATAAAAAGATTCCTTGACAATAAACAGTAATACTTTATTACTACATGTACAGAGACCAGAGAACACAGCTCCCTCAGAATATCATCGTGTTATATGGTGTCCATATATACCAGATGAATCTGAAGATACCTTAACAGATTCATCTAATCTTGATTCATCTAGAGTACTTGTTCTAACACATGATGAACGAGTAAGTTTCAATTTGAAAAAAAAAATATGCAGATATAAACTTTATTTTATAATAGAGATTAATTTAAGGTGCATTGCGTACAGTTCCATTATGGTTATTGGGTGTTGAAATAGGGTATTTCACTCAGTCATAAAACTAATTAATGCAGATCCAGTTTTCACTTAGTTCATGAAAATAAAAGATGAAGTATGCCAATTAAACACAAATATGGCCTATTTACCAAAAGGTTTCAACTCATATATTGAATCCTTTGGAAATGAACAATTCTCAGAGTCTTCTACCACTGCTAGGTCTAGCTCCAGAAAAGGGGCTAAATTTTGGATGTTTGTGCTATGTCCAGTGCACTGACATTTAATTGGCTTGTATGCATAGCTAAATTAGAGCATGTGGGGTAACCAAAACCATACATAATTGTTTCAGTCATACAAAGGAACCATAGTTTTCTTTTAATTATGGTATAGATAATGTGTATATGAATTATTACAGGCTGAGATATGGAGTATTGATATGATTAATAGACATTATGGTGTTGAACGTATTAATCCACATGAAGTAGAGACTGGTATGATATCTATAGACAGCCATGACAAGGTATATTCTTGATTTAAAAAACAAAGTTGATTGTAGTTTGTTCATTGCTGGCACAGTTTTATTTTCTTAAAAAATAGTGATCTCTGAGAATTAATTTATCGTTTTGTACTTGGTAAAAGTTTAACAATAAAGGTTATTTAATTGCTAAATTGTTTGTCCTGGAATCACTGAATTTATCAATTTTTTTTTCTTCAAATTTAGCCAATCATTGACGCAGCTTTTTCACCTGATGGTACAGCACTTGCATCTGCTAGTTTAGATGGAGAAGTCAAATTCTTCCAGGTTTATTTATTTGAAGGAACATCACCAAGGTAATTAAAGGTTCAGTTAAATTATGTTCTGTAAAAATTCAATACACCTTAACGAAAAATCATTGATTTCAAATCTTTAAATCAATTTATCTGGCCTTGCAGGCAGTCACAGTCAATTGTAATAATGTATTTTTATTGCAATTTACTAAATACTTTGTTTTTTTATTATCTTGTTAGATGTTTACATCAGTGGAAACCCCATGATGGAAAACCAGTGTCTTGTTTGTTTTTCTTAGATGATCATAAAAGTTACAGTCCCGAGTGAGTATTCATGTTATCAAATTTATAGCCGATTATATTTAGAATAAGCCAGTTATATCTACATGTTTTGTATTTTACTTTTACTTTCAGTATAATTTCAAATTAATATTGTAAAGTCAGATTTTATATTAATATAATTTGAAATTCATATTGTATTGTTCAATTTTATATTTAGTTATTTTGTATAAATATGTCTTTTTATTTTGAAGTGCTCAATTGTGGAAGTTTGCTGTAACTGGTGCTAATAAAAATCAAGAATTAAAAGTATGGAGTTGTGAATCTTGGAGATGTCTTCAGACAGTTAGGTACATAAAATCCATATTGTTATTGTCTGTTTCACACTATCTTTGTGTCGAATCAAGCGAGGGAGGTTTGTTTTGAATGGTCTCAATCCTCACGATTTTGTTTCTGGAGCATATATCATAAACTGTTTAAGATATCTTTATGAAACTTTGTACCAACATCAACCTATTACAGTCATGCCTTTTGGTATTTGAAACTTTCTTGTATTTCTTAATTTCATGTAGTTTTTGGTATGCAAAATTGCAGATATTGGTGACTGAGTTGTTTTGTATTGTTTTATCTTCTAAACAATTATTTCAAATTTCAGTTGTATTTAATTTTATTCCCCTGAATTGAAAAATGGGTGTATCTTCTTTAATAATGTTTGAATTATAAATACATTTAACAAATTTTTGTTTATTGTAGATTTTTGAATCCACCAAATGTACCGTCCAATTTTACACAAGATCTGTGTTTAAAAGCTACTATGGATCTGAGTGCTCGTTATTTGGCTTTATCAGATACCAATAAAAAGGTAAAGAAAACCTATTCAGTATCAAGAACTTCCATTTCCAGGAATTAAAGAACAGTATTAATGAGAACTGTTAAGTTTAAAATTGTTACAATTTGAAACCTCAAAATAACATGATTACAGAGAATAATGGCACAATATAGCCCGGTTGGAGCTGACGTGCCATAAAGCCATATTTCATTCATTCGTTCATTACAGAGAATAAACTCAACGCTAACTAAAACCTTTACTCTCTATTTTTTTGATACATATGTTGATTTTAAAAGATCCATATAAGGCCAAACCAATTTAAATTTAGATCTTCGAAATCTTGAAAAATAAATAGCCACTCAAGTCATGTTAATGATATTTTGTTTCAAATATAAAAGATTTTGAACTATTAGCTTGTGCAAAGAGAAATCGAGTACTTTTTACTTTTAAATATTTGTGGACAAATTGAAATTTTGATACTCTTTCCTGAAAATTCTTTACCAAAGAACAAATTTATATTGGCGTCCTTCAGAGTTAGAGACAACCCATGGATTTCTCTCCTGCTGATTAACCTGTTACAATAATTGATTTATTATAGGTATTATATATTCTACAACTACATGAAGATACAGCATCTAATTCAGCTCATATTAGTTCTATATCAGAATTTATATTAGCTCAACCATGTCTCTCTCTAGCTATACTTGATGCTAGTAAGAAAAGATTTAAAAGATCAGCTAATGATACCCACTTTGATGAAATTACTACAGGTAGGTGGTCGTATTTAGATTTACCCTCATTGTGTGTGTGTGGTGAGGGGGGGCTACATTGCTTAAGCAATAAAGCATTGGCCTCTGAACTAGAATACAACAGGTTCGAATTCAAGAGTGGCCAGAGATAAACCTTCAGGAACTTTAAGTTTGGTATTCACTTGTCTCGGTGGCTCTTTCATGCAAAGTGTTCCAGTCATTTGAATGAGAAAAAAGCTAAAGTTCACTCTTATAAACGTTTGTATGCACTTAAAAGAATATTGGCATCTGGTATTCAAAGAATGGTAAGAAGAAATACTCTTCATATTGGAAATGTGTCTGTTGAAATGAAAATCAACAAATCTATTTCTCAACTGACTGGGGTATTGTTTTGATGAAAACTGCTTTATAATTTACCCCCATGTTAAGGGGTGACAAGAAGACTGTGTTTAGGCTTCGGGATGTAGCTAAAATATTAAATGCATTGTTAAACCTCTTGTAGAGCAATTAGTTTGTTTTAAAGAACTATTTGTTAAAGTTAAAACTCTAAAAGTAATGTCAATCAATTTAGTACATCTAAAACAGAATGGAAAAAGACGTGGTGCAAGAATTGAGAATCAGTTTATTGTAATGGCTTTCTTTATGTAGATTAAGCGTTTGATATTTAGATAAGTGTATAAAAGTGTCATATTGATTATTGAATTTATGCATTTTTTTATCAGGAGATTTAGTTGATGAAAATGATGATGAAGATCAAGCAATGGTACCTGAAACAACAGGTGTACAGATCAGACTCTTTTCTGTTCATACAAAGTAAGTTTGTTTTATTGCCAGTGTAATGTTTGCTGTTTAGTGTAAGGTGTTACGAAACAATACAATATGTAATTCGGCTTTCCCACTTGCTCCCAAAGCAATCATAGACTAACACATTGGTACTAGCTAGAACATGCACACTTACTTCATATTGACTTGGGAATAAAATTAGTAATGATACACTCAGTTTATTTTGCTGTATCTGTAATGATATGAACCCGTTTCGAACAGTTTATATATTACCTGTCTTTAAGAGTGTGTGCTCTAAATTAAATCTTTCCCATCATACTTTCAATTTGTTATAACCTTCATTTGAGTCAATTACTTCAAATACACGCAGTAACAGTTTAAATGTTACTTGAGATTAAACCTTGTGTATTAAAAGTTATAAAGAACATTATCTATCAAAGAATTTGTCTATCTCAATTGTTACCTGACCACATTTGGATGAACCCAAATAAGATGTAATTTTATGGGAATGGAAATTGTAGGTACTGGTTCTCAGACACAGTGGTTCTATATTTTCAGATCATTACAAGAGTTACTAATACGCTATAAACCTGAATGTTCGGTACCACAATCATCTTCACCATCTGTTAGTTCACTTTCAATAGATGAAACCGGTAGGTAGTTTTATAGTCTAGAATGAATTATACTAATATAACGAGTTGTTCAGTTTTACGGTATGTAAATAATAGTACATACAGGAGGACCGCACGACCCATAAACAGATACATCAGACACGTCTAAGGACAAGATACACAGACACTGCAAGCAAAAATCAACAGAGCTATATAATCCAATAAAATGAATGGTTCTAATCCTGTAAAGATAAAGGCTTTGAGCACCTTGACTATGTTATTCTGAATATAACACAAATATTGTGACGAGATATTTGAAATCCTTTCATATACTAAAAAATAGCGAAATACAGAATTTGTTGGGGACAGCATACCTTGCTTTAATTCACCTGTGCTGACATATGTTTAATTTATAGGGTTACAAGATATATTATTTGATATAAGCATGTTATTTTATAGGGTTACGAGATACATTATCTGATATAAGTATGAGTGTAGAGGGTAACAGTATGAGTATGGCCGAGGCAGATAATAGTAGTCATGTTTTAATGACACCTGAAGCTTTTACGTCTCACACTAATAGTCCAAGGTTGGTAAAAAAAAAAAAAAAACCCAAATTCTTTGCTCCTGATCATTAATCTCAAAAAGTTTTTCAAATGAGTTCTGTTACTGATGTCCGATTCAATTTTTTGAGAAATACTGTAAAAACTAATGAAGATGTCTCGCTAACCTGGCTGTCCCACCCATGTCGTTGTTGCAGGGCACAGGGCCTGCCAAGAGATAATGCATAGCAGTTTGAATAGGACAAAAAAAAACCCTGAGGTCCTGTGTATATATTGGTATACATGTAAAAGAACACTTAAACTTCGATATAAGAGTAGGTCATAGCTTGGCTGCCTGGGCAAATTTCCATCATAGCACACTGTAAGGCACACTTCAATCACCCAGTCGTAGTAGAACTTTAGGATGTTAAACCCCGTTTTAATTCATTTCTTATTGTACAAAATATAGAGCTTGAGACAATTATTTTATTTATTTACAGTAAACAATCATTAGATGGTGGTCTCCGCGGATCTTTATCAGATACTAGTACATTTACTCATGTTACGGCTATGAATGATGACTTAGTATCACCTCATAGCTCCACAGACATTTCTATTGTCTCTCCTGGAAGTACGCTGCTGAATACACCTAATTCTGTTAGAGATGGTATCTTGAATCAAAGTCAGGAATTGACACCAAGCAGTGTTCCACTACCTCCAATAACATCTGTTGAGGAAGATGAACTAGCAACGCCTAAGGGTTCGATAAAAAGTGATAAAACAGACACGCCCCCTATAAATCCCAATCCACAGTTGTCTGCACTTGAAGAATTCTTCAATACAAAGGGTAGTAGCACCAGAACAATGCAGTCTTTAGAATCGACGTCCAGCAGTACAGGTGCTTTTGAATCTGAAGCAAAAGTGAAAACTCCGCGTAAAACAACGGGCGATATGTATGATGAAGATGATCAAGAGGTTGCCGATGTTTTAGGTGTACAGATCAGAAACAGTAGTGAAGGAGATATAGAAGGTACCGGAGAGTTTTCCCAACAAGGGGAGATAAGTAATGGAACGCATGTACCTACGGCATGGCCACAACCACCAGATGTTAGTATAGAAGCTAAAAGATTGGTCGCTGATACTATGCAACAAGTGTAAGTGATTTAAAGTCTTTCTTTAAGAAAACATTTATTTTTGCTCGTCACGATTGTAGCACAATGAACCTAACAGCACATTGTTTTCATACTCACATTGCAATGAAGAAGTACATGTATTATGTTTTTGACCCATTTGGTTTGTGATCGTGATACACTACACTGCTGTTTTAATGGCAGTTTATGTATTTAATGTTCAGTTTGAAATTTACAGAGGCAAAGTGTTCAAATTTGTTGAGAATCGTCAAAATACATAGGATTCCTTATTGTGTGGTTTAAAATTGTCCATATAGATTAGATAATGAGTGTTATGTTTACTTTCACCGGCAGTGTTGAGTAATTTATTTATACATGGTTTCCCCTTGTCAGTGGTGCAGGACAGAGGGCCTGAGAAGGACAGATTTCTAGTAGTTTGGATGTCCCGTGTATAGATTAGCATGTTGGAATTCAATATAAGAGTAGGCCAAAGTGCCGCTGGCTGGGCAAAATTTCCGTCATCGCACACTGTATTGTGTATGCCCATCTTTATTAGCCCAGTTGAAGCAGAACAGTAGGACGTTAAACCCCATTACATTTTATTACTCAACACTGCTATTGATAGTCAACTTATAGGGTGTGCTTCTTTTATTTTTGAAACTCATATTTGGAGGTACAAAAATTTTATTTGTTTTTCTTGAATAATTTATTGTACTGTTACAGTCAGAATACCAATGATGATGAAGATGATAGAGAGATTGATGAAGAGATAGAAGATGTTGAAATAGAAGAAGTTATAGATGATGAGGAGGATGATAATGATGATGATGATCAAGATGATAGAGGTGGTGAAGGTGGAAATACATATAGACTTCCAGTTCATGATGTTCATAAGAAGTAAGTTATAAATGTGTAAAAATGGATATGAAAATCTAAAATATGTATGCCAGGTTGCATTCATTTAAACATCATAGTGGAAGAAAAATGATTAAGCATTGTTGATAATATATAAGATAATTGATAGTGTTAAAGGAGCTAAATCGCTAATATTTAGGGCCTAGAAATTGACACAAATGAGTCTCAAACCATATAATAATGTAATATGAATGTATATAAACTGATTTACATTCAATCGTTTCCGTTTTTATACGCCCACATGAAAATGTGGTCGTATATTGCCGTCGCCCCCGTCCGTCCGTCCGTCCGTCCGTCCGTCCATCCGTCCATCGTCCACAATTTCTTGTGAACGCTCTAGAGGCTAAAGTTAATATCCGATTGACTTGAAATTTATACACAGTGTTAAAGGTCGTGAGACGCAGAAGCCTATTGATTTTCAGCGATATCCGATAATTACTACCAGAGTTATGACCCTTGATCACTTTGAAAAATCTTGTGAACACTCTAGAGGCTATAGTTAATATCCGATTGACTTTAAATTTATACACAGTGTTTAAGGTCATGAGACGAAGAAGCCTATTGATTTTCAGCAATATCCGATAATTCCTGCCGGAGTTATGACCCTTGATCACTTTGAAAAATCTTATAAACGCTCTAGAGGCTAAAGTTAATATCCGATTGAATTTAAATTTATACACGGTGTTTAAAGTCATGATACAAAGAAGCCTATTGATTTTCAGCGATATCCGATAATTACTACCAGAGTTATGACCCTTGATCACTTTGAAAAATCTAAAGTTAATATTCGATTGACTTTAAATTTATACACACTATTTACGGTCATGATACAAAATAGCCTATTTATTTTCAGCGATATCCGATGATTACTGCCAGAGTTATGACCCTTGATCACTTTGAAAAACCCTGTGAATGCTCTAAAGGCTAAAGTTAATATCCGATTGACTTTAAATTTGTACACAGTATTTAGGGTCATGAGACGAAGAAGCCTATTTGATTTTCAGTGATATCTGATAATTTCTGGCACTTGATCACTTTGAAATATCTTGGGGACAAAGGCCTTGAGACAAACCATCAAAACTATTCTAATCATTTCTGATAATTATTTAATGGGCTATTACTCGTAATAAGATTATCATGTGTTGTAAATGTTCTCCTTACTGATAAAAGAAACAATATGCGACAACCCTTGTTGACTGCCCGGAGGACTTAGCTGTTGTGGGCGTATGTTTCGTTGCCTGGCAACCTATCTTTACTCTAATAGTACACCAGAAGTGTCGATTGAATAACAATATATATAGCGTCTGGGTATTCCAGTCTACATAGTATCTATTGCGCATGCTCACTGTTTGAGATGTAATGTGGAGTATACCTAGCCTTGTTCTTTGGGTCCCTAGCTGAAAATGAGTCTGAAATGCCGTATGGTACACGATTCGTGTACCAATGGTAAAAAAATTATTTCGTCTTAAATATCAGAAGCCAATCTTTTCCTGGTAAGACCACACCGTCAATGTTGATTTATATTGACAAATAACTTGTGTTTTCAACGTCAAAGACTTTCGATGATATTGAGTTAGAGACTTAGCTTCTTTAATCTGATGATACTACTTATCAATCTTTCCTTTATTTCAGCTCTAATGTGATTCAGGTTATAAGAGAGACTAAAGAAATTGTTGATAAAGAGGCCCTTTCTGAGGTAATGATTGAAGCTGTCGTGAAACTTGTATTTAATTTTACAATAATCTATTAAAGTGAATAAATTTTTATTCACATAAGACCTCCCTTTGTATAGTAAATATGCCGTGTGGCAGTAGAGCATCTCTTACTGATTGGCTATAATGTAGAAAAGTGAAGCTAAGATAACCTATCAACGCTGATTGTATTGCACACAGAATATCCCTTTTAAGATAAATTGATTTAATTTTACATGATTAGTTAAGAAAAACAATAAATGAAATATTTAAACATTTCTATTTTGGCTGCTTTTAGGTTATCCTTCTGCACATTTTGATATTTTCAATACTTTTCTGGCTGTGCAGGATTACTCTACATGTTTGTAAACATTTCTGGTTTCTCCGCTTGTCAGTGATGCAAGACAAAGGGGCTGAAAAGGACAGCTGTCTCATCATTCAGATGGGACAATAATCCTAGGTTCTGTATACACATTGGTGTGTACGTAAAAGATCCCTTGGAACATGGAATTTGATATAGGAGTAGGCCGTACGGGCAACACTTCACTCATAGCACACTGCATGACATATTCCCGTCTTCATTCGCACAATGGGAGCAGAATAGTAGGAAGTTAAACCCCATTTCATTTGATTTTACTCCCTTGTACAATTGCAATTACTTTTAAATTATGGTCAATTTAAAGAATATAATTTATTTAACTGTTTTACAGCTTCACAATAATATAAGTCTGATCGTACAAGCCATGCAATCACAACAAGAACAGATCGGTCAACTACAGAAACAGTTGATACAACAACATGAACTACAGGTGGGCTTACAACATCAACAACTAGAACATGCACAGTTAACAACAAAACAAGGTGCTCCACCTAATTCAGAGGAACATCTAGGAAAAGTAGTAGATGTGGTCACATCACGTGTGGAACGAGCTATATCAACACATAATATCCTTTATTATAAAGACACATTCTTTCCTTTATCCCTTTTCATATAGCTTTAGTGATGGCTGACAGCCAGCGAAGAGCTAAAAATTCATAATCCTTTGTGGTTTTTATTTGAGAATTTTCTTACCCAACTGTACCACATCTTGGTTACATTATATATCATAATAGAGACTGTATTACTGGCCCTTCTACGATTTGTCTATCAAAAGTTGTCTATCCAAAACACCTACAATCTACACTTTCAATCTATGTATAACTGAAAAAAGGACTGGCCACCACTGGCTGTCGACCTTTGAACTATCCATAAGGCATGAGAAAGAGGGAAACGTTTTAGAATAATAAAGATTATGATTAGTACAAAAGTATATGGAGTATGAATAGTTTATGACTTTTCTGACCTTCATCCATAGGTAAGTCAAAGCAGTGTATAAGGTAAATGATTTTCTACTCCATGGCAATCTTGTATCAATAGATCATATTGGGATATTTACCAGTTTTATTATTTATATTCTTTCCTTAACATAAATACATCATCAGTTAAAAGACTTATTAAGTCAGGTGGAAGTTCGTCACAAAGAAGAACAGTTACAACTCCATGGTTCTATCATAGAAACTGTTGGTACCTCTGTCTCTCGGAGTTTAGATAAATCTGTTCGAGCTGAAATCAAACAATCTTTATTACCATGTAAGTTACTACCTTCTATATATTAGGTCAACTTCCACATGTTGTCAAATATAGGCTACAGGGTTTAACCTAGACTGAATAATTATATTTTCACACCTTTTGGAGAAAGTGGGAGACTAATAAAATAAGTCTGTCTGTCCATTCGACCTTTTGGAACACAATAACTGTTCATTAGTTGAATGTCTTGACTAATGTGTATTTCGGCTTTGGATAAGCAGAGATAAGTCATTTGATTTGTCTATGCTTTGGAATATGATAACGTTGATTCAAATTGAGTAAGAGGACTAAAACGTGGTTTACATTTTCATTACATCAACCGTTTGACATGGTAAGATAATTAGAGATAATTTGATTGATATACAATAACTCTGCTTCTGATTGAAGTAGAATGTTGAAACTTGGTGTAGATGTTCAATATAATAAGCTGACTGTCTTTGTTGTGTTTGATGTCAAGCATTTTCTGCAGAGATAATCAATTTACTTTGTCGATGCTGTCCACAGCATCGACAAAGCAAATTGTCGATAAATTTGACTGAGTGACCATATTAAAACTTTGTGTCTCTACCTTGACTGTGTTTGTTAATGAAAATCTGCTCAGGTTTAGTGATGAGCCGTTTGATTGCTCAATGCTTTATATATAGATAAATATGCAAGTTACGAAGTAATTAATGGGTAATCTATTTGCCTCACTGTAAGCTCGCTTTTAGTGAGAATTATTATTTTTTGTTTGTTTGATATTGATAGGTGTTAGTCAAACCTTACAACCAATTAAAGAACAGCATCAACATGAACTTTCACAAAAACTAACAGCTACAGATTCACTGTTAAAAGATAATATAGCCAAGATGGTTCGATCAAAGGTAAAGTACATATAGCAGTCTTTGCATGAATGATATTTTTGATTTGTACACTGCCATACCAATTCAATTTCAACCTTAGTAAGGCTTGTGTTTTACAAATCATGGCAATACCTGCCCAGTGGTCTAGAGTGCCGCGCTTCGAACTCTAGCTGGCCGGTCACCTCTGGCTTGCGGCTGTGGTTTCGAGCCCTGGTGTGAGTGTATGTGGCATGGAGATAGGGGCGCCTTCTCAACCTCGTGGGTTTCCTCTGGACACTCCGGTTTCCTCCCACTGCTAAAGACCCCTACGCGCAAGCGAATTATTGAAATAAAATTAAACCATATGTTAGTCCCGAAATGACCTAGTTTGTGTTGAGTGGATGTTAAACCCCATTTCTCTCTCTCTCTCTCTCTCTGCCCAGTGGATCCTTATAGCTGGCTTATATTTTATTGGTGTTGTTTGTTTTATTATTTATTTCAGCAAACTGTTGAAGCGATTGGTCAAGCAGCTGGTAATGCTATCCAGGCTCCTATTCAAGCTGCTTATAGAGAAGCGTTTCAGAATATGGTTGTACCATCTTTTGAACGAGCATCCCAGAATCTATTTAAACAATTAAATGATACCTTCCAGCGAGGAACTAGAGAATGTAAGTATAACTAGAACTGATCAGGAAAGTGAAGAAATGGAATTGATGTTCAAGCAAAAATACACACCAATTGTACACGAATGGTCCTCATTTTTTGTACCATCCTCATGTCTTGTCAACATTCTCCTTGTCGGCTCTGTACATACCAGGGCTTCCACTTCAAAATTTTCACTACCCGTCATTTTTGATAACTCACGAAAACTTTGCAAAATAAATCCATATTTCATGTTTTTTATTCACGGTTGGGTATTGTGAATTCACGTGTTTATACCACTTTGTCAGCATGAGGTACACAAAAAATTATATATTAGACTTAAAATGAAATATTTATTGTAAGGCTTGTGATAATTATTTATAAGTTAAATATTCTCTTTTGGCTACTTAAATAATCACAATAGCTGAAGAAAAACCATGTCAGTGGCTGACGCGTGATTACAACGTGCTCAATAGAAAACACACTGACCTGGATAATTATGAGTTGTAATACAATAACTTCGATATGAAGATAAATATATAATTATCCACGGCATATATTTCACATTGATTGGTTTTAGAACATCTCTTACGGCGTTATGGGCCGCAGAATATTGACAAAAATCTTAGTAATGAATAACTGTCGGATAGCTAACTTGCCATTCATGTTTGCTAACATCAAGCGACACTAGCGCCGCCTAGAATATTGTCGTGTATAAGATTTACAATATATTTATGCACGTGGAATTATCAAAATTGCTACACAATAGCACTGGAATACGTAATGTTCTTAATTTGTCGGTAAGCAAGTTAACTAATCTCTACTCTAGATATTATTTCTACAATTCCCACAAGGCCGTAATATCACTATAAAAAATTATGATGCAATTTTCTTCCAACATGTACGTTGTTAAGGAATTACGTAATTTCTATGCTGTTATATTTAATGTGACAGTTGGTTGGATTCGAAGAGCAGTACTTCATATTAATTTTCCTTTTTTCGAAGATCGTAACAATCTTGTTTACATAGTGCGTAACTGTAATAACGGTAAACGGCTTGGCTAACTATCAGACAATCATCATTAACTATCAACATAATGCCCAGTATAATCTATTGACGACTATGTATACAACTCTATAACACCAATCATGAGATATTATGGCTTCTTCTATCTTTACATACATATTATTCTGCACTGGCCGTACAATGTTATAGTTACATAGTGGATGTCGATCGTAACCATGTTTGAAAATTGGGTATTTGAAAAAAAAGGCTATTTTTCCGGCATGCAAAATGACCATTGGGTCACATCTAGTTACGGTCATTTTCCATAGCCCTAGGTCCCGACCGGCATATACGTCCGACATGGAACCCATGGTACATACTAACGCTTACAAATTTAATCATTTTTTAAGACACATTACTAACACAAACAATGTTCTGCATGATTGAAATATTGTTGGATTCTCGATGTAAATTGAGACCCAGTGATTGTCACATCTTTTATTTGATGTGCCTTTGTATTTTAGATACAAGTAATTTAGAAAATCACTTAGAACAAGTTCGGAAACGGCAGCTAGAAGCAAGAGATCCTGTTATTGGTCAATTACAATCAATGGTAGATTCCTTCCGTCAGTCATCAGAAAGTCTTCAAACTCAGATTTTATCAACACTGAAAGGAGAATTAACAAGCCATCTTAATGCCTCATCTGAATTGTAAGTTATTTATATTGGTCAAACAATAGATCTTAATACACAAAGTGATACAAACTATAGTCATGACGGTGCTGAAAAGTAGGATGTTAAACCCCATTTAATGAGATTTTCAATGTGAGAGTGGGCGCTTACTCTACCCAATAGATACTGATAGTCATTTGAGTGATTTTTAAGTCATTTGAGTGATTTTTAAGTCATTGCAATCTACAATATTATGAAAGTTAAAACACTAAAAACAGAATCAGTCCAAATATAGTTTAATTATGTTCAGTATTTACAAAAACAAGGAATTGAAAACTTTGAAACATTCAGAATGCTGTGAAAGATATAGACAAGTCAGCATCACCTAATATTTCTGTTTTCTTAATTTGAATACATTTCAGCTTGGTTTCAGTCAAATGTGAAAAATTAAAATTTGGTCTGTAAGGCAATTAATGTTCAGCAGGAATATTATGTGAGACATCGATTTAACATGTTTTCTTTGGGAGGACATTTAACCGTGTTTCCATCTATTTTTTCAGAAGTTAGAAAATGATCAGTTTTGTACCATGTATAGAATTGTGTTTAATATCTAATTTGTTTACAATTTTAGAATGCAAGAAAAATTACTTCAACAAGTGAGAACGGCAGTGAAAGAAGAAGTCAGTCTGGCTGTTCGTGAACATGGAGCTTCAATCTCAAGTCAACTAATGAATCATTTAAGATCAGGTGCTGCCACACCAATCCAGGTGTCACCAGAGTTTGTTTCAAATTTCCCTACACAGTCCAGTGTACTGGCTTTACTACATGCTGGTAAAATAAACGAAGCTTTCCAACAGGTAGTTCACGGTTTTATGTTGCGTCAGAATTATATGCTGTGAAGAAAAAATATTTTGTGTTCAAATCCAGTTAGTCTAAATCCAAGTCCCACTGATATGGATAGAATAAGTCCATTTTAGTACTTGTTTGATAAATGTTTCACTCTTTAAAATTTTGATGGTTATGACGATTTATTCTGATCAGAGAATCAGGATTCTTAGATTATTACAGAACCTACAGTTGTGTTGGGACCACTTCCTTGTCTTCATTTATAGGGGGGATTTTAAGTATAAACTTTGACCGTCCATTCACATGCTGATATCTAGAAGGCATATATCAAGGAAGTGATCCCAATACAACACTACAGTATACACTTGGTCAGTATTTGACCATATATAGATAAACACGTATTGCGATTTGGGTTCTACGATACGATTTGTATCCCAATATATAACCAGGTCTATATTTAGCTAAAAAAAACAAGTTTATTCGAGTGACATATTACAATTACTGCCCCGAGTGTGAAACATTTGTTTGTCTACTTGTGGCCGACAGATCAAAATAAGGGCCAAAACAATCCAAGGGTGTTTTTGTACCTATGGATAATGTACGACGTGGATAAGTAAAAGTGACGGGTCACTTACTGAAGCGGCAAAGAAACATTTTTAAAAAATCATGATACATTGATTCAGGGTCTTGCAATTTAATATGCTTATCGTGAGATGGTGAATCTTGATACATCAATTCAACAATATATGGTGCCAGCAGTAATAATATTGATAATTTCATCTGTAATAACTGTTATACTTTCAGGCACTGTCTGCAGCAAATCTAGATTTAGTTGTATTTGTCTGTCAGAAAGCTGATGTAGGGTCTGTGTTTAGTCAATCTAATATATTCGATCAACCAGTCCTTTTATCCTTAATACAACAACTCTCAGCTGATTTAACAACTCATTCAGAACTTAAAATACAGTAAGTTTAGATTAATTTTTTTTTTTTTTTTTAGTCTCGAGCTTTGTCTCGATCTCTCCAGACTAAATTTTCTCTACTTTGACTACGAAGAATACCATGTAAAACCATGATGAACTATAACTTCAGGCCATCTTCTTCATCACTTAAAGGAAGTTGGATGACCGTTTTCTCCAGGTCTGCAGGTTTTCTCCCACTGCTAAAGACGCCTGCGCTCAAGTGAATTATTGAATTAAAATTAAACCATATGTTAGTCCCTAAATGACCTAGTTAGTGTCAAGTGGATGTTAAACTCCATTTCTCTCTCATCACTTAAATATATGTTTTATTTTTCAGGTATTTAACCGAAGCCATTATGAATCTAGATACAAAAAATCCAGTTACACGTGACCATATGAAAACTGTCTTACACACTTTACTCAGTAAACTTAAAGCCTTTGTAGCCAATAGACCCAACGACCAAATTACACGCAATGTTCGAATGGTTCAAATGGCTACCCAGTCACTTCTTAATGTTTAAAAGAAAACAAGTTGTGAATTTGAACTTGAATTTGTCTCTGTGAACATGGGGTCAAAGTGTTGACTAAAGTGAAGTGTCCTGTATACAGTGCTATATAACCAAAGATTGATGCTGTTAAAACAATACATCAATCAAGCCTGTGTCCATACGGTGAAAGATTGTTTATTTTTATACAAATTTTAAATCTGGTATCTACTGTTGACTCGCAACGTAAAATATGGCTACAAACATTTGTGTGTCAGATATTGAACTATCTTAATTTTTGAAATATGATTTTCTTGACCTATGCTAAGAGGGCACCAAAAAATGGTGGCATAGTGAAATTCCTAAATAAAAGATGTGATATCCACTGTTCTGGAAGATCATGGATTTTCTGCCTTGTGCACTTCCTATTTCTAGAAGATAAAAATCTCTGTATTGTTATAGCTATTTTTAAGATGTAATAATAATTGATCAATAAGACAGGTATTTCAGTCCTTACTTTAAGATACTTTCCCACGCTGATCAGCAGTGAATATTTGCTGGTCCGTTACAATCAATGAGAGAGATGACATCAGTGTGACTTAAAGGGACAATCCCGATAAGAACAGGGTCTAAAAAATTAAAGTCTAAGTATTTATGAAATTTATGGACCAAAATATAGAGGCATTGTGTATTAACCTTGTCTCAAAATTTCAGCTCAAAATATTGAGTCGTTTGGACGTGAACGTCAACACTGCTTATCCGGACACGTAACCCTTTTAAGATTTCGGTTCAATTTTTTCATTGAGTGACCTGATAATCGATTCCATTTTCTTGAGAGGTCTATACAGTGAATGACCCATGTACTGTACTTGATAACAAAAGGTAAATTTCACCTACACATCATTTTTATAGAAAAAAGTCTGGTTTTATCCGGATACTGTATAATACAACGGTCTCCATTTCCAGATGAAAAGTGTCAGGTTTAAGTTATTTACAAGCGTATCACAAATATCGGATTAGTTGGTTGGCCTTAGGTAATGGGTTTTAAGGGATTTTAACACAAAATTAAGCAGTTTTATTCCCAAAAATGTTATCGGGATTGGCCCTTTAATGAGCAAATATATTTTTTTGAATTATTAGAAAAATAAAGGTATTTGAAGTATATCTAGAATTTAGTGTAAATGGGTATATAAAATGAGTAAAAGGCACCATTATGCTCGGACCAGTTAACGCAACAATGTCTTATGTAAAAAATACACTCACCATAGAGCCTATGAAGGACACCTGGTGATATGTTGTCACCTACTTGAACTTTTAAAGGTCAATCATTTAATACAGCGGTAAAAAATGGCTTTTGGGATACCGCTGTGAAACGGATTGATACTTAGCTGCATTAAATATTGCACAGTAAAAAAAGATTGACAGTTTCTAGTAAAGTTGTTTTCAAATGGTGAGATTATATCTGATTATTTGCATGTATATTTTATGATGGCATGGTTATACTTTTAAACTGTTGATTCAGGTTTCTGTACTGTAGTTTATAATTTGATGTATCAATATGTATCTTTGTTGTACAATAGATTTTAAAATATTTTGTTATTGTTATACATCGAAAGGATTTTCTATACTGTTTTCTTTTATTCAGTTGATCTTATTTTATCTAATTAGGATTATTGTTCTTACGTTTAGAAAACATCAAGAAATTAAATTAGTTGATCCATTTCATTAATAAAGATATACCAATAATGATTTTCAAAATTAACTTAATTCAATTTTGTTTGTAAAGAGTAATAAGATAGCTCGTTTTAGATCAGTATTTGGGTTTTTTTCTTATTAGCTTCAAGGGAAGATTTTTAATTGATACACAATTACTGAATTTATCAAGTAAATGATAGTTAAGTGGATGTCATCAAGCAAATGATACAAATATGTAGAATTCACCAATAAAGAATATGTAACAGCAATAACAATCTAAACTTGGTTAAATGTAATCCTCCCAAGTATTATCCCTTGTTTATCTGTAAAGAGAATACTGTAGATGGCTTTAATAGACATTATGATTTTACTCATGCCAAAATTGAATAGAATATACTTATTACTTTTAAATAAATTGTAACTTGGTCTGAATAAGACAATGCTACATATCAACTGCTCAACATACAAAGACGTATGTATACTGTATAGAAAATCCACAAGGTTACAGCATAGAATAGAACAGTTCTGTAATTGAGGTCACTAAATCTACCAAATGGACCAGTTATTTGGCAAATAACTCTACATCAAACGGTCAAACAGGACAAAGTTTAAGTTAAAACATCACAATAGTGAAAAGAAATCATCCAAAATTTAAAATATATAAACAAAATAGGATTCATGTTTTAATAAGAATCAAGTTGTGAAAATGGCATGACTTTATTAAGAATTTCTTCAATGGTTCTCTCCCTCTATTGTACTATACAATACATAGATTATCTGAAATTTATGCTTGGGTTGCCCCATTCCCAAATAACAGCACTGAAAAATAAGTTGTGAAATAGCAATGGCAATCAGTTAAGGTTAGGTTGTAATTAAATGTAATCCTGGTATAATGATATTGTACAAGTTATATTTCAGTTTATTATTTAACTGTCTGTATCTACACAAGACATGGCATTTGTTTATTGTAATTATATATGACAATATTTTCCATAAAATAACCTGAAATAAAAAAAGAAATTAATATAAATCAGAATTACTTTTTATTTTTTTACTGGTTACACCACATTGTTTGTAGGGGTAGTTTTTGTTGTTGCTTATTGAGTAACACCCGCTTCCACCAAGGGTGATATCGCAGCCAAGTTGTCTTCGTTTAATTTTTATTATCTTAGAGCACATGCAGGTGTAGTTTCAAGGGTCTCTAACGTAATTAATGTTATTGCATATAGATTACCCCACCCTGTCATGAAATTACGTTGGTTTGGATGAATTGTTAAGAATGCTACAGGTTAAATATGTGCATAAGCTCGAAACACCATGCTATGCCACAAAAAGTACTATTTACATACAGTTATTCAGACACATTTCGCGCCCTGTGGGAGCAACCTCCTCAGCTACCCACGTAGTGTGGGAACCCTAAACGGAGGAGGGATCAGGACCCCTAGTCAACCCTTGGTATCTTATATAGGCTAGACAGAAAGGAGCTAAACACTTTTCTTTAGTACCTAGAAATGAACTCTAATGGGTCACAAGGCATTCATATCCCATGTAATATGAATTTATATATAAACTTGTTTACATTCAATGGTTTATTTGTTACTGTAATTTCTAATCAGTTATGTTCAGCGAAATACGCAAAGAGTCCGAATTGAATGGCAGACTTTGGCGTCTTGATATTCCAGTCTACATTGGTAGCTATAGTTTTCTCCCACATCGGACATGTTTAGCCTCGTTCATCGAGTACTGTAGCTTCATATAAATGGAGCTCAAAAGCATTTTGGCACGATAATCGTGCGTCAGGTCTAAAGAAAGACTTGTAACATGCAGATTTTGCTCTTGATTACTTTAATTATAAGTAAAATGACAGTAAACAAAATATACAAAATGATGTTTTACAGTTATAAAAAAAAATGTTTTCGTTTTAGCCAATGATGTATCTTTAATGTTCTTGCGTAGGTGATGAATTGGCGTCGTTTTTGATGAATTGTAAGATATATGCATAAGCTAAAAACACCAGGATACACTCTAGAAAGCGCCATTTACAGTCGTTTTATTAAAAAGAATAATTATGAGCCTGGTTTGAGAGAACACCGTCGTTCTCCTCACGGAGCAAAGATCAGTGCGTCTCTGGTATCATATATTGTATCGTGCCCATTGCTGGCGAAAAACAGTATTATCGTGGCATTTGAACGAACTTGTGAAATAAATAACATACTATAGAAATGAACCTGTGTTTAATATCAGTGTAGATTATACCAGATACGGGGCCGAGGGTTCCCACTGTATGGGGGTTCGGTCAGGGGTGGATTGGGCCCCTTTTACTGACCGCGGGGCCAGGACGGTGGGTCTGAAAATTTTGAAAAATGAACTCCAAATATTGATTATAATTATCTCATAAACAGAGTGCATGTGACTTAATAATTAGTAAATTTACGGGCGACAGTGTCGGGTGAATCCGATGAAATTTTCGGATGAATGGGATTCCGAATTCGGACCCACACCCAGCACACCCCAGAAAGTCTATCATACCAGCCCATTCCAGGCTCCAGTAACGGCGAGGCGGCCCGGGGCCCACATGCAACTTGATCATCATCGCTCCATGGGTGGTCCAATACCCCCCCCCCACATAATGCTCAGCAGAAGAGGGGGTGTTTTTTTTTTGGGGGGGGGGGGGTCAGACGAATCGGACAAAAATTTTTTTTTTTCATTTTTTGCCGGACCGGCCCTTGGTTCGGAGTTATTCTCTCCTCCCCGATGTGAAGTTTCTTTTGAATAACCGAATGTAGATTTATTTTTTCTGTAGTTTCTGCTGTTTCTGGTATACGCACATATCTAATGTGTAATAATCTTATCGGAAATTTATTTTTGAACCCGATTTTGAATTCCGTAATCCCGAAAACGTTATTTTACAAGCAATATCCATCCACACGAACAAAAGTCGCAATTTTCGAACCCGATTTTGAATTCAGTAATTCCGGAAAAGTTATTTTACAAGCAAATAAGAATCGCAATTTTGGATTCTATATATTTTGATTGTCGTTTTAAATTTATACCATCTTGGCAAGATGTTTGAGTAGAAACTGAACACAGCAACTTCAAAACCCCCACAGAAGACGTATTACAAGCTATATCCAATGGAAACAAAATTTAATAACGATTAAATAAAATTCCTCTATTTTGGATTTAATTTTGATTTTCAGCCGTCATGAATTATCGAAATTGATATCTGAGATAAATGTAGAAAAATGTAGATTAACTTAAAACCCGCCATTTTTTAGTCAATTTTGAATTTATCTTTCGAAATGTATCAGAGACATCAAAAGCAATGTATAAAAGACACAGTAAAGGTCATATCTTACGATGTTTTCGCTGTTTATGCGAAAAAAATACCATTTTATTACGATTAATTAAACTCCGCCAATTTGGAATTCATTTTAGCGGCAATTTGGAATCGCAACCATGTTACAAGGCATATTCAACAGGAATAAACGACGAATAACTTAAATTCCGTCATTTTGAATACCATTTGGACTGCCATTTTGAATTGCTACCATGTTGGATTTTTGAAATTGAAAGACATTGAAAACCATATAAAAAGCATAGGCGTACGAGCCAGGGGGCAGGGAAGCTGCCCCCCCTAACTTTCGGGCAAGCCAACTTTTCGGGCAGATAGGTAAAGTGAGAAAAAAAAAATATTTCATCTACTTGGCAAAATAAAGTGCCCGAAATCTAATAAAACACTAATCTTAGGTGCTGGAATAGCAGTAAAACGTGTTTGCGGCCGTCAAATATTCCAAAATTTTCTTGGGGGGCTATATAAGGTCAGCTCCGCTTCTTCGCCTCTCGAAGAAAACCAGCGCCGCTGTCTGTAAACCTGAAATTTTTTCGGGCATTTCTAGTTTTGCTTCCCTAATAAAACACTAATTTTACTCTTCTTTTAATTGAATACCACGAATTTGTACTGAGTTGATTATGGATAGAAACATTTGTCTGGAGTCACTCTGCTTTGTGCGACATTTTTCGGGCATAGATTAGTATTTGTGAATGCAGCTGCAACAGTCTGATTGGATGGTTGGAATTTGGAGTGGGATTTCGGTTACAAAATCATTGGATACTTTTGGAGTTACTTACGCGTGCTAGATTAGTATGGCGGTATATTAGTGCCAAAATTCTAACATGCTTTCGTCTAATTTCTTACTTCTATTCATGTAATTTCTAACCTCCATTCATGTAACTTCTAACTTCTATTCATGTAATTTCTAAATTAAGACAATGTATAATTCAACTTCTTTATTTGTTCAGTGTAAATATCAATTCTATTTCATCTTATTTCTAATATTGGGGCAAAAAATGTCTACTTCATTGTGGTGTTACATGTTAAGCATGAACGGCAAACAAATTTAGAATTTTGATACATCTACCTAGCAACCATCATTATGACATCGTTTGGTGTCGCCACCGTGTGCTCAGTTTGGGAATTGAGCACATGATCGGGACCATTCTATTGACTCGACACCAACCAGGTCATTTCGGTATTAACACGGTTCAATTGTATTTCAATAATTCGCTTGCGCGTAGGAGTGTTTAGCAGTGGGAGGAAACCGGAGGACCCGGAGAAAACCCACGAGGTTGGAAAGGCGGCTCTGCTCCATGTCACGTAAAAACGGGAAATCGAAACCACGCCAGTTTATTCAATGACAGACCTTATGTTACAGCGTGCACGTGCTAACCATTCGGCCATCCTACCCTCTAAACAACATTGAACGTGATATAAATGTATGGTTTGCAAATATTATTTCGAATACCGTGGCTAAGTGGGTAAGACGCAGGCTCGCTAGGCTGTGGGTCGGGAGTTCGATCCCTGCATTGGTCGAAAAAAGTTCATCCAGATTTTCTGGCGTGGTTCCCCCTTATTAGTGTCTTGTCGTTCCGATGGGATGAAAACCCGAGGTTCCATGTACATGTTGGCGTGAACGTAAAAGATCCCGTGACCGTTAGACTTCGATATAAGTCCACGTCGTAGATCCGCTCTCCTGGCAATATTTCCCTAAAGCACACTGTATGGCCTATGTCCGTCTCCATTAGCCCGGTTCGGAACAAAACAGTAGGGCGTTAAACCCTCTTTCATTTCATTTCATTTTCTATTTCAAATATAAGCTAAACGGGATTTGGAGAATTTTATTTTATTTTTTTTTACGGTTGAGCCAATAATTAATATCTATATGCAGTTGGTCTATATTAACACAGGGTATAAATGTTATGGATAGGCCTACAAAGATACTGAGTTTAATACTAAGTGACCTCTCTCTCTCTCTCTCTCTCTCTCTCTCTCAGCACTCCTTCCAACCTTTAACCAAACGAAGAATGGGTCGTTTATACCAATTATGGTCCCGATCAGGTGCGCAATCATCCAATTGAGCACACAGTGGCGACACCAAACGATGTCATAATGATGGTTGCTAGGTAGAAGTATCAAAATTCTAAATTTGTTTGCCGTTCATGCTTAACATGTAAGACATTTTTCGCCTCAATAATAGAAATAAGATGAAATAGAATTGATATTTACACTGAACAAATAAAGAAGTTGAATTATACATTGTCTTAAATTAGAAATTACGTGAATGGAAGTTAGAAGTTACATGAATGGAGATTAGAAGTTACATGAATGGAGGTTAGAAATTAGACGAAAGCATGTTAGAATTTTGGCACTAATATACCGCCATAGATTAGCAGAAAACGCATTTGCGGTGGTTAATTTTCAAAATTTTCTCCGGGCGGGTGTGGCTCCCATACACCGCGACGATTGATTGGTTGTTTGGAATTCGGATCAACAGGTAGGCTGTATTGGACCAAATTGAAGCTGCTTTATTCACAGGCTGGAATAGGGGCGCGTTTATGGCAGTTAAATTTTCCCGTCTTCGATTCATTGAAATTCGAGTCAGCCACCTTAATTCAGCTATATTAGACCACTTTGAAATTGCTTTGTACACGGGGGTTGAAATAGCAGGAAAGCGTGTTTGCAGCCGTCAAATATTCCGAAATTTTCTTGAGGGGGGGGGGGGGGGTCCTGTAAAGCCGAAATTTTTTCGTGCAATTCAGCTTCTGCCCCCTAACGGTCATCGAGCCCGTACGCTTATGTATAAAAGATACAGTAAAAGTCACATTTTACAAGATTCTCGCAGGTTATACATGTATGGAGAAAAGGCATTTTATTTCCAAATTTTGCAGCCATTTGCAGTCCAGGTGAAAAATACTTTTTTTGTTTTTGTTTTTCATCAGATTCGTCAATTCGGCACTCTGACTACTTTTTGTTGGAAGAATTTTAAAAAGAATTAGTTTTACTCCCATCACTAAAACACACTGGTTACGAAACTGCATTGGTTTATTTTGCAACTTGTTTTGGGTAAAACGTTATCCGTCCCCGATACCTTCAAAATTTTAAACAAATGATATTGGCATCTCTGCCTCTGGACTGTATTCAGATGACTTTTAATGAGATGAAAAACTGTGGTCTATATCCTGAGTAGATATCGAGAGTTAGCGCCCCTGAAGAATCTTTTTTTAATGAGATAGAATCGGTAAATCAATGAAATGATTGACTGCCAACATCATTAAATAAACGGATACACTACTTTTTAGGCCTTTAAAATGGGCCAAAATGCCTTCAATTAGTGTTCATAATACATACAAAGACAAAGGAAACTCTTATACAGACCTAGGTCATGAAAAAGTAAAGGTATTGTATCAACGAAGTATATTGATAAATATAACATATTTCTTTAATCTTTATCTTACAGTTACATATTTTTTTATTTATAAATTGTTTTATTGCCATTATTGGTTCCCCAATATTTATTAACGTAATAATCAGTTACTACTGTTAATAATGTTACACACATCTTCAAAATAAGGCCGGATTCAGCTTTGATATTTGACATTAAATTCAAATAGATGTATTGTTAAAATTATGGTCATAATCTTTCATTAGCTTGTCACTATAATGTCAGGTCAGATTCAGTATGAAATGAAATGTGGTTAACATCTAATTTGTAGTGGGAAATGGGTGGTCGAGTGGTGGTACTGGTAAAGTCCATGGTGGAACATTTGTGTTCTTTAGAACAGGGTGTCTGTCATTGAGTCAAGTGGTGTGATTTCGATCCTAATATGACAAGGAGTAGATTTAATCCTTGAGTGGCATTTAGCGATTGAGCACGGACGATACTAGATCTTTCCAAACGGACAAATATTTGTCCGTGTTTATAGCCACAATTCTAACCCTAACCCTTCAGAATAGTTTTAGATATACCTAACCCGAACCCTAACCCTAACCCAAGAGAAAATATTTGTCCGTTCGGAAAGATCCAGTATTGTGCATTGAGCGGGATGAAGTCATAACGGCCCTATGTCATAACGGCCAAAAACAGGTTTGGTCAAAACGGCCCTACTTTAGTCATAATGGCCAAAAGGTTTGGTCATAACGGCCATAAAAAATTGGTCATAACGGCCAAACATTTTAATTTAATCAAAAATAATATATTTTGTTTATTAAAGATTAACGTCCAATACATTATATATGGTGTTATGGACAGCTTGATTTGATTAAATTATTTTCACTTAATGGGTTGAAAATTGATAGAAATATACAATACAAACGTCCATTAATATCAAAAGTCTCTTTAAAAGTTGTTAATACACAAAATACAAAGTCCTTGTATATTAAAATATCAATCTAAAACAGACTTATAAAATCGCTGTCGTGAGAAGAGAAGGGGTCATCTTCTCCCTTTCTCATAATAAAAACATGTTAAAGCAGGATGTCCTGCTGAATGATCTGATATTAACAATAAATTCAGAAATTTGGGTCCTTCTGCTTTGGACCTAATTTTGTACCTAACTTTGTTTCCTGTTTCCTGTATGAATTTGCTAACAAGGCGGTTCAATTCTGTCATACATGGTCTGAGCAAATATTACTTACATTTGATAAAAATAACAATTGACTTTTAATCATTTGACAAAAATAACAATTCAATCAAAGGGAAGAGGTGAGTACTAATTAATCAACTGATTGGATTATAGCCAATTAGGTACTTCACACCGTCTGATTTGATTAGGTAATATGAGATAAACATTAATCATTTATTTTTTTATCAAATAAAGGTAAAAGACATGGCCCTCTGAGGACCTTTTTATTTTGTGTTTTTAACAATGTTCAAGTATAAATCTACCTGTCCATAATATCATATTCATTGTATTGGACGTTAAATCTGTAATAAACAGCAATAACAACAACCATCTTCAATCCATTGCATTTGACTTTGTTTGCGTGTTAACCGATTATATAATATCCTATCTAATGTACATTTATTGGAGGTCAAATCTTTAATAAACAACAACAGCCAATCCATTCGGACCAGCCAGGGTAATATTTGAAGAAGCACCCAATAAAATTTTAGAATAAGATCAGCGAATTTACTTCTGCAACTAATATCTGTTCAGATGTTTGAGGGGAAATTTTGGAGGTATTTGATAAAAAAAAAAAATACAACAGAAAGTTAAGATGGAATTTTCAATTCGTGGTACACAGTACAAAGAAGACAGTATCAGTGTGTCGATGCTGCTACGGATATGTACCAGAATTCATGGTCCAGTAGTGTAAAGGCGATATCTTGACTGAATATTATATTTTGTATGTTTTATACAAGCGTAATATCTATGTGTGTATTTATATTATCTATTAGGCAATATTTTCGTGAATAAATATCATTTACTGCATGTAAACAATGTTTTGGTTTTTTTTGGCCGTTATGACCATTTGGCCGTTTCGACTAAATATTTTGGCCGTTTCGACCAAAAATTTGGCCGTTATGACCAAATATTTTGGCCATTATGGTTTAGGGCCGTTATGTCTATAACCCCATTGAGCACATTAAAAAACACAACACAATTTATATGGAAAACAATCACTGGTTTATACACATATAGCATGACGTTTCGACAAGTATTCTCTTATCGTTATCGAGTACAAATAATTTGTACTCGATAACGATAAGAGAATACATGTACTTGTCAGAACGTCGTGCTATATGTGTATAAACCAGTGATTGTTTTCCATATAAATTGTGTTGTGTTTTTTAAGGAGTAGATTTGCCTGCCCAACATCATTCATGTCCTTCTGCTTCCTCCCATGACACGTGTATACTCTTATAGACCCCTAGTGCCTTACATGTAGGTGCAAAGAAATTATTGAAGTCAAATTGTACATAGTGACCTAATTTGTGTTAAGTAGACATATTAAACCCCATTTCTATCTTGCTCCCTACAGACATGCATGTGACGATATTTCACCTGGAGAACAGTATTTCTGTATACTCTTCATTAATCTTATTACAATTGTCGTGAGTTGTTCTATGTACATGTAGGCCTACACGCTAATGTTGTCGAGCTAGAGAAGTTGTCCTTTAGTCCTTACCAGGTCTACTCTCCTGAACAATACTGACATACATTTGTATCTTGAGAAACTTTCTTGGTAAACATTATATCAGGATTGGTTAGTAGTGAACCAATGAATGCCTTACTCATCAAGCCATCATTCATAATTTACCATACTCTCCTGTACATGGATATTTCTGTGCAAAACATAAATATGATAAATACTGGAGTGTTATTTCTGAAAATTAGGAAAAAAAATTAATGGTGCGTTGATGTCGTATACGGCCTGCTTTTTTATTGGCACATCGTGTAGACTGCCAGATCACAAAATTAATATTGAAAGACAAGGGAGGTAGTCAAACTACTTACAATTTCATAATACGATAATTAATGTAACCGTCCTACAAGATACATTACCGGTATGTAAGATCTAGATAAAGTTCTCGCTATATTACTGGGATTACATGTCATTTGGGAGTCACGTCATTTGGGACTCAAAAAAATATGACCGCGACATTTGGGACTCGGGTATACGACGTTTGGGTCTTTGGTATACGTCGTTTGGGACTCGGGTATACGACATCTGGGACTTGAGAAAAAAATGCCAATTGAAATAATGAAATTTTATTATAATAAAAACATACCAACGATTTACATTTTATTCTGAATTTTCATTTTTCCAGATTTGATTAAATGCATTACAAGTCTTTTAGCCTTTTTATAATCCCTTAATCCTTTATGCCATGAATTCTCCATATTTAGGTAAATAAAGTTTTGGGCACGTTACTCCTTTCTTCAAATTGGCCATCAAATTGGGCTTAGACTCTCCAGTTAATTACGCTTTTGCTCAGTATAATGAATGTTTGATGAAGAATTTAAACTAGAAATCTAATCAAAGTAAAGGTAAATGTTGGAGTATTCTTGATACAGGTAGATTAAAGCTAAATGAACAGGTGTACATTACATGTTGAATGAAGACATCTCAGACTCTTCTTAGTACTATGTATTAATGTATTTACAGTGTCTTGACATATTAACATATTGGCAATGTGGTCAATATTGAAACTGTTCAAAATGAAGAATAATTAAAGGGACAACATGCGAAACAAAAATCAAATAAAAAACAGGCCAGAATTTTTGTTATCTGAAATGTCAAATCTTAATATTGTAAACTGTCCTTGTAATTAAGCATATCTGAGTAGAAAAATGACGCATGAAGAATGGGTTAGTTTGTACGAAGAAGGTAGCAGAATTTCTGTTACTTTATTTATCACATATATACATGTACAGATTAAATTTTCAAAATAATAGAAAAGACATAATGATTTTAATTATGTTAGAATAGATGTAGAAGTACATGTACTTTTGATTATTTATGTAAAGTTTTAAACTCTATTCTTAACATTGAGGTCGCCTGTCCAACCTCGTGGGTTTTCTCCCCGGTCCTCCGGTTTCATCCTCCTGCTAAAAACCCCTACCTGCAAGCGAATTATTGAAATAAAATTGAACCATGTTTAAGTCCCAAAATGACTTAGGTTGTGTCGATTGGACTTTAAACCTCATTTCTCTCTCTTTCTCTATCTCTTAACCTTTATTCTTTCATGAAATGAATTTGATTTAAATTATAGGAAGGGTGGTCCATGATGGAGGCTTACCTGTTCAATGATTGAACACCTGCAGAGCTATGTGACACTGATCAGATTTACTTTATAATAAAATGCATGAGTGCTGCAGGCAAACTTTAATCAAGCCACCTCGCACGACAAGTGATATTTGACCAAAGGCCTCCTTATAAAATATGTCCTACTAATATTTCCATCATTAGCAGAAGTAAGCTCGTAATTATTATGTACAAATGATCAATGATTTCCATCCTCTAAAATTTTTTTTGAGATAACATATTTGCCAAATTTCTTTTTTTTGAGAAACAGAGGATTTCTTTTTTTTTTTGAGAAAAAGAGCTATTTTGAGGATAGCAAAAAAAATCCTATTTTTTTCAACTCGTCAGTCAGGCAATGTAATGATTGCTTCAATGGCTTCCTATGGTATTCTCAACAAAACATTCATTTGGTTCCCTGAAACAAATGTTTGCGAAATCGTAAAAATATTCAATCCAAAACATTTTTTCGTACAATTTTCCAACAAGTTAGACTTAGACATGTAGGCCTACATAGTAAAATTAGACTGACTGATTGAATGAATTTAATATGAGCAATGTTTCAACAATGATTTTCTTGTAATTATCATGCACAATTTATTCAAATAAGATAGATAATGTATACATACATTTACTGTTTGAATGGCATTTAGTAATTGAACACATTAAAATGTAAACACAAACATTGCCAAGAAGTAAGAATTCAAAAACAAACTTAGGGCTGATATTGATTTGTCTCCTTATCTAATATACTACAAATATAATTATAATATGTACATGTATACAAAATACATTCAGCAGTACAGTATTTTATATACGTGTACTATTAATCGTGCATGTAAGTAATTTAATAGTTTATGTCACTTTCATAATACCCTTGCTACGAATGATGGTTTGAAGACGTGAGATGTATACTAACCGAGAAAGTAATTAATTAATCTAGTATTTTACAATGGTTATTAGAGTATAGAATAAAATGTATAATTAAAATTTGTGGACTAAATTAAAAATGTGTGTGTATTCATTTGCAATATATTATTACTATCATCGTAGGTTAGAGTTTATAAATTAATAAAAATATTGGGTAATGTATTTATGGTTTGGAATCTTAACATTGGGCGAAAAAATAGACAGTGTAATAAATAGTGTTCCATATCCTTTATGCAGGGGACCAAAGGAACAAGTTGGGGCATTTATGGTAGTATAAGTTGCTTTTATTGTGACACAGTTTAGTATGCTCTATTTGATAACAGTGTAAAAATGTCGAGACCTTGCACCTATTAGTTTCAGTATTCAATAAAAAATTTCTTTTTTATTTTCTCTATGAGTATGATGTTTAGGCCCTTTATAACATCATTATGACATTATTTAAGTCAAGTGTGAGACATTGAATACATGTACATGTAATATACTAAAACAATATAGTTCAAAATTTGAACTAGTATTATAATATATGCTTGGCACATTGGCCATGCCATTATTTGAAATTATGGTACGCCAACGTCAAAGGCTGACGTCACCTCTATATTTTAAACTTATATAAACATGATTTCGATATTTACCAGAAAAAAACTGTCAATCAATTTTGGACAATACAACTTGAGGCTGATGAAGTAGGATAGATATTTAGAATACTTCCTGGCACTTCCAATCGTCAGTAACAATCCTATAGTCTAATATATATGGAAGCCTATTGCGGCCATTTCAGAATCTCGTCCCCTCGCCGCGAGAAGTCGAGGGCGAGAACACGAGAAGACGAGAAGTCGAGGGCGAGGGAGCGAGAAGACGAGAACGCGAGGGAGCGAGAAGTCGAGGGCGAGGGAGCGAGAGAGCGAGAACGCGAGGAAACAGGGCGAGAATACGAGGATCTCGCCCCGAGAACACGAGATTACTTTCACCTCGACTTCTCGTCTTCTCGTCCCTCGACTTCTCGCTCCCTCGTGTTCTCGCCTTTGAAAAACCTCGTGTTCTCGCTCCCTCGCCCTCGACTTCTCGCTCCCTCGCGTTCTCGCCCTCGACTTCTCGCCCTCGACTTCTCGCTCCCTCGTGTTCTCGCCTTTGAAAAACCTCGACTTCTCGCTCCCTCGCTCCCTCGCCTTTGAGTCAATCTCGTCCTCTCGTGTTCTCGCTCCCTCGCTTCGTCACAATCTCGTCTTCTCGTGTTCTCGCTCCCTCGCCTCGGAAGTGCAGTTATTACGCATGTCCACTGACTATACCGTATCGGCATTTGTATTTTGACATGGATTATAATAAACGAAAATGTTTGAAGTTCTAGAAAATGTAATAGTCCTAAACAAGTTTAATCTCTTCTTGCACAGATAGTATTGTATTCTGTAATTGATTTTAAGTCTTCAGTCAAATCTTTCTTTGCTCTCTAAAAATATTCATCGGGAGTTTTCACTTGATGCGTGGTTTTGTCAGTGCTGCAGGATGGAGAGCCTGACAAGGGAAAATGTATAGTTGTTCGAATGGGATTTTAAAAAACCAGGTCCAGTGCCCGGAATCGAAATGAAGCTGGTTCTACGGTGGCTCACTGCGTAGGAGGTTTGCTCTCTAACTTAATCGAAGTTCATCGTGATTTTTCTGCCTATGTCCACCCTTGTCAGTGGTGTAGAACAGAGAGCCTAGCAAGAGACAACGTATAATCGTTCGGATGAAATAAAAATAACCGAGGTGACGTGTCCGGAATCTAAATGAAATGAAATGAAATAAAATGGGGTCTAACGTCCTACTGTTCTGTTCCTAAATTGGGCTAATGAAGACGGGCATACGGTACAATAATACAGTGTGCTATCAAGGAAATTTTGCCCGGGCAGTGGCGCTAAGGCCTACTCTTATATCGAATTTAAACTTCCAAGTGGTCTTTTATGTGCACGCCAATAGGTGTCCTTGACAGGCATTACGTTTTGCATCACTGACAAGGAGAAATCACGCCCGAAAAAAAAATCTGGATGAACTTTCTAGGCCAATGCAGGGATCGCATACCAAGTGGTGTCAGTGGTGTGGGACGGGGGGCCTGAGAAGGGACAATGAATAGTTGTTCGGATGGAATACAAATAACCGAGATCCCGTGGCCGGAATACAAATGGAGCTACGATGGCTCAGTGAGCAGGATCGACGTTTGCTCTTTTACTTTATCAAAGTTTTTCAGGATTTTTCGGTCGGGTTCCTGCTTGTCAGTGGTATAGGACTGATCGACGACCTGGCAAGGGACAACGTATAGTCGTTTGAACGGTATATATATAAAATACGAGGTGTCCGAAATCGTAATGAAGTGGTGGCTACAATGGCTCAGTGTGTAGGACGTTTGCTCTCTAGCTTCATCGGGCTAAATTTCTGGATATGTCCTCCCATGTCAGTTGTGTAGGATGGAGGACGGAGGGCCTGGCAAGGGATAACGTATAGTCGTTCGGTTTAGATTCGCCGTGTGGGGTTTTTGCAGTTTCTCCCACTTAGACTGCGATTTAGCCCCGAAAATCGTTTCATCTCGTCCCAGCAAATTCCGGGTGAAAATCTGACGCTTTGTTACATAAGTTAACCAGATAGCCGTCACTGTCGCATACATTTCGTTTCCGATGCATTGCACAATACGTCAGCACTAGAATTACGCCTCGAACTATATTTGTCAAGTGTAGTCATACTGGGGTGAAAAAATCAAATTCTAAGCCAATCAGAAACCATAAATCAACGTCATAGGGTCACGGGTCAATAGCCATAATTAGACCATGGAATACCTTTTACGAGACGGAAAATGTTGGTTTGTTTACATTTGTCAGAGAGAATTTTTCTCAAAATATGCCCGGATTACCGGTACTGTATAATACCACATATTAAATGTTGCAGTAACACGATGAAAACGACTAATCCCAGATCTGTGGAATAAATATGGTCAACAGTAGAGAAATAGCACCAATGATTGAAAGAATCTGTTATTTACTGGAAACAAGTATTTTTTAAAAAAAACTATTTCAGTAAAACAATATACTAAATAACCCTGAAAACGATTTTGGCAAAAATAAACAAATGCAATAATATAAATTTCCTCATACACAACAATACCATACACTACTAGTAAGAGAAATGAGGTTTAACGTCCACTCGACACAAACTTGGTCATTTACAGACTAACATATGGTTAAATTTTATTTCAATAATTCTCTTGTGCGTAGGGGTCTTTAGCGGTGGGAGAAAACTGGAGTGTCCGGAGGAAAACCCACGAGGTTGAGAAGGCAACCTATCTCCATGCCACATACGCTCACACAGGGATCGAAACCACAGCCGCAAGCCAGAGGTGACCGGCCAGCTAGAGGTTGAAGCGTGGCACTCTAGACCACTAGGCAATCCCCCCCCACTACTAGTAAATGAAATGAAATGGGTTTTAACGTCCTACTCTTCTGCACCTAACCTAGGTTAATGGAAGACGAACATATGCTATACAGTGTGCTATGAGGAAAATTTTGCCTGGGCAGCACCGCTACAGCCTACTCTTATATTGAATTCCAACCTCCAAGGGATCTTTTACGTGCACGCCAATGTGTACACTGGACCACGGTTTCCCATACCATCTTAACGACTAGACAGCTGTCCTTGTCAGGCCCCTCAGTTTTGCACCATTGACAAGGGGAAACCACACCAGTAAATCGAGATGAACTTTCTCGGCCAATGCAGGGATCTAACACACCACTAGTATTGATGAAAAATGTATATAATAATTACATGTATAATAATATCATTGTTCTGGAGTACGGTTTCTAATCTGCTGTTCAGATTGTTATATTCACAGAATATACACAGATCAGGTCTTGTGCCCATTTACACTGTACAAAATTAAAAGATATATACCAGTAAATAAAAATAGATATAAGAGAAAAACAAATAGTTATCTAAATGATTCCAGTAAAATGAATTAGAAATGAAATGGAGTTTAACGTCCTACTGTTTTGTTCCTATACATGTACTGGGCTAATGAAAACATGCATACACCATACAGTGTGCTATGAGGGAAATTTGGCCGGGTACAGCACTATTCCCTACTCTTATATCGAATTCCAACTGCCAAGGGATCTTTTTATGTGCACACCAATGTATACAAAGGACCTCGGTTTTTCATCACATCCGAACGACTAGACAGCTGTAATTGTACCTTTTTACATGCAAACCAATGTATTCAAGAGACCTCTGTTTTTCGTCACCTTCGAACGACTAGACAGCTGTCCTTGTACCTTGTCAGCCCCCCTCCAACACTGACAAGGGGAAACCACGTTGGAAATGAAACATAATAAAAAATGGGGTTTTATGTTCTATTGCTCTGTTCCTAAGCTGGACTAATGAAGACGGGCATATGCTATACAGTGTGCTATCGAATTCCAACTGCCAAGGGGTCTTTTTACGTGCACACCAATGACCAATGTATACAATGGACCGCGGTTTTTCGTCACATCCAAACAACTAGACGGCTGTCCAGGAGCGTTTTAAGGTTAATCATGGCGGAGGCTACACTATTTTGAGGGCCCTCTTTCGTGGGGGGGGGGTCTAGATTGATGACTTTTATGCCAATGCAATGACTGCATTCTCATTCAGTAATAGATTCGTCAGTAACAGTGTATAGAAAATGATTGACACGGACTCGGGGCCCTTTCCCCATGGCCAGAGGGGCCCTTTTGTCAGACGTGGGGCCCTTCTGTCCGCCTTCAGGACCCTCCCTAACTAGGGTTCATTTTCATTTTTCTCATCGGTTTTAGCATTTTTCTCCCGTTTTATTTTTTCATCTTCTTTGATTTTTTTCGCGGGGAGGCTGGCGCCTCCAGCGCCTCAGCTATAAAACGCCTTTGCGGCTGTCATCGTACCTTTTTACATGCACACCAATGAATACAAGGGACCTCGGTTTTACATAACATCCGAACGACTAGACAGTTGTCCTTGTACCTTGTTAGACCCTCCTTTTGCACCACTGACAAGGAGAAACCACGTCGGAAATGAAACAGAATAAAAAGATAGGTTGCCAGGCAACGAAACATACGCCCACAGCAGCTAAACCGTCCGGGCAGCCATCAAGGGTTGTCACATAATTTTACTTTTTTTCAGGAATGAAACGTTTGTAATACACTAAAATCTGATTACGAGTAACAACTCATTATGTAATTATCAGAAAATCATTAGAATTTGCTTGCTTTTTAAAAAGTTTTGCCCCACGCTAACAATTAGTATACGAATCATTTAATATCATGGATTTAGCTGTTCAGTTATCAAAATTCATTGAAAATCAAAATACTTATTCGTTTCAACACCTTAAACTCTGTGTATCAATCTGAAGTCAATCGGATGATAAGTTTGGCCTCTATAGTGTCACAAGGTTTTTTGAAGTTATCAAGAGAGTTAACTCTGGAAGTAATTTGGGCCACGAACGAATAAGACCTCTGGTGAATTTAGGTCCCGTGGGAATTTAGGCACTGGGGGAATATGGGCCCCTAGCAAATTTGGGCCATGGGCGAACTTGGACCCCGGGCGATCAATTTGGGCCCGTGTATAGGCGGGTAAACTACTGGTAGTTTATTTGATAATATTTGATAATATTAGCATCATAGAAAGAAGCGCGTTTCAACACCTTAAACTCTGTGTATCAATCTGAAGTCAATCGGATGATAAGTTTGGCCTCTATAGTGTCACAAGGTTTTTTGAAGTGATCAAGAGAGTTAACTCTGGACGTAATTTGGGCCACGAACGAATAAGACCTCTGGTGAATTTAGGTCCCGTGGGAATTTAGGCACTGGGGGAATATGGGCCCCTAGCAAATTTGGGCCATGGGCGAACTTGGACCCCGGGCGATCAATTTGGGCCCGTGTATAGGCGGGTAAACTACTGGTAGTTTATTTGATAATATTTGATAATATTAGCATCATAGAAAGAAGCGGGTATCGAAACCGAGCCCCCCCCCCCCCCCTACAAACACACACACCCACGCCAATGTGTAGCCTATACGAGACTTCGCTGTTCCATGTCATCCGAACGACATGCTGTCCCCAGGCCTTCCGTCCTACACTGATAAGACGGTACCTCGCAAGAAAGGCTAGACTACGCATTGAGCCACCGCAGCTCCAACTTCATTTCGAATCCGGACACATGACCTCGCTCTTTTAACCCAACCCTTCCTTCTCCACTGATATGGAAAAAACCCGCTAGAATATTTCCGATAAAACTTTGATGAAATGAAATGAAATAGGGTTTAACGTCCTACTGTTCTGCTCCGACTGTGCTATAAGGGAAATTGTGCCCGGAAAGCGGCACCTAGGTCTCTTCTTATATCGGATCCAGGCCGCCAAGGGATCTTTTACGTGTACGTCAATTTACAGCCTAGGATTTTCATCCCATCCGAGCAAATAGACAACTCTGTCCTTGCCAAACCCTCCGTCCTGCACCAATGCAATGACATGGGGAAACCACGTCGGAAAACCCGATAAACTTTCTAGTCCAATGCAGGGATCGAACACGTGACCTTCAGTTTAGTGAGCCAGCGTCTTACCCACTTAGCAGCCGTGGCTCCAAACATTAACGTCCTACTCACTGAGCCACCGTAGCTCCCACTTCATTTTGATTCCGAACACGGGACATTGTTTTTCTATGCCACCCGAACGACTATACGTGGTCCCCTGTCAATTCTTTCCTCCTACACCACTGAAGTAAGAGAGCAAACGTCCTACTTCAATTAGATTCCGGACACGAGGCCTCGGTTATTTTTATTCATTCCGAACGATTATACTTTGTCTCTTGCTAAGCTCTCCGTTCTACAGGACTTCGGTTATTTTTATTCCATCCGAACTATTATACTTTGTCTCTTGCTAATTTCTCCGTCCCACACCACTGACAATAGTGAACATCGCCAAAAATCACGAGGAACTTTGAAGTTACAGAGCAAACGTCCTACCCAGTGAGCCACCGTAGAACCAACTTCCTTGCGATTCCAGACACAGGACATCGTTTTTTAAAATCCCATTCGAACAACTATACATTGTCCCTTGTCAGGCTCTCCATCCTGCAGCACTGACAAAACCACGCATCAAGTGAAAACACCCGATGAATATTTTTAGAGAGCAAAGAAAGATTTGACTGAAGACTTAAAATCAACTACAGAATACAATACTATCTGTGCAAGAAGAGATTAAACTTGTTTAGGACTATTACATTTTCTAGAACTTCAAACATTTTCGTTTATTATAATCCATGTCAAAATACAAATGCCGATACGGTAGTCAGTGGACATGCGTAATAACTGCACTTCCGAGGCGAGGGAGCGAGAACACGAGAAGACGAGATTGTGACGAAGCGAGGGAGCGAGAACACGAGAGGACGAGATTGACTCAAAGGCGAGGGAGCGAGGGAGCGAGAAGTCGAGGTTTTTCAAAGGCGAGAACACGAGGGAGCGAGAAGTCGAGGGCGAGAAGTCGAGGACGAGAACGCGAGGGAGCGAGAAGTCGAGGGCGAGGGAGCGAGAACACGAGGTTTTTCAAAGGCGAGAACACGAGGGAGCGAGAAGTCGAGGGACGAGAAGACGAGAAGTCGAGGTGAAAGTAATCTCGTGTTCTCGGGGCGAGATCCTCGTATTCTCGCCCTGTTTCCTCGCGTTCTCGCTCTCTCGCTCCCTCGCCCTCGACTTCTCGCTCCCTCGCGTTCTCATCTTCTCGCTCCCTCGCCCTCGACTTCTCGTCTTCTTGTGTTCTCGCCCTCGACTTCTCGCGGCGAGGGGACGAGATTCTGAAATGGCCGCAATAGGCTTCCATAAATATACATGTACATTGGTTATGTGAAATAACCAATCAGTCATTATGTCATTTATATCCATGTCAATCAAGTGTCATATTTGTATAAAATTGGATATAATATCCTTTGATTTTCTGATTTATGAAGGAATGAAACGGTAACCTGATTTTGTTTTCTTGAAAATGAAGAATATATAAGTTTAATAGCACAATGCATAAACCTGATATAATATCAAAATAAAAAGGAATCTTTCATTGCTGAAATAAATAAAAAATATTTAAATGATTTTCATATACCTACATTGAAATGTGTTTACATATGTTGCCAATACTTGCAGACACTCTAATTGTTAAATTCTGATTAAATTGAAGGTTATTGATGTAAATATTCAACAATTTCCCAAAATTACAGTTACATGTAGTTATTGTCCTTGATCATAGCAAAACTGTTTGGATGCTCCAGGGTCTAAAGTTATCATCTGATTTGAAATGTATACAGTGTACGAGACAAGGAAGCCAACTAATTATCAAAGATTGCTGATAATTACATGTACCATTGTAATACTTTTGATCAGTTTGATAAATCTTGTGGACGCTACATGTATAGTCTATATTGGCTGTGAAGTTATTGTCCGATTGATTAATACACACATGTAGATTAATGCACACATGCACACCCACCAATACATTGTACATGTAACATTTAAAAAATGGTTATATTTGATAAAGGGTGTTTCAACCCGAAACATTATACTGATTAAGATATCGTCACTTGTCTGTTGTGATACTGTTGAGCAGGGATTCTCTAATTTATTTAAAAAATAGATTTTTTTAGAATTTGCTGGAAATTCTTGTTTAATGTTTGTGTAAGCCTACATTTTAAATAACTTCAATGATAATTTCAAGGTTGTGGTGAATCTAAAAAAATTTTATTTGTTTTGATATCTGATACCATTTTTATACGCCCACATGGAAATGTGGTCGTATATTGTCGTTGCCCTCTCTGTCCGTCCGTCGGTCCGTCGTCCACAATTTCTTGTGAACGCTCTAGAGGCTAAAGTTAATATCCGATTGACTTTAGATTTATACATGGTGTTTAAGGTCACGATACGAAGAAGCCTAATTTTCAGCAATATCCGATAATTACGGCCAGAGTTATGACCCTTGATCACTTTGAAAAATCTTGTGAACGTTAATATCTGGATGACTTTAAAATTATACACAGTGTTTATGGTCATGATACGAAGAAGCCTATTGATTTTCAGCAATATCCGATAATTACTGCCAGCGTTATGACCCTTGATTAAAATTGTAGTGATAAGCTAAAATTTTAGTGATTCTGAAACATGTACATGTTGCTTTAATTAAAAAAGTAATTGTATTCGGACTACTCCATATATGTTTTTGTGTTTTAATTAACTGTGTATAAATTTTGAAGTATATTTTTATTTTATTTAAATGCTCAATAATCATCAATACCTCAAATTTTTTTTGCGAAAAAAAAAATCTTTATTGGCAAAAAAATTCTTTCTTGACAAAAAAAATCTTTATTGACATAAGAAATCTTTATTGACAGAAAAAATCTTTACATTTTCTCATCATTTTTAAAATTCATCTTAACTGTAGCCCAGAAATACAAAAATCAATAGAAACTCAGTCATTAAAATTTGTGGAAATCATTTTAAGGAATGCTAAATTTGGGTATATATATACAATTTCTTTTTATAGCAGCTTCACTCAGAAATTTTTAATTAAATGGAATTTGAATCATGTTTTCATATGACCAACCTTGTTTCTTCCCACTGCTAAAAAAAAAATCCCTATGTGCAAGAAAATTATTGAAGTAAAATTGAACCATGTGTTAATTCCGAAATGACCTGGTTTATGTTGAGTGGACTATAAACCCATCTCTCTCTCCCTCTCTTTCAAATCCCTAAAGTAAGTATATGAGCAACAATATGGTGAAACTGTTTTTATTTAGAGCTACTCGGGGGTTTATTATTATCAGTTTAAACATGGTTGAAATATCCATTAAAACAACTGGTGGATGCTGACACATCTTGGGTTCTATGATTCAAGCATATTTAATCGGACAATAAACCCCTAATTAATTCAAAACTGGAAAGAGTTTATCTAGCTTAACAAATCATATGAATATATTTCATTTTATTTTTGATATAAAATCAATACTTGGTGTTAAAAGATAACAAATAACAAAACAAGGTGTAAAAATGGTTTGTTACCAATATTTGCTGAATAAAATTGCAAATTTTACTTTTTGAGAAATTGCATTTTCATTTGGTTTATTTTGTATATTGGTAATAAAATTGAGTGGCTTGAATATATACAATAAGGTTATAAAGATAATACTTATGTCTATTATTTAATGTATTGTTATAACTGACAGAATTAATGGTGTGTGACTTCAAATACCCTTAGGCTGCCCTCAGTTTAGAGAAAGAAAGAATTTCATAGGTAAAGTCCTATCAATGTGGTGAAATTCACACTTGACGTTAAGTGTCGGCAGGATGAACACTATTCTCAATGGGACTAAATATATACTTTCTTTTTTTAATGGCAATAAGGTAAACATTAACTTACATATGTATATTAGATATATTTTTGGAAATATTCTGGTCACGAATGCAAGAAATTCTCAGGAAATTGTACAATGTATGTTTCATGATTAAATTGTATTTTACAAATTATGAAACTTTTTGAAATTGGTAATAATTCGATTTTCTTTATGCCTACATTAATATGTGGTTATACACTGTGGTCACCCATTCTGTTCATTAGTTGTAGAAACCTATTGTTGGAGTTTACACTAGTCATCAACTCCTTTGATGATCTCAATCTTTATATATCTATGAATAGCCCAATTTGTCAAAATCTACTGATAAAAATATCTTGATTTTTTTTCTACTGCTGGTAAAAGAAATCTCTAAGCTGTGACTTCTCTAATGTGTGTCTGAGGAAAATTGAAAAAATTGCTACATATAATTGCTATACATGTATGTAGATGAAAATCATGTATCATGAAATCTGGGGATCAATTGCTAATCTTAATCCGTTACATGTACTTTAGAGAGTTATTAACCTTGGTCACTTAGAAAAATTTGAGTACATGTACTCTCTTGTTTAAGTTACACTAATTCTTATGTATTGAATAAAACTTTTAAAGAGTTATTGCCATTGATCCCGTTGAAAAAACTTGTGGATGCTCTATATACTAACTTCACCATTTGATTGCCGTAGAAAGTTATATACTGTGTTTATGTTCTATTGTTCTAGTTCCTCAGTCCTGTTCAACCATTTTAAACTCTTTCGATTTTTGACTTCTTATTCAGACTCATTGATGTAACATATTTCATATATATACTTGTTGGAAGGATTTAGATTTGTTCATTCATTCATGATAAATTTCCATAGACCTGATGCAAAATAAGGAACTGCTGAATGCATATTTGATACTCAGGGGAGCCATGATAGCTCAGTGGGGAAGACGTTAGCTAGCTAACCTGGAGGTCACATGTTCGATCCCTGCGTCTGCCAAAAAAGCTTCACCCTTGTCGGTGTTACAGGACAGAGGACCTGGCACGTCCCAATGTGTTTGGATGAAACTAAAAACAGAGGTTGTGTGTGCACAGTGGTATGCACGTAAAAGATCCCTTGGTATTTGGAATTCCATATAAGAGAAGACCGCAGCCCATTATCCAGGCAAATACCCTCATAGCACACTGTATGACGTATGCCTGTCTTCATTAGCCCTGTTGGAGCAGAACAGTAGGATGTTAAACCCTATTGATCATTTCAATACTCATTTCTCATTTTCTAGATATAAAATTTGTAGATGCACATCAAGCACTACTATCCAATGCCTGTATTAATTTATTATGTATGAGCCATACTGAAGCTTCTTGTATAATATTGATTACAGATTAGATTCATGTGTGGCCTTTGGGCTGGGGATTTATAAATTGATCACAGGTAGTCATGAATTATATGAAATTATACAATAAATTTAGTATGTACTATATATAAGTAAATGGTATTTTAATAACACACTGGCCTTAAATTATAAACCAATTGATTTGCTTACATCAAAGTATTGTTGATCAATATTTTATATTGATAATATATTACTGATTTTGAGTGATTTCAAGTTTTTTGTGTCATCCCTTCTGCATGAGTTTGTGGGAGCAGAACAATAATCAACAATTAAATCAACCATGTATAAAAAAATTAATTATTTCCAAAACTTGTTGGTCCGAGTGGTGTTCTATCTTGGTTGATTGGTCTTTAAAGCAATCTGATGAAACTACATAGCTATATTTCGTTTCTTTGTTTTATACTGGTCCCCACTACATGGTCAGACATTTGATTAACCAATCAGCGTTTCTAGGGTGATACCCCCAGTTCAGTTCTTAGCACCACACACCAAGAACTTGCTACAAGAGATCGTTATATTGGCTAATCCCTCACATTAACCAGAACGCTGGTTATATACATGTAAAGACGAGTAAAACAAAATTTTGAACTATAAAAAGCGAAGCGAAATGGGATCAGTGTTTCAATCAGATTGTCTTACAAAGAAAACCCATGTATTAAACATACATTATGGAAGAGCAAAAACTGACTTTTGTCGGTCTTCATTTGAGCCTCAGATGTCATAGAAATTATAAATTAGATCTTTATTTAAACAACAAGCCCAAAATGAACTCTGTAGACCCACGGATGGCTTGGATTGGGCTCGGATTAAAACAGGATTTCGTCGACTGATTTAATCACTATGGCGCCGTGGGTGGGGTTTCTCCGTGACGTTGACGTCATCATACTTCCGGGAATTATTCATAAAAGACAGTGATGACCGAGGCTATACACAAGCTTCACTAGATACCGTTTAAACATTACTTGATGATTGAGACTATGTAGGTGGAGTTAATGCCTGTCAATCAACAATCGGCCATAGTGGAAAAGGGTGTCGATACCATTTCTAGTAAAAAATTATAGTGGTAACAACTTTGTTCAGGATAAAGTAATTTGACTGCAATTTTCAATATATTCTTGTTTCAACATCTATATTTGAACTTTTATAGCAAGAATGGCTAACTCCTTGTCAAAATCTCCCATAATGTATCTTTAAACAAATACAACTATCAATTTCTGTAAATCCAGGATCTGATTTATAGTCCTAGGATGTTAAACCCCATTTCATTCTATTTTATTTCCTATAATATGTAATTACAAGAATTAAACATGGATTAACTTCTGTATAATGAAATACTGTTCATTATAAAATACAGACTTCAATAAATGTGAAGCATATTTTATTGATCAATTATTGAAAGCTGTTACATTAGTAAAGAATTGATTTTTTTGTTATCTGTATTCAAATTTAATTGAAGTCAGTGTGCTGCTGCTGTAAAATGTCTTCCATCCCATCAGCCATCTAGGCCGACTAAACATTCAGTCTGGATGATTAAGTCCTTTTTCGTAATTCTAACCCTAACCATTGGTTATAACTGAGGAACTTTGGAAACTACTGCCAGATCGTAAATGCAATCACTTGATTTGATGGTACTTTTACTGTGGAGCTGCAGTGGCTAATAACCCGCAGGTTCCTTGTACGATCCCAATGTTAGCCAATAAGTTCATCAGGATTTTCTTGTGTGGTTCCCTTGTCAGTGGTGCAGGACAGAGGGTCTGGCAAAAGAAAACAAATTCATTTGAATAGGACGAAAAACCAAGGTCTTGTGTACTCATTGACATGCTCGTAAAAGATCCCCATCTTCATTAGCCCAGTAGGGCGTTAAACCTTAATTCATTTCATTGTTTATTACTTGCACATCTGATGTGTCCCGTCAGTTATCTTCTTTATTTTCTTTCTATGTGTGCTTCATGTGGTGCGGTTCTTTACACTTGCTATGGACTAAAAAGTTTACGACTTATATAACTATTTTGACCACGTACATGTATTGACAGCTTTGTCTCAAATTTTCACAGACAGTCCAAATAAGAAGAAGCCACGATATAAGTCAAAGTGTGTCTAGTCTGATAGTCATCTCTTAAAGATGCATAACAGCTAAATGTGCCTATTGCCGGTATTTTTTTTACTTTAAACGTTATAAGTGTAGAGTATTATTTAGATGTTATTCACATCACATGACAAGCATAACTGTCTAGATTTTCAGATAGATTAGAATTAAATAGATTTGAACACATGCAAGATTTAACAATAAAATGGATAATAATAAATGATATATACATTTTTCAATATCTGTTTGTAAACTCTATAGCAAAAATGGACAGCTCCTTATATAAATCGTACATAATGCATCTTTAAGTGGCTCTTTATAATATGATAAAAAAAATATTTTTTGAGTAGCCTACACAATGTGTTTGTGCTTAATTTGAATAATGAGACGAAAATTCTATTTTTGTGTATATACAGCAGGTGTGCATTATAATAGTATTTTATTATGGATAATGAACAGTTTATGACCAGTTGTATTGTATGATATCATCTAGCTTCATCACTGTTATATATTAGTGGGAAATGTTTTATTTATCTATTGAGAATTCTATGTATTGCACATTATGTCTTTGACTTTAGTCTATGGTCATCTCAATATTGTCAGGTAGGAAAAATGCCCATGTATATGTTCTCAAAACAGTTTGCTATATGTATATATTCAAAACATTTTGCTACATGTATATTTTCAAAACATTTTGCTACATGTTTATTTTCAAAACAGTTTGCTACATGTATATTTTCAAAACAGTTTGCTAGAGTTTGCTACGTGATACATGTAATTTCAAAACAGTTTGCTACATGTATATCTTCAAAACAGTTTGCTAAATGAATATTTTCAAACAGTTTGCTATATTCTGTCACCGTTGACTGTCAATACTACACACAGATGTATTACTGTGGCAAACCGTCATTGTGTAACCACAAAACATTTAGCTACAAAATTAATTTATTCACATGTCATGGCTATTAATTAGTTTACATTGGTTTCTGTTGATTTTATACCTGCTATCTATATATGCGTCTGGTATTAGTCCAGTATATTTAACACCAAGACATTGTCTAATTTACTATTTTTATTTAGATAATGAAATTGTTATTGGCCTCCAGTCTTATTCTACTTTTGATATAGCCTTAAGATATGAATTGTAATAAATATGGATATAATAAGTTAAATACATGTAGATGTTTGAACACTGTTTCTGTATCAGATAGTCAATAATTTGGTAATCTGTGTCAATAATGTATTATTAGATATATTGTATTAATATTCAAGTTTTATATGTTCCCTCAAGTATAATGGGCTCTATCTTTATTTTCACCTGTAAGTATGATGATACTTGTAATGATCAGAAAAATTATATAATAGACTCATCAAATAACCGATAATTGAACTGTTGAGTCAAACATTGCTACATGTATGTGGGTTGGTATATTACCTTCACACCTAAAGGTGACACCAAACTGGTTAGCAGTAAAATTTTGCTAGGCTGCTTCTTTCACTGAAAGAGGTAACATCAGGGGCAGTTATTAGCTCTCAATATTAACTTTTTCTCTTCAGCAAATAAAATTATAAAATGAAAATTTGAAATTGATATTAGAAAAATAAAGGTTACATATTATTAACTATTAATTAGACATTTATTAACATGACAAGACTATATTCCACTCTAGATGCCATCAGATATGTCCGATATTTAGTAGATTAGAATGGTTTGGCCATTTAACATGATAAGACCATAATTAACTCTAGATGCCATCAGATATCTCCCATATTGAGTAGATTAGAATGGTTTGACTATTTAATGATTTAAATTTAAAATGGAGAAGTGAGGCTAAGCTTCGAACAACCAGTATGGTGGTTATATACAATCAATGCATACATAAAGGCTAATATTTTCTTGCAGAATAGAGTAATTTAAATGAAATTTTCAATATACGGTATTCATCTTCCATTTTCTATTTTTTAACTGTTATAGCAAGAATGCCCAGTTCCTTATCTAAATCTTACATAATGTATCTTTAACCAGTTGTAACCAATTATTTCTCCTTTACACAACTTTGTTCAGCTGCCATTAAAAAATGCAAGTTTTGCCTGGTTAGGCTTGTTATTTTGCGTAAAATATTAATAATGTAAATGTAATTCCTATCAGCTAATTATTTTTTAACACTGACTTCAGTTGCCAGTTTTCTATCTAGACTTCTTTTAAGCTTCTGAGATACATGTACGTGGTATTTCTTCTCTAGATACATATATTTCAGGTTATTAGTAGCAAATAGAGTTCGTAATATTTTTATAATTGATGTGTTTCAGTCCAACCAGGACAACAGCCACAACGACGACATGATGGCAGGGTTCACGTCAGAGAGGGCTTGTTTTATGGATTATGATGAAGTAGCAGATGTTTTCAAAACAAGCCTTGATGATGGACTCACTGAGTCTGAAGCAAAACAACGACAGAAATTATATGGAGCCAATGATTTTGAGATTTCACAAGAGGAGCCATTATGGAAAAAATATCTTGGACAGGTTAATGAAGTTATACATGTAGTTTATTTTGGGAGTTTCAATGAATATTAAATACGCCCACACAACATCCAAGGAAAACTTAGATGTTCATCATATTTGATAGGGGAGGATCCGTGTTCACTATCTTGAAAAAATTAGTTCAAGACTATAGCCTCTATTTTGACTTCACAAGGCTTTCAGCTAATGAAGACTGGCATTTGCCATGTAGTGTGTTATTTTTGGCTTGGAAATCAGTGATTCCACACATCTACACATTTCAATTGCCAATAAATCTACATTCCATGGAAGGACTTTTCACTCTCCACGTCCTCCATCCTGCGCCAACCAACCTTTAAAATCCTTGGGAACTTGATCAGACCTCTCTAGGACCACATGGTTAAATGAGTAATGTCTTCCTCACTCAATGATCAGCCTTCTCTATGACCACGTGGTTAGTGAGTTGGCACCATGCTCCATGTGATGTCTTCCTCGCTCATAGCTTTTTTTTCGATTTAATGAAACTGATAGATATAATATTTAATTGTCTGTAATTTGTTTTATTTTAGTTTAAAGATCCATTGATTATGTTGTTGTTAGCGTCAGCTGTTGTCAGTGTTTTTATGAGACAGTTTGATGACGCTGTCAGTATCACTGTGGTAAGTAACTTTGTCATCAATCAGTTAACTCAAACCTAGACCCAATTAGCTACGCCCACATACCACATGTTGTATATTAGAGTTAATACCACGCTACTGGACCATAGTTTCCAATAGGAAGCATTGTAGCGTCATTAATACAAATCTAAAATTAGTGTGCTAGTCCAGGACTAGAAATTCATGCAAATCTCCAAATCTAATTCGTGACAGGATACTCGCAAGAGCTAATGCTGCAAATTGACATGGTTATGCATAAATTCTTTTTAAAGAAAAATACAATCCTGATACTGGCAATAAACACAAGTCTGTTTTTTCTCAGTATTATTAATTAACATTGGGAGGATTTGCGCAGATTGAATCTTGCAAAAAAATGACGAATTTCTAGCCCTGTAGTCGCAATAATTTGTTGTCATTTATTAGATTTTAATCATACTAATTGCTGAATATGCATTTGGATTCCGAAATTCTAATCGGTTAAGTTTTGGTATTTGCATTATTCTCGAAAATTATAAGGTGACTCACTGTAAACACACACTGTTTTGTTAATCAATTAATTTAGAGTTAAGGCGTTTGCGTCTATAGGAATCAAAAGTTTACATTTTTGCTGTATATTATGTATGTGAAAATTCTCAAGTTTACAAATCGTTACAACTTTTCTGGGAAATATTGATGTCGCAAAATATTTGACATAATGATTCATGTATTGAGTAACTCATTTATCACCTATTACATAATTCTGTTGTTTTGATGGATGTCTGACCGATTATATATAGAGGGAGAAAAAAGGGGTTTATTATCCAATTGACACAAATTAGGTCATTTTGGGACTAAAGTTGTTCAATTTTATTTCAATGATTTGTTTGGGCAATGTGGCTTTTAGCTGTGGGAAGAAACCAGAGGGCCTGGAGAAAACCCACAAGGTTAAACAGGCAACCCTACTCATTGTCCTACAAACAAGCAGGGATTTGAAACCACGCCACTTGACTCAATGACAGACCTTATGATCTAACGTGCATGCATTAAACTGTTGGGCCACCCAACCACAAAACGATTATAGACTGATAGTGTAATTGTCCTGGGATTTGAAGAATGCAACAATTGTAAAATAAAGGTGGTATGATCACTTTAATATTGGAATTGTACCTTTAATATGGTATTTGATATGGTATACCTGATGATTTGATGTGCATGAGGCTATAATAAGGCATTAATTTGATCCATGTGCATATATCTGTGAAAAAATATTGACAATATTTAAAATTGAATGGTTTTCGCTATGTATGAATCATTATGTAAAATATATTTTATTGGACTGCACATAAGTAATGAAATAAGCATTTTACTGGTTTCCATCAGCTACAAAAAAATTATCTACAATGTATAGGTCTTCAGCTGGAGGATATATGTACAGTAAATATAATGTTTGTTAATTAGATCATCTATTGCGCTCCCCAAACTCATTACCAGAAAATAAAGTTAAAATATTAAAATCGAAACTTGGCACTCTTAAATAAAAGATAAAGCAATCCTAAATTGCCAGCCTCTACAAGACCATTGGCTACTAAGTCTTAGGTCAAAGCTACAGGACTGGTATTATTAGATACAAAAGGAAGTGCCTATCTGTGGTGTTCAGATGGTGTCTTTGGAAAATAATTGAAAACCCCAAGGGGCAGGGACAATGAAAATGAATCAGTTAAAACATTACGGACTGTATTTGAAATAATAAATTAATGGTATAAAAATCATTGTCACATTTACTTTTTTTGTGTACTATGAGATTTTATTTCTGCTTTATTTCAGGCTATTACAATAGTAGTTACTGTTGGCTTTATACAGGTAGGTTCAAATCTCACCAGAGTTATCCTTATGTCACATATCAGTAACAGTGAAATGATTGACGAATAGATTAATGCGAAATCAAATCAGTGTGCTATGAGGGATTCTTTCCCCGACCAGCAGTAGCGTTTCTGCCAACTACTAAACAGGACCAAGGTTTTTAATACCATTCGAATGACAAGACACTGTTCCTTGTCAGGGGAGTCTTGGTGGCAAAATGGATAAGGCGCTGCTTCACTAGCCTGGAGGTCGGGTGTTCGATCCCTGCATTGGCCGAGAAAGTTCATCTTGATTTTCCGGCGTGATTTCCCCTTGTCAGTGATGCAGAAGGAGGGCCTGACAAGGACAGCTGCCTAGTCATTTGGATGGGACAAAAAAACGAGGTCCTGTATACTCATTGGAGTGCAAGTAAAAGATCCCTTGGCAGTTGGAATTCGATATAAGAATAGGTTGTAGCGCCGCTGCCCTGGCAAAATTTTCCTCATAGCACACTGTATGGCATATGCCCGTCTTCCATTAGCCCAGGCTAGGTGCAAAAGAGTAGGACTTTAAACCCCATTTCATTTCATTTCATTTCCTTGTCAGCCTGTCCTCAGTACCACTGACACAGAGAAGCTCCCAGCTATGACTATGAGTGATATCCAGTGTCTCTCATCAACTAATGTAGTAACTATTTTAGTGATTGAAGTTCTTCCTAGTGCTTTGTTTTGTCAAACAAGACTAGTGCCTTAAATTATATGCTAAATAGAAGAAAAATAAAAACAATTAAAATCTTTGTACATTTTTGCAAATCCACCATTTTATCATTTTTACTGATTATTTTCAGGAATATCGTTCTGAAAAGTCGCTAGAAGCTCTGTCAAAACTGGTACCCCCTAAGTGTCACTGGTAAGTTAATAATAAGTAATAATCAAATTGTTTTCCTTTTCCACCAATGATGAGACCTGTCCATCCTTTCATCTATCCTATAGTTATCTCCCTTTGCTACAAATTTGTATTGGACAGTAGCACTCGGCAATAATCTACAGATTCCGAAACCTACATCTAGTCTCGGCTGTATGACGAATTCCGCCATATTGGAACTACTTTAAAGGTCCTGGGCGAAACATGGCTGTGCCCATGGTGTCTTGGAACTGCTTTAAAGGTCCCGGATGAAACATGGCTGCGCCCGTGGTGTCTTGTTTGTTTATAATAGCGTCAAGTTTTCCTGTTAATGTAAACCGATAGCCGCATCGCAAATGTATGGGCATAGGTACATATCACTTACTATCTTACAGCCGAGACTAGATGTAGGTTCCGGAACGTTCCGGAATCTGTCGAGATTTGCCGAGTGGGACAGTAGAAACCTACTACAATTTAACATTTTTGCAAATTTTAATAGTTTTTTTTAGTTCATCATAGCTGGACGCTCATTTATAACAAGGTTTGGGGGCTTTTGTATAGAATTTCTCACCACAAGAGTTCCACAAGATATTGGACTTGACAATTGGACTTGTCAACATAAATGATAAAAGTTTCTCTGACCATCTGTCTGTGTGGTACTATATCTCCGTGTTGTACTAAATTGCAAATATTTTTGACTTTCAATAATTTCTATAAAGTGTTCTGGTTTATGGTGTTTTTCACCAGAAGAGTTCCACAAAATATTGGAACAAATATTTCTTCTCAGCTCCCCTTTTCTCCCTGTCTAGACATAGCTGTAGGGGGCATCTGTTCCATTGCCTGGCAACCTATGTTAATGAAAAGTTTATTGTAATAGAAATCTAGGTAATGGTAAATCTATATGTGTATATATGTTTGATAAGGACTTGTGAAATCTTGTTTAAACATCTCAGTCTAATAAACCATTTGAATATGGTGAATGTTTTGGGCAATAAATATTTTGATGGTTTATGTCAACAATTTGTGCTAATATTAAAGTAGCTAAGTCTCTAACTCAATATCATCCAAAATCTTCAACATTGAAAACCCAAATTATTTCTCAATTTAAATCAACATTGATGCTGTGATCTTACTGGGAAAACATGGAAGTCTGATATCTAATATTTAAGACAAAATAAACATTTTACCATTGGTACACGAATCGTGTACCATAATGCATTTCAGCCCCAGTTGTAACAAGGGACTTGAAGAACAAAGCTAAACACATTGCAACAAAGCAAACTGCGTCACCATATTCTTATCTGGAGAGCATGTGTAATAAATGCTTTGTAGACTGGAATAACCAGACAGTAGAAATTGGCATTCGATTGAGACTTCTGGCTTATTTCACCGAACATAACTGATTTGAAACTAGTGTAAAAGCGGAAACCATTGAATGTAAATCAGTTTGTATGCATTCATATTACAGTATTATATGCGTTGCGACCCACTTGTGTCAATTTCTAGGTCCCAAATGTTAGCGATTTAGCTGCTTTAAATCTTTATATATGTTAAATCAATATGTACACATCATATAGCAAATATTTTACTATTGATTATTTATTTATTTATATATTCGTTAAATACATGACACACCAGATGTTTATAACCTGAGCATATCACAAGATATAAATACATTTATTACACCGGCTCACAATATCACATGTCTTTATAAACATCCTGTGATAATAAAGAACACTTGGTCAATGTGTTTTTATTACAGGCCCATGTTTTAATGTGGTTGTATATTGCCATAACACCTGTCCATCTGTCTGACTGTTTGTCGTTCACATTTCTTGTTAGCATCCATCTTTCTTTTTTAAGATTGATATACATGTAGCTTTTCTATTTGGATCCTTCTGATCACAAACAAAGGGTATTCTTTTGTTGTAAGTGCCCAAAGTAATGCAAAAAGTGACCAGCAAGGAAAGATATGTTATAGATACATATGCAGCATATCCAATATTTAAAGTTTAAATGGTTTCATCAACAATTGACAAAATTAAGGATAATTTAAATTTTGACAAAGCGACAAAGTTTATCAATAAAGTTTTAAAATATCGATTTATCGCATAATTATAGGTACTTCACTTAAATAATCCTTATCACTGTATTTTTGTATACATGGGCCAAGATACATCAGTGTGTAAAACCTCCATAAATTTCAGAATTGGTCCAACAATACATACTGCTTAATAGAACTCAGACCCTTGTTTGCTTCAATGTATCTAACCCAGATTGTAAGCTATGTGAGCATTCAAAATGTGTAGGAAGTGACATCAAGTGTTCTGGGACACCTATCTCTACTTAATACTTACAGCTAAAGTATAATGTGTTATTATAAAGTTTATATTTCTATATTTCAGTCTACGTAATGGTAATATTGAGACGTTTTTAGCTCGTGAACTTGTACCCGGTGATGTTGTATATTTAACTATTGGTGATCGAGTTCCTGCTGATCTTAGGTTATTTGATGTAAGCTGTATTTTTGGTTTCTTTTTTCCTACCTTTAGCATTCACATAAAATTTTGAAGGGTGGTCTTCAAGTTTTGTTGAAGGGTGGTCTTCAAGTTTTGCAGAGTCTTGTATGTTGACACCCTTCAATGTTGCCAAAACTGCCTAACCATTTGATCAGGAAAAAAACAACCAGTCCTACTCAAGCTAGCACACAATTAGCTGACAGTTGGGTTGCCAGTTAGTTATACCCTGATATTTTTGCCCAGTGCTTGCTTGTGGATGTGTTTCGAGTAATTAAGTATTTTTGTATACATCCATATATACGAAATTTGCCATACTTTTTTTTTTAATAATAACCACTCGATAAATACATTCAGGACAATGTGTCTTTAACATACTATTATACATTAACTCAAACAGGCGACAAACAACTCTTGTAACCTGTGTTAAAATGTATGTATATATTTGTATATTACAGGCAGTAGATATGTCTATTGATGAATCAAGTTTTACAGGAGAAACACAACCAGTTACTAAACAAACTAGTGTTTTAAATAAAAATAATGCTAATGGTATATCTAGTAGAAAAAATATAGCATTTATGGGAACTCTTGTTAGATGTGGGCGTGGTCGGGTAAGTTATATATTTAAACTTACCATACTAAACTGTACATGTATGTATGATTAACTGAAATCTTTAAACTTACTGTTTATCAATATTAGAATTAAAATCTATAAATTTTATTAATAGATCCTTGATTCATGTACCATGCAAATTATGTTTATCCAGTATATAGATGTTTACTTTCATGGCCAAAAAAATTGCAGATCCTCAAGGAACATTAAAAAACAAAACAAAAAAAGAATCTGTTTAGTAATCAGAGTGCTCCAAAAATGTAGGATTGGAACTGTCAGACGTGAAACATAATATTATTGTTATGTATGCTTCAGGGTATTGTTATTGGTACAGGGGAAAATTCAGAATTTGGTGAAATTTTTAAAATGATGCAAGCAGAAGAGGTAAGTAAAGTCATTAGAATTTCTAACAAGACTTGATAATCACATATAAAGATTATATACTATTAAAGCACTGTCACGTTGATATATATTGACATTTTAGTCAAGCGTCTGACTTAAACTAAAAAGAAAAACATCAGAAGAGAACTAGAAATACAAGAATACATGTATATCAGCAAAAAAAGATCTTACTTGGCATACCTATAACTTGCAGGAATTTTTCCACTCAAAACTAAATCACTCTCAGTTTTTAGACTAATAAAATTTGATAAATTGTAAATAATCTTTGTATTTTAGGCTCCTAAAACACCACTACAGAAGAGTATGGATACACTAGGAAAACAATTATCATTTTATTCATTCTGTATAATTGGTGTTATAATGTTACTGGGCTGGATCCAGGGGCGTGGTATATTAGATATGTTTACTATAGGTGTCAGGTTAGTATATTTATAAAGTAATATCAAGTAGAGAGTTTTCATGATATCTTTACTGACAGTAGTTCATCAGAATGGGAAATCCCAGAATATATAATTTGAAGACATTAATCTAGACCATAATTGGGTCAAACTGTTTTCAAATAAGTCCAAGTGGTGCCATTCACCGATAATTCTCATAAGCATTTCAACTTTAAACAAATTTTGATAAAAGCATCGTCAGTAAGGTTGAAAAGAGACAGTGTATTACTTAAAATGACAGTGTATATTTGTTACATTCAAACAAGAAAGTCGGAGCAGAACAGTATGACGTTAAACTCCATTTCATTTGAAACAAGAACAATGATTATTAGCTTTCTGCCTTGTTTAAAGTTACATTATGGGAGATAAGATAAAGAGATGACAGTTCTCACTATAATAGTTAAAAACTAGATAGTGTAAAGATAATTTGCTGAAAATTTCAGTCAAATTGAACCTCTATTAGCCGAGAAAAAAGCGTTTGAAAATTCACATAGCCTCTGCCATCATTACTCAAATCATTAATATAAACAGCATAGTCTCGATTATCCACTTGATTGATTTAATTATCAATGGCCATTAAGCGGCATATAAGAACTTAATCCGCCAACATCGAAGGCTAGCCTTGACATAAAGAGTTTATTATGGTCTGGATATGTTAATTAATGTCTAATTGATTATTAAGATAACATCTCAGGCCTAAAGAAAGACCTGTGATAAGCAGATTTTGCTCTTGCATAATGCTATTTTAAATATATTTTCTATTTATTACAGTTTGGCTGTTGCAGCTATTCCTGAAGGTCTACCAATTGTTGTAACAGTAACATTAGCTATTGGTGTTATTAGAATGGCAAAACGTAAAGCTATAATTAAAAAGTTACCTATTGTAGAAACATTGGGTAAGACTTTAAATTATTAAATGTTAATTTTATATTAAAGAATCATAAAATAGTAGCAGTGGTTCAGTTGAATTTGGTTGTTATTCATCCTTTAAAAAGACAAACTGTTAAATTTGAGTTGTTACAAATAATTAGTTTTTGAGATAATTTGATCTGCTTATGATCATAATTCCACCCCAATATCACTTGGGAATTAGTAAAATAATTATCTGAAAATGCTAATATATTGCAAAAGTATTATTCCCTCCTCAATTATATTCCTTTCAGTCACTTTTCTGACTTAGCGAGAAAACTTCACTTTAAAGTAACTGGATCTCTTTGATTTGGTGAAAATATAATTATTAGTTTCATTTAATTTTATATTTACTATGTGTATTGATGATGACTGTTGTAATGTTCAAGCCGGTGTTGACATCAAGATTCTTACAAGCAATTTTGATTATGACAAACATCCAACTTAGATTAGCTTGTTATGTTTGACTTCACAAAATTAATAAAACAGAAACTTATATACCTAATATTGACTCTTGGTAATCTTGTTTTATTTATCAGGCTGCGTAACTGTCATCTGCTCAGATAAAACAGGAACTTTAACTAGAAATGAAATGACTGTTACACAAATCTACACATCTGATGATCATCATGCTGAGGTAAGTATTTAATATTTCATTGTTTTATTATTATTACTAAGGCTCTCACATAGATAGAGTATGGTTCTGGAACTATTGGTCTATTGGGTTTTTTTTCCATAAATTAGTTGTTTGTAGAAGTCTATGGAAGTGGGAGAAATCCAGTATTCCTTTAGAAAACAAACTAAGTTATGCATTCAAACATATTTGTTTTCTCATACAGACTATGGATAAAACCCATGACTAAGATAGATAATAGAGACTTGCTCTTTTATTAAGTTAATATGTTATAGTTTGGTAGTTTAGGTGACTAGTATATTGAATTATTATGTTATAGTTTGGGTGACTGGTGTAGGATATTGATTTAATATGTTATACTTTGGGTAACTTGTATAGTATATTGAATTATTATGTTATAGTTTGAATGTCTGGTATTGGATAGTTATGTTGTGGGGGGGGGGGGCGTTTTTTGTGGGGGTATCTGGTATAGAATATTAAATAGTTATGTTGTTTTTTTCTATAGGACATTGGGGGGGGGGGCACTGCTGATAGGATATTGAATATTAACTATGTTATAATTTTTGGTGACTAGTATAGGATATTAAATAGTAACTATGTTATATTTTAGGTGACTGGAGTAGGATATAATGGAGACGGACAAGTTATATGTGGAGCTGATGATTCTAAAGGGGGAAGCTCTACTTTATCACGGGTTGTTGAGGTAAGACAGTCTGAAATATCTTATATTCTCGACTTCAGCATCTATAGATCGACATATGGACACGTGATTGCTTATATATATTTAGATCTAATTAAGTCTGAATATATTTTATCTGACCTGTAAGATGATGTTACAAAATTGTCGCCCTTGTTAAATGATATATGTAAAGTATTATATATGTTTATTTAGGTGGGTTGTGTATGTAATAATGCTGATATTACAACTGATGGTTTACGTGGTCAACCTACAGAAGGATCATTATTAGCATTAGCTATGAAGGTTAGTCGGCTTTATTATTGAATATAAAAAAAGCATACATCAAAGATATGTAAAAGACTGTTAGTTGTTCTATGTAATTATGATCATAATTCAAAGCGTAATCATTCATGAAGAATGGGCTTGCTTCTACGAAAAGGATTATAAAGTTATTACTACTCTAGTTGTCGAATTCTGATACACATAAAAATGGCAGTGTGAAATCAATAGAAGCTAATGTAAAACCTTAAATTACTATAATTTAAGTTAGAACTTATGTATTTGAAATATCTTTTAACCAAAATCTTTTTGATAAAATTACCTATGTTTATGTATATATGACTTTAAGCTCTGTATTTAACCATTATTGTGGCATGGTGGGGCTTTTAGGATAAAACAAGTATGGGTTGAATCTTAATCTGATTTTGTATACATTGGAAACTTATATATGTAATTTATATTTTTTTAATGTACAGATGCACCAGGGGAATGCTAGAAATGATTATCACAGAATACAAGAATGGCCATTTAATTCAGAAAGTAAATATATGGCAGTAAAATGTCAACCTAAATCTGCTGCTGTAAGTAGAATGTTTATAATCCACATAGAGAAAACATTGCGTTCCAAATAATACCCTAATCATTATTTGTAATAAATATTACATCTCTAATCATTATTCGTAAAAAATATTACTTCTTTAATCATTATTAAATCTGGCTCTCGTCAATGTTAGTCTTTGTTTACTTCTTCAATACTGATTGCAGTTCTATCAATACCTGTTATCAAATTGAAAGTAGTCCATAAGGATAGAGTTAAGAAGCATAGCCAGAGTTTCGAAAATTGTATAAAGTAAAAGATTACAGATTATAATAAAACCTTTTTAAGTTAGATTAGACACACTAACAGAAACACAATAGGTTGCGCATCAAAAATTACTGCAAAATTTCATATTTTTCCAAAAACCTCACTTTTGAGCTTTCCCTATTTTCAGAATAAAGAAGCATTGTATTTTGTTAAAGGAGCTTTAGAAAAAATATTACGTATGTGTACAAAGGTCTTATATAATGGTACAACACAACCTATGACAGAAAAACATTATCAAAAATATATGGGTGAAGCTTCTCGTATGGGTAGTGCTGGTCTTAGAGGTATAGTAGAAACTCTTTTTATTCTTTATCGACCAGGAGTTGTCATGTAAATGAGAATGTTGAGTTGTTTATTTGTTTGTCAGTCTTGGTCATCTCCAAGAGGGAAAAGAACAGCCATTAATCAGTCTGAATTCGGTCCTAAGCTTCTCCCCCAGTGACTCCTAATCGGTCAGATTTGTTTGAATCCAATGCTACTGATTTCTCGACAATTAGACATATTAATGATCCTTAGAACATTTTCCAAATCTTAGAAATCAAATGTTCATTCGAAAATAGCCAATTTGATCGTATGCTGGGAACTAGATTGATCGGGTGTGTGTATACATTTTAAAATAACTTCATAATATCCATAAGGAATTTAATAGTGCTATGTATTTTGTATTTGGTGCTGAATTTAACGGTGGAATTAAAAATTGTGTCCTTCATGCGATGATGTCCAAGGGAGAAGACTCTATCTTGCAATGTTGAGTTATGGGAACTATTCACTGTGTACAATATGGTTAATAATAACCAGGTTATTGTATTATTATGGATGTTACAAACATGGAGATAAACTCTGCCTGTGTTATGTGGGGTGACACATTTTGTTACTTATGTTTTGAGGTGCTTGATTTTTGTTACACTATTAAGTTTAGACTGGCCCAGTCTCTTCTATTTATTTTACATTTCGATTTATATAAAAGTAGTAATTTTTAGTAAACCAACACTTTCGTTTCCATTTGTATAAAAAAAAAAATTTTGAGTAAACCTGTAACCAGCACCAGAGGCTGGACAATTTGCGAGCTTCACAATAAAATGGGCGTTTCTTGTCCTGTTTTACGTTGTTCCTTATTTGGAATGATTGACAGTTGTCAAGCAAGCCCCCAGTCACGTGACACGAATTTGTAAATATGATGTCTAAGATAAATTAAGTTCGATATTTACCTTCATGAAGCATGCGTCTCGAATGGAGTGCAAAGCAGTCATGCTGAAACCGTCTGCGGGCTGATGTCACGTTTTTGTTTCCATTCGCCATTCGGCTTCGTCCTGATACGCATGAACTGGCTTCGTTAAGTTGTTATAATGATGTCGTGTGTAATTATCTATGTTCATTCACCCCATCCCATACGTTGTATCCGTTCATTCGACAGATATTGTCCGTCAACAAAATTCTTAAATCGTTAAAGTATCACTAAATAACAATAACTGTTATCCACAACAAACATCTCGCACCTACACCAGTTTGCCAGTGCAAATGCAGAAATCCCGTGCACGACGTCACACGACCTACATAATGCAGATTGACCTACTAGATGAGAATGGAGCTCTATTTGCCCAGTCTCTAGAGATTACGTTTTTTTTTCGTTTTTTTTTTTTTTGAGAGGACTGGCCAATTTTTGGTGTGTGGAGAAGACTGGCCACCAGTCTATATTAAGTTGTTTCTTTAAGCTAAACATAAATTTTTGTTTTTATTTCTAACAGTATTATCAATGGCATATGGTCCAGAATTAAATAATTTAGTATTTGTTGGTATGGTTGGTATAATAGATCCACCCAGAGAGGGAGTACGTGAAGCAGTATGGACCTTACTTAGTTCTGGTGTTAGTATTAAAATGTTAACTGGAGATTCAGAAGAAACTGCAAAGGCTGTTGGTAAGTTGGTGTTTATTTATATCTGTTTGAAAATTTCAATATTTATTCTCAGGTAGATTATGGGGATTATCTGACGTGGTGCAGGGTCCGGAGCTGATAAGGACAGCTGTCTAGTCTTTCGAATGGGACGAAAAACCTAGATCCTGTGTCCATATTGGTGTTCAAGTAAAAGATCCCTTGGCAGTTGTCCATAGTGCCACTGCTTGGGCAAAACTTCCCTTATAGCACACTGCATGGCATATGCCGTCTTCGTTAGCCCAGACGGAGCAGAATAGTAGGACGTTAAACCCCATTTCAGTTCATTTACAAATAAGAGATTTTAATAATGAACTTCAACACAAGTATAGTATTTATATAAGATATACCTTATGTTATTGTTTTAAATTATTCAATATCATCCAGTAGTTGTTTATAGAATTTAATTAATTATATGCCAAATTAAAAATTGAATTAATATATCTTCAGGTGCTCGTTTGGGTCTTTATTCATCTGGTGCAGCCTCGTTATCTGGAGAAACTCTTGAAAAAATGGAGCTAAATGATCTACGTAAAATAATTAATCAGGTCGGAGTGTTTTATAGAGTCACACCAAGACATAAATTAAAAATAGTTAAGGTAAGATCAATTTCATAACCAGTAAATAGCTATTTGTAGAATTAAGTAGATGGCTGTTTGTAGAATTCAGTAGATAGCTGTTTGTAGAATTCAGTAGATAGCTGTTTGTGGAATCCAGTAGATAGCTATTTGTAGAATTCAGTAGAAAGCTATTTGTAGAATTCAGTATGATGAATGTTGGCAATAATACAAAGGAAAGGAATGGTAACAAGTTTTGTTAGATGTCTTGAATGTTATTATCTGCAAATTGCTGTAAATCAGTTCCACTTTTGCTACAATGAAAATCTCCAAGAAACATCCTGTGGATATCCAGAAACGACTCCTAATCTACAGTCGGCTGCACTAAACTGTTCCCATTTCATTTTGTATGTCATTGCCCAATTAAGTATTTAATTATCTACTGGATCTATTTTGACCGACTGTCAATACTGTCCTTTTTGAACTAAAATACATTGTTAGATTTCTTCATTTAGTTTCTCTCACCTAACCGAACATTTAGGCTTGCAAGTACTACACAACTTTAAGCTTCGATCTTCATCTATTTGTTTAGAGTAAAATCTGGCATGTAAAACTTTACAACACATGAGAGGTTTTTCTAGCTGAGGATGAGACAATTTTAGACAAATTTAAATCTGTTGTGAGAGCATCCGAGTGTGAACTGAAACCATGATACAAGGGAGACAACTTTTTGGAGAACAAAGAATTTGATAAATTTTAACTAGTTGTTAAATGAATGTTTAATGTTGTATTTATTTGTATATGTGGTGACTCAGTAAGTAAGATGTTGGATAGCTAACCTAAAGGGTCTGTGTTCGATCCCGGTGTAGGCTGAGAAAGTTCATTTGGAATTTCCGGTGTGCCCCTCTTTGTCAGTGGTGTAGGCTGCAGGAAAGGGTCACAGATAGATGATCGGATTGGACAAAAACCAAGGTTCCATGTACACATTGGTGTGCGTGTAGAAAGATCCGTTGACGGTTGGAATTCGAAATAAGAGAAGACTGTAGTAACGCTGTACGAGCAAAAACCTTTCTCTCATTGCACACTGCATGGCTTATGCCCGTCTTGATTAGCCCAGTAGTAGCAGAACAGTAGGACGTTAAATCACATTATTTTGTATACTTCAGGCATTACAAGCCAGCAAATGTTTATACTTTAAGCATTACAAGCCAATAAATGTGTTTATTTGTATATTTTAGGCATTACAAGCGAATGATTGTGTAGTAGGTATGACAGGTGATGGTGTTAATGATGCTGTGGCGTTAAAATGTGCTGAAATTGGTATATCTATGGGTAAATCAGGAACAGATGTCTCTAAAGAAGCTGCTGATATGATTCTTGTAGATGATGATTTTTCTACTATATTGTAAGTACATATGTGTTCTCACTCTAATATTGATTTTTTTCATTTCCAGTTTTATGTCCTTAAATTTTAATTGGCATCTCTTGAGGCTAAATTAAAGAAGCATATGACATTTACTAGCAGATTTATGGCCCTTGATCAATTAAAGAATCATAAAGGACGCTCTAGAGGCTAAAGTTATCATTTGATTGATTTGAAATTTATATACCATGTTTATGATCATGAAATAATGTTCGCATAAAGAAGAATTAGAAACCAACCAAATTATGTTAATTATTGCAGATACAATGTAATTAATTCAATTATGGGTTGTTACACTTAATAATTTTCATTTAATAATTTTAGTATCTTGTAAATGTTCCAGTATAATAAATATGTGACAAACTTTGTGGACTGCTCAGATGACTTTGCTACTGTGATAGCCAAATGGTTAGCATAAGTGCACTGTATCATAAATCCTGTCATTGAGTCAACTGGCATGGTTTCGAATCCCCCGTTGAACGTGACAAGGAGTAGGGTCAAATGTCTAACCTCATAGTTTTTTCTCCGGGTTCTCTGGTTTCCTCCCACTGCTAGAGCGAATAATTGAAGTTAAATTAAATCATATGTTAGTCCCAAATTGACCTAGTTTGTGTTTGTGTTATGTGGACATTAACCCCCATTTCTCTCTCTCTCTCAGTTGACAAATGAATTAAATTAAACTTAGAAGAGTGGACAATAATCACATAACTTTAAATTGATTAATTAATGGATATTTGAGATTTAATGTATATTTTTATTATTATTTCTCATTTTTAGGTCAGCCATAGAGGAAGGAAAGGGAATCTTTTACAATATTAGGAATTTTGTACGCTTTCAACTTAGCACGTAAGTTTACCATATTGTAATTATGTACATTATTATGTTAACTCATGGCATTTTTTTTCGGGTCCTCTGGCTTTACACCCACTGCTAAAGACCCCTACCCGCAAGCAAATTATTGAAATAGAATTGAACCATATTATGTTGGTCCTGAAATGAACATACTAAAATCCTAAATTGGAAAAAGGCAAGACAAAATAAAATCAAAACTACAATTAAAGAAGTCAAGAGGGTTAATAATTTAACATTAGTGAAGCTGTCTGATCATGACCATCAAATTTTGCTGTGTTGTATCTCATGTTAGTGTGACCTCGATATCATAATAGGGGTTGGATGGCCGAATCATTAGCACGTGTGCGCTGCATCATAAGGTATGTCATTGAGTTAACTGGTGTGGTTTTGATCGAATGTGGGTTTTCTTTGGCTCCTCCGGTTTCCTCCCTCTGATAAAGACCCCTCTCTCTCTCCATAGCATGACATGTATCATGCCAGCATTAGTTTCAATATCAATGCATGATTAATTGTTTTGGTAGAAATCAAATGCTAATGCTATAATGAATTCTTAGACATTGATGATTTTTATTACAGGAGTATAGCAGCATTATCTTTAATAGCTTTATCAACTGTTTTACAATTACCTAATCCACTGAATGCTATGCAAATTTTGTGGATTAATATTATAATGGATGGTCCACCAGCTCAAAGGTAGTCTTTTGTTTTCTTGTTCTAAGCACTGTCCCTAAAAATAATTATGGCTTGAAAAAAAAATTGTTCTTGGAGCCAAAATTTTAAACGCTTACTATTTTGACTCGTTACTCTCCTGTCAGTTAGATATATGCTGTATTGTTAAATTAGACGCGTACCCAGTAATTTTAAATGATTGGTTGAAATTTGGATTTATTTGAATTTTTGTTGGTCAGTTGGACACATATGATGATCAATATCTGAAAAAAAGGGAGATTGCAAGAAATAGGCAAATCAAGGTTGCATTTTATGACCTTTGAGATTTTTCGAACAATGATTTATTTCCTCACAGTTTAGGTGGCGCTGGTTTCTTTAAATCATGTACAGATGATGCTGAGTGTTGCAAAACTTTCAGTTCATCATATCTTTGTAAATACTGAATGGAATAGAACTGTTATTTACTGACATTCATATTAGAGACCCAAGCTTCACAATATTTATTCAATTCCCCTAGATGACCATCTGTGGATTTACATATAATATTGGTCAATTGTTTTTATTTTTTTAGTTTGGGTGTTGAACCAGTGGATCATGATGTTGTACGTCAACCACCACGTAAAGTTCGTGACCCTATATTAACAAGGCAACTTGTTTTAAATGCTCTGATGTCAGCAGTTATAATTGTTAGTGGAACATTATGGGTATTCTGGAGAGAGGTGAGTAAAGTTGTTTTTGTATTATATTGATTAAACAGCGTCCATTTGCATGTGGAGCTCCCTTTACTTGAAATTCAATCATTTTTGGAATGTACCTTTAATTATATTTGGGAGGATGTATGGCCGAATGGTTAGCGCTTACATGCTGTATCATAAGGTCTGTCATTCAGTCATCTGACGTGGTTTCGATTCCCTTGTTGTATGTAACAACAAGTAGGGTCGGCTTTCCGACCTTGTGGGTTTTCCCCGGGTCCTCTGTTTATCTTACGTGCAAATGAATTATTGAAATAAAATCGATCCTTATGTAAGTAGACATTAAACCCTGTTTCTCTCTCTCTTTTTAATTATTTAAGTAAGAAACATAACTGAAATGATTGTATCATCTTAGTATGACATAAATTAATTATTGACACATTAATAATAAATAAATCTATATCTTGTTTTTCAGATGAGTGATAATAAAATAACACCAAGAGATACGACTATGACATTTACATGTTTTGTATTTTTTGATATGTTTAATGCTCTTGGATGTAGATCACAGGTAGCTAATATACTAGCATTTTAAAGATTTTAAGTACAATTACATGACTATATTACATAGGATAACTTTGTCCAAATCTCTAATCTTTTGGGCAGGTTGAATGGCCGAATGGTTTGCATGTGCACGCTGTATCATAAAGCCTGTCATTCAGTTAGCTGGCGTGGTTTCGAATCACCGGTTTTACGTCACAATGAGTAGGGTTGCCTGTCCAACCCTGTGGGTTTTCTCTGGGTCCTCTGGTTTCCTTCCACTAGCGAATTGTTGAAACTAAATTAAATCATTTGTTAGTCCCGAAATGACAAGTGGACATTAAACCCTATTTTTCTCTCTTTGTCTTAAATATTATTACATGACTATAATACATTAGACAACTTTGTCCAAATCTTCTGGAGGTCACGATGGATGCTGGCTCACTGGTCTGGAGGTAGGGGTTCGATCCCTGCATTGGCAAGAAAGTTCATCCAGATTTCCCGGCATGATTACACTTTTTGAGTGGTGCAGAAAGGAAGGCCTGTGTACACATTGGCAAGCACATAAAAGATCCCTTGAAGTTGGAAGTAGATATAAGAGTAGGGAGTCGTGCTGCTGTGCGGGCAAATTTTCCCTCATAGCACACTGTATGGCATACGCCTATCTTCATTAGCCCAGTTCGGAGCAGAACAGAACAGTAGGACGTTAAACCCAATTTACACTTCATTTCATTTAATCTTTCTGCTGCCAAAGAATACACAATTTGGTTCCTTATAAAATATAATTATTTTTTGCATTATTAGTAAAATAGTTATTGTCATACTCTTTGTTTTAATTTCAGTCAAAATCAGTTTTTCAAATTGGATTATTTACAAATCGTGTGTTTTTATTGGCTGTCGGTGGTTCTATAGTAGGACAGCTATTGGTTATTTATTTCCCTCCATTACAAGCGGTATTTCAAACAGAGGCACTTGGTATATTAGGTAAGTACTTTTGGACGCTATCTTTTATTTAATGAGGTTTTGTTGTATTGTTATGTGTTCACTACATCTAAATCCGCATTTCTCAACCTGGGGTGAATTCACCCCCAAGAGGGGAATGGCTCGCGTCCAGGGGGTGAATGACCACACTCACAGTAACTTCAAAAATGATCATATAAAGGTTGTGCAGTTGAGATTAGCACTCTCAAACACTGTCCCGAGAATAAAAAAAAATAGTTTGTGGCAATCACCAGGAGCAAATTTCGCACTGAACTGGAAACAACGTATTTTCATTAAAATATAACTTTGGTGATTATTAAATCTCACCTTCGATCCGTATTTATTCCATATTCAATGTCAATGTGGTCATGGGGTGCAGGCCCGTGCAAGGATCCGTGGTTCATGTCGGATGGCTTCTATAGAAAAATGCCATTTTCAAGTTCCTATGAAACGCCTGAAGGGTGCCTGAAATGGCTGGAAATCACATTTCCGGGCTCCAATTTCTAAAAATTTCCTAGGGGTGAGACAAACTCCCCCCCCCCCCCCGACACCTCCTCGACAGGCTTTGCGTCTACGGAGCTCGCGGTGACCAGCTTCGCCGGCCAAGGGTCCGCGATCAGTAACCTCCTCACAACTCTGGGGGTAAATGGGTTGGTTGAGAATTCATTTTGGGGTGAGCGGTGAGAAAAGGTTGACAAACGTGGATCTAAATGTTACCTCAAGGGTTCACAAAATGATAAGATTCCGTTTCCATGTCTGGGATGCATTATGCCCTACCTGGTAAGTGATTTGAACTTACACTGTAACCCAGGTAATATTTAATTTTGTGTATTTAGCACTACTTTCTTTCACATTCATTCAGTATCAAATCCTTGTTGATGAAGTTAATTCTAATCTTCTTTTCTCCATTTTTTTTTCAGATTTTGTATTTTTGATTTCATTAACGTCAACAGTTTTTATTGTGTCTGAATTAAGAAAATGGCGACAACGATCAAATGAACAGAAGAAACGTTTAGTTATAGAAAGTAAATATTACCCAGATAACTTTGTGTAGCAGAGCTAGAGAATTAGGACTTAATATATAAAATAGACGTGTAAATACCACAAAAGTGCACCTCATTTGTGATATCAGTGAATAAATGTGCGATTGTGTTGATTGGAAATGTGTGATTGTTCAATGTTATTGTTATTATTATTATTATGTGAGACTAAAAGTTCCAAATCCAGTGCTGTGTCTTAAAAGCGTCTCTCAGATTTTCGTAAGATATATAAATAAAGTAATAATCTGACTGGTACTGACGGTTGTATTTATTTTGGATCCTGTTTAATGGTTGGGTTGTAGATATTTTAAAAATAGTATTGAATATAAAGTATGAATCGTATTTTCTTAAAACAGATTCGCTGTATAAAATCTTCCTCGTCTTCCAAAGTTTTCTCCTAAAATAGGCACATATTTGCTCGACTGCGGAATGTTTATTAAATTTCTAAAAAAAGTTATATTGAAAATACAGCCTAGTCCATTTTCAATAAATGGAGATTTGGCACTCATTTGGTAAATAACCCCTGTATTATATGTTTGGACCAAAAGTGATATTACAAGCCAGTCCTCTTTTCCAGAATTGAACAGCCTTGTTGATAGTCTTCTCTTTTAAATTTCACAGTACAATGGCTATTTCTATTCAATTTGTAAGCCACAACTTTAATATATATTTATACATCAAATAATAGTAAATACTGTATTATGAATATTTATTTAATGTTACTGTTGCTAGGTTAAAGTTTTTCTCTTACATTCATGTAGAGGAATATGTGTAAAGAAATTCTGTAAATTGATTTGCCAAACTATTATTTATTATTGTCTTCAGCTTGAAGTCAAAATATCTTTGCAATTTTGTTTACTTGTAGTAGAAAACATATTTTAGATGGTGTATACAAGTTTGTTTTTTTTATTGTTTGTCATTATAGTCTATGTGGCATCAGGTAGTAATTTTAATATGAATCCTAGGCCTTATCTTAAATCATGTTCTTAATGTATCATCTATAGAGATTATTTCAAATTGTGCCTAGATTGTCATATAAACTACCTATATTAATAGTTCAAAGATTAAATGAAATTGAGTTTTATTATCAGTAGATAGGCCTACATCACAACTTATGTAAATAAGAAATTTTGTATTTATTCATTATATGTGTAAATGCACAAAATCTCTATCCTACTGTATATATTTTTATGAAAAACATTCCAAATTTTTCACCGAATTATTAAATCGCATATAAAATTATTTTTTAAAATTTGATAAATAAAACACCTTTCACATAGCTATAGACTGTGTATTTTATTACAAAGTAATCTACTTTTTCATATGTTTAGGTCTTACCATCAGATTCTCTCTTTAATGTATTTTTGGGCTCTTAGAAATACTGTTATCAAGAAGGGGGTATTATAAGAATAGCACAATTTGTATAGTTTAGGGTAATTTTTACACGCATGTAGTTGTTAGCCATTAGAAAACACATGGATGTATGACATAAAACAACTTTCTCATTAGTTGGGCAATGGAGTAAATAATAAGCTTTAATAATTGGCACATTAAAACAGGCATTTGAATATAAACACTAAAATAAATAGAATTTTATTTAACACTGGTCTTGAGAATTCAAAAGTAAAGTCTACTAGATGTGGGATTAATTTCAATTTTAAAAAGATTTAATGCTTTCAGGTACATTTTGTGTTTACCCTATACATATAACATTAAATATAACTTTTAGCACAGATACATGCATAGATTGTTATTTTTGATTTGATGTATTGCTCTAGTCTACTTAGAGCAAATTAAATTTAGAATGTGTATTTTTGTTTTAAGATACAAATTTAAAACTTACAGATCTGATGTACAACAAGTAAATTATGTCCTAAAATTATATTTTATTTTATAAAAATTAAAATCATGCAATAATTCATATTGATGTAAATTCTTTTTCTGGGGACCCTGTTGTTTTGTTATTTTACTCCAGAAGTAATATTATTCCAAAAGTGTTCAAATATACTTTAATCATTACAGAGTCCAAAAGGCATTACAATAACCCAGTATAATCCCCTGAATGTGTGAATTGGAGATTTTATGTTGTCATCTCATGTGGCTAAGTGGGTAAAATGCTGCCTCACAAACCTGGAGGTCGGATGTTCGATCCCTGCATTGGCCAGGAAAGTTCATCTAGATTTTCCAGCGTGGTTCCCACTTGGTAATGATGCAGGACGAAGGGTCTGATAAGGACAGCTGTGTAGTTGTTCGGCCAAGAAAGTTCATCCAGATTTCCTGGCATGATTCTCTCCAAGTACAGCTGTCTAGTTGTTCCTATGATACTAAAAATAATGAGGTCCTACGTACACATGCAAGTAAAAGATCCCAGTTTCGAGTGGATGTTAAACCCCATTCCTCTTTCTCCACAAACCCAAGGTGTGTGTTTTGCAGAAAAAACGCAAAGAAACAATAATTGCCTATGTTTGAAAAATCTATGCACATTTTATCTATAAATCACCACACCCTTTAAAATATTTTACACTTAATACAACATGGCTGTTAAAATAATAGTTCTCAGAACTATCCTAATATTGACATTTTTAAAGGAATTTTGTTTCCAAATAATTTACTAATATATCCGACCATGTAATTTCCACCTATATAAAGTGAACATCAAATCACAGCCAGTATGGACATCCTAAGAAAAAATAAATATACAGTTAAGACCCATTCTTCGGGGAATAATTATATGATACAATATACCTGGAAAACAGGCTTAAGATAGTACTGTCCCCTTGTGAATTAATTGTATTGCACTATGAATTGTCAGAACTTGCTATAATTAGATGTTGAACATCAGAGAATGTTAAAATCTTTTTAGATCTTAAATCCAACATCAAAATACGCGTTTCTTTTCTAAAAATACTTTTATTTTCATGTACACAGTTTTGTGGCATCACTTGGTATTTGGAATTCTTCGCTTATTTCTATAGTGGCGACAGCCGCGGCTTCGTCATCACTTCCAAGACCATCATCTGTTTCAGCAGCAACTTGCTGTGCCATTTCCCGCTCTTTTTGCTCTTCTGCCGTTATAGCAATGGCCTTGACTTTACCACGTGCCGTATCTATAATATTCGGGTGAGGTTTGTGACTGGGTCGAGTTTCTGGATCACTATTGACATACGGTTCCACATATTCCTTGATATATGAGGGACAACCTCTGGGATCGTGACCCCCAGCTTGTGCATTCCAGAATTCCTTTTGACTAGCGGGTAAAGGTTTTTGTTTGTTCAGTTTTATTTCCTTGACTAACCAATCCATCAGTTCCGGTGAAAAATATTTTTCAAATGCGTGCATAACTTTTCTTTTGGATCGAATTAATTTCATTTTAGCCACAGTCTGTGGGTGAAGAAATCCTTTTATAGCATGCCAGACGCCATGAAAAACGGCATTGTGATTTATACAAATAACTAAACCCAGACGTTCTGGATAATGATCTGCTAATGCTTGTGTGACACCATATCCTAATTTTGGATTACACGCCGACAGGGTCATCCCTAAAATAAATAGAAAGGAAATAAATGAACTAGGCCAGACAGACTGAAGAATTGCAATGGAGGTGAATTAATGGTAAACAAAGGTTCAAGATTTTATTCGAGGATATAATTAAGAATAGACGATTTTAAAACATGGGTTAGTTGATCTTTTTGAGTTTGATGGACGTGGTTACAAAAATATCAATAAAAAACCAAGTACGAACAACCCAAACCATTAGACAAAATTCGAAGTCCTAAAAAAACGTATAGACAAAATAGTTGAATCACAAGGCCCTTGTTAGATTTGGGTCATGACGCTAATGCAATTGGCAAAATACCCAAACCATGTTGGAATAAAAATTGCAATCTGCATTGCACTATGTTCGAGATGGACTTAGCCAAACTGATCCCGCAGTGAATATTCGCTTGGCCGCTACAATCACTGATAAGCATGACATCGACGAGGCTTAATGAGTACGGCATATTAACTTTTTAACTCCGACAAATTAAATTCTCAAACATTTTTTTGAGGTAAAAGAAAAATAAATAAAGACGTTTGAAGTTTTGGAGTTAAAAAATATTTCCTATTTAGTGTAAATGGGTATTAAAACGAGTAAAATGCATCATTTTGCCCGAAGCAGTTAGGTGTTAAGTAAACATTGCACGAGCCGTTGAGCCAATGACTAACGGCGGGTGCAGTCAACGCCCCTGTTGTGAACTGTCGTCTGTTACAGAGATATTTCGTAAGTAATTCTCTGTAAAACAGATTGGGACTTAGCTTCCATTAATACTTTTCACATGCTTCATAGTTTATATTTCTTAAAATATTATCTACGGCTGAAATTTACTCTTCCATATCATTTTATCAGAAATACCGCTTAGATTTATTATTCAATATGATCTAATCAGAAATATGGTTGGACTGTTAAGTTAAAGAGACACCTCCCACATTTGGCATTTTTTATATAAATTCAACTAAAGTGTCCATGATGCCTTACTTATTCATACGTCAAGACGTTTAAGGATTTGGCCTTTTCCTAGGCTTGAAGTTAATATTCTGCCACAGGTCCAATGAAAGAGTAGCAGGGGCAGATCCAGGAATTTTTGCAGGAGGGGGTTTGCCAGGTTCCTGCTAAGGAAGTCTGTCATCATTGTCTCTAAATTACAAAGGCATATATTATACAAATTGAGCTTTTTAACGCGAGAAAAAAGCATTTTTCTAATGATGTGGGATTACATACGTTATGATTTAATTTCATCGATGTAAGGCATTCAATTTTTTATGTAGCTGAGCAGAGTGGGATTTGCCCCCCCCCCCCTCTGGATCCGTCCCTTCGTAGTAGCCCAGACGTTTCAGGTACGTTACTTCATTTGGATTTTAACGGCGAGGTAACATATTTGCACGTGATGATAGTCCTGTTTAAAATCTAACAACCTTCTTTGTAGAGCTATCACTCATAACTAAAATATGTCAAAAACAAAATATATCAAACGTTGATACTACATGTAATTTGAAACAGTTGCGATTATTGAATATTATTATTACAACTGTGAGTTGCACAAAGACCATGCATAAAATATGAAGCAACGGGATAAATCGATTTTTGGTTGTCATAAAATATGTACATGTATCATACAGGAAATAGAAAAATAAATAGATGCACAACAGATGCGTTATCGCTCAAATCCGACATCCAAAGAACCAAGCCATACGCTATATCACGACAAATTGCGACACTGGTATTCGGATAACTATTTTCATTTTATGATAGGAGAGCCACGGTGGCTAAGTGAGCAAGGCACTGGTTCGCTACCCAGGTCTCGGCTGCTGGCCGAGAAATTACTTCGGCGCGGTTACCATTGTCAGTGGTACATATAAAACATTGGCGTGCACGTACAAGAATCCTCGACCGTTGGAATTCGATATAAGAGTAGCGTCAGTACAGAAAAGAAGAAATTAAATCTCATTTCATTTTGTGATTGATTTATGTAGAAATTTTACATGACCACAAAGGAAGAGTCCATTTTTCAACGGTAGTTACAGGGTATAATTTATGTTTATTGCGCATTTAACCGTATTGTATTAAACGATTCACTATCTATTTTAACACCTGCGATAATTCCACAGTATAATATATAATTACTTACCCGTACAATCAATAACAAATACCCAGGTAGATATACCAGGTTTCATTGTCCTTTTAGCATTCTCAACGAGATACGTCACATGGGCTACCGAATCATCCAACATATATTTATACGTCGCTGCTTGGGCAAAATTAGCATAAATTACAGGTCGGCCCATTTCATCAAACCCCACCTGTCTCTGAAAAAAAGGAACAAATGGCACTTGAGTAAGAAATCCCGTAGACGCATTTGATAAGAAATCCCGCAGACGCATAATAAGGGCAAAGCATTTTTAAGGAATCCGACTCACAAGGGGAATAGGGTAGCTTGGGAAGGTTGTCGCCCCACAGGCGGGATGAACATGTCGATATGAAGCGATCACATAAAGACTGAAGCGAAACTCACGACTTTAAAGAAATAGAATGAATTTATGAAATGGGGATTAACGGAGATTATTGTTCTGCTTCGACTGGGCTAATGAAGACGACCATACTACGCCACACAGTGGTCCTGAAGGACAATTTGCCCGTCCCATCCCGACGATTATACCCTGTTCCTTTCATGGCTCTCTGTCCTGCACCACTGACTGAAAAGAGGGGCCATGCCAGAAAATCACGATGAACTTTCCCAGCCAACTACGGGATCGTACACGGGACATACAGATTAGCGAACCAATATTGTACTCACCGAGCCACCACGGCACTCTAAAAAATATGTTTGCTTACCATAGAATGATATCCAGGTCTATCATGACAATATTTACAATCTACATATAATGGTCGTTGTTCTCTTCGAAATTCTATAGTGGCCTTTAAATATTTCTCAGCTTCATTTACATTCCAATTATAAGACTTGAGGTAGCGAGCTAACCTGAAGATTATTTAAAACAAACATTTAAACATGCATTATGCAAGAGCTAAATCTGCCTATTACAGGCCTTTCTTTAGGCCTGAAATTTTATCTAAATTATTAATTAGACATTAATTTACTTATCCAAACCATACTGAACTCTCGCATCCTACATGCTGCTTAACGTTCATTGATAATTAAATCAAAAGTGGATAACTATGTGTTTTATCGTACTGACTTTAGTAATGATGATCGGGGCTATGTGGGAATTTCAATCGCTTAAAACTCGGTTCGTAATGGATCATTTTCACTGAAATTTTCTGCAAATTACCTTTACATAATCATTGACAATTCTTTATCTAATCTCCCGTAATGTATCTTTAAGCAAGATTTATCCAAAGGAGATATAATTTTTAAACTGCTCAGGGAGTATTAAATAGCCATAATTATCACTTCAACAAGAAACGAATTAGGTTTTAACGTCCAGCAACGACTGGGCTATTAAAGACAGTACTTCAAGAAGAAAATAAATCGATTAAATATTATATAATATTCGAAAAAAGTTCTCGGGGACTAGCATAATGATCTAAAACCCAAGCACAGTAGTTTATTTTGTGCAAAGTACAAAAAAATGAGAACCGCTCAAAAATTGGGTATATATGGAGATTTGTCAAGCATTTTGCACAAAATCTATTTGAATGTCAAATCAAATCATATTAAACATAATTATACCTCGGTTATTTTGAGACTAACAAATGATATCTTTAGTTTAAATGGTTATGTGTTCGAGGGTAAGAAGTTCGCCTGATATTTTTTCAACTACATGTAAACGGGTGGACTCCGGTTTTTGTACCACCCGCGCGACTAGTAAACCACACAAAACAGACACGTAACAAGTGCCATGCCCGTGCCCTTGATAAGCAGCTATTGACTCACCAACACTTTCACCGAGAAGGAGAGAGAGTGGAGGGGGGAAACCGGAGGGGGGGGGGGTAAGGTCCACTTGACACAAAATAGGTCACTTCGAGAGCGGGAATAACATATGGCTCAATTTTATTCAACAATTCGCCTGCGCGTATGGGTCATTAACAGCTGGAGAAAACCCACTGTCCTTTGTCGGTGGTACCATACAGATGCCCTGGTACCACCGATGTTAGGATGGCATGGTCAAATGACGCGTGCAGTTGTAATTTGATGAAGGCCAGGCGGAAACCCACAGCGCAGGCAACATTAGCCAAGTTGATGTCTGGTTTATTAGATATTTTTTGTTCAATTTGATATGATCAAAATTAGGTCCGTAAGCAAAGTAAGCCTTTATGTCATGAGTTTTTTTGTTTAAATTACCCCAACTATGCATACATACGTTTCATATGACGTAAAGAAATCTTCCTCGTCTTCTAAAGGCGGGATTCCTTCTAATCTACTTCTTAATTCTTCAATCAGATTTTCTTTATCAGACATTTTGTTGCCTGGCAACAACGACTTATCCATGGTTACGACAACGAAGATCTGAAAAATTAGAACATTTACTGGTTGTAATACATTGAGCATGTATATTTTATTGAAATAATTACATTTTGACGATTAACGTAAACAGATTTTATTATTTTGGAAATTCAAAATAACAACCTATATGAAATGACAAATGAGGCTTCGCACCTATTGTGTCGTAACAATTAGCTCGACACCATCATGATTGCCTTCTGTTACGGCATTAGTCAGTTCTTCAATTATTTATACAATATTAAAAATTTAAAGAAGGCTTTTAGGCGGTTAAAATACAATTTGAATATTGATAATTTTTGCCGTATTTTGTACTAATATAAAGACAAAAAGATTAATTCGGTATTTATAGGATAGATTTGGGAAGACAAGCAAGGCCCAGCTTAGCCGGAGCGGGGCCCTCGGCCCGACTAGAATCGCGAGGCCCCTAACGCGACGAAAAGATTATTTCATACACCTTTGAATTGCACGCATACGTAACATACAATTTTATACGATCTGTAATACAAGAAAAATTACGTAATGTTAGTTCCAAATGGTATACAATGCGCGGAAATGACATAAGACGACGAGGAACTGTTATAACTTGTAAAATCGGCGCTAGAAGCCTAGACCGATCATTGAGTTGAACTTCACAGATAAGGTTGTGGGATAGTCCAGTTTCCACCCTCGCGCGGCTAGATCTATTACCGTGAAACTTTCATCTGAAATTGTTTCTCTTTTTGCCATGAACCGCGGGGCCCCCTAGGCCCATGCCTAAACTGGACCTTGAAGACCATGATACAACTACACACAATACGCAAAGTTTAAAATTTAAACCAAACGTGGCAGTTTGGTCCACGTACATTAGTTATGCAAACCTTCGATAGCGCCAGACCTTGCGTACCTATCGAATCGTCTTTAATCAGCCACAAGACTTTAGGCAGCATTCACCAGTCGAAATTCACAGTGCATATCAACATAACTGATATTGATTGTTCATTTAATGAGGGTTCAACGTCCTACACTGAACTTATAAAGATGGGCATACGCCATACGGTTTGCTATGAGGGGAAATTTGCCCGGGCCGCGACACTATACCATATACTGTAATATCGAATTCCAACTTCCAAATGATATTTTACGAGCACACCAATGTATACACGACCTCCATTTAGGCCCTCCCGTACGCCCACTGACAAGGAGAAACCAAGTCGGAAAATTCCGATGAATTTTCAAGGCCAATGCAGGTATTGAACACACGACCTCTAGTCTAGCGAGCCAGCGCCCTACCCACTTACCCACCGTGGCTCCATTTAAAGAGAAAATGCGATAGTGTGTGTATGTGAAATAACTTTATTTAAAGGGCACATAAGATGGGCGACATTACTTTTAGCTACATGTAGCCAGTGGTTACAATATCCACTTAAATCAAGTTCACACCAATCTGTTTGAAATTAATTCAGCTATCTTCACTCAAAGTCGCAAATAGATGTCCTGTAAAAACGATTTTGCCAATTATCGAAAACACTCTTAATCCCCCCACCCCCAGAGGCCAGTGACGTCACAGTGAATATTCGGAAGGTTTATTCACCGAAGTTGTTCTGCAGACAAGAGGAAGGAACTGTTACTTTAACTGTACATGCTGACGTCCTTCACAAGTTATTTATTACCCAATCAAATCGTTAGTCCGTGTATATTTTATTTATATATGTAGAGAGTGGGAAAGCGATAAAAAGAGTCACACATGTTCAATTCATAACAATCGATCGCCACTCTAATTTTATCCTCTTCCTAGCTGAGTCGACTAACAATATAACATATTATTTGATTGGGACGGGCTTTAGTGTCTCGTTAACACAGTGGATCATCTTGGGTGTTATGTAACTAATACAGGCCTACAATAATTATAAACATAATAGTGTCATACATAAACAAATCCCACCAGGCAGCCTCGGGAACAAGACAAACAATATTCAGACAGCGCAAATACAGAGCAGACGCCTGAACGTATCCAGTGGGCAGTCGTGTGAGCGCCCATAGCGCTGTACAGAACCAGGCTTCACTCACAGAAAAGGAAATGAAATGAGGTTTAACGTCCTACTGTTCTACTCCTAAGGCAGGGGCGGATCCAGGGGGGGCTAGTCACCCCCCTCCCCACCGATGTATAGGAATCCCGGGTCCTTCAAGCTTCTCTGGTACATGCACGCATGGTGGTATATATATTATATAGCACACGGTACGCATCTTATCAGACAATCAGCATCTATGTTACTAGCGGCAGAAATTAGCTCCGTAAACCGCGATCGGCGAGACAAAACATGGGGTTGTCACCCCCCTCAAAAAATTCCTGGATCCGCCACTGTAAGCCTAATGAAGACACGCGATAGAGTGTGCTTTGAAGGCAATTTTGCCCGGGCAGCGCTACGGCCTACTCTTTCTTATGTCGAATTACAAGTGCCAATGGATCTTTAATGTGCACGCCAATGTGTACACGGGGCCTCGAACAGAACAGTAGGACATTAAACCCATTTAATTTTATTTCATGTATACCCCATAACAAAACAGTTCACAAAGTTTGCGGCCATTCAGTGATGTGATCAAGGCAGACAGTGCTCCGTGTGCATGATGCCACAGAAAGGGTCTCCTCTTAGAAAACTGAGCAACAAATTATGTAGCTATAATATGATTAATAATGAACAATAAATAAATTCATTATGTATTTAAATGTTAATTTGTCTATAATAAGATGGCAGATGAACGAAGATATGATTTATATTTCAATATGTTACAGCGAGTGTGTATAATTAGAGTTGACAGGTTATTTTAACATATCCTCAATATAACAATAAATAGATCCGATTCACTGCATGTCACTGAACAATCTATATAAATGATTACATCCGTGAATAAATAATAATAATAGACTGGTCTCATCATTAATATGGACAATGCTGTGTAGGCTACATGTATTATAGCAAAATGATTTGGAATTTTTTAGACCAAATTTTATCCTTCTCGCACTATGGTTCTTTGTTTTACCTTGTTGTAATGGGCTTAGCCCACTTTGCCCGGACAGTATCCTAATCTTGTACAGAGACTACGATGTTGGTGTTTCGGTATAGCTATGTGTTATGTTTCAGTGCAGATAAGTTGACGTTCCAGTGTAGACTGACATTTTCATTTTTCAGTGTAGATTGATGTTGGCCTATTTAGGTTTACGTGTAGAAGGATGTCAACTTTTAAACAATATTATCTGTATTTATGATAAGGTACAGAAGAATACTTGCATAGGAAATACAGTATTTTAGCTCCCTGGGAAAACAGACGCCACTGGCATCATATATTCACAGAGGAGTTTATTATAGATAAAGTTAATAACCCAACACAATTTGTTGATTTATGATTCAAATCAATAAAACATGTTACATTGTAAAACATTCAGGAAAAGAGAGGCCCGGTGAACAAGGTAGGGGTTATGGTTACACTTCCGCTCCCTTCTGTTTGAATGGCATCTCCACGGGGTTTAAATGTAATCGTTCACAATATGTGTACGAGTGTACCCAAGGCCCCACAGTATGCACCAGGCTTGAAATAACCAGAAGGTACAACATTATCATACTCCGCGCAGTGTTGCGTCTGATTAGAGGTAATCCAACTACACACTGCTATTATGAGTGGATATTATTGTGTTAAATTTTGATTGATCAGTAGTCCGTCTACCAACCAATCACGAGCTGCCAATACTGGACCAAATATGTTTACATAACGTATACGTCATGACTCACGATTTTATTATGCCTAATTAACCCGTGCATAGCAGAATACTGCAGTAAAACTAATTGCGTGACAAACGAGGCTATCAAGTCGAATGAAATTTAAACAATACTGTTTGGAAACGAACATACTTTCACCGTTTTAATACCTTAAATCACTGTCAAAAGTTTTAGGGAAGACCCAGATGAAACGAAGGACTGTCATGTTGCTGTACTTAAGTGATGGCTTTCATTGAACGGAAAGAATAGACACACTCCCGCATAAGTTCAAGAAACAGACGCTATTCCAGCAATGGTCAGAGAGGGATTTCTCGGGCCATTGCTTCAGGAATATGCAACATTATATACAGATCTGTGTTATATAACGAATCTTATGGCTAACATGTTGACCCACAAGATCACCAATGAATTATGATAAATCTGAAAAAAATCACCAATTTTGACGTACTAATAAACACAATATCTACCATTACAAACTAGTATCATTTTTTTTTTGTTGGAACCAGTTTTAAGGCAGATTTTTTTATTTTGTGTGGGATGTAGACTTAGCAAGGCGGGTCATATTTAATTAGTTTTGGTTCTTAAATTGGGCTTGCCATTTTCGAATATATCATAATACTGCATAGTCTAAAAATATTTTCTCATCCAGAGCGATAAATACAGGCATGCGTACGTGTTGTGTTGTTGGTACAGGTTTTGTCATTCAGGTGGAAGTCGCCACCAAGTTCAGTTCACATTATATTTGTAGCTTTATATTTAAGAGATGGTGACATTGTGTATATTAAATTATTGTTTAATTATTATTGTATACCAGGTGGAGTCGATTCTTCGGTAGGTTAGGTGGCTTCAACTCTGCCCCCCCCCCCCCGCCCCATACACACACACACCAAAAATGTCTTCTTTTTTTTTTTTATCTATCTAGGGTTATATATCGGACTGTCGATCTATTTTGATCAGTAAAGGTGTCTTGGGTGCATGTATTTAGTGACGAAGGGGAGAACTAATCTATTTGATGAATTCGTTCAAGTAGCTTAAAGGCTGCTGTAAAAACTAGCCCGTTTTGTGACTGTAAATTTCACTTTCTCGGGAACATAAAAGACCAGTTTTTAACAATATTGATGTAGTCTCATTTTAAAATCAACAGATAACAACTGACACGTTTAATTCAACAGCTGATAAGACTGGTCTATTTAACTTTACAGCGAAGCAGATAACAGCCAATACCCGGAGAAACATATTACGACGAATGAGAGCATTCTAAAAATAGATACACGTATATTACCTCAAAACATAATAACATCCGTAGCAGTTTTTGTATATAATTTATTCTACACAATATACCTTCTGACACAATCACACATATGAATTTTGCGTCCTGCCAAGAGTCTTAAAGAGTCTGACGATAATTATAAGTCATTTTTTAAACTATGGCGCCCGGATCGGGACACAAAATAAAAATATATGCAGCGTGACATATTAATTATCCGGAGTGAAAATATATTTATTACCAAAACAAGTGTACCCTGTAAATTGGATATCGTCGTCAAAGGAATGGATATGTCCGGCCATGAATTTATATGGCCTTGAACTCAAGTTTTAATTTTATAAGTATGTATATTGATTACTGTAAAACTGAAATATGTTGGTGTCAGTAAGTCACCAAAATAAATATTAAAGTAGCTAAGTCTCTAAATCAATAACATCCAAAATATTCAACATTGAAAACACGAATTATTTGTCAATTTAAATCAACATTGATGCTGTGATCTTACTGGAAAAAAGATGGTCTTCTGATATCCAATATTTAAGACAAAATAAACATTTTACCATTGGTAGACGAATCGTGTACCATAATGCGTTTCAGTCCCAGTTTTAACAAGAGACTCGATGGACGAGGCTAAACACTCTGCACTAAATCTGACGGCTTATGTAGACTGGAATAACCAGCCGCTAGAAATTTGATTTAGACCGCTTGCTTATTTCGCCGAACATAACTGATTTGAAATTTGAGTAAAACGGAAACCATTGAATGCAAATCAGTTTATATACATTCATATTACAGTATTATATGCGTTGCGACCGACTTGTGTCAATTTCTAGGTCTCAAATGTTAGCGATTTAGCTCCTTTAAGTTGCAGCAAGTAGTAAATACTGGTAAAAAATGGCCACTTAGTCAATGCTTTATTCCATCTTTGATGAATGTATATTTCGCTGATTCATTGTAAATAGCAAAATAACCCATTTAGTTGTTTTTTTGTAATGGCATTAATATGTTTTCGTAGAATTCTATTTATAGAAGAAAACAGTTTCAATGCCATTTTCGGCGAAAACTGATTTGTGGAGAATGGAAATTCTTTGTTATTATTCCTCGAATTGACATTTGTAAACCTAGACGATAGATGTAAAAGAGTGCGTAGATTTTGTAACAAAGATTGATATAAAATGAGCAGGGGACAAAGGTAAGATATTATTTTTTTTTTTTTACATAGGCTACACCTCGGACAAATATTATTGATAATGGAATGATTAAATCTAAACGCTATGAATTTGGAGAGGTATCATTCACGGCCACAGTGTCCCATTTGAAGAGACTAATATTGTTTAAAGGGACAGTACTGATCCTTATAAAGATGACTTCTTAGTACAAAATGTGTCATTTGATGATGTATAGGGCTAAAAATACATATTTAAACTAATGCGTCTACCTAAAGTCCTTCCCAGAAAAATCAATGCTATTTGGTCGATTCTGACGTACATTGTACATCTTAAAAAAAGACCCCTACTCGGTGGTAGTCTTTCCGTCCATTACAGTGCTGTACGAGATCAAAATTAGCTTTTATTCGTCAAACGATTGCGTTGAAAGCGAAAGTAATTAGCAGATGACATCAGCATACCGAGCTTACCCTGGGGTAGGAGAAAACAAAACTAATGTACATAGGCTGTGCCAACCCGGGCCTATTCACCAAAATACCCCTGGCCTCCATGGGTGTTTCTGGGAATCTGGTATAATGGTAGTAAGATTAAGTGTATCTACTTTCCATGTCAATACTGTATTGCAAATAATTACTGCACTATAATTACATCTGTGGGAATGTATATTTAATTGTTAATGGTTAAACTTGCCTTTACAATACACTCACTATGTAAATATCACGATCGAGTATATTGTTTCACTGCGCCCGTTTCGTATCGTGTTTACGGTAATTACGAGTTTTAGACTCCGCGTAATATTGTCAAATGTTACAGCTGTATCACATGTTTTTTTTTTCAGTGTTCGTGGTTACGAATTAAAAGAAAAACTTGGCGCGGGTGCCTTTGGTGAAGTTTACAAAGGACTAAAAAATGGCAACACCTACGCCATCAAAAAGATACCAATTGGATTGAGAGAAGAACGTGTAAAAATAGAGAAGGAAGTGACGTCATTGAAGCATCTTCAAGACGAAAATGTCGTTCGATTTATCGATAGTTTCGATGCGAACGATTCTGTTTTCATAGTCTTGGAGTTTTGTAATGGCGGCGATTTGAATAGTTATATTCTGCGAAATCGCTCGACATCCACTGCAGCTAGGTTAGGTTTCGCCAATCAGTTAGCTAAAGGTGTGAGATATCTTCATGCTAACAAAATCGTGCACCGTGATATAAAGCCAGATAATATAATGATACAGAACAATGGAATTGTCTTCGATAATCTTGTTATCAAAATAGCTGATTTTGATTTGTCAAGAGTATGGGAAGCCTTCAATTACCAGTCGCCCTACTACAACTTCCAGTATAGTCCTAAAGGACCACCTTACTATACAGCACCAGAAGTTTACCATGATAATGTCACCATGAAGAGTGATATTTTTAGCATGGGATGTGTGATAATGGCACTGTTTGCTGGGACCACTATTACTTGGATTGGGGGAAAGCAGCTTTTGGCACCATACATCGGGTCTGCAGCTTCGAACAAGAAACAAATATCAGATGCCGCAGACGACGAAAAACTGGCTAATGTAAGGAGATATATACAGATTCAAGGTGACCAAAGAGCCTTCCAAGATCTGGTTTATGATATGGTCCAGAAGAATTGGCGAGATCGACCTAATGCTGACAAAGCTTACCAACGGGCATATGATATCGTTGCTGGAGGCTCGTGGTGTAGTATTATGTAAGCGAACGGTCCGATGACATACTATCCGGCAATATAGACTCTAATATATTGGAATTACACGTAGAAACATTAAATGGAAAACGGACATAAACATTTTGGTTTAAGATAAAAGTGCAATTTTCTATTTTGATTTAACTTAATTTGATTTAGATTTAATTGATTTAAGGCTTGAGGTAGCATTATTCGATTCCATGGGGTGGGTTTACAATGATCGAGGCGGGTTAAAAAGGAGTCATGTTGGTATCGATGAGTACTGCGCTGGCCCATTAACCTGGAGATAATCCTGGTGCTGGCTGAGAAAGTTCCATGGGACATTCTAGACAGCTTTTCCTACCAGTAGTGCGGAGCAGAGAGCTTGGCAAACACAAATTCAGAAGACCAGTGTATATTAGTATCATTATTATTATTACCCAATTGTTTTATTGTTTAATTTTTAATTTGGAAATGCCCCACGGGCGCATATGCGATACAAGGACCAGGGTCCTGTTTCACGAAATTTTAACTAAAGATAAAATCCAAATTTTAGTAAATACGTTAATTTTGATTGACTAAGAACTAAAATCAATCTAATATTGTCCAATCAAATTACTAAAATTTGGATCTTATCTTAGTTCAAATTTCGTGAAATAGGCCCCAGGTTCGTGGCGTCGTGCTTTCGCCTTCGCACTTAGTTAACACGAATGGGTATTACCTATTTTCATAGGTATTACCTATTCTCAACAATTCAGCTTTCTCCGAAAATGCCCTTGAAACTAAATGAACTGATTTACTATGTTAAAAGGCTATCGTATGCTATTTCTCAAATTAGTCACCAGCTTTAATTGTATAAAAGCGTATTAATGGCATTACGAAATACAAATATTTATGCAGAATGTCTTATTTTTCTATAATGCAGTAAATTAGTTATATTTTACATCAAAGATGGAAATAGCTATTTTGTGCGTCGCAGTGGTTCAGCGAGTAAGACACAGACTTGCTAACAATGAGTTCCTGGAGATTTTTCCATGCGTTTTATTTTATTGTCGGGGTGCAGGGTGGAGGACAGTATCTTCGGACTGGCGTGCACTTAAAAGATCCCTTGGCAGGTGAAATCCGATATAAGAGTTAGCCCTACTGCCGCTGTTCGGGAAATCTTTTTCTTGGAGTAGGAGTGGAAAAGTAGGGCGTTAAACCCTCATCTTACTGGCCAACCTGCGAATCACAAGACAGTTACAGTCGGGGGCTTGCTGGTTTCTTTCTTTTTCCACTCAACGTGGACACTGGTCGGTCATCTATATTATATACGATGTTATAAACAGAATCTCCTACAAGTCTTTTATGACATCAAAAAATATCAACACAAGTTGATAAAGTTGGAGATTATTTTATCAACAAACTCATTCTTACATGCACAAATGAATAAATATACTTTTACTGAATCTGATTACATTACAGCGTAGTGATACATATTTTTTTTGACAGCAGTCTACCTATTTAAAAGTCATATATTATTGTCCCAGTGTTTCCTTCAAGATGAATTTAACAAAAAAGAAGTTACTTTTTATTTACAATAAGTTGTTTATTTGAAATAAAAGAAAGTAGTTCCTTTTTGATTGACCAATCCAATTCATGGAAAGCGATATCTCCTAAGGAGATTATGTAATTTATCACACAAGCGATATCTACTGTCAAATGTGTTATTGGTGATAAAAAAAACATTAATGGGAAGGGACTAGCCGCATTTCAAGACCTGGACGAGAGAATATATTTTTGGTCTTGATTTCTCTCAAGGAAATAAGAGTGTTGCACAATGATAAAACAATCTATATTAACACAATACTTGTATCGGACAGTACTGGGATGGGTACAAACCTTACCCCTGTCTTGTCAGCTTTTTAAAGTAGCCCATTGCGTTTATATAAAGCAAATATTTACGCAACTGGATATCAGTTAAAAAGCTTAAGCCACGGAAGCGATTATTTTTGATAAAGTTCGTATAAAAGCAAAATAACAGGACATGATGCGTATAAAACCGGAGACACCTCAGTCCAACTCCCCCGCAAGAAAATGAAACATGAGATATACCGTTTATTCACCGGTGCTAGAAATAACAGGCACTGTATACAAACCAAAATATTTCCTAAATATATGGCCGATTACATAGTATATAATGGTGACATAATCCAATATGGTATTGTGTGACCTGACAGAGGTAATCCTGTTCGGCCTCTATTACGTAGGGGTAAGTGGGAATGGCGCTGGCTCGTTAACCTGGTGATCTGGTATTCGATCCCTGCATTGGCCGAGAAAGTTCATCCAGATTTCCCCTTGCCAGTGATTCAGGACGGAGGGCCTGGCAAGGACAGCTGTCTAGTCGTTCGGATGGAACGAAAACTTACGTAAAAGATCCCTAGAATTCGATATAAGAGTAGACCGTAGTGCCGCTGTCCGAGCAAAATGTCCCTCATAGCTCACTGTATGTCGTATGGCCGTCTTTATTAGCCCAGTTTAGGAGCATATCAGTTGGACGTTAAACCCATTTTATTTCATTTCATTTCCTCTATCGCGTTAACGCGAACCCAAGAGGGGCGAATGTGTTACATATCGTCTTCCATACTTTTATGGGCTTCCCCGTTTCTAGGAAATAAGATTCTTTCCCAATAGACATTTATTAACCAAGATGTTAGTTGTGCAAGCCGTGTGTTAATTTTGTAAGAAATTAATATAAAATGGAAAGGTAGAGTATTATTAGTTTACATGAATGTTGCACAAAAATATAATTGAAAAATAGCGTGAAAAAATTTAAACGATTTGGGTGTGTAAACAATTATTCATGGCCACACCCAGCCAATATTGAAGATATTAATATTGCTTTATGTTGGTCGCCGCCAAACAGTAAAACTAAATTATTGATTGGTGATTTATTTTGTGTATGCATATTATGATCGTGTATTATATGGGTAGGACTAAGGCATACTGCAAGGTATACTGCATTCGGTTTGTTTCGATTTAAGGTTATTATAAGTTAAGACTTGAAGCGATATTAACAAATAATATTACAGTCTTATTTAAATGAAGATGAAGTTTAATATTTGGAGTAGTGCCAACCGGTGGATAAGATAGGGTCTCAATCTCGAAACCCCCCCAAACAAAACGGCAAGTAGCGCCTAGCCGAGCGAAGTTTCTTGAACTGCAGATTGAGTTGGAGACTGATTCAAAATCAGAATTGTGTGATTCTCTGAAATATGTCCCACTGATGTATATATGATTGAAGATCACCGTATATGAAGAATGGGTTTGAATTAAACATATCTCGTATCCACGTTAATGAAGTCCCCCCCCCCCCCAAAAAAAAAGAATACATCTTCTCGTGCCAAACAGCGTATTTCAGATCAAGTTCTTGGACATAATTTGCCATATCTACCAAAAATCGCCATTTTCTAATACAACTGAATGAGCTTTTGATGGGTATATCATAACATTATATTTGTCTCTCGTGGTAGATAATTTCCGGTTTATCGCAGGCAGTGGTTGGTTGGCTGGTGATGTTTTCTCTCTCTCTCTCTCTCGCTCTCTCTCTCTCTCTCTCCATAGATTAGATATTAAATTACGAATTTAAAATCAACTTCGACCATAAATTAAATATTCACCTGTTTGACGTTTTAAAAGTTGCCATGGGACTTTCGTTTGTTGCCGATTTTACGGAAGAAAAAGTGTTATGCTGTTTATCTTTCAGTATTGGTGGTTACGATATAGAAAAAGAATCACTTGGCGCAGGTGCTTTTGGTGAAGTTTTCAAGGGGCGAAAAAATGGCGACATCTACGCTATCAAAAAGATATCCGCTGCTTCTAGTAAAGACCGTGACAAAATAGCGAAGGAAGTGGCGGCAATGAAGAATCTAGAAAATCCAAACGTCGTTCGTTTTATCGATAGTTTCGATGCAAAAGGTTACGTTTACATAGTAATGGAGTTTTGTAATGGCGGCAGTTTGAATAGTTATATTCTGGAAAATCGCACTGCGCCTGCAGATAAGTTAGGTTTCATCAACCAGTTGGCTAAAGGTTTGAGGTATCTTTATGCTAACGAAATCGTGCACCGTGATATAAAGCCAGATAATATAATGATACAAAACAATGATACTCTCGTTATCAAATTAGCTGATTTTGGTTTGGCAATTTTGTGGGAAATTGATGATTGCATGTCGGCCTCCCAGGCTATCTATTATTATTCCGCCTGTGGACCAAAATATTATACAGCACCAGAGGTTCTGAGAGGGAAAGTCACGATGAAGAGTGATATATTTAGCATGGGCTGTGTGATAATGGCACTGTTTGCTGAGACCACTGTTTACTGGGCTCATGGAAAGTTGCTTTTGGCGCCATACATTGACACACCTGAAAACCAAATATCAGATGCCACAAAGAACGAGAAGCGAGCTTATGTCAAAAGACATATACTGATTCAAGTTGACCAAACAGCTTTCCAAGATCTGGTTTATGACATGGTCCAGACAAATTGGCGAGATCGACCTAATGCTGATGAAGCTTACCAGCGGGCATATGATATCATAGGGGCAAATGTCAGTTTAACTGGGGCCAGGCCCTGAGCCTGACTGGAATCGCGGGTCCCCTAACACGACGAAAAGATTATTTTATATCCTTTTGCATGCACAAAATTAAACGGTCTGGAAATGCAAGAATAATTACATAATATCTGATCACATACGCCGTTAAATAGATTGCCGTAAAACATTAATCTTGAATTTGATTTTTTTTTCTCTTTTTGCCATGAACTGCCGGGCCCGGCCCTAAACCGCAGGGCCCTGTACCTGGGCCCTTCAGGCAATCTAGCACTATTATTTACTAAACACCTATTCAATACTATATATCATACTTATTGTGAAAAGACAAAAAATGGGAAATCAATATAAACATTGTGGATAAAATAAAAGTACAAGTTTTGTTAATTATTTAACATTATTTGAGGGAACTGTTCCCCATTCCAATATAGGCACTCGAAGGGATTAAAATAAAACGTCTTACAACATCATTTTGTTTAAATTTTAATCATTTCCAGTTTCTGTTGATGAAGTGGCAATTATAGCGGTGGGACGGTGGTTCTCTGAGTATGGCGCTGGCTCAACGAACGAGATTAAGGTGTTACCCCAAAAAGTTACCCGGGACTGAGATCATGGACAACAACTTTAGGGGGGTTTCCTGTATACTATTGACGGCACGGTAGAGTTACCCTGGCAGTTAGAAATGGTGTATCCCAGGTGATGCATGAAAATTACTTTATAGATGTTTTTATCGATACACTTATACAATGTTAGGTGGAAAATGTTTGGGAACTCTGTGACCTGTATGTTCACCCCCAGAATAAAAAATATCACTTATCATAGAGCTTCAGATAATAGCACGGGGACAGAGATACCATTGGCAACCCCACCCCAATCTCTGAAATCCTATGTTTTGAGTCCCATTATATGACAATATCATAAACTCATAGTAAAAAATAATGCTGGGTGTTTGGTTACTAACTTGGGTTTTAGCGTCATACAGTTCTGCTGCGACTCCGCTATTGTGATGACGCGCAAACGCCATACAGTGTGCTACGAGGGGGGAATTTTATTCATACAGTGGTCCTACAGCCTACTCTTATATCGAATTTCAACTCTCAACGGTTATTTTACGCACACGGGTCTGTGGGTTTTTCGACCCATTCTAACTACAATGCGTTGTCCCGGGGAGGTTCTTCTCGTCCTGCACCACACCGGAAACCCCAATGAACTTTCTCGGTTAACACAGGGATCGAACACGAGACGAGAAGTCTTATCCACTGCAGCCACCGTGGCTCCCGCCCAGCAAAGTGATGAATATATAATACCATAGCCAGTTGATGTAATGATAATAATAATATGTATACGAAAACAAGGGTAAGCTGTTATAAAAGTATAAATGGGTATAAAATATTAAATACAAAAAAAAAATTAACTCATTGCAGTGTCTTTTGATTATTGTATGATTCTGCATTAGATATTCTATAATTTAAAGGAACAATAATTGACTGGGAGCCCAAGGGACTGAGTTTAGATGAAAAGTGTACCAATTTTCACACATACGATATCAATGCATGCATATCTGGCATCACCAGAGTGTAAGTCTGTCGGGTATCTGGTGGTGGAATGATGAAGTACCATTTCCAGGCAGTTTGTGTGGCGGGGTACCCCCAACAGGCTTAAATCTGCACCACCTAAAACTTCTTGGAATTGTCACTGCCAGATAGTTTGTGCGGTTGGGGTAACCCTGACAGCCACCCGAAAATGTCACGCCCCGCTGCTGAGCTAGATTAGCTGTAGTCCGTACCACCTGAAACTGTTTTGAAGTTCAGCACAGGAATAATGAATGGCCACTACAAGACAAATTGCAAGGTGGTGTATCCCAGACTGACTCGTCCCAAATACCACGCCCCGCCATCCAGGCTAGATTAGCTGAAGTCCGTACCACATAAAACTGCTTGGAAATTTTTCAACACCCTAGGGATAACAATGCCAATTGTTAGGTAGTTTATGTGGTTGGATGTTCCCAACAGACATGACAGCTACAAACCGACCCTTCCCTAAAATTTGGCTATAACAGCTGAATCAGTCTTATGGGAATTTTGGGTATTACATATGTTTAGGAGTATGAAGGCTAATATCAATTATAGTTAATCGTATGGAGAATAATCAATCGAGTGAGAATCAACCTGGTTCACATCATGTTTTAGATGCTGTTACCTACTCATCGTGTATTGTTGCAATTTTGTGTGAGTAAATAATCGTGTAGAAATGTTTGTTAAAGCGTGAATTTCATATTTTCTAAGAAAGTCAAAACATTTATTTCCATGTTTTTGCTCAATAGGTCGTCAACTCACTATTGTACGAGGCATTATTTTCCACCCTTAAACATCTTTAACAACGAAAAGAATAACACAATTACCTCTCTTGTTTTCCATTCCCCTCATGCAATAACTATCTGCAAACGTTGGAATTTGAAGTTGAAAATGATATTTTTGCCAATTTCTCAACTGGCTTTAGTGAATTAGGCCTATAGGATTAATAGGGTTATTCTTTACCGAGGTAGGACTGTTTATAGATACCATCTATTTTAAGGCTTTATTTTAATATATTTTAAAAATATAACTTAAAAATATGAAATTGCAGCTTCAACTAATTTTGTAGATCCCTAATGGGTTCCTTCAAATCGATTTTGGTGTATAGGACCGTAATATTTTAAACATCAATGGTTGGTATGTCTATAGCCCGTGAATACATAATAACAATTAACCGTGGTAGTTTGTTTTTACTAAAAATAGATGAACTTATTTTACCTTAAAAGATAATAACAGCCGTTGTAGTCTTATTTGTTATATAATCTATTCTAAAAATATATACGGATTTTCCGTTATGTGGTCAAGAGTGGTAAAGAGTCATAAGGGGATTATTATGGCGGAATTTACTAATCATTCGACGAGCCTATGGCGCCCTGTTAGGGACACAAAATAAAATAAAAATATATATAGCCTGACATAGGTATTATCAAGAGCAAAAATTGCATAAAAAAAAACTATATTTTAAATTTTATTATCAAAAATTGGTAGGTCTAGCAATCAGAATTCGCAAGATATTTAACTAAGGAAGTTAAATTATTATTTGAGGAAACGGCTTTTGATATCCGGCAACACGCGTTTTAATCTCACAAATACCACTTTTTATGATAAAATAGCATTATGCAAGAGCAAAATCTGCTTATTACAGGTCTTTCTTTAGGTCTTAAATGTTATCAAAATAATCAATCAATTAGACATAAATTAACTTATCCAAGCCATAATAAACTCTTGATGTCGATTCTAGCCTTCGATGTTGGCGGATTAAATTTCTATATGCCGCTTAATGGCCATTGATAATTAAATCAATCAAGTGGATAATCGAGGCTATGTTGTTTATATTAATGATTTTAGTAATGATGACCGAGTCTATGTGAATATTTCACTCGCTTCGTTCTCAGCTAATAGTGGATCAATTAGACTGAAATTTTCAGCAAATTACCTTTACAATATCAAGTTTTTAACTATTATAGTGAGAACTGCCATCTCTTTATCTAATACCTCATAATGTATCTTTAAATGAAACATGTTGCCGCCATTTAATAAATAATGTACAAGAAAATGGAATACCGATTCGTCGCGTTATAGTAGAATAACTCATATTGTCTCCATATTTGTTTTCGTAATGGCATTAATACGCTTTCGTACAATTATATGCAGTAGCAGTCTATTTATAGTAGTGCGTCAGTCAAGAGCCATTTTCGGTGAAAAATGATTTGCGGAGAATGGGAATTCTTTGTTTCGAGGATATTTTCAGCCCGAATTGATAGTCGTTAACCCACACGTTAGCTGTACAAGAATTGTGACGATAATACAACACAGATTGATATAAAATGGGCAGAGGGGAACAAAGGTAAGATATTATTAGTTTACATGCATGTCGAGTAAAAATATTATTGATAAATTGAATAGTTAAATCTAAACGTTATGAATCATTCACGGCCACGCTGTCCATTTGGAGAGACTAATATTGTTTTATTGGGCTGTATTCAACTAAAAGATGACTTACAGCGTACAAACTGTGTAATTTGATGATGTGGGACTAAAACGATACATTCAAACGCGCCGCGAGAGAGAGAGAGAGAGAGAGAGTAGGTCATTTCGGGACTAACATATGGGAAAACCCACGAGGTTGGACAAACAATTCTACTCTTTGCCACGTACAGTCGGGGAATTGAAACCACACCAGTCATATTCAAACTATTATGGCGTACAGACTCTAGAAATGTTTGGTGGTTGGTGGTGTCAGAACCTGAAATGCTCGAAAAAAAAGGGACAGTTGGCGGTGCTTACCCCCCACCCCCAGGTTAGTTTGGAAAATTTGACGACCGTAAACGCATTGAGAGAGGACGAAATGGGATTTAACGTCCACTCGAAACAAACTAGGCGTAGGGGACTTTAGCAGTAGGGGAAACCGATGAACCCAGAGAAAGCCAACGGGGTTAGAAAGGCGACCCTAATCTTTGTCACGAACAAGTAAGGGAATCGAAACCACGCCACTTGACAGGTCTCAAGATGCAACGCGTAATGCTTTAATCATTCGGTCAGCATCTTGAAAAAAAATTTCTGCTATTCCAACCCACAACAAAATTTCCAGTCTATTTGCACTCAGTATTTATAGATACAGAATTATTTACAGCTCTCTTATTATCTGACTTTCCTTGGTACTTTTAAAATGACCCCAATAAAGAAATGTGACATTTATACACCCACGTTTAACATGGTGTAGACTATTATTTTGAAGGTGTGTTGCACCATACCATACGAAAGTTACGCTCGGAAAACTTTTGTCAGCTAAAACCAAACTTTCCAGTTGGTGAGTCACCGCCTTAATCACTCAGCCATTGCGTTCCCATTTTTAAACGCCAACATTTTCATGTGGACGTATATTGTCGTCGCCCCTGTCCGTCCGTCCGTCCGTCCCTCCGTCCACAATTTGTTTGTGGACTCTCTACAGGTCACAATTCTTATCCGATTTTGACGAAACTTGAAATATAGGTTTATCCCCATAAGATCTCGGCTGCTTTCGATATTGGCATCTATCGGGTCGAAACTTCATGGATTATGACCCCTGATTGTATAAAAAAATCATGTTTTTAACTTGTGGACCATATAGAGGTCACAATTTTAAACCGATTTTGATTAAAATTGACATGTATGTTTATAACCCAAAGATCCTGGTTCCTTTCGATATTTGCGCCCATCGGATTGTAACTTCCTAAATTATGGCCCCTTATTATCCGATTTTTTAAAAAAAAACAGGTTGCCAGGCAACGAAACATACGCTCACACAGCAGCCAAATCGCCCGGGCAGTCAACAAGAGTTGTTGCATTTTAAGTAATCATCAGAAAATCATAATTCAAACTCACCCATAACTACGGTGTAACTGTGATATAATCAAACGTTTTTTTTAAATCTGATAATAATTGTGACCACCAGAGGGACCACAAGCTAAAAAGGGTGATTTTTCGTACAACCAGGGGCCATAATTCAGGAAGTTAGGTTATAAATATGTATTTCAAGTTTCATCAAAATCAGTTCAAAATTGTGACCTCTATAGGGTCCACAACCTTGATATAACATATTTTCACACAATTTGCGTACAGACGGCGGCCATTTTATCCATCAACTCTGGTCCAATTTTCACGAAATTCAAATTCTCTCTTCATTACCATGAAACCGTGATATAATCAAACGGTTTTTTAAATCGGATAATAATTTTGACATCCAGAGGGACCACAAGCTAACAAAAGCGATTTTTCGGACAATCAGGGAACATAATTCAGGAAGTTATGATCTGATGGGCGCAAATATCGAAAGGAACCAAGATCTCTGGGTTATAAACATACATGTCAAGTTTCATCAAAATCGGTTCAAAATTGTGACCTCTATAAGGTCCACAACCTTGATATAACATATTTTCACACTATTCGCGTACAAACGGCGGCCATTTCGTCCGTCAATTTTGGTCCGATTTTCACGAAATTCAAACTCCACCTTCATAACCATCGAACGGTGATATAATCAAACGTTTTTTTTTAAATCCGATAATAATTTTGATCTCCAGAGGGACCACAAGCTAACAAAAGCGATTTTTCGGATAATCAGGGGACATAATTCAGGAAGTTACTATCCGATGGGCGCAAATATCGACAGGAACCAAGATCTTTTGCTTATCAACATACATGTCAAGTTTCATCAAAATCGGTTCAAAATTGTGACCTCTATAAGGTCCACAACCTTGATATAACATATTTTCACACTATTCCGATGTATTCGCGTACAAACGGCGTCCATTTTGTCCGTCAATTTTGGTCCTATTTTCACAAAATTCGAAGTCCACCTTCATAACCATGGAACGGTGATATAATCAAACGGTATTTTAAATCGGATAACAATTTTGACATCCAAAGGGACCACATGCTAAAAAGGGCGATTTTTCGGACAATCAGGGGCCATAATTCAGGAAGTTACGATCCGATTGGCGCAAATATCGAAAGGAACCAAGATCTTTGGGTTATAAACATGCATTTCAAGTTTCATCCAAATCGGTTCAAAATTGTGACCTCTACACTGTTCACAAGCTAAAAAACGTGATTTTTCGTATAATCAGGGGCCATAACCCATAAAGTTACAGTCCGATACATGCCAATATCGAAAGGAACCGAGATCTTAGGGTGATAAACCTATGTTTTAAGTTTCATTGAAATCGGATAAAAATTGTGACCTGTAGACTGTTCACAAACAATTGTGGACGGACGTCCGGACGGACGGACGAACGAACAGGGGCGACGACAATATACGTCCATGTGAAAATGTGGGCGTATAAAAACGTTTGTACGCGAATAGTTGGTAAATATGTCATATTAAGGTTGTGGACCCTATAGAGGTCACAATTATGATCCGATTTTGATGAAACTTCAAATGTGTGTTTATAAACCAAAGATCTTGGTTCGTTTCGATATTCAGGCACATCGGATCGTAACTTCCTGAACTATGCCCTTGATCGTACGAAAAATCGCCTTTATTAGCTTGTGGTCCCTCAGGAGGTCACATTATTACCTGATTTAAAAAAGCGGTTGATTATATCACCGTTACATGGTAATGGAGGTTGAGTTCGAATTTCGTGAAAATCGGATCAAAATTGACAAACAAAATGGCCGCCGTTTGTACGCGAATAGTGTAAAAATATGGTATATCAAGGTTGTGGGCACTATAGAGGTCACAATTTGAATTTGGTTTTGATGAAACTTGAAATACATGTTTATAAGCTAAAGATCGTGGTTCCTTTCAATATTTGTGCATATCGGTTTGTAACTTCCTTTCGATATTCTGGCACATTGGATCATAACTTCCTGAATTTTAGCCCCTGATTGTACGAAAAATCATGAGTTTTTTTTACCTTGTGGACCCTATGGAGGTCACAATTACTTTTCCGAAACCGTTTGACTACATTAATGATGGTTGAGTTTGAATTTCTTGAAAATCGATAATTGAACAGCTTTATATTAAATGTTTGGTATACTAAACGTTAGCATGGGACAGAACTATATATTCTTGATAAGACACATTCTAATACTCTTGAGAGATTATTTCCGGTTAATTAATGTTACAATCCCCGCTCCATGTTTTCCTAACTAGTTGGTTTTCTTTCCACAGATTTGAAATCAAATCAAGTTTTAAAATCAACCGCAGTTAATAATAAAAGAATTGAGATATTGAATTATGATTTTAAAATCAACTTGGGATATTAAAAATGAATTGAGGTTGTTGGCATTATCAAAATTGTCGTGGGATTTTAAAATATGTTTCAATTGATTATTCGATTTTATACTGAAGAAATAATGTTTGTCTATTTTTATTTAGTGTTCGTGGTTATGAATTTAAAGAAAGACTTGGCGCAGGTGCATTTGGTGAAGTTTTCAAGGGACGAAAAAATCAAACCATCTATGCTATCAAAAAAATACCAATTGGACTTAGAGAAGAACGTGCCAAAATAGAGAAGGAAGTGACGTCACTGAAGTATCTACAAAACGAAAATGTCGTTCGATTTATCGATAGTTTCGACGCAAATGATTCTGTTTTTATAGTCCTGGAGTTTTGTAACACCGGCGATTTGAATAGTTATATTTTGCGATATCCTTCGACATTCTCATCGGCAAGGTTAGATTTTGCCAACCAGTTGGCTAAAGGTGTGAGATATCTTCATGCTAACAAAATCGTGCACCGTGATATAAAGCCAGATAATATAATGATACACAACGATGGGATTATCTTTAATAATCTTGTTATCAAAATAGCTGATTTTGGTTTGTCAAGAGTGTGGGAAGCTTTTAATTACCAATCGCCCTACTACAACTTCCAGTATAGTCCTAAAGGACCACCTTTTTATACAGCACCAGAGGTTTATCATGATAATGTCACCATGAAGAGTGATATTTTTAGCCTGGGGTGTCTGATAATGGCACTGTTTTCTGGGACCACTATTTCCTGGATTGGGGGAAAACAGCTTTTGGCGCCATACATCGGGTCTCCGGTCTCGGCCAGAAAACAAATATCTGATGCCACAGAAGACGAGAAGCTGGCTTATGTCAGGAAATATATTCAGATTCCATGTGACCAAACAACTTTCCAGGATCTGGTTTATGGCATGGTCCAGAAGAATTGGCGAGATCGACCTAATGCTGATCTAGTTTACCAACGGGCATATGATATCATATCGAAAAGCTGGTGCTGTAATATCATCTAAGTGAACAATCCGATTGCTCAACATTCCAGTCCTATTATATACTATATCTACATGTATTCAATACTAACTATTTTAATTATTGTGTAAAGACAAAAATGGAAAATCAAAATCAACTGTATGTACTAGACAACATAATGTAAGAAATTTTAATCGGTTCCAATGTCTGTGGCCCCCAATCTTCAATAGAAGGCTTGATCTCCTTTTAACTACGTACATCTTATCAAGGCCTTCTCGTAATACACTGCATATTTTGGTACTAATTTCGATTGGGTACAAGCTAAGCTTGTGATCCTATCAATCAGATTCCTCAGTTGTCGCGAATACCAAGTCCCGAGCTTTCGAGCTAAAATGTTAACCTGTGATAATCGAGTTGTAGAGTTCAAGGTTTCAGTGGAGGTCGCTATGCTACAATCTCCGATTGTATGCTACTATTCACGTGTCTGTAGATAACGTTGCTATAAGTTCGGGAATTGTGAAGTAGCAACGTCCAGAATCTGGACTCCATGTGTTGTAAAACTCACCGTCTTTGCTTTAGCAACATGGTGGATCCAATGAGACAGGTGTACTTTAAAGCTCCAATAGCATTTTTTTAAGTTATATTTTTAAAATGTATTAAAATAAAGCCCAAAAATAGATTGAACCTATAAACAGTCCTACCTTGTTAAAGAAAAATCCTATTAATCCTATAATTCAGTACTGCCAGTTGAGAAATTGGCAAAAATATCATTTTCAACTTCAAATTCAAACGTTTGAAGATGGCCGTCCATGGAGAGGAATGGGAAAACAAGGGAGGTAATTGAGTAACTATTTCCTCAATCACCCTGTGTCACCCTTTATAATGCCCAAAAAATTTTGCCCAGGACCGTATAATAGTGAGTTGACAACCTTTTGAGCAAAAGACATAGAAATAATTATGTTTTGACTTTCTTAGAAAATGTGAAATTGGAACTTTAATACAAGTGGGCGAAGTATCAGATATAACGGGGTCACGGTGGTTCCGTGGGTAGGGCGCTGGATCACTAGATGCTGATGAAAAAGGTCCTCGAGATTTTTCCAGCACGGTTTTCTCCTTATCCGCGATGCGGGGCTGGGAGCAACGCCAACCTCTTTGGGTGGGGTGAAAAAGGTGACTTATGTATAACACTGACAGCAGACTAAAGTTCCCGCGGTAGTTAGAAATGGTGTAGGTCCTTTTTCATTTGATCAATTTGGAATTGGAATTAAGTGGCCTGTCGGCTTTCCGCAGAATAACAATTACATCACTTGTCATAGAACTTCAGACAGCAGCACGGGGACAAAGGTACTTTCCCCCACCTCTCCTTCCATCTTTGAAATCATTTGTTTTGAGACCCCATTACTAATTTTATGACTATAACATAAATTCATATAATGAATAATGTTGAGGGTGGGGGGGGGGGGCAAATGTGAAAATGAAAAAAAAATAAAATGAGGTTTAACATCCAACAGTTCTGCCCCGACTGGGTCACTAAAGGCGAGCAAACACCACACAGGCGCTCCCGCCCAGCAATATAATGAATATGCAATACCGTAGTCAGTTGATGTATTGATAATAATAAACACAAGGGTACAAATACATTGAACTGTTATAAGAATCTCTATACAATAATAAAAAAAAATTGTAATCTTTGCAGTGTCATTTGATTATTGTATGATTCTACTTTAGACAATTATAAAATTAAAGTAAGGAATAACATCCGGGAATAACATTCCCGGCGGACGAGATTTGCATTTAGCGAATTTAAAGTCTGTAAATGACCGTGGTGTGTCATATTCCTAATGCAATGGCCCGAGAAATTCCTCTCTGGCCATTGCTGGAATAGCGTCTGTTTCTTGAACGTATGCGGGAGTGTGTCTATTCTTTCCGTTCAATGAAAGCTATCACTTAAGTACAGCAACATGACAGTCCTTCGTTTAATCTGGGTCTTCCATAAAACTTTGGACAGTGATTAGTTTTACTACAGTATTCTGCTATGCACGGGTTAATTAGGCATAATAAAATCGTGAGCCATGACGTAACGTTATGTAAACATATTTGGTCCAATATTGGCACTCGTTTTAAATGTTAAGCTTTTGTAGGGCAGCTAGGGATTGGTTGGTAGACGGACTACTGACCAATCAAAATTTAAAACAACAATATCCACTCATAATAGCAGTGTGTTGTGGGATTACCTCTAATCAAACGAAACGCTGCGCGGAGTATGGTGGTATGTTGGAATATACAAATTGAATTAAATATATAAAGACCATAGGCGTAGGCCTACAGTGCAGGGACGTTATGGCGGATTTTCGGTACCGCGGTGTCTCAGTGAGTAAGATGCTTGCTCGTTCACATTGAGGTCACGTATTCTATCCAGCAGTGGTGTAGGACGCGGTGGGGGAGGCGACTGACAAGGAAGAGTGTATAGTAGTTCGGATCTGGTGAAAAACCAAACGACTAGACGTGTACCACTGGCAGCACGTTAATGATGTCCTGAAAATTGAAGCTGGCAACATCTATCTAATAGCACAATACGTCATGCCATATACATGTCCTCATTATAACTTTGTGCAGAAAAAATACAATGTCACCATTCTAAGAATACAGGAACCCCCACTGTCTAATAGTTCGGAATCATTGTGTATAAATTGATTTCATTTGTTTATGATAGCAGCGCTTGACTCAGGTTTTATGTTAATTTCATCTATTGGGCGCACATATGGCTGTCTACTTTATTGTAAAAACCTTTAAATGGGTGCATAAAGTTAATTCAGTATAAATCTACTACAACTCGATGCTTCGCTACAGTCAGATTAGTAATAATTGACATTATTCATGTCTGACCTACCACAAGTACACTTCATTCCACATTAAACAAACTATTAATAATACGTTATGATCACATCCCCTTCAGCTAAGACATGAATAACTATTTTTTATCCACATTATAATGTACATTTACAGTACAATATAACATTGGTTGCAAATATAGTTTTCTCTTTGTATGTACAAACCAATTTAGTGGAGAGAGAGAGAGAGAGAGAGAGAGAGAGTTTAACGTCATTTCGGGACTAACACATGGTTCTATTTTATTTCAATAATTCGCTTGTGCGTGGGTGTCTTCAGCAGTTGGAGGAAACCTTAGGCAACGGAGAAAACCCGAGAGGTTGGACATGCAACCCTACTCCTTGTCACGTACAACCGAGGAATCGAAACCACACCAGTTGACCCAATGAAAGACATTATGATACAGCGCGCACGTGCTAACCATTTAGCCATCCAACCCTCTATATATTAAAGATTCTTAATTATTTCCCACCAAATAAACTAGAGACCCATTAAAAACTACTCAATGTGATCGGTTCAGAAATAACCCGTTTTATAACGTTTATTAATAATTTAATGCAAACGTTTTACAAATTTTGACATGACAATAAATCCCACACGTTATTGGGTATTTTAAATCTTCATATTTATTCCCCCGTTAGAGCATAAATACAGTTTATGGAATATTTATGTAAACCGGTGTACCAGACTAGTCTAAGATTTGACATTCTTGAACTATTGATTTTTCTCAAGGTGTTAGTTAGATTATAGGCTATGTGTCATATAATAACATTCTTAGTGAAATTTTAAACATATTTGTTAAATTGATTCCTAGATATCGATATCGGTTTAAAACTGCGTATAGACAATTTATTTTATATATTTAGTTCATTTTATATATTATGTATGACATACATAATATAATTGATAAACAGCTAGCACACAATAAAGTAATTAAAATGGATATACGTGTATATATATACTCATCAATTAAGGCATCGGCTTGCTACAACATGGCTTTTCTATTCTTTAAAATTATTCAAATTAATAATCCCTTACCTCTTGTTTTGGTAAACTGTCGACAGCTAAAACTAATTATTATGTTGTAAATTACTTCCAAAGTTCTACGAAGTCCTTGTGGAGTTTTCAATATCGGCTATTTCTATGTCTATCCTTCAATATTCACTGTGCCACGCGCTAACATCTGTTACCACAAAGCGTGCGCTTCGCGAGCTTTCGTAGAGTATGGATCAATAAAAAGAAATGATTAATGGTAAAATAAAGTCTAACTTTGTATCTATATAGTTATTTAACAGCCAAGAACGCAATTCTGTTGTCGAATACGCGTTCAATTGCTCGGAGGTGAAATGAAATAGACACGCAATAGAAATGATAACACATATGTTAAGTTACATGTGTATATATATGTAGATAATTACGTACCGCTATAAAGGTCAATATCCGTGTGAAAGTAAGTTCATAAATATACACAATAGATAAACTAATTTTGTTTAATAAAAACAATTGTATGTGTTTGTCATCCTCGAATAAAAACAATATATTAGTCTTTTGCGGGGTTTTGTAAAGAAAGAATACTAATCTATAGTTGCATACATATCACACGAAAATCAAATTATTAAGTACAATACAAGCCTGTTAGGGAGTGGAGTCAAAAACCTCCATGTGTTATGATCATTATACGTCATTTACTGTGTTTTTTTTGTGTGCTTTGTTATTTTTTTATATTTTTTTGTAACTATAATATAGAAAAATGCTAGATGAATTTTGCAAGGGCGGTGGCACTGTGCCACCTCTTTGTCGAAATCGTTTGCAACAGTTGTCATATTATTTTAGCCTTCAAAATTAAATGAAAGTGGGATTTTACGTCCTGCTGCTTAGCATCAATTTGGCTTACGAAGATGGACATGCGTCATACAGTGTGCTATGTGGGAATTTTGGCCCCGACAGCGGCACTATGGCCTACTCTAATTTCGAAGTCCAACGTTCAAGGGTTCTTTTACGTCAAAAAACGTGCACACTATTGTGTCCACGTGACCTTGGTTTCTCGTCCAATCCCAACGTCCATTGTCCGTTGTCATATCCTCTGTCCTGCACCAGCGACAAGAGAGGGGGGGGGGGGGCACCAGGACCGTAACTAGCCCAGAGCAACGAGGCTGGCGGATAGTGTTCTCATGGGTGCTGTCAAATTGTCGGACAATGCATATCTATTGGATTTTTTATGGTCGACAATTATTTCACAGGAGGGGGGGGGGACTTTTTGCAGCTGTGCAGGGTATGGCCGACCTAGTAATGAGCGATGTCTAGCATAGTCATTCGAATGGAACAGAAATCCCATGTACCCTTTAAAGGGACAATAACATTCTTGCTGGCTTGGTAGCTCCAGAAAATAAATAATACCCTTATTCTAAGAACTAGATGTTTTAATGTCCTACATGTTGTGTAAATTATCCATTACAACCTATTTTACTTGTCCAGAGAGTTCGAAAATATTTTAAAATCCAAGTCACATTTGAAAAGGTTTACGTTAGACTTTTCAAATCAATTGGTTGAATTTTTCCAATTTTTTAAAATAGGTGTGTTAAGATGAAATTTATATCATCATTTAATTGGAATATTCTAAAATAATACGATTGGTTGACCAGAATGAAGATTGGGACATATTTTTCAGTTACAACAAGAGTGTTATTGGGGCTTTAACGCGATAGAGAGTATATGGAAACGCTGTTATCTAGGTAAAATTCACCTCATATAGAACACAACTAGATGTATGTTTGTTTTCGTTATGCCGATTGAAGCAGAAAAATAGGAAGTTAATAAATCCATTTCATTCAAAAAATTTTAACGGCTTATTCAATCATCATCCTTTCTACGAAAGGTGTGTATAAAATAAATACTCGCATAATTTTTGACTGTGTCAGTCTGCACACAGAGATCCACCTACTTGATAATTCTGCACACATATACATCTACTTCCTGCTTCGAGAATAGATCTCTGTCCTACCTGGTCGACATTTATCCAAAAATTAGTAAACTGATTTGTAATGCAGTTCTGCTCCCTATCACAGCTGCAATACACACAAGGATTGAATCATTTTTTTCAATTTTATTAAATAGAACCAAAATAAATACTTGATAAAATTTTCGACTAGAATCATCCATATACATGTAGAACTAAAATGTCGGTCAACTAGCTTCGTGTCAGCCTAAGTTTAGTATTATAATTATTAAAGGTCCATGATGTCCTGTCTATTTCACAGGGGTATTCCGAAGGCTCTCGTCTTATAAATCAATGAAAGATGATTGACCTATATAAAGTTCATAATGCGTTCTACGTGTGACGTCACATCACATGGCGTCGATCATTGGCTCAACAGCTCGTGCAATGTTTCCATACGGGCAGGGGTGTAGCCGTGAAATATATATTGGGGGGGGGGGGCGCAACGGGGTGGGGGGGTACCCCATAAATTTTGTTTAAAGTCTCAGTCTGCTGTTAACATCACACCAACAGGGGCGTAGCCGTGAAATATATATTGGGGGGGGGGGTCCGCAACGAGGTGGGGGGTACCCCCATAACTTTTGTTTAAAGTCTCAGTCTTCTGTTAACATCACACCAATAGGCCTACAATGTTTATCATGTTTACAGACATTAGCACCGGTCTTCCCCGAGAGGCGAAGAAGCGTGGCTTACTTACCCCCACCTAAGAAAATTTTGGAATATTTGACGGCTGCAAACACTTTTTCCTGCTATTTCAGTCCATGAACAAAGCAATTTCAAAGTGGCCTGATATAGCCTAATTAAGGTGGCTTGCTGACTCGAATTCCAATCACTCGTTTACACCCACGAAGACGGGACCGTTGGCAGAAAATTTGGAAAATTGACCTGCCACATACACGTTTTCCTGCTATTCCAGCCTGTAGTCTGTGAATACAACAACTTCAATTTGTTCCAATATAGCCTACCTGGCTGCCCAGAACCAATCAATCGTCGCGGGCTATGGGAGACTCACCGTCTCGGAGAAAATTTTGAAAATTTAACCACCGCAAATGCGTTTTCTGCTATTCTAGCCTGTGTGAGCAAGTCCAAAAGTATCCAATGGTTCTGTAACCGAAATCCCACTCTGAATTCCAACCATCCGATCACACTGTTGCAGTTGCATTCACAAAGTAGAGTGGCCCCAGACAAAATGTTTTAATCAATAGTCAACGCAGTACAAATTCGTGGTATTCAATTAAAAAAAAAGTGAAATAAGTGTTTTATTAGGACTCGATGACAGTTAGGGAACAAAAACTAGAAATGCCCGAAGCAGGTTTACGGGCTGCGGCCAGTTTTCTTCGACCTCTCAAGAAAATTTTGGAATATTTGATGGCCACAAACGCGTTTTACTGCTATTCCAGTCCTAAAATTAGTGTTTTATTAGATTTCGGGCACTTTACTTTGCCAAATTTTGGGGGGGTCCAAGTATATTCAGACCCCCCCCCCCCCGGAAAACAATTGGGGGGCCGGGGGTCCGACCCCACCGGACAACCCCCCCCCCCCCATGTGTGACGCCCATGCATGATACGGGTAACGTGGACTGGTTCGGACAGAATGGTGCCTTTTCACCATTTAATATATTCATTTACATATTCTTAACGAGATATACTTAAAACACCTGCTTCAGTAAACAAATGTTCTAGAATTTAATTTGCAGAAAGAAAAAAGTTAATATTGCGAGCTCATTTTAAAACCCTCACCGATGGCATCCCTCTCAGTGTTAGCGGACTTGCTAATATTCACTGTTGATCAGTGTGGAAATAGTCCACTCATACTGTTTGGGAAATACTACGCTGTGCATTCTAATCTTATTTTAAATTTTTCCAGTTACAATAAAAATAATTATTCCCCGTGGAAGAATTGTTTTAAACAAGGCGAATTCACTGATCCTAATAGATATCTGATTAAGGGAGATAATTTTCAAGAACTCTTCAATTTGGAAAATACGTTCGCTGTTATAATGTTTGTCTCGATTAAAAAGTCTGTATATTTCTCGTAATATACGTTATGTGTGATAACCGAGTCTACAAACTACATCCAAAATGGCTGCCCGAAGTAAGAAACACAAGTGGTCCATTGATTTTGCTGGTTCTGGCAGGTTTGTTCCGTCAATTTCAGGATCAAAACAGATTATTTAGATACTATTTTTAACCAGTTAAAAAATAATAGTTGGTTTAAACAATAGTCTTCTATAAATTTCTTACATTTATCATTATTAAATGGGGTTCAATGACGACAAAATTGCTAAAACAGTAGCTGCCAAACAGTACAGATCACTTTTCTTATGCCCGAGACTGGCGAGACTCCGTCCCCAGGGTAGTAGCAATATAGTACTATGGACCCACATCTAATTTAATGCAATTCACTACTAAATCTTACTTGTCATCCCTGTTTAGTGTTTAGTCATTACAATGTTTTTGATAATCAATAATAGTCCTGTGGCTACCCACACTCTTCAACCCAGCTAATCTAATCCTTTCCACTACACTTGTACTAAAATTGACAATATTTCTAATATATTGTCTTTAATTAAAAAAAAATTATCTTTATTTCTCTGCAAAGCCAGAACAATTTAAAGTAACTATTGCAAACAGCATGCATGCAAGAAGGCGAAAAATCTTAAGGGCACTCAAGTATTCCTGTTGACGAGTTAACTAGTTACTATAATGCCTGGAGTATGACGGAAGGCATCAGTAGTGGAACCATTTCTACGAGTTAACTAGCGTCCGTCTATCTTAACTGATCGTACTGATACATCCTTTAATTATTATATAAGATTACTGATGTCTGTTTTGTTATTGTTTATTATTTCAGATTACGATCTGTTGTAGCATCAAGTGATATTGTTTCACCGGTCGGCTTTATGGAAGGTTCTGTGGTTTCTGACAGAACAAAAGATGTTGATCCCAACCTTATTGTTAAGGTACATTTAATAATAAAACTACAATAATATATACTTGTCTCGATTCAGAAGTATTCAAAACATTACCATATCTTAAAAATGAGCTAAAAGATGTCTTCACAAGTTTGGTATACCATGCCATTTGAGATATTCTGTAAGACGATAAATTAAAGCCCCTGATGTTATGTGTATTTAAATAACACATAATAAAATTTATTCAGTGTAAATGTGTCATTCAATTAATGCAATTTGAAGGGGGGGGGATATATTGTACTCTTTACACTAATTAACAGATAAATACAATATGATTGTGTTATATGATTGACCTTCCATTGATTAATCACTGTTGATTATTTGATTGTATTAAGAGGTATGTTTGACGATAATTTTTTGTTCATATTAATTCCCGTTTTACAGTATTGATGATCAATCCTAGTTTTTTTTTAATCAATGATGAATATATGTATATTTTTATAGCGATCATGGGATATAGCGTTAGCACCAGTAAAACAAGTTCCTATGAATATGTTTATTATGTGGATGGCTGGTAATTCTATATCTATATTTCCTATAATGATGGTTGGTATGATGTTCATACGACCAATCTACGCCATACTGGCTTTACAAAAAAGTAAGTACTGCAACATCTTTAAATCGTCGACTTAAAATCTAATGATTTCATTTAATTTTAACTATATTTATTTCAAATGAATCCAATATTCATATCGCTTGAAGGGGATCATGGTGGCTAAGACGCTGGCTCGCTATCCTGGAGGTTGAGTGTTCGACCCCTGCATTGACTGAGCATCAACAAGTTAATCCAGTTTTTACAGCGTGGTTCCTTCCTTGTCAGTGATGCAGGACGATGGGCCTGACCTAGACAGATGTCTGGTCATTCGGATGGAATGAAAAACCAAGGTCACTTGGACACATTGCATGCACATAAAAGATACCTTGGCAGATAGCTGTAGTGCCGCTGTCTGGGCAAAATTTCTCTAACAGCACACTGTATGCCTGTCTTCATTAGCCCAGTTCGGAGCAGAACAGTAGGACGTTAAACCCTGTTTCATTTCATATTGCTAGGTTTATATTTGAAAAAATGTGAGATGCGCATTGAGTTGAAATTGCTCAGCACAAATCTTGGCTGAAACCAGTATATACTGTTGATAGGTGTGTATACGGAGGTCAGAGGACATGTTATCTCGGCGTCAGTACAATTATCCAGACCGCAATGCTATTGCAGTGGTTAGTAATGATATGTAAGGTTCATGAATTTTGTTTTAAAAATGGTATTGCTAATAAAATAAACTAGTAATGAAGCAAGGTGAAAACGCTTTTCTATAATAATTGATTTAACATTTCATTTTAGCTTTTAAAGATATTGAAGGTGAACAAGCACCATTTCAGAAGCTAGTTTTTATACTGGGTAATGTGTTTTGTTTAGCGATGGCTGTTTATAAATGTCATGTGATGGGTTTACTGCCAACACATACATCTGATTGGTTAGCCTTTGTTCAACCTCAAGAGGTAATTAATATTTTCATAAAGATACATTATGGGAGATTAGATTAGGAGTAGGCAGTTCCGACTATAATAGTTTAAAACTAGCTAATGTAAAGGCAATTTGCTGAAAATTTCAGTCAAATTGATCCACAATATAAACCATCCCACAATAATCATAGTCTCGACTATCGTTTTAATCATTAAAGTGTGAAGGAAAGTCAATCGGATCATAATCCACTAAAAGCTACAATGCCATCAAGATTATGGCCTGGATAAGTTTATTAAAATTGTAATGTGCATCAGTGTAATCTCTGCTGAAACCTTTATTGGAAAAATATAACTTTCCATTTAATTTTTATATTTTTTTTCTTTCAGAGGATGGAGTGGTCTGGAGGGGGTGTAATTCTCTAAATGTTTTAATATTTAAGAAATTAATTAATAATAAAAACAAGTGTATATTTGAGTATGAATGTGAATAGTATGTATGAAGATATCAGAACTTATTAAATAAAATCTCATCATCTTTAGTTTTCATCTTGTTAAATATCTATTATCGCATCACTAGTGAGCTTCAATCGTCCACACGGATTGACACCTCATCATTTAACAGTGAAAAGTTGCCCAGTAAAAGTGACTGGGCTCCAATTATTTTCGACATTGATTCAATAGGACAGTCCCTGAACGTTCTGGCTGGGTGTAAGGAGACCATGTTCAGAGCTGAACTAATAATGACTAACCAAACCCATTCCTTTTCCTCCCCTCCTGTAGATGTTCCTGTCTTTTCCTGAGCACATATCGAAAATCTCGTATTGAAAGTCCTGAATGACACTGGTGGAGGAAATTTGACAAAGAGGGTTGTTTGCTTATACAATCCTTTATGGAATAGTTATGAAAATCTGTGGTAGAAAGCTTATGACTCTTCAATTACTGCAAGATATATTGTCTCGAGTGTTGGGACTTCTCAGTTAACCTGATAGGTACCTTCTTTGAGCGGCATTTAGCAATTGACATATGTAATAAATACAAAAACATATTATGGAACACAATTACTATTTTAATTTAAGCGACGTTTCGTTGAGGCTACTCTCACTTGAAAACGTTGAGAGAAGCCTCAACGAAACGTTGCTTTCATTAAAATAGTAATTGTGTTCCATAATATGTTTTTGTGATAGGTACCTGGTTATGAATACAATAGCCATATCTTTTTCTAAAACAAATTTAAAGATATTTTGTCATCTAGTATTTATTAAAAGATGCTACTACATATACAATTTGTTTTATAATATAAACAGTATACATGTATTTCATTATTATACTAATAATAGTGTTTTATAAAATAAATTAATGAGGACAAAAATACATGGACGGTTAAATACATCAAATTATATTTGGAATATCACAGACAGTAGTTCGAACATTTAATATAGAATAATCCTTAAAATAAAACAGGTCCACAAAGCACATGGTGAACTTAAATATCAAATAAAATACATGCAAAGTAAAAACATATTCCTGAAGGCTGAAGCCATTCTAAATACCATTATCACACTGGATTGCAATAAGCAATTGTATGAGAGGCTCTACTAATCAAAATAGTCAACACAACCTCTGCTGTTTTCATGTACCAGTACTTCTATAAAACTTATAACTATTATGCATCACCGAAATAGCCTTTGATTAATTTTGGACACCTGTAGTTCTTTAATTAAATCAATTCTAACAGCATAAAAAGGCCAGGTACCTAGAAAAAGGTTGGTTTTTATGTTCAACCTACATGTACCTTAGAGGGGAAGATAACTTACCCAAATACCACCTTATCATAGTAAATGTAGCAATGAACTGACAATGTTCATATTTATATAGTTAATGTGAGGAAAATAAATGAAACAAAATAAATGATAATTAGACACTGTATGATATGTGAGAACATTTAACTCTGACGATAGACCTGAATAAAACAATATTATTCGAACATACTAGTATTCTAATTTACTTTGTACAAAAATATTTCATAACAAAAATAAGGATAATTCTAAGCTTGGCTAATCAAATGATACTACTACTTGTACTACAAATTTAAATTATGTTTATTAGTTTTAATTTGCATCACTTAATCATGTACAGGCATTAAAAAAAACTTGTAGTTAATAAAATAACTTAAAAATTAAATATGTATGAGTAAAAAAATTAATTAGAATGTTCCTTCTACTAATTCTTTATCAATAGCTTCTAAAGCTGCCAAACATTCTACAGTAACTTTCATATTACCAATTATTGTCTTCTCATCATTAAAATCATAAACTGAAAGTTGAAAATATAATTAACAATTCTGACCAGTGTCTTAAATAATTTAACATCACCTGTTATTAATACTACTGAAAAATGAAATGGTGTACTGTCACAATGTAAAGGGGAAATATATAAGACTCTATTTCTGGGTTATTATTCCATGTTGAAATGGGCACTGTTTGTTTTTTCAATCGGTTTTGTTGCTGACAGCTCTAAAGATATCTATACTATACATCTGTACACACATTAATCTTTTACAGTAGCCATGCCCAGTGCTGATTAGACATTTCACAGTTGAATAAAGTGTTGTGTTTCCATGAAAACAAATTTGACTTGGTTCTTGTTCAAAGTTGGGAATGTCAAGTGGTCTTGTTAAGATTAAGATTGCATGTTAATAATAAGACTGTTATATTGCAAAAACAACAGTGTGCTGAATAATAAGAGAGGCATTAATCAGGTCATTTTGGGACATATATATATATTTTTTTCAATAATCTGCTTATGCGCATCATAAGTCAACAGAGTTGGAGGAAACGGGAGTAATCTGAGAAACCCACAAGGTTAGACAGGAAACCTGCAATGCCACATCCTTATGTTCTACTGTGCATGCATTAGACCAATGGGTCACCCAACATCTATTAATGGAATGAAATGGTGTTTAGCCATCCTACCCACAAGTTAGAAAAGTTAGTCAGCCCTGCTGTCTAATTCCCTGAAATGAAAAATCCATGAGTAGTGGAAATATTCCTGAAAATTTATAATTTCTCAAATGAGATAATAACTTACTATCTAGATCTTCATCTTTAATATTCTTTTTAGAATGTAGAATATCTGGTATACTGACAAATGCTACACCAACATCTTCACATTCACCATCCTTATCAGTAGGTGGTGGTTCACTTATTACTTCAAATCTTAATCTGGTATAAAAGATAGACAGAAGGATGAATTCAGGTATATAAAGTGCAGGGTTCTTAATCCATTTTGAAATGAACCGGCCACGGGCACCCCTAACGGATAGTCGTCTTTTAAACAACAGACATGTTTGTTTATGCATACTTTATTCACGTCAATAATTGCATAACGTATTCCGTATATTATAATAATAACTTCTAATAAACAAAGCCTGTGTTGCTATTCCATACTAGTATTCATAGATCGATACAATATCTAAAATTTATAGTCAAATTTTGGCAACTTGCATAATCTACTTTTAGTAAAAAGAAAAACTACAAGCAAATAGAAATAAGTTTGTTTTTAATCATTTTATACGTAAACACTTGTCAATATATATAAGTATATTTGTAAGCACATGTCAATAATAAAACAATGTAGCACAAATTATTTTCCGTGAATAGTTGGGCACATGATTAATCATCACCTGACTTCTTGATATGGGTGGATGATGAGTGGTGATTGGTTAATGAATTCTACAATTCGGCAAAGCCGGCACATTAGCCAAATATATCAAACATGTTTTATTTGGGCGAATTATTAGGCTGAATGACAGTGGAAACACTAGGCAAATTTCAGTGCCAATTGATTTGGTCAAATCATTTGGCTAGTGTGTCCACTGTTTCAATGAGAAATTATGTGCCAGACATGTAATCATGTCATTGTTATTATTATTCACAGTATTATCCAATTGAAAGAAATAATTTTTAATTAAAACTTTTCAAATTAAGTTTTTGATTAAATGGTAAGAACAGCATTCTCTTTAAAAAGAGTAAAAATATGAAAAGAGTCAAAATAAACATAACATACCTTCCTTTATCTGGGTCGCTAGGTAACAACATTGCTGCCAGTTTTTGTCGTCTGTCATAATTTCTTTCCAAATCAACCTGGATTGCTGAAATTACAAAATAGAAATTAATCATATTGTTCTAATGAACTATATTTCAGAAATAACCATTCACAACAATAATGTTTTTGTAATATTTATAAAGATAGGTTGCCAGGCAACGAAACATACGCCCACAGCAGCTAAATCGTCCGGGCAGTCAACAAGGGTTGTCGCATATTTTTACTTTGTAATACACTAAAAACTGATTAAGAGTAACAACTCATTATGTAATTATCAGAAAATCATTAGAATTTGATTGCTTTTTATAAAGTTTTAACCCACGCTAACAATTAGTATATACATGAAACATTTAATATCATGGATTTAGCTGTTCAGTTATCTAAATTCCTTTAAAATCAAAATACTTGTTCGTTTCAACACCTTAAACTCTATGTATCAATCTGAAGTCAATCGGATGGTAACTTTGAACTCTATAGCGTCACAAGAATTTTTGAAGTTATCAAGGGAGATAACTCTGGCAGTAATTATTTGAAATCGCTGAAAATCATTAGGCTTCTTCGTCTCATGACCTTAAACACTGTGTATAAATCTAAAGTCAATTGGATATTAACTTTGGCCTCCAGAGCGTCCACAAGATTTTTTGAGGTGATCAAGGCCCATAACTCTGGCACTAATTATCGGAAATCGCTGAAAATCAATAGGCGTCTTTGTCTTATGACCTTAAACACTGTGTATAAATTTGAAGTCAATCGGATATTAACTTTGGCCTCTAGAGCGTCCACAAGATTTTTTGAAGTGATCAAGGGCCATAACTCTGGCACTAATTATCGGAAATCGGTGAAAATCAACAGGCTTCTTCGTTTTATGACCTTAAACACTGTGTATAAATCTAAAGTCAATCGGATATTAACTTTGGCCTCTAGAGCGTCCACAAGATTTTTTTAGGAGATCAAGGGCCATAACTCTGGCACTAATCATCGGAAATCGCTGAAAATCAATAGGCGTCTTCGTCTTATGACCTTAAACACTGTGTATAAATTTAAAGTCAACCAGATATTAACTTTGGCCTCTAGAGCGTCCACAAGATTTTTTGAAGTGATCAAGGGCCATAACTCTGGCACTAATTATCGGAAATCACTGAAAATCAATAGGCTTCTTCGTCTTATGACCTTAAACACTGTGTATAAATTTAAAGTCAATTGGATATTAACTTTGACCTTTAGAGCGTCCACAAGATTTTTTAAAGAGATCAAGGGCCATAACTCTGGCACTAATTATCGGAAATCGCCGAAAATCAATAGGCGTCATTGTCTTATAACCTTAAACGCTGTGTATAAATTTAAAGTCAATCGGATATTAACTTTGGCCTCTAGAGCGTCCACAAGATTTTTTGAAGTGATCAAGGGCCATAACTCTGGTAGTTATTATCGGAAATCGCTGAAAAACAATAGGCTTCTTCGTCTCATGACCTTAAACACTGTGTATAAATTTAAAGTCAATCGGATATTAACTTTAACCTGTAGAGCGTCCACAAGCAATTGTGGACGCCGGACCGACGGACGGGGGCGACGACAATATACGACCACATTTCAATGTGGGCGTATAAAAATAAATATAACTTTTTATACAAGTATCCCTTTTTTTCAAATTTGCTTGATGTGGGACACTGCAGTAAACAAGAATCTTAGGCATTGTTCAACCCCCACTACTCCTCAGCTTCATCAGTATCTTAACTGGCAACAGTTTAAGGCAAATATATCTATGCTTTATGGATGAAATAGAGAGAGAAATGGGGTTTAACGTCCAATCGACACAAACAAGGTCATTTCTGGACTAACATATGGTTTAATTTTATTATAATAATTCGCTTGCGCGTAGGGGTCTTTAGCAGTGGGAGGAAAACCCAGGTTGAGACGGCACCCCTATGTCCATGCCACATACGCTCACACCAAGGATCAAAACCACAGACCCAAGCCAGAGGTGACTGGCCAGCTAGAGGTCGAAGAGCGTCACTCTAGACCACTAGGCCATCCCAACCCCCCCCCCCCCATGGCTGAAATAAAACAAAAACCTAAAGTGAACAGCAGCATACCATACAGAAATGAAATGAAATGGGACTTAACATCCTACTGTTCTGCTCCTACTGGGCTAACACCATGTATAGTCTGGTATGAGGGAAATTTTGCTTATACATACCCAATAGATAAATTCTATGCATCTTTTTGATTCAATGCATGTCTGTTTATAAAAAACAAAATACATTTTTCTATCCAACTTCACCTCCCCCATCCCACAAATTCTAACTCTGCCTTGAATTGGGGGAATAAATCCTTAAGAGATTGAATGCAAATAAATAACTTACTTTTGCTAAAATTGAATTGGATATGTTTTCCATTTCTTGGTTTCGGTAAAGAATAAGGTGTTTCTGTTTCATCAGCTGGTAGACCTAAAAACCTATATCCCACATATAATCTGTTTATATTATCATTCTGGGCAGCATTAGAATCTTCTTCTAATGATAGATTAGATACAACTATGATCACAGTATTTCCCTTAAAATAAAAATAAAATATTAATACATTTCCCTTATAAAGCCTGAATGAATGTGGAGCAAGATTGCTAATATTCATTTATCCCGATGTGATTAAAATAAAGATCTATATTTCTTTTTTTATACTTTCGATGGCCTACACCTACGTGAAGATCTGACTAGTTGTAGTAAAAGGTCGCATCACAGGATTACCAGCGGCTTTAGACCCTATGATGTCAGACAATGATTAATCAATATATAAGCGTTGACAATTCTAGTGGTTTACCCACAGCTCCGTGTATTGCACACCAAGAATTCGCCATATGGTTTCATTGGCTAATCCCCCATGCCATCCAGAACGTAGGTTATATAACAACTGTTTCAGATCCTAGTGTAGTACAGACAAAAAAAACAAAATTTTGAACTATAAAAACGACACGAAATAGGATATGTCAATTAATTAGATTCACATTCATCCTTGCATTTAACTAATACAAGGACTGAAATGTTTTCTTCTGATAGTTATCTTGAAAATGTCCATGGACAGCAGATTTCTGATATAATCAGACCAGACACAGTGATGTCAATAGACACAGAATCTTATGATAGTCACTATTTTACGTAAGAATTGATTGATTTTCATAGTTTTTTGACTAATAATAATATGCATTTTAATAAATTTCTTTTAAATGTTTATGGACTGAAAATCTACATTTGCTGGAATATTGTCTTACTTTAAGCGATTTTTATGCCCTGATATTAGTTCAATACCAATGCTATGATCATATTGATTCCCTGTTAAATTGACATTGATCCAAATAAATTTGTTTCTATTAAATTAAGAAAAGTATTTACTCTTTCAAGAAGACTTAACATAATAGATTTCAAATCTTAAGGATAATGCTATTTAAAACGATTGTACTGAACAAGGTCCTTGAGATAGTCATTACCTTTTTGATGTCCTTAATTCTCTTACGATCGGCAACTTTACCACGAATAACAACACCTTCACTATCAGTTTCTATTCTTTGAGGTTCGGATTCCGATTCAGATATTTTCACTTCATTTCCTGAAAACATAACAGAGACATTATCTAACAAAAAATATTGCTTATTAATATTTTCAAACAATTTGAAAACTTATCTTAAGAATTCTTATACTTATAAAATATCATTAAAAGATTTGATAAAAATGTACCTTGTTCCATTTCTTCTTCATCATTTTTACTCCGTAAACTTGATACTGACTGAAAAACATATATTTACCATAACTTCAAAATAAATAAAATGAAATTGGCGTTTAACGTCCTACTGTTCCACTCCGACTGGGCTAATGATGATGGCCATATGCCTGCCATACCCTGTGCAATGAGGGAAATTATTAAATTCCAACTACCAAGGAATCTTTTACATGCACAACAATGTTATTCACACGACATGTCATTGTCATGCCCTCTATCCTGATGAACTTTCTCAGCCACTTAAAGTTACATTATGTGAGATAAGATAAAGAGATGGCAGTTCTCACTATAATAGTTAAAAACTAGATAGTGTAAAGGTAATTTGCTGAAAATTTCAGTCAAATTGATCCACTATTAGCCGAGAAAAAAGCGTTTGAAATATTCACATAGCCTCGGTCATCATTACTCAAATCATTAAAATAAACAGCATAGTCTCGATTATCCACTTGATTGATTTAATTATCAACGGCCATTAAGCGGCATATAGGATTTTAATCCGCCAACATCGAAGGTTAGCCTTGACATCAAGAGTTTATTATGGTCTGGTTGTGTTAATTAATGTCTAATTGATTATTTAGATAACATTTCAGGCCTAAAGAAAGACCTGTAATAAGCAGATTTTGCTCTTGCATAATGCTATTTTAAGCACAGTGGCTCCCCTACTTTAACTCAACATTTAAAGCAGCTGATTGTGGTCTAATTTTCCGTGGCTCAATTCAAACTAAGATGTACTTTCCTTGATAATCTTATATTCAATTACGGAAATAAAACCGAAATATAGACAAGTGAAAGACTTCAGACTTGGAATTAAAAATACTAAAATTTATTAGGTGACGTTGGCTATATATTGTCTGTAGAGGATACAGAATGTGGCAAAACATTTAATTGAACCATTAATAAATTGATAACCTTTTTTTTCTCAACTGAACTTTTATTTTGCAAGATATTAAGAATCCCTCAAATGACAATTTAATTAAAAATATTTACAGTATTTTTTACCTTTGATCACCTGAACTAAGTTTAGTATTGTTGTTCTAATGCGAACTGCTTTGGAGATAATTACATTGAAGAACAATATCATGTAGACCTAATTTAATTCTATTCTAGTAAATACAATTAATCTTTCTCAGTGTAAACAAAAGAATCATTAGCATCATATTACATCAAGTTATTTGTGTCGAGCCGAAGAAATTTTCACAGTCTCAATCTGGATTTTCCATACTCACAGACTAAGAGGAGAGAGAAACAAATTGTTTAAAAAAATGAATACAGAATATTGTACAATGGTATCTATTACTTACTCTTGGGCTATCTTTGGGGCTTGGTTTGGGACTTTGTTTGGGACTTGGTTTGGGACTTGGTTTAGAGCTTTTAGACATCAGTGATTCTGAAAAAAATATAAAAAAAACCCCAATCAACATTGATAATGATTGAAAAAAAAGTGAAAGTAAAGATTTTAAGATGAAATAAAGGAATAATAGGTTTAAAGAATGAGTATCTGTCTACATCGTATTACCTATAGTATGTTCTAAATAAATTCTCAATTGAGTATACATAAGAATATACTAAGTTAACTAGTGTTAAAGTTGTATATGTAATTACAGCTAAAGTAAATAAATTTAATAGATATCAATTACATGTACATATAAAACAATCTTTTTATATACTTTTAAAAAGATACATGCAAATAAAATATAGTTGATTTTAAAGGGACAATCCCGATAAGAACAGAGTCTCAAAAATTAAAGTCCGAGCATTTATGAAATTTATGGACCAAAATATAGAGGCATGGTATATATACCTTGGCTCAATGTTTCAGCTCAAAATATTGAGTCGTTTTGACGTTAACGTCAACACTGCTTATCCGGACACGTAACCCTTTTAAGATTTCGGGTCAATTTTTTGATTGGGTGACCTGATAATCGATTCTTGTTTCTTGAGAGGTCTATACAGTGAATGACCCATGTACTGTACTGATAACAAAAGGTAAATTTCGTTCGTTCGTTCGTTCGTGGGGTTTAACGTCCACTTCCACCTAAGGTGATATCGTAGACAAGGTGTTTCCTGGGAAACTAGCCTGTACCAGCCACAGAGGGGAGGGCTGGGTTGGCTTGTGTTAAGACATAGTGTCTTTGCGGGGCAGCAGCCATGATAGGTCTCATCACGGAGAAGGCACCGGGTAAGAAAAGGAAGGATGGCAAGAAGACGCTTTCGGGTCCGCTTTGCCATACGTGCTAGAATAGTAGCGGCTATTAGGAAGTGGGGAGGGACTGGCGGCGTGGCCGAAGGCCAGCCGTCAGTGTCGATCCTAATTGTTCAGTAAATAGCTTTCTAAGGGCTGGGCGTAGTCTGGCCGTTGGCCCTCACCAGAAACAGAAAACGGCCCCGGGTTTCTAGACGTCCCTTCACGTAGGGGCGTCCTACCAGCATTGTCCCTTGGGGTGATCACTTATGGATCCCGCTCGTTCGGGTCAGGTAAATTTCACCTACATATCATTTTTATAGAAAAAAGTCTGGTTTTATCCAGATACTGTATAATACAACAGTCTCCATTTCCAGATGAAGACTGTCAGGTTTAAGTTATTTACAAGCGCATCACAAATATCGGTTAGTTGGTCGGCCTTAGATAATGGGTTATAAGGGATTTTAACACAAAATTAAGCAGTTTTATTCCCCAAAAAGTTATCGGGATTGGCCCTTTAATATACATTTGTGCAAATGTTAGAAATTGTTAGTGAGGCATGGCAAATTTTAGTTAATTTACAGATTCCCCGGTTGTATGTGACAAGGAGTTAGGTCGCCTAAAGACACCTACACTCAAGTTAGTCGCTCAGTTAATTTACATGTGACTTTAAAGAGGCTGAATATGTAGAAAAATATGTTTCCTATTAAGGCTAATCATATATCCCGCCTTGACTTAAGAACAATAGCTGTTTGCCACGAGAACTAGACTGTTGTTTCTTTCAGTAACTTTACAACAGATAATATTATATTAGAGTCGAATTACTACTACTACTACTACTACTAGATGTTAAGTTACACTGTTAGAACTATGATTTCTAGAGCATGATTATAACACAGGGAACTAGATTAAAAATTCTTGATGCAAACATGAACAATCTATTAAACAAAGACATGTTACTATGGTTATAACTAGGACATGTAAACAACTTAATAACCATGACAACAAGAGAAACAGGAATAAACGCCATGTTTCTGTTGGACAAACATAACGTCAACAAATAATTTTCTCAACGCCAAATAACAAAACTTCACTCTGGGACATTATATTATATATAGTATTATTTTATAAGCATGCCATTCACCAAATCAGCCAACATGTATTGACGTCATACCGTTAAATTTTAATGAGCGCATCTTGGGTTTTGGCTTCTTTAAACTTTTTCTCTCTAGTTGACAAAAAAGGATGAAATAAAAGGATTAATAATTCATTTGATTTTTATTCTAATAATTTATCTCCTATGGTTAATAAAGTGACATTATGCATATGAACTGGAGATGATTATTCCAAATCAGATTGCCAGTCAACGATGTATTATGCTCATAGCCGCAATGTTGTCCAATCAGTCCATAAAGGTTGTTGTTTGTGAACTGGATGATTATTCATAATATCATGTCAATATGTATAAATAAAAAATATGATGCATGAAACTGATGAACTACTTAATCATTTAATTTCTATTCTATTTGTGGAGTGATATTTCTATTCTAGGACGACGATTGGTCTTTGGTTAGAAATGATGAGTGAATTGTAGACATAATGTCACTTTAAATCAAACAGTATATAAAGGTGTACATCAACATAGGTTAAATAGGTTATATATGAAAAATCAATAAATCCATTAAATAAAGCAAAGTGACAGAGTGGGAAGAGAACTTGGGATACTTCAACTGAAAAGGAAACTAGATTATAACCTTACGAAAGAATTTGAAGCGAAAAAATGATAATCCTTTCTAAATATAGAATTATTGCAATTCTGGAGCATGATAAAAAAAATAAATAAATGGATGACTTTGACAGTACTTAATGGTGAATTCCATAATCTGATTATTTAGAAATGAATTTCACAAATAAGTTAACTGAATCACTAATAAATCAAGAAAATTAAGCAGAACTTCATTGAGAAAATAACAGTGCAGAAGTGAAGGTTACACAGCAAAGAGGAGATAACTCTATACCCCTTTGTTTAATGAGTGGAGAGGATCTGGAAGGGGGAGAAGGGGTGGGAGATGGCACAGGAGTTTCCTCCTCTATCTCCTCGTCTTCAGCCTCAATTATCTCCTCCTCTACAACCTCCTCAATTTCATCCTCTATTTCTTGGTCTTCATCAGTTTCTACAATTATCACCATTTAATAAAAAAAATATACTTATTATCCCGGTGTTTAAATTTGACCCCCAAAATGAACCTAGAACCATAATCTCCTCATATTATAACATAAAATGGTAAATCACACGGGACATTGTTTTAATGCTTTTGGAATTCTTATCACTTTTGTATTGATTTCCCAACATAGTGCAAAACTGTGTCGTTAAATATTGATATTAACTTGAAATCATTATCTCAAAAAACAGCAGATACACCAAGCAATGATTTTCAGTTATAAATGATTTTAAGTAATTGATGTTTTAAGTAAATTAAGTGTTAGTCTTCTCAATTTTTTTTAAGGTAACAAATTCAACAGTATCTAAAATTGACAATTACCTGGTCTTTCTGGTGCAGATGTTTTTAATATGGATCTTGAAATTGTGGTTTCTGAGGTAACAGTTTCTACAAATAATAATTTCATAGACATGTTGAATCTTACTAAAATCTCAATCTGATTAAATCACAGACCCTTTTTCGTTTTATTTTTACAGTTCGAAATTTCAATTTACATGGCTTTACAGTCATGTCATGAACAGTGTTAATAGTACTAGAAAAGCTGGAATAATTTTTCACTCCACTGTATTGCTGGTTGAAAAGGACAGAATAGGACAGGTCAAATGTTCATGTCACAGAAGTTATTTCTATCTGAAATTATGACATTTGTAATGACCAGGAAAAATAAACGCATAGACTCAAATTGTATCAACCCACAATAAATGAAACAAGTTAATTATTACACAGTGTCAACCACTATATCTGTCTTAATATTTCGGAATATGATTTACCCATTATATCCGGTGCTCCTCCATTACTGTCTTCCAAGTGAAGGCTATTTCAAATTTTGTAAACCAACCTACTTTTGAAATATCTCGGGAAGATTAATTGTTTGGCACTAAATGTAATTTTCTATGAATTATGATGTATTTAGGAATGCATGGGTTAAAACATCTTTAATGTACCTGTATATTGTTTTGTTGTTGTTGACATGGAATCAGTAACATCAGGCATAAAACCAACAACAACATCTGTCACAGTTTCATCCACCATTTTAGATTCACTTTTATCATCAATCAATTTCTTTCTAGCTACAGGTGTTGGTGCTGGTAGCTATGGAATAGATAATAAACCAAAAGTAAGAAAAACTTCCCTCAAGAGAGAAAGAAATGGTGTGTAAGTCTATACAGTACAGTAATTTTTAGCAGTAGCAGAGAAGTGGAAAACCAAGAAAAAAATCCAAAGGTTCGGCAAGCAAATTTTCTTTTTGTGACGTACAAATTTGGGAACCCACTTTAAACTTAATAGATGAAAAACCTTATACGTTAGACTATTAAACCACATCCCCCTTCCCCTCCCAATCATGGCTTCACAATATACTTCCCCAGAATGGTTTGTCAATAGAAACGATGCTCATTAGAGTTCAGCCAAATTAACCCAGGAAACTTCACATGATGGGGCTTGGTGGGAAATCCAGATTGAAAGGGTTAATAAAAAGACTTACAGGTTGTACGGCTGAAATCTCCACATCTTTTATAGGTGTTTCCGCTACAACAGGCTTCTCTGCTTTAGGGAATGGAGTAGATGTGGCACTGGGACCTTTCTCATTGGTAAATCTCGCAGCTAATCGAGATTTAGCATGTGGAGTTTCTTGGACAGCCTTTGCTGATTCTTCTTTTTCGAAAGTCACTTCCATAGGCTGTAAGATATTAATATGATAAATCCTACATTCTATTCTAATGTACAGCATACTCCGCGCAGCGTTTCGTTTGATTAGAGGTTATTCCACTACACACTGCTATTATGAGTGGATATTGTTTTAAATTTTGACTACCAACCAATCACTAGCTGCCCTACAAAAGCTTTACATTTAAAACGAGTGCCAATATTGTACCAAATATGTTTACATAACGTTACGTCACGGCTCACGATTTTATTATGCCTAATTAACCCGTTCATAGCAGAATACTGCAGTAAAACTAATTGCGTGACAAACGAGGCTATCAAGTCGAATGAAATGTAAACAATACTGTTTGGAATCGAACATACTTTCACCGTTTTTATTACCGTAAATCACCGTCCAAAGTTTTAGGGAAGACCCAGATTAAACGAAGGACTGTCATGTTGCTGTAATTAAGTGATAGCTTTCATTGAACGGAAAGAATAGACACACTCCCGCATAAGTTCAAGAAACAGACGCTATTCCAGCAATGGCCAGAGAGGGATTTCTCGGGCCATTGCTTCAGGAATATGAATAAACAGAGAGAAAGAGAAATGGTGTTTAACACACTTAACACACACTCAACACAAACTAGGTCATTTCCAGACTTGTAATATGGTTCAATATTATTTCAATAATTCACTTGTGCAAGGATTTTTTTTAGTAGTGGGAGGGAACCAGAAGACCTAGAGAAGACCCATGAGGTAGGTCAGGCAACAATACACCTTTACATATAGAACAGGGAATCGAAACCAATGACAGATTTTACGCTCCAGCGTGCCCACACCCCCTCTATTCTAATGTAAAATAATTTCACTGCAAAATGGGCTAGCTTGTAGGAAACACAATGCGAGAGAGAGAGAAATGGGGTTTAACATCCACTCAACACAAACTAGGTCATTTTGGGACTAACATATGGTTTTTAATTTTATTTCAACAATTTGCTTGGGCGTTGGGGTCTTTAGCAGTGGGAAGAAACCGGAGTTCCCGGAGTAAACCCACGTGGTTGAGAAGGCGCCCCCATCTCCATGCCACATACGCTCACACCAGGGCTCAAAACCACAGCCGCAAGCCAGAGGTGACCGGCCAGCTAGAGGTCAAAGCGCGGCACTCTAGACCACTAGGCCATCCCAACCCCCCGAAACACAATGCATCTTTAACTAAAATATATACCTGATGTCTTGTTCCAGATCTTGTAGACATATAAGAATACTGCCAACTGAGTTCTAATTCTATTAGACCACTATTGGTACCATCAGATGCTTTAAGATCAAATGGTCCATCTATTGATTTATTATTAGCTAGAGATAACAATGGTACATCTACCATACCAATATAATTACTTTCTTCTGGATCTGTATCATCAAAAACAAATATCTGCAAATGCTGTGAATAGATAATATTGATTCCAGTAAGTTATATGTACATTATTTTTAAAAGAACATCATGACAGTGAATTATAAATATTTCTTTTTTTTTTCGTAACACAGAAGTAAATATAATATCTACCAAACAAAGAAACATTCCCCTACCAGCATTTGTGAAGGTAATAATGTTTATTTTTTTAAATTCTGACATTTCCATTTTTCGTTACATGGAAGTAATCATAAGTCTACCACCAGACAAAGAAAATCCCCCCCCCCCCAGAATCTTAGTCATCTGGAAGTTAATAACGTTTATTTTTCAAATATGATTCCAACTTATGTCATTTGAACAATTTCTTCAAGTTTATATAAGATTAGAAGTGTCAGCGACTGTGACGTGTTGAGCGCAAAAACATGTGAAATAATATAAGTAATTTTTTAATGCTAGTAATCTATATTTACCTCTTGTCTGAGATATTGGTCTAATTCTGATGTCATTGATACAGGATAAGATCTATGATCATTAAATACAGGTTGATTAGAGTTAGGTATAATAGCTGTATCATGATCTCCGAAATCAAAGAAACGATAAACACAGTATGGTGATGGTTGTACATCTGCAAAATAAAATGATTGACATCATAAACAACTTACTGGACAGTGTATTAACCTAAAATTTAATTAATCCACTTCATTTCCATTGTATAATGTGATACAACAAAAAATTAAAATACACAATATCCTACTGACAAATTGGATCTGCATATAAATTAGAAAAAGTAAGCACAAATATAAGTGTTCGAAAGTTTTCTTTAGACAGTAAATTACACAATCAAAATTAAAAGTCTAGTTTAGATAGCATTTTAACATTAATAAACTAAATTTAGACGTTGACCAACATGTCCAAGATGACAAAGAAAGTGGCAAGATATCAACACACAGGCTGTCACATAGCGTTTTGGTCGTATTTAAATCATAACTGTATATATAACTTTGAAATGAGACATTGTAGAAGACAATAATGAACTTACTTTCTCTACGTGATTTAAGCCTAGAACATTGTTTTATCTTGATATCCAGTTTATTAACATTATCCATCGGTCTGGTATTAGCTGCATCATCTAAAGCTTTTAGATTCTCTTTAACAGTTTGATCATTGTGTGTCATATAACCCAGAGCTTTCGTTCTTTCCTACATAAATAAACATATATCTTAGATAAGCAAAAATAACTTAAATGCCATTTAAACAAAGGCTTAGATGGGTATGGCATACACATCTCTCTGTCAAATAACATGAAAGTATGTATTAAACATTAATTACGTGTAAGAAACAGTCACATTTCTAGTGAAAACTTTACACATACCACAATTGTAGAATTTTAAAATTTCTGCAAGCAAAAATGTAAAGATAGAATCTCAGTTTATACAGATGGTCTTTCAAGGATTAGAGTGTTTGACAGATAATGAATTATGGTATCTTAAAACAATAATTAGGAAAAGGGAAATAGACAAGGTGCAATTCCACAGCACTTTATGAGCCCAAGCACCAAAATTTTCTTGCAAAAACTTCACAATGCTAAAATATGAAATTGATTCAATACCTTGTATAATCGTAGAGCTTGTTCCATGGGAACTCGAAGTCTTATCCAATATTCTACAGTACCATATCCTACACCAGGTTCTTCATCTCCAACACCTACATGAATTTATAATAAAAATTCTGTTAAATTTTAAAGGCCCTCTTTGATTAATGCCTATAAAAGGTGCAAATTTTTGAATTGAGAGGTTCGGTTACATTATCTGGTAGCATTTTCGTTTCCATTTTGTTTTTCAAACTGTAAAAAAGAAAGTCGCTATCTAGCAACATTGACTTGATCTATGGTAAAAACATTTTTTAACACATACAATTCAATTAAATTATCATTTTGCCTTTGCACCCAAATGATAAAAGATAAATCATTTAAAAAATAGAAGTAGAAGAGTATTTACCGGTGAGAGAGGCGACACCATGTATTCGGCCATGTTGTTTATCAAATATATCTCTGAATATAAGTCGACAAGCAGAGATAGTACGGAAATCTTGACCAAATGATTGATGAAGTTCAAGGGTACAGGCCTCCTAAATAATATATCAATAATTACTTTAACAAGAAGTAATGTAATCAATACAAATTAGATGGTTGTTTAAATAAGGGTGTTAAATATGGAAGATGGATATTAAATGTGTGAAAGTTGGATTAGGTATTGTTGTATATAAACAATCATTTTATTCGGCAAATATCTTAGATTGGGGAATACGTTATAACCTGGTACTTCATTAATTTTTGGTTCATAGTTTTTCAGAAATGAAATGAAATTGGGTTTCACATCCAACTTTTCTGCTCTGAATGGGCTTTAACAGAACACAGTTTTTATGGGTTACAATCACTAGTTTTATTCTAAAAGCACGACGTTTCAACAAGTATCCTCTTATCGTTATCAAGCACAATGACATTTAGTAAACTTGAGATCAATATATACAAAATTCATAGTGAAACCATAAACATGGATTAAAATAACAGTGCCAAAAGGGGGGATCTAAGAAGTAAAGGATATTTAACAACAACAACAACAACAAAGTAATTAACTGATTAAATAAACTCTGGGGTTGAGTAGGGGGTTGTTGACTAGTATGAGGCCCTTCAAAGGGTACCTTGAACAGGCCGGTTAAAGCTGATGAGGCACAGAAAGTGAGGCCATATAATTAACTTATTAGATAAACTCTAGTGTTGAGTAGGGGGTTATTGACTATTTTGAGGCCCTTCAAAGGATGCCGTGAATAAACCTGTAGGCTGATGAGGCCATAACGGTGAGGCCATATACATGAAATAGGTAGATATGGTTTTATAACAACAGATATGACAATACACAGATAATTGAAAGGTTAGGGAGAATCTATAATAGCGAAGATTTAACAATGAAAGGGGGGGGGGGGAATGCAACCAAGGGTGCTAAATTGACATAGTTAAATTTTATTATGCATATTAATAACATCATCATATGCCCTGGGGATGTAAAGCCCTAAGTCCCTATTAAGTTGAGGTGAGTGTCTTCTGATGTTAATAGCTTCAAGGATCTTTCTGGTTTTCTTGTTCTGTTGATTGGCGGTGAGTATTTGGACATCATTCCATTTAACTTGATGTTGTGGGTGGTTCTGTAGATGTTCTGCTATGGCTGAATTATTAGTGACGGCTTTGGATCTATGTTCTGTTATTCTTTTATCAATTGGATGTTTCGTTTCTCCAATATAAGAGGCATCACAGGAGCAAACCACTTGATATACAACTCCTTTGGGTTGAATCGGGACAATTGGTAGCAGCTTACCATTGGCTTTGAGTATTTGTTTGAGGGTGGTGGGGACGGAGAATGTGGTATCGATGTTGGCTTTCTTTAGTAGATTGCTCACTTTGTATGTCAGATTGCCATAAAAGGGCAAGGTTATTCTGATAGGGGATTTTTCGGGTTTTTGATGGTGTGTCCTGTTGGTTTTTATCGTTTCATTGATCTGCTTATTCACTAGTAAGGGGGGATAATTATTCAGGTTACAAAACACATGGCGTAAATGGTCCAGTTCTTCCTGCAGGAATTCGGGTTCACAAATGGTAATTGCTCTGCGTGCTAGGGTGGATATAAGAGCTCTTTTGATATAATGGGGATGACTGGAGTTATAATTAATATATTGATCTGTGTGGGTTGGTTTGCGGTATATTTTAGTTTTCAGTTGATTATTCACTTTTTTAACTTGAACATCTAAGAACGGTAGTGTCTCATCTTTTTCTGTTTCAATAGTAAATTTAATTTTGGGGTGCTGTTTGTTCAGGTGTTCTAATAGGGACATTGGGTCGTCATTTTCATCAAGGACTACAAATGTATCATCAACTTTGCGAAGCCAAAGGATTGGAGTAATTGGGGAGTTTGTAAGCGCACACTTTTCAAATTCTGTCATGTAAATTTCAGAGATTAAGGGTGATAGGGGACTTCCCATAGGCAAACCATCAACTTGCTTGTATATATCGTCACCCCATGTGAAGAATGTAGAGTCTATACACATACTAACCAATTCCAGGATGCTGTCGGTTGATAATTTAGTTTCTAGTGGTGCTTCTAATTCATTTATTCGGGTACGGAGGACTTCAATGGCTTCTTGACGGGGAACGTTGGTAAACAGGTCAACAACATCGTACGAAACAATTCTACCAGGTCGGTTTAGGTCTCTGATTGTGTTACAAAAACCACCAGAGTCTTTGATAAAGGAATCAGAGGAAGTTCCTAAAGGTGCAAGTAGCTTCGACATGTATTTAGCAACATTGTAAAAAACTGAATCTCTTGAGCAGACTAATAATCTGGCCTTAATCGGGTTTTTGTGAGTTTTGATAGTGGCTCGGGCGTAAGGTGGACGTGGATGGTTGGGTTTCAACTGGTAGGAAAGATCTTTAGTTAGTTGTTGCGAGTCACATAGTTCTTTAAGCTTGTCATTTAGTTGTTTCTCTAATGTTGTTGTTGGATTTTTTCTGATTCTTCTGTAGGTATTGGCATCATTAAGCAGTTGGTCGACCGTTGAATTGTATTCGTTAGTGTTCATGATGACAGTGGATTTCCCTTTATCAGCTGGTATTATCGTTATGGACCTGTCGTTTTTTAGATCTTCTATGGCTTTAGTCTCACCCTTGGTAATGTTGTGGGAGTTCTTTTTTGTGGTGGATTTAATTATTAGGTCGGCTATCTGGTGGCGAAGGAAATCAACTTTACCCCCTGGTGCTAGTTGGCATAAACCTTTCTCAATGTTGGCGATAAATACATCATGATTCCTTGGTGTCCAGGATGGTGCGAACTTCAGACCCTTGGAAAGTAAACTGATTTGGTCGTCGGTTAGAACTTTACTGCTGAGGTTGACAACTGTCTTAGTAAGGAAGTCGGTCTTGAGCTTAGTTGTATCTGCTTTCTTGGTTGTGGTATTATCATTCTTTAGTTGTTCAAACTTTTTTAGGTGTCGTTGTTTAATTCTTTCTCCGCTAGCTCGGTTGGTGGAAGTCTGAACCTTGCGAATGGAATTGAGATCCTCTGTGGTAACTAGTTGATTAAGTTCCAAATGTGATGCCTCTATTTCTTGTAGAAGTCGGTGTTTAGTATTTCGGTGATGTTGAATACGTTCACGAACTAGGGATTTACTAGCTTGGATTAAGATCTTATTTGCAGCATTGGAGTTAACCGGACCCTTGAGTTTGAATGGGCTGATGAACATGGGCATGCACTATACAGTGTGCTATGAGTAAAACTTTGCCTAGACAGCTGCGCTATGGCCTACTCCTACATCAAATTCCAACAGCTAAGAGATCTTTTTCGTGTATGCCTATGTGTACACAGGACCTCAGTTTTTCATCCTATCCGAACAACTACACGTTGTCCCTTGCCAGACCCTCAGCCCAGAAAACTACAATAAACCTCCTGTTTACTGAGCCAACTGCTTACCCCCTGAGCCACCGGGGCTCCCTTTTTTACAGGTTCCCTCTATCAAAGGCCTGTTATTTCAAAATGAAATAGACTTCATCTTTTTATTATTATGACAGAAAATTTAACCAGATTTTTAAAACATAAATTTCCAAACGAACCTTTTGTAAGTAATGTAGGAAGAAATCGTCAACTTTAACCACATACTGGGAGGTAAAATCAAACACTGGTCTAAAAAAAGAAATTTTGTTAATATATGGTTAAATCAATGGTTAAAGTTAAAGCCATATACTCACATGTTCACTCATAATGTGAGGGAGAGAACAATTCCAAAACCACATCAAAATGAAATGATGTTTAACGTCCTACTGTTTTGCTCTTGAACTGGGCTAATGAAAACAGGAAAAACACCCTACAGATCATTCAAATCATTGGTTTCCTTAATATAGGAATGCATATACCAACCTTGGTCCTCTAACAACTGGCGTTGACTGAATTTCAAATTCAAAGAATTCCCATGTACAGAATAAGGATGGTTCTTCATCTCCTATCAAACGTAAGGCATCGGGTGATAGATTTAACTACAAAATAAATAGAAAGACAAGATAAACATTTTATTCATACATAGTTTATATCTACATGTACTTAATTTATTGGCATATTCGGAAGAAATTAACTTACATGCTCTTATGTTTACTTACTTTATGTATATGTATTTCAAACAAGTTCTGTCCACGTTCTAGAGATATCGATTCCTCCAGGTCCATTGTTGATTCCATCTGAAATATATAATTTCATTTATCAGGTAATCCACATTTAATAATACGATGATTGATGATTATCTGAAATTCAATTACGAATTCAAATACATAATAGTTTTATATTCAAAATAAATAATGACCATACGAGTTATTTAAAGTTCCAATAGCATTTTTTTAAGTTATATTTTTAAAATTTATTAAAATAAAGCCCCAAAATAGATTGAACCTATAAACAGTCCTACCTTGTTAAAAAATAATCCTATTAATCCTATAATTCACTATTGCCAGTTGAGAAATTGGCAAAAATATCATTTTCAACTTCAAATTCAAACGTTTGAAGATGGCCGTCCATGTAGAAGAATGGGAAAACAAGGGAGGTAATTGAGTAACTATTTCCTCAATCAACCAGTGTCACCCTTTTTAACCCCCCCAAAATTTTGTCCATGATCGTATAATAGTGAGTTGACAACCTTTTGAGCAAAAAACATAGAAATAATTATATTTTGACTTTCTTAGAAAAAGTGAAATTGGAACTTTAAACTTTGTAAGATTACTTACATCTGAATCAGCAACTGGTATCTTATATTGTCTTGTACCATAAGCTACATCCTTCATTTGATGTTCTAATTTCTGAAATCATCAAAATAATCATATTTACTAAATATCCCACTCTCTGCAATCTGTCCCAAACATAATCAGACTTTAGGTTTTATATCCTGTATATTATTAAAATAGAAAGCAGTGATAGTTGTAAATGATTGTTGTAGTTGTTTGTGTTTTTTAGAATGCATAGCAAACAAATCATTTTAAAATCATTTCTGTAGTATTTTCTATTTTTATTTTATATTATATTTTTAGGGTATTCTATATTTTTATAATATTTTATATATTTATCATATTTTATATTTTTATATCATTTTGTATCATGGTTACATGGCACAGAGGCTCACACTATAAACAGAATCTGGAATATGCTAGTTTTGATTATTCTATTGACCAGGCTTTCATAACAGACAAATTAAAACTAGAATGTTATAATATACCTTGATTCTTGCAGCTCTGATATCTAACAATCTAGCATATTCTTCTAGTTTCATCTCATATTCTTTCTTTACTTCATCCATTCGTTGATTAGATGAATCTACTTCTAGTTGATAATCTTTATTTATTTTATGTTGTACCACTAACATATTACGTGTTTTCTCCAGTTCATGGACTGTTTCAGCATACTCTGCTTGTAACTCTAATAAACTCTTCTTATAATCTGTCAATATACAAATTCATTTCATGAGGAAAAGGGTTAAAAGGTTTTCCTGGTCAAAAATCCTCAGAATAAAAAGATAATTGAGAATTCACAGCATGGCTGGACACAATTTGGTTAAAACACAGATCCTATTTCGTTTCATTTTTTATAGTTCAAAATTTTGTTTTACTTGTCTTTAATACACTAGGATCTGGAAGAGTTGTTATATTACCAGTGTTTTGGAGAGAGAGAGAGAGAGAGATAGAGAGAGAGAGAGAGAGAAAATGGGGTTTAACGTCCACTCCACACAAACTAGGTCATTTTGGGACTAACACATGGTTTAATCTTATTTCAATAATTCACATAGGGGTCTTTAGCAGTGGGAGGAAACTGGAAGAGCCGGAGAAAATCCACGAGGTTGGAACCAGTTTTTGGTTGAAAGAGAGAGAGAGAGAAATGGGGTTTAACGTCCACTCAACACAAACTAGGTCATTTCGGGACTAACATATGGTTTAATTTTATTTCAATAATTCACTTGCGCGTAGGGGTCTTTAGCAGTGGGAGGAAACCGGAGTGCCCGGAGGAAACCCACGAGGTTGAGAAGGCGCCCCTATCTCCATGCCACATACGCTCACACCAGGGCTCGATACCACAGCCGCAAGCCAGAGGTGACCGGCCAGCTAGAGGTCGAAGCGCGGCACTCTAGACCACTAGGCCATTCCAACCCCCCTTTTTGGTTGAAGAGAGGGATTAGCCAATGAACGGTCTGTTATGGTGACTTTGTGGCATGCCATGCAGGAAACTGTGAGTAAAGCACTAGAATGAGGTCATAGGGCAAGGGTCAAAAGCAGCTTGTACGCCCCCTGACACGATCTTACAGTACAACTTGTCAGATCTTCATGTAGTGTAGGCAGGCCATCGAAAGTATAAAAAAAAACAAAAAACAAAATATAGATCTGTATTTAAATCAGATTGGGCCAAACGTTGATTTAGCCATTGGTGAGTAGGGGTGGGTATTGCCAAAAAAATCGTATTGCGATACAATTTGTCGTATTGCAATACATATTGCAATATATTGTGAAAGTGTTATTGCAAAAGTACAGCCTTACATGTATCTCATAGCAACACTGAAACTCATGTGAAGGTCTTTGAACATGCAATTCCTCTATTGTACAACTAGTCAACTCGGGAACAAGATATCCACAAAACCCATGTTTTTATTTACCTCACTTCTGCGTTACATTTATTGCATAATGCAACATTCAACATTAAACGCCCTGAGCCAATTAAAAGATTAGCTACCCTACCCCTAAGCCCTAAGCTCATTAAATCAGCAGGGCCCATCTTCCAAAGCCAATTAGAGGATTATTGTTAATCCAAATACCCTCTACAAAATTGAAAATAACTAAAAAAATATTTTCTATACATAAAAATGTAAACATTGTCGTGTTCTTCCCAATGATATAAAATTCAATTGTACAAAGTAGCCTTTATATTACTATAAATTATATTGAAAAGCCAATTATGACTTTTCTCTATCATATTATTGGCAAAATAACGTGAAAAAGTATCCCTTACGATTTTTTTTTTTAAAATAAAACAAAAATATAGTACTTCGTGTTGGCAGCAGTGTTAAAGTAAATATAAATATAACTTTTAAAAAGAAACATCACCCAAATAACGGTCACTTCATCGCCTACGGCATTTAACATTTCTGCCTTTCTTTGGATTTATGACGGGAATTGTCGTTTTCTTTGCTTCATTGAAAGCTTCGACAGTGTAATTTTCCTTAATTTAGCTTGTATTAAATCCTAAAAGTTTTGATTCAATTTAGCTTTCCAAAGTCTAGAATTATTAGCCGTAAGTTTTGTTATCATCTGTTTGATCGAACGTAAAAGATGGCGGCGACACGGTTGATCTCGGCTCGAATAGACGCATTCTTCGCATCATAACGTCAAAAAAAAAAAAATAATAAATAGTTGATTTCTTCGACATTATCATATTCCACAATATGCCTGGCAGTAAATTATAAAATCTGATTCTATTTAGGGTTTCACACTGCGTAGCTTGTGTGAAACACTATTGTTTTTGTTAAAATTCTTCTTATTATTATTCTTCTTATTATTATTTTTTTTTTTCCAATTTGCTTATATCTCAGGAACTACTTGTCGGATCGATGCAATGTCTTGAGTTATACTGCGAAAGTGGGTGTGACTTAGAGATTAAAGCTATTTCCGGCATTCTGCGACAACGCGAAATGTCCGAAATCACCGAAGTTGTCGTTTTTTGAAATATTGCCGTAATATTAACAACAATTGTTGGATTTTATCGTTTGATAGTTTTTGACATAGCCAGAGACATGGCACATAGCTACGGGTCTTTAGAGTTTTAAATTTCGCCGAAACTTCGGAAAAATAAGGCGCCAAATTTTGAAATTTTAAATTTTGACAAAAAACTTTTTTATTAATGAATATTTTTTAATGACCTTTTACCAAGGGTTAAAAGGTCGTCTGGTTTGGGCAAAAAGGTGAACATTTTTTTTCTGGATAATTTTCCTTGGTCGCTATTGGCTAATTCAGTTTATCGGTTCTATATAAATTATTTATTGTCCGATTTGTATAAAACAAAGTTTATATGCTCCATGGTCCAAAATGTCATTTTTTTTGTTACCGGCAAAGTATCCTGTCGGCACCGTAAGTGACGTAAATTTAGCAAAAACTACAATTTTAACAGTTCGGTACCACTTTTTGAAAGCAAAAATTATTTTTTTCAAATTTAATATGATTGCAAAGATGTGCCATATAAAGGCGCACAAAACATCGCGCTCAGTTTTTTTAATTTCGATTTCGTTTTCGGGCAATTTGGATTAAAGGGTGAAAAAAGGTGTCAAAATAAGCTATTTACAACCCATCCAGCGTCTTCATATTAATAAATATATCTTTGTAACATTAATAATCTCGTAGCAATAACCCATACGAAGAGAATGTATGTGAAAATTAATTTGTAATATGCGCAGTTGCCGAGAAAAAGTCAATTTTGCATGAGTCACTTTTCACGTTATTTTGGCTGCATAAGAATCAATTATTATGTGATTTTCAATTTTCTTTCACCATTGGATGCCTAATGCCATAGTGGACAAGGTCAAACCATTCTACCTCATACGCTGCCACCGGAAATGACGTCATTTGCTCAAAACTTAATTTTTAGCATTAAAAAACAATATTCTATTCAAATGGGTCGTACTTGTTTTTTTTCTTCAAATTATGATATTTGATTCTATTCATCAAATAGAATGAACCCATGCAATCATACAGATATCACAAAACGGTTTCTAACTTGTACGGTTACAGAGAAATGGGCGATTTTCCACAAGTCACTTTTCGAGGATTTTGGTCTATAAAAGTGTCAGTTATTATTCGATTTTCATAAAATTTTCGCTGTATGATATCTTACGTCATTTATGATTTAATAGAACTAATTTAACATTTTCAGTATCACCGGAAGTAATTATATTTTGGCAAAAACTGTATTTTTTTAGCCTTCAAAACAGGTATTTTTTTCAAATGAGTCTGATTTGTAATATATTTAAAATTATGATATTTAGTTCGCATCAACTAATAGAATGAATCCATGCGATCATTCAGATACCACAAAATGGTTTCTCACTTGTATGGTTGCAGAGAAATGGACGATTTACTACAAGTCACTTTTCAAGGTTTGAGGTCTATTTACATAAAATTCTATTTACATAAAATTTTCTCCATGTGATTATTATTTCTGATTTTAAGAAACTAATTTAATATTTTCATTATCGCTGGAAGTACTGTGATATGGTCAGGATCACTTACATGTAACACATGTATAAAATGGATTGGTTCCTGTGGTAATTAGCACATATCGGATTGTATCTTCCTGAATTAAATATGATTGTATGAAAAATCGCCATTTGTTTAGCTTGTTCACTATCCATCGCTTGCAAATTGTGGGCTATGATCTAGTATCTTACTATTATTTATTACCCGTCGGCGTCAGTGATTATGTACATGTCGTGTATCCCTTAGTACGTTTTTCACATTTGGCCAAAATGGGGGAAAGAATGAAAGAAGGGATATTATATTTGTTTCATGTATTAATCAATGCAGACTTTTGAAGGATCAGATTAACGTGTTTGTCTTTATTCAAATGGTGAGCGTAGTTTGTTGATGCCGAGTCTACAATTTTGACAGTTAGGTACCATTTTTCAAGAGAAAATATTATTTTTTTAAAAACTTGATATAACAAAAAGAGTGTGCCCTTTAAAGGCGCAAAAAAGTGTGAGCTCATTTTTTTTAATTTCAATTTCATTTTCGAGCAAATTCGATTAAGAGTTGAAAAAAGGTGTAAAATTGACCTTTTACAACCCATTCAGGCTTTTCAGATTTTAAAATATTTCTACGTAACTTTTATAAACGTGTAGCTTTGATCCATACGCAGAAAATGTATGTTAAAATTAGTTTCTAATATAAGCAGTTGCCGAGAAATGGGCAGTTTTGCATAAGTCACTGTTTTCGTAATTTTGCCTGTAAAATAGTCATTTATTAATGGATATTCACAAAAGTGACATCATTTGATTCAAAAAGTAAGCGTGCATCATATCATGTTGATTACTATTTAAAATTGACACCGGAATTGACGACATTTAGTCAAAAACTCCATTTTTAACTTTTAAAATCGATATTTTTTTCAACCAAGAATTATGTCATATGTAATAATTAAATTAACTTTTGGTTTAAATTCACATATTAACAAAACTCATATGATCATACAGATATCATAAAATTGTTTCTAACTTGTTCGGTTGCCGAGATATAGGCGGTTTTCTACAAATCACTTTTAAAGGTTTTTGGCCCGTAAATGTGTCAATTATTATTCGATTTTCATAAAAGTTTCATCATTTGATGCCTAATGTCATAGACGATATTATAAACTTAATTTAACATTTTAGTAACACCGGAAGTAATGTTATTTTGGCAAAAACTGTATTTTTAGCCTTCAAAAGAGATATTTTATTCAAATGAGTCTGTTTTGAAATCTTTTTCAAATTATGATATTTGATGCCAATCAACAAATAGAATGAACCCATACGATCATACAGATACCACAAAATGGTTTCTAACGTGTACGGTTGCAGAGAAATAGCCGATTTTCTACAAGTCACTTTTCAAGTTTTTTGGTCAATAAAAGTGGCAATTATTTTTCGATTTACATAAAATTTTCACTATATGATATCTTATGCCATTTCTGATTTCATGAAACTAATTGAACATTTTTATTATCACCGGAAGTACTGTAATTTAATCAGGATCAATTACATGTTACAAATGTATAAAATGAATTGATATTGCTGGATTTTTGTTGATTCTGTTTCCCTTTTATTTGATGTGTGCAATGTTTATGTGGAAATCTGTTTATCGGTGCCATTGGTTCAAGGGCAACATGGGAGCGAAAGTGACATAAGTTTAAAGTTAACGTGGCACCAGTGAAACCCGTCATTCCTGCATGCAGGTCTAGTTCACTTTCAATATCATATAATTATTAGCCGTAAGTGGCAGCGTGAAAATATTGGAATAGCGCCAAAGTGATAGACACGGTGTGAATTTTCACCTCTGACCTATTACGTAAATACTGAAAGATCTGGTATTGAAACATATATTTCTTATCGGGTGATTAGCGAATTAAACATTCCTTTCCATCGCGGGTTTTACTTTTATTACCCAATCACCATTAATTAATGAATTAGAAACAATAGAAATAAGTTGATTGATTTCTCGCTTGGGTTCACTAATGCCGTTGCCAAGTACGAAGGGTCCGCGAGTTGATTCGCTACCGCCAGGCACGTGCCGTCAAATATGCGTCAAGGAAATTCTCAAGTTTTCAATAGAATTGACAATCTCACGGAATATTCTGATGATTATTACGGAAGTTGCCGATCGTATTGACTGAACCGGTTCTTGGACGTGTATCACGATATGATGTATTGGCAAGTTTGAATCGCAATACACCGGTATACCGGTTATATCGCCCACCTCTATTGGTGAGTGGTGATGAGGTACTAGCTGAATTGATTTATTTGCTGAAATATAAGCTAACCTTTATCTTTCTCCTCATCAACTTGCTGTAAGAACTCTGGTTTCTTAATTTCTCGTTGCCTCTTCTGCTTAATTAAAACTAAAGCTTCTTCTATCTCTGTGAAATCTACACCACTTTCCTGTAAAACAAATCAAAATGTACTATTTAAAAATGTCTTGTATGCGTTTTAGATATTTTTACTTCAGATCTCACATCTGTAGAAAGGAGGTGGAACAGTGCGACAGTATACACTAGGGACTGGGTAACATTCAGATTTGATGAAAAAAGGAAAGAAACTGAGCTTACCATCTATAATCTAATACACATATTCAGTTAATAGATTGCAGTCCAGAAAGTGTTAAATATCATCAAGATTCATTCAAAAACGCTCAGTTTGTGCTACAGTTTAGTTTAAGAAACACTGTTTAGTTTTGACATCCGTCATCTAGTTTATGACCATTTCGTTTAGTTTTGATATTGGTCATCCAGTTTATGACCATTTAGTTTCATAAACTAGACAACGAATGTCAAACTAAATGGTGGCACAAACTTGGTGTTATTTGATGAATCTTGATGGTATTTAACAATTTCTGGACAGCAATCTATTAACTGATTATGTCTATTAGATTATAGATGGTAAGTTTCTTTCCTTTTTTCATCAAATCTGAATGATACCTGGTCCCAAGTGATACTAATAAGACCATTCAATATTTAGTATGACAAAAAGGTTTATTAACAACAACAAATTATTCTAGCTTACATAGATTCATTGCTGCTTTAAAACATGGTACTTGGAACTAACCAGAAACCATAAATTACCTTTTCACTTTTTTTACCCATATTTGTTATTATCGTTAAGATATACTTACTCTAGTAAAGAATTTCATCTTTTCTTGTAAATCATCATATTGTTCTTTTATTTGATAGTAATTTATTTGCACTTCTCGTAATTCACTCTGTAATTTCTCATTACTCTCTATAATATAATATACAAATTAACATTATATAGATAAATATCCTTTAACATTCTCTATATCAGTACTCTTAAAACCTTGAAAAAGTCCGAAACTTTTACCTCCCTCATGCATAAAATGAGGATTACGAAATGGTGTTTAATGTCCACTTGACACAAAATGGGTTATTTCGGGACTAACACATAATTCAATTTTATTTCAGAAATATCCATTTGACTGTAGGGGTCATTAGCAGTGGGAAAAACCCAGAGGACCCGGAGAAAACTCACAAGGTTGGACAGTCGGTCCTATTCCTTGTCATATACAACCAGGAAATAGAAATCATGCCATTTGACTCAAAGCCAGACCTTATGATACAGCACACACACACTAACCAAAGAGGCATTATTAATTACACCCTTACAAAATAAATGACAATAATTTTATGCAAAATCATATACATACACAAAACCCAAATAATTATGGAAAATTCAAGCAATTGCCCACATAGTCAGAGCAAAGCGTTCGTTCGACCGTCTGTTGAAATCCACCATATACAATGACAGAGACTCATAATGAATCTTAAAATATTTGAAAATTGGATTTTATTTTAGCTAAATGGTAAAGATACCCGATAGCATCTTTTCTAATCACAGAAAAACCTCATCTAATAGACATGAATTTTTTAAATAGCTATTTAATTACCATCAATGGTATCATTCTAACCAATAAACGTACCTCGTTCATTACTATAACGATCTATTATACTGCCCTTTTCACCCAGATCAGCTTTCATAGTAGCCTCTAATTGAGCTATCTGTACTTTTAGTTGATTCTCTCTCTGTCGCCATTCTCTTTCTCTTTCTAAATCAAATGCACTGAAATATACAGCAAACTTTATTTAAACTTTCACCCAACAACTGACCATGGGAATCATATGTGATTTGGTGAAGCGAACCTACATAATTTTACCAATCATTACTAATTTTTTTATAATGTTTTTTTAAGCAAGGAGTCTTTTTAAACCCATAACAAACATTATTTTAATTTTTTCTTACCTTGAAACAAGTTTTTCATTGGCTTCTTTTAAAATTTCATTGTCCCTTTCTAAAGCATTTGCTTTTTCTTCAATCTAAAAAAAGAATACACAATATCATGAAGAAACACCTAAAAATAATCTCCAATAAACTTAAAAAATAAGACAAATCGAAATAATGTGAAAAAAATATCTACTTACTTCATATAATTTTCTCTCTTTAGCACTAAAATTTCTTATCTCATTTTGAAGAGTGAGCACTTTATTCTGTTCTTCTTTCAAATTATAGTTTAATCTTTCCATTTCCATTAACATCTCATCTCGGTTAGATTTCACAATATGCATATTCTATAACATATTTATATATATATTACGGTTGAATTTCACAGAATTTCACAACATGTGTATTCTATAAGGCCAAAATACAAAATACCTGTGTTTATGGATACCCGACAGACAGTTTTTTTTAAGCTGAAATTGCAGACTCTAAACTTTTTTCCTGACATTTCAGTATTATTTTCAAAGACCTTTCTCAGTCATTAAGCCAGAAATGCAAGGAAATAGATAATACAAACCCCTTTTCTTTGTAACCATAAACATGGGTATTTTTTTACTTGGCCAAACACATATATCTTAGTTAAATTTCATCAATTGTATAACACAAATATATACCTTGGTTAAATTTAACAACATTATTCTAATTAATCCCTATGTGCACATCCTATAACACAAATATATCTCGGTTAAATTTAACACCTAGCATATCTTATAATAGAAATATACAGTATTGGTTAGATTTCATAAGTTGAATATTTTTGTGAAAAAACTATATTGAGATTAACCACATGTAAGATCATAAAACAAGGTTTTAGAAAGTTATTTATAGAATTAACTGAATACGAGAAAGAGAGATGATTTAACGTCCACTCAACACAAACTAGGTTGTTTTGTTTCAATGATTTACTTGTGCGTAGGGGTCTTTAGCAGTGGGAGGAATCAGGAGGGCTATGTGAAAACCCACAAGCTTAGACAGGCGACTCTACTTTACTGGGACTTCATAACCATGCCACATGACTCAATTATCAACCTTCATGATCTAAATCACATGCATTAGACCATTTGGCCACCCATCCATACTTAACTGAATACAAAATGTGAATAATAATAATTTGATTTGTAACTCACTTCTTCCATTCTAGCATATTTGGATTCTAAATCCATTATTTTAGAAGATTTGCTAGAGATTTCTCGCTGTAGTTTAATTAAATCAACATTTTCTTTCAGATTAACCCTGAAATATTCATTATCAACATACATAACATTTGAAAAATTTGTTACTGGGCCACCACTGTGATGACAGTATGGAACACTCTTAGATGGACAACGCAAACCAATTAACGATGGTTTAATGGGATCTATTTTGACTAAGTCAAAATGATGTGTTTGATAATCAGATATATTGAGAGAGAGAGAGAGAGAGAGAGAGAGATGGGGTTTAACGTCCACTCGACACAAACTAGATCATTTCAGGACTAACATATGGTTTAATTTTATTTCAATAATTCGCTTGCGCGCAGGGGTCTTTATCAGTGGGAGGAAACAGGAGTGCCCGGAGGAAACCCACGAGGTTGAGAAGGCGCTCCTATCTCCGTGCCACATACGCTCACACCAGGGATCGAAACCACAGCAGCAAACCAGAGGTGACCGGCCAGCTAGGCCACCCCCCACCCCACCTCCAGACATATTGATATACATGTACAACAATTAATAGAAAACAAGATCAAAAAAACATCAGTTTGGTCTAACAGTTTAAATGGGTTAAATCCAGAGGGTTTCAAAGTCATTCATAATCATGCATAATTTTCTTTACTTGTAAAATTTTACCTTTTTTATTATGCTAACCTTTCATGATAAAATTATGTATCTAAGTCCATGATGTCATTATTTCTATGATGTCATAACTTCCTATGATGTCATAATTGACTTATATTCACTTTCTATTTTAGTTTTACATCCTTGAACATGTTAGTATTTTTACTTATGATGCATTGGATAAAACAATGTTTTTTAGACATTGTATTCTATTAATTAATGTATATCACATGAAAATGTGGGCTTATAAAATCAAACGTTCTAAGTTGCTCTTTTCAAACACTTTTCATTCCAAATATTTAAGTTTTAAAATTTTAACATAACATTGCACAAAAGAATGGAGTTGGTTTTTATTGATTAACAGCCAGAAGAACTAAAAATTAAACTGGCTTGGCCTTATCGACAGAAACATTGACAGAGATAAGTAAACTTGACATAATTCTAAAATAAAATGAAAACTGACCAAAGCATTTCTCTGTGTTTGTTTTTGTCAACCAAAAACCTTAATTTAAATTTGATCCTCTTCGAAAGTTGATCAATGAACTGATAATGAGGGTTACACAACTCAGTCACTCAACACCACTCTTTTTATCAATCAAAAATCGAAATGAAATGAAATGGGGTTTTTAACGTCCTACTGTTCTGCTCCGAACTGGGATAATCAAGACAGGCATGCGTCATACAGTGTGCTATGAGCGGCACTACGGCCTAATCTTATATATCAACTTCCATCTGTCAGGGATCTTTTATGTGCACGCCAATGTGTACACAAACCCTTGTTTTTTTCATCCCATCCAAATGACTAGACAGTTGTCCTTGTCACCTTCTGTCCTGCAATACTGGCAAGGGGGAACCACGCTGGAAAATCTGAATAAATTATCTCGGCCAATGCAGGGATCGAACAGCCAACCTTCCAGGCTAGCGAACCAGCGTCTTACCCTCTTAGCCACCGTGGTCCCCCAATCAATAATCAACAAGACGTGTCTTTTAAATTGTCATTATATCGTAGGTTTCTATGACTGTAAGTTTCTATACTTACTTGTGATCCGCTGTCATCTGATGTTGTACTTTAGACATATCTTGTTGAAATTCACTCTCTCTTTTTCGTATCTGAAGAATTAAATTAAATCATAAGAATAGTCTATTTATAATGAGCTGTTTCCATGCTCAAAGCGCAGTCGAAAAAAATGTCACTCTGTCACATGCTTTTGTGAATAAGCATGTGTAGAGCAAAGATCTAAATACTTCTAAAGAAGGTGAGTTCTTGATGTCCATTGGTAATTCATTCCATTCTGTTGGAGAAACATGTGAGAAACACTTCTGACCAAAATGAACCGTTTTGGTTTTTGGCACAAGAAGATGATTTTTGTCTTGGGATCTTAGTGTTCTTGATGAAGTGTACGATTCCAGCAGGTCCGAATAATACGTTAGTAACCTCTTGTCGTGAAACCAAAAATAAAGAACAATTTTATATTTTATCCTGAAGTGTACAGGTAGAAAATATAGGTTGGACAGGCGACCCTACTCCTTGACACATATAACTGGGAATCAAAACCATGCTAGTTGACTCAATGACAGACCTCATGATACAGCACGCACATGCTAACCATTTGGCCATCCAACCCCCCACTGATTGATGGAGGCATCAGGCAGATATTAATCGCAAATCAAAAATTCTATTGAGTTCCATCTTACCTGTTCATGAAGACTCTGTATCTCTCGTTTATAAATATCAATCTGTTCTCTTTGATTACCCACTTCTTGTTCCCTAAAATAATATATAGGCTTAAAATAACAAAATAGTTAGATATTTAATTCGAAACAGCAACTTGTATTATTGTATGTATTACTATTCATAACCAAATATTTGTCTCAGGTATCACGCCTGTTGACATAATGATAGACCTTATTGATACAAAGTGCACACGCTAACCATTCAGCAACCAAAGCCCACAACTCAATGACAGACCTCATAATCTAAAGTACACACATTAGACAAATTGGTCACCCAACCTCCCTCATCAATATCCAAATATCTCATTATTTGTAAAATTATAACTACAGTTCAGCTAACTTCTATATTTCTCCTTGCTGTGTTTTTGGAATGGCCATATCTATCACCAAAATTCTACTTACATTCTTTTCTTCATTTGAATATCTTCAAAACTAGTTTGTTGATAATGCATGGTGGGACTATGAGGTCTTCTGAAAAATGAAATTTTGTTATATTTATGTCCATCAAAAGCTCCAAACAAAAGATGAAAAAAACATGTAAGCACAATAAAAAATGCAAGACTTCTTTTAACTCTAAATGGAAATATTAATTCCATTCTCTAAAAATTGCAACAAACTGCTTTGGGGGCTATCTAGTACTTGCCAGCTTGCCTTCCTTCAGTTTAGACATAGAAGTCATTTTGGGAAAAAATGTTTTGAAGATTATTTACCTTTTCTGTGTAAGGCTTGGAGAAGGACCTGCTACTCTAATGTTCCTAGTTATCTTTATATTTGACGTTGGACTACCTGGTCTGTGAGGTATTCCCTAAAAATACAAAGTGTAAAATTCTTAATAAATTCAAAAGCAGAAATATATACAATGTCCAGACATGTCAAGCTCTAAAGAGAGAGAGAGAAATGAGGTTTAACGTCCACTCGACACAAACTAGGTCATTTCGGGACTAATATATGGTTTATTTTTATTTCAATAATTCGCTTGCGCATAGGGGTCTTTAGCAGTGAGAGGAAACCGGAGGTTGAGAAGGCGCCCCTATCTCCATGCCACATACGCTACACCAGGGATCGAAACCACAGCCGCAAGCCAGAGGTGACCAGCCAGTTAGAGGTCGAAGTGTGGCACTCTAGACCACTAGGCCATCCCAACCCCCAGTCAAGCTCTAAAGCCTGACACTGTTTATAATATACTATCAAAAATAAACAATACTTACAGTATCAATTCTAGCTTGTACATATTCATATCCAGTAACTCTTTGATTTAATGTAGCAATCTGTTGTTTAGCTACTACCAACTGTAAATACACAATAAGGCAAATACAATATTAAAACAATATACATTGAAACAAGAGAGAAATCAGGTTCAACGTCCAGACAATAAAAACTAAGTCATTTCAGGACTAAGTAACAGATGATTCAATTTTATTTGAGTAATTCAATTGGTAGCAAACTGGAGGACCTAGTGAAAACTGACTTGGTCATGCACAAGCAGAGAATTGAAAGCATTTGATATGACAGACCTTATGATCCAACTTGCAGATGTTAAATCAACTTAGTTTATATATCTTACGATGAAATATCAATTTCATATTGATTATTTTAGTTTTGTCAGCAATCAAAATTTGGAATCATAATGACATGGGTATGTTATCATTTGTATGAAACAGATTTTAATCGTAAAAATGAAAATAAAGCAAACCTTGTCTTTCAATAGGTGATTTTGTTTCTCTAATTCCTTCATCTTATCAATGACATCGTCATTCATAATTCTATCATCACCAATTAATTTACCTGATAAATAATTTAAAATAAAATTAAAGTCAGTTATAATATACTATAGAGCGTAAAGCTTAATGTATTTATGGGAGCAAGACAACAACATCTTAGTTATTAAATGCAGGAAGCCAAACACACGCCTTTCTACCAAAACAGAAAATGGCTCTGAAGCAATTGTGCTTTAAATCCATAAATAAGATACATCATGAGGGTACTTACTAGCATCTCCACCCAACTTCTTTCTATCATTAACAAGCCTCAACAGTTTAGTTGCCATCCTACAAAAAATATAATGGTAACCCTAAATATATACTAAAGTAACAAATAAATGTAAAATGTATGAAAACCCTTGACTAAATTAAAGAGAGAAATGGGGTTTAACATCCACTCAACACAAACTATGTCATTTCACTTCAGGACGAACATATGGTTTAGTTTTATCTAAATAATTTACTTGTGCATAGGGGTCTTTAGCAGTGGGAGAAAACCAGACCAGAGGACCTGGAGAAAAACAATGGTGTTGGACATCGGCTAAATAGATATAACAAACAATGTTCATATAATAATAAATAATGCCAAATGACTAACTTTTTAATCTTTTCTTCTTGTTTTCTGGCATGTTTTTTCAGGATGATATTTTCCTCATAGTTGCGTAAATATTTATCTTCTAATTCGTCGCGCTGCCATTTATTAACCATTCGACGCATCTGACCAGCTTAAAAACAAAAATCAATTTGTAAAATGAAAACATCTTTAGTTTTTTCTTTTGAAACAGAAACATTTATGGTAATGTGAATCATATTATCTTTCAAAAGTGTTACGCAAAGATTTTTTAAATGAAAATGCTTGGTCTTCATGACCAATCAAAGGAATGAATGAATAAACAGATTGTCATTAGCTCTAAAACCAACTGAGTACTCTAGACCTGCCTTGTCTAGTTTTGTTACCAGTGACACAGACATTTTTGTAGCATAAAAGATTTTAAAACATTAAGCTTTTTTCCTTTACTTAATACTTGTGTAGATTTCATTAAAATAAAATCTTTAATCTATTTTTGGATCTATCAAATGTAACCTGTTGGTCAAAGTGAATAAATTATAGAAGAAGTTACCTGGATCTATGTTCAGATCACGAACCGGAATCATATCATGATCTGCCATCATCACAACTTGATCGATCTTTCTCTTTTATATATTCTTATGAAATATCTACCATATGTCACCTAGAGAAAATAAACAGTATCTTATGGATTTGATAATACAGATTTAATTGGAGTCTGTATATGACTACCTTTAAGAATTATTTTCTCTTGTAAACTTATCCACATTCTTTTTCTCAACTATGGTCTATGGATAGGCCTTCGCCTATGGGCCAAAACAGAACTTTAGGCATTTCATGTGAGGTTACCGTAACTCAAAAGATGATATGTATACTATTACTAGAAGCTCATAGTTTTTGCCACACAGAGTACAAAGGGCAATTTTGTGAGTATGGTATTGATTCTCAATTTGATATATTTACCATAGCAAAAAAGCAAATGGAGCACCGGGACTAAATCATTACGCTTCTGGCAAACAAAGGAATCTGATGTATTTAAGTATTGAGAAATTTGCACTCTGTTGTTATCTGATATATACAAGGACGATGATATATATACACTGGTAGTTTTTGAGGGTAGATATAAATGTCATTGCAATTTGTAACCTATGTTAGTATGTAGTTGAAACATTTGTGTAGGCCTACAGTACCTAATAATAAGCTTACATATATATGATGCAACTATTACACATAAGAATTTATCATCCAGAGTATTCATATTTAAGATAAACAAGGATGTAGATGGGTTGACTTGTGTCATGCAGATGTTTTATGTACTGGTGTACTCCATACCAAATAAGCTGTCAAGACAAGTTCAAACAAGAATTCTATTTGAAATAAATGTAAATACCGTACATCATCAACTATCAAGTCAGTTTCTACTCTGCAGAAATGGGACATACATTATTAGTAAGGCTTGATAACTGAATCAAAGTTGTCTTTGTATCAATAAAATAATTATTAACATGTGTTTGCAAATTTCTTTGCGCGGTTGAATTTTTATCAAGCCGAACCGGAATACATCAATCAACACCAGGTCACTGGAAACTAAGGTAAACTATGAACTAAAACACAACAAAACTCCATATTTTACGATACTTTACACAATGGCTAGTGTCCATAAAGACGTCCTCACCTTACATAACCATGCCTTTAAATTTCAACTTCCCATTTTAAATGTAAATTTGCAAAAAATGTTGAAAAATAAAAATTTCTAAAGATTTTGTTTTGAGAATTTAGACATGCGCAAACGCCATTTTACGTGCAGATAACTCTATCCATACAAATAGGGTTAAGACCACGTCGTATTCCAATCGGCAGTTAATTTTTGGTTCGTATTTCTTTACTGAGCATTGAAAAATTATTATTCATCTAGTAATTGACGTGATAAACTATAGCTGAAAACAAAATAAAATCCACTCAATTCCCCATTTCGCACTCTCGCGTCACTTTCTATGAAACTCGATGACACGTTTAATTTTGAGAATTTTATTCAACTATGAACTAACACATTTCTGTTACAAGTAATTTCTATCTAAATCTTTTAGCTTCGAGGTTGTAATAATCAACGCCGGATTAACCAAGGGGCACCATGGGGCACATGCCCCAGGGCCCCCTACATTAGCCCCCCCCCCCCACAAAAATCTCAGTTGCACGCCTCGAGCAAGGTCGGGCCGAGGACTCCAACGGGGCCTATCCGATGCTCCGAGGGCTCTCCATCGGAAGTCCCCGGGCCCCCTTAATCCATGGTGTGTACAACTCACGTCAATCTTATATCGGACCGACCATCGCCTAACTCGAATTATCGTATAACTCGAACGAATTACTCGTCCCCATTTCGAGTAGCGCGAATTTTGCCTCAGATTGACGTACGATTGTATAATAAGCTGATATTTGTTGCGAGTATTGGTGAGATGCACATCATGATCACACGAAATATTCAGATTTCTTGATTAAATCTCGTATTACCATTTGGTACTTACAACGTGTTAGACGTTCGTCAAGAGTCCGGCTTGGTCGTAACGTTACGGCCTCCATTCATCAAATCATCGCGGGGGATACAATAATGATTCTGTATCGAGTGACCCCGTTATTTGTCACTGACCGACTTCAAAATAAGGTTTGATGTAGCTCTGCTCACTTACAGTGGCGGATTTAACGGACTCAATGGGCTCAAGCCCACGCCTCTAGAAATGCCCTCATTTCATAGCACTCGCATGGATTGGTCCACTGAAATAACGCCAGAATGCGCTAATTTTGTGGCAGAATTTTATTTTTCGGGGGGGGGGGGGTACTCTAAATGACTCCGGGCCTACTGGTGCTTCGGGCCTACCGTGCTCGCGGTGGACTGCTTCATCAGCCATATAGATCAGCGGTCGGTGCCCAGGGGCCCCTACATTATTCAAATTACATTTCCATTTTAGTTTATTTTTAGCCCGTGTCTGTTAAATTAGTTTGTAATATTAATTACTTTAAAACAACACGTTTGTGGATCATGGGTCTACATGTGGCATATTGGGTCCACATCCCAGTAGCATTTCACTTGCATGCATTATTCTAAAATTGATGCCAGTTATGATCTAAAGATGTACATAATATACAGACAGCTTTTGTCACATTCTTAATGAGTGCTTACTTACAATCATATTAGGTTAAGTGGGTAAGACGCTGACTCGCTAGTCTGAAGGTCGCGTATTGGCTCCCGGTGTTGGTCGAGAATGTTCATCGGGATTTTTCAAAGTGGTTTCCACTTGTCAGTGGTGGGTTCAGGACAGTGGACCTGACAAGGACCCGGGTCTATTTTTCCGAATGGGACGAAAATCCGAAGTCTCGTGTACACACTGACGTGTACGTAAAATATCCCCTAGCAGTTGGAATTCCGGGCAAAATTTCATAGCACACTGCATGGCGTATGTCCGTCTTTAATAGCACAGTCGGAGCAGGACAATGGGACGTTTAACCCTATTTCATTTCATTTCATTTTACTATTTCAAGCTGTGAGGCCACGAAAATGTTTCCTTTGGTCTGGATTTAATGGAGTTACCTCCCATTGGTCTACAGAGAGAGGCAGAGAGAGAGAGAGAGAGAGATAGAGAGAGAGAGAGAGCGAGAGAGAGGGAGAGAGAGAGAAATGAAATGTGGTTTAAAGTTCTACTCTTTTGCACCTAACCTGGGCTAAGGGAAGACGGGCATACGCCATACAGTGTGCTATGAGGGAAATTTTGCCCGTGCAGCGGCGCTACGGCCTACTCTTATATCGAATTCCAACTGCCAAGGGATCTTTTACGTGCAATGTGTACACGGGACCTCGGTTTTTCGTATCATCCGAGTGACTAGGCAGCTGTCCTTGTCAGGCCCTCCTTCTTCATCACTGACAAGGGGAAATCACGCCGGAAAATCGGGATGAACTTTCTCGGCCAATGCAGTAATCGAACACCCGACCTCCAGGCTAGCGAACCAGCACCTTATCCACTTAGCCACCGGGACCCCCGAGCGAGAGAGAGCGAGCGAGAGAGAGAGAGAGAGAGAGAGAGAGATGGGGTTTAACGTCCACTCGACACAAAGAGAGAGAGAGGTGGGGTTTAACGTCCACCAGACACAAACTAGGTCATTTCAGGATTAACATATTGTTTAATTTAATTTCAATAATTCGCTTGCGCATAGGGGTCTTTAGCAGTGAGAGGGAACCGGAGTACCCGGAGAAAACTCACGGGGCTGGACAGGCGACCATATTCCTTGTCACGTACAACCGGGATTCGAAACCACGGTCTACATAATGAATCACAAATTTTACCGGGATAAATGCATCATCAGTTTAAGACATAGTTTTTGAAACACAGATTCGTATATTAATTTTATATGTCAATTTGAATATACTATAAGTGGGGTGGGATATTACTAAAATCAAAATGTAAACAGAATATGAAAAAAAAAACCACATGCATTTATTCTTGCTAAAATAAACAAATACAATAAAAATGCACGACCCTTAAAGGACAATTCTGGTGTCAGTCATTATTACATATGTGATAGAACTTAACTGATTAAACACATTCCAAATATAATTTTAACACAGAGATCATTGCTACGGTAGATGAGTTGCGAAGATTTGAAGAAACAGGAAGTGACGCAAAAAATGGAAAATATGCGTTATCCCGCTCATTAGTTAATCTTTTGAAATTAATTGATAAAATATATCTCGAATAATTCACGCAAATTCGTAGATTATCAATGGAACACACTAGAATGTGGAACAGTTTTCAAATAAGAAGATATATTCTCTTTATTAAAAACAAGTTGTGGAACGTTACCCGATATATGACTTTATTATGCATACGTTAACAAATGGAATGATTTTATGAGCGTGACCGAGTCCACGATAATTACCACCTTCTTATACCAGTTGGTGCTTTAATGTGTTTTAATTTAATCTTTAGTTCCAAGTTTGCTATTATTTAAAGGGATATTAGGTAAGGTATGATAAACAGTTGAGCATTATCGTTATAATAGTTAAAAGTTAGATAATGAAAACAGTATTTGCTGAAAATTTCAAACAAATCGCTTCACTCTGAACCGCGATATTAGCGATTCAATTTCATAGCCTCGAACGTCATTGCTAGCTTTGGTGCGATAATAAATCAAGTCTTGGTCCATCTTTACGTTAAAACATCCATCACAAAATGTATTCAAATCCACTAAATATCACAGGTTAACGATGGCATCGAGAGTTGATGATGTTATGGATAAGTTAATTAATGTCTTATTAATAATTCAGATAATATTTCAGGCCTAAAGAACGATCTGCAATAGGCAGATTTAGCCCTTGCACAAAGCATGTTTAAGATACATTAATGTACGGACCCTAATCAAAAGGGTAGTTTAAACACATAATGAGTTGATCCTCGTCTCGTTACTGGCATTGTTCTAGATTTATAGGACTATAAAATAGCTTCTATAGTAAAGGTAACTAGAGATATATTAATGCGACATTTCAAGTTTCGAAAATGAACAAGAAAATGAATAGGATTAGTTTATAAGGAAATGAATACGAATTAGTTTATTAAAAAACATGAATAAAAAATTAATAATAAGTTTTAAAAAAAAGCATGTATAATTTGTTTATTTCTGATATTCAATCACATTTTCCATAAACAACGGATTTAATAAGCAAACAAATGGGGTAAATTAAATCACGGAGAAAGAAAATGTAAGAGTCAATTAGCTTCCACAATATATTCTTGATTTAAACAGATTTTGGAATTAATGTATACGTTTGATATTCGAGATCCGTTTGATAATTAAATTTCTCGCTTGCTGCGAAATTGGTTTTGATCCTTATTCAATTCCATTGGGTTCTAATTTGTTGAGAAAATATCGGCTGAAAACTGAAGTAATTGGGAAAATAAATCGCTGCCAGAAATTAATCAGACAGCGAGAATGTTGGTTCCGGCGCTTTTAAGTTTTTTGACTAAGAGTCGAGGGCGTTGTGATGTAAATGAGGCTAGTCATATCGATGTTGATTACAGACTGAATAGGTGTCTTTAACTCGATTACATCGTGTATTAAAAAGACGGGTATTAATAACAACATCGCGTCAAGAAGTTTCCGTTTATCATTACACTGTCGTAGCCGTCTCATTATTGTCAGTTCATGTGTAATTTCCCAAAAGAAACTTGAAAAATGTGTGTTCTATTTCGAGACGCAAGATGATGAAAAATATTTACCATCTCGTCAAATAAGTTGAAGGAGCTAACGAACGTTGGAGAATAAACAAGCTCACGTGGGCTGGAATAATTATAAAGAATGAATTAATAACTAGTAGGACCTTGTATCACCTTTACTTGTTTACTGTAAACAATTACAAGTCCTCGCGCGCATCGGCACTATATTCTATCTCTTTGATCTCATCGTCTAATATTCATTTCAGCAAACATGTATGTGTGTGTTGTCTCAAACCGCACACGGCGATACAGCCACTGTGCTTGGTATACAGAGATCAGAGGTAGCATAAACGGACCATAATTATATGAAAATAGGCTGATCGTGCTGTCGAATTAATCGCTTTATATTCATGTTTGCTGACTAAACTCGGAGACGGATAAAACATAATTTGCTTGGACGAGAGCCATTTGGTTGTAAATTACCTCCCTTGTATGGTAGCACGTTAGTTTTGTTATTTACTATTGTTAGTTATATTGTGTATGATGTTGATATAGTTTCTGTGTAATTTTGTCAAGTTGTTTCAAATGTTTCTCATCATCTGGACTCCCATCGTGTACAGAATAAAACATACTCCTCCTCTACGATTTGAGCCACAGTGGCCCAATGATTAAAGAGATGGCTCAAAGACCGCGACTCCGGCTTTGGCCGAGAAAGTCCCCGCGATTATTCACCGCCATTTCCCCAGGACGTAGGCCCTGGGGAAGAACAACGTAAAAAACATGATATGACGCATGATATGACGCACCCCGTTGGTGCAGACAAGAACTGTATTTTACAGACATCATTCAGCTTCTTGTACGAGTCTTCTATGACACTTTACAGTCCCACTCGTTTCAGACCATTCCTTACTCGTTTTTGTCAGGATCTTTTTAAAAAAAAATAATAAATGTTTTATTGCCGCACAACAATTTTCTCAAGACATTTTCCCAGTTCGTTATGCCGTGTTTCTTATACTTTTACGGATTTGGGAATTCTTGTTATTAGATCTGCTTAGGTCTTCCACGTACGGCATGTATGTCTACCTACTATTCATTTTGTAAACTGACAACACTAAAGTCGCTTGTCGGTAATTTTAATATATAAGGCACCGAGTTAAACCGCCACAATGGAGAAAATTTGTATCTGAGATTTAGAAGTGATAAGATAGACCACCGCAAACACCAAGTATTCCCAACTCATGCCTTTCAGACCAATTCATCGCAAAAGGCACAGAACCAAAATCATATTTACCAGAAAATCCACTCATTGATTAGGTTTATCAGAAATTTCCCATGGAATATTACTATTTTAGCAAACCAAACACACGATAATGTACCAATGTGACTGTTTGCGTGCTAGGTTGACAGGAGCTCCAGGTCAATCTGAAATCTAAGCATCTGTAATTGCTCTGACTCAAACTATAACATTTTTCCACACGAATGTGTCCCATATAGATTATCCCTTTATTTGTAATCAAGGTGGTTATCAGTTGTTTCGACCTATACTTATCGGAAATTATTTTGAAAGCCACCCTAATAATTTGGCTTCGAAATATTTAGAGTCATGTCAGTTTTTTTTTAACGTAGTCATCTGTTCGACATTAAATCGTTCCGCATGTACCTAGTAAGTATACAAGTTTTTTTTATGCCGATGAATTAATTATCGTATGTTGTACAATGGTACCTGTAACCTTTCCCACCAAGCTTCACACGGACCTGTGTTTCACAACCCAAGTACAAAAAGACCAAACATTCCTTGCTACTGTTGGTTTGTGATGATTTCTTTTCATGTGGGTGTCAAGTAGTTTATGACATTCACTCGAGTAAATATGTGATTAATTCCTCATTATAACACCTGTGTTGATTTCTTCTTTTATTTTTCACGAATTACACATTCAAAACACTCAAAACTCACAGTTATTGCTCCGCAGCAAATATCGTCATCTTTTATTGTGAGGCACTTATCAAGGGATGTATAAAACGACGAGCTCTCCCTCTTAATAAGTAATTAAAAACACAAAACATGCCGTGCAAACTACTTGTGTTACTATTCGTCATGTTGTGAATAAAAATGGAAAACGAAACACGAGGAAGCTTCTATAGGCTTAGTTGTGAAAATGTCTTTTCATCCCAAACTGTCAAAAGAGCACCTTTATTAAATTAGGTAGATAAAAGAAATTTTTTGCAAACACGTGATTTACAAATTGTCTCGACATAAATACACCAAAGCGTAACTTAAATTAAAAAGTAAAGAGAAATAGATCGGATACACCATCATTAATATTAATGACGTCATCTCAGAGAACAGGTGAGCAGGCGATATGACCATTTCCGGTGCTGTGCCCAATGTCGGTCTTGAAAAGAATCAATCATGGTTGTGTGTCAGCCTAACAAAAGGTCGGGGTTACTTTCAATATTTATAGTAAAGGTCGAATATTTTTAACTTTTTGAATTCATCGTGGGTGGGGTGCGAAACATTCATTAATAATGGCAAAGGGCGATCGCCAAGTCAGTTTTGCAGATGGACATTAAAACTATTAAAGACACGGGCACGTGATTTTGCATCTCATTATTTGGTGACGGTGTCGGATGTAAAATGGCGATTGTTTGTTAAAGTAACCTCTATTAGTAATAAATGAGGATTAAGAAAATAGATTCTTTGTTGAACACTGGGTAAATAGAAGTGCACTGTTCCTTCGACGACATCAGGTGTGTTCAATACGGCCATGTTGTTTTCCAAACATAAGTTTGACAAGGTGATTGACAGTGTCACTATAGCGGACGACAGCTGCTTTTTTGACATTGGCAGCGTCTTTTTATTATTCTTATATTGGCCTAACATTAGTTTTGTTAATGTTGAAGAAGAATATAATTATTGTGAAAATCGCCACTTTGTCATTACACTTGATACAAATTCCATTCTGCTCTCAATCGGATTCAAACAATTTTAGGAAAGTATCTTTAAGTGATTGACTAAACGCCCAGCTCTGTACAAAGTCGTTATTATTTTATATCGAATATTCGTTCTCTATTACCGAAAAAATGTAAATATGTAGAAATTATTCTTAAAGGGCTTTTTATTTGATGAAAATTAATTAAATGCGTTATTATTTTGGAAAATTCGAAAAATATTACCCTAGTGTCGATACTGTAAGTATATATCTTTGAGAAGCTTACAGTAAATTATATGTGTATAAAGAATTTGTGATATCGTCTTGGCGATATAATCAGACATCACCGTGAACAAATAGCCCTGGCGTTAAATGAGCTTCTTTCATCGAATCATTGAACACTTATCGATCCAGAAAATCAGGGCAAAAGTCAAAAAGCGACCATTAATGTCAAATGTTGTCTATCGCTCCAACGCCGTTTGAAATCAAACAAATATTAAAAAAGTCCAAAGCGTCAATCCTGAGATAACTCAGATCAAACTGGTGATGCATTAAGATTTATTTGATCTCTTCTAAAATCAGATCTGTCGAAAATTGGTCAAAGCATTGGAAATAATGGTGGATTATACGCAACAAAACCAATTCATGTTCAGTTGCCTTTAGATTCAATAGACAATATTTAAATTAAAGCGGACATATGTCGACTTTGGAGATTGCGGGAATGTTTTCAAATATTGAGATAATGAAACATAATCAGATTAAAAACAAAATGAGACAATTATAAAATAGTTTTCGCTTTGATCTTTCCAAATTTATCATAAGATTAATTCTATTTTAATTCCGATTCTCTGCCCGTCCACGTGGATGAATGTACAGGAGGGAGTAATAGTCACGTCATGTCGGTAAAACACATACTTAAAATTAAAAATTTACAAGACAAATACGCCAAAATATAGAAAAAAAATCAAACACAGATACGTTAGAAAGTATATTTAAAACGCGCTCCGATATTATAGATAAAGACATCTGTGTCATTTGTCAATTAATAATTCCCGATGAACTCATGTCTATACTCGAAGTTGAAAATTATTGTATCCTAAAGACATAATTAATATTCATATGTCTATACAAAACATATATATTTCCTCTATATGTATTGACAATTACCATTGGCGACAGTATTCCGACATTTAATCTCTTTTAAAACAGAAGTGAGCGGAAACCTCGCGGTCACGACACGAATATTTGCATTTTTGGGTGCAAAGTATCCTTAGTTAATGACTCATTTATTTTAACTGACGGTAGTCGACCTGACTCATTATCAAATATTTTGATTATTTATTACTAATATGACGTGTAATGTTTTATTAGTAGTGAGGTGTCGAGACCAATAGGAATATATACAAAAGATAACAAATGTTTATTTCCTTTTTACCTTAAAATGTTTGTTTCCTTTTTTACATTAAAATGTTTATTTTTAATATTTGACAAAATTAATTTTGTTATAATTTCTATCTTTGCCCGAAGTCCATTTTAAGCACTTTGATCTACACCAAAAGAATACGTATTCTTAGACGAAACATGTTCTGATATAAATAAAATTATCACAAATGGTGGAATATAAAGATAATTTGTTGCAATCAAATATTACATTGTTTAAATAATTCTCTTGTGAAGTATAATAGCTGTACTAAATGTATAGTCATCTAAATCTTTCTATGATGTACTGCTTCGAGCTATATACTAAAATGATAATAAAGATTACCAAGACAAGATATACCCTTTCAAACATTGTAATATCTTTATTGACGAATTAACATATTCTGCATCGATGAATAATTTTGATAAATATGATATTTTGAGGGATATAATTCGAGAGTACAAACACTTTAAGGCAATAAAACTCCAATCATATTACAAGTGTTTAGATGTTTATCAAGATATTTGTCGTGTTTATCCAGACACTTGGTATAGCCAGGTAGAATGTTCAAGGATCCAACTATTTAACATTCTGTACTTACTCAGATGTCCAATTCGTAGTTTTAGTTTAAGCATCCTAAAAGGTTAATTTTATTACAGAGAATCACGCTGTTTGTTAGTAATTGACAAAGGGCTACCACAAGAGTCTTGTTTAGGCCCTCTCATTTTTACTCTTTGATTGGGATGTCTTTGGATTAATATTGTGTATATCAATACATTATTTTTAGGTTTATATCTGTAGTGTACTGTGTTGAATTAGGCTATCTATCATAATTTAAACTTTATTAATATCCCCAATCTCGCAAAGTTGTTGCTCATTTTTCAATTTGACAAGTTGGACGAGTTATCCTGGATATGCAAGTGGGTAAGAACAATGCCATTTGTTTGCTAAATTGGTTTCATCAATTCAATGGTAAAACACAAATGGATGCAAGCGAGGTTAATGCCCGTTTTCTATTGCTGTTATAATGTCATTATCGTTTGTTTACAATTATCTTCAAGCGAAATAATAGATCACAAAACCTCCTTCCATTTCAGTAATACATTAATGCATTATAAATGATTATTTACCGTATTTAAATATATACCAGCGAGAGAAAAACAAACAAAAACACTCAGGTGGGCCAAACGTAGAATTTAATTTTATTTATTAATGCTATTGTGAATTTGGTTTATTTATTTATAAATATTTCAAATAGCGTTTTGAACACCTGTACTTAAAAAAATATCCAATATTATCAAAAAAAATTGCAAAAGGTATATACAAATACCCATATTCGTGAGAAAATTATTTAAAAATCACATCTATAAGAGATTTCTCATTATGCTTCAGATTGAATGGTATTAAAGCTTATTATTTTGATTAGATACACCAAGTAAAGTAGATAAATAGAAGTCGAACAAGTCGCTAAACATGTCAATATTACAATGAATATATAGTAGATTATAATAGATTAATAATAATGTTTTATACATGTTCGTGTTATGAACCTTTTATGTACAGTAAGTCGATCATTTTGTACCTATCATGGATAAAAGGGTGGACGAGATGAACTGACAGAGTTATTGTTCTTGGCACTCAACATTTCAAAAACGCAAACACGCCGTTTCTGCGATTGCTACAATAATTATAGATAGGTTATTAATAAAGATCGGACAATAGAACGACCCTGTGTATATTATAATTTTGTATATTGAATATACAATGCTGTTTATATTCGCTACATTGTATTGAATTTAATATACAATGGTAGTAAAACATATTACAAGTGGTCGGTACACCTCTTATCCGGCAGCCAAAACGACAAACATAATTTCATCTTGTTCTCGGTGACCCCTTACTATGTTTTGTTATTCGCACCTCGCTAAAGATTTAGAATAAGGCGCTCTTATCACACATTAATTTGACTTGACAGGTGTATTCACTTTAAGAAAGGCTGATTCTATAAGAAGTGTCGATGACTTTCTGTGTGCAATGTAGCTTTTTTTTTTACAGAATTTCAATAGACCACGGGCCGGTAAAAAATTGTTGAAGGCCACAGCAAAATATTTCGTTGTCAGAATGACGGTGGGTGGGTGTTCGGTTGTTTTACAAAGAATGATTCGTACTGGTAATTGTACAGATGATTCTACTTGGAAACAAATCTACACTAATTCTAGCAATATTTCATTTGCCTTACAACTGCATTAGGAGATAGGGTTTGTATCCTACAACTAATACGCTTAAACTCATTGACCAACCAAACTGTCTGGTTCATAGGTTTACACAGTTACTATGGTAATCAACCTCGTTGGCATATAATAATAATCAAACTCGTGGTTGGCATGCATTTCTATATTTATAGTGCTATGATCTGTTACGCGGTAATTGAGTGGTTTTAAAATGTGTGTTAGCCAATCGTCTTTGACACGGTTAAAAATAACTGTGATAATTTTTTTTGTAATCTGGAAGACGTCATTTGGACCCCGGCATGGGCCAAGAAAGAACCAAGTAATAATAAGGTGTGATGCCGAAACCACTCGTAAAATTTTATTTTCTTACATATTTATACTGTTTTTTGTCAACGATACTGGTACAAAATACCTCAATTATTTTTATTTCATTAAATTCACCCTAACCCAAACGGCTGAAATGATACTAATCCTGCATCAGATGTATTGTATGCGCAAAATACTGTACATGTTTCGAACCGTCGTGTTTCGGGAACATATAATGAATCTTCAAGCTTTAGGTACAGAATATGAACCTCCGGAAATCAGGGACAGACTATGAACCCAATGTTTCGGGAACAGATTATACCCAGGGGACCATTCACTGAATTGTTTGATTGTGTATGGTTACTGGGTATGATGTCTTGTCCATATATTTGTTTTTGAGTAAATTATGCGTGGTGCAGTCACCCTGCACTTACTATTAACTATAATGAATAGCACACAACCTTCGGACTTCATGTACAGATTGGGAACTCAAGGTTTCGGGAACAGATTATGAATCTTCCAAGTACGCGGAATAGCATACGTCTAGCTCCGATCGAGACTATGAACCTTCAAGCATTGGTCAAAAATATAACTTTTAAGTTCCAGGTACAGATTATGAACCTTCAGGCCCCAGGGCAACAATCTGTAAACTTGTAAAGTTCAGGTATAGATTTTCAAGTTCCAAGTACAGATCTGTAAACTTGTAAAGTTCAGGTAAAGATTTTCAAGTTCCAGGTATAGATTTTCAAGTTCCAGGTACAGATCTGTAAACTTGTAAAGTTCAGGTATAGATTTTCAAGTTCCAGGTACAGATTATGAACCTTCAGGCCCCAGGGCAACAATCTGTAAACTTGTAAAGTTCAGGTATAGATTTTGAACGTTCAAGTTTCCGAAACAGATTACAAACATCAGGCAGAGGTAATGTACCTTGGAACTTCAGGTGGAGAAAAGTACATACTCTTTCAGGTATAGATTTTGAACGTTCAAGTTTCCGAAACAGATTACAAACATCAGGCAGAGGTAATGTACCTTGGGACTTCAGGTGGAGAAAAGTACATACTCTTTATTCCCAAGATTCAAGTACGGGTTTTAAAACTACAGGTTCACTTATTTACATACGTGCTTCTCTGGGTTCTAGTAAACTTTTAATAATTCAGTGAATATTATATTATATTTCACATCGTACCACGCCTCTTCCGGAAGTAGCGTCTTTGCTGATACGTCGATAAGTTAACCTGCCCCCAATGCTTAGGGAACAGATTTGGTGATGTATTATATATAATCTGAGTATAATCTGAGAATACAATGTCGAATTAGCTGGCTAAATAAGTTTTCCGGGAACAACACTTCCTTAAAAATCCAAAATGGCGTTTGGTGTTTCCGCCATTGATATTAAATATGAATAGGACAGGCTGAGCTGAATGTCGAAGCACTCTAAGGAATCTGTTGAAAACAAATGCGAGAGAAGGACTTAAAATAAGGGAAAATGGCAGTTCTGTGACAGCAGGAAGTAACTATTGATATAAGCTCGGGAATTGATCTAAAGTAAAATTGTATCGGCCTCCAGAACATTAGGAACATGGCAGATTTTTATATTGGCTATTCGCTACATTTAATAATACAATGTCGTTCCTGTTACCACCTCAAAACTATATAAATCACTGTCAAATATGGCACGCATTAGATTATATTAAATTGATAAAAGCCATCTTTTCTATAAACATCAGTTTGGCGTGAATACCGTCGTTATTAATCCTCTTAGGGCCTTGTTCTTTCGTTTATACGCCTAACAGACCCTCAATACCTCGTGAATGGTATCCTTTAGAATGGACTTAAAGAGCGAAAAAGCCACCAGGTCCAAAAATACAATTTTTTTTTCAATCCGATTATGTTTAGCCGTGTATTTAGTCGAACAAGATACTAGCAATCACAGTCTATTGATGTTTGATAGGCTGAGATGTATATATAATGTACATTATATTAAGCTTGTTCATTTCCCACGTGATGCGTCAAAACCCTTTCCCCGCGTGCACTAGATGACTTCAACTTTCCCTTTTAAAGGTTGACATGAATTAAAAGCACCACCTTAAGGTGGGCTGACATATTCTAAAAGACAAGTTTTGAAGATCTTTAAGAAAGGAGTATTTGAAAGAACGAACTCGACTTATTAGCAAAGATTTAAGCCGATCGTTGTAGATCAAAGGACTGTTTTAAGAACAGAGAGACAATATGGAACATTATAACAAGCAAAGGCCACCAGAGTTTAAAAATACAGATCTTAATTTATTTGATAATATTTCTGTGTAAATGTATTGTATTAAATTAATATAGAAACATACCACCGATTGTACCAACCAGGTGCTACGCTATTCACCTTTATACCAGAGGTAACAGTGACGTCGTGGTCTCCGCATTAATCGATATTGGTTTGAACCGATCAACCTTATAATCGATATAATTAAAGCTCGATCTCTTCAGATTAAGATTTCTTCATGCATGATGTAGAACCGCCACTTTTAATGAAAGATCCATTTCCGGCTTAATTGGAAAACACTAGCTTTATGATTTTAAAAGGATTAAATTGCTGCAGCAGCAACTTTCAATTTGTGTTGAAAATATCTTTGAAATATATATTGATTACGTTGGTTTCGCATCACTGGAAATGTTTAGAATGTGAGGTGTAGATCAAGCTATTAAAGAAACATTAATGTAGAATTAAGTTTTTTTAAAAATACGTTGGTAAACTAGGATAAATATAGAATGAAAACCACACAGAAACAAACTACAGTGTTGGACCTTGTTGTATCAAATTATTCATTGATTTTACTGTACAGAAAGGCGTTAAGTTTGACATCTAGTTCTAATTATCTTTTAGGACCAAATTTGAAAATAATTTTTATATTTCCGCTCGCCATTTTGTACCTCCTTTATGTCAAGGAATGTAGACCTAAGAAATGTTAGATTTGTATTTCATACTACTTACCGTACAGACATTGGCAAAGAATGACCAACAGAAATGTATATTCTAGTTTAATAACTAACCTTTCGGAGTACATGTATTTAATTTAAATCTTCCACTGCATTCGGATTACTGATACAGTATATTATGCTTACCTTGCTACCGTTACATATATTATATGCGCCTCGGCGAGATTTTCAATTTGGATTCCGCCTGTTAGAGGCACAGAACTTAGCATCTGACAAAATGCGTCTAGTCATTCGGTAAAAGTGAAAGCGAAGGTCCCGTGTATACCACTGGAAGAACGCTCAAGATCCCCTCGTAGTTGAAATTCAACATAATATGCCTTGCCCGGGCAACGTTTCCGTCAAAGCACACTGTGCGAAGTACGCCCGCCATCTTTATAAGCTCGGTTGGTGCACAAAGGTAGGCCATTAATCCCCATTTCATTTCATTTCATATATATCTACGCTTTTAATTGAAATGTTTCTTTTCTGACTTGCTTTTGAAGCATTATGCCTTTTGGATTGCTTAATAACACAGTTGAATATAAAAATATTGTGTTTGCCCAGTCCAATTAAAATGAATTAATGATCAAAATAGCCGTACATATTATTGGCGCACTTCCTTCTAATTAAGAAAGATGGATTAAATTATATCACTTAATTATAAATCATTGTTTACGGAGAGATGAAAGAGATAAACGAAAATAAAGGTGCGATACATTTATTACATATTGACAGTTTTACTGTTTTAATAACTTTATTGACATTTTACAACCTGTTAAGAAGTGTTGCCTTCACAGTATGACTCTGTCCGCCGGGCAATTTAAACTGGTGTGCTATAATAGTTTGTCTCCTTATACCCTATCCCAAGGGGGTTTGTAAGGAAGGCGCCGTTTTATCCTATTCCTAACATTAATAGAAATTGATTTGGGAGAAACGATGATTACTGTATTACAACCATATATTTACAGGGAAGGTTCGGGCAAAATTATACAATTATGACAACATTAGTGCCACTAATTTCTTAGTTAGTTTGAACTTGTTTTATTGCATCGACATTCCATTATACGATATATCTGGGACAGTTCCTTATCGATAAAGAGATTAAAATTAGTTCCAATCCCTTATGTTCTGTCTAAAGATTTTCAGACCAAAGAGATTCATGGTTCCGAATTTTTCCTTGTCAAATTACCGCCCACCCCCCTTCCCGTTGTTGATCAACTTGATTTACATTATTAGTTTTCTTCGCCGGATACTGGATTTTACAGAATGCTGAGATATATTCCCAAAGGTGTTAACATGAAATGAAACGGTTTGTTAAATCTAAGGTTGGCATATTTCCTGGGAATATGTAATGTACATTCCTGTGATCTCAATGTTCCATTCATGTATGGCCTGTTCTGTTCTGCTTCGCGGTGTTGTACAGTTGTCTAATATATACGTAGCCTTCAGACATCCGACACGTAACACATGTATATTTAAAAGTATTTTTTTGCCAAGATTTGGCCGTTTTGAATATTATTCATCATATAAATGTTTAATAATTTGCAATAGCCTCCGGTGATTAGGGATTGTACAGGCGGTTGTCTGTTCGCGTGGCCCAAGGATAAGCAACGGCTATATATAATGATATTGTCTAGTTTTTCATTTGTATCTAAAAATCAGCAATTAGGTTCGCCGATCAGACAAAACCTTAAGTTACAAATTTCGTTGATATAACTATAGTGGTTGTGAAGAGATCACAGTCATTTTAAAAGGAAAACTTTTTTCTAATATCACGATTTTCCGAGAAAAAAACCCTAACGTAAAAGATATTGTAATTGCGTGAATTGAAATTAAAATTTCAAAATGTGGGTAACTGTTCTAATATCACCTTGATAATAGTAAAATATTAATTCTTGGAGAATGCTCGTAAATTTTCTTTAAGTCTTTGATATCGATTTGTATACAATTACTTGCATCTCCTAACTGACAAGGATTGTCACCTACATATTCAACCTTAATCAGTGCCCCCCTCATAAACCCGTCAATATTTTAATTAGGATATGATAAACCGTCATCGTTAAAGTTCGGGAAAATCTAAAGAATACAATCTTTGATGTTGTACAATGATCTATCAATAATATTTATACCTACATAGATTATCCTAATAGAGTAATTTATCTACATGATGTTATAACCGTCATAAATGTGACACACGATTCATTATTTAAACATTTTATTGTATTGTAAATGTTTTGTTAATAAATATGTTTTTATTAACGGTGAAAGTTCACATTTGTTTGTAATTGTTTTATTTATTTATTTATTTTTTGCTTACTTAGATATCAGAATATCACTACGGTTTATTTTTATATATTTGATTTGATCCATTGTATTGAACTGACCAGAGAAGCCTAGCCGAAACGTCGCTTAGTAATAAGCAGTAATTGTATTCCATAGAATTGTGACCTGTATATTGATTTGATCAATTTTTATCGAATAAAATAATTAATTATTACAGTTCATTCCAAACACTAACTTATGTGCATGTCTCAGAAAGCTGTCAGAAAATATGGGATATTTTCCATTACAAAACATATATCTACACTTTTCTTTGCCCTCACCCACGTTTTCTTGAAGAAAACAAACATATAAGTGCATGTTATCGAGAATCCGTTTCATGGTTGATGGAAAGTGATTGAAAAATGTGAAGATCTGAATAGATAGCGAAGGGGCAATTGATGATAATATCCTATTAACGATGGTTTTTGTGTGTTTGACAATCTGTCGAAGACAATACCATCACATCATTCTTAGGACATTAGAGGGCCGACACAGAGTCGGGTATAATTACACCTTAGATATCATTAGTATGTAATGGAATCCACCACGCCCACTCGGCCCCACCCCCTCATCAATACAGGAAGCTAGCGTTTAATGATTGTATTGATGTTGATGAATATATTTGACAGCTTGTAATTATACACTTGACAGTTTTACATATCAACAAATAATTCCTCTTAATAAATGAAATGATTAAAAACCAATTTAAGTCGGATATATATCCCGTATAAGTTTACATGGTAAAAACGTTCTGGGCGGTATATTTCTTTGATCTCGAGCTTTGATCTTTGCTCCTTGTCTACAGGTGTGGAGATGTATACCTATAGAGGGTGAATACTAGGTAAAGGGGTTGTATATTTAGGGAAAATGTCTCATTTTGCCTGTACAAGGTAGATCAACACGGGATTTATTATTAAAGAATTTGGAACTATAGGTGGGTTAGAAAAGGGTTAGAGTCTATATTGTAGACAATGTTATGAGAGAAAATGTCGAGCTATCACGTGTTGTTCGGTAACATGTTATAGATAGTGAGTAAATAATTTGTGGGAGAATCTTAACCTGTGTTTAGACACCTGTTGAGGATATAAAAAAAAACACGAAATTAATGAAATATAATTAGAATTCAGATGAATTAGACATTTTCTTTTCGGTTAAGTTATAATCCTTATAAAACTACAGGCTCGATTTAAGAATGAAGAAATTGTGCATATCTCAAAATGGAGATATAAACTTCTGTATTTAATGTTTACAAATATCTTAATTATGAAATAAATACTAGATAATTATCGGTTAAACGTGACTTCGTATCATTATTTCAATCTTTAGACGGGTTCTTTTCTGGACTCTGACACAGCCGAGAAGGAAAGGTTAAGTAAGGTCTACTGATAAACACACCATATGTACGTTCATTTCCTGTCGTCAAGAATTACCCTCACCAACAAGCCCAATAATCTAACATGGCATTAAAAGATCTGAAGCATCGATGACAATAGCTCCCTAAGCAGGATGTCCTGCTTTCGATCCCAATGCCGGTTGAAAAAGTCCATTGGGTTTTCCAATCTGGGAGCCTCTGGTCACTTGTGTAGGGTTCGGAAAGCGTTTAGTTGCTAGAATGAGACAAGAATCCGAGGTCCGGGGTATACCATTGACCGCACATTAAAGATCAACTGGGCCGTAGCGCTGCTGTCCAAGAAATGTATGATTTTAAATCCAGTATCATTGCATTTAAAAAATGAGATATTGTTTGGCTGTTTGAGACAATTTACCATCTAAAAACAAACTGACGAAGCATCCCCATTACACAAGGAATATTCGTAAACGTCGCGTTTGTTTTGTCATAAATACCAAACATGAAGATTCCAAAATCTTGGACGTTTTTCAGTGGAAAAATTGTCCTTATGAGTTCGTACTGTAGCCTTATCTTTACTACGTTCGGGTGAAGGTCGTTTTCAGAGAATATAAATATGCAATTTACTTTCTCTAGAATCCACACAGGTGTTGCATCCTTGTTCATCAAAGAAAAAACACCCCAAGTATTTCTATACTCTTCTGTACAACATGTTTTTCTATTTACCCACCATTCACGCACAAAATTTAACAACTATCAATTTCTAAAATGACCTAACACGTCCAGTTACAATTTCACATTTCATTCGGTACAAAATACTCTACGTAGTTTAAAAACTCAGACTCGCCCATCCACTTAAAAGGCGCAAAACACCTTCAGTAATAATAGAAGAAAAATAAAGCCAGCTTGTCGACATAGAAATCCAACAAGAACCAACAAAAAGATGCTTTAAAGAGTTTATAATAAATCATTTTGATTTTTATATAAACATTTGAAATCGAGCTTTTGTGAGCACTTGAGAAAGTTTAATAGCTGTATAAGAGAGGTTTAAGAATTTATGAAGTTGTTTGTTAACTACTTAAATATAATTGTGTTGTTTTCATTCATTGTGCATCACCTCCTCATCTTGTTTCTATGAAAGAATCCATGTAGTTTTGTGGTCTTCTTGTATTCTGCAATATGGATGAGCACGATATCGGTGTGTGATTAACAAGAGGACAATGAAGTTGCACTGCAAGTTCGAAGTTATCTTCAGTTTTGAATTTACTTTAACTGAAAGTTTCTAGCCGTTGTGAATTTACTACCAAAATGACCTTTATATGATGTCCAGGCGGTTGCAAAAGATGGATTAACTTAAAGTTAACTTTTGGGGGAATAAAATTGCTTAATTTTGTGTTAAAATCCTTTAAAATCCATAACCTAAGGCCCACCTACTAACCCGATATTTGTGATACGCTTGTAAATAACTTAAACCTGACAGTCTTCATCTGGAAATGGAAAACGTTTTATTATACAGTATCTGGATAAAAGCAGACTTTTTTCTATAAAAATAATATGTAGGTGAAATTTACCTTTTGTTATCAAGTACAGGGCATGGGTCATTCACTGTATAGACCTATCAAGAAACAATCGATTATCAGTTCACCCAATGAAAAAATTGACCCGAAATCTTAAAAGGGTTACGTGTCCGGATAAGCAGTGTTGACGTTCACGTCCAAACGACTCAATATTTTGAGCTGAAATTTTGAGACAAGGTAAATACACCATACCGCTATATTTTGGTCCATAAATTTCATAAATACTCGGACTTTAATTTTTGAGACTCTGTTCTTATCGGGATTGTCCCTTTAAATTTACTGACGATTTTAAACTAATGGCTTAAATACATCGCAAACCTGGGCAAATACTCAAGCTTAAACATCTCGGCGAGCTTAAAATTACCGTTTAGAAAGTTGGCTTAAAATTGCCGAGTGTTTTTCATCACCTTCTTTGGTATCATGGTGGCTAAGTGGGTAATACGCTGGCTCGCAGGTATGGAGGTCGGGTGTTCGGTCCCTGCATTGGCCGAGAAGGATCATCCATAATTTCCGGCGTGGTCCTCCTTGTCCCTGACGCAGGGCGGATGGCCTGAGGAAGGACAGCTGCCCAACCGTTCGGATAGGACGAGAAACCAAGGCCCCGTGCACACATAGGCATACACGTAAAAGATCCCTTGTCAGTTGGCATTCGATATAAGAGTAGGCCATAGCGCCACTGCCCGGGCAAAATTTGCCTCATAGCACACTGTGGGACGTATACCCGTTTTCATTAGCCCAGTTGAGCAGCAGAACAGTAGGACGCTAAACTCCATTCCATTTCATCACCTTCTTGAGTAGTCAATTGTTTACTAGATGCATCCGTAATTAATTAAAACAACTGATCAACCACACCCGATTCATTGGCCAGATCAATAACCGTATTGACGGTTAGGTTAGCTTGCTTATCATTGAACGCTAGTTCAGGCGTAGCTTGATTTGAGGTTGCTTATTTGCTCCACATTAGTGCTCAAGCTAAGCAGTATCCATTTGAACTGGTTATTAGTAAGTCGGATAATAAATGTTTGTTTCCTGCTTTTGTACCATGCGGTACCTTTATTCACTACAATATGATGTAGTACGTTTGATAAATATTAATATATCTATTACACGGGTCTCTTGTTCCCCAATTTATCACTGACCTTTGTCTAATCAGCCTTCGCTAAGGTATTGTGTTTTCTATATGGGGACTCTTGAATTCGAATTCCAGGACATAATCTGAGAATCCTAGACTTATCACAACAGACTAATTACAATAAACTGTCTATGTTATATCCTAGTTACAGAATCCACCAGACGCTGGTGATGGACCGATTAATACCCGTGAATGAAACATATACATGTAGTTAGATTCGTCCTCTGGATACCTTACATATAAAAGGCATTGGTAATTGGGTAATTGATCATTAGGCGAATTCGCCAAGGGTAGAAACAGCAATCTGACTCGCCACTTGAGAAAATTCTCGAAAAAAATATAATGTGTGCGTGACTTCGGTAACTACTGACCCGTACTGAAATAAAATTAAGTGTACATAATGCAACTCTTGACCAAATAAAATGTGTACATAATGTAACTCTTAACCATCTAGGATTTATAAACATATTATATAACAATTCCATGTGATTTGAGTAGTGAAGGAAGGTTGTTTCGCATATTTGCTTCCATGGAATTATCTTCACTAATGCCTCATGGGCTTCAGATTCTGGTGTCTGTCCCTTTCTCTGGCGCTTTCGTGTCTTTTGTGGTAGTTAATGTCCATGAAATGGTTTTAAAAAATATTCAAGTGTCTTTCCTGAACCACCCATATTAAAAGTAAAAATATCTAAATCAAATAATAACAAAGTAATTACAAAGTGATGCTTATGTGAGAGGAAGAGGTTTATTTTACAGGGAAAACAGTTTCACTTAATCCGTCTTCATTAACACAATCGGGGAAAAAAAGTAGGACGTTAAACCTGATAACTCGACTATGTGCTAATGAAATGTTTAAGTTTTGAATATGTTTGAACCCGCAGTATTGTGTGAATTAAGCAGCCCCTACATTTTGGTTCGAAACAGGAACAAAAACTGAGCACTAATCCATATTATAATCCTCATCCTGGCCGTTTGAAAAAGAACGGTCGCTGATCCTTCTAGCAGCACCAACCATTCACATATAATCCGGTCCTCAACTTTGTTAGTGGCTCTTAAAAATCATAAAAAGAACTCTTAAGAAGATTGTGTTTTAAAAAAATCGGCACAGCAATAAATAAGGTCATTGAACTAAATAGAGAAGTTTTGTTTGATCTTAAACTTCTACATCCAATCGGTTTGATTTGTAATATCAACATTTTTATCTTTAAATGCTAATATTATCTTTCTTTGGTATTATGTTCGAAAATACATTCTTTGTATTCTACTGTAATGAAATCTTCAAACACTTCAAGACAACATTAATGGTTCTAGAGTGGATGCGAAGTGATTAACAACAATGGTTTATCCTATCACAGTAGCACGTTGAGTCAACATATTAAAACCTCCATTGTTTCCATATTTAATGTATGCAACTCTCGTTGGTCCCTGGGTGGTTGTATGGGGTGCTCGGATAAAGGTAGCCCTCCCACGGGACACGTGTTAAAAGTTACCGACCTAAGTTTCGCTCCGTTGTATTTGTGAACAGGCTATGTTAGTGTTGGTTTTGGATTTACCGGATAATGCTAGCTTGATAAAACGATTCTTAATCACTCATCGTTGAGTTTAAATCTCTAAAATAAATAAACCAATCAAAAGACGTTAAACCATTTACTGCAATATATCACACCTTAACATCTGCCTTTATTTCATTGTAAAGTTCTTCTCTCACACTCAACAAATTCGACCATTGTACATTACCATAAACATCGAATTCTTCTCCACATTACGCCATTTTTACGAGAGAGATTTATAATCTGGTCGTGCTAGTGTCAATGCCAGATCTTCTTAGAAAAGATCTTAAATCACAGGTCAAAGGTCGAACAGAATTTATGCTATGCGTAAAGAAGGCATAATCACAAACTGCTTTTCTCAGATATGTAAATGTATATCCTTCGAAGTAGAGAATTAACTCGGTTTATCGTTGTTCTTAAAACTAATTCCCAAAAATGTGATGCCAACATGACTTGTATAAAATATAATTTCTTTGTGTATATATCAAAACGAAATGCCACTCATTCTAGATACTCACAATTAATTCAGTTATAAGATAAGATGCATCGGATTTTATATTTTAAAGGACAATTTTCACCGATGCAAACCTATGTAGATTGCATTCGATGTCATTGTTGAAATATGTTTGGTCAGAGTTGAAAACAATGAAATTAACATCTTATATTGGTACCATTGGTATCTAGGCTTTACAACATCCATGGTTTGCATAGTACGTGCGTATACCTTTGTATATTTTGGGTCTTATGATCTCTTTCAAAGGGTAATGTGGCGGGCGCAAATTCTTTAACAGCAAAGTCGGTTTCAATATTACTGTATTTAAACGACTCGCCGAAATATCAATATTAACAGATTTACGCTTTTTTCATCCTATTTATAACACGTTTCTTCATTTTACAGATCATCTCTAGGGACAGTCCTGATTCAATATTTAGACCAAGCTATTATCCTAAACTGTAATTTAATCTAATTATTAGATGGAGACCACGTGCTGTTAATCTCATTATTTAGCTCTAATCCAAATTAGATTAATTACAATTGCACAGCTTTTATTGATTCGACGATTAATTGATACTGATATGTGCATGCATGCATATTTAATGTTTATTTTTCTGTAATTTGTATTGTCGTAGGGTTCTTAACTAGATTTCAATGCTATATGGGTGAAACCTTTGCGGTGAGCTTTATATCAAAATTGATAAAATTTTAAAAATTGAAATTGTACAGCGTCTCTTTGTGATTTATCATTTAGAAAAGGTTATTCATAAACATCGACTGTACGACTAAAGATTACCTATATCTACGAATGACGATTACCTCATAAATACTGGTGGCCTAACCATATCCATAACCCTAGCTGATTTGGGACAGAAATGACATGAAATGAATTGGGAGAGAGAGAGAAATGGGGTTTAACGTCCACTCAACACAAACTAGGTCATTTCGGGACTAACATATGGTTCAATTTTTATTTCAATAATTCGCTTGCGCGTAGGGGTCTTTAGCAGTGGGAGGAAACCGGAGTGCCCGGAGGAAAAACACGAGGTTGAGAAGGCGCCCCTATCTCCATGCCACATACGCTCACACCTGGGCTCGAAACCACAGCCGCAAGCCAGAGGTGACCGACCAGCTAGAGGTCGAAGCGCGGCACTCTAGACCACTAAGCCATCCCAACCCCCCGAAATGAATTGGGGTTTAGTGTCCTACTCTTCTACTAACCTGGCCTAATGGAAGACGGTCATACGCATACACCATACAGTATACTATGAGGGAAATTTTGCCCGAGCAGCGGCGCTACGGCCTACTCTCATATCGAATTCCAACTGCCAAAGGATCTTTTACGTGCACGCCAATGTGTACACGGGACCTCGGTTTTTCGTACCATCCGAACGACTAGGCAGCTGTACTTGTCGTACTTGTCGGGCCCTCCTTCTGCATCACTGACAAGGGTAAACCACGCCGGAAAATCGAGGTGAACTTTCAAAAGGACAATGCAGGGACGAACACCCAACCTCCAGGCTAACGAGCCAGCGCCTTACCCACTTAGCCACCGTGATTCCCGGATTTGGGACAGAGAAATAGGATTAACCTGTAGTTCAATTTTATTTCAATAATTCTTTTGAACGTAGGGTTCTTTAGCAGTGACTGGGGGGGGGGGGGGTACGGAGAAAACCCACGTTGTATGATGGACTATCCTACTAACGTATAAGCGAGGAATCGAAACCATACCACTTCACTCGACTCTCAATGAAACCGTATGATCTACACAGCCTACGCGTTAAGTCGGTCAAAAGCTGATTGGAACTACCATGCAGGCAATAATTGTTATTATACAGACTGTCCTAATAAAAAAAATTGACCTAAAATGTGCTAATAACCTCTACCTTCCAAACATGCCAGAGATGAGACATAGACTTGGTCATTTGAAATCCAGTTTAAAAATTCCCCCGTCAAATACAACATATTTCATTAAATTTGGTAACTAATTCAAATCCTATTTGACCGTTCCCAAAATGAATTAACGAAAATTTACTGATTATGTCATCCAGGTATTATGGAAACATGCCACCGTAAGAGTTGACTCCTATGTTAAAACATGTCAACTGAACTGACACCGAGGTTGTCGTTCTTTGAATTTCATGCATTCCAGTATGTTAAAAATACTTCGCCGTGTTTAGAACAAATTTGAATGTCTTCTTCTGTTTGTTTTGCTCGAAAATCGTCTTCAAGTGTTATGGATGGCCAGCATTGTGTCCCTCTTCCGGTTGGAGAATGGCATTACTCATGCGCAGCCATCTGAAAAATGGCGTCATTGTGTTTGATCATCCAGTAATTGATTGTTATTGTGTCGCCATTGTCTTTCTAGGAGTGGCTTTATCTGGTGCAGCGAGACTACAATGGATAATGTTGGAAGCGATTAACTTTATACCTTTGTATGAAGTCTCTAAGATGAATTTAATTATTCCTGTTTTATAAGATTGTCAAGGAGGTTTAGATTGGCGGTGATGACACGAGAGAATATAGAACGTCTAATGAATGACAATAATAAGATAACAAGAGCTCTCCATTCCAAGGATTTTTGTACATCTGCTAATCTCCGTGATAAGATATTTGTATCGTCCTGATTACATCGAATCCTTAATAAAACCTTCACGGGATTAAACAGTATCACACTAATATCACAAAATGTTCCTACAGACGATAGAGTTGTGGAAAATGGGATTTACACGAACATATGTATATATAAACAAATATTCTTTTATCTAATCCTTATAAGACATAAGAAGTAGATTTCACAAATTAAAAACACTTATATGGATCTACTACTTCTGAATTTAATAAAATGCTACGTTTCGATACACATTTTTATTAAATATCATTACTTGTTTGATAACGATATATGTATGTGTAATGAAACGTAGCATGTTAATAACTTCAGAATAAGTATATCCATATTAGTGTTTTTAATTTATTCTTTTACTCATTTAAAATGCTAGTTGCGTGTAGTTGTGGGTAAAGCAAAGAGAAAGGGGATAGTGTGTCATCATATATTTGATAAATGTAATATCACTACACCAAGTTTGTTAGACATTGGGAACATGCTTTTAAACACCGCATAAGGAAAAATAAAAACTAAGTGGGGACTACTGTTCATAAAGAAAGGGACTTTGACTGAAACTTTAAATTGAAAGGATATATTATCGAGTGGACGTTAAACCCCATTTCTCCCCTCCCTCTCTCAAGTCTGTTGTGGTAATGCTGTGGTAATGTCTATTGGCCATCACATTAATAAGATATTTTGGTATCTTTCATTTTAACTACAAAATAATGTACGGCAATGTTAAGTGGCAATATTATAACCAACGTTGCACGTGTATGTCAATCCATTGAGCTGGTGGTGATCATCTTCTACCATCGTTGGTTTCAGGCGTCTAAAACCAAATATTGCACCATTTAGCTATGAAATGGTGGATGTCATGCACAAGGCGGTATTATTATAAAATGTAAAAATCAAGTTTATGACACCTTCGCGAGCCTTATTGATGAAATTGTTCTGAGGTCATTTTTTAAAACTGTCTTCGGATTAGATACCCTGACTGTCTTAGGGAAGTCTAAGTTGGGGTTCTTAAACGGCTATCTTAAACTAAATATAACATGTTCATAATAAATATTATATTACTGCAAATAATATTGCTGTTGATAAATAATAACAATATATGCGCACAGTTATATCTCAGTAAAATTATTCGTGTTTTTTTTTTATTAATATGTAACACAAAAAGGTGGAACAATTAAGTTAAAAGATATAGATCCATTTGTGTTACTGTTGGGGTAACAATATTATCAAAATTATTACATTCACATGTATTATACAAACATGATTTCTAGTTCTAGTCTATCGTCAAATTGACAGCAAGTGTTCATGTATATTCAAAATGCTCGAGATAACGGAACCTGCAGGCGCGGATCCAGAGGGGGGGTTTGGGGGGTCCAACCCCCCCCCCCCCCCCTGCTCAGCTACATAAAAAAAAAATAATGCCTTGCATCAATGAAATTACATCACAAAGTGATCCTACATCAGTATAGAAATGATTTCTCTGTTTAAAAAGCTCAATTTTTATGTATGCCTATGTAATTTAGAGACGATGATAGCAGATTTCCGTAACAGAAACCTGGCAAACCCCCTCCTGCAAAAATTCCTGGATCCGCACCTGACCTGGTCAGTTTCATATGAACACATTATGATCATACCTATTTTGTCGCCCTAACTTTCGGATTAATTTTAGGAGATCTCTTAAATAGAGACACGTTCATTTTACAAACTGTGGACAAAGATATATGTCGCTCTGAGATACATCGTAGTCCTTAGACATCATCTTTATCACCGTCTCCAGCTTTCCGGCGACAACGAAATTTGGCTGGAAACTAGCAATTATGGTTTTAGCAACAGTTTCGTACTATACATGTAAACTACATTCATACCTTTACTGACAAAACTTAATAATATATATTTACGAGATGATAGGTGATGATATCAATCAATCACCATCAATCTGTCTTTTTATTTTCAAAGTTGCCATTTTCCCGCTAACTGCACAAGTTTCTATCCATACCTCATTAGTTCTCTTTTATCATTTAGTTTTGTACAGTGTCAGGTTTTTGTTCAATTTTTCTAGTACTGGTGTCAGAATTAACTCGCCTTTGCTAAAAAAGAAAAATGTGACTAGTTTTAATGACGAGCGAGGATCATAAAACCAAAAGCATTGATTTCACACCCTGATAAAACGAAATATTGATACATTTAATAGTGTCGTGTTAATCTAAACGCAGGGGAAAAACCACCAATATACAACCCTATCGCTTGTAACCTTTGACCTTCGACGTCTGCTCTGTTAATCCCGCCATTCAATGTCAACGAGGATCGGGAGTAATTTCAATATGGAGGACGACCTAATGATGTTGACTACTAATCCAGCGCTAATCCGTTACAATGTTGGCATGCGTTTAAGTGAAGGGGTATGAAATATTTTTTCGGGTTTAAATTTCAGCAAAATCTGTTTTGTGAATAGTCGCAGATAACGATCTGCCAACCTAAGTGGCAATTGTGTCGTTTTTTCCGAGCAGCACATGTCAATCGAGATTAAAATGAATAAGATTAACATCTCTCTCGACAATAAAAAATTTAAAAGTAACAAACCCCTAAACCCTTTAAGTTGTCCAAACTGCCAGTTAAAATAATAACTACGATAAAATTTCCTCATACAGCCGCCAATAAAATGTTTCATAAAAGTCCGCCATTTTCACATGGATCCAATGTGTAGGGAAATAACTGCTGATGCGAAAATAAAGAAACAACATCCAAAGTTAACGCTTTCTGAGAGACACGGACATTTTATTTGAAAGTGTTTTATTCAAAATTATTTAATAAATAGCCCACTTACATATCAAGTTGCGGAAATCAAATAAGAACAATGCCAATTTCTAACCTTTACTCATTGAAAAATTGAAATTGTTTAAAATTATAATACACAAAAGTATATACTAATTTAATGATAATTTTAATACAAATATATGATAAGGAGTGTTTTAGAACTGTAAGCGGGTCATGCTTCATGCAAGACACCAATTAATATTTAATATAAAGCGGGGCAGTATACTTGGAACATTTTACATAGATTAAGTAACGTTTAAAAGAGATAAAATTAGCAAACATTTTACGGGTTATTGTTGTCGTATTCTCTCTTTGTACATCTTAATTTAATTCATAAAAAAAATCGATTTTATTAATTTTCGGAAAAGATGGTGCGTTAAGTGTTTGCTACATTCTATCGACTAAACGACGCCTCAGTCCGTCTCGTGATTTGTAAAATATGAAGGGTACTTCGACAACACAACACCTCGACCCCCACTGACGTTAATGTACATACAAACCGTGATTGGTAAACAAAGTTAGATTAACAAACAGGCGTTGACGTCATCACTTGATGTTGTTTATGTTTTAACCTTGTATTACTTTATACATAATGAGGATTAACCAATCTCATTCACACAATGGTTCCTGAAAGGGACACTGTAGTAATTATGAAAGATCGGCTAATAGTTTATATGTATTCTACATAGAAGACTCCCTCTCCTTATCTCATATGATATAATAATTTCATGAAAGTTTCACATTATCAATCATCAAAATGATAATGCCCCCTCCTCGTCATTACAAAGTGTGTTGTTTCAGAATTAACTCCATGGAGCTGCATTTCTTCGATTTAGGTCCCAGCAAAAAGCATCGAATTAGTTTGATGCCATGCGTACTTTCGATGAATCAAGCTTTACATGATAAAAATTTAGTTTCGAAAAACCTAAATCAGGGTTTACCAACTTTATTTTAAATCTTAGCTTACTGTGTCGACAGCTGAACACAAAATCGATTATATCTTAACACTGGCGAAAAGTTTATCAACGAAGACGGATTATCATTCAATCGATAATTCAATTCATTTCCCAAATAAAAGGTTGTCGCGATTTAATTCGTTTTCTCTCGCCCGTTTCGCGGGATCTTTGTGGTGTTGAATTTAATTCTGTATGTATTAATAATCTTGTTCAGATTGTGAAAGCGCAGACTGGTAAATCAAAACAAAGGGGTTGGGATGGAATAATTTCACCATAGACATTTATATGTAATGGTTTTGTGAAATAGCTTTATTAACGTCCGCTTCCACCGAAGTGATATCGCAGTCAGAATGTCATGGTTAATAACTAGTAGCTTATTTAGCAACATCATGCCATATTGATCCTTATTGATAAACTCGCTACTTTTCTAACTTCTAGCGAGACATAAACAAACTGGCATTTTTATGTTATAATCCTCTTGATTGGTTAATTACAGCCACTTGCTTGTTTTAATCTGTTTAACTGGTTAATTGAAAAGATTAACAGCCACCTTATTGGGATACAACGTGATACGTTTACGATAAGATCTGAACATCCAGTATAGCTTCTGTACACGAACATCGTCATGCATGACAACCAAGATGTAATGTATACCTTGTAAAGATATTGTTTATATTTGTAATTAACCCCAGAGTGATTAATAGACCTGGCTAATTATCTTACCTGTAAACAAAATCAACGTCGCCATTATATTTTAAAATATTCTTCTAATGATGTGACGTTTTTATGTAACGTTATATTATGGCTCCGTTCTTAAGGCGCTATTCAGATACAGACCCTGAAAATAGTTACATTGAAAATCTGATACACTACCACCATAGAAAAAGATCAAATATCCTAATATTCTGCAGTTTAGTTACATAAAGAGTTCGATTAAATTATCGCTATTAACAAATGTCTTTCCTGCTTAAATCATTCATAGTTTGAAATCAGTATTTAGGTCTGAGTCGTCAATTTCAAGTTAAAAATATAGTACATGTATATCTATGGAATAAGAAAAAATGTTCCAATACTACCAGCAATAATAGATTGTGTCCAGAATTGGCAAGAACATCACCTCGACTTTCAAAAAAATAACAGGTGAAAGTATTAATATATCAAAGAAAAAAAGGGAGAAAAGATAAGATAAATCGGAATTATTAAGTGATAATGACACTGAGCATGGAAGATCCTCGTAATAGCAAATTCAGTTACATCAGTTATATCATACAGCCAAACCCCATATCAAAAATACTGTACGTAAAGCCCGGATTAATGGAATCCAAATAATAATAACTTAGTTCAAATAATCACGTCTGTATTTTCATAAAGATTTGACGTCAACATCGTTTGGTTGTTTGCTTGTTAACTTTTGGCGCGAAGTATCTGATCTGACATTTATTTGTTATAATCCCTATGATTGGGTAATTATCAAAATGGCGCGAGGTTCTATAGTTATCGTCTGGTTTTATAGTCTCAATTGTTTAAAGTAAAGTTGATCACTAAATCCAGTGATCTATTTATTAGTACAATATATGACAGTCTATTTAAACTAGAGATTGTCGTTAGTATCGTAGTAAATTAGTTTTAAAATAGTTAATTTATTTATAACAGGTATAGAACAACCCTTTCAGTAATAAACCGTGACACTAACCCTCGATGACTTTCAAACATGTCTGTTTTTCTATTTCCAAAACATGTTGGATTCTTCCGCTATAAAATTGATAATTTGGCTAGATTGATAATTTTATCGTAATAGTTATTCAGAGACAAAAACACCTAAATTCTTTCCAGTATCGCTTGAATGATACTTCCAATTGTCCCCCATTCCTGGCTCAAGGACCATTTCTTATTGAAAAAAAACCCCAACACATACCGTTCATAATTAAATATTCTAAAGTAACCTACAAAATGAAAAACATGACAATTAGGTACGAAATCAAAAAAGCCATGACATTGTCTTTCGACATTTATTTTACAGGAGTTGTGATTGCATGCATCCATTCAATTCAATTTAACTGTTTTCTGTTTAATTCTAATGTTGATAAGCAGTAACCAAGGGCTACGGTGGTTTTTATTGATGGCGGTACACAGAGCAATTAAAATATACATTAAATTAACATCAAATATACATCAATTTAAAATTAACTCGCGTTTTATTTCTTTTAAACCGATTCTCTTTAAAGTTGGATATTAAAAAATATTAAGTGAACTCAAACATTCCCCGAGGATTTAAAACAAATTAAACTAACCCCATGACATCGAAAACATTAAATAATTTTATTACAGAATTCTAAATGTTGCAGTGAATACGTGAAAAGAAGAATTTCACGAATGGTTACGCACAACGCTAGTAAAGATGTAATATATGAAACGAAACCGCATGATAACATTTTATTTTAACATCCTAGTACACACAAAGCAATTAAGAGTTTCGAATGACAAGATTATTCTTGACTCAGTTACTTGAGTGCTTTACATTGTGTTAGATTATTCATAAATAAAATAAATATGTACTATTTTAATGCAACAACTGTTTACCTTACTATCATTTTATTTCTCGAATAGAAATGAAATGGAGTTTAACGTCCCACTTTTCTGCTCCGACTGGGCTAATGAATACACTCATACGCCATATAGTATGTCATGAGGGACATTTTGTCCCTTGTCACGCCCTGCACCACTGACAATGAGGAACCACTCCGGAAAATCTCAATGGGACCTCCAGGTTAGCAAGCCAAGGCCTTGCCCACTGAGTGACCATGGCACCCGTCTAATACAAAACAATGCAAACGTTAAATGGTCGTAACTTATTTTAGAAATGATGTATAATTTACAATGAAAATATTAAAAAAATAGCGGTACGTTTGATTATGTGTACGGGTTGAAACTCAGTCGTTACTGGATTATTTCAATATTACAAACTATATCAGATAACACGTTTATTTAATAATGTTTTATTATTTCCTTATTTAGAATTAAAATATTTAATAATAAATGGTTTTTAAATTAATCGTGATGACTTGTTTATCGTGTAGAAAATCGGTTAATCAATATGACACATTGCCTATAAAACATTCATCCATATACCTATTCGGAATTTGGTCATGATATTATTAGTGTCCAGTCACGTCTCTTCTAATAGTAGATGCCGGAGGACCGCACTACACACAAAACAAAACATATAAGATAAACCTGTGATCAAGACAAAATACATAGACATTGCAAGAAATAAACAACACATATCAAATGCCATAGATCACACCCTTGGCAGTTGGAATTCGATATAAGAGTAGGCGGTAGTGCCGCTTCCCTGGCAAAATTTCCCTCATAACACACTATATGGCGTATGCTCGTCTTCCATTAGCCCAGGTCTGGTGCAGAAGAGTAGGACGTTAAACAACATTTCATTTCATTTCCACAGATCAGAGGGCCAGACGTAAGCGTCAATTGTGCTGTGCAGTCCCGGGCCTGTAATGCTACCGCTAATGTATTGTCTCTTCTATAACGGTACCTTGATTGTAGTCTTCGTTTTTAAATACGTTCGTTTGTTTATTCACGATTGCTAATGGTATGTTTCATGTAGTGCCAAGTTTCAGGCCAGGGTAAAACTAATGTATTTTATATTAACATGTCACATTTCACAAATAAGACAACCCATTTTTGGTTACCTGAGATATAAATACGTGTATTTTAAAATGGTTCCGACGTTGGTGAGCGCTGTGACAAATAAATGGGTAGTATCAGTTAAGATGGAATGGTTTTAATTGAAATGGAATGGTTTTAAATAGAGATTTATTTTACCGTGTTACAGGATATCTTCGCCTGAAGCAACACAGTAACTTTTAATTCATTGATTCTGAATGTCACGTATAACGGTCTTAACACCTTTTTAATATGAAATAAATTTATTTCTGAACAACTCAACGAGATAAAAGTAGATTATCAACGCTTTATTACATCGATTCAAAGTCTCTTAAAAATGATTGGTCTTTTTTTTCTGGCAAGATTTAGGAATAAAACTGAACAGTGTAGACGGTCCCAAGAGGGGGTCCTGAGCCTCGCGACAATATTATTGTTCTTGTGTTTTGGTGTCTTATCGTTGAGTGAATGGCTTTTTGTAGAGTGTTTAGATGACGGCCAGGGGGGCCAGGTATATTACTTGAAAATGGGCCTATTATACTTGCTCGCGGCAAACATAGACGACTACACTCAAAACATGGCGGCAACATAATCGCTTTCTCCACGGGTAGGGTTTAAACTATATATATTATCGGCGAATAATGAAACACAATCACCCTGGGCAAGTCGTATAAAAATACAGTAAAAGTAATCAGTTCTGCCTATGGGTTGAATATATAGTTTAACGGGGTGCAAGCCCATGTCCGCGGGGAGGACGGTATATTACCTTACATGAGTATATTAGCGAGCGACAGGGGGTGGAGCGCAACTTAACAGGAGATCGAATCGTTATTAGTTTCACTGAAGAAGCGACAAGATTTAAGCCGGGTAAACACGGTATAAAGATATAAAACTTTAAACTTCAAACAAATCTCCACTAGTTTTATGTATTGGTAGAAAGCCCAGACCGTTAAATGTCTATTTTAAACCGCACAAGCATAAAGTTACGACAACAAAAAGATTTCGTAACGGTCGTCGTAAAATAGTCAATGACACGCGAATTTTATGCTAAACTGACCGACTTGAAGTTTAAAAGTTGAATTAAGTAAGTCATAAATATGTTAACACTACGGTTATTTCTTCATTATTCAGCGCATAAAATTAAAGTACTTTAAAATTCGGATAATTAAAATGAATTACTTTCATTGCCATCGTGGATAGCAAACACTGGAGCAAACCCATATGGCGCTGGAAATATAATTCATATTGAAATGAAAAGATTTCTTGGATATAATGACGTATACCATTCCTCTTAACTATAACATCGAAACGATGAAAAATACTGATAGCTTCAAATTCAACAACGTGTTTCATGACATTTGACAGTGGTCATATTCATTTTAACTTTTTTTTACCAAGTTGGGGCAGGACTTGGATATCCGTTCGGGTGTCCGTGTGGATATAATTGATTTCTTGGTACTATATATTTAAATATCAGTTTTGCAGATTCTAGTTTTAATTGGCTCCTTAATGGTCAAATCATACTCCTTGGAACAGACAAGACTTCGGTGAATGCCCGTATTTCTGTGACAGCTTAGCTCGAATGCTCAGTCGCCCACTAACTGGAATAGATCAAAATTCAATGATTGCCTGCATTTCTGTGACTGCCTCGACGCATATTTAGTAGCCCACTTATTTTAGATACAAATATTATTAAAAGTAAACTTATTACAGATTTTATCTTGGTATCAGTGTTTATGGGTATGTCAAACAAACTTACATATCATAAAGCTTACTATTACGTCAATATAATAGAGTAGAAAAGGGCCAGAAGCCATTGATCTGTGGAGAAAAGCGCATCGATATTAACTCTAATTCCCCGTGACGTGTCTCACGAGGACGATATCATCTCGAGGCCGATTATATGATTATAATTTTGATTAATATCAGTCGTTTTCTGTCAAACTCGCTTCTTAATCTCGAACAGGCGCGTTATCTTAACGAGAATTTATTGCTCTTCAACAAACATGCCACTTGGTTCAATACGAGGCTACTAAGTCTCGAGATATCTCGCGATAATAATTGACACGATGTTTTATCTGATGGTCGGTTAATTAGAACATTAGGGAACGAATAACAAACCACTTGAAGAAGATTGAACGCCACACTAAAAGTTGACATACAATATTATTATTATCAAATGATAATATTATTAATTTAATCTTTTTATCGACATTTATAAGGTTAATAAAGTGGCATTGTCGATTGATAATAAGCATATTATATTATTCCACTTGAGGTATGGATTACCTTTTTTACATGGAGGCATTCCTAGTATTGAGTTACCGTTGTAGATTAATTTCAAATCTACGTGATTAATATTTGTAAATTTTAATAATATTAAAAGATAAAAGAAAATCCATTTAGAAATGAAAATGAATGACCGTATGAATGAAATGGGTTTAATATTCTAATTTTCTGATACAAGTCTAACTGGGATAATGAAGACGGGTATACGCCAAGCGGTATGGAGGAAACTGGCCTAGACAGGAATTAAATTTAAACTTCCACGGGTTCTTTTACGTGCACGTTTTTGTGCCACCCAAACGCTCCTGTACAAACCCCCTTCTTGTAGCACTGACAAGTGTACACCATGAAGAGAAAAGCAGCATATATTTACCTATTTGGACAATAATAAGTGTTTGTTTGAAACATGCTTCATTCATTAATTTTAGTTCAATTTTGATCAAATATTTAAAACAAAATATAAAATTTCCTCAAAAATACCATAAGTAATTAAGTCAAGTCCGTAAGAATAAATGTCTCCTTCAGGACTCATATATACATATTTTGTATAAATGGAAATTGCTTTTACATGTATAACAAAAGCAGTTGAATACTAATAGGTCTACCGGGTTATCAAACACAGCAAGAATAATACAAAGCATGCGTAACATACATGTAGATTTCGTATACATTATAACATTCGTCTATATTGATTTATTATTAAGAGATGTAACGTACATATAAGTGTGTGTTTTAACTTAGACGTATTACCTATTTCATGTAACCTAGAAAAAATTACAAGACAGTATGGCACCGCCAAATACACTTCAACTCTCTTGACAGATATGAAATAGACTCCCTTGATAAATGAATGAATGATAAAAACAGAAATACTTGGCTTAATACACGTAATATCTCTCTTAAATTCTGTCTATGGCCTTCAATTTTTACATTAATCCATATTTTCTTGATATTACTACTAAAGTGCGGGAAGATTAAAACATCCACAAATCAATGAATTGTAATATTATTCAAATTTAAATAGTGGGAGAATGTTTGTTTTTTTTCAACCAAAATTTGAACAAATTGTCTACAAACACTGGTATCACACCAAACTTGGAAGAAACAGCGTATAAATGCTGGTATTACACTATACTTGGAATATGCAATGTGTAAACGCTGGTATTAATTTGGAACATGCAGTGTATAAACGCCGGCATTACACTTGGAACATGCAGTGTATAAACGCTGGTATTACACTTGGAACATGCAGTGTATAAACGCTGGTATTACACTTGGAACATACAGTGTATAAACGCTGGCATTACACTTGGAACATGCAGTGTATAAACGCTGGCATTACACTTGGAACACGCAGTGTATAAACGCTGGTATTACACTTGGAACATGCAGTGTATAAACGCTGGTATTACACTTGGAAAATGCAGTGTATAAAGCTGGTATTACAATTGGGATATTTTGTTAAACAACCCACAATGAAGGGTCAGGGTGATGGGTCCACTTCGTCCATTCGACTTCCTAGGTGGACTTCGCGTAGATATCTATTAAGTTTGGTCATGCTTTTAATTTCCTTGGCACTTACAATTTCAAAACAATACCCCCCACAACAAACATAAATATTAGGTTTCATCTGTTTTACTTTATCCAACTTTATAAATATTTGAATACAGTACAATACATTACGCATACCATATCAATCTGAATATAACACGCACAAATATTACTCTATGGCCATCAATATTCAACCTATTTCCGTGAAATACTTGATTTGTCACTATATTGGACTTCAAAATTATTATTCAAAATTTGTAAGTATTTATATTTTTTAGTTATTCTAACCTGAACACATGTTCCCTTAGAGTTTACTTTTTTTTAGTTTATTGAAATTATTTTGACATAGAATACCAGAATAATGAATACCGCTAGAGATAGTTATGAATGCAACGATAAAGCAGTTATTTGAGCGTCATATCGAATATTTTTTTGTAAACTATTATTTACATTTTCAAATTGCATGTTATGAAGACGCCAAGGCACCCTTATCATAAATTTGGTCTATATTTAGGAGATGTCAAAACATACTTGAATAATTACATTTAATATGTTCTCTCATTACATATCTGCCAAATTAAACAATTTAAAATCGATTCTCGATATGGATATTGTCAACGCATCAGTTATAAATATTGCAAATTTTAAAGACAATGATTCCATATTAATGGTGCCAAATTTGTAAAACAGAACAAGAGGTCATTATATTCCAGCAAAGCCTATATTTTAAATATATACACAAATATGAAACCAATGAATAATACGCACAATTAGTCCTTGTCGTTATTATTGTATAGCTGGGAAGTTGTACCGCGAGTTTCAAATGCGTCCCTTGTTTACAGCAAAGTGTAATTTCCTTTCCTAATTTCTACCTCCGAATTAAACTCCTTTCATCGATTCGAAAACGTTTGTTTTGTTACTTCAAAGTTATTGACAAATTATTCATAACACTTCTACTCGAAAATTGTTTTGTAAAGAAAGCATAGTGTTCCTTCTTTTCATATTATAATTAAATATAATTTGGTAATTTGTTTCAACACGAAATTTGTCAGTGTCAAAACTTGTACGAGACATTTAGAAGGGTTATAAATGTATTTAAGTGAAAACCCTATTATGACGGTTTATTTCAATTTCTGTTTTTTGCCTAACAGTGACTTTTTTAGGGGTCAGTCAAGGGCCCACTTGAGACCCCGCACTATTCGTGTCAAAAGCTGATAATATCGAAATCATCACACCCATACACAAGGTGTCAAACACAATAAGATTGTCATATTAGTTATTCTAATATTTCTTGAGGGCAAAATTACATATTTGTCACAAACTTAGTGTGAATATTACAAATATAAGTAACACACTCCAGACATTTTATTGAGAAATTTATGGAGTACGTTTTAAATGGTTGAAGTTTGATCTAAAAACTTGATTATTTAGAATATATCTCAAATCAAACTAAAGTTAGATACACTAAAAAATCTTTATGGAATAGCAATCACTGTACTAGTTTAACAACATGCAACGTTTTTTCGACGATGATACCCTCGTCTTTATCTAGCAAATGATATCATCGTCGAAGCGTCGAATGTTAATAAGCCAGTAATTGTTCCTTAAATAGTTTCACTGTGTTAATGTTCATTAAATATAATATGTTATAAATATGATTGCAAAAATACAGTTATTTATACTAAAATTAAAATTTAAATTTAGAAATAATCTCCACCTATTCTGGACATTAAATATCGTTATAAATATGTGTAATAATATTTATATGAGATCATAGAATGTGTGTGTAATCATAGCCTCAGATGCCAACAAACATTTGCTTTGTTCGTAACTTGGGTATATGGGCGCATTTCTAGATGTGATTTAAATAAATAAATAAAACATGACTTAAAAATAGGGCTTACATGTATAAAATATTTTATCGTTTCACGGAAGAGTAAAGAATTAAACAGCTAACTGTTAACAAGTAATTTTCATTCCATAATGGATGTCCACCACGTGTGAGTGTTAAATAAAATTCAGCGAAAGAGTTCTACATTTCAAACTACAGCTTTATCTTGGTTACCGCGCCGTCATTTCTTGTCATTTCGTGATCGGAATTAGCTGCGTTAATTTTCTCTCTAAACCGAAACGAAACATGTATTTCACGACATTCTTCGCTGCTCGATAATTTCCCTGGGGGTATCACCGACTTGCCCAAGGGGTCAGGCGTGTCAGAGACCCTTATAACCCCTTTCCTATTATCATTATCAACGTGTGCCAGCAAAAAGAACTTTTATGACTAACTAGGTTAACTGACGTATCATTTCACGCGTGTTACGTCATCGATCGTAATGACTTCATCACTTCATGTTCAAAGTAGTTTTTCCGCTCTTTAAGTTTTTATTTTCTTGCTTTCATCTTTTGCTTTAAATAAGTTTTTAATGTTCCCCCGTTTTCTTGATTGAATGCATCATAAATCATATTATTTTAACTATTCAAAAATTTCGGTTCTTTATCGATTGTCAATATCAAATTCACCTTTTTAATCATTAACTAATCATATGATTTCTAGGTTCGTTTTCTCCACTTGCATTTTTTCCACTCACCTTGTCTTTGTTTAAGATTTTACATTGGTATTCTTATATTTACAAAAATAAAAATAAAAAAAATTGTGAAAGAATATTTTAATTGTTGATTTTAGGAAGATCGAAAAAAAAAAATAAAGTCAATCTATTCAGTTATCATAGCGTCTTATCCTCCAGATACGTGTTTTTTGGACAGCTGACCAAAGATCATATAGTGTAAAGAAAACAGAAAACATCAAAATTGAAATCAAAATCTATTTAGTCAAATTACTTTCTTGTTTTCATTACGATACGATGTCAGTCATTTTTAACTCGATGGTTAGTCAGAAAATAAATAAGCATACTTTTTCCCATAGAACTTTTTTTTTTTAATCAGACATAAAGTCAATTAGTTCGAACAAGACAATTATGCATGTATTAATTATGACACGGTTATATTTAGATTGCTAACAAATTCTTTTCCATTATTTCTAATAATAACCCTAGTTTCTTTTCTTTCACAAATTATTCATAATGTAGGGGTCATGACATCAAGTGACATACCAAAACCCCAAATCTAAATTTCACTCCTCCTAAAATGCGATCAGGGGAGCCAAAACACGAATTTCGATTAAGGTGACAAAAATTTAAAACGAAAAAATAACATTTTGTTTGGTAAATGACAATAACTAGAGAACAAAGGGCAAGAGAGTCTATTAGTGGTTGATCCGATCACTGAGTGTGGTATATGGGTGTTATCACACTCGATACTAGCCAATCATTAGCCTTATTACTTGCCTCCAGTCAACACATCCATTGTTCCCATTAAGCCAATCAAATGACGCGGTAGTCCGTTTCGCTATTTACAGACTGTGACAGTGAAGTAGGTATTTTAGCAGCCGACAACTCAAGATTGTCATCAGTTAGCTGACTAACATTTCAAACAGAAAGCATCTCTTGTGGCGGGATAAATATTCTTACAAGGTTTTTTTTATCAACCGATGTCACTTATCAGAAGTTAAATGATCGCCATTTTGTGTTTTTGTGGATAATTCAATACAACTGTGAACATTGAAAACCGTTTGGATTTTTTTGTGTGAAGCATTTTGACATTCATATTTCAAAAATGTTTCGTGCCCCGTTCGGCCTTGGGAGTTATGGGACAGGCCTAACCACAGATGGCGTATCAGTCTTAGCACAGGTAAAGTACTTGACGTTATTTATGTTTTCATTCATAATTTATGAATATGAATTGAAGAAAAGTTACCCGGAACAATTAAGCTTGGGTGGAGTGTTTATTTCATTAGCAGCAATGGAGTATTTAATTTCTGCTTTTTAACATTTCGTGAAAAGAACGCAATGCCTTGATTGTAATTTATAATATGTAAATGAAATACATATATAGCAGGTGTGAACGGTAATAATAATCATATCAGCCCAATTTATCGCGAAATCTTGTTATGTTTATTTGAAATATTGATGAATGCTATTCTACATTGTGAGCTCCCACAGTTTTAATGTATGCCTTCTGCATGACAAACGTAGCATAACTATCTCTTAAAGGCATTATACAGTTATAATTGCGAAAGAAGTTAGACAATTTTGTTTTATTTATTATCAAGAAATGACGCATAACATGCAGTTAAATAGAGTCTCTTAGATATAATTAAAACGATCTAAAGTCTAAGTTTTGGTCATAATACGTATTTAAGGTGAACCAAAGATGTCATGCGGCGCATCTTGTGTGGTTCGTTTACCTTATAAACAAATTTAAGTTATTCTTCTGTGACTTTTCGTGTAAAATCATGTTAAATAATGGTTTAATCATAATATAAAGTACTTATATGTGTATCTTTTATACATATATTCCACGGTTCGCTGATTAGAATTTTGTTATAAAATTTTAAAACCGGTAAGCGTGATATGTAGTCTTTTTGTTATATTTATAAGCAGGGAAACATAAACTGTATACGATTCAAGATAGGTTGGCAATTTACATATTTGTTCACGACAACAAATATATATCATACACTCACACCTGGGCAATAATTAGCACAAATTGAATTATTTTACAATTATAAATAATTGTTCATTTAAACTGTACTTTTTTCATTTGTACTATTCAAAATTTGAATTATTTTCATTGTGAAAGAAAAAGCATCGCACCCATTTTACAGGTGTACATGCTTTAAGAGAAAGAAAAGAGACAGAGTCTCCAATATTATTTTATTTCATTTTAAATATTTTCCCATCCATCTAGACTTGTGATAAATTTAAAACATTGTGGTGAAAATTACTATCTGGAACTTTTATTCTGATTTTCCATTCGTGTATTTGTTTTTATCGATATGGATAATATCTTGATCTTCAAAACAGCGTATCACGTGAAAATGATTGACAATGTAATCTACGCGATAAGACATCAAAGACATCTTAGTGAATATTTTAGTTTATATGTTTGTTTTATTTATTTTAGAACGCAGCCGTAAGACTACCTACCAGCCCCTTATGTGAAAATGGCCGACCCTACGTCACAGATCCCTGTACCGGGCAAGCCATTTGTTTATGTCAGGTCAGCGGAGAGCCAGTACCTCACCCAATAATGTCCGACGGTGTAAGAAATATGCACCACCCTTCAGGATTACCCATGGGTACAGAACCTTCAGCGTTCAAATCACCTTTGGTATGTATATAGTTTTAAAATTTTCAGATATCGTGTAAATATTTCGTGAGCGCACATGTGTTTCCCTATTTAAAACAATACTCACTCCTATGTCTCGTACGCACAATGAAATCAATATCATTTACATAGTTTTAAGAAATACATTTTTGTTTAATTAATACTTAATACTGTTTGCACCGAGAACAATAAAACAACACGAATCAGAAAAAAATATTGACAATAAAAACGCGAAAAGTGATTTAAAAAAACAAATGTATTTCAGTGTGCGAACATAATAACCTTTATTAATAATGCCAATTGATTAAGCATGATTTGATGCAACAATTATTTAATTTAAAATAATTCATGAGGTGGGATTCTTATAATGTAATTGGTTGAACTGGTATTTGGGAACTACACGGTGTATGTAAATATACAAATATGTTCTAATCAAATATTAATAAAGCTATCATATAAAAATAATTGTAGTCTATAAATTGAACGAGACGATTAAGAATTGAATATTGACTATGGGAAGGAATACAATAAATACTAATCATGTGTACAATAATTGATATCATGAATATAACATTCTAATAAAATACTGCTTATTATATTAAGAATAATTATATAGTGTTTAGATTGAATAAATAAAGGATAATAATGTTATTAAGACTGTGGTATAATAATATTTGATATATTGTCCTATATTGTCAATCACTGCGACGTTAATTACATGATCAAACCCACAGGTAAACTGATTTAATTGATATTTGAATACCTGTCATTGTTGCTGTTCATTACCCAGTTAAACCAGTAATACACAAACAACTAGTATCATTGATAACACAAAAGTGCAAATTTAGTTAGGAGTTTTACAAAATAAACGGCATCGATTCCTTATAAATCGTACAATTCAATACAAACATAATACAATTTTCAAATCATTTTTATTAGTGTATTTGAATTCTTGTTTTAAACAAATCTATTACTGGTATAACAAAGGCACATTTGGGATATAGCGATACATAATTTTACAAGTGAATAATAACTTATTATGATTTTACTTATAATAAATTTCAAACGAGACAAGGAGATAGATTGTTGTTTGTTACATCAAGGATGCTAAGAAAGTTTCACAATTCGTTTAAAATTCTGTTTTAATTATTTAAAGATAAAACGTCATGACCCAGACAATTGTGATTCCATAGAGATTTCAATTACAAGTGCTTAAAAAATGAGAGAAAAAAAATCTTTAATAAAAACAGATCTCATTCGGTAAAAGATAATAAATACAAAACAGAAAAATAAAACCGCTATGGAACAGAAGATATGATAATAGAAGAACGCCGTTTGGATCATGTTTTTTTCTACTTTAAATAAAATGAGAAATATTAAATGTATAATGATATTTTATCAAGCTGAACGTATGTTAATTAAATTTAATGGCGACCTAATGTACAAGTTGTAAAATTTTAAGATGAAACAGCGTCTAATAATAAAAACACTATAAAAATCATACTACCTACTCATTTAGGACTAAACATATAATTCAAAATCAGTGAAATATAAGATATTCGGTGGTATAGAAATGCAAATAGGTGTAAAATCTACACTAACAAGTTTAAAGTGTGTTCTATCAAGCTCATAATGCAGTTTAATTTTCAAATGAATGTCGCTTAAAAACAAAAACCGCACTCATATGTGTTTTGTATAAAAAAAAACCCCTACAAGACAAAGAATTCAAAATTGAAATTAAATTTCGTACTAGACAAAGACCGGTATTTTTAATACATTTGCTTATCAGTCATTCGTCAGTAAATGCTTGAATAGTGTCGAGTTTATTGAAAGTATTCCATTGTTTAAGTTTGAAATTCTAAATAAATGATTAGTTTGCATTCAATTTGACATTAATTTTCAAACAAATTATCTAATTTTCATTGTTTCATGTTTTTGTTTTAGACATGTGGAATTCGACCTGATCGTCCTGAAACCTGGAAAGCTTTGCCATCAACCCTACCATCTCACCCTTATGACCCAGCTTTGGCGTTTCATCCTTATAATGCATTGTAAGTACATTATCAATTATGTTATTTTTATTTTAAAAAAAAACAACCTTATAAACATGATTAATCCACCAACTTCGTCGTTTAAGTGACCTAGTAGTGCGATTTGGTTTCATCCGGGAAAGGGTAGGTGGGATAAACTCACCAATTTGACCAAAAATTAGTCCAATTTGTTCACTTACTTTTATTAAATTAGATATCAAAAAAGCCTACATGTTTGAGCCATGTGTAAATTTTAATAATAACATGAACTACACGACCGCAATAGCTGAACAATCTTTGAAGTAAACACTTTGAATCAGTTTGTGAAACTCTTTAATAGCGGTATTATCAATATGTATTCTCAAGCCTTTGTTAGAAACAAGAAAATGTCTAAATTTAACAAACGAAAACGATCAAAAGACAAATACAATTTACTTTTATCTCTAAACTTTTATTGTATGATTCGAAAGTTATTTTGACCCAAACACCTCCGCGTATGTACAGAATATACTCTTTAGTAAAACTTACTTGTGACATTATTACTTAATATCTGACCTCCCGTATGTACACAAAGATATCTACCTTTATTGACACCTTTAATCCCAAATCAATTTCCCCTAGCTATTATTCACTTCGATAAAACAGATTTGGATTAAGATTAACTTCGCCCTTTTTTCAAAGTTCGATTAAATTTCATAAAATGTAAAAGTTAGTAATGGAATAAGAAGTTCGTATAAGAAACTACAATTAAAAGAGATCTAACTATGAATCGGCATTAATGTTATTCTAATCTAGTCTTTGAGCTGTCAATCACTATTTCTATATGAGTGAGTTATTAATGCGGTTTATTAAAGATATTAAAACCTTTTAACATTAACTACAAGTTAGCGTTATTCATATGGTCAGGTCAGACGGTACACCGAGTTGTTTGCCCGTATTTTGGTTGACGTATTGTCAACGTCACACCGTGTGCCCATATCTTTAACGACTATGCTGCTACCATTGTCGAAAACCACATACAATACTCATCAAACTTAACATTCCACTTGAGAACAAAATCATGATGCTAATTTTTATTGTATCGACGATGATTTTTGAATGCGAAGAAGCCAATAAAATGACATCATACGCCTCAACGCCTTTCTGTCTAAGTCGTCTATTTGTTGTCATTGCTTTTATTTGTCATTGTCCACATCAAAAGGGCGATTAATGAAGCGCATAATGAAAAGAGGAAATAATTTTATTAATTATATTTTCTTTAGTTACGCCGGATTGGACCTGAACAGCGCTGCTCGCCGAAAGGCAGCCACCAGAGAGACTACCAGTCCATTGAAAGCCTGGCTCAGCGAACACAGGAAAAATCCTTACCCAACCAAAGCTGAGAAAATAATGTTAGCCATCATCACAAAAATGACTTTAACCCAAGTTTCTACCTGGTTCGCCAACGCTAGAAGACGATTGAAGAAAGAAAATAAACTTTGCTGGGACTCTGCGGATGATAAAGAAGATGATGACGACGATGACGCTAAAATTAGCGATGATGATATGCACCGTGGATTAGATAGCGAACGTGAAATTGGTAAGTTGACTTGTACTTATTTTAGTGACGTTTGTTACTAGTCTTAAAATTTTCGATCCCCATAACAATTCTACAATATTACGTTTTTTTTTTTACTCTTTTCACGAGGCGTTGACGATAAAATCTAGGTAATAAAACCGACATTTACCTTTCATTCTTTTCACTTTTTAATCGATTATTGACGCCATTTTTTTCTGAATCGCTCAAGCGATTAATGGAGTTATTTTAAGTGGACGTTTCGGATCATTAGCCAGATAAAATATTTCAAAACCCAGTCAAGAATGAAAGTAGAATTCAAAAGTTCTTTAAACCCTCTTTTATTAGACTCAACAAGTTTACATAATCTGGGTATTTCCGTTGAAATGCATTATCCCTTTATAAAGGGCTGGAAGAGATCAAAATAACGTTAGCCAGTTGACGAATAATAGATCGTCAAAGTTTAATTTAGTTGCACTCTCGACAGTTTCGTACAAGTTCAATCACAAAATGTACAGATGTCGACATTTATCATTAACTTGATTTTTTTGGTGGGGTAACCGGAGATGGTTCCGAATTTCAAAAAAGAAACTAAAATGAAACACTAAAAAATATTAGATACGATTGGTTCGAATGATTTCAATTGTTCGGTCTCACGAGATTTGACCACGACAGGTTTTCGCTGGCGTGTAACCCGATGACTTAATAGGAAATAATCCAAGCTCTAATTTCTAACACATGCCAATATTTTTCTAAGATGATTAGTAAAATTAACACGCCATATTTGTTAAGTTTAATAATCTAAGTGAAGTAATTGTTCAGTGCATGGATGCGACGCGGGCTTAATTGATTCCGTGGCTGTATAACTAAGAATGTATCATAGAAAATTGATACCAATGACAATAATTGTGCAATTGTTTGTAACTTGTTATGTCTCGTCTTATTAATTATTAAAGGTACACATTGTTAATGTTGTTTTCCATTTTTTTAACTCTAGATGTTGAAGGCCTCGAGAGACGTCTAAGCGGTGATGAAGATAGCGAAGCTCCTTTAGATTTATCTGATATATCTGATACTGAAAACGAGCCAACCGATCATTCTAAATACAATTTACACAACAGACACGAACAATCTTCGAAATCCAGGGGACCAGAAAATGTTCTAGTGAATAAACCAGTGAATACATCTTCGCCAAATCAGAGAATAGACTCAAACAATGTAGAAAATCGAAATGTTTCAAAACCTAAAATCTGGTCAATTTCTCAAATAATCGACAAAGACTCTCCAAAACCAGTTGCACCTCAACAACCTGTTTTTTCACCTTTCCACGCATTTCATCAAACCGGTTCCCGTTTTCCACTTGTTCCAACTTTACCTGAAAATTATGGAAAATGTCACAGCCGTCTTCAAAGACCCATGCTTCCTTACAACATGGACAATAAAGTACACAGACCGACATTAGATACCCCACCAGACACCCCACCATTTTCCAGTACCCTCAAACAGCAGACGTCACCAATCAAAATATACGAATATCAAGAAAATGAAGTCTTAAATCTTAAAACCGAGAAAATAGAGACACAGAGTAAATCAGGTAAATAGTATACAAATATACAATACAAATGCGTATAGATTAAAGGCTTTAATAATTTACTAAGAATAGGGAATAAGGCTTTGTATGTTTGTTACGCGTGGCGTATGTTTCTTATTTGGTAAATGTAACACAATATGTGATACATCGTTTTTGGAGTCCAAACGCTCTCTAATTTCATCGTTGCAAAATAAAACGAGGAATTGTATCGGAGAAAGCACACCCTTCCTCATGTATTATACCCCTTATTACTCACAGCTCACTGCCCACATTCTAATTAGGATTTAAGATAGCCAATTTGGCGAAAAGAAGTTGAAATTGTTATTGCAAAGACAGTATGCCATATTATGAAACATCTTCTCTTTGTTATTATTGGGAATTCGCATAAAAATTAAACGATATTCCAAGTCTAGAAATGAAATATGTGTTTCGACACTTCTTTATACAACTTTAAGTTATACAGGCGAAATGTAAACAATGTACTTATAATTTTTATTTTTGTAATTTCAGATTCAGATAGTGACGAAAGTTGAAAAAGTGGCATCTAAAGTCAAGTTTTATCTGTGATACTCTAAGGCGTCCTGTCGCCATTAAAAGATCCGTCCAATCAGGACAGGGCAAACCAGTCACAAGACCAGAGCCGGTTACCTACAAAATTGGGATTTATTCGACGAGCTGTTGTTACCAAACGAATAGACATCCCGTTTTCAATATTTTGAAACGATGTCCTGAAATTTGAAGGATAACCAAGAAGAACTTAATACATTTCCGGCATAATAAACATGTACAGATTATAGTTCTGTGTGAAAACCGTGAATTTAGCATAATTTATTTAAATTAATTAATGTGTTCAGTTAAAACGTATACACACGCACATTGTCGTAACTATGTCTGTCTCATTTATTTTAAAGCAACTGGTTTTGAGTTACCGAACTACGTAATTCAACTTTTCGTTGTTTGCAGCATCGAGGCATTGGGCCGAAACTGCCAAATATAGAAGGAGTTTATAGCATCCTTGTTTGTATTGTTTTTTGTTGTTACAATGGATTTTACCATTCCTTAATATTATATAAATACAAATGTAATTTACAATTATATACAGGAAATTGTGTTATGGATGTATATATTGTTTATAAGTAATATTTTGCAATAAAAATTATTGAATATAAATCCTGTTTTACTTAATAAGAGAATATAGAATATGCAAAATTTGCCAGTAAAAGCAGAATGTTAACTCCATCCATGGAAATTAAGTTGGAAATTGCCAATGTGACATTGGAACGTATTTGTAAAATTTTGATTAAGATTTAGTACGAAACTGATTCAATATCAAATTTTGCAAGTACGCAGTATCTAGCCCCATTTTGTAAGGCGAAAAGAATCATTTACATCGCGTATCAGATACTCAACATATAGTAAAAGAAAAAGCAACAACACAAAAACACCAGACCAGCTGTAATGAAATGACAAAAAGGGTATTTCTTCCTAAAATTGAAATGTAGTATAGGATGTCCATTAGTATTGCGTGACAATTTTAGAGGCTCTTCTATATCTCGCATAGCTTTTTCATTCCAACTCCAACATTTTGATTAATGTAACTGTAATACATGACCAGCAACATTACCATACATGGGTTATTGCAATATGTCAAACACCTTACACGGAACACTGCTGAATAGGCACACGGATTATACATACTAACCATTTTTAATTCAACACCTTTTGAAAATAACCTTTTTATCATTAAAATCACAAACCACAACTAAAATATTTTTGACTAAAGTTACCAAGTTCATAATTAGCAATTAAAATTTGGGTGTGCGCGATTCCTGTATATATGTATTCTGTAATCCGTTTGTTTTTCAATCCCAACATCATGGAGCAATTGTCCGGAATGTACAGATGTTATCAGAGCACGAGCGATAACCGTCAAGACGACATTCAGTTCTGTTTACCGAGTGTTAGATATTGATAGTACAATTTGTTACACAGGCTGTCCAAAATATTACCTATATGACTGATAACATCGGTTGAAATCTTACGGTGGTAGCCAAGCGTGTGAAGCCGCCGACCGACCCAGTAAAAGAACTATGGAGCGAAAGGTGATATCTGTTGTGATCTCTCGTGGCATATGCTTCATTGTAAGCAGTAATATTGTAATGTGTTATGCCAGTGTCACACACAAGGAAACCTATTTGCATATTATGATATGGCCTCCCCCAAAGAGATGCTACGATTTATCATATCAGTTCAGACTGATACAGTATTAAATAGCCGACGTGACGGTTATTATCTCTTACATAGAGCTTTTATCTTTCATACAAACCCTTCACTAGGGGGATGATATTTTCTAATACGGGGGTGTATGATAAAATACGTCTGTGCAAAATGTAGACGCCGACCCATTCAACATGATAATATAAATTACATAGTGACAGAATATCTAACCACATTTGAAATATTCCTATATTAGACAAGACAATATTTGAATATATCGCTTGAATTAATCAACCCGTAAAAAAAAATATTTGTGCTTATCAGAACGTAGAAAAGGGTGTCGATGAACTGATAAAACGGAAGTTACAGAGAAGATGTATGTTGTCACTAATGAATAATAAGGAGCGAAAGATGAATCTGCCTTTCAAATGGTCATAAACAAAACCAACAAAAAAAAATCGCCAATTAATTCAATAGTCGTGTCGGAAGATGAATCTGCCTTTCAAATGGTCATAAACAAAACCAACAAAAAAAAATCGCCAATTAATTCAATAGTCGTGTCGGAAGCCCACTTCCGGTTAACAAAAGGTTTTGTCAGGAACTATTACTGGCTTACTTACCACACGACAAAACATCCAACCCCTTCTTACCACTTTTCCAGATTCTAAATCCATTAAAACAAACAAGAAATAATGGAATACCTGAATTTTTACTTATTTCACAGTTAAATGCACAGCGACTGCTCACCCTACCAGTGAAATGTTAAAGAATAATTTTCTAAGCTGTTTTTCTGTATGGTTTGTCTAGTCCGTAGGTTTGTCTTATTATTTTTGTTTTCGTCTGGTGCGGTTTACCTATACTTACTATTAGACCGTCTTAGTATGTTTTCAATAGGTTAGGATAATTCCATATGTATCTTTAATCTTTATTGTGAGTGGTGATGGGTTTCGTTAACAGAACTAGTAAATGTTAAGAAAATGTTTGTCGTAACGTTAATTATTTATTTTTTCAAGGCGGGGTGAATGGTCGAATAATCAGCATCTTTTATTCACTGTGTCATAAGGTCTGTCATAGAGTCAACTGGTGTGGTTTTGATTCCCCGGTTGTACGTGACAAGGAGTAGGGTCACCTATCCAACCTTGTGGGTTTTCATCGGGTCCCCCGGTTTCCTCCCACTGCTAAAGATCCCCACGCGCAAGCAATAATTGAAAAAAAATTGAACCACATGTTAGTCCCGAAAGGACCAATATGGTCGAGTTGATTTTAAACCCCAATTCTCTCCCCCTCTCTATCATTGTGATCAATTTAAGACATCCCCGTTTTTAACTTCTGACTGGCGGAAGATACTTTGAGAGGGTCGCTCTTCGACCTCTAGCTGACTGGTCACCTCCGGCTTTCGGTTGTGGTTTCGATCCCTGGTGTGAGCGTATGTGGCTTGGAGATAGGAGCGTCTTCACAACCGCGTTGGTTTACTCCGGGTACTCCGGTTTCCATCCACACGAAATATCCTGCGCATGCGCGAAAAATTGTCTGCGATATCACCTTTCGGCAGAAACGAACGTAACACACTAAGAACAGGAAGTCACTTTTTCAAAAAGCCATATTGCGTCATGTAACAGACACGGTATTTAGATATCGCACCCACTGAAACACATCGTCAAAAACAAAGAAGGTAAATTTTTAAGATTATAAACAGAAAATATATCGATTTTTGGTGTGAATATAATGCATTCACATTATATCTTTTCTATGAAAAGTTGTAACATCTGAAATATTCATCTGTCGTCATGCCTTTGTTAACATCACTCATTAAATTTCTCTGATCAATAATTGTGTTTGATTAGTTGATAATTGAATACCTAGTACATAACTCGTCCAATAACCATGTCGTGTTATTGCATTATTTCACAACCAAAATATTAGTTTAAAAGGGCGAAGGGGAAGTTTAAGATGATAGATCGGCCGTAGTTGTGCTGTTCTATCTGTTGTTCTTATTGATATATTTATTGGTTGATAACGCTATGTCAAGTTTAGTTTTTCCAAAATGAAAGTAATTTTGTGTGCTTGATATTTTCGTAGCCTTTGAAGATCATTATGAATATAAGACAACATTTAGAAACGAGCTTTGCGCGTGAATTTGTTGTTTTAACGTCAATAAATTGACGAAACAATGTTGTTTCTGGAGTTTTACTTGTTTATTTATTCTTTATTTGTTATTATTGTCACGTTGTAACATTATTTATTCTCTCTTGTCGACATTTGTTTACAAATACCACTTCGTATCAGAATATGATTGAATAATCCTTAAGGACATGAGTTCAATGTTATGATATCAAAAGTATATAATATAATTATCGATACGAAACAATGGCTATTATATGAAGTGTTTTATCAGGCAGCACGGCTCACAGACAAGTGGTATCATCTTGCTTTAATTGCTAGTTTATAACGTCACGAAACATACCCACTTTCCATATAAAAAACTAGCGATCTTCAGATATTTATAAGTCTTTTATCAATAAAGATCGTTATGACAACCATTTAATTTCTCAATGGAGAACAGAAAAAAGTCAAATAAAACTGTTGCTGTTGGTGTCGGAACATAATGCTTATTAACTCGGCAAGGAAACTAAGTTATCTCCCTTGACAGTTTCAACTTCCGGGGAAATTCCCTCCGATACAGGAAATCAGCGATAACTCCTTGTATTGAAACATCAACTCAATTAAGAATAATCTATTCCAGAACAGCCCTTTTCTCTTTTTTTTTGTCTTCAACAAATTGTTATTAATATATGCAGTTCCCACAATAACATAATCTCTCTTGATAAGGAACGTAACTCTAAACTACAAAACCAAAACTATACCTTGTCATTCATTCAATTATATAAACTTGATATTGTGGATATAAATCAACATTAAGTTATTATTTATAGTCTTGCTAATTATTACACCAAATCGAAATAATCTAATCATTTTTCCTAGAATTGGGTATTATAATTATGTTTTATGATCAATTCAATAATACCGCTCGATAAGATCGATAGCTCTACGGTTTTAATAGATATATGTGCACCATATATTTGGCTTTTAATGCATATAATATATATAAAGATAATCAAAAGAAAGAAAAAAATTTAAAAAATATACGACGCCATGAAGAGGTCGGTTTTCAGACTAAGTTATTATGCCTAGTTATCGGTCGATCGAGTCAAATTTTGTATAGAGCATTATCATATTTCTATCTGTCTTAGCACATATTCTCACAGCGCACCTGTCAAACGATGACATAAATGTATATATCAAGACTCCATAATAACAATAATCTACCTAATATCTACCCTAGAATAATTTATAACCTTATCTAAAAAGAAATTATCTAACAATCGTATCACATTATCGTAACAAATATTCCATTTATGTTTTCAGTGTCATCATTCGATATGATAATTAAGTAGGCATATTTTGATTTTAGAGATATCATTCTTAATCTAATAATTATTATATCAATTCAGTTACTTCACGCCGATAGAATTTCAATTATACTCATATTAAACGGTGATCAATGTTACCACTAACTTGTTGCTAATATCCTCTACAAGTGATGCCGTTTATTGTCCCTCAAACCACAGACATGAAAAGCATTAATGTATATAACCCTGTGGTTACAACACTGACATCTTATTGTCTATATTTGTCACATATTGATTTGGTCGTGTTATTATAAATAAACAATAAACCCAAACAATTAAAATTGAGACATCGAAACAATATGTATCTGCAGAGATTAAAATAATAATATAATACTTTAGAAAATGAATCATCTTCATAGTTTGTAAGCAAGTTTTAAAACTACGTTTATAATATCAAAGTTTACCAAGGAAACAATGACAACTTCTACATTGGTGAATATCATTACCGTGGGAACAGTGTAGCAATGACCGTGAACTGGGTACTACCAGAAACTAATATGAACCATGATGGCCGACAACAATTATCTTCAGTACAGAAAAATCTCTCACCAGAACTCATCTCAGTTTCTGTTGGTCACGTTGACCATCTGCACCACATGTGAACCAAACCCAACCACCATAACATGACATGACCTTTTTAATTTTAGCACAAAGAGTCGATTTAATCACAGAACCAATGCCCCAAAATACGAACCTAAATTAGAAAGCAAACCAACTTCTGCATCAACATTTATACATCAACATTTAATCGTTGTGTATACATGAAGCAAGCAGTTGAATGTTAAGGCACCACAACTGGCATACTCCGCGCAGTGTTTCGCTTGAGCAGTGGTTCGGGCCATTGTTTCGGGAATATGCACACCTGGTAAACATAAACAAAATGGTAACGTCACCATTTGTAAATCAGAATAACCTTGATCCAAACTGTTGTGGATTGAAATAATCAACTTAAGCATTCCTCACCTCGAGCCTTATGTATCAAATGATCGTAAAACCATTCTAGGATCTGTTGATTACAACATCTTTTTGCAATGTACAGGGACTAAATATTTATCAGTTTCTGCATCAATTCGACCATAGATCGATATCTGTGAACTCAAGCAATCATCTTATTTATATTCCAGCAATCAAATAGCATCTATTTCGGGCATCTATGGATCTGAGCGAGTATCTCCGTGAACCAAACACACACCAACTGCAGGTGTGCATCAGATTACCTATCTTCGTGAATTGTTAAGTATAGAAAGCTTCTTATGTAAGAGTTAAATTTGCTTATTGCATGTCTTTCTTTGGGTATTAAATGTTATATAAATTATTAATTAGACATTTATTAACATGACGAGGTTATAATCAACTCTCGATGCAATCGGATGGCTTCGATCTTAAGAAGATTAGAACGGTTCAGACATTAATGGTTAAATTTAAAAATGGAGAAACGAGGCTAAGACTCGAATGACCAGTGCGATGGTTGCGATCAATGTACACTTCTTGTCAAAACTACAACCTACAATAAAGTAATTTGAATGAAATTGCCAATACATTCATTATCTATTTTTCAAATATTATAGCGAGAACGACCAGCACTGTATCTCATTCTTGCATAATGGACCTTTAACCTAATGTGGTCTCCACCAAAGAGTCGTATCTCGCGCTTGACATCCAAAACTATAGATGGCAATGGATTGAGTAATGCGGTTGGGTTCTGGACATTACTTGTGCCGTGCGAATTTCTTCCTTATATCGTATAGTGTGTCGCTATGTTTGTCTCGTAATGATCATCATATGTTTGATGCCGAAGAGCATAAAATGTCATTTCAGTTCAGGTTGATATGCATCAGATGCAAAATCATTAGATATTGGATATGATGTACAATTAAAATGTTATCATCTAAATTACAGTGCATTACGGAAGGTGTTCAGCACTGCACTGACGAAGTTGGTTAATGTGATAATCTCCAGCCTCCTTCACTGTATCACCAATGTGTCATAGAAAATTACATTTGATTTCCACTTAATATCAATTAAACATTTTCTTTTATATTTGAGTTTTTGCTTTGCACGTAACATAACATACTTCATGCAGGACTCGTACTGAAAACAAACTAATTTATCAGCTATTGATAGTGTGTTTAAACTACATCAAGTGTCAGCTTGAAGCCCCGCGGTGTAAAACAGAACGAGTTCGTGTTGGGTAGAACATAAACAGTGTTATTATCTTATCATTTGGTTGTAACATTAGTTTATTATATTATCGAAGAATAATTCAACCAGATTAACGAGTCTCTGTTACAAGTGTTTAGTTTATAACTTGTGTCTATAAATTGACGTACTTGATCCAACGGTTTGTTCCAGAGGATAACGTTTGCCTCCACCCCCTAGACCTCTTGCGCTGTTACTAGACACAAACTTAGACCAAACAATTCAGACCACCCACGTCGATAGAACACGTCATGCATTATTTGCTACAATGAGTTGCGACTTGGTTCTTTTTTGTTTGTTTTTGAAAGAAAAACATACAATGTATATGAATATAAGTATAATATAACAGGTTGCTCTGAAGTGAACAATTTAATAACGCGAGAAAGCACAAAAGTACACTTGTGTACACGGGACTTCGGTTGTTCCTTGTTACACACCCCGTCCTACACCACTGACAAGGGGGAACAACACCGAAAATCCCGTTGCACTTTCTCAGTCAACACTGGGACCTCTAGTTAGCGAGTGAACGTTTATTCGCCGAGCCACTACGGCTCCAAATCGCCACGGGATATGAGTACAATAATGACTTTCATGTGTTTCATATCAATTGTATTTTATCCCTATTCGTAAAGCGACCGTAGACCGTAAAGAATAATTATGTTAATGCCAAATGTCAACAATCAAGAGAAGTTGTAAAGATCTTTGCTCACTTAATGTTGAAATATTAACGGATTCCTCACATTAGAGTGTACTTATATCTTCATCATTACCACCATGGTTATGCCCACCGTCGTCGCCGTGGATTTGCTACTTACTATCATTTTAATCACCATCCCTACCACAATCAATGCTTATTCAGTGTCATCATCGTCATCCACCATTTCCGCTGTTTATTGTATGGTATTGTATTGTATGTTGTTTCTTAAACAGGGGGGGGGGGTGGCCTAGTGGTCTAGAGTGCCGCGCTTCGACCTCTAGCTGGCCGGTCACCTCTGGCTTGCGGATGTGGTTTCGATCCCTGGTGTGAGCGTATGTGGCATGGAGATAGGGGCGCCTTTTCAACCTCGTCGGTTTCCTCCGGGCACTCCCACTGCTAAAGACCCCTACACGCAAGCGAATTATTGAAATAAAATTAAACCATATGTTGATCCCAAAATGACCTGGTTTGTGTCGAGTGGACGTTAAACCCCATTTCTCTCTCTCTCTCTCGTTTCTTAAACGGTATGAATATAGATACGAATCTTTTACATTCTACTGTTCGTATACATTATTGACAACACATAGTCACATATATTTGATATGTATCGATTAGGACAATTAATCCAATTTGTGTTGTATTCAATACCGATTTGCTGTCCATAATCTTGATGTCAGTTGATCTGATTGACATGTTTATATTTATTGTAACGGACTGTCTGATTGCGATAACGTCATGTTGCGATAATCTTTTAGTGTGTGACAAACTTGGGGATAAGAAGAAATATTTATGTCTTTCATGTACCGCAGTCAAGCAAAAACATGATCACATAGCGGAAGATTCCATTAGTTCAAATATTATCCAAGACAATTTGGAGTAGTTCTCTCAGTGTGGGTTTTGTTCGATACAGTTATTTGAGATATGTCTTTGATCAATTAACTGAGGATTCATGACGATCTACATGTTATCTTGCCTTTTCCCCATTTTAATATCAGGGGAGTCACGGAATACTAAACTGGTCAATCATTGTCATAGAGAATTCAGAATGAACAGAATACCTTAGCTTTCTTAGATCATGTTAAGTTACAATGTACTAGAGAATTCAACGAAAGGAAAGCGTCCGTACAAAATTCAAACTAACCTACCCCTCCACCCCCTTCCATTCGAAAGGATTTCACGATTCCCAGAATTTAAAAAAGTCACTCACACAAAATGACAGCGAAATACAAAATGGTTATATTATTAAGTTGGTTGATTCTTCTGTTCCTTGATCAACAGTTATGGGATATTTATGAAATTGTAAGGAATGAAGCTTGGTTAAAAAAATCTATATTCCCTACTGATTTTTTTTCAACAATTTCCGACGAAAATTCCCATGTTTCGCTCCAGGTTGACACGCAATAATACAATTATCAACGGATCTTTATGAGCTATATTCTGTATGGTAAGACAAAACGCTTATTGACTCACAATGTTCTCTGTCATAAACTCGTAAGAAGTTTGCTTGGTAGCAAAATGGAGCAGATCACTGGATCTTAATGAAGTCTTCTGATCAACTTCATATAAAAAACCAGAAAGCATATTTCTACATCATGCCCCTTGATAACGAAATTATGATAGATCTCTAGAAGGTATAAAAGAGTTTCCACTATTTATTTTCAAAAGGTTCAAATAATTTACCGTGACAATATGTTAACAGTATACAGCTGCTGGGGGAAGAATGAGTTTGTTACCTGACCATCTATGCTTTAAGATGACGTTTAGATTTTTGTGATTTCGGGTTCACACATTTAGTATGTACCAACACCTAAAGAGGTTATCTGAATCCGTTTACAGATGTCTGATTCCATTTAATAGATGACAATGTACCGCAGTGATATATTCACGTATGAAACACATCTGCATCCATTTGACAGTTTTAGTAGATGTACATAAATAGATTGCTTACGGTCATTGATCAAACTTTTCACCTATCTGTAATATCGCAGTGACGCCATTCTTCTTATATTCGTAAAGAACTCCAAGGGGCATAACCGTGCACCAAATAACTTGGTGTTTATTAATGAGGTGTAATTATATCTACTGGATATTGTTAAAATATGCTAATATGTACAGATATGAGGCGATAGTAGGCTGTACATGGTAGCATCTGAACAAGCAGTATCTGTGACTGTATTAGCATTATGTATGTAGGTACGTGTATATATTTGCCTTTCTGATTTTAATTTTTTTTTTAATTTTTTTTAAAACCCTAGGTATATATGATTTCAAACTAAACAAGACTCGAAATAAGTATGTTTTGTTTAATTGTCGGCGATCTAAATCATGATGTAAAATGTAAATGTTGGGTTAAGATATTCTGAACTTTACCAACCAAATATTTCAGTGTTGAATTGTTGTAGGACTCTTTTTTTTAAAAGTTAATTGTTTATCATATTGCCATTATATTATAACATGATACAAAAAATTAACATAATGTATAATAAGCCAAAAGGGGTAATGAGTTACTAGATCTTATAAAATGCCACATTTTTTATGTGAAAAAATAATTTTGCTGCCATTCGAGAACGGGATGGTATCAGTTCTATGTCAATTCATGTTATTCATGCCTGCTTTGTTTCTTTTGTTTTCGGGGGTAATGTTCTTTGTGAATAAGATATGTTAACAATCTATTCCAGTCTTAGTTACATGACACCTCGCTTAAAAATAACAAAAGAAATGCAAATAATATTGTTATAGGATACACGATGTGTGTATGTATCCATGAGAAATTAACATCACTCTGATTTAGTAGACATTAATTTAAAGTGCCATCTCAGGTAACTCATTACATTGCGTCAATAAAAAAAATATATTTTATTTGAAATGTGATTTATATTAAACAATTTTTTACATTGCTAAGAAACATGTAATCAAAGCTTGCTCAATCGGCCGTTGAAATTAGTGCTATGTATGGAGCATGGTGGAATTGTAAGAATGTCGGTACATGGTTATTCGGATTTATGACTTTCAAACTTATATCAGAAAAAATGAATTAAGTTATTTTCAGGTATTGTCTTTACATGTAATTGTTAAAATATCATTAATTTATTTAAAAGAATAGTTGTTATGTTTTTTTATGTTTCTAACTTTAGAATTATTCCTATACAGATGTGTGTAAGATTATTTTGAATATTGTAAATTGGTTTAATTAGGAGTCCTTTGACAAGGGCGTTACCCAATCGCATCAAAAGCTTCCCATGAATTCAAATTAAGGTTACGGACGGTTTGGTTCCTTCAACAAATTTCATTGGTAGCCAGTTATTTTGTTTATCGTCATGGAAGCAAGGAGTTATAAAATGAAAACAACACTTAAATAGTACGAAAGCAAACACATGTTGTTATTGCGCATCTAAAAGACTATATTCCCAAGCAAAAAATAATAATCAGTCAGATTTCAACTTCTCATGAATTTGATGCTGGAGTCATCTTCGTTGTTTAATTGATGAGGGGATACATACTAAAAAAAACAGGCTCATGTCCCCATTTACCACCCATGTGTAATATATTAATTTCAGATTATTATTTTTTTGTTTGTTTAAAAAGTATTTATTCAGAATATGAAAGGAATAAAATGAATACATTGTGGATACAGTAACAAGCAACTTAATGCTTATCCTTGCCAAATCTCAAGAATAGATAAACCACATTTAATAAGATGTCATTCAATTAATTACCGCGTTAAAATAGATATATTCAATTCGACAATATGTATTTCTTCGAAAATATATTTATTTCGAAAGGGGTAGACAATAACTTTAAATTCAAAACGCTAATTATCATGTGTAATATTTTAATTTCGGATTATCCTTGCAAACACTCAAAAATAGATAGAAAGAATTTTAATAATATATCATTTTATTATATCACCGTGTTAAAATATTTTCATTTCGAAAAAATATATTATTTTGAAAAGAGTAATTAGGAAATTATACAAAATTCCAAATGTTCATTTTCATTAAATATAAAATAAATAAGGCTGATAGGTGTTCTTTACTCAAATGTCATCCTTATCTTTAAATTTCATTTTAAATAATTAAAATGTATAAACTGGAAGTGACGTAGGTAATAGACATAATGGCCGTGCACAGTGACCTGATGGTCTGTCGATAATATTTCATGTTTTCATTTTGTTTTAATGAAAATTAAACTAAAATTAAAATTTACTGATTGAAATATATTATGTATTCATATGATTTGTTCATAAACATTAACCAGGGATGTCTCTACTTTTCCTATAAATTGTTTGTGAATAAAGTGAATTGCGATATACGAGGGCTGGCTGAAAGGTTGTAAGTCTGAAAAGGATAGATTAATTGGTTTAAAACAACTTTTGCCACCAACAAGTACAGCTACTGAATGAATCATAGACATGGTCCCACTACACCATCTTGTGAACCTACCCATTGAAATCACCAGAAATGGACATAACTAACCCCAACACAGATGATGGCCCTTCTTTTCCCCGAAGAAAAAAAAGCGTGAAAGAGAGAGAGCCTTGGTGATGACCCGGTTTTTTGGAAGGCCATCAACAGCAACCATTCAAGAAACATTACCAGGGTGCATGCAATGGTTATGGCTGACCAACCACACGACATATTGCCAATGTTGTGGGCATCTCTCATCAGAAGGTTGAGCATATCATCGCCAATGAGTTAAGAATGACAAACATTTCTGAAAGATGGATGTCAAAGCTCTTGAATACGGATCAGACAATCTGCGCCGGTTTAAAGCAGATCCTGATAAGTTTTTAACCAGATATAAAACAACGGATGTGACTTGTTCCCAAAACTGAAAAAAGGAACTAGTCGGTCGTCATTTTTCTAATAATGATGACGTCATGTCAGCTGTTAACGACGTTTGTCAGGGTGGGTGAAGACTATTTCAAAAGTGTGTACACCTACTTGGTACCTTTCACAGATAGACTTAGAACTTTGAGTCAGACTTCGTACATGCACAACGTCGAAGTGTCCGACAAGAACTGTTGTTTTATAGATATGCATAATTCTGATGACTGCTGTCCATACGAGTTATTCTGTTACAGGGGCTCTCGTGAATGACACCAAAAACCCACATTTTGATATATGTTTAAAATGTCCACGTTTTCTACTAACAGTTGAGTGTTTAAAAAACGTGCAGGATCAAAAACAATATTAAACTATGTTTACTGATAATTAAGCACGATTAAACAGTTTTGGGAGGTAATAGCGAAGAAATAACAATGAACGATTATGGAATAGATATTGTATGCTATTTCTTTGATTGGATGGATATCTAAGGACATAACAGTTTTTCCATTCTGCAAAGCTCTTCTAGTTCATTTAAAGGTAAAATATAAATGAAATTAAAGTACGAATCAATTAATAGAAGAATTATAGCAACAAAATAGTGTATAATAAATGTACATGTATTGATATTCAGTTATTCATGACACAATTTATAAACCATTTTAAAACCAATTACGGGAAACATGATGTGAGCATGCAGTCATGTATATAATATGTAGATACAGGAACATTAATACAATTCTGAAGTATAGACATGTAACGAACTCATTTACATTATAGATCAAAAAGATAATTAAAATACTAATTTACATATCTGATATATCTAGATGTTTAGATATATATCGTAGATGTAATTAGACACCCTAGCAAAAACTTATAATATATGGATATGTTAGTAAAAGATATATAGTATGATAAGTTTTATTTGAAAACATAACATGCCTACATAAGCCTTAAGTCATATAATATCTATGATAAGTATACATTACATCTACGTTACACCATCTTTCTGTTTCTATACCATACAGTTTGAAAGACTACGAAGTACACAATCAGATTTCATGCTAGTAGCCTATAGGATAGGGCGCGTCACATTTATTATCGTTGGATCATCTCAATTCTTATAATCAAAAGCAAGTGATTAAAATCTGACGGGTATTATGAGAAAGTTTATCCCGTACATTATCTGTATGACAAGAATTTTATGCATCTTGCTTTGAAATAACCACACACGAAGGACCGGGGTTGGTCCTTAAAGATAATCCCAAAGCCTTACTTGTTGGATGCTTCATTTACACTTTTGCTCAAATTTTTCACGACTTAATCCACTCTGAATAGTAATTATTTAATATTTAAATAAGACAACGAAATCAAAAAAGCAGTGCTAGATAATCACCCGGCTTTGATTCAATCGGATTTAAACTACGCCAACCAGGTTTCTCCGCTACCAATAAAAGATGGTGTCGTCATGTTAACAGACAGCAGCAGAGATCGATGAAATTTCAATTTATCATAACTTTGTAAATTCTGAACTGGGTTTAAACTACGCCCACCAGGTTTTACCAATACAAGATGGTGGCGTCTTATTGATAGATGGTGAGCAGTATAGATCTCTGAAGTTTCAATTTATCGTAATTTTGAAAATACTGAACTGAAACCTGTTATAGATTCAACGTCCACACTATAGTTTGTAAGGTATTCAGAAGCGCTAATTGATGCACCAAGCTGTTAATATATCTGCAATATATTAAAATGTAGTCAAGTATTTCGTGTTGTCAGCCACCGCTTTAATGGCTTTCGGCACACAACTATCATATCCTTAGTTAATATGTGGCCAAATGTTACGAAGATTAAACTGCTTACGGAAATTAAACTGTGTTACGCGAAAACTAATTTACACAATTTATATTAAATTCTAATTTTAAAAATATAAAACTAGTGAGTGAGAGCCTTAGCTAAGATGAAATTAGTTTTTTTTCTTTCTAGACACCTCACATTTATATATACGTTTACCTGAGAGTAAAATCTTTTATTTTTTTTAATATATGCAATAAAGAATATATAACATATATACATATACAGAATAATATTAACCGCGAACAGAGGATTTGTCATGTTTTACTAACTCAAAAAGACGTTTGAAATTTTCTTGCTATTGGCTTTTTCTTTATTTTGGAGAATAAGTAATATTTATTGACTTTTAGATCGCAGTGTCACGACAGTTTCAGTAAATTTAAAGTTCCTCTTCTACATTAAATATAAATTTAAAATATTTGCCTGAAGATATGTCTCTTAGAATTTTGAAAGTTAGCATTATATTAAAATGCCTACAGTTAGCACAGATTTAGAACAGACACTAAACTTGTTGACCGCCATTTTAGTTGAAAACACTTAAGTATATATTCTGCTTTCATTTCAAAAATATAAAAAGGATTTATATAGTGTGTATAACACGTGAAAACCGGAATAGAGCCGTAGAACAAAAAACTATATTAATTGTTGGATATGTCGGTCAACCAGGGCAGAGATCTATTCTCGAAGTAGGTTGTTCTCTGTGTGCAGAATGCCTATTAACGTACCGAATGTAAAACTTTTTTTTTTATTAAGTTTATACAGCGCCTTAAGTTTACATTTATTCTGATAACACCAAAAAGTGAAACATAACTTTGGTCACATAAGGGTCTTCAGGTGTTGATAAAATAAGATTCTAAGTGTTAAATAAGAATTTTACTTTAAAGTGGTAAATTTTAGAAAATGTAATTTTACTAATTTCGTTTACTTTGAGATTCCAGTCTAAATGCGATTAACAGCAAGTCCCAATAACATGGCTTTAGATACATCACATGGGGATTCTCCTGACATTTTACGCTTTGTGTTCAATATTACTATTAGGACATTTAACCATATTGCTACTAAACAAACTTCCTTTAATACAACTAGTAATATTGTGTGTGCTGTCATTTGTGTTATCCGAATCATGTATTTACAAGTTTATTCTTAATATGAATCGCATACTATTTTTTCGGTTTCAACAGTCAAAGTCTTGATAATTTAATAAGCAGACATAAAGGTTTGGGGCCTAGTACCGAACCTTGTAGTACGCCACCCTCGGCTATTGTTGTATGAATCAACTCTGATACATACGCACATTTAGTAAGGGATTTTAGAGAACCGATCCCCCAACTCGTGACCTCGATGTTGTAGTATAAAATGTTTATGTATTACATATGATTTCCATTTTAAAATACCAACAACTAAACGCATAGCGTACATTCTGTCCCCTTAAGCTGAATAAACACTCAATTAACAGACTGCATGCATCACCCTTAATACCGCAATCTTGCTTTGTCGTAAGAGTAATAATAGATTGATTTGTAAACAATTACTTCGGTATAGTTATTTTCAGAACTATGAACAACTGTCTTGTCAAGTTAAAGTTGTAATGGGGGTCATTAGAAAATTAAAGTGACTGTGAATCTTCATCAAACTCTTAGATTTACTTAGAATCTACATATGATTTTTGCCACCGCGAAAGATCTGTTGATAAAGCTTTGTTTTGCGATAGCTATATCTTCCAATATTAAGCTATCTATATATTGGTGTTATGTTAAGTTGTGCTTAACTTTGGTATCCAGTAAGGTAGGTTAAGACTTAATCCACAGGAATAATATCGAACGGGACGTACACAACACTACATGATTTGGTTTGAATTTTGCTTTTCTTTCTAGCATCCCGATGAGACGAGTTTTAAAATCATTGTTTCAGATCTTGATGGAGGTTTAGAAATAATCCAAAAGGACGTAGACAACACCATATTCTTGCTTTGATAAGTCTTCAAGGCAGAATTGCTACGACAATATAAATTTTCATACAATTTAATAGTTTTCAAATTTGTAAAACAGAAAAACATTACAACCTTTCTTTTAACTTCGTACTTAACTATTTAAAACTTATCTCTGTATATCACATCGAATAATGTCAGACAATAACACAACCATTCGTATCAAACAATAATCTATAGAAAAGAAAATATTCATCATAGTGTTTTCTAAAGTATCATATATCTCGTGAAGAAATCTTGTGGTCGCCCCCTAGATCAACATAGATCGTAAAATATGTAGTTTAACGTGAGTTAAGCTATTTAAATCAGATGAATGGGAAAATAGTGATATATTACTGAATCTCGTCGCCAACTAAAGACACCCCGAGACTTTAAATGACAGAACTGCGCATGTCAGACATGTTACAATCCTTTTTGTACTGTTTCGTTAGATATCATTTTACGACAACTGTATGCCGTTATCTGTTAGATCGCGACAGTCGTTGTAAAGAAGCGAGATCACATTTCCCCTGTTTTATAATGTTATCGATTACAAAATACTAGTCGCTTGTATAAAGCTTTTGTTTACAGTTGAAGTTTACAAGATGTCCGTGTCAGATACAACACTAGTTTATGACAGAAGGGGCCGTCTGTGTCGCAATTCACGCGCTCTAGTCTCGCTATCCATAATTTCAAACGCGATCATGCGAGACTTATTTATGTTTACTTATAATAGCCATATGAAGTTAGTAAAGGTAATAACGACTATTAGCACCGTGACTTGTTTAAACATCGTGTTGATCTAGTCTATGTATTTACTAGGCTAATTATGAACGGGCCACGCCTTGATGATTGAGTCTTATCAACATTATCACTATGACATGTAACGTATAATTTATACGCTGAGCTTCATTGTATTAAACCATTTTAAGATCAGATTGAATAACTCACAAGAAATTACCCGAAACGAATAATAAGAAGTGTTGTGTACATACTATCAGTATATAAATAACGATAAGAATAGAATGCTGTAGCCATCAATTTCACATCACTGCATCACTGTAGATTTTCAATAAGAAATGCTATCTTTATGATCATTTCTTTATTCAAGTGTATCTGTAGTTTTCCATATGCCACCCAGTCTTTTTGCATTTTTTCAAAGTAAAACATGTACTCGTACCTTGTAAACACTTTTAAAAAAAACATTTTACTTGACTTTTGCTGAACTGTTTGTGAGAAATTGTAGTATATTTATATCAACATTGTGGAATTCTATTTACCAAAATACCATGGTGCAACAAAAAAAATACTATCACAGAAAAAAATGCTTTCTATTTTTATGATTATTTCTTTAGAAATAAGAATATAAAATTTACTTAATGACCTTGCGTTATTAGACATAATATCGAGTTACATACTATGTCAGTAGAGGGAATTTGTTCACATTTCGCTGTATAATGTCTTTAATGTAATAACAAATAAAAAGCTAAAATTGAGAAATATTCCACGAATAATGTTTAAAAGAATCTCCTATAATATCTAAATGTTGCTAATAGAGGGCAAGTGTTGAACAACCCCTTAAAATAAAATACGTCATTTCAGGGCTAAATGAGCACCGAAAGCTCCTTGCTATCAAAATGGCTTATGCATATATGATCACAGGATCGATTGACCTTGAGGGTATTTTGTTAAGAAATGTTAAGCAAATCTCTTCTATATTCCTCATCAGGTAGCTTCTGCCTTTGTGACTGAAGAGAGCAAGGTCCGCAACGCAACTCGGCTTTTTTGTCCCGGACAACAATGTTATCTGTTTATCACCATGACTCAAATTTTTATATACTGATTTCGACAAGATACATTTTCTTCTATCAATGTTTCAGCTTAGAACTATTCAGCTTACAACTAAAAAACGTGTACATAAATTAGAATATAAATTGTTTATACCATGCGTCAGCTGTTTAGCTTGTATGTTAGCCGTGCTATTAAAGTTTGAACCCCTTCCTGAGTGGTATCATTCGAATCTTACTGCCAGTAGATTGGTTTGATAGCTACATGTATCGTATTTCGCTGTGTTTTTGGTCATTTCATTGTTTCTCAATCAAATGTTATAGAGATGAAGAACAGATAACTCTCCCGTGACAGTAAACAGGCAGGTGACTTTTTTTTACATAAATCTTCACTGCATGTCATAAAATATTAAACTAAAAATTAGTTATAATTTAATAGAGTGCAGATATTATTTTGAAATGCATGTTAAGAAGGCGATAAAATTCGAGCCGTATTATGAAATCGGATATCATCTTTACAAACTCGAGGTGTTTACACACATTCCTTGAACATCTACAAATATCTATCTGTCACACAATCAAAATTGTTCATACAAATTCAAATTCCATTGCCAGATCTTCCTTTTGGTTATCTCAAATCCAAATAATATGCTTTGCGTGCAATTTAACAGTTTTAAAAGTCAAATATCAATTTATTTGTCTATCAAAATCAAACGCACAAACAAATTATGGTATTCTTTATATGATAAGTTTTATTTTCTAGAAATAGAGAGACGGAAAAATATCACGTCATCCAGCAACACGTGAATACACAACAGATCATTCGTGTTTTTTAAGGGAGTTGAAACTGTATCTGTTTTGTGGCCTTATTTGCAATTACCTGTAAACTCCAAGATTCTGATAAAACTTGATGTAGATCAGATAGGGACTGTTTAAAAACAGATCTATCAACTCCATGCTAATCTATACCTTCTACAGTATTTTATTAGCTCCATCAGAAAAAAGCCAGGATGTTATCTTTATACTATCTTTAAAGGCCAGTTGACCATCGGTCAAATCCTAAACACAATTCATCTTAATTTACAAGAGAAGGTCAGGATGGGGCAGCTACCTGGCAAAATGACAACTTTTAAGAAAAGGATACTGCGGCGGAGTGCCTAGTTTAAAGGGGAAAGAGAGATTCAATATAAACTTAATATTTTGATTATGGTGTCTCACATAGGTCATTAGATTAACAATTAGCCCTTAATCTATCATGGATTCTTCAAGAAAGATATTGGATATACTCTTTACCCTTTCTTCGTATACCGGTGACCTCGCACTCACTGAGAAAGGTATAGCATTTAATTCAAGATTTTGCGGATCTTGTATCGAGATAGCGATTAGGATTAAGAAACATGATGACGGAGAAAGATCCTTCAACAGGTAACAAGTTTAGTCAAATGATTTCCAGGAATTTTGATTTGTATCTTAAATCTTTTTATTCTCACGAGACACTACATAACATATTGATTAAATAGAGTATTTGATTATTATTACAAAAATATTTTTACATATAATGAATAATACTAAATCACAATATTAAGGATACTAAAGGTAGTAATCTGGAATGCATGCATCAATCTAAAAAAATCAATTAAACATGCATATGGGAAATAATGTTCAGTTTTCGCACCATATTGTTACGACCTCTGGTTTTAGTTTGAGGATATGCTACAGATGATTATGATTTGTCGTGCGGTAGTACCTGTCCGCCCCTTCCGTCTCCCCTACACGTCTCGTCTCGGTGGGGTAGCTGATAATTACAGATATGAGGTTTCTAGATATACAATACTGGTACTAGGGATTATTGGCTATATCCTACACCCCATTACCATGGATTCACAGCATGTTGTCAACAGTTGGTCTCCCCTTCAATATTTTGTATACAGAAGATCCACAGATTTGTTTTGAAAGTTAGGTAATACAATGATTGAGAAATACAAAAGCAACTGTCCCCCGTCCCGAGTACTTGCCAAATTAAAGGATTAGGAACATACGAATATAGTAAAATATTATATTTAAAATCCGAGTAAGTAAACCATGACTAAACTAATCCTGATCGTATATTCTTTCACGGGCAAGTGAAATATGTTCGAATTAAATTCTATCGAAATATGTCAAAAAAGTAATTTGATTAGTAGACGTGATGTGTTATTACTGACATACTGTGTCGGATTTGGCAACGTCCTTGGATTTTAGTCCTTAATTTCTAATATATCCCTTCCCAGACGATGATTTTGCATGTGTATTTATTTACTCAAAGATTGTGTTACTCTGTATAACATATCCCAGTGGGTTTGGAGTTTTATATCCAAATTACAGCTGAAATACTACAATCCTACTTACAAACAATCAAATTGTCACACTTCCAGATCACCGTTGGATTATCGCTCACAACGATAATAATCTGTTTTGGTTCAAGCTTGAAGAAGTCAAGTTATTTGAAATGAAATCTTTTAATTGTAACTGTAACGGTGATCATGAAAGATTTAAATGAAATATTAAATTGAAGAATTAAGCAGATTTATATAAATACGTCCCAATAGTGACACCATAAAAGCGGTGCAGACAAAAGCAATCGTAAATAATTTGAATCCCATAGACGATTCTTAAGCTTCGTTGACCTTCATTTTCAACCTTTGGATATTCAATTACTCGATAAAACTCCCGAGATACCAATAAAGGATTTAAAAAACACATAAATATCCGCAACACATATTTAAATTTCAAGGCACTAATTTCATAGATTCAAGTGGATTAAAGTATTCGATTTGCTGAAACTAATATTCTTTACTTATTGTTTTCTCGCATTTTCCTTAAATCTGTAGTTCTGTTGTGCATCTCTTTGTTGCGAAATGAAAACCATTATGAAAGTTCTTAAGCGGAGACTGTAAGGGGTGATACGTTATAGTATGGGGGGCAAATTTGGTTTTCTGCTTTTACACCCATGAATAGGGGTAATAATATTGTATAATTGTAGCAGTTTGTAAGTATTATTTCTTCAAAATTGAAAACGAAAATTGAATGGCTGAAAATGAAAATGATATCCTGTACCCACTCCACTTTTCTCCCTATTACCTTATCCTAATTTATTCTTCAATGATTTTATAGACTTAACGAGATTCCACATTTTGAAAGATAGTTCTTAGAATCTATTTCCCGTGCACCGTATTAGGAAATACTAAATATTTAAAAAACTAAATTTGAAACGTTAAAGTTGATAATGAATAGTGAAAATTGAATTTAAAACTGGGAAGATTTGTTATAAAAAGAAAAACCTTTGAGACAAATACTAAAAACATGGAGTCTGACCTTTCTTAGACCCACCATGTGACAGTTTGACAATTGAAACCCGCAGAAAACGAATTCTATATTTTAATAAGTACACGCTATACGCGCAATAAAAGGTGATCTTATTGAAATTTAAAATATTAACAAAATCAGTCCCGATACTCACAGGCTACTACCCGGGTTGTTTCAATTTGATTTACGACTGTAACCGTGTAGTGTCGCCGGTGATGGGGACAAGACTAGACGACAAGCATCTCATATTGCCATCTACATCATCTGTTTTGTAATCTACCTTGTTCTTCTTGTCTTCTTGTAAAATGTAACACCTATACATACATCTCTACACCATGTTGATGACGACTAGGACAAAGGTCAGGTGTATTATCATTTGTGTTGTTAAGTTTTTTTTAGTACGCATGTACATATTACAATTTTTCGTGTACAGGGTGTATACTGTTACCATTTTTTTCAGTCACCTATTGTGTCTAGGCAATATATTGCTAAGTTGAAGAAAATGTAAATGATCCATTTCACATTTCTATTTTATTCTCCATTTATGAAATCACAAAAACCCGAGTCTGGACTTTATATCCAATTTTGAATTCAGTGGAAACTTTTATACTTATTTTGAAATACATTCCCGTTTCAGAGTCATCAAATGCTTGTTCATTATATCGTATAGTAAACGCAAAAGACAAATGCTATACCTAAAATTTTGGATTTTTTAGTACAATTTAGACAAAGTAGGTACTAGTGGATTTTTAAAATAATTTTGATAAGTTGGACCTATTTATTTATACATTCTAAAAATAAATAAATTATTTTAGGATTATTGCTTTATTGTTAATCTAATTGGTCATGTCATGCAAGTGGACACATTTTGTTTCGTTATATGTTCGAGAAAAAAGACCGCACAGAAAACTGAAAGCTGCCCTTGGTCACGTGACCCGATGTGCCCAAGGCTAATGACCCGGATTAAAGGGAGATAATTGGAGATCGTTACAAAACGGGCACCTGACACCCGGCAGATGATAACTGGGATTGAACGTCTAGTCGAGGCTAATTTAGAAATAGAAGGATTTGAAGGGGTTGCCCCAAGACCTTGAAATCAGATGTAGCTAGCCCTAGTCACGATCTCCTCTTTAGCGGCAAACTTTGTTCTTTGTTGATATCAAGAGGAGAATCAAGTTTTAATTTAAAATCGTATTTATTTGAATCGGGTAACTTAAACCCTAGAGAAATAAGACCTGTAGAAAATCTTGCATATCTGGCCACCTGAAAAAAAACTTGTATTACTTGTCACAGACCGGATACAAGACAAATTATAAAAGATGTTATCCACGAAAAAAGGTTTTACAACCAGGATCTAAATCCCCAATGATACAAGTTATTTTAAGATACTACATCTAAATTAAATCATACATTCGATACTAGTGTTAGCAAAATCTGAATATCATTGATTATTTTGTAGTTAAGATTTCAAACGTGTAGAAAACGACTTTAGAAATGATATTAAATTAAACTTTAAATGAAATTCATTAGATATGTCATACGGGCGTTTGACCAGACTGTGGTGAACAGATTTTAATTATTGGCATAATCTATACACCTAGTATGTCCATTCATGTAAGTTCAATCTACAGATACATTCTGGTCAGTGTCGTATTCCAGGCAGGGTAAGCTTACTCTCGAAAAAAAGACATTCACTTACTAACTAACGTTATGCATCTGTCTGTTGTTGTTGGCTTTCTTTTAATGTGCGGTAAATATTAGTTTAAATTTAACAAATTGCAAATCATAATTTAATAATACTACCCACGTTTTGCCTGAAAGGTGTCACTGACTTCAACATGTGACGTGCTTGTCGATAGGTCAATACAGTGTATTCCAACCAATGGTGTGGCTTGTGACATAAGTGTGAATCGTGACGAGATGAAAACAAGGTCCGTGTTGAAAGAATCCTAGTATTTATTTAACATGGTGTTATTAATGGTGCATCATGTTGACTTTAGAATGGACCATATCTCCATTTCTATTTCACAAGTTGCTACAAATAAAGAAACCAACAACAAATAGTAGAGACGATAATCCGGCTAAATACAAGTAAAAAGAGATGGGGTAAACTTGATTAAGAGACGACCTTACCTACCTCATAGATACACATAAACCCCACAAGAGAAAGAGAATGGGTTTAGTATATGTGTATATAGACTGTAGGTATATCTACATAATGACAACCACTACATATCACAAACAGGTGATTGGAAATGGTTACATTGTTTCCCAGGAGTAGAAAGAGTTTTTGTAAGAAATGTAGAGTTTATTTTACTAGGTGTGCGAAGAGGGTTGATCTAAAACTAACTCTCTCCTCTTAAACGCTAAGGATTACGTATCGTCTTTGAAGAATTACTTAAACTGTGGCCGATAACTCTGACACTACGTTATAACCTTAATGATTGTTCCTTTGTACTTTTTCTTCGCATCCACATGTCTGTGTAAAAAGTTAATGAAGTATTTCAAAATACCCTTTCTTTTGCCATGATGATTCAACAAACGTTAAAAAAGAGATAATAAAAACTTCACCAAAACACGTGCGTTCGTTTAAAAAAGTATTTTCACTATTTTTGTCTCCATTGAATACAATGAACAACAAGATTTGTTGGAGCTGTATTCGTTTCGGTAATATGTTCTTAGTTTTGCAATTTTCCACATGTTTTTGTTGTCATATAATAAATTTAAAGACCGTTAAGTACTCGCTGCGTTAATCATTATATTAATTAGAATTAATTGACGGTAATAATAAAGTGCATGATTTATTTCTTCACAAATGCATACTAGTTTATGACATAGAATCGTTTTGTGTGCTTACTGAAGCCACTTTTAACTGCCTGAGAAAATTTATATGTGTGCAAGGCGTTTCAAGATGTCATCAAGGATGCACACATGCCTAAAAAAGTAAACCACCCATAAAACTGCACAGAATGTGGACATTGAAAGTATATAAGGCTTTGGAAATAATTTTATTGAAAGGCCAGATGAAAATCTACACCAGCTGCCCACAAGCATTTTCAGTTTATTATAGGCTAATGATTAAAATATGAATGTGATTATGCAAGCTTGGCATCACAAGTCATATTTAATGTTTTTCACGTTAAAACATTTTAATGTTAAAAAATAGATAGCTTTATGAAAAGGGTATTTTATTATGTTTTAGTTTGGTAGTTGATTGAAATCAAAAGTACTCAACAACCTTATCTGGCAACTCATGCTGTATTCAAATTGCATTCGCTTGTTGCTGGTGCTCAAGTATGGAATTAAAAAACAACATACATCAATTATTCATGTTAAAGGACTTAAGTTTTTAAGTTAATATTTTTGAAAACAATCGGAACTTAAACCGCGAATTAAAATTCAAAGTTGATCAATTTCCATCAATATTGATGCTGTTGTCTTGCCTTGAAACTATTGGAACCTGATATACAATATTTAAGACAATGTTTTATAATCAGTACACGAGTCGTGTATCCAATGGTTTCAGGTTTCATTGTGTAATGAACAAATAAAGACATATCCTAGAACACAATGTGCAAGTAATTAGTAAAGGCTGATTCACGAACGACAAAATAATCATTTAAAAAACGTGAAGAATGCCCTAAGCATGCGTAAACCACTGCCGTTCAATTTGAACTGATCACGTATTTCACCAAACATAACTGATTAGAAATTACAATATTTTCTTTCAAATATTGAATCTGTGTCACTTTACATACATTCACATTACATTACTATGTCCTTTTAGAACCATGTTTGTCTATTTCAAGGTTCCAAAAATTAAAGCCATACGCCCTTTAACATATGCCAATCTGGTCCATTCACTGAAGTCATAAATAATATTACTTAATATTTTCAAATATTTACCTCCAACCATCTTCCTTACCATACGCGCGAATTTCATCGACTTTCATAATATTGTGTCATGAATCTTCACTATACGCGTATGTCTATTTTACTATCAATTCCAGATATTTGGCATGGAGCATAACGACGTGGATAATGGTATGTTGTCGGCTATATGATTTTTACCATGAGGTATCTTTAATATCACCCTTAGTATTATGAGTAGTAATCAGTTTACAGTTGTTAAACTGGTACATAATGTGATCAGTAGAATTTTTTTTTACCATATATGCAGTGTCTCCATATTCAAATGCCCTTTCTGGTCAACATGGTGAAAAGAGAGCCTCTACAAAAGAAAATATTCACTAAATGAAATGAACCTTGTAGGGATTATGGTTTTTTTTATTGGTTCTTATCGTATCTGTGTTGGCACCCACTCCATTTAGCTCTAAAACTAAATGGTTGTCTTTGTAAGGGGTGGAATAATGAAGTCGTATGATCAAGAAAATACAAAAGGGGAGGTAATTGAAACTGTATCAACTTATTATAAATATTCAGATATTTTCTCAATTCCAACAAATTTTGTGGTATACGTCTTAAAACCGACTTAACACATCATTATAATTATTACAATATAATAGTAAATGTCCTTTGTCACTAAACCCAAAGGTCGTGAGATGTCGACTTCATGATAGTAGGGCCGCTTTTTAGAAGGCCGCTTTAACCATTTTGACATTTAGCACTCCCCGAAAGTAGTTACGTCCGCGAAATATTGAGGACTTCGTTTCGCTTGGAAAAAAAAATAAAATATAAACCCAATACAGGTCAAGAACAGTCAGTTCTGTCAGTGTTGTCGCCCGAAAAAAAAAATGCTTTTACCATAATCGACAGATAAATCTTGTATTAACTGCCAACATGAAAACAGGAAGACGTGCATGGCCGGAAAACTGTTGCGCAGTGGGAACTCTTTAAATGTCACGAATTACTTAAGTCTAATTGTATTAAAAATACATATTTCCAACACAGCAGAAATATAAAATAGTTTTTGTCTAACATCGTGGAAAGTTGGATGACCTGTATCATAAAGCCTGTTATTGAGTCATCTGGCGTGGTTTTGAATCCTCGGTTGTACGTGACAAGGAGTGGGGTTGTCTGTCAGACCTAGTGTGGTTTTCTCCGGGTCCTCCGCTTTCCTCCCACTGCTAAAGACCCCTACGCGCAAGCGAATTATTGAAATAAAATTTAACCATATGTTACTCCCGAAATGACCTAGTTTGTGTCTAGTGGACGTTACCCCCCCCCCCCCCATTTCTCTCCCTCTCTGTCTAAATTCTCACACCGTCGAAATATTTTTAACTATTTTGTTCAACTTCGCTCCTCGTAAAATGTAAAAATATTTTTTTTTTGTCCAACTTCTTTCGGTTGTTGACTACTGTCGTATCTAGAATGCGGACATGGTTATGTTTCTTTCCAATCACTCCTAATCCTTTTCGAAAACCTTATTAAAATTCCCTGGACAGGGCGCCTTCCAGGCCCAAAGTAGCTAAATCCGACCATGAATCTAAAGTTACAGTGAATGACATGACATTATGCCTACATATAAAAACAAATTGGGCATTGCGCTGGCGCCCATAACAATATCTGAAATTTGATTGAAACTGTGTCCTCTAAATTTAACCTAAACATTTTTTATTAAGAAGATCAACGTTCTTTTAGCCATCATCTGCAGCGAGTGTGGCATTGCAGTGATTCCTAATTGATTCGCTGGAGTCTCACGTTCACTATTACGGAGAGTGTGTTCTAGATCTAACTAAATGTATTCCCATTCATAACAGCATCTGCTTACTCTACTGGTCGGCCGAAATGATAGCTATTTTATACGGTAATGGTAATTATATCCGGTAAGTTATGAATTTTTATTGTTTTGAAGAAAGTACCCCCCCCCCCCCAATGTATATCTTAAGAAAGATACAGTCATGTCAGTGAATAATCGCTATATATTTTTGACATGATTTCACTTTGTTTCGCGTTAAGTAGGTGGATGGGCGAATGGTTAGCGCGGACGCGTTGTATCGTAGGATCTATCATTGGGTCAACTGGCGTGGTTTCGACCCCCTCTCCTCCCCCAGTTAATTGTGACAAGGAGTAGGGCCGCATGTTCAACCTCGTGGGTTTTTTCTGCGTCCTCGGGTTTCCTTCTACCGTGGAAGGGAATTAAATAAAATTGAACAGTAATATGTTAGTCCCGAAATGGCCTAGTTTTGGTCAAGTGGACGTTAAACCCATTTATCCTTCTCTCTCTTGTTTCGCGTAAAATTATAGACGTTTGAACTGTTTATTTCGGCCATATCGTTTTTGAAAAACGGAACTCTTACAATCAGTGTCTCAGAATTTTACACTTATAGATAATACAAATGTTTAGATGAGAAATAAATGGCACTTTTGGTTGGGGTTTTTTTTCAAAATTTTGAAGATCACGGGGAAAACAAAAATACACGTAGCTGGTGTGGCTCGACTCGAGTCATATTTACAAGAAACCCAGCAAAAGCTCGCACTTACCTACCTTAAAGAATGCCGATGACCTGAGCACATGGTAAAGCAAGTGATAGGTATTAATTGAATGATTTGTTCTGAATGGCAAAGTGTCTGTCGAAATTATTTATCTTTAATCTGAATCCAATCACCATCAGATTGACCTCCCTTGTCGTTGATTAAACTAATTTCCTTATAACACGCTATATTTAGCGCGCGACGGACACGCAAGTGGTGCGTGCTGGAATCAGTCAAACAGAGTGATCGCGATAATTGACAGGTTATGAAAGGGATGCCAATACTTTAACAATTGATGTTCTGTTCAACTAACAAAATGATTCGATCAAAACGAACAATTTTATTAGATTGACTGCTAAACATTGACCAGTTTGCCATGAAATATTTTTAATTCTCCCGGGAAGTTTAATAACTTATTATTCCGAGTCAAATATTGTACATTTAAAGATATGTTTGCTCCAGAATGAGATTATTTAAGTGACTCATTCGACCAGGGCCAGATTAAGCTCGCATTGGATGCCTGGCTGACAATGTCACCGGGGCTCTCGTACCAACAGCGAAGACGGGGCAAATGGCAATTTTTATGGTACAAATTAATTTGAAATTGAAATCTAATTTGGAGGCATCTTTGGAGCTTCCAGCTGCAGCCCCCCCCCCCCCCACTTCTTTACCTAGACCCTGCATTCCAGCTAAACCTGAAAGTATCGACTTTTTGACGACAGAATGAGCAAGCTAAGATGTTTATTAGTGAAATATTTCTGTATATAAAGATGCACATGTCGTAGTATAGTATACAGTACGTGGAACGTGGTGTCTTCACGCTATTTGAATACGACGTTAACCGCCGGTTATTGAATTGGTAATAATGAAAATATTTTGTTGGTATCTTATATTATTCCCGTCTTCATTATCCCAGTCGGTACAGAGCGGTAAGACATTAAACTCCATTTCATTTCATTTTTATTTCAGATATGTTAGTCAGTACCGTTAACAAGTCATTGATTTAGAGGACAACCGGAAATATCTCCAATGGATTACGTTTTGTTTTATATTTGTATGCTATACTATATTGGCATCTGACATATTTTCATTGTGTCCAGGTCCTTTGAACTTAATGACCAGTCATATTGCCAGTATTGGTATGCAGGTGTTGCATTACGGGGCTCGTAAAATTTCAACCGTTTAAGAGTGGCCCTGGTGTGTTTCGGGTTAAAGAATGACTTGATATACGTTGTACATAAAACTGACAATGACCGAATGTAGTTCTTTAAGTGAAATGAAATGGGGTTTAACGTCCTTCTGTTCTGCCGCGGGCTGGCGAAGACAGGCATACATCAGACAGTGTGCTATGAGGAAACTTTGCCCGGACCGCGGCACTACGGCCTACTATTATATCGACTTCCAACTGCGAAGGGATCTTTCACGTGCATCCGGCATCCAGGCTGGCGAGCGAGCGTCTTACCCACTTAGCCCTAGTTCTTTAAGAAGGTAGGTTAAAGTACAATGTAGTGTAAAAATCAGACGCATAAAAGAATCTAAATATTTATTCCATTGATTGGAAGTCAACATTGGAGGTAAAAAATGCGAATTGACTGTAAATCACATCTCTAAACATTGCTTGTATATGTGTGTATTGCTCTTATTGTGTGCTTTAGAACAAATAGATTAATAGTAAGTTTCTGATCTGAATAATTGGAGTGAAATACGACAATTGTTAAGCCACGAAATATAGTTTTATAAGCAAATAAGATAAAATATCAAATGTCTTTAAGCTTTGTTACCATCTTGTATTTCAGTCTAAAATATGTAAAGGATTGTAGAGTACGGTTAATTGCTTTTAAAAAAATCATAATGGATACACGACTCCAATTTAGAATAAATACAATCTTAAAGGACGCCGGTCTAAGTATTCATACTTAGTATGATATTTACATTTTCTCAATTCCTACACGTAATTTGAGTCATAAACAAGAGATGTGACAACTGTTACCAATATTAAATCTATGTTTATATACTAGGTATTGTCGTACGCCTATGGTTTTATGACTTGTAATACATCGTAATTTAAGTCAAGAAATGTCGTGGTTAATACCTCTTTAATATCGACGTAGGGGGTATTGTATTAAAACACATTATATACTATATAGAATGGTCGTAAATACGTTTGGTTGGTTAATGAAGAGTGTCAAATATATTCAAGACTGTAAGCTATATACTAAATTCAGTCAACTGTGTATTACATTGTTACATTGTTATTGGAACACATTGTTGTTGTATAAAGCACATCCATCATATAATGCGCACATTGAAACAAATGACTGCTTCTCTCTATATACTTATATTAAAATTGGTCCCAGAAACAAGAATTCCCCGTCCATGTAATCGGTATTGGGCTTATAAGACCTGTAGACACTGGGTGTTAAACCAAAATAATTTGTTGTGGATCCTATTTAAGCATTGCGATCATTAAACACCCCACCTTCACCATCTAATTTTCTGTCTACGGCTGTGGACATGATTAACCATTACCTAACCGGTGATGAACATAATCTGTATTCTTCAAGTAATATCAGTTTATGCAGACATCTCTGGGATTTCCGCCCATCTCCTACCTTGGGAGACAAGTGATGACGAAACCGATCAGTTAGACACAAATTAAGGAACAACGCACACCTGGGACATGCGGCGAAGAACCAAGCGTAAAGGAAAATGGCCCAACAAGATGTACTCAAAAAGGTGGCGGAGAAGGGGCGGATTGGGGGCGGGAACCGGCCCGGGCTCCCGTGTCGGAGCGGCCCCTTTTACTGACCGAGTAGCCCGGATGGTGGGGGTCCGGGGACTGTGCCCCCGGACATCTTTCAAAAATGAACCCCAAATATGCGATTTGGTGCAATATCTGATTATAATCTCTGTCAAATAATATAAATCGATTAACTTAGGCCCAAACCCCGACCTGCAAGTAATTTACAACCACCAACCTGCGAAATTATCATATCGTCATATTATGGGATTAGTTGAGAAAATTTTAACCATTTGATTAACCAGTTAGAAATATTGAATCAGCGGGAACATTTTCATTGAAAAATGTCCCATTTTTGTTGCCGGGAGCGCTAGTTGATTCCTCCTGTGATGGAAGGCCACGTAATACATTGGTACAGAGTGACGAAAATGAAAATCATAAAAGCTGCTTTTTAATTTTAGATTCTGGTGTATCCCCACAATCAGGGTGCAGGTAACTTAATAATTAGTAAATTTGCGAGACATTGTAGGATTCCGAATTCGGACCAACACCCAGCACACCCGGTCCAGAAAGTCTATTATACCAGCCCATTCCAGACTCCAGTGATGGCGTCGCGGCCCGTTAAAGCCACCGCCACATACAATATGATCAACATCGCTCCATAGTCGGTCCAATGCCCCCTCTTCCATATAATGTTCAGCAGAAAAGGGTTGGTTTTTTTTAGACGAATTGGACAATAAAAATTTTTTCATTTTTTGTCCGACCGGCCCTTCGAGCGATCGTCGCTCCCTATATGAGGGGCGGTAGGCAATGTCGCTAATTTGTAAAAAATGTAACTACGGAACTTCTTAGCACAATTGTTCAACTTAATTTTCTAGAAAATATTTGGTTAAAAACATATACAATGTATGACCATAATGCCAGGAACTTTAATTTTGAAGAAGTTGCTCTGACAAATTGTAAACACAATGCAATTCGGCTTAAGAAGGAGAACGCCAATATTTAATCATTTATTTATCTAATGCTGGTGTTGAGAAAGAAATAACATTTATAGCACGTCGACATGCCTCATTCGAGAAGAACACAAAAAATAAAATAAATGACATTAAGGGGGCTTTATTTGATGAAAACCCCATTAAAATGGATAATAATCACTTAATATATTTTTAACAAATTGAACTTTTGTAATAATTAATTATTAAGTATAGGTGCGATGCAGGTATAGCACATGGCATGATGCTAATATTATTATATTCTATGGCAGCATTATGATTACAAAAAACGACGAAACGCAAAAGACAATATCTAAATGAATTCCATGGCTTTGGAGTATTTCCTTGTTGACGAGAACAAATATTCCAGCTGTCACATTGCCTATAACCCATTAAACGCAAGGAAATGATGCAGAACAATTTAGATCTACATGATAAGAAGTGAAAGTACGAATTTCAATCGAAGTATTATTCGCGTGTACGTTTCAGGCGACGACCTTACAAAAAAATAGAAGCAGTAACAGATGTTGAAATATATGTACATTCAATATAAAATGCAGGATGATTATCAAACATGAATGAGATAAACGGTTTTATTGGCCTTGTTCAAATGATGTAAGAGATACCCACATAATGTCTTTGAAATTACTCTTTTAGAGGATTTGAAAGTGTGCATCAACAACAAATTCAAAGACAAAAATTGGCATCTTCTGATATCTAATTTATTAAATAATTTTAATTGATATTAACTCTGTTGATTACGATAAAATTATGTTTGATAAATTATTAATATACGAATTTTTATCATTTAATTTTCGATTGATTCCATTCGAAATGTATGAATTTTGATGATACATTAGACCAGTACGCCACACGAAGGCATTATACTATTGCATTTAAATCTTTCAAAATTATAATCTGAAATCTCTTTCAAAATTATAATCTGAAATCTAATCTTGTAAAAATATATAATTACTTTTGAAAAGGACGTTTTATATTAACAAATGGGTTTTTATTTCACTTATCAAGCAAACATTTTCTATCTGTAGCTGCGATCTTTAGTAGGTGTAGACCCACTTCTAATAAATGGCGATTGACAGGACTTAAAGAGTTCAAAAATGTACTTCACCTTTCACGAATGTAGCACATAGTACACTGTATGGCGTATGTCCCGTCTTCATTAGCCCGTTTGGAGCAGAACAATAGGGCGTTAAACCCCATTTCATTTCATTTAGAATTTCAGAATCTTGCGGAAATATCTAGTCTGCAACGTATAAAGGATATTTATGTGTACCATATTAGCTTCAACTTTAATGGAGTTCATTAATGGTTTTATTTTCATACAATTTTACGTCACATATGACGTAATATGTTTTATACAAAATTTGGAGCCTTTTTTTATACAATTTTTCTAATGACCAATATTGTTTTTATTTCTATTATCCCTAAACACTCTTATTGACATAAATCTTTCAATGTCCATGCCCTATTCTTCTAATCTTGAATATCTAAAGATTAATATGTTGTTTGTTCATATGGCGTCTGGGATGATAGACACGTCGTTTCCCCGTCATATTTCAAATAAACGATCGTTTTACAAATGGCTACTGTGATGGAAATGGACGGGTTTGTGTTCATGTGTAAACACCAAATATGGTTAATGCGACGTGACACTTAAAGAACACGTGTTTGTGCATCTAAAGGCACGCGACACGTGACAAATACGTCTGTTACAGTTCAGGGGTTAACATGCAAATGAAGCTATGACGAATGACGAAATATATTAAATGGAGTTTTATGGAACGTCAAATCCTTGTGGAGCTGTTATGCCAAATGTTATTTTTGTTCTCTTTTTAATGTCCAATGAAGACAATATGGCAATATAGACGACGCTGTATCATCATTTTGGAAAAAATTTCTAATGATTTTAATTCTTGACTAAACTTTACATGAGCTGAGAAGTCATATTTAGCCGAATACCTTTCGAAAAGTTGTCTTTAGAAAAAATAATTTTACAGTTATTGGTCGTATCGGTCGATGGCAGAAGTGGCAGTGGTCAGAAAACACTACCAGCAGTTGGATATTCTTTAAAAATGAAAGTGAGTCGATTCCGAAGAAAGTATTATTACATGAATACAGCTCCAGAGGACTCTATCTTACTAGCATATATATATATAGCATGTTTGTGACGCTTCTAACATCTATAAATTTAACGTTGTCTTACCGTTACAAAAGCAAGTTCACCAGGAACACAATTTCATCATCTCGGTAGAAATTGGTCGTTATACATAGACGATTAAAACTTAAGTTCTGGGACTTAAGGACTACCAGAGAGATTTCATAGAAACATTATTTTGTTCTCATATCATTTTCAGATTAATTATTTGCTAATAATATAAACATGACAAATGATTATGTTACTTATGCTTCCCCGGGGTTATCATCGATCATGTAGCTTCGACAATTAGCTATACAAGTCGTTCTGGGCTACTTGCTACCGATACCACATATTCATTAACCTATAACGTTTACACATTTACGTATATTTTAACCTATAACATTTACACAGCTAACGTATTTCTTAACTTAAAACGTGCACACAGCTAACGTATTTTATTAAAGTATAAAGTTCACACAGCTAACATATTGTATTATATATAACGTTCATACAGCTGATATACTCTATTATCTATAAAGTTTACACATCTAGCATAACGTATTATCTATAAAATCCACTCAGCTAACAAACTGTAAAATTATGTAACTGTCACATGGCTAACAATATAATCCTTGAGTGGCATTTAGCGATTGAGCACAATAACAATTATAGGTTTATACACAAAGAGCGCGACGTTTCAACAACTATATGTGTAGAAACCAGTGATTGTTCTTTCCTTATAAATTGTGTTGTTATTTTCTAAGTTCATACAACTAGCATGTTTTATTTATCTAAAAACCCACATAGCTAACATACCGTATCTATCTATAAAGTCCACACAGCACACAGCTAACATGACAGCTATCGTATTTTATTTACATGTACCTACAAAATCTTTACATACATGTAGCTAGCATATTGTATCTTTATTTATTTATAAATTAGACGTAACTAACCCACTGTGTTTTATCTATTCACACAGCTAACCTTTTTGTATTTATATGTAAATACCAAATACATTTCACACATTTATCTATAATCTTCATGCAGCTAACATACTGTATTTATCTGTAAGTTCACATAGCTAATATACTGCATATTTATATAATGTTAGCTGCACTTTCATTTTTAAAATACTGTATTTGTCCATATAAAGTTCACACAGCTAACATACTGTTTTGATATATATATATATATAAAGTTCGCACAGCTAACATGCTGTATTGGTCTATAATGTTCACACAGCTAACATACTGTATTCATATAAAATTCACATAGCTAGCATGCTGCATTCATCTATACTGTTCACAAAGCTAACATACCGTATTTATCTATAACTTCACATAGCTAACACACATAGCGGGGGGTTGGGATGGCCTAGTGGTCTAGAGTGCCGCGCTTTGAACTCTTGCTGGCCGGTCACCTCTGGCTTGCGGCTGTGGTTTCGAGCCCTGGTGTGAGCGTATGTGGCATAGAGATAGGGGCCCCTTCTCAACCTCGTGGGTTTCCTCTGGGACCTCCGGTTTCCTCCCACTGCTAAAGACCCCTACGCGCAAGCGAATTATTGAAATAAAATTAAACCATATGATAGTCCCGAAATGACCTAGTTTGTGTTGAGTGGACGTTAAACCCCATTTCTCTCCCTCTCTCTCTCTCTAACACGCTGCATTTATACGTTCACACAGCTCACATAATGTAATTATCTATATAAAATTCACACAGCTAACAACATACTGTATTTATCAATAAAGTTCTTACATAGCTAACACGCCGATAAATAAAGATTGTCTAATTTATAATTTTCGAGTACGGATGAATTTAGCGATTTGCAATCTATGATACTAAAATTATGTATAGACTACAGTATTTCTTTAAAATTCTCCTTTTAACCAACATTAAAGAAATCATACGGTAAATGGTACTTTTTCAGTCTGCTAAAGTCAATACCTTTGATAGTTCTTCTTTGTAAAGGTAAACAATAAAAACCTAGTATATATGTATCATATATTACCCACTTTATTCCCCTTATTATTCGCCGATTAACAACCACAAACGATCAAACATTATTTAAATAGATTTTATAAATGGTTATTCTAAATACACTACATGAAATCATCATGGTACGTTTAAACTATGGCACAAAGACATCGTGTTTGTCTACCTTAGTTATTTTATGTTATGAATATTAAAGGTTTATTGCCGATTGTAGACTTGCACTCGGCTCACTCTCGCTATCTACCGTTTGAAACTTCAGAGGTCAAGAAGTGCCAATTGGTAATTGAACGGTTTGAAGACCTTATTTTACACTTTCATGTCAAGTTATTTCAAGAATAATGTAAAGTTCGTTTCTTTCGACACTCGGGAGCCTTCGGATAAAGCAAGACGTGATGATGAGTTACTTTCGTTTTTTTTAGGTGTTAACTACTTAGATTGTTTAAATTATTACCTACAATTATGCCGGATACATGAGTTCATTGGACAGGGATATGGTAAAAACGTGTCTATGTTTTTGTGAAGTTGAGACATATTACTGAATGACTTGGGCATTGATATCCCACTTATATGGCAATTTAAATGCTCTTAAAGAAACAAAGCTGTCAAATCGCAAGAAAATGTTAGTTATTCTTTCCATTTAAATGATTTGACAAATTAATTTCTTTTATTTGAATAAACCCATTCGTCTTTAAGTACGGGGATGCTGTGTGTCTTGTGTGTTATAATTCTAATGGATTTCTAATGTTCGATTCCTTGTTTCGGAACTTTTTTTATTGTCACATACATCACTTTAATCTGAAGATGTTCTTCTCGCGCCCCTTACCTGTCCACGAGGGAGGGGCAAGAGCAAGATAAAAGGCATCGCTTCCTTTGATCTTTTCTAGGATAACGCTTAACGGTAGACAAACATGTGGTGGCGTTGTAGCGCCATATTTAGAGTAAAGAATCGAATGTGAAAACGAGTTAAACGTTTCTTTCTCCAACAACGTAAAATAAACACACAGGCTGGGTAAAAAACGAAGGACAGGATCGAGGGACGTGTTTCTCGTTCGTTCAACACCTTTCGTTTATCTTTTAAACTCCTTTTATTGTTCCATTTTCACATAAAGAAATCAACCATTCAAATTAACTGAAGGTCTTTTTTTATTTCCAGCGTGTCATTTTACTAATACGGTGTGTGTATACCTACCAAATAACATAGTATATAAGTAAAACTGTACATGTGAGAGTTCTCACAAACTCTATTGTTGGTCGTTTATCTTCGTTATTTCTTTAATGGCGGTTATTCAGTAATATGAACCACTTTATATATTGTATTGATGCTTTCACTTAAAGATAAAATCATGACTGGCTTGAGAGTTTAACGTCCGCTGGACACAGACTTGGTCATTTCGGGACTAACGTATGGTTCAATGTTATTTGATTATTTCGCTTGCGCGTGGGTGTCTTTAGCAGTTGGAGGAAATCGAAAGACTCGGCGAAAACACATGAGGCAATCCTACTCATTGTCACGTATAACCGTGGAATCGAAACCATGCCACTTGACTCTATGGCAGACCTTATTATGCCACCCAACGACTTATAAGGAAGCCATTTTGAGATGAAGATATGGTAATTATATTTACTGCACATGCATGGTATGCGCATTCCTGAGAGCGCAAGTCAAGGAATGTTTGAACTGGCCGAACACTTCCTCTACGCAGGTCATACTGTTTTGTAAATTCATCCCGACTAATAAAAACTAGATATTTGTATTCCTTGTAGGGGAACCTTAAAATAAAACGAAAAGCACATTTAAAACCGAGTTACATTCAATTAAAACAAGTGAACCGTTAATCAGTTCTGTGAAATACGTGAGCAGTCCAAATTGAATATCAGTCGATTGTGCCCATTTAGTCCAGTCTACAAGTCTTTTAATTCTTGTCGTTTTGGATCATAATTACTTTCGCATTGACTTTTGGGATAAGTTTTAATTGTTCATGACATCTTCTCATTATAAATGGCCCTCGCGACTATAGAATACCCGACGGCGGGAACTGATTTTTGAATGTTCATTATGCCTTACGTATTGGATATTAGGAGCCCATATTTTCAGGGCAAGAAAATATCTATACAGATTAAAATAAACCAATTTTCAATTCTAGTTCGTGCTTTTAGCGTGGAATAGTATGGATAATACTGAGTTCGAGCTATACTGCCCACTGACACCTTGTTTTCGAGAAATAAAAAGAAATACTGACACGAATTACGCAGAGCAGTAAATTAATTATATTTTAACAGCCACGTATATTATAAATTTAAATAAACGGTCCCCTTCTTTAGACATCAAGAAGTATCCAAATTAGTGTCGGTGTTCTGGTATAACTCCCAGTAATTACGTAATCTCCCAATATCCCGCTGATCTAGTCAACCGGAATAGGATTCTTGCGACCCAAGCCTGAAAACGTTTATAAAATCTCTGATATAATAACACACTGCTTAATAACTCACAATAAGTATTATTTTACTTGATTCTAACTGCATTGGACATATTTTGTCAGTAATTAGATTATTAAAATCATATTTCCATTGTCTAGATCCAATTATATCAATTGCCGCCATGGGAGCAATTTTTACACCCAAATAATTACAAGGCAAACACGATATGACATGTATAATAGGCATAATACCTCAACTGTGGCCGGTAGATGGTGGTTTTTGAACAAGATAGTTGCGTATTTAGCGAGGAATAACATCTAAACATGGCTTATAATGGTGGTTTCAATGATAAAAACGATTATTTCTTTTCTTAATTGGATTACGTTAAGCTTTTAGTGAAATTGAATTTATTCCATTTTATTCCCGAAAATGATAATTTGTGATTAATTGAGTTATAAAACATGTTATATTTGATTGTTAGATGAACTAGCAGTTTTATCATGTTTAAAATTATATATCCTACGACTCTCTGTTTTAAAGAGGTACTGCACTGATGTAATCAATAATTAGCCCTGTTCATTTTTCTCCCAAATCACCTACCCCTTTACTACCGTATCCGCGGTTTACCCCGCACAGCAGTAACCATGGGATATCGATGGCAGAATAGTTAGCACGTACGCGGTGTATGATAAGGTCTGTCGTTGAGCAAACTGGCATGGATTCGATTCCCCGATGGTACGTTACAAGGAGTATGGTGGCCTGTCTAACCTCATGGGTTTTCTCTGAGTCCAACACTTTGCTTCCACTGCTAAAGACCCATACGCACAAGCGAATTATTGAAATAAAATTGAACCACGTGTTACTTCCGAAATGATATAGTTTGTATCGAGTGGACGTTAAATCCCATTTCTCTTTCTCTCCCAGCAGTAATTTGTCGAGTTTCGTAATCTTACATAAGGCATTTCGTATTATAGCAAATTCTAAATATATAAATTTACGAAATTCTATAAAAAAAAAAAAATAAAAAAAAATGATACTCTCACGAAAAATATAATTAAGTGATGATTGTCTATATAGTCGATTTGTTTTACCATGTCCTGCTTCATATTCGGACATGATTTTAAGAGAAACTGTGAATTTGAAATTGAGCATTTTCTTTGGTGATATGTCACTTTAATTGATTTCTGCAATCTTGTCATATTAATACTCATATTCAGTTGTATTAATGTTAACATACAGTTTGACTAGTTGATGTTTGCCAGACTACCCCCTCACAACACCCTTAATAAAACTAAAAGCTATTTAAGCCTTCCATTTTGTTTATTGCGTTGTTCGTCATCACTACGGGGCTTCCATTAATGCATCTCGTACACCCCAGTCCTACTTCCTCATTAGATCACTGGAATATATCAACGATTATCCAGGGAATTTCCACCGCCACTAATTTGCTTTGTTTGTATTTTAGATTACCCAGATCATAATTATAATTCTAGGATTCTCTTTTACTGCCATTTTTTGTTATTTTGTCCAATTGTTAGATCATGACATACGTGGTGTTTTGATATCATTACGAGTTATAAATCGCGGATATCAATCGCATAATCTTTGTTTTCTGTGAAATAAAATTTGCACCCCAGCGTGCCTTTGCGGAAACGAAAAGAATATCCAGGCGTTATTCTGACATAGTTTTTACTCCCTGTGGTTGGACAAGATGGTTCGAATTTGGGAAACGTGATTACTGTTGCCATTCAAAAACCAGAAATCAAGTGAATGGAGTATAAAATATAATTTTGGATGGATCTATTGACGAATGTTCCATCAATATAAATTATTGCATGAACTGTACCAGGGGTAGATCATTTAATGCATGCCTTTACAAGCATATTATACCATTCTAGTCATATAGTACCATGCTCTTCCCGATGCACGCCAATCATGTAAATTAATAATGTAAATTAACGGATGGAAATAAATTTAAAAAAAAAACATTTAAAATATTAAACTGAATAGTGCCACTAATTGTTTTATTTATCACAGCCTGTTTCAATAAAACAAATAATAAATTAAAAAGCAACATTAATTATGTCATATTATTAATTACTAATACATGTACATTCCTATGTTCGTCAATCATGTACATAATATAATAAGTTTTACAACGGATAGAAAAAATGTTAATCTGAATAATGCCACACACCATGTTTCAATAAAACAAATAAGATATAAAAAAAAAAACATTAATTGTGTCATATTTTATTACTTATACACCAAGTATGTGCATGTGAGAAAAGGTAATATTAAGGGATGCTCTTTTAGAAGTTGGCGATTTAGTTTGCTCAAACTTCCACAGTATTATAATCTATGAACTGCCTTCACGAAGATCGCCTTAAGACTCACGTGGATCTACTATTCCTCCATTTATTCTTCTAGATTTTTAGGACTGGTATTTTAATCGGTCCTCTTTAAATGGGTAAACCGTTAATCAATGTACAAATCGTTATTCATCTATTCTGATATACTCCAAACCATCTTATGTACTATTATTATTTATGATTATTGGTCTGTTGAAAACTAGGAAAATATTCCAAGAGCTCCTTTAGTGTTAGCTTTGTCGAGAAGAAAGGTGATGGTTCGACAATAGATGTAGCCCACTCTACACTGATCTACTATTACATTGTCTTCTGGAGTACACTCATCATCCGCTTATCTTTTTGTCCCTTGTAGACGGTTTCACAACCTAAACACAATCTTTTATTGATCGAGTAACAAGGTAAAAAAAAGAACAACTAACTTGTCGTGCATGTCAGAACAATAACCTGAAAAGACGGACCACCCAATTCGGAACATTGGAGATTAAAGGCCGATGATACGACAAATAAAACTTCGTGTCTTGCCCAGTGTTTGTAGCTCTATTTTCAAAGACTCTTCGTCGTTTAGTTTCTGGTTTCTGTGTTTTGAATGTCATGTTTATTCTCGGGTGTTCCGAGTGACGAGTGTTTTCTTTGGTCGCCATCATAACGTTGTGCCATCTGGGAGGATCAGAGGAAAGGCTCGAGCTAAGCTCCTCACGTTCAGATAATATGACGGTAGGAGGCCTCCTATGAATATTAATGACGAGAAAATGTCGCAAGGGTGGTATATTATATTCATAGTCTAATTATCTATTATCCACAAAATACCAACCATAGTCTTTCAAGTGTTTTCATGATTCTAGAAATATACAATAATTCAATTGCGCAAACCTTGGTAAAAATTGTCGTTGATGATGTATTTTAAGAACATTAAAAGGGAGACAACTCTACATTATTACGAGTTTGTTTTGTAAACTTCTGTGTGGTGTAACAGAATAATGATGGTAATATTTTCTTCAATAAGTAGATAGAACACATTTTATTTCGTAAATCTGGGAGTACAATTTAAAATGAAGCCTTAAATCTCGATCAAAATACATATTTATGGCATTTAGCCATTTTGGCAAACGTACACTCGGGTTAGCCGCAATTATTCACTCTTGCTATATGTGTAGATACACGTTCAATACAATACAAAGTATTTCTTCGGTTGATTCCGAATCTGGATCTTTTATATGCTATACATTAAAGTGTTGGTATGTTTTCATCTTGAAGTTCTGGGTAATGTAAAATATTAAAATGGCGTGGTACGGGGGATTGTTTTTTTTAAAGAATTAATGTCCCAGGGCAGCTGTAGTAACACCAAATTTTTATACAATATTATTTTGTCGGGTTTGGTAGCATCTACCAATTAGCCCCTCTCTCCTTGGTCAGCTTTGGTAAAGCTAAACATTTATCACTGATTTCGAACTATTGTTTTATTTTAAGAAACAGGAAACATTCATGACTAAAACAGAAATGGTGAACATATAAATAATCAGGAATAATTATACGTTGTACACTAGTTTATTTCTAATGTTTCCATTTAGAGGAAGACCAGGTCGTGCCATCAATACAGGTCCATAAAATGGTAAAATGACAATAGTGTAGTTAAAATGTAGTTTTTTCCAGAATAAGGGCTTACTTACCCTTACATTGTTCAGAACTATTTTAAGAAATTAACACATTTACCGAGAATGCGACCTGGAATGTCATCAAGACCTATTATAATAAATTAATTAATTTGTTAATAAAATTGTACAAGACATGTGGTAAGTAAAAATAAGGACAGTCGATAGAAATTAACGTTAATTTATTATCTAACTATTTTGAATGCAGTAGGGGCGATGAGCATGCATATGAGATTGATTACATAAATTTCGGTCCGAGTAATAGTTCAGCAATCGACAGCTGCTAAGTATGGACTTTGATTTCAATAACCTACATAAAGGAACGGATTTATCATACATTATATATTTGCGTTTCTAATAACTAGATTTTACACACAAACGTGTATTTGTTGAAATTTAAAGGGATCCGGTGGTCTTTTTGTACAAAGTGAAACTCGACCGGGGACTTTGATAACACCACTGTTTTGATGCTTTTGAAGATATAGATTGTATACGAGTTATTTGTTTAATACTGACTCATTTTAACTTGGGTTTGAGTATTTCAGATATACTTTATACTTTTGATATTTTCAAATATATTTATGATCTATTGTAAGTATATCACGCATGTTACTCATTATGATTAAGAGGATCACGTGGCTAAATGAGTAAGGCGCTGGCTCGCTAGTCTGGGGGCCGAGAAAGTTCATCTCGATTTTCCGGTGTGGTTTTCCCTTGTCAGTGATGTAGAACGGAGGGCCTGACCAGGATGAGGCGAAAAACCGAGGTCCCGTGTAAATATTGGTGTGAACGTAAAAGATCCCTGTGCAGTTGGAATTCGATATAAGAGTAGGTCTAGGCCGTAGCGGATGTCCTAAGTTATATCTCTTATCTCGCCTATCTGAAATTAACACAGTCAGCAGTCTATGCGCTCACTTTAAGGAGAAAAACAACTAATATAGAAAACAAGACCGGATATTACTCATCGTGATTAACAAAAAAGATGTATCCTCGTGTTAGAATTCTCACATAACTGACGAATGAAGTAACAGTAGTTTACCTACATTGTAAAATAAGTTAAAAATAGAGGTGATACAAGGGTTAGTAGTGCTGCCTCATCTTGAAGATGGCTTCAATTAACCAATGCAATCTCTGTTTGGACGATTTCAAAAGACCTAAAATACTATCGTGCTTTCACACTTTCTGTGAAAAGTGTCTGGATGATTACATAAAGTCAAGTTCTCATTTGGGAAAGTTTAAATGTCCGATTTGTACAACTGAAATTAATACACCAGCAAATGGAGCTTCCAGCTTTACCAACAATTTCTATATTGAAAAGAGAAGTGATCAGAATTCTTGTCCTAAACATAGAATGGAATTAATGTTTTATTGTTGTGCTTGTTCTGCGGCCATTTGTTTTGAATGTCTGAATAGTGATCATGCTCATCATAAACTAGTTGAATTAAAAACTGTTGATCCAGAACTAAGAGAAACATTAAAAACATACCAACGAGAACTAAGAAATAAAATTGAAAGCCTGGAAAATCATTCAGACTTTTTGAACGAATGTTTAGCACAAATTGATGTTTGTGCCATAACATCCCGCAAAAACATTAATGACAGGATTGAGAAAATATGCAACGAAATCCGACAGCATGGACAGGAAATACATCATCAGCTTGATATGTTACGAGACCAAGAACGGGAGAACTTCAGGGGACTAAAAGTGGGAATCAACAGAGATATAAATCGTCTTCAGACCAGTGTACAATCTTCAGTCGATGTCCTGAAAGATAAATCAACATCAGGTATTATAAACATTTTACCAAGCATTAAAAGTCTAGCAGAAGACCACAGTCCACTACATTTCTGTAATCCTGTAGTAAAGTATTTTGATTTTCCGCAGTCGGAGTTAGATATAGATTCTCTTAAGCATATTTTTGGTGATCTGCAAACCATGGACAATCCAACATTTACAACATGTATCAATATTGATCAGATGAAGGCAGATCAAACTTATTGGAGTCCAGATTATTTTATCATCCAAGGTCTCCCCTGGCATGTTGGAGTTATTTACAACACAGGCAAATCTGTCTTGGGCATTTATCTAAATCTGAAGAACATTCGTGGTGGCATTGTTAAATCATGTAAAGCTCAATATAGTCTTAAACTTGTGAGTAGGATACACGACAGCATGTCGCCTGTACACAAACGCAGAAAATCATTTACATTCGGAGGCCCTGAGGTTTGCTGGCCCGTATGCAGGGATTGGCACAAATTCAGACACCCACGAAATGGTTTCATTGACAGTAACAAAGATTTCAGAGTACAAGTAACAGTTGAAATCAGTAAAGTTTGTTTTGTTTCAAGTTTTAATCTTACAAGAGCAAATACAGATATTCACTACTGGAACAACCACCTAGTTCAGCTTGTTGACTTATATTGGAGAGTAGGAGTGAAGCACCACCACGAGACATCAACATTAGGAGTTTATCTGCAACTTATCGAAAACATAGAAAATAATGTAACAGCATGCACGGCTAAATATACTCTTAAACTACTTAATACTTTGGATTACACAAAATCTGTAACGAAACGGAATAAGGGCACATTTATACCAGGAGGTACCGGGTGCGGTTGGCATGATGTCTTTGACTGGAATAAATTAATGGATGCCGGAAATGGTTTCCAGATGAACGATGAATTTACTATAGAGGCAACGGTTGAAGTCAGTAGTTTAACTTCTGAAGTCCAGTTCGGGGCCATATGTCAAGTGGCCAGTACGTAGTGATATTTGGATTGCTTACTTTATCTAGTTAATTTGGCTTATACACAATATAATAATAATTACCTACTACCATGACGTACATGCATAGGTATCAAACCGACAAAACCGCTTTACATGTTGAAGTAGTTCAATCATGTTCAAATTAAAATTAATACTAACAGCGGACGAGACTTTGAAATTTGATTGTGCTGATGACAACAGGTTTGTTGTTGTGGCTACAGTTTCTATCACTGATGTTAAAACAACAAACCTCTCTAAAACTGTTCCATTTAAGAAAAGTAAATTATATTTTAACACAATCCTCTTTAAATAAATTGTATAAATGCTTTATTAGACCAATTTTAAAATATGCATTTGAAGTTTTGGATTCTTGTACTAAGTTTAGTATTAATAAATTCAAGAGTTGGGATGTTGGTTAGGTTGAAGTGTAGGGAGGAAAACTGCTTTCTGTTGGGTCTTCACTTAGAATTTGTGTATCTTCACGAAGAACCTCATACGTGCTTTTTCGCAAGAGGTTGCCAAATGTTGCCCCATCAGTGGTCTAAGAGACGAGAATTAACATTAAAGTCAAAGGGGAAATCATTAGTGATCTGTGGCCAAAGAACTAAGACTAGTAATTACTCCCCCTTATCCACGCAGTGCCTCTATTTATTGAAATTATCTTTTTCCTACCCTTTCCCTCCAATTAAATGACATTTCATTTTTGTTGAATTTCTATGTTCTGGCTGACATTGGTGAATATTCATTATTTTGAGGCGGAAGGATTGGGAAATAAACATATACGAATTACAATGACATCATTTTTTCTTACCAGGCCTAACAAAAAATCAAAGCGGTCAAACCTCATTAATATCTTTTATTCGGATGATTGTGACGCGTTTGGCTCTTTGTGGTTATAAAGTAATAGACACTTCGGGGAAAACAACACATCGGATATAATCAGAGTTATGAAAGTATAACACTCGACAAAATATATAACTGTCTTGATATTAGTCAGCCTAAACTTGCCAGGGTTGATGCAACAAACAATATCACTGACGAGACGAAGGCACATATAAGAAAAAACTTGTAAACTAAATAAGTTGTAAATATGAGCCTGCAATGAAAAATAGATGGATACATTCTACAATATGGGATGATGATCGTCATGACTAACCATTAAACAATATGTCCGGATTTTTTCTTTATGACATCACGCAATGTATATCAATGAAGATTAAGTATACAGATATATCTCATATGGTTCATAAAGATGGCGTCAAAATATGAATGTAGCATCTGTCTGGACGATTTCAAAAGACCTAAAATACTATCGTGCTTTCACACTTTCTGTGAAAAGTGTCTGGATGATTACATTAAGTCAAGTGCTCATTTGGGAAAGTTTAAATGCCCAATGTGTTCAATAGAAATTGATGTACCAGAAAATGGAGCTGCCAGTTTCACCAACAATTTCTATATTGAGGAGAGGAGGGATCAGGATTATTGCCCTAAACATGAAATGGAACTAACATTGTATTGCCGTGCTTGTTCTGTGGCCATTTGTTTTGAATGTCTGAATATTGATCATGCTGGTCATAAACGAGCTGAATTAAAAATTGTTGATCCAGAACTCAGACAAACATTAAAAACGTACCAACTAGAAATAGAAAATAAAATAAAGAAACTGGAAAATCATACGTATTATTTGAATAAAAGTTTATCAAACATAGGAGCTTCTGTCTCAATATCACATGACAATGTAAATGACCAGATTGAGAAAATGTGCAAGGAAACTCGAACGTTGGGCCATCAAATAATTGGTGAGCTTGATATCTTAAAAGACAAAGACAAATGGAACATAAAAGCACTCAAAGTGGGAATCAACAGAGACAAAAATCTTCTTCAGACCAGTGTACAATCTTCGGTTGATGCCCTGAAAGATATATCAACAACAGGTATTATAAACATTTTACCAAGTATTAAAAGTCTAGCAGAAGACCACAATCCACTACATTTCTGTAATCCTGTAGTAAACTATTTTGATTTTCCGCAGTCGAAGTTAGATACAGATTCTCTTAAGCATATTTTTGGAGATCTGCAAACCATGGACAATCCAACATTTACAACATGTTTCAATATTGATCAGATAAATGCAGACCGAACTTATTGGAGTCCAGATTATTTTATCATCCAAGGTCTCCCCTGGCATGTTGGAGTTATTTACAACACAGGCAAATCTGTATTTGGGATACATCTAAATCTGAAGAATATTTGTGGTGGCAATGTTAAATCATGTATAGCTGAATATAGTCTTAAACTTGTGAGTAGGATACACGAAAGTAAATCACCTGTACACCATTGCGTAGATTTATTTACATTTGGAGGTAGTGGATACGGACGATTGGAATGTGGAGATTGGAAGCACTTCATACACTCACGAAATGGGTTTCTGGACAGCAACAACGATTTTAGAGTACAGGCAACAGTTGAAATACGTAAGGTTTGTTTTGTTTCAAGTTTTGATCTGACAAGAGCAAATACAGATATGCACTACTGGAACAACCACCTAGTTCAGCTTGTTGACTTATATTGGAGAGTAGGAGTGGAGCACCACCACGAGACATCAACATTAGGAGTTTATCTACAACTTGCTAAAAGTAAAGAAAATATAACATTTTGTTCGGCTAAATATACTCTTAAAATAGTTCATACTTCAGATTGTACTAAATCTGTAGAAAAAAGGAATATTGGTACATTTATACCAGGGGGTGTCGGATGCGGTTGGCCTAATGTCTTTGACTGGAATATATTAGTGGATGCCAAAAATGGTTTCCAGGTAAACGATCAATTTACTATAGAGGCAACGGTTGAAGTGAACAGTGAAACTTTTACAGAAACAGTTGATTTAGAGGATGTTCCTAATGACCACGTCCTTCATGGCCAGTTTCATAATATACGTTATCTACCTTGGTGTTTGTGTTTTAAGCATCATCTGGATAAATCCACTTTAGGTGTTTATCTATCTCTTTTTCCAGGGGTTGATAAAACAGTTAAAACGTGTTCGGGCAAGTTTAAATTAAAACTAATACACCCAACAAATAACGAACATTCGATTGTAAAAGAAGCAAAACATACTTTTGTTCCATATTGTGGTTGTTTTGGCTCTGGGGAAATGATAGATTGGAATGATTTAAAGAGTAGATTTGTGGATGTTAACAAGTTTGTTGTCCAGGCTACAATTACTGTCATTGATATAGGTAGATTCTAACAATTTACAGTCACGAAAAGGACATAAAATCCCCCTTCCCTGGTATTTAACAATTTACAGTCTAGAAAAGCTTATAAAATCAGCTTTCCCTGGTATTGGTGGGATTCCATCGATAAAAACGTGACCTTCATCTGATGTAGATAACTGTTTTGATTCGACCTCTTTCTAACTTTCGGGTATACAAATTTATCTACCTTACTAAGATATTGTTCTCCGTCAAATATAAATTTCAATACCAGCCCTGTATAAATTTGGTTGTCTCCAGAAGTTCTAAATAAAGTGTGTTTACGTCTTTAGGGGCCCGTAAATGTTATACCAGTTGCTTTATTTATGTTTACAAACTGATTAAAACACAGATCCTATTTCTATTATTGTTTTTTTATAGTTTAAAATTCCGTTCTACTGGTCTTTAGTACACTAGGATCTGGAAGAGTTATGTAACCCGCGTTCTGGATGATTTGAGGGATTAGCCAATGAAACAGTCTGTTACGGTGAGTTTTTGGCGTGAGGTGTACGGAACTGTCGGTAAACCATGAGACACATCAATCTTGATTGATTAATCAAATGTCTGACGTCATAGGGTCAAAAGCCACTCGTTTGTCCTCTGAAGCGACCTTCCACTACAACTGGTCAGATCAGTATTAAAAAAACGAAACGAAATATAGATCTGTATTTTAATCAGATTGTTATGTTTACAGATTTTTTTACAATCTCTCATGTAAAAATATTGTTATGATTTAAAAGGTTAAATAAAATGGATTGTTTGAGATTAACTGGTTTTAGAAGCTGCTGCTAATGTCGAACAATTTGAAAATAAATAGATCAGTATAACAAAGTATGTCTGTATTTAAGTGTCCTTTAGGTTCGATTCTGTACTGTATTTTAGAATATATTCTGAAAACCAAAGCTATATAAATTCACATACACATGTAAAACTAAAATGTTTTTCGCAAGTAGTAAACTTGTATTGGGCTAGTAAATACGGCATTTATTTACAACGGAACAGAATGTCGCATATCTACATACCAAACCATACAGGAAATTAAACTAGTATACAGGAACACATTAGGATGGTACATATTAAACCTACCTTTTCGCTCCTCTGCCAAGGCAGCTGTTGAATTTGGGTGAGGCCATACGCCGGTCTGTCGTATGCGCACCGTTTCCGCTCTAGTTTTCATAGCAATTTGGGGTGATTGTGATGATATTACAGCGGAGGGATAGGGGGTGTAAAGTGTCTTTCTGCAGAGCAATTATTGTGTCGGAAGTGAGATTTTCTCCCCGTAGCAAAAAAATCTAAACGGTCAACCCCCTACAAATTTATGATGAGGAGATTGCCAAATGTAGTCCGCATAGTGCCTATAAAGATTGGAAGTAGCGGAATGTTGGGAAAAAAGCTACAGGCTGTGATGTCACAGCCATTTAACATATGAAGTCAATGGGCAAATAATTACTAGTCTGGCTCCTGATCAATGCGATTATCTCCCTTATATAGATACGATCTTCCTGGATTCGAGCTAAATGGTGTTGTTTAGAAAAATATGTTCCATTTTACAAGCCCCTATGTATAAGAAGAATTCCTAGAATAACTCATGTCCCGTCTTATTTATGTGAGAGGTTTGTGCTAACAGTTTTGTTTTTCGATAGTTTCATAGACAGAGTTGTTGTTGTTTTTGGTGTTTAACGTCCGCTTCCTCCGAAGGTGATATCGCAGACAAGTCTTATTTTTCATTTTCATAATGTTAGCGCACGCGCAGGGGTCTTTGCTGTGGGAGGAAACCGGAGTGCCCGGAGGAAACCCACGAGGTTGAGAAGGAGCCCCTATCTCCATGCCACATACGCTCACACCAGGGCTCGAAACCACAGCCGCAAGCCAGAGGTGACCGGCCAGCTAGAGGTCGAAGCGCGGCACTCTAGACCACTAGGCCATCCCAACCCCCCATAGACAGAGTGACAAAAATCATAGTATAACGGCAATGGCGCAGCAAGCTGGTTTAATTGAAGGGACATAACTCTCTTTTAAAAATCTGAGCTTAGACTGGTAATTCCAGAGCAATGATTCATTTAACCACAAAGAGCTGAAAATAGCCCATGTCAGAATCTTCTGATAAAAATAATTACGAGGGTTGATCGTCGCAATATTTTTATACACTAGATCGAAGAAGTATATTGACTGTGACGTCATTTTCGTAGGTGATTTTCTTAATCATTGTTTGTTTATTCCGTTCGCGTTTTGCTTTAAACTAATTTTAATTGTGTCCAATAGATCACGTTGCTATTTTTCAGTTCTTAAATCTGCATAGTTTATAAAACGAAAACATTTTTGTAAAGGCCATGCTGATTTCAGGTCTTGCTATGCTCGGATACACCTATTATTTCTACCCGCCTCCAAACTACAAGTAACGCCACTGATCAATTGAAAGGTTTTAAAGTAGAGTTACGCCCCCTTAGCTGTAAGTTTCACCTAACACAACAATAGACCTCTTCAACGCACCGATTCTTTGTTCGTTTTCAAACAGAAAAAGCTGATTATTTTCTATGTATAAAGTATTAGAAAATTAAAATGACCATATTCCCTTTAATTAACACAAACATTTGTAAAAAGTCTTAAAGACAATGTTTTCGTTGAATCGTACACATACACAAATTTTGGATTTACCTTAGCATTTAATTTCACATTATCCTTCCCTAGAATCGAAATTTAATTGTGAAATGATTTGAAATGGGATTTAATGCCCTACTTTGTTTGCCCCGTCCAGGAATGCGGCCCGACGGTCTACTCTTATTTAGGAATCCAACTGCTATGGGTTCTTCTAGATGCACTCACTGGACCTCTATTTCTTGTCCTTTTAGGTTAGCGAATCAGCACCTTCACCACTGGGCCACCGATTATTTGTTTTCTCTAATGCCGTTTACCTGTTGTTTCGTTGTCATCATTCCTCATCACAAAAAGACAAACAATTATGCCCATATTACTGCTGTGCTCGCCATCCCGATGCTGCATTATTATTCTGTTTAATATTTTCTGCAATTAACGAATTAAATTGTTACTGATAAATTAAAGTCTAACGGATTTAATTCAATACCATAATTAAGCTGTCAAACCGAACGTTAAAGGGCGATAATCGACCATAATTACACCTTTTAACATCAAATAATTTGATGAAATAATTGCTGTAAGGCTTTGGTCCACTTAATTAAAAGTATTAAATTTCTTTTGTTAAACAATACGAGCTTGTCAACTAACATTATCATTATGTTTATAGTGTTTGACTTGTGCGTCACGTCTGTAGTAAGCATTAGAGGATATATTTAATCTTGTAGACATGCAAATGGAGCTCAATGTCGTGTACTAGTTCCTCGGCTGTCTACCATACCCCGCGCAGTGTTTAGTTTGATTACAGGTAATCCAACTACTCACTGCTGTAATGAATGGGTATTATTGTTTTAAATTTTTATTGGTCAGTAGTCCGACTATCAACCAATGACTAGCTGCTCTACATAAGCTTTACATTTAAAACGAGTGCCAATATTGGACCAAATATGTCTACACCACGTTACGTCATGGCTCACGATTTTATTATGCCATTTAGCCCGTGCATAGCAGAATACTGCAGTAAATCTAATTTCGTGACGAACGAGGCTATCAAGTCGAATGAAATGTAAACTATACTGTTTGGAAACAAACATACTTTCACCGTCGTTTTAATACCTTAAATCACTGTCCAAAGTTTTAGGGAAGACCCAGATTAAACGAAGGACTGTCATGTTGCTGTACTTAAGTGATAGCTTTGATTGGACGGGAAGAATATACTCCCGCAAAAGTTCAAAAAGCAGAAGCTAATCCAGCCATTTTCCAGAGAGGGAATTCTCGGGCCATTGCTTCAGGAATATGCTGTCTACAAGAAGGACAAATTATTACTTCAAACTTTATACCATAATCAAGCTTAACTGTTCACCAGTATGTACATATAACTGCAGCTCAATTCCATGGACAAATTTAAGATTAGAATTCCATCACATTGTATGCCGCCAACATGCTTATTTGGTCAAAAAAAGGCAACGAGAAATATGCGACCAATTTTAACTGTACCAGAGGCCACAGTGGTGATTGTCTCTTTGTCAGCTGTGGAGGGCGCGGTTTCTGGTAAGGAATATACGTCATCATTTGGTGGCAAGAAAAACAATGTTAAAATCCCCGATAATTAGAAACAGGAATATGAATAGGCCGTAACCTGTCCAGGGTGGAATTCCCCTAATAGGATATTGCATGGCGTATGCCATCTTGTTTGGTCCGGTTGGCGCAGAAGTTGCTGTTGACATTATATTGTCTCTTGTCTGGTTACATATATGATATGCAGAGCTATGTTTCTTGTCTGACAACCTATATAAGATATCCACAGCTGTGATTTGGGCAGCGTTAAACTGACAAATTAGGTAATAAGACTTATTGTACTCCAACAATCTGCATTACTTAGTATATGATAATGTCTCCTAATCTTAAAATTACGAATTGATTTCAGAATCAGACTACACATTACTTCTAACAAGGGTAATTGCTAACCCTTATTCATGAACAATAAAGGGAACGCGGGTTGTGGATGATTCTGGTATCTGGCTAAAATGACCATGGTGGCCAAAATATATCCAGTTACATATAAAGAAAGCTTTCTGTCACCACATTAACAATACATATATTATATATTTGAACCTAATGATCAAAAACAGAGACTATAATTTGAGGTTACGGTTGAGGAATAATGTACTGGCTCATTTTGAGATTTAGGTCAGCAGAATGTAGCGATACATCTGCCATGTCACTGTCACGATACATATAATGTCTATGAATATTAGTAGAATCATTTAACGGTTAATCTTGGCGGTTGACACTGTCCACATGGCGAGCTCAAACACACCGTCCGCTTACAGCAACACATTACGAACACTGAACATTTCTGACAATTCCGGCTGTCTTACATTGTACAAAATATGCAACTTTGCTACAGTTTTTGGAATAGTCTGTGAGATTTAGCGAGGACAGTCATTGAGTGAAAAAGACTATAAATTTCATTCCTTGACAAAAGAATTCGAGACAGTCGCTATCTATCGTTTAGGAAACGGCAAAAAAGGAAAGAAAAAGAAAAGCAGGCGGATAAAAGAAACTTAGAAAAAATTTGGAATTTATGACATCTTTCAAAGTTTGAACATCTTTATATACATAAAAAAAATCCTGTTGAAGTTTGTAGCTTCAGCTGCCTTTATTATCATCGCCATCAAAAGCAAAATCTTGTCTTTTCTAATGAATGCATGTTCAGAAGCACGTGCTGATTTTGATTACTTTGTTAGAATAACAGTAAAAGTGTATGTATGAAGTTCCTAAAAACAAACTTAACCCTCTTCTGTATTCTAGATTAACATTTTAAATTGTTTACCAATGTCCCTTAAGACTATTTAGAACCATTAACCGTTATTATGGCATTTAAACCCCTGGCTCGAGTTCCATACGATATTTTCAATATCAAAAACAGTTGTGGAAGTCTTGGTTGTCTTAGACCACTAGTTTCCATCCGCGAATCGGTTGGTTAAGTTTTTAGAAGTTCTGGAAGACCAAAACACTTTGCTAGCGCTGCGTGACGCATGATTGACAGGAGCAGTGGTATATTGACATGTCTGTCACGGGCAACGCGTGGTTATAATGTCCAACAATTTGTGCTGTTTATCAAATATCTAATCAAAAACTTTATAATGATTTTGGCGGGAAACTTAGCGTTACTATTTAACTCTCTAATTGACGCCTGCTTTGAATTAACGAGTTTTGAAGGAAAAAATGGCGGGAGTCACGAGGAAACGGAAACGTTATATCAATATAACATAAAATTAGATGTAAAAACACCACACGAAAATAAAAATTATCAAAGTGCACAAAAAAATAAGTCACATTTCCTGATGCCAATCTTTCTTTATGTAACCGGTGTTTTAATGTCAGAGAAATGAGACCATGGACGCTTAGTGAAACAATCTATAATTAAATTGATGTCGGCAGGAAAGGCTGGGAATGAGTTTAGCGAATCTTGTATACATTTAGATCGATCCCTGTGAAACTAATTTTGTGTTTCTACATTTACGTATGCTTTGCGATTAGCGATTTTCTTTGATGACATAGCGTGGCGTTTGTATATTCCGTCGTTGATAATCGTCCCAAAATAATATCGAGTGTCATGTTCGTGACAGGGGTGCGTTCTTTTTATTTTATTCTTCGAAACCCCGTTTTTGTATCAATATTACTTTTTTAGATTCATATTTTACAATATTGTAGTTTCATATAACGCTAAATTGATGTAACGAGTCTTTAACTGCCAAGGGATCTTTTATTACAAACACAACCTGGTCATCATACCTCGAGTCTTTCTTATTTTGGAACATTTCGTAACGTCCGCTGAAAAGCAATGTGCACACATATTTTCTTTATGACAGACTGTGCCAAAATTATCATGAAACAATTTCATGACATGGGCACATACTATTGTCAAAGAGATAAAATTGGCATACTATAAAATTTTGCGCACACTCGCGCACACTGACTCTTGGTCATCACAAAAGGACTGAACACTGTACCAGTTCCGCTTCCATAATTATATAAGATCGAGAATAACATAGTAAAGATGCATTATGTAAGTTTTAGACAAGGAGCTGACCGTTGCTGTGATAAATGTTTAAAAATAGATATTGATTATGAATATAGTGAAAATTTCAGACAAATTACTTTATTTTAAAGCGACGCTATGAGTATTAGAAGTTTTGGCCCGAAAAAGTCGAATGTCAAGTAACATTGTTATTGAAACGAAGTCTCGATTTTTAGTCCTTTTATTAACGTTAAACAATTATTTGGCACAGATGATCTAATCCATAGAATACCTCAGCCATCCGATGGTCTAAAGAGTCGATTAGGGGCTTGTCGTGTGAATATATGTAATGTCTACATAATAACTTATACAACGTTTCTAACCAGAAGAAAACCCTGCTATATGTTGATATGCAGAATTAGCTCTTGTCTAATGCATCTTTAAATGATACAGTAAGTGGCTACCATTCTGACAGTTATTCCAAGTCCTATGGTATAATACACGCATAAAAACGTGATTTGAATTACAGAACGAAAGCACCACTCGAAACTGAAACAACAGTTGAAGTGTCAAATAAGTGTCGTCACTGAACTATGACCTCACGGTTAAAGTTCACTGGTATAATTTAATAATTCTTGACAGTTGTCGCTAAATGTTAATTGGTGCTAACGTATTGACCATTGGTCACTAATCGGACTGTGACAGTAAAAATAATCAACACGCGGCCATTAGCTTGTCCACGGTTCTCTCCGTTCGCCGTTATGGTCAGTTATCTGAAAGCGGGATCAATCTTGACCACGTGTAACGGTCATCGTAAATTAAGGATTTTACTTAATAGATTAACGGTCAATAAATTAATAAATATGACCATGACAGCACAGAATAAAAATAAGCAACTTGTATTTGGCGTTATTCTGGGAGAATTCCCTTACTTTTTCTAGCTCACTATTGTGCTTTAGAAATAGATGACCCACAGTCAAGTGTTGTGTTTCTGGATCAAAGATATTTCTCATAAACAGTGATTTGGGGTATTGTATTTTTATGGATCATGTAAGCACACGGAAATGCGTTCATGTAATTCATATATATGGCGAATGAATTAAGTTCATTGGGTAGAAATAATTTCGTTCGATCTTACTTTACAATGGTAAAGTGATGCTAGATTTACACCCGGTTTTAGCCAAGAAAGCTGCTCGGTATTGTCCAGTAATTATTGATGTACTGACCGGGTGATTACTAAGACAAACATGTATATTCCTTCGGATAAGATCAAAACTCTAGGTCCCGTGTATATCACTAGTAGCATGTTAGGAAACCGGAATAGGCCACAGCGTCCCTGTCTGGACACGGTGTCCTGCGTAGCACATTGCGTGATGTTTGTCCGTTTTCGTTAACGTAAAACCCCATTTCATTTTGACCCAGCGGCGTGCATGCATTGCACAGATAGTCGTTCGATTGGGGATTATTGTTAGATTGCATTGTAGGCAAGATGAACGCGTATGTTATTTATATACGTATGTTTAAAATATAGCATTCGATTAATCCAACCAACAATAATGGTCAATTCTAAGAATAGCTTCATCTGTCTAATCATTGCTTCTGAAATACGATAAATAACATCCAATAAGTGGACAACGCTGGCCACTCGGCACAATATAACTACCTCAAGATTGTAGACAACACTGGTCATTGCTGGACATTTTAAACAATGTATCATATGATGGTCAAGCATTGTCCATCTCTTCAGCTGCCATTGTTGGTATAATTTGGTTTATTAGATAAACGTGGCCTGTCAGTCTGGCCTGTGTAATGATGTGATAGATATCTCAGTCGGATCACGGTGTCTTGCTGACCGGAAATAATCTCATATCGAAATGGTCTCTATTTTATAATCTGAACAACTAATGTAAGAGCTGTAATAGAGAAGTGAGGTTAATGTCGTTAACCCGTCTATATCTTAATCAACAATAAATCATTTATAATGAAACCTAAAATATATCAAAAAATTCAATTTAAAAAATGCAACATAAACCGACAAAACGAAGACAATTCTGGATCTTAGACGATTTATATCTTAAATTTTGTGGATTCTGATTGGTCGAAAATATTTATCAAATGAGTACATGTGAGCTTATAGATGCAAAAGATTATTTCTTTTTCCCCACACATTCTAATAAAAAGCAGCTAAATGTTCTACATTTCAAAATTGTATTCCTGCAAATCTTCATAATTATCATGTTTGTATATCATTCACCATAAAGTTGAAATCCTGGGATATGGAAAAGCTGCGTTTTATTTTAATATATTCTTTGAAAGCTGGAGAGAAAGGATTGAACGTCAATTTAACATGGTGAAATCTGGACTGGTATTTGATATATGGTTATTCGAGTTACGCATTGAGATTTTAACCGGGTTATGCCAATGACTTTGCCCCCTGCAGGGGCGGATCCAGGAATTGTTTGCAGGAGGGGGGTTGCCATTTTTCTGCTACGGAAATCTGCCACCATCGTCTCTAAATTACATAGGCATACATACAAATTGAGCTTTTAAAACAGAGAAATCATTTTTATACTGATGTAGGATCACTTTGTGATGTAATTTAATTGATACAAGGCATTCATTTTTTATGTAGCTGAGCAGGAGGGGGGAGGGGGTGGACCCCCAAACCTCCCTTCTGGATCCGCCCCTGCCCCGTCACATACAAGCCAGGGGCCAGTTTCATGAAATTTTAACTAATGATAATATCCAAATTTTAGTAGATTCTTTAATTTTGATTGGCCAAACACTAAAATCAATCAAATATTATCCAATCAAATTACTAAAATTTTGATTGTATCTTAGTTAAAATTTCGTGAAACAGGCCCCTGGAATCGAAACCAATTAGACCTCCATATCTAAAGGCACACGCAAACTCCGCAAAGAAAGAAGATGTAGCAAAATATAGTCGTATTATTTATTCTGTCTATATTTTTTTGAATTTTTAACGCCACGAAATACTAAGAATATTTATATTTACGATGCAAGGATATAAATATAGAAGTTATTTTCATGATATAATAAATTTAATAAATCCAAATAATTAACAACCGGATAACAGGTGATGGTAACTGGTTTTGGTTCATAGACTAATGTGTCAAACCGGTTACGGTATTTTGGTGGATACGTTCAGCTGTCTGGTTAATATCGTCTATAACACGATTCTGCATCGGTTCGTCAGATATTAATTAAGACCAATATAAACATCATTAACCAGAGTCGGCATCCAGTCATGTATAGAAATCAACATAACATCATAATCAACGTTGACGTTTTGACGGTTGTTCTGAGTCATAAATTGCAATTTTGAAGAATATACTTATAAGTAATCTCACATTTTACAAGACATATCACTTGTATATCAAAAGCCATGTAACAGTCTTATTATTATCTGCATGTTTAAGAAATCAAATTAAAATTGATTTATCTGCATGTTTAAGAAATCAAACTAAAATTGATTTTAAAATGTATTAATATAAAAAAAAAGTCGCAGAATCAGAGTAAAGAAATAATAATTAATTTGTGAAAAGCATTAAAGTTTTGGAATATGATCATTTTCAAGTTATATGTGGCCCCTCAAAATTTAAATCCAATAAGAGGGATATGGTGTATACCCACCCACCCTTTTGCATATTAACGAATGATCCAATAAGAGGGATATGGCGTATACCCACCCACCCTTTTGCATATTAACGCATGATCTACCCATAATATACATATCGGAAAGGTCGTAATTATTTCATAAACTATTATTTGTAGATCGAAACATTCTCCACTTACAAATAGAGGTATGTACGTGAATATAAACACAGTATAAAGAGATAAATACCAGGGGGTTCACATGGATACTTTTGTATCCCCAGGTTTCCGGACAAAAGAGGAGAAAAAGTGGGTGGACATGTGCTAGACGTCATGGAGGGGTGTAACATTGTCTCCCTTTATCAAGATTCTTCTTCCTACCGTCATCTTAAAATTGACGTTTAAATTTTAATTCTATTCAAATTTCATCTGGCCATCATCTCAAGTCTTGGTTTCCATCAGTTGTTTCAAGTAGGGGGCGTGATACATGGACACCTGAACCCATGTGGTATTGTCTTTTTGTATCTCTACCATTGAAGAGTTAATTACCTAAAATTGAGAGTGGAAAGGAAAAAACGAAGCCGGATATGAGTGACGGGTACAAGAACGAAACGAAATAGGGCATTGTTTGTTGTTGTATGCAACAGACTGGGGTATTGTCCCTTTAAACCAAAACACCTGATGGATCCAGGTAATCGAATCGGGTAAACAGGTAAAATGACTGATTAACGTCAAATTATCATGTTGATGGATGTAAAAGCTATCCGTGTGACCCAACTCTTGTAGAAACATCAGCTATTACACCCCTTACAAGTCGTGTCACTAGCAGTCACTGTCCTTTTCATCCCAATGATTAAGAAAACTTTTAAAGTCTCATTTATCTTCCACAGCTACAGGTGTAAATTTTAGGACCTCGTCGCAAACAATGTTTGCTAGTTTGACCAGTTGTTTGTTGTGGTTTTGCCCCTGTTCGCTTCAAATCTTGTTAACAATACCTAACTTTAACCTCCGACCATCATCTTCCACAGTTGCAGTTCGCATATTTTCAAGAAAACATTAAAAATGAATTCTTGTTTCACCTGTTTGACATGTTGCTTAACAAGGGTTGATTGAGTTTAACAACACATTTTAACATTTTTAGTAATTATTTATGTGTGTAGATTTCTTGGTTGACTGATTCGTCCGCTTTTACTAATTGTGTTCCCTGTATAAGAAACGATCAAAACTTTGGGTTCAAAGAGATCACGAAATCTTTTTCAACTTAGCTGGGAATTTTCGCAAATTCCAAATTCGTTTTGGACAATCATTGACCATGAACAAAATACGTATTAACTTTTTCCAGTACATGTAAATGTGGCGAGCTCACTATTGCGCATTGAGGATACACAAATTGGAATGTGCGCATTATAAATACACTTTTTGATATACACGGACTAATTTTACCAATTTTAAAGAAATTTTTGATGTGCACGAACGTTTTTTGTGAGTAAGTGTAAATAATTTAATTTAATCAACCTGTCCATAATATCATATTTAATTTATTGGACGTTAAATCTTCAATAAACAACAAACAACATGTATTGCACATGGTATTAGATGAGAAACATATTATCAATACGTTCACCTATGTCATTGACGGGGCCCGATGTCCGGTACTCTTTTTCTGAAATCATTTTCCGGTGCCGCTAGTTACATTCGCTAAAAGACATTTACATGATTCCGAAATAATTTTGTTGTCCATTTTAAGGCTTCATATAGCGCCAATATTTTCAAAGAACATATTCATTATTTTTTTTTTGAACCGGAAATAATTCTATAATTCAATGAAGAAATGTTGTATTAAAAACGATTACTTCCTTTTTACTTGGTCATTTTTTACAGGTGAAAGTGACAGGAGAACACAGAATGGGTAATTGATGAGATTAAAAATACAAATTGAACATAAGCATGTTATAAAGAAAATACAGTGGGCATCCGGAGAAGGCAGTGAGAAATGAGGAGGCATTTTCATGTATATAAGTGACAGAGTTATCAATCTAAATTAAGTAAAAAGACACTTAATTAACGCCACAAGATGACTGACTTGTTGACCTCCCCGTTAACGCCCACTTATCACGTGATAAAGTGTCATCATTAATCACCTGACCACATTTTCGATGACGTCATACACAATACCTGTCGTCTCGCGCTAAGGTAACACCTGATAATGCCACTTTTCTATAAAACACCAATTAGTTCCATATTCTTACACTGGGATTAGTTGTACGTGAGAGGGTGTCATTAAATTTGAGTTATCTTCTCGCAATGTCCGCCCTTCGATCAATTCCACTCTCGACAACCTTGAAAAAGAATAATATCAGAAAACGAATAACACTTTAAACGAAATAAAATGACCCCCAATAAAACTTCAGTGACCGATTGGAAACACGGTTACAAGCACACGACGTGAGGACAGGCTATAAATCTGACATTTAAAAAAGTAGGTTCTAATTTCGTGTCAGACCAGACAAAATACTTGACAGCTATCAGCTATCATAAATTATAGTTGGGTTGAATTGTTTTGAAAACATATCCAAATGGCCGCCGTGGAAATTTAAACTATTGTGCGTGCGACTCGAGTGTGGCTGTTACACCTCATGGCCAATAACACTTTTAGTTTATTTCTTCGAATATTTGAAACTAAAGTACCTTGAGTCCCAACATGTCAGAATATCGGTTAGTTGTTTGGGGCCCTATACCAATTTTTTGTTGATTAAAAACATTAGTTTCCAACATATCCCAAAAGTTACGTGTTAGATCTATAAAGTAGTAATAATTATCTCAACTTTTTCCTGGAAACTTCCTCTTTCTTCGTGAAGATGTTTTCATACAAATCTGTACCCTGAAATGATACATATATTTGCCTTCGAGATATTATATGTAAATGATCTGACTTGCAATTGGTGTGCCTGTAGGCCTGGTACATTCTGATTTGGGACTATTTTTGAAAACATATCCAAATGGCCGCCGTGGAAATTTAAACTATTGTGCGTGCGACTCGAGTGTGGCTGTTACACCTCATGGCCAATAACACTTTTAGTTTATTTCTTCGAATATTTGAAACTAAAGTACCTTGAGTCCCAACATGTCAGAATATCGGTTAGTTGTTTGGGGCCCTATACCAATTTTTTGTTGATTAAAAACATTAGTTTCCAACATATCCCAAAAGTTACGTGTTAGATCTATAAAGTAGTAATAATTATCTCAACTTTTTCCTGGAAACTTCCTCTTTCTTCGTGAAGATGTTTTCATACAAATCTGTACCCTGAAATGATACATATATTTGCCTTCGAGATATTATATGTAAATGATCTGACTTGCAATTGGTGTGCCTGTAGGCCTGGTACATTCTGATTTGGGACTATTTTCCTTAACAAACATCAAACATTCCATTTTCTTTACCAAATACGAAACACAGAAAGAGAAAACAAAAGTGATTCATAAAACATCATTACCAAGGCAAACAATAATGATTGAATCGTTTTTCTCTCACAACTTTAACAAGTTAATCGACATTAAAATATCTTTGTTTCCTTAAAATGAAACATTAAGCACGAGATATTAAGAAACTCGATCTTTGTTTCACAAGATGATGCCTCGTCGGAGTTTTCTTTGATTTATCTGTACATCAAACTTTCACCGTCCTGCGAATAAAACGCTTCATTAATTTACTAACAGAACAAGTTAATCGCCTCATGATATTCTAATGTACCTATAGGTATGCCCGTTGTTTCTCAATTGTCTGATTGCATCCACAATCGTTCCGGTGACTGGCATTAGATGGGCATAACGTAACCAGTTGGCCCGGAGGTACAACATTGTACAACGCTTGTCACTGAGATCAAACGGAGCGACGTAATTAGCCGGTGTTTAATCAACTAGCGTATATCAACCCCCCGCAACTACCGATCTGCCTCCTTCTCTGGTGTTGATAAGATTTGCTCACGGTTCATTAAATTTGTTTTGAAACTGAAGAATTAATGCAGTTAACTTTATATCAGAGAGTGACAAAGGATACTAAGCGGTTAAACAGTCCAAAGTAGATAATTATGTCTGGTAGTACACGTACTGATTTCAAAAAACAAAACCGCGCTTTTTATAACCACCGTAGAACTTTAAACACTATTTCATTTTATTCCCCATTAACGAATAAAAATTACTTTGTAATTATGAATACTACCCCTTACCCACTGTTTCGTGGATCGGGTATTTATGATACAGGATTACCCTACCTACAAGCAAATCTTGATGCGGATTACCCAAAAGCTAATCCTACTGGGGTTAAAAATAAGTCAATTTCTCACAAAAATAACAGTCCAGCACGACAAAAGTTGTAAAGAAAACGTAAATTAACAACATTTGTCTTTGAAATAAAATTGGTTTTCGAAGGACAGATTGTTTGAGACAAACAAATACCGGTATATTACTATAAATAAATTTATTTACTTTTATTTTTTAAAAAAAATTTTAGCTTAGAAGAAATTGTTGTGGATTGATGTTTAGTTATTTTATTTTACGGGCGTAGTAAGAGTCCTACGCAAATCATAGTACATTCACACAACTAAATGTCACGAATATAGAGATGAACATTGTAACATTGTTTTATAATCAGTGATAATTAATGAAGCTCTGTTCCAATTCAATTAAACGCTGACATATCTGGGACCCTCTAAGCCACGCCATAATTACAATTTTAATATCGATTAAAGATCATCATTTCAAATTAAAGACTTCAAACGATTCTTTTGCGCTGAAAATTTGTTAGATGTAATCCTTTTGATGAATCTGAGAAAAGTTAATTTAAATCGTCCAATCTAATCATCATCCGGAAACTAAACGGAGAAAACCATGAATTAAAAGGAAAACAATTTGTCTATTTATTGGGTCAAAGATTAATGATTCTTTGAACAGTGCCCCCGAGAGACTGAAGAGAAAAACCCGGCAAATATCAGCCTAGGGGGTAATTAGACAGTAAACTGAGACCTGTTTATACAGAAATTGTTTCAGCCAATCACAACTAATTTAACATACCTTGATGACTTCCTTTTATACAGTGATGACTGTCAGGTGGCTATTGATATCTTAAATATCACCTCTTTATTTACACCACGACATAATGCATTGCCCATCTTTCATTACTACAATAAATCTGAGACATATTTAACCACGTTTTCATGTTTCCCGGTTATGCATGTACAAATTGAGTTCAAGATGAATATCTCTATTTTAAAGGGAACGTTAATCGATTCAGGCTTGATTATGCAATATGAGGTGTTTAGTGATTCTATGATACCAATCAATTTTAAAATACGACAAAAGAATCTTTTTTTAAAAAAAAAATATAGTTCAATACATTACAACAAAGAAAAATAAATTTCTATTTAAAAATATTTGATTTGACGAGAAATGAAATGAAATGAAGTTTGTCGTCCGACTGTTCTTCTTCGCATGGGCTAACGAAGAAGGTGATACGACGAGACTTAATGAAGCATCAGAAATGTTGTCATACAACAAAATCAATGAAGTAAAATTAGGCTTAGTTTATTATTATGAAAATCCAGATTACCAAAGGAGCCACGGTGGTTAAATGGGTAAGACGCCGGCTCGCTTGTAGAGGTGGCGTGTTTAATCACTGCATTGGCTGACAAAATTCATCGGAATTTTCCGGCGTGGTTTCCCCCTTGTTAGTGGTGCATAACGGAGGATCGGATAAGGACAATGTCTAGTCGTTCGGGTGGGGCGAAAACCGAGGTCCTGTGTATACATTGGTGTGCACGTAAACGATCCTTTGGCAGGTTGAAATCGATGTAACAGTCGGCCCCAGTGCCGCTTCCCGGGTAAAGTTTCCGCCATAGCACACTGGCGTATGAACGTTTTTATTAGTCCTGTCGGAGCATAACAGTAGGACGTTAAACCCCGTTTCATTTCATTTCCAGATCACCAATAATATCGTTTAACTAAACAGTAGGTCTACTGTAAATGACTTAGGGGAAACAAGGCGTAACATTGTAGCGTTTGTGATTTATTCCGTTCCACATTGTAGGATACGTGATGGTACATCAATAAGTTAGTAACTAGTATGTGAAATAAGTGAATTATCAGGAAATAACCTGCTATCTCCCGTCGTTAAAATGATCCTACAATTGAGTAAAATTGTGTAAGATTTCAACAGGGGGTCGAACCGCTTGATGGCCGACAGAAGTTGGTAGAGTCATTAGTTTGACTTTCAGTATTTCATTTATCAGAAAAAAGACTTGTATTTTTCTAAGGATAGTACTGTGTATGCAATATATTGGCTATATTCTAATTTATTTTATAGCAATAATTAAATTATGTTGCTTCCTCTTTTTATCATTATTATTATGGTGTATTTATATAGCGCATCTTTTACCTATATAGTGTCCAGATGCTTTTTACAAACATAAAGAAGATACAATACATACTACTAAAAATAAATGTAAATAGTAAAAACCAAAAATGAAAATATAAAAAAAACAACACCGTATCACATTTATAAAAGTAAATGAAGCAGTATATACGGATTTATTGTTGCAGATTAGCCCTATTCGTTTTCTTTAATAGGTTTTAGTATAACATTGTGGCTTGTGCAGTTTTTTATATGGTTTACTTATTGATTGTCATCAAATTATAATTTGTGTTGAGTATTAGTACGTATCACAGGCAACAACTAGATTATCAAAGCTAGAAACGTGAACAAGGAAACATATTTGTGATCTCACTAATCTGTGGTTTTCGGGAAGGTTACATGTCCATTTCAAATGTTATGTCAGGTGTTAACCAAGGTGCATCACTTAACGCTTCAGTATTCTGCCAGTGTATTAACGTAACGCTAATCTTAAAGCATGTGGAAAGTAAACACTCTTCATAGAGCATAACGTGCAGCATATGTAACCAAATAAAACCCCGGGTGAACAAGTTGGTAAGAAATCTGTGAGATATCTTGTAAGTTACACAATTTAGCGTCAGTTATTGGAAAACCATTTAATTTCTGAGTCCACCAAGGAAATACAAGACGGCCATGTACGTATTACACAATCCAATCTATCATCGCCTGGGAAACGTACTCATTATAATAGATGCCCTGTTTATATGGCTGGAAATTTCATCAAGAATTCAAAGTATAACTTGCTTGACCATTCGAAAAAGACAATTATGCAACCCCTACTTAACCACTTTTCACACTACGGTTTTGGCCGGACGATTTAATAATAAATTTTAAGTTCAAATGTTTTGTTGCTTTATTTTCTTTTTAATAGTAATTCCCCTTTTCAATCGTTTTTTTTTTCGTGAGCCAATACATTAATAATAGTACCCTGGGTTAAAATTTCCACGCTCTCTCCAGACTATAGATTATGGAATAGAATAGGAAGACGTATACTATGTGTTTCTAGTTATTACAAAAAACACACCAAGCGGTTAAAATATTTGTACATAAATAAATATAAACGCAATATATTATTATTTCCACATTCGCTGTTTATAGGATTAAAATTTAGTTAATTATACAAAGATATATTTTTATGGAATTTGAGAGATAAATAATAATATAGCCTGTCAGACAAATAAACTAACTAAATCAAAAATTATAATACCACAAATTACACGGAGTTACATAAATATCACATAATCCTTTACACTGGTAAAGATTTAAAACCTTTCGCCAATAGATATAATGCCAAATTACAACTTGTTTCAATCAAACTAGAAACAGTAATGATCGAGGAGCAACATTTCGCAAACGTGTAATCATCCAAATGTTTGGCATATAAAACAACAATTTAAAACATATGTATTGTTACAGGTGGGAAAAAGCGAATATTTTTCATGCTTCAATGAACGAAGATGTTTCAACCTGATTTTGATTTCCTCCTAATGATTGATAATTTAGCAGGTGCGCCTGATTCCTGCAACTAGACAGACTAAATCCTAACACTTGTGAACTTGATCCCTCCAGGACGATCTATAGAGGTAGTTATTCAATTAGCAATTAAAAACATGAAGGGGATCAGTTTAATTGAATTTTAACTTTGTTTACATCGAAAACACTTTTACCAAATTTTTGGAATTTTCTTGAGTAATTTTATTAGTAAATTTCATTATGTGAGTGCTGTTCTGATCAGGTGGGAATGCACACGTGTTGATTTTCGAAGGAATTAATTATTTTATCTAATTTCCACTTAGTAGTTCAGGTTTAAAGTTCACATAAGTTAACTTGATTGGTCATTATTAATAATCCAGCCTTGCCTTAATTTCCATGCCTTGAAATATTTGCCTTTAGAATTGTTTATTTTTGAAAAATTGGACATGAAAGTATTGCTTCTTTAAGCCGCGGTGTAAATTCATTTCAATAGTGACCACAAATTAAATTCTTAATAATTTTGTTGATATTTTCAAGCATGTCACTAGTGCAGTGTAAATAATACATTCGCCGATTTATATATATATGTAAAATACTTAATATTATATAGCAACACAAATAACTCAGAGGATAATGGTAATTTGGAAATTTAAAAGATTATCGTTCTGCAGTCTTGGGAAGCTACAGTGGTTAAGTGAGTAAGACGTTGGCTGGAGGTCCCGTGATCGATTCCTTGATTGGCTGAGAAAGTTAATGGGGATTATCCGGCGTGGTTCCCCCTTCTCATTGGTGCAGGATAGAGGGGCCGGCAAGGGACAACGTATAGTCGTTTGGGTGGGACGAAAACCCGTGATCCCGTGCACACATTGTCATGCACGTAAAAGATCCCTTGGTGGTTGAAATTCGAAATGAGAGCAAGTCGTGGCGCCGCTGTCCGGGCAAAAGTTCCCTCTACGCACATGGTCTTCATTAGCTCCGTTGGAGCAGAACAGTAGGACGCTAAACCACATTTCATTTCAGTTCGTTTCATTTCAGATTAGTGATACTATGTGAAACCATTTGTAATCATTTTTTAATTTTGCTTCTAATGTTTTAAAAGAATTACGCATAATATTCGGCAAAATGTGTGAGCGGATGTTAACTAATTGTCACTCAGATAGTAATGGCACGAATTCTTGATATTTCCCTTTCACCGAACATAGGGAAACAGTTATATAATTCGTGACATTTCTTTGGGTGAAAGTTTATGTCTAATATTCATAATAAATTTAGATTTATGCTCAAACCGCCGTATTTGTAAAAACATTTTATTGCGATCGGCAATTGGGGTGTTAATTAGCTGATTATACGCCACTTCCGTCCATTTTCCGTCGAATAACAGGTGCCTGAAAATGACAGCAGCACCAACAACAAAATACTTCTCTTAATTTTAATCACAAATAAGATACACATGTATCTTGGAAAATATGTAAAGCATGTCAAAGGGTATCAGTTTATATACACGTCCATGTCGTTTATCAGAGATCCTCGTGTCTGTTAAGAATTTAAACTGGCTATCAAAAAGTGACAATTCATTCATTAGGCTCACAAAATATTGTTATTGCCTATGAAAACCCGAACTTTTGTTAGCTAAGACAAATATTGAAATAGTTATAATGCTTCCATGCAGCCGTGCAACGCTAAATGGCTATTTTGTTATCAAGATAAATAAAAATGATCTCCATTTATCTTCAACATCTAAAACTTTGGTCTGCTTTACTTTGAAACGTTTCTTCTATTTCTCCATGCAATCCCGGTGTTAAATTAGCCAAAACATTTTCAGATATAGAGATAAAGTGTTCCTGTCGGTTAAATAAACCCGCCTAAAGTTTCGCGCCAAATTTGCAAAATTCATTAATGGGATAGAAGAAAGAGATGCCACCTGTGGTACCCCTACTTCATGGACCAGTTGGCAGAAAATGGCGTTGATAACGACAAGTCCCATGTGTATTTAAAACTCATAATCCGTTTCCAAGTCTGATAGAGTAATATGCGTCACGAATTAGTTGACATTTTTTAAGAGGTTTAACTGAATACTTGAATAATGTATATTACATACATATGTATATATAATAAATCTCATTGTAGCTAAAATTGTTTCCTAATTGATTAATAGTTAACTATCAAGAACCCTCTATGGTAAATTATAATTTCTGTTTTGTTTTTTTTATTATAAAAAAGCTTTAATTTCAGGGTGATATATGTAGCAGAAGACTGATTATTTGAGAAATTAATATGTAATGAGGACTTATTTTCGTAACGGAAATATAAATTTTAAGTAACCGTTTTAATTTCTTTTCAAACTCAACCACCTTGCAATAATTGTCAAGGAATTCAGGGTGATTGAGTAAAAGTGATGCAAAGATGCTATCCCGTCGAGTGAAAGCCGGTCTTCCCACGGTAGCGGATAAATTTATTCGTCATATAAACTACTATCTTTTAATCTAGTATTTGATTTCATACAGACACTTGTTTTGACATCAACACTTTGTGATTATTTGCCCGTGGTTCGGGAACAGATACACGAAGTCAAGCTGACAATTCCAACAGAAGTTCATCTGCTTGTACCTCACAGAAGTCAAACTGACCATAGGACTTTAAACCACACATTACATCGTTTACCACTAAATCGCTTTGATTTGGCATATAATTAGCTACAACAAATCTATCTTTAAAATAGTACGTGAATACTTTATGTCACCAGTCTTAATATTTAAGAAGTTCTCTTATCTGATCAATTTTCTTATTAAGTAGCACTTGTTTTGTTTTAAAAAGTGTATACAATTTATTTTCGTTATCTGACTTTATTTGTTTCCCATTACCTCATAATATGTAGTAAATCTGCTCATAAAATATTTCATATTCCTTGTATGAGAGGGGTTATATATGCTTATATATTATTCATACAAAATATAAGACACTCAAAATATATAAATGTTCAGAACTTGGCATTCTAAAAGTAATTATTACTCTCACGTTGCAAAAGATGAAAGGGGGTTTTAAAGATGCAGTTATTTATTGAATCAACGCCCGTACCCAAACACCGCATACTTTTTTTATACATGTTTAGTTACTGATAACGTCGATGTTGAATACATGACCACCATGGTCAAGCAAAATGATTGGACGTAGTTGTAATAGGTCAAAAGCTGGATAACAATCTAAAAATCTGGTTTCGTATTTCATGGTCAACAAAAGCAAGAGTTGGTGTCTTGTTTACATGATTAAGGACAAAAAAGATAAAAGGTGATTTTTAGATATCATTTGTTTAACAGTTGAAACAATATATCCTACTATACAAAACATGTTTATTGACATTTCTTTATATTTAATAGGACACAAAGTTAAAATGAGATGACAGTTGACCTTTGAGACAATTTAGGTAACACATGTCGTCTCTTGAATTACTACCCATATTGCAATCCATATGCTGAATATAGATAACATATTGACTTGTAACCTATCCCCGGCGGCAAAATTAATTCTACATAACGAAATGGGAGTTAACGCCTCTACCAAACGGGTTGGTGATGATGGGCTTACCGCGAGGGAATTCTGTCCGGACAAAGGCGCTAGGGGATATTTAACGTGTTAACATTTGTATGTACAGGGTTGGTTTCAAGGTGGGTGGGGGGGTGTATGACAGATTGGTAAGTGTGTACGCAAAGGTCTGTCATTGAGACAGCTAGCGTGGTTTCGATTCCTCGGTCGTAGGTGACATGCAGTGGGGTCGCCTCGAGGGTTTTCTCCGGATAACCCGGTTTCCTTCCACTGCTAAGGACAAGTAAGCGCAAGCGAATTATTGAAATAAAACTGAACCATATATTAGTCCCGAAATGACATAATTTGTGTCGCTTGAACATAAAACCCCATCTCCTCCCCTTCTCTCTATCGGTTTCAAGGCCATACTCCCTGTTCTACACAATCGACAAAGGCAAACTAGGCTGTAAAATCAAAAGAAGCTTTCTCGGCCGAACTCCGGGATCGAACTCTGGAACGCCTGCTTTGTGAGCAAGTGTCGCCATAACCAAGTCACTGTCCCTTCCTACAACAGGAGATAGGTCTCTGACACAAACGCAACCCGATTTTAGTACATATTTTATTCATCTTGCGAGGGAACGTTCATAATACACATGTCCAAACTATTCAATACGCGCCATTCTATGAGCAAATACCAACTTTTCGTCACAGTTATCTAATACTCCTCTGGCTTTTAAAACATTAAGATATTATTTAATTATCTAATCATGACAGATTGAAAGAGAAACAAACATTTTAATGATATATTTACTCTGATTTCACAAGGAAGCTACAGTTTTATAATATTATGGGTAACCCATATTCGTGTAGTTTCAAACATATATGTAACAAATTAAGATTTTGGCTGTCACTGACATAGTTGTAGCCGTGTACAAGTATTCGGCATTAGTCAATTACCGTGTTTGTTTTTGTTTGGGGAATTATTACATCTAATTAACTCGAGGCTAACCACACATTTAATCTCACACATCTGTTTTGATTTACTTAGTAAGGAAAATATCAAACCCCATCTTTTAAAAATATATGTTAAAAAATTCTTCCACTCCTCAGAGATTCAAGCGATACTTGTTACCTAAAAGAAACATATAATTTAGCACCAAAATACCTAAATCTCAACGATTGTAAACAAAAACATATCTTTGGACCAGATGCAAATTTTTAAAATTTGTTTTTAATAAACTATAATTTTTACAAGGAAAATTTCTTACAAACATAAAAAATTATAAATAATATGATTCGTTATCTCAATTATTATTTTTGATCCCCACTTTTGCATAAAATTCTATGAAAAAGTTTATTTAGAAAACAAATCTTTTTAAATGGTGTTATTCAAATGATCATGTTTTAAAGTTCGTTTATATCGTTCTGTAAAAATACAACTGATGTGCACTAGAGATATAACTTCTGTTATTTATTTGTATATAATTACCGTAGACTTGTTATGACAAGCTGAGCCGACTTAATACACGGTTTATTTATTAAACTTACTTACCCCGGATTACCAACAACAAGCATTTAAGTAAGATTATTACAACGTGTGAAAAAAATTCGTTTGGCTATCAGCAGAAATATGATATTTCTCTCAATGTCACAATATGATTGCTGAAATTCATAAATGCATTCAATAGCAGAAATATTACCCTGCTTTTAGCATGCTGCATGCATTTACCATTATTGATCTTCCCTGTGCTGGGCTAAGCGTCTACGTATGATTTTGGTGGATATTTACTAGTAACAATATTGTAATGTTTAGCACAGCAACCACGCCCAGTCTTTGCGTGGGTTTAAAATACACTTATTGTAGCCATTTAAATATTTCTAATTTTAAAAACATTTCTCAAATACAACGTGTGAAAACGTTAATTCTTAAATGAGTTGGTTATCAAGATGACGTTTGTTTACGACAAAAAGATATTTCAGAGTGATATCAACGACCGATACTCCAAAATATTGCAAGTACCGGAGCTTAAGCTGTTAGAATTTCATACTCAACAGTTAGTATAATTAAACGAAGAATTTCCCCTCTGGCTCACATAGAAATATTGCCGCTTTAAGAATTAATGTCGTTATTGCGCCCATTTAAGAGACGTGGGAGAGTACAGTGCTGATGTGCTATAAGAGAAGTAATAATATTGTTTAAAATACTGGTTCCTCAATATTTTTACTTTGTCTTTTTTTGACGGGATTTCTGATCGGCTAGATAATTAGAAATAGCTATACTATTTCAAAATCGCGTTGCTTTGACAACATTTGGAACCTAATACATTCAGGCGGTAGCCATCTAACCTCGATCTGAAATTAGTTGTGACATATTTAAAGACTTTGGTGTTTTCTCAAAGTCGATGAAGACACTTTGAGGGTATTTTTGTTTTGACGATGTTTAAATTTGACAGTTAAATGATACTCTGAAATTGGATGTTGTTACATTTATATGAAATGGACGAGAATCGGTTCGTTTATCGCTAACAGTTCAATCAAATGCTTTTGAAGCAGGAAACTGGGCTTCTGTTCATATTTGGTATAGTGCTATAAAAATGTAATTATGTCATTAATAATAATACAATAATCATCAGAATGTAGGAAAATGTCAATAATAGCTATACTGTAATAATAAGAATATGTCGGTAGTAGCTGTATAGTAATCATCAGAATGATATAAGAATATATCGGTAGTAGCTGTATAGTAATCACCAGAATGATGTAAGAATATGTAAGTAGTAACTGTATAGTAATCATCAAAATGATATAAGAATATATCGGTAGTAGCTCTATAGTAATCATCAGAATGATATAAGAATATATCGATAGTAGCTGTACAGTAATCACCAGAATGATATAAGAATATATCGGTAGTAGCTGTACAGTAATCACCAGAATGGTATAAGAATATGTCGGTAGTAGCTCTATAGTAATCACCAGAATGATATAAGGATATGTCGGTAGTAGCTGTACAGTAATCACCAGAATGATATAAGAATATATCGATAGTAGCTGTACAGTAATCATCAGAAGGATATAAGAATAATTCATTCAATGATTATCAGAACTATATAAGAATATGTCAGTAGTAGCATTACACTAATCCCAATGGTGATAATATAAGAATATGCCATTACTGACAGTATAATATTCGGTAGTAGCAGTACGATAAATTATTAGAATGATATAATAATATAATCATGTTATTAGTAATAGTACAATAATAATCGGAGCGGTATAAACTTCAACGTAGATAGTCGGTGAATGCATGAATATAAAAGTTCATGCTACATGCGTTTATATAAGATCGTGTCGATATACGTTAGCAAACATGAGATAAGAACATTTACTAAATGAACTTCCCAAATATATGATTAATGAGAAGTAGCTTCTTGTATTCCACAAAAAAATCATATAATAGCATTGCATAACTGCACTGACGTATAATATTGTGTTGTTTGAGATAAAACATTAATTACGACTGACAACGTAAGCTGGGTAAATGGCACCTGACATTTTCTTGTCATCCTACCATAAATAAATGGAAAAACGAAATCAAGAAGTCCAACAATTATACTGATTGTTAAATTAGCCCATTCTGCTAGAATACAAGTTTTGTTGTCGACAACATTAGGCTAATTTCACGACTTCCTAATTTAACGAGTCATAAAACCAGTTAAATGCTTTCTGTGATTTATATCATTATTTTATTTCGTTTCGGTTTCGCGCAATCTAGAAAATTACCTAAAAATAACAGAAGAGGAAATTGCGTGTATGATTACGTGAGAGGCAAATCATGGCCGGGGAAAAGAAGTGACACGCAAAATCAGTTGTGATGTCGATTAAAATCTAATTTGATCCCCCCGACATTGGTTTGGAAGTGGCGAAGATTTGCTAGATCAAAGACGCTAATGTACACAGGCTGGAAAATTAGCGTCAAATATACTTTGACTTGTAACTTTTTGCTGTGGTTCCGCGTTATTAAACAGAAGCAGCACTTGTTGGTCATAAATAACTCCAACGTACATTAAGACGCTATTTCGTCTCGTTTCCACGGGTGATTGAAAATTATACGTTTCATATAATTGAAAGTAAACGATACATTAAAGATTAGAAAAGAAGCGAAAAACGAAACATTAACAGACGGGGTGCACGAAGAAAGTATATGTTTACCTATTAGGTGGCTTTTTACTGATCTACACCCGACAATTGAGTCAATTTAACAGACAAATCTTGTCAACAAAGAACGTAAAAAATACAAACGAATCGTTTGGGTGTTCTGGTAAATTAGAAAGCCTTTCTAAAGAGATCGGGTTTTTGTTTTGGGTAACACGCACGATATATTTCTGATGAGAACTAAAGGTGGCGAAAACACAACATAAACAGTTTTTAAAAAGCTATTATTTCTTTCTGTAATGTTGTATCTGTGTTAACAAAGATGTTAGAACGTTGATGAAACTTGCTACATGTGTTGCTGAGAAGAATATCTTTTGTTTTACGCACTGATAGCATATTTACAGACAAGATAGAAGCGTGTTTCCATACCTTTATCGTGTAGAATTTCGCGTTTACCCCTTGTCCCGATTGCTTTCCCATACCATCATGTTGTCAGAGTAAATAATATACCAACGTAAGAGTTTTTAAAACTAAAAACATACTGTTTTAGCAGCAGTAAAATACAAAAATATTGTACCTATTTGCAGTACGCCTTAAAGCATAATGAACGGAAATATTAAGAAGGTACCCAACAGACCAAGCTGTGTTAGATCTACATATGTACATGTCGTTGTTTCCATGGAAGAATGAGAGAATTAGCATGGACATTGTGACACTGTCAACGGTGTAGAATGCAACGTTTATAACATAACATCCCGACAAAGAAAATATAGAGTAGACTGATAATAAAATGTTAAGTGAATTAAATGGTTATTTACTTTGGCTCACAAGACCACGTAAAACAAGGATGTCGTAAGTCATGACATAATTATCAAATGAGGCGAAAGGATCTTACTTTTCCGCACTGACTGGGATATGCTAGGCAGTATGATGATGGAAAACTTGCCCGCACAGTAGTGTAGCGATCTTCTCTTATTTCGAATTTCAAAACGTTATTTGGCGTACATGACAACGTGCACACGGGACCTTGGTTTTCCGTTCCACGTAGACACTGACACGGCTGACAGTAAGCGTACTCTTAAGCTATATAAGAACTGGAACTGCATATTAATTAGCATACTTTAAAATATTTTAAGAAATGGTTTTGCAGGATTGCCTAAACTGTTTGAAAAGATTCCAAATGAATTCTATTATGACACATGACAGTGTTATTCATGATAATTCAACATATGCTGTATTATTCCAATTTATCACTTTGAATATTATTTAAGAAAACAATATTTCAAAATACTATGACGTGTCTGTCTACGCGAAACGTGTTCCAGCATGTTCAATTATTTTAACATATCCGGGACAGGTGACGAAATGAGGAAATGACAAAAAGAAGCCAAACACATTCATCTGATCCAAAAATATTTATTTAACTGTTTGTAAAAAAAGTTTATTTCATAAGAAAATCGTGTTTCAGATAGCGCTTTCAATCACTAACATTCTTTGCGAAAATAAAAGGAAAATTCTCGGGCAGTTTTAGTTCGGATTTGGTAGAATTAACGGGAGATTCTATTCTATGCTCTAGTCTATGTACAATTTTTCTGTGGTCGAATTACGTTGTATTTGCAGGCCCACAATATTTGATTGATGAATTCAACTGGGTAGGGTTTCAAATGATGCCGAATGATCGTCACATACACGAACACGAAACTGTTACCCCTCATTGTACAGTAGATCGAAATCATTTGGCAACATTCGGCAAATGGATACACACTTTTGGACCAATTATTTAAAACTTATAGTAATATGTCATCATCAAAGTGATAAAAATAAAACATTACTCTTGATGAACATTTAGCTTTTCGTAATGTCTTGCATAAACTGAACCCTGTTCAAACCTGCAGTTTAACAATGCAAAGTACTGTTACAGCCACCATTAGGAACCAGTGTCGTGAATGAACCTGGTTATGCCTGTTCTTTCTAGTATACCCGACATTACATCAATGAGGGGTCCAAAGATTTGTGGGGCTCACAAAATGTATTATTACCATATGCAAACTAAATGGGGAACTGAAAACCAAATGCCCCCTACACAGGCTTAATGCAACCTTGCCTGTATATACAGGCAGTATAACACAATTTCCTGTCTACCAACAGTACCGTGTCATCGACATTAACTCGGGCGGGGTACCGCCCCAGCGTACAGGTATCGGATCCATTGAGTTGATCAGAAACAGCCACTTCAAACCATTTGACTTAACAGAAAGGGGCTTCTGCCTTGTTGAAAGATCTGAAGGACGATTCATGTTAAACACATTTACAGTCGAATTCTTTACATGGATAAACAACATTTCAATAATGTTCATAATTTATAAACGAAAAACGGCTTTAATGGGCGGAGAATCCAAAGAATAAACGTATCACTAGAAAAAAAATCAAATCATAGTTAAATGATGACCACATGTGTTTCTGCACGGTCATATTACCATTGGCATTAGACCATGTTAAACAAATGGTCAATGTAGCAAATTTCTGCTCAAAATAGTCGTAAATTATTGTAGCTGCTATCACAAGTATTCGCGCCATTTATCTTAACCACCCTGTAATGCACTTCTGCTCTTTAAAAACTTAGTTTTATTTAATAAAGAAAATTAGGAAAACAATTTACCATAACTTTAAGCAGTCTCCCGTGAATTGTTTAGGAAAAAAATCCCCTAGCACAATTTTGACATCTTAACTATGAATGTTGTTTCCCATGACAAGGCAGGTTTGTTGAAATAATTAAAACTGAAATGAATATAATATTTATGGTGCATGCGTATGTCACTGATAGGTCTACATGTATACAGTACATATGGTGCAGGATGAACGACTGGTTAATGGTGTCTATTTCCCCCCTCAATCAAATGCTAATAAAAAGGTTGGGTGTTAATTAGAAATTGGTAATAAAAATATCGCGAGTAATTCATAAAAAAATGAAAAAGCAAGTGTGTGGGCGTTCAAAATTTGATTATGTTATAAAAAATAGAGAAATTTCACCCGACGAGAAGCTTGTGAAATTAAATTGTAATCATGAGAATATTGCTCTATTTCAAGACTGAAGTAAAATACCGGAAATAGGTCGATTCAATTAAAGCATTTCGGCAGAAAATGACAAGACGTTACACCTGTTCCAAAGTAAAAGACGCGCTCGCGCCCGTCACGTGAATTTAAGCTAATCTTTTTAAATAACAGCTATTGAGGGATGAAATGTTATTTTATTCTAAATCCCAAAAGTTTAATTATTACTAATTAGTTGAAAGGTTCACTCTTGGGACTATAGCACTTTATTAACTAGCGGAAGGATATTTTGAGGCGAGTAATGAGGCGTGTTTAACTCCGTAATTAAGACAGTTTGTGTAAGAAGATCCGCTCCCTTTCTTTTTTATCTTTTAAATTACTCGACTTATTGTTTATCTAGAAAGAAAAGCAAATGTTTAGAAAGTGTAAAAGAGGTTTAAAATGTGAAAGCACGTGCTTGGTCTTTTGATTTGAGTTTGTGTACTTCTTGTTTTGTGATTGTATCATTGGACAGCTGACGATACAGATTAACTACAACATATAATTTCAAGATACTACCAAAACAGAAACAACGGACAACAAAAATTAATCTGAAACCGCAGCAGATCATGTATACAAGATTTCTCTTCTTATTTGAACAGATATCTTGGCCTTTTCTTTGGCAGGCAAGAATAATTTAAACGCATTTATAGTTCTCACGGAAACGCTAATTATGTTTATACTATTGCTAAATTTTATATCTTAATAAAGCACAAAAGTTCCAAACACTCTTCTGGCACTATTTCTACGGAGACGACGGTGAAGGCGAATCGTTGTCCAAGCAGCTTTCTACTGCACCATTACCGGAAAAAGGAAAACGATTTCTGTTTTTTACAGTGTAGAACAGCACTTAAGTTATTCAAGGTTTTCATGGGGTTCTGTTGGTTTTATTTAATCGCTGTCTCTATAATATCGAATTGAACTCCATAGAGAGTGCGTACTATGATGGACGTTGTCTGTGCTAAAAGACAGGGATGGCTAAATTAAGATATCAAACTAAACAATAGAACAAATACAAGTTAATATGAGATGATGGGTAATAACCTCCCGGAATAGAATTGGGATGAAAATTTGGAGACTTTCATTGTCAAATAATAACCAATATTACCCTAAATCAGTGCCATCATTGAAGTTTTAACGAAACAAACAAACATTAAATTAATATGCGACATATCGCCCACTTCATTCTATTAACTGATGTGGAATTAATCGATGTTTTTATTAAAGGGAATAATAATTGATGTAAAGCCGTAGGTTCACGTTGTGAGGAGACCGGTGTGGATTATTGATTCAGCTAAGAGAAAATAGAAGCACAGTAAATATTCTAATCCAAAATCACCAAGCGTGAAAGGTAACCGTCGTTTCTCATGATGACACTAGTTACCTTATTAGTTAGGAGTCGTCACAAAGGGCGATAATTCATTCAATCACTGATTAATCGAATCTGACCTATCGCCTTCTGGCGAGTGTCGCGAGATGCCACGCGTATATGCGATGTGTGCAACGAGTTCTATTGTTACATGCGGTATTGTGTGATGTTATCGGGACTTAAATTGGCGTGTCGACGAAAGTGTTTATCAATTCTTTTTATTTACACGAGAATTAAACAGTGCGTGAAAATTTCTGTTTTGATTCTCGGAAAACAATCTGTTACAAAGTAAAACATGGCTTTGAACAATGAAATGTTTATCACATAAACATGGCTGTCGACTGATAAATAATGATATAAGATGGTTATATTTATGTGTTTCTAATTAGGGTTTCACACTGCGTAGCTTGTGTGAAACACTATTGTTTTTGTTAAAATTATTATTCTTATTATTATTATTAGGCTTTCAGACTTTCGTCTGAAAGCCTATTGTGATTACTAAAATTATTATTTATTATTATTATTTTTTTTTTCGCCGGAGCCTATTTCTCAGTGCCTGTAACAGATACCGATCTGGGACCTAATTCTCTATCGGGAAACCATGTGTTGGCTACTTGATAAACTATATTTGAAACTTCTGCGCAGACCGGAAGTGGTCGAATTTCGTGCGGTGTCAAAAAATCAAAAAACGGCCGTAGATTCGGCAATTCTGTACCTATTTTCATACAAATGACATTTTCGGAAACCCTTAGTCTTTTCTCGGACGATAGCAGTTGAAAATTTCGATATTTCGAAACTTCATCGCTGACTTCTTGCGATCGAAAAATGAAAAATTTTGTTTGAGAGACAATTTTTGTTATTTTTCAAAATTTTGAAATTTGACCTACATTTTTGGATACCTGAAGTCCATCCGATTCCAGTAATATAAGTTTCATTCAGAGTTATCGCCCTTTATTTTTCGATTTTTTTTCGAATTTTCTACCCATTTTGCGAGCTCGGGTTTCGTGTTATGGCCGAATTGACGTTTCTGTAATTTCTGAGGCATGAAGCCAAATGACCATTGCAAGGAATAAAGCAATTTCAACAATAATCTGTACACCGGAAGTGGTCGAAATAATGTCCGATATTTTGAAAAAAATGCAAAAAATGGGTATTTTGGGAAAAAACGCGACTTCTCCGTCCGATATCAATGGATTAAACAAATTAGGGTACCATTGGACTGCACTAGTATTGTGCTATCGTATGATACCCAATTTGTACGGATACGACGAGCAGGAAGCAAAATATGGCACGCTGAAAATCAAGTATTTTCTGATTTGGAGCGTTTTTGGACGCCTGTATCTCGAAAACTTAACCGCAACTTTTTTTTTAACTTTCTCTATCGAGAGTCCATTCGATAGTCTTGTGAATTATGCCATCCAATAAGACTTTGAAATGTCTGGAATATGATAAAAAAGGGACTGAAAATCAAAAAAAGTCGAAAAATCGTGAAATTTTGGAAAATGCTCTACTATTTTTTTATTTTAAGAGATTTTCTAAAAAAGGTTGTATATTCAGATAGCTGACCTAATTACGATTCTAATGATGTATAATATGTATGTAGTTATTGAAATTTAATTTTCGATATTTTAATTTTTTTGCATTTTTGGCACTTTTGAACATAGGATTTCTCAGAGGCATTTTATCTGATCAGATAATGTAATATATCATTACAGAGCCCCGTGGCTATTTTAGTGCCCAAACCGGCTATTAAAACTATTCCGACAATAATAACCATACCGGAAGTATTCAAAAAATGAAAAAAAAGGTTAAAACCATTGTCGCAGTTGCGAGAAACTTGATTTCTCCCTTAGGTAATAGCGGACCAAAAGAACTAAAGTGTCGCTGGATAGCCCTATTAATGGACCATCATATGGTATCTAAATAATACGATTTCGATGGTAAGGAAATAAATTATTGTATGCCAAAAATATATTATTTTCCGATTTTTTAACATTCTGGGACGCCCTTTTCTCGAAAACGACGCCGCAGATTTTTCTCAAACTTTTCTTACTCAAAGTCCTATCGGTTGTCTATATAGTGAATCCAAAATGAAATGCATTGAAATAATATAAATGGTCCAAAAATGGCCTCAAACTTTGAAAAAAATTGAAAAATCGTTAAATTTTTGGAAACGCTCTTTAATTTATCTTTTTTTCCAAAACTACTCAATGGATGTTTCTGACACTTCTGGTACAGAAAGTTAATTATCCAAAGAACTTCGTAAAGCTATCACTACAACGATCGTAAAACCGGAAGTAGTCGAAAAAATGTCCGATATTTTGAAAAAAAATAATTTTTTTACGAAAACCTTTTTTATTTATGAATATGTTTTGATGATATTTTACACAGGGTTAAAAATATCATCCTACTTGAGCAGAAATGAGAAAAAAAATTGTCTCGGTAATTTGCGTTAGCCGCCATCGGCTAATTTAGTTTTTCGTACCCAGAAAAATTATTTATTATTCGATTTGTATAAAACAAAGTTCATACGCTCCGTGGTCCCAATTGTAATTTTTTTTGTTACGGTGAAATTTTTCTGTCGGCAACGGAAGTGACGTAATATTAACAAAAACTACAATTTTGATCGTTCAGTACCACTTTTAAAAAGCAAATATTATTTTTTTTCAAAACTGATATAACTAAAAGGATGCACCCTGCAAAGGTGCACAAAATCCTTAGCTCAGATTTTTTAATTTCAATTTCATTTTCGGGCAATTTCGAATAAAATGTAAAATAAAGTGTAAAATTCAGTTATTTACAATTCATTCAGCGTCTTCATATTTTGAAATATTTATTTGTAATTTTCATAAACTCGTAGCAATAATCCAGACGAAGAGAATGTATGCGCAAATTAGTTTGTAATATGAGCAGTTGCCGAGAAATATGCAATTTTGCATGCATCACTTTTCACGTTATTTTGCCTATAAAAGAGTGAATTATTATTCGATTTGCAATATTTTTTTCCATTTGATGCTTAATGCCAATTTGGACTAGGTCAAGCCAATTTTACATTTACACTGTGACCGGAAATGACGTCATTTGGGCAAAAACTGTATTTTTAACTTAAAAAAAAAATATTTTATTCAAATGAGTCTGCCTTATAATATTTTTAAAATTATGATATTTGATTCCCATCAACGAATAGAATTAAGCCATACGACCATACGGATACCACAAAATGGTTTCTAACTTGTACGGTTACAGAGAAATATGCGATCTTTTATAAGTCAATTTTCAAGGTTTTTGGTCTATAAAAGTGTCAATTATTATTCGATTTTTATCATTTTTTTACCATTTGATGCCTTATGCCATTTATGACTTCTATGAACTAAATTAACATTTTCAATATCTCCGAAAGTAATGTAATTTTTGCAAAAAACGTATTTTTAGCCTTCAAAACAAACATTTTTTTGAAGGGATTTATATTTATTATTCGTTTAACTTTATAACGTCTGACTCTAATGGGCAGTAAGATTGAATCAATACCATCATATTGATATCAAGAAAAGGCTTCTAGCATGTTTCCTTGTCGAATAATAGCCAATTTTCCCAGGGTCACTTTTAAGTTTTATACCTTCTTAATTTCAGTTTATGGGTTATAGGTTGATTATTTATTGCCCGATATGTATAAAACAAAGTTTGTATTTTGTATGTTGCGAATTTTCGACTTATTTTTCACCTATAAAAATTTCTTTCGGCACCGGAAGTGACGTAATTTTGCCATAATTTACAATTTTGACCGGTCTTTTCGCCAGCAAATATTACTTTTACATATGATAGAAGGTGTCACTGAAGCAAAACAATTAAAGTATAGTTTGGTAGCTCAATGGATCGGCTATGGTATAATGAACTTCCTGTATGATTCCTGAAAGCCGGTTCAGTGCTGCTTGCAGGTCTAGTTATTATTATTATTATTATTATTATTATTCAGATTCCAATTTGAATAGATCTCAGCAACTACGTGTCGCATCGTTACGATTTCTTCGGTTTTACTGGGAAAGTGGGTGTGACTTAGAGGATAAAGCTATTTTGAACGTTCTGCGACAATGCGAAATGTCCGAAATCACCGAAGTTATCGTTTTTAAAAATATTGCAGTAATTTTAACAATAATCATTGGATTTTAACTTTCGATACATTTTGGCATAGCCTGAGACAGGGCACATAGCTACGCTACTTTCGATTTTTGATTTTCGGCAAATCTTCGAAGATATTAGGCGCCAAATTTCGAAAATTTAAAATTTTACAAAAAACTTTTTTATTTATGAATATTTTTTAGTCGTATTGTGCACAGAATTAAAGGGTCATCTGACTAGTGCAAAAATGTTAAAAAATTTTGTCTCAGTAATTTCCCTTGGCCGCCATTGGCTAATTCAGTTTTTCAGTCCTAGATTAATTTTTTATTGTTCGATTTGTATAAAACAAAGTTCATATGCTTCGTTGTATCAATTGTCGTTTTTTTTATTACCGAAAGTGTTATCTGTCGGCACCGGAAGTGGCATAATTTTACCAAAAACTACAATTTTGACAGTTATTTACGATCTTCATAAACAAATATTATTTTTTTGAAAAATTATATGACTCAAAGAGTGTGCCCTTTCAAGGCGCAAAAAATGTAGGAAGCAGTTTTTTTAATTTCGATTTCATTTTCGAGCAAATTCGATTAAGAGGCTAAAAATGGTGTAAAATTGGCCTATTTACAACCTATTCAGGCTTTTCAGATTTTAAAATATTTCTTCGTAACTTTTATAAACTTGTAGCTATAATCCATACGAAGAAAATGTATGTTAAAATTCGTTTGTAATATAAGCAGTTGCCAAGAAATGGGCAGTTCTGCATAAGTCACTGTTTTCGTTATTTTGCCTGTAAAATAGTCAATTATTATTGGATTTTTATAAAAGTGACATCATTTGATTCAAAAAGCACGTAGCGTCATATCAAGTTGATTACAATTTAAAATTGACACCGGAAGTGACATCATTTGGTCAAAAAATGCATTTTACACTTTTTTAAATCAATGTTTTATTCAACCAAGAATAACTTAATATGTATTAATAATTTTAACTTTTGGTTTAAATTCACATATAAACAAAACTCATATGGTCATATAGATATCATAAAATGGTTTCTAACTTGTTCGGTTGCCGAGAAATAGACGGTTTTCTACAGGTCACTTTTGAAGGTTTCGGGGCCATAAAAGGGTCAATTATTATTCGATTTTCATAAACGTCACACCATGTTATACCTAATGCCATTTGGGATTTCATACAAGTAATTTAAGATTTTCATTATCACCGGAAGTAACGTCATTTTGGCAAAAACTGTATTTTTAGCCTCCAAAACAGATATTTTATTCAAATGAGTCTGTTTTGAAATCTTTTTCAAATTATGGTATTTGATGCCAATCAACAAATAGAATGAACCCATACGATCATACAGATACCACAAAATGGTTTCTAACTTGTACGGTTGCCGAGAAATAGCCGATTTTCTACAAGTCACTTTTCAAGTTTTTTGGTCTTTAAAAGTGGCAATTATTATTCGATTTAACGTTTTTATTTATAAATATTATTTAGTCGTGTTGTGCACAGAATTAAAGAGTCATCTGACTAGCGCAAAAATGTTAAAAAAATTTGTCTCAGTAATTTTCCTTGGCCGCCATTAGCTAATTCAGTTTTTCAGTCCTAGATTAATTTTTTATTGTTCGATTTGTATAAAACAAAGTTCATATGCTTCGTTGTCCCAATTGTTATTTTTTTTATTACCAAAAGTGTTATCTAGCAAATTGGATTAAGGGGTGAAAAAAGGCGTAAAATTGACCTATTTACAACCCATTCAGGCTTTTCAGATTTTAAAATTTTTTTACTTAACTTTTATAAACCTGTCACTATAATCCATACGAAAAGAATGTATGTTAAAATTAGTTTCTAATATAAGCAGTTGCCGAGAAATGGGCAGTTTTGCATAAGTCACTGTTTTCGTAATGTTGCCTGTAAAATAGTCAATTATTAATGGATATTCACAAAAGTGACATCATTTGATTCAAAAAGCAAGTGTGCGTCATATCATGTTGATTACTATTTAAAATTGACACCGGAAGTGACGTCATTTAGTCAAAAACTCAATTTTTAACTTTTAAAATCGATCTTTTTTTCAACCAAGAATTATGTCACATGTAATAATAAAATTAACTTTTGGTTTAAATTCACATATTAACAAAACTCATACGGTCAAATAGATATCATAAAATTGTTTCTAACTTGTTCGGTTGTCGAGATATAGGCGATTTTCTGAAAGTCACTTTTGAAGGTTTTTGGCCCATAAAAGTGTCAATTATTATTTGATTTTCATAAAATTTTCACCCTTTGAAGCCTAATGTCATAGACGATGTTATAAAACTAATTTAACGTTTTCATTATCACCGGAAGTAGCGTCATTTTGGCAAAAACTGTATTTTAAGCCTTCAAAACCGATATTTTATTCAAATGAGTCTGATTTGTAATGTTTATACAATTATGATATTTGATTCCAATCAACAAATAGATTAAACCCATACGGTCATATAAATACCAAAAAATGGTTTCTAACTTGTACGGTTGCCGAGAAATAGACGATTTTCTACACGTCACTTTTCAAGGTTTTTGGTCTATAAAAGTGGAAATTATTATTCGATTTACATAAAATTTTCACCATATGATGCCTTATGCCATTTCTGATTTCATAAGACTAAGGGAACATTTACATTATCACCGGAAGTACTGTTATTTTGTCAGGATCAATTACATGTAACAAATGTATAAAATAAAATTGCTGGATTTGTTTGATTCTGTTTCCATTTTATTTGATGTGTGCAATGCTTATGTGGAAACCTGTATATTGGTTTCATTGGTACCGGAAAGGACATATGTTCAAGGGTAACGTAGCACCAAAAGTGACACAAGTTCAAGTTCAAAGGTAACATGGCAAAAGTGAAACCCGTCATTCCTGCATGCAGGTCTAGTTTTGTATCGTTTTTACAACATTATACGATGTAATAATTAAGACTGTAGCTTAGCATCAACAATATGAACTATATTTAAAACTAACAAACTGACGATCATAATTTAGAAACGACAAGGTTTTAAATGACTATAAAAGAAATAAATGATGTGTGGTTTAAGGCCCACTCAACACAAATAGGTCTATTTGGGACTAACAAAGTTCAGTTCTTATTTAAATATTTGGCTCGTGCGTTGTCGGGGGTTGTGGTTTAGTGTCGCGCTTCGACCTCTAGCTGGCTGATTACCTCTGGTTTGCGGTTGTGGTTTCGATCCCAGGGTGTGCGCGTATGTGGTGGCCTGGAGATAGGGGCGCCTTCTCAACCCCGTGGGTTTACTCCGGTTTCCTCCCACAGGAAAGACCACTGCGCGTGCGCTAAGATAATGAACGACAACTTGTCTACGACATCGCCTTCGCTGGAAGCGACGTTAAACACCAAAAACAACAACAACAGTATGCATTGTCCAGAACTCTTTAGCATTGTGGGGAACAGAATCAGGGAATCGAAACCACGCGAATTTGGTGGCAGCTATTTTCGTGTCTTGGTTCTAGGATTGTGAAACACATCTCCCAAGTTCAAACCCAGAGATGACTAGGTAAGCGTTTTTTTCCGTCCACCGGAGCCTGGTCTTATGACGTCATATGTGGATTGTGGGTTAGGATAAGGGCTAAAGCCTGCAGATTTCGTCACAGTCTCGAGTTGTAGACAGGGCTAGCCCTAACCCTAACCCTGGGCCAAGCCTAACCCTTATTCTAACCCATAATCCACATATGACGTCATAAGACCAGGCTCCGGTGGTTGGAAAAAAACGTTTACCGAGATGACTAGGTAGGTATGTCAAGTTGTCCAAGTAGCACAACCAAAAGAAATCGAGGTTTAGTGGGCATTGGGTAGTGCGAATTCCGCTAAGCAATGGAAAGTAACCAAACATGACAACCATTTAGTCTCATAATGGCTGCAATATTGTATGACGAAAAGTTGAACCCCATCCCTGCACGGTCATGTATCTGTTACATCTAACATCTTTGTCATAGATGTAGACCTACTATTCTTTTGGTATCCAAGTACAAGTAGACCCAAACAGAAGGTCGCTGTTAGGTGGTGTTTAGGTAAAACGCACAATTACATGTAATGAAAAGGGCAATTTCTGATAGAAAAATGGATCAAGGCGTTTTTATTATAAATAACCATAAAAATAGCTTAACCTGTTTGAACTATTCCCTATCAATATGTAATTTAATCCTCTAATCAAAGAGATCCCACGTGGTAAAAGAGTGACTTTGACGGATTAATGGTTGTACATTTAAAGAACAGATCAATAAAAAAATATAATCCATCTATTGTAGGATGTTAATATATCTATTTTACAAACGAAGACGTAATCTTACCTGATATTAATATATATGTGTGTACATTAGTTATTGAACGTTACCCTATATACACTTCATACAAAAAGGAAATATTTAACTTTATCCTTTTATTCTTCTTCAACGGATATAACTATCTTCAACTATATCCAGTTTTATAAGGTCAATAAACTTTAAAATGAAATGAGTATTATGAATAGTTTTAAGAGCAAATTTGTTTCAGTAGGATGTTAAACCCAATTCCACATAATTTATCGAAGATGTTACATATTTGCGCATTTTTTGTAATAGTATGGCTCCATTAAAAAAACAACAAAAACATGTAATTCCTTTTTAATACACCGATGCTTTCCATAAAGCAAAAAGTGGTTATTTACTTGTGTAGTTCAGAGGAACGATTGGCACTTGGGTGTGAATATTTTTATGATAATCGACACGTAATCAGTACATCCTATTGTGAACAAATTATCAAAGAGTAGAATATACGACTTTTTTATGGAACAACGATGTAGCATTATATTACAAGAAAATCATAAGGCAGCCAAAGCTTTCCTGATAATGCCCTTGGGACTTTGTAATACACCAATTACCCTTCAAATGTTTATGTAACGTGCTATTTATGTGCATGATTCAAAAGCACGATTCATAAGATAATTAAAAAACAGAAGGAATTATAAAACTGGTTTATATTTTAAAAAAAATAGTTCCACTATGTTTTTACACACCTTTAAAACTATCTGCAGTATTAAGACCATTAATCGCTTTCTTATGAAATTAATGGCGGACAGGGGTTTTTCGCCCCTGTGTAAAACTGAACAATATATATAGCATAAACTGTATATTGAAACTTTGGTATTTGAAATATTATTTTGAAATTCGTATCTAACATTAAATTCTTCACTTGCGCTAGCTATAAAGTTGCGTACAACTTGCTTGTGTAAAAACCGACTTTCGCTTAATTTTTCAATGCGAAAAACTGAATTGTAGAGAGCCTACCCCAACACTAATGGAAATAACATTTTATGTCAGACAAATTCAGTTTTAAATTTTGACACAAATTAAAGAGGCATAGTAGTCTCGGGCAATGGTGTGGATCAGTAGAATTTGGCGGGGAGATTATGAAATAGCTCCCAACATTTCACTGTACTTCGAAATCTATTTACTGTTTAGTTGATATTCAATTTGTACGCTTTTTATACGCCCACATTTTCATGTGGACGTATATTGTCGTCGCCCCTGTTCGTCCGTCCGTCCACAATTGTTTGTGAACAGTCTACAGGTCACAATTTTTATCCGATTTCAATGAAACTTAAAATATAGGTTTATCACCCTAAGATCTCGGTTCCTTTCGATATTGGCATGTATCGGACTGTAACTTCATGGGTTATGGCCCCTGATTGTACGAAAAATCACGTTCTTTAGCTTGTGAACAGTGTAGAGGTCACAATTTTGAACCGATTTTGATGAAACTTGAAATGCATGTTTATAACCCAAAGATCTTGGTTCCTTTCGATATTTGCGCCCATCGAATGGTAACTTCCTGAATTATGGCCCCTGATTGTCCGAAAAATCGCCCATTTTAGTTTGTGGTCCCTCTGGAGGTCAAAATTGTTATCCGATTTAGAAAACCGTTCGATTATATCACCGTTACATGGTTATGATGGTTGAGTTCGAATTTCGTGAAAATCGGATCAAAATTGACGGACAAAATGGCCGCCGTTTGTACGCAAATAGTGTGAAAATATGTTATATCAAGGTTGTGGACCTTATAGGGGTCACAATTTTGAACCAATTTTGATGAAACTTGACATGTATGTTTATAACCCAAAGATCTTGGTTCCTTTTGATATTTGCGCCCATCGGATCGTAACTTCTTGAATTATGGCCCCTGATTGTCCAAAAAATTGCCCTTTTTAGCTTGTAGTCCCTCTGAAGGTCAAAATTGTTATCCGATTTAAAAAACCGTTTGATTATATCACCATTCCATGGTTATGAAGGTTGAGTCCCCTGATTGTACGAAAAATCACCCTTTTTAGCTTGTGGTCCCTCTGGAGGTCACAATTATTATCTGATTTAAAAAAAAAAACGTTTGATTATAAAAACCAAACAAATTCTAATGATTTTCTGATAATTCCTTAATATGCGACAACTCTTGTTGACTGCCCGGACGATTTGGCTGCTGTGTGGGCGTATGTTTCGTTGCCTGGCAACCTATTTTGTTTTACTTGTTCATACTTGTCCAATCTTTGAACTGTTAGGTTGTTAATACGGAATATGCTGTAGCTGTAGAACCCGAATGGTTAGCACGTGCGCGCTGTATCATCAAAAGCCTCTCATGAATCAACTGGCGTGGTTTCGAATCCCCGGATGTTCGTGACCAGGAGTAGGATCGCCTGTCCAACCTTGTGGGTTTCCTCCCACTGCTAAAGACCCCTACGCGCAAACGAATTATTGGAATAAAATTGAATCATATGTTAGTCCCGAAATGACCTAGTTTGTATCGAGTGGACGTTACCCTCCCCCCCCCCCCCTCTCTCTCTCTCATATGTACTGGATGTATATAACGCATGCCTACCAGATGCACGACGACTAATGCCTGGCTCTACTCATTATGCTTAATCCCTTCGTGTTCACTGCCATATGAACCACGTACCTCTTAATTGAGACGTCGTGGTCACCATCTTGGAATGCGCAATCAATGGTCCCAAGAACAATTCTGACAAGTGCCATGTCGACCATAGTCGATTTGGTGAAGTCTTAGATTTTGGTGGATTTTTTTTCTTCGGGAGTATAGGTCCCTTAAACACCAAGAAATGAATTAAAATGGAGTTTAATTTCCAACTGTTCTGTTCCACCTGAGCTTATGAAACCACAGTAGCTCCTGAACACCAAGAAAAAGAATACGAAGTGTATGCACGTAGATGTGAACTCAACAGAGACCGTATAAATAGTTTTGAAAAAAATATTTTTAAATTAAAGAACCACTGATTTGGTATCATCTTCAGCTTCATATTGCACCTCTAGTCCGGTATATAATATGATGGAGTTTCTGTATACTGCACCGAATAAATGAAATGAAATAGGGTTTAACGTTCTACTCCTAACCCGATCTATGAAGACGGCCATACGCCATACAGTGTGCTATGAGGGAAATTTTGCCCGGCCAACGGCGTTACGGCCTACTCTTATATCGAATTCCAACTGCCAGTGGATCTTTTACGTGCATGCCAATGTGTACACGGGACCTCGGTTTTTCGTCCCATCCGAACGACTAGACAGCTGCCCTTGTCAGGCCCTCCGTCCTGCATCAGTGACAAAGAGAAACCAAGCCGGAAAATATGGATGAACTTTCTTGGCCAATTCAGGGATCGAACACCCGACCTTTAGGCTAGCGAGACAGCATCATCTCAGCCACGTGACCCCCCCCCCCCTCTCCTGCACGAATAACATAAAATAATACGTTATGTCTCAATGCCGTGTTAATTAGATTTTAATCTCCAACTATTTTAATTAAAAAGTTATAAAACATCATACAAACTTCGCGGTAAACAGTGTTCCGTGAACGGACTATAGTGCACCTTTTTGCCATCAAATCCGAACTTACTTTCAGCGAATACTGTTTGAGATATATTACAGTGAGAGTCGCGATCTTAAATATACAAAACAATCGATTGAAAAATATATTCAAACTATCAGGAAACATACGTGTATTTCTTTCACCAGAATCATTCTACCTTACGAAATAACCCAAGACAGTGAATGCACTTGACGCTATCGTTAGCTGGCAACGTGCGAGTAATGGGCGTGTTGAGATAGCAACGGCTGACATAATAGTTGACGCTGCGCAAGAATTGACTTATCTATTGGAGTAATACAAAGATACTTTTAGATAAAAGTTTTGTGTGTCGACGACATGATTCTAGTAGGAATCCATTCTAAACAAAATGAATGGAAAGATGATCAGCTGCCGTTTCTTCGACCGTTTTGCGTTAAATAAAATAATAAAATATCGCTATAAATATAAGCATAACACTCACGACTCGTCAAAAGTAAGGTAAAAGTGAATAATAACACAATGTGTTAGAATAGTGTGTATATTTCAATGATGCTAAATAAATACCATATAGTTTATACTCATCTTGTAATTTATTTGTTAATTTCCAAAACTTCCATTAAAAAAATTTCGACCGTGTATATGGTATCTTTAAAAAAATTATTAAAGAGCAATTTATCCATACTTAAAAAAAAACCCTCTTTGCACTACATTAATAAAATATAAATAAGCACTGCTCATTTTCAATGCTAGGAAAATACACAACTTTAAATTTCGGTAAAAATAAAAGTACATTATTAACAGATATGTGTATTCAACATGTCAAAATGGACATGGTATACATGTAGTTGTATTATTTAGAGCTAAGCAATCGCACATTTATTACCGAAATCTTGAAATATGTAGTTTCTTAGCTCTAAATGACACAAATCATATCATGGTCCATTTCAACAAGTTCGTTAAATAATAATAAAATAATCCGTAGGTTTGGTGGAGAAAACGGTAAGATGATATAAACGGTTTAAAAACAAGTGCAATGTGGGCAGTGCAAAAATTGACATTTAATCTTATGTAAGTTCATACTTGGAGGTAATATTTCATTGATGTTAAAGTTTAGACATTTGCCTTACAAGGAAATACGTGTTATAGATAATTGAAATTTTATTAACACAGAGGTTTCGAAATGCAAGTTCACTGTTTCTAATGTTTCGGTTTAAAAAAATTATTTTACTTTACGACAAACCTTTTCTTGAAACACGACTATATAATCTTTAGAAACAAAAGAAACGGAACAGAAAGGGGGTTAGAGATAGACACAAATCGATAAAATAAAATAAAAAGAGCGTTGTCAACAGCGTTTTACATTTTCTAACAAATGTCATCTATGTTCTGGTAGCTTGTATTGTTATCTATAAATTGATTTTGTTTGATAGTTAGGTGCAATTATAATATCTTAGCCTTACAAGTAATTCCCTTGATTAACCTAGTTGCTATTTCTGCCTTTGATGGTTTCAGTTAATAGTATGACACACATCACGGCATTGTCATTCTTAATCACAAAATGTAGCGGGCGGAAATCAACCAGGAATAGTGGCCCTTTTCAACAATTCGCCATTTTAATTTCGTCTAATTCGCTCCAAGTCGTTTCCACTTATCGGTAAAATCAAATCACCATAGATTTCGTTCCACTATTAGCCACGCGATCCGCAAATCCAACTTTTACACACAGCCGCGGAGAATTTGGTTAGAGGGGGCGGAGCTAACGCCGAAGGTGTCAATCAAACGTATTGGGTTGTGGTTTAGCTGGTTGGCGTGACGTATCTGGCAGGTGCTTGTACATATTGGCTGCAAGAAGACAGCGGAGAGTGGGTGGAGTTTATTGTGTAAATAGCAAGATGAAAGATGATTGAAATGTTTACCCATGTTAGCTGCTAAATGGCTAATACGGTTGTAAGAGGCATGAATAGCTGAATGATAACTTGTGCCACACTGACACAGCAGACAGTTGATGCTGTGACGCGCGAAAAGACCGTGCTTGATATTTTTAACAACTTTAAACATTTATCCACTCGTTTTATGAATGTGTGAACCATTGCTTGGCTGTTTTGTGTGACTCTTACTTCGTTACGGATTGTCAGAGTATCATGTCGTATAATCTTACATTTCCAGCAAATAATTCGCAGTTGACGTCACAACAGGTAAGCTAAGTCATTCATTTTAATTTAACTTAACTTAATTTTTTTCATTTCTTTTCTTTTGTTTTGATGTATTGTGGCATCTCAAGTGTATTAACCCCGACCTCATGTGTATCTTATAATCCCACTTTTCGCTTCGGTTAATTGTAAAATTCCTCTTATCTGGATTGTCGAAAAGTCTTTGATATATTATAGCATCTTATATACGTATTCCTTACTTACATCATGGTGTATGTCACCCACATCTCTATTGTTATTTATATCTACTTATATACATTTATCGTAATTAAACTTATATGCATATTGAATCAACGCACCTTGCATCGTTTTGCTATTTACATTTTTGTACGTAACACCTTTATATATTATTGCACTGTCTGTTTTACACCCGAAATAAATCAACCCCCGATACTTGTGTAAATATTTTGGATATTCGAGAAATAACTGTAACATTCCTCAACAAGTAGCAAAGCAACTTGAGCTCTCTTGTCAGTCCGTCTAACTCCGCTTAAAACATCAAGACATAAATGTGGTGAAATAATTCGACAAATTCTTAACATTTTGTGTTCTTTGCTACTTAAACTCCGCTGAGAAGTTAAGAATATATTAAGTGATAAATTTATCATGCTAGCAAAAATAGCATAACCGTACAATATGTATTATAATATTATTGTGGTTGATTAATGCGCAATTTTATATATATTTTAATTGACACTTATTTAACCGCAAACACAAATTATATATCTATATGTGATTTGAATGTGATCTTCATATAAGACATCGTTATCCTTACTTCAGAATAGAAACATCGAATCTATCCGTGTGACGTATGTATCCTTACTTCAGAATTTGATATTAAAATCCATCATTGACATAATCAGGAGTAATATCTTAATACGTTCCAATCAAGTCGGCTTTAATAAATCAAACCAAACATGGCCGATTATCATTCAATTAAACATTTTGAAATTCATTGAATATTTTGATCACGCAAATATACGTTTTGTAAATACATGTAAATACAGCGCTTAAAGTTCAAGATGCTTTTGTGTTTACAGTCAGAATACGATGCATGTATAAATTGTTGTATTATTTTGTGAACTTGACACTTTAAGTCAAATATATGTATATTTTATGATATGTAACTTTTATTTATATTATTAACTATACAAGACGTCATATTTGTCAATAATATGTAGATTATGGATATACACGAAGTCACACTATAAATGAACAATAAGATTAATGTTCAGATACACAATATATTTTGCCTTCAATTCACATGTCAATACCGAAAATATCGAAAAGAAAAGTTGTCATATATGTAAATATATCTCGATATATTCACAATTTTTCTGTTTTTATTTAAAAGTTATGATATCAATAATCGATTAATCAAGATTTGGTGTCACCTGTCAAAGTTGTTGAACATATTATTTACTCGTGTTCTGTGTGTAACATTATGTATTTTATATTGTGTAAAATTGATTTATTCACAGTGTCTATATCACTGTGTGTTAATACTGGTATGATGGTTTACTGAGCGGAAATAACCATTCAAATTAGTTATATTTTGATTCATAACAGGCGAACGAAGTTTTATTTTCTAATTCTGGCGCTCGGTATCGGATTATTAGATACTATCAGATAAATACATCGATTCGAGTTTAACATCAATGCAGCTATACATGATATAAAATGTCCTTTATAACGAAGCGTTCATCGTCACATTTACCTTTACATCTCTATTATGCACATATATTAGAATTAAATACCATATTTCCTCCCTTGTGCTAAACCACCCCCAATAGGAAATAAATAAAAATATAAACCGGAGAGTTTATTAAAACGAATTTTGACAGGAGATAGTCCTTCAATCGATAAGTCCTTATATAAGTTTTAAAATCACAACTTCTTTGATACATTTAAAACAAAGATACACTATCACTTTTCAATAAAATATTGATATACAGCTTATTTATAACGGTGTTCGAGATAAAAGATGGAATCACCCCCAGAAGATGTACAATAAAGAACAAGATTAAACGTAGACGTTTCATGTCTATGTACCATATGGTTTCAATCGTCTCAACAATTCTAGATATTACTGATACATTCACTGCATCCATTTATTCATACAATATACTTATTTATTAGCGTAAACAGAAATTAAAAATTCACGTATGCACCCTCAAAAAACTGAACATTTGTATTGTGCATTCGGGAATTTGTACGCTATATGAGAGTGGATTTTGATGTGCACATATTTTATAGATACTTCAGTATAAATATTGAAATTTGCAATAAAACAAAATAGTATCTAAAATAGTATTGAGAATTAAATCATAATATATCTTCATATAAGCAATACGAAACTATTTTTAAAGAACTTAATATCTCTACAGAAAAATGAACTCAGATGTTTACAGAACGTAATATCTTTACAGACAAATGAAATCAGAAATTAATAACCCTAATAAAAACCAGACAGTAAACTAAATATTATTATTAAATAATTACTTACATACATTATAAAATATATATCTCATTATATAGATCTTCTGTAATTGACACGCTATTGTATACTTAAGTAATAATTATAATAACCCAAGTACAGTTATAAATTATATATCTTGAAACCATTCCATATCTTTAAAACCAAATTTCATTTTCTATTTCGAGAACTATTTAATTCTTATGTCTTGTTATATGCAAGGTAACAAATTATTAAATCATTAATTAAAAATTATACTGTTTTATTATTTAAATTTCAAATGTTTGTAAACAGCAGTCAATGGGGTATAGCTATTAAGAAACCATTAGTCGACACACGCTATATGTTTAAAACTTATCCGACCTCTCCAGTTTTAAAACAAGCACCGATTCAACTCATTCGAAACCATTTTAGTTTTTCTCACAGGAGATTTGAAGAAAATTTAGATGACACTTGATATGTAGTGTAACTTGTCTCTTGTTTATTTTTATTAAAGCTATATATCAATTTTAAAATATCACATACTTAAATCTTAAACCAGTTACATTTATATACGTTTTTTAATGTAAACATTTCAAAATAGATATTTTAGAAAATTTCAAATTGCTTTGAAGATATCATTGCTTATAAAGAGTAAGTTGAGAAAATAAATATTTTGTTTGTGAAAGTTGATATTTCGTTTGGTTCTACGATCTGATTTCATTTTCTTAAAACATAAATAAAGCAAAAAGATGACTCGGAATCTTTAAATCTAACTAAAATAAATAAACCCGAACAAATCAACACTAACAATGTATACTGTCTAAATATAGAATTGTTTTAGCATTTTACAAGTAACATAACTAATCAATAATCGTTTTATCCTATTTGCAGGTGACCAGTCCAAGTTCTGCCCCTCCACCCAGAGCATGCTGTGAAAATGGGCGTCCGGTAATGACCGATCCCACTACTGGGCAAACCATTTGTTCCTGTCAATATGGATCAGCTTTACTCAATTATCCGAGACTATCCGGACTGACATCCAGTCTGTTTGGTTCCTCTGCTTACGGCACAGCAACAAGCCAAGGCTACGTTGGTTTGGGAGCCGAAGGGTCAGCCTTCTATGCACCTTTGGTAAGTATAAAATAACATTTAATAAAATCATCCATATACCACACTTTACAAGATCAACACTTAAATTGAAGAGAATTACAATTCATTAAAACCAATAAGAAAGCTGGTGGAAGTGTCAAACACAAAAATTAAACGGAATTAAACCCGATAACCCCAAAATAAATATATCAGCTAGTTAAACAGAAACTCATATTTAAAATTGAGCTTATCACAAAACGTTTGACAAAGATAGAAATTATTTTCTGGTTTCAAATGCAAATAAATGAAGTAAGTGGCAAAAGTCAAGTGCATGAAAAAGGCTGTAGATATGAGAAAATTACATTAAGTTGCAGGGAACTGAGGTACCACGAGTTTGAATTAATATATTATTGATAAGAACTGAAATAATATGATAGTAAACCCTGGCTGCCATATTAATTATACTACACCGCGGTCCCAATTATAGCAGCTATCTCCTCTGGTAGTCCAAAAACTTGACGGCAATAAAGAAGTCAAAGATAGGTAAAGTTTATAGATAGCTTGTTTTAAAAAATGAGATTACATTCCTCGGGAAGCTTTACACCGACTAACATACAATAAAAATATCTTGTGTTAAGAAGACTTTAGACTATTTTTTGTAACCACCAAAATCTAGACCCGATTTCAATTCAGTAGTTATACCGAACTCTCAGCTAACATGACGACTTACAGTTGTACCAAGATATACTAAAATAAAGCTTCTCTAAATTTATACTCTGCTGACGAATCCCAAATAAAGATTGTTTTATTTAAATTGTACATAAATACGCTGAGTTATAGTATGTTATTAAGAAAATTGTAGATTTATTTTCTTTTAAATAGATACAATTTATATGTTACAAAAGAGGAGATAAACCATTCTCTCGTCACGAACAGTTCTTAATAATCGGGAATTAGCCCGCCATTGGCCAAATATTAACATATAAATGTTTTTGAAAAGGCGGATATTTGGGATATAATATGTTTCTAAACATTGGCTATGATATGTTTGATCTTTCTAGAACACTGGTGAGTTCATATTAACGAGAAATTGGCTGTACTTTCGTTTTCGAAGTGAAAGTACATATGTACTGTTTTTCTTCGGCATGGTATCTTTAACGTAGACGGTTTATTCAATTCAGAAATCGCAAAGAATGGGATAAAAACTATTTTGAAATCGATAAAAAAATTCAATGAAACAGACTCAACAAATAAGATTACTATTCCAAATTGTTGGCTTCAAACCGAAATCGCTGCAAGCAATTCGTTTGTACCGAGAGAATCAGCGTTAAGCACGCAAACCTTAGCTTAAAATGAGATGTAATCTAAAAATGTAGGATGTGTAACTTTGATACAAAACATGTATTTACAAATAACTTAGATTGATTTACTTGCAAACCTGTTATAATTCCAATTCGTCAAATTGATTCAGATAGATTCTTTAAAAAGCCGTTTTCCAATAAAAGGAGGAAAATTACAAATGTGTCAATCTTGGACTTAGGGTTTACAATGGAGAAAGATTTTTCATTCATTGTTGAACAATGTAACTGTGTGGAGGTAATGCAATGTACTTAGTTCAGAGTGCAAATATTACACGACACGGTGTCAGTGCATGGTATAGAAATAAGCAATCGTGTAAACTGTATCAAATGTAGGATTCACACATAACGACCCAAAATTTCCAAACAAAAGGCTCGATCTATCAGTGTTTTAAGATTTAGAATTTATTCTAATGTTATAAAGGTCGCCAGAAATCGGGAATAAAAACATTTGGGGGTCAGTTGAATTTTGGTAATTCACGTCGCGAGACTTGCCTATAATCAGCAGGGTGTTTACAGCCTGAAGGTCTCGACAACTTTTACATCTATCTCGTCTACCAGGGATGCTCATTTGCATATTCATAACAATAATCGATCCGCACTGTTGGATAGAACAACAAAACTTTATGATTATTTTACTCGCGACGAATAAAGCTCCATATTACAGGGTCACCGGAGGTCTGAGCGGGATTTAAGCCGGAGGGCTTTAGAAATAAATGAAAATATTGTGATAATGTCGTTGATTAGGCGGGTGGGTGAGAACGAGAAAGAAAACCCTTCCTGGTTTGGTTGTTTATCAGAAGGCCTAATCTAACAATCTGTGTTCTTGAGCCAGTTCAACTCGACCGCCTGGTGTTCGTCTTATTTACAACACTCGGAAAGTGACGGTATTATTCTCACCTCACACGTCGGAGACCCATCCAACACCAGTAACTCTGTACGCTGCTGGCGAACTCGGCTCTGTTTCTCATTGCGTTTTAATTCCACTTTTGACCACCGAAATTCTAAAACCAGCAAACCTAGGCCTCTTATTACCATGTTTAACTTTTTCTTCGATTTTCTAGTCACAACTGGCGGATTAGATGGCATTAAAATCTTTCTAAAAGATTCGTGTTATATTTGGGCAACCAATCGAAAGTGACTAAAACAATATTGACACAGATATCAGACCGAGTGTAATGTTATCTTTTTATTTCAATTGAGCGAAGTAAAACACACAAACACGCACTTGTCAAAGTTTTCATCCCAACACCAACATAGCTTAAATAACCCAAACAAAACCCACAAACTGTCGTTTTTATTTGATTTAGCCGTAATTCGTGTAATTTTAGTCTTTGTTAATTTTGTAAAACAGTGAAAACAAGCTCACAAAAACACAAGAAACGAAATACAAAACTTTGAATGAATGGGAATTGTGGCTAGGGATGTGAAAAGAAAGCGAATAAAAGCTGTGCGTAAAAAAGTTCGATTCAAGAATTTTCCCAATCTTTTGAAAGACGTACATCAAGGCATTTAATTAAGAATATTTATTCATTTTAAAGAATCTAGCTCCTGCTTCCCATGGAAATAAAAGCGAAGAACCAATTTCAAACTAAACATCAAATCAAATATATTCCTCCATGATCAATACTCGCATTCAGCACTGTTTGTTTTCAACCTTAATAACATAACAACAAATAAATAAGGATAAATATTAATCTGAACATAAACTTATATTGATGTATAAATCAATATACATATAGTATATACATTGTAAGTATTTTTATATCTACATGTAAGTATAAATCAATGTATTTTGTATTGTAGACGGGAAGTACTGGAGGACAAAGCCAAGAAGCATGGAGATCTCTGACACAACCAGCTTTTTCTTATGATCCTTCAATGGGTTTATATCCTTACGGACCTGGGTAAGCTTCCTTTATACTTTTTCCTCTATTCAGTTTTCTATTTTTATCTAAAAGTTATCTGATTTCGCAATGGGGTTAGGTATAGTTGTGTTTTGTTGGGGGGGGGGGGGGGGGCGTGGTGGAGGGGGATTTATTCGAATAGCTCAGAGAGTTCTTTTACATTTTAGGTTACAAACAATAGGCTCTTGCGCACTGCTGTTTTGCAAAAGTATCTCTCAAAAGCCCAATGTCATTGAAAAAAAATCCTTGGATTTTTTTTTTATTTTCGATATTTTGTTTCTAAAAAAAACCTGGCTGGATCTTGAACTTTGAAACTTTAAAAGGTTCTTTTATGTTGTACTCTGTTACTCATTCATCAGTTACTGTTTATCCGTGTTCGGAGTGGTAAATCCAGTTTTTAAGTCCGTGTTATTCCGGAGATCTACAGGGTATTCCGAGTTAAACGATGAATTATTTTCTTGTTTACATTGTTCACGAGGTGTTGTTATTTTCCAATTTCCTGATTTTAAAACCAGTTTGTTATTTATTCGATAATTGTTAGCGTTGTGAAGAGCACGTTTGTAACATTTAACTTAAGAGATTGTTCGACATGTTGTCGAAATGTTTCGGTATAATAACCCGGCGACCTTTTATCGTACCTATTATCTTAAATCTTTATCGACACTGATAAAAAACAAACTTTCTTTTTCCTGTCTCATATCATATTTCAAAGTCACTTCTTATTCCATAACCTTTTATTTGGGTTGACAATTAATTCTTCAGTCAAAAACACCCTCATTAAGGGACGGAAATACAAGAAACTGGTTACAGAACAAAAGAAATATACCGATGCCTTTTATGGATTTGTGATAAGGAAATAACTTGAAAATTATTAAATTATATAATTATGTTAATTTCGAATTATTTTAGATATGGCGGGTTAGATCTGAATGCCAGAAGAAAGAACGCTACCCGAGAAAGCACTACCACCCTGAAGGCATGGTTAAATGAACACATTAAAAATCCTTACCCAACAAAAGGGGAGAAAATAATGTTGGCCATCATCACTAAAATGACTTTAACCCAGGTAATTATTCAATTTGAATTATGTTAAAGCATCTAATATAATAAGGACAATTATATAAACACTTTATAAAGCCACACATTCACATGTATATTAAAGTATCCAATGGATCACTACTGTGTCGTTATAAGGAATCTGATATATTAAGGACGTCTAAATTATGTTAACACATATTAATATATTTAATAGATCTCTATGACCATTTTAAGGAATCTAGTTGTTATAAGGATGTCTAAAACAACAAACATGTGTATTAAAATATTTAATAAACTGCATTACCTTTATGAGGAAACTAATTCATGAAGGATATCAAAACTATTATATATAAACATAAAAGTATTCAATTTATGCCTTTATTTAAAGGTTTCAACATGGTTTGCTAATGCCAGGCGTCGACTGAAAAAAGAAAATAGAATGACATGGTCACCACGAAATCGAGGCGAGGACGACGATTCTGATGATGAAAAAGAAAATGAGGCTGATGAGAAATTGAAAGAAAAAACAGAAAAGAAATTAAATGGTAATTCTTTCATCCAATACCCTCATGAAATCTAAAATATGTATTTCCTATTAAATTTATTAACATTCAGTATGTAATCGTATTCCAGAGTATTTTTCTTCCTTTATTTGTGTTAATATCAGTTACATCTATCTTGATAAGATAATTTACAAATCAAAGCATCCAGAAAACTACTACTCAATCCCGCGGGATTAAACAATAATCATTTCATTATATCACAACGAGACTATTTACTCTTTAAACCGATGTTCTTTTTGTTGACGGGTTAAGGATTGACCCGGGGGCATTTAATAGGCTGGGGTATTATTACCGTTCAAAAAGCATCATTATCCGAGGCATCAATTCGAAATAAAGTGCAGATTAGCTGTTTAGAATCACAATCATTCTTTATCGCATTATATGCCTGTGGGTATTGGCGCGTGCAATTCAATCGGGGGAGTTCCGGTTGGGTGATTGTGGGTAGTATTTTATGACGCTGTGAAGTGATTGACAGTAATGGGGTATTGATGGTTTCGGTGTGGTAGATAGGTTAACTTATGTAACCTTCTCGTCTCGAGGGGTTGTAAAGGTGTATGGCAAAGTTATTGAAGTCTATGCTGTATACCAATGGGAATTTAAACTAATTAAAATATGACTTGTATATCATTCCTGTCTAATAGATTTCACACATTGCATTGATAAACCGTAACATGCCAACCATGTCTACTGAATTTAATCATTAGGCTAGTAGAGGAAATTAAAAATAGAAACTTATGTCATATTTTTGTGAATATTTCTTAACGATATGCTTAAAATTTAATTATTTTTTCAGGCTTAGACGGTAAAGATGAGGAAATTGATGTCGAATCTGAGCACAATGACCACAAACCTAAAAAGAAGGTGGCAGATAACCTGTTTTCAGATGACTGCGTTTCTCCTGTTCCCAGTGTCGGTGAAGATTCTAGAAGCAGATTATCTCCCCCTGCATCACGTGATTCTGATTCTAGTTATAGTGAAGGTCTAAATCCCTCAGACTGTGAAAATGATCAACAAAAACCAAAAATTTGGTCAGTGAGTGACTTTTTACACACGACCCCACAAAAATTGGGGAAACCCGATTCTCTGCTAATAGACAATCATAGTGTACCTAAAATAGGCAGTGGGATGACGTCATCATTTACACCGGTATCTTCATCTGCGGGACTTAACGGTTTGTTTACGTCATATCCGTCATCGATGGCTTACTCGTCCCACTCTTATCCCTATTCACTCTCTACCTCTGGCGTAAGCAAATTGATGTCAAGATCACCAGTTTCACGATTCAACCCCTACTCCACAACGAGGCCAGTACCTCCGAATGGATTCAATGCTCCCAGAGATTTTAACATATTGCGGGAAGGAGAGTAGAAAGAATAATTAATTATTATAGTGCTAATTGGTTAATTAATTAATTAATATTAATGACAGAGTTGAATGTTAGGAAGGAAATCCATTGTCTTTATTTGTATCGTTTGTGTATATGTATAATTATTTTATAAATAAATTGTTGAAATTTGTGTCTGCTTACTTTAATTTCTGAATTTAAAAAGAAATTTGAAACAAAATGTCTAGATTCTGTGCAGATAGCATATTTAAAAAAGCAATGTATATTTTGTAAGAAAGCAGATGGCATTTTCGGGTAATATGTGTGGACCTAACGACCAAGACCTAGTACTCGTCTTTGAAAAAGGGCCACCATTTTAATAGGCATAATATGTCTTCATTATACTATGCAATGATATAATATTCACATATCTCGTTGTAATAACGAATTCAAAATCCCTATACATTTTGGTAAACTAGTGTCCTATAGAAATGCCAACCATTTTGAGAACATTACTACCATATCCAAGCTAATATTGTTTCTACACACATTGAATACAACCACGTACAACCTGTATAGCCAATCAATATAAAACATAAACAGCTGTTATCAAGTTTATTTTATAAAATGTCCCAACAAACAATATTCTTGTTTGATTTACAACATTCAGCACGTCAGTTGAACTATTGTAGAAAATTTTGATTTGAAATAGTTAAAGACAGCACTATTTTCTCTACTGTCTAAAACTGTCCATGGTATAATTTATTACTAAGTGTAATTTTATCACTGATAAAATATTACTAATTTGGATTTGATATATTTTAACACAGCACCAATTTCTTTAATGTCTAAAACTGTCCCCACTGTATAATTTATTACTAAGAGTATATAATATTATCCCTTATAGAATATTTCAGTTATTAAAAATCCATTAACAATGTGTATGGCATTATAGGATATTTTGAAAAAGGTTTGCTCAAAATTTTACTGTGAATGTTTTTACCCAATGAATAAGAAATATAATGATCTACGTGTTTTATATTTCATAGTTACTATAAAAGTGGCGTGAAGACGTTATTACGAATGCAAATGGTTCATGAAATGTCTGCGACAGGACAAAAGGCCTAAAAAATCTGAAAGAATAAGCGAATTTCTTTTATTTATCCCGTCTTTACACGATTGACATTAACGTGCTGAGTGATGTATACCCCCCAAAACTATTATATTAACTTTTTCAAATAATATATCAAAAATATTTTGTTAGAGATATATACACAAAACAAAAATCCTGCTCTTTAGGAGGTTAAATATCATTCAATTTCATACACTATCCCATTTTAAGAGTTGTCTGTTCTGAGTTATCAATCAAGACAAAAACCCACCAGATCATAAAAAAATACCCACTCTGTTGAATCCATCTTGGGTCAATAACACAAATTGATATCAGCACAAAACTTGATACTTATTCCCAAATATCTCTGCCTGTTTCTAACATCAATCAGTTCTGTACCCAGATTTCAGAAATCGATGCTCATGTGAAATTGCAACTAAGGTTTCAAGGGATGAGCAACTAATATCGTGAGAGCATGTTTACTTATTAGCATTAAGATCACGCTTAGCTATGCTGTTGCTCTTCATGTTTTATCAGTATGATAAATCTAGATGTCATCGTTAGTGCTTTACTCACTATTACTTGTACTTATTGAACTCGTTTGTCGTTAAGAGTTTTGTGCGCATGGCTGATGGTGCAGTATGTCGTCTGGGTATCATAGTTTATGAAATGGTCTTATATCGACGTATGACGAAACGAAATATGAGTTATGATTTCATAGATCGTTTAATTCCGACAAAAATAAACGGTCTTTGTTATAGATTGAGACGTTAGTTTTAATAAATATATTTTGAACTATTAATGGTTAACGGTAAAAATGTCTTGATTTTATTTATTATTTCGGAATAAATTACACCAACTTCAGAGCTCAATGGTAGAGAAAATACATTAATAATATTTTTGAAAATTATGACTAGTTTAATATTAATGCAAAAACATAAGTACACGATAAAAAAGGGTACAAACATGAAAAACTATACGTGTATAGAATAAGGCCAGAATCAATCAATATGTGGTTGTATATTTAGAAAATAAATTAATAATATCCGACTTGACCATGTATTAATAAGAACATTTTCTGGTTTAAAATTACTAAAAAAAAATAATAATAAAAATAACCCCATCTTATTTCATGACAAAAATAGAAATACACCCCCCCCCCCCCCAAAAGGAATAAGAATAATATTTTTGAAATTTTTAATAAATAATCACCTAAACTCAAACAAATCACCCCGTCACAGAGAAGTTTTTATCAGCTGTTTCGGCTGGCGTGTTTCTGTTTCAAGCCAGCTATAATCTGAATATACATGTGTATATATGAAGTCATTGACTGGAAAAGAAGCTTAAGATGACTTTTATCAACAAACTTTTAATATTTGTCGGACATACATAAAGACCAATACTACAATATTAAAACAAATTCTATGCTTAATAATGTCTCTCGCTCTAACAATCCACGACAAAATAAAGCCTTGTAAAGAAACCGATACTTCGTTTCTCAAAAATAAATCCGGTTAAAGGAACCGATGTTTCGTTTCGGTGAATAAACCGGTTGATAGATTTTTTAATTTTGCTCTAACTTGTAGAAGCGTGTAAGATGACCAGAGAGAGTACGAAATCGGATCAAAGACTTCCGCAACCAGATGCGTTACTTATATCAATAAAATAATCCGACCACAAAACCCAACCTATATTCAACCCTCTTCTCATATTAGTTAATCGCCTCTTAATTGACTAATATCGGAGACTTTATCAGTTTTAAGTCGACCGGTCTGTGTTCCGAATCGGTTGACTATACAAGCAAATAATAAGGGACTTATCTTTTCGCTATAATACATCAAACATAACGCTCAAACCCATAATCCTTTCATTCTTACACATAAGCAAACAAAAACTACTAAGTCAAGCGATAGCGGCTATTTTAATAAATATCCACCGACGTATATTGACTTCTTTTGTTTATTATCGTTCCGTCATCCTCGGCTCACCCATTTCTGACTTTTTAGTAGGTTTTCACGCCATGTTAAATCTTTAAAACTGAACTTGGGTGAGCGAGTGAATATTACGAGCCGGATTGCACCTATTCAAGTACGCAGGTGGGAAGAAGACCTACTAGTGAAAGTATAAATGCTTTTTGAAACATTTGAGTCGTTTCTCTCTGCTCGCTAATCATCTTTTGTTGCACTGTCTTATTACACACGGTGGGGTGGCGCAGCATAGTAGTGAATGTCACAGGGCAGGGTGTTCGTGACCCCCGGGGCATGAGAGGGCAGATTGGGTGGAAATCACACGTGCTCAAGTAGGTGTGCTATTGTTGAAAAAAGGTTAAAGTTCGCGTGTTTGAAGAATGCGGTGTATGACTTGTTTTTTGTTCAGTGCACTTTTCAAGCAAATTTGTAGAATTTGAAACACACAGATTACATAGAAATAAACTAAGTAAAACACGAATTAGATTTTTTTAACGGAGTTCAGTCATTAAAGAGATATCGTGGACTAACAGTCTTATATTAAATAATTACTCCTTCTATATTTTCATGTTTTCATAAGAATACATCAGAGCAGAAATGAAAAGCGCCCAATAAATAAAGTATTTGATTAATTCATTTACACCGTGCTGTATTGAGTAATATTTTTAGATCGTCACCTTCGTTGAGAATACAGCATTCCTAATCCATAGAAACTTGAACGACGAAGAAATAAACCACTTCTTTAACAAACTACAAATTCATTATTAATACAATTTTTTAAAATTATTTTATACAAATTAGTACTAAATAAATATTGGGTTTTTTTTAGATTGAAATATAACAACTTCAGTGATATTTTAAGAAATCTGGCAAAGTTTTACAACCAACAGAAGTTTTGTAAAAAAAAACAAACAAAAAAATCTTATCATATGTATATTAGGCTTTACGTTGTTCCCACGGTATGTAAAAGATATACATTTTTGTATTTTGTAGTTTTACCTGACAAGGTAAACCACACCTCATCCATCACATCTTCATATTCTCTACCGTATTTTGTATTTGTTCTAAATTGTTTTGTTAAATATGGATTACTCGGAAATGATTCACGACCGTAACAAATGAATATGTATGCTAAATATATCTTGTATTTTATTCAATTAGGGTGACTAATAACGATGGTAAAATCAGGATCGGTTTTCTCTGTTATTTTTATTATTATTTTGAACAAATTGTTTTAATGTACCCCCCCACACACACACACCTGATTATGTATTGTTTAAGGGTATCTAAGATGGCATTTTAGATAAAGAAGAGCCAACGGTTGAATCGTCATAATACCGTCTATCATAATATGCGTACAGCAAATGCAGGTAGCATGTATCCTGTAGCATGTAACATGTATGATGAAAACAGTCAGAATATGCTGCCCGTGCAGTATACGACAGCTGGAAAACTAATTTTAGATACATACACTGCAGTATAAACGGCACTTGCCATATAAAAGAGTCCGAATACAAATGTGAATATTCATGCCTGCAACAGTTTGGCAGTTTAACTAGCAAAACCATAGCCGTCTTCTCATACACGAAGATTAGCTGTCTTCCATCTTAAAAGTAACGACCCGGAGCACGCTTCGTCAAGCGTCCGGGTTAAATTTATGTGAAAATCATTTTTGTTTCTTTCTGCACCCTACCTATCCCTATTTTGATTTTAAAACGCCATCAACATGCCAGATATATCATCTCTACGACAGTATAGGTGACAAAATGATTTAAATGACCCATTAGACAAATGGTGACGAGCGGACAAAGACCAAACCCAGGTGTTAAGAGAATGTAATTCATTGCTTGACCACTGTCCATTTGTTAAGGAAAGACAGGAGTGGACATCTGAGAGTATGTGGTGATATATACACCTAGTTAATATTAATAATAATCCAAATGACTAATTGTTTACAAGCTCACGAAGACGTTCCATGTTTAACAAGACGGGGTTCTTTGTCCATCTTTTTGGAGGGATGGCCCTGGCGGTAACCATAAATATAGTCATTATATTTGATAACAAAAGATATTTGAATATAATAACCACCTGGACTTTTAATCACTTCAATAAAATGTGCAACGATCTTAGGTTTTCTGGAAACAGCGAAAGGTTTGGTTGTGGAATCTCCTGGGAAGAAGTCACCAGTAACAGACTTAAATAGTTTGTTGGCCGAATGGTTTAACGCACGTGATTTAGATCATAAGGTCCGTCATTGAGTCAAGTGGTGTGGTTAGATTCCTGACTTGTACATGTCGAGGAGCAGGATCACCTGTCTAACCTCGCATGTCTTCTCCCACTCGTAAAAGATTATTGGAATAGAATTAAACCATGAGGTAGTCACGAAATGACCAAGTGGAAGCTGCTAATCTCCATATCTCTCTCTCTCACACCGAATCTTACTATACTTTGACTTGACAAATGTATATTTTAATACGATACAATATAGCTTCATAATCATAATTATTTATATATAGATACATTTAGACTTCCTAATAACCGGAAGTCAATCTTCCTTGTATGAGAACAATGAAACGAGAATCTCAAATTTTCAAAAGCGGATACCGAGCTGTTAAAATGGAACGACTCCAAATCTGAACTGGTCGTAAATCTATCTGTTCTACGGCTTATTTTTATCATATCTAAAATTCAGTATTATTTTGACTTTATATTAACATGATTTTAATTCTTTAAAACAGGACCAGGAATCGATTTCAACCGAATAAACCATGGTGTGGATTTTCAAATTATTTGACCCCAAGTTTTAACATCGTGTATACATTTTGTTCTTGGGTCCGATGTTATAATATCGTGTCTTTGGGGTAAATAAAGATCAGGGCCCTGTTTCTCGAATTCTTAGCTAAATATAAAATCCGAATTTTAGTGGATACTTCAATTTTGATTGGCTAAGCATAAAATCAAACTAATATCATTTGGATTTTATCTTAGTTAAAATTTCGTGAAACGGGCCCCAGTTTTCAAAATAACGGCCTGTGTTACTATTTTTACCTGTATTACCTGTATATACGTAATTTGTAACATAGGTAAAGTAAGTAATAGTATTATTATCATCCGTTTAATACAAGTACATGCACAAGTATATCAGCTGTATAAATTATATATATATAAATAGGTAAGTAATAGTAATCATCTTTATTATCATCACCTGTTTAATATTAATGTATGTAATAATATTAATAACATACAAAATGCAGGTATGCTAAAATCGTATATGGTCACTGAATGGTCAACTAGCCCGAGGACATGTCATGATGTCATCTTGTCACTCTGTCATACTCAAGGTGTCACATCATTAATTTTAACACATGTAGAAAATGAACATGACATTATAATAGTATTCTGTACCTATCTACCTGTATTTTGGTCATAAAAATGACATTGGCATGGTCAAAGATAGCGCCATTATGCATGTTAATCAGACGACAGAATGTAGTTTAATACATGGTCACATACCACTGTAATAATGTTGCACCTATCGCCTGACAATTTTTTTCATGAAAAGCACATTACGTGCCATAATAATGTTTGAAATTGACATTTATTAGTCGGGAAATTAGACATGAAATTAAATGAAATGGGCTTTAACTGCTATTTTTCTGCATCAATAAGGCTAACTGTATATACGAAACAGGTCCTTCGTCCTGCAGAACGGCAGCATTGAAAGGGGGGGGGGGCAGGAGTAAGGAGCTACCTGATTCGTCGACCGGTGTCGTATTCAATGAGTTACATTATACCGCAAGGTAAACGTTAATTTCAAGATGTTCGTGATATAGAAATATATTTGAATACTGACTTTGGAAATCGGTTATTTTCTTAAGAATGAATATAATAATATATGGAATGAAATGGAATGGGTTTAACCTCCTACTGTTCTGCTCCAGCTAATGAAGATGAGAATTTTGACCGGGCAGCGGCGCTATGGCCTACACGTATATCGAATTCCATCTGCGAAGGGATCTTTTACGTGCACGGGTCCTCGGTTTTTGGTTCCATCCGATCGACTAGACAGCTGTCCTTGTCACACACACCCCCCCCCCCCCCCTTCCTGTACCACTGATCAACTTTCTCGGCCAGTGCAAGAATAATCGAACACGAACGAATATTACAAACAGCGGTCTTATTATTGGATTCCGGCAATTTTACTGTTTGTAAGATAATATAGTGCCGATAATTTAAAAATGAAGCATTTATAAATCTTTGAATATTAACCTGTCAAAAATATCCGAGTTCTGAAAATCCGCAATATTCCTTGGCCACTTAAGATGTTGTACGCGACAAATGTACCGCAAGACATTATAGACTTGCGCTTCCACTTAATTATGTATGTTGTTCGGGGGACATGGTATGCTTAATTTTTCTTGTATACCTGATACCGCCTTCCTTTAATCAGGGAAGTTAAAATGGTTAATACAGTAGCAGCACAGTATCTGTTATCCATAACCATTCATTATATCGTGTCTAGAAGAAAGTATGTCAACACTAACGCATGCTATGAAACTGGATCCAATCCGTTGTAACGTAACGGTTTAACGCCCATAAATGTATTTGTTGTAGTAACATCTCTAGTGTACTAAATGTCACACATAAAAAGTCTAAAGTATAATACCATCAATTAAATCTGTACAAGATAATTTCTCTAAGGACTCTTCAAGTCCAATCATAAAAGCTATATTAACAGTTTTTTGTTTTCCGTCTGTGTAAATTCAAGTTTCATACCCTATTACAAAATTCAATGAACTGTATTGTGATAGAATCAAGTTTAAATTAAGTTTCTCGTTTTATCAATACTGAACTCTTTTAGCATATCGACAAAATACCGAGTGTTTAACAACAAAATATAACTCAATGATTAATTGAATAGTTCCATTAGAGCCCTTTCTACTACTGTTTAAAATCTGAAATCAATTCGCTCTTTTTAATTAATGGTTGGCTACTTCAAGTCGGTCTAAGCACTCTTCAGTCCAAGTGCGATACAAACCATAAAATGGCGGGTTGAGACAAGCTTAATATAGATTATCTATTAGTATTATCAGCCATTGATTAGCCTATTGTTTTGTCGACAAGTTGTAAACACGCTAAAGGTAAGTCTCGTTATTTCTCGCTATTAAAGCGTGATTTCCACCTTAACTTATGAAAGACGATTGAATGTTTGTTATCCGTCAAAGACGTGCCGGAAGTGCGCCACTATCAACCGTACTTTTTATAGAAGTGTCTTTTAGGCCAATATTTCACTCGAATAACTTTGCATCGATATTCGCTTCATTACATGCCAGACTAATGTATTCTATTTCACTTCTCAATTAGCCCAATCCTTGGTTATCCAGACTGCTGGTTATTGAGCCAGTTAGTACGTTCGTTACTTTATTTTAAGAAAGCATTTAAAAAGAAATATTGTTACCTGACAATGCCAGTTTTAGACATGGAGTTGTCTTTGATTAAAATGTAATTTAACATTGACGTTTTTGATAAATTTATTTCAAGTTAACATACTGTATGGGTTTATCTCTAATTTGATCAATACATTAAATAATTACAGTGTAAATATCAATTTCGACACAAATAAAAGAACTTAACAGGTAAAACTGATAACGAATTTCTACAAGAATATTCAGTTAAAGATAAAGAAACTGGACTGATAAAGACTACAAGGGTATTGTGTATCAATGTGCCTTTATTAATTCACCTTTTTATCCAGACCGGAAGTGATCTAAGTGCTTTTCTAAGAACAATAACTCTCAACTGTAAAGGAATACTTATTATAAGGCTGGCGAATTCAATTTAACAAGCGCTCTTTATATTAATGACTCCTTTCGTATGTCCGTTTACTTGAGTTCGCACTATCCGCCCTTTTCACAACATGCAAGGCTAAATAAGAGAGCTATTATTCTGCCCAGTTTAAAACAGATTTCATAGATCGAAACTAAATGAAAGATAATTTGTATGGAGCTCTTTACATATGTTTATTGCATCGTCAACTTGGCTAGGAAAATCGATACTCAGACATTAAATCGGCAGAACAAATGTTTAGAGAGGTGTATAGCTAATTTAATACCTAGTTAATTGATAAGTTGAAAGAGGTTAATTAAAAGGTGCTGCACGTAACCAGGAGACGATTGTTGTAACAAATGATTAGCATCTTCGCAAGCCAGGAACGACATGTAGTATAGAATTAGTAACACGGCTGCCACAGTTTGAGAGGAAGCAAGATTAAGATTTAACAAAAGACTCCTTGATATTATTATGCCTCACAACTCCCTTCCTTCTCTCGAAAAAGGGTTTAATTGTTTTAGAGAGAAGAGGATATTCAGAGCCCCCTTTTAGATAAACAGATCTTGGTTTCATAAATAATATGTCAGCGGGTCCTGTTTTGTGACGATGAAGGGGAATCGGGGGGAAAAAACACTGCTATGACTACAAAACAGTTGTACAGTTACAAAGGATCGATGTTGTACATGAATATACATAGTTATATGACTAGTGGAACATATTTGGCACTGATACACATGAATTGCATAGTTATAAGATATGTTTAACTATTCTTTTAGACACATATTAAAGATATTTTATACAAGACTTTTCCTTAGTTTCCATTGCACACCTTATCTTATATTTCAAATATTCTAAGCATTCTGAACTATTCTTGCGATTCAGAATGAAAATTCCCTGATTTGTCATGTTTCCCAATTTTTTGTATATTTCCAATTGTTTAAATATTGTAGTTCGGTTTTAAAAAAAGATTAAAACTGTCCAAGGATTTCTTTTTTTGTGTGTATGTTGATTATAATGTTTTAACGTTCATTTGTGTAATTTATATATTTTTTTTAATTCCTGTAATATTATCACGGAGCAGCCATAAAGCGATAAAAAAAAGTTAGATAAATGAGTTCTGGAAAATGAAACGTGATTAAAATACAAAAGCATATTAAAGTGGCGTTCTAATGCAAATGTGAGACAATATTCAGACAGTCCAGAAGTACAGCACATCTTGCCTCTTGCTCGTACCCCTCACTCATTTTAGTTTAATAAAGAGTTGGTTGGTTTGGACTTTAGGGAGTTTCACATTCAGGATTTTCCAGAATGCCAATCTCATATTCGACTTACACTTATACACAATATTAGCTCCCTTGTATTCTTTGTATTTATTTGGTTAATTTATCTAACGATTTAAAATGTGTTGAGATGATAATATTCTAGCATTTTGCATGTATTAATCCCGTTTTGCTTATATTAGTACCATTTTGCTTATATTAATCTCATTTTACTAGTAGTAATTCCATTTCACTTGTATTAATCACATTTTACTAGTAGTAATCCCATTTTACTGGTATGATTTTTATTTTACTTGTTTTATTCCCATTTTTATTTTATTCCTATTTTAATTGTGTTCATCCCATTTCACTTGAATTAGTCCCATTTTACTTGTATTATGCACATTTCATTGTGATATTCCTATTTTATTTTAATCTCATTTTACTTGTATTTTTCCTACCTGTGGTATTCCCATTTTATTTGTATCATTCTGATTTTGCTTGTATAATTCCCATTTTCCTTGTATTAACTTCACTTTACTTGTGTTATTTGGATTTTACTTGTGTTATTCCTATTTTACTTGTGTTTTACCTATTTTACTAGTTTTAGGCGTATGTTTCTTGTACTATTCCCATTTCCACGAGCTATTCTCATATGGTAATACATCATACACCTCAATATTTTTAACAATGCTCTTTATAAATAATAAATATAACTTGAATGGTTGTCAAATACTTTGTGTACGGAGAAAACAATATGTTGTTTTAACGTTTGTATAATAAAATACGTTTAAACTAGTGAGGATATACTGAAAAAAATTTGAGGCACCGATAATATGGATGTTACGAGCATCATGTTTGTTACGGGTATAACAAGCTGCTTGTGTTGCTTGTCGGCCATATTTTATCTTGCGTACGACACACCGAAACGCGTTCCATTCGGGTTACCTTTTTTTAAAAAAAAAAAAAACATTTTGTGGTTCATTGTTCGAAGGTGCATATTCGAAATATTACTTAATTCATTATATGCAAGTCACGTTCCGTTTATGATAATAAACATATGTATTATTTTGTCAATGTGTCACGAAGCAAACGTCTAACAATCTGCGCTTTAGATCGACACCGACGGCTTTGTTTATAAAATTATGATGTCTATTAATACATCATCTTCTGCTTATTCTTCAGTAACTTCAGGAAAAAACGTAATTGAGTTTTTTTGGTTGGATTTAGAAGGTTGGGGTATCTTGTATGACTCGTGGTATATTTAATATTTCAAGAATAGATTATATCTAATTTTGAAATCAGATCACTTGCTGACCTTTAGCAACACGAGTATACTTTCCACTGCTTTCTATAACACCCCATGTCACTTCTCATTTGCTAATACGTGTGCGTTTCATAAATCACTGGACAGGACGTAACTCAGCTGTTATCGTCTACCCAATCCTTTAAAGCCACTGCATTCTGAAATTCAGGCCTAAACTATTGAACCACTTAGGCGGATACCATTTCAAATCTGTGAATTTGTCTCACTATAACAACACCATTCGGGCATTCGAATGCTCCTACCATTTCTGTCAAGTCTACGTTTTAAACGTATAAGCGATTTATATCAATGAAATTTGTAATTATAAGTTGGCAAATGTGGGGTGAGACATAAAGAAGAAATAATTAGCAGTAATATAAAGGGGCTCTCACTCCCTTCAACGTCGTACTCTCTGGTCTCGGTTGTATTTTTTGAAAATGTGTTTTATTTATATGATGGATCATGTGTCACAGTGCAATGACATCTTCCATCGTTTTACACGGTGATAACTTCACTACGTAAATTAATCATTCCTACCAACAAAAGGTTGCTTAGTTCAAACAATCTCCATGTAGTATCATAACTTTTGATTCACGTGAACTGAAATAAATACATTTAGGTTATCTTAATTTAACAAATGTTGTAGTGCTTTTGTGTTTAAAATAGCAGGCTCGCGGCATTTGCCACCGGGTTATCTTCTTGTGGGTAGCTTCGGCTTCTGAAATCCAGGCCCGTCGTTCTAGTTACCTGTCTGGATTTCAGAGATATGTCTGAAATCCAGATCCAAACCGTCGTACCTGCCTGTGGTAAAATAGGGTGTGTACGAGAGAGGGTATGCTGTTCCCAATTCTCAGTTAATTAGCTCACACAGTATCACGTACCCCACAAACACGCCTATGTCGTTTCTCATTTAAAATTTGCTCATGCATTTTTCTCCGAAACATCCAATCGAACACACAGTGTCTTTAAACCCCACAATAAGCTGATACCAGTCGGAATACATTGATGTAATTAAACCGTCTTTAATCATGTTGATTTAGAAATTATCTATCAGTTTTCTCCGTTGGATAAAATCTCTCGAAAACACCGCTAAATGCAAACAAACGCTATAGTTCAAGTATAACCAATAGCATGGAAAAGGGATACTAATATATATTGGAGTAACATTTCGAAGAGTGTTACCTTTACGTTAGAGCTAGGGGTTTAAAGCGTATTTTTGATAAAAAAAAAACGCGGAAGGCATTCGGATACAGTACGCTTAAGTGGGCATACCATATTATGCTATTGTAATATTATACAAAGATTTGACATTGATTTGAGTTACAGGAAGTAATAACAATATTGCTGCTTTAATAAAGTCAACTAGACGGTTGTCAGATACCAGAAAGTCCAGACACAGCACAAGAGAATGACATAATTGTAATTAATAGAAATCCTGGCTAACAGTATTTGTGACGATTTTAACCTATTTGAGGTTACATTTTACACCTACCTTACCCATGTGATTAAATATATTTACTATGGGATGGTTTATACATTGCTTAAGTTTTAATTGCCAGATAAATCCAGCTTTAATATTTTGGTTAATCCATTGTGCTTTATTCATCTTAGTTTATTTTATAACTAATGAACCCCACTAGTTTCAGATTTAAGTTCACGCTGTAGATATGGCAGTCTGGAATTGTGTCTTAAATTAATTCTAGGAATAGGTTTCAAAAGTATTCATTTGTTCAACACGTTTATAAATGTGTTTATGACAATTCAGAAAAAGACGTAAACGTAATGATGTTACGTTGGTTAATTAAATGTTAATTTCAACATCAAATTGAAAAACTTTTAAAAGTCGTAAAATAGTATTTCAACATTTAGAAACATGGGTTTTAACTTAAGGTACTTGAAACTACAGGTGATTTGCCGACTACTAGTACATGCTTCAAACTTCACTCAGATATTTTCTACAAACCTTCAAAGAAAACCTGAATGTTTTTGAAGATGTTTATCCAAGTTTGAAATTAGCTGATGAATTACATCAACATGATGTACCAAGTTTATTAAAAGCCACTTAAAATAAATAGGATACATAACTGCAATATAACCGTTCGCGCCACCTCTTAATTTGCGCGGTAAACGAAACCACGTGTGACAAAGCGAGACTTGATTTCCGTTGTCGCTCTGTTAATGAGTTTGGAATGTGGAATTGCCAGCTAGCTAACTGTTATTTAATTGGGTAAAATTGTTTAAATCGACTCGAATCAAACATATACCATGTCGATTCATCTGTGTATATACACATAATACTTTTTGTGTCAGGAGAGTTCGTATTACATGGGAACATGGTGTCAGGTTGTCGCCCCTTAGAAGTAGCACCTGTTTGAGAAAAAAGGTATGTTTATATTTGACAAAAGGTGAAAAGATTAGGTAATTTCTATAAAACAAAGCAATAAACAGCCTGGAACTTCTTGATGAGAAACAGAAACAATTCATCAAGACAATCATTGGCATCAATAAAAAAATATTTTCGAAGCACAAAATGAGATTTTAGGTTTTTAATTTCTAAATGAAGAAAACACATCCTCTGAGCTCGATTCAGTGTGGAATTAGTTTTACTATCCTGTAATGCAACATTTAGCAATTAAGAATTGAACACACAAAAAAACTTAACCGGATAGCAATTAAAATGTGAAATAGGTCCAAGGGATTGCCAAAATGCACTTGAATCCATTAATATGATTTCAAAATTGGTGAGAAAATAGTAAGCACACCCGAATTAATTAAAGGCTGCCATTTGTCAGTATTTATCATAAAGCAAAGGATTGTCATTGATGATGTAGGTGTTGTCTGTGTGGTCTCCTTTATATTTGTATTTAAACTATTGGGTTGGTCTTTCTATGCGAATGGTTACTGAAATCTATGTCCAGACCATCGTTCCAGTTGACGAACAGGTTTCATGTATGAGGCTGGGAATGCCCTCTATAATATATAACGGATGATACCGCTTCCCATTTCGATGTGTTCATATATTGACAATTTTAGTTTAGTAAGCTAAAATATAATAAATTTATAACACAAAATGGTTCAAAGACCCCATTTACAGTCTGTCCATATGATGAAACGTTTTAAAGCTCCAATAGCATTTTTTTAAGTTATATTTTTAAAATGTATTAAAATAAAGCCCAAAAATAGATTGTACCTATAAACAGTCCTACCTTGTTAAAGAATAATCCTATTAATCCTGTAATTCACTATTGCCAGTTGAGAAATTGGCAAAAATATCATTTTCAACTTCAAATTCAAACGTTTGAAGATGGCCGTCCATGGAGAGGAATGGGAAAACAAGGGAGGTAATTGGTTAACTATTTCCTCAATCAATCGGTGTCTGCCCAAAAAATTTTGCCCATGATCGTATAATAGTGAGTTGAAAACCTTTTGAGCAAAAAACATAGAAATAATTATGTTTTGACTTTCTTAGAAAATATGAAATTGGAACTTTAAAAGAATCCAGATTGTCGATCGGGGAATATGGGCCGTTGTCAATGCTGTTGCAATTTAATTTTCTTTCACACCTTTCTTAATGCGACATTGTGGGCGTGAGGGGGCTGGGGCATCCGACGGACATAAAAAAAATTCGAAGCTACCAATACAGTATCTTAATCCCGTAAGCTACTTTCCTCACTTTCTGATATATACTACGATGCAAGTAGATCTCTGGTCATGGTGTTCCATGCATGTCATGGGAATGTTCCAAGTCATATATGTGGTAGATCATACTTCAAAATGTTCTAGGAGGATACCCCCGGCACCTTATACAAAATCGTGGCACTGTCACTTACACTGTATGTTTATCACGACAATTCTATGTGATTTACCAACCGACTGCGCTAATTGGGTCGATTCATTCGTCTCGTTTATTGATAAACTCGATTATCAAACGTCGAATATTAAAACCTAGGCATTGTTTATAGAGCATATTAAGAAGCCCATCCAAAATTTGACGCTTTTTGTATATTGCTAGGGGGTGGGATGGCCTAGTGGTCTAGAGTGCCGCGCTTCGACCTCTAGCTGGCCGGTCACCTCTGGCTTGCGGCTGTGGTTTCGAGCCATGGTGTGAGCGTATGTGGCATGGAGATAGGGGCGCCTTCTCAACCTCGTGGGTTTCCTCTGGGCACCCCGGTTTCCTTCCACTGCTAAAGACCCCTACACGCAAGCGAATTATTAAAATAAAATGAAACCATAAGTTAGTCCCGAAATGACCTAGTTTGTGTTGAGTGGACGTTAAACCCCATTTCTCTCTCTCTCTGTATATTGCTAAGAGCGTGCTATTCACGGGTCTAAATGGGTAGGCACGGTAATATATACAAAATGGACAGTTTTGTCATTCGACTAATATCTCATGTACTTTATGTCATATCAAACAGTTCCTGAGTGTAGGAGTCTAGTTCTACTGGTTTCAGTGGATGAGTAAGAGTTAATGAAGCGAGTTAAAATACAGAACTCCCTGTGTTACTGGCCTTGTCTTTACTTTGTAGTCGACACGACAACCTCAAGTTCTAGCTAGAAAACAACACCTAGGGCAAGATTGTAAATTAGCGTGACAAGGGACGAAAGAAAAAGAATAGAACACAAAAAAACAGCGAATCGGTAATAAACAAATATGGTAGGAAAGTTAATAAGGTTGTATTATGATTGTCATCCATCTTTTTTGTGTGCGTTAATGACGGTTGACACGTTAGCTTGTGTTTCGGGTCTTAATTACATAGGTTTAACGAGCAGGGTATTAACACGAAACCGATAAAAACAACCAGTTTTAATACATAACAATGTAATCAACGAATCCTAAAGCAAAATCCGAACAAGATTTTGTCTTGAACAAGTTAGATTAATCTGTAAACGACACGTTCCTCCTTCTCCCCTGGGATTACCATTAATCCGCCAACCGTAGAAATCACAACCCGGATAATTGATCACTCATAACGGAATATTGAATATTACACTATGCGACATTAACTATTGTTTTTATACATTAATACATTGTTCTGTGGATCGGCAGGTGTCTGGATTGACGGCTATGTTCTTCTTATATTGGTTTCAGATCTTTCAGGTGATTATCCACCCTCTAAACAATCATGTCACAATATGTTCATATCTTATTAAACTTGATAATATTATTCACTTGAGATTTGGCTAAATCTATTTGATATTCCGGACACCCGTTCGACACGCGGCTAGCCAATCCAACAAATACGAGCAAGCAATTAAGACGCTTGTCAAAGTTTTGAAGACATTCATCAAAAGAGAATACCTGAGAAAGAGGAAAGTGGAATATAGCGTGTGGAGAACTTATAATAAGCCAACGCAGTGATTACTTTCTCCCAGCTTTACTATGTTATGTATCAGTAGGAGCAATGTGTGTATACTTTATCAATCATTAACTCGAGAGAAGAAAATATAAAAGCTACTTTCACTACACCTGTGGCAAGAAACACCTTTCTACAAATCTCTTTGATCTTGCTGTGTCAATATATTTGCCGAAGTTTCAATATTTGCAGTGTTTCGTTTTGAATGCATAAATACAAAGTTAATTGCCGATTTGTGAATTTAGTTGCAAAAATAAACTCAAAGGTAGCAAGATTGTTTATATTTTGTTTTTTACCTTTCTTACTAAGGTCTTCCACTTTGCCTCTCGGTCAAACATTACCTTTGATGTTTTCGTACATGATGTTGTCACTTGGCGGTCACCTACATATCACTAGATTTTAAATAACAATAGCATATACTTCTTTTGAATATGTCTAACAATTGTAAGATGTTTTGTATAAATTTGTCAACAGTCGAATTAAGAGATTAGAATAAATTTACATGCGATATGTTGAATTGATAACTCTAGTAACATAAACTTCTTTACCTCTGGGTTCAAACAAAGTTTTTTACTTGGCAGTTAACCACAGCAGGGTTAAAAGACAACTGTCTCGAAACAACGAATGTGGTATTTATTTAATTATCTGATGCATGAGGATATTGCATCTGATGAATGGAGATATTACATCTGATGTCCGGATATATGTCTGATTAATGACGATATATGCAAGTATTTTTAAAACAGTGCGTTAATACAACGCTTAAAGTACAAAAATAAAATGTTCGTATTACATGTTCGATTTTAAAAGATCCAAGAAATTGACCCTGGTCAAAGTTGTCAAAATGGACAAATGTCGCAGGAAAGGATCTAACAAGTATATCTCAATGTTTTAACGGTTTTAATTAAATACAAAGACACATTTTGATATTGGGTATTAAATACAGTTAAATTCGTATATTTTGATTGCCGTCAACTTTGTGTCGCGCTAAAATAAAACCTATAAAATAACAAAGCTTGTTTGTCATTTATACTGTAACTAAAGCTCAAACAATATTAATCTTTTTCTGTCGCTCTAAAAAATGAATTAATTACAACCATTGTTAAAAATAACTTAGATTAATCAAATGTAAACAAATCCTAAAAGATTGAACCATCAATAACATTTTTTATTGTTTCTATTAAAGCCCTTCTCATCGCAACGAAATGAAATTAATCCACAATTTTTATTAGATATTGACGTCATGTCAGCTCTCATGCGTTAGGGCATTGTCTTGCGCTTGCGCACTAGCCACGTGTCCCAGGTTTAATTTCCTCTCTAATCTCCATCTGTTCAATTTACCATCAAAAATGTCGAATTAAGGGTCGCAGGTAGTAAAAATTAGATACAGTTAGCACTAATAGTTAAAATAAACGATGATTGTTTAAAGGGAGCATTAAGTGTCGTCCTAGCAACGAGACGCTAAATGACTGACGTGAATCAAACAATCGTGCAGACGACATTGTCAATGGAAAGAATCAAGTCGCGTGCAAGGTTCTACAAGGTTAATGAAAACGATTTTAATTTTGACAGACTATCATTACGTTTGTTGAATTTGTTTCCGTGGTGTAAATATTCGTTTCGCCTAATTTACAGTTCATGTTTTGTGTTGCTCGAATTTGTACAAATTTAGCGTCGGCAAAACGTTGACACGAAAATAGCTGACAATTACAGTTGTTTTCTCTGTTGAATCGACGTGTAATTAGAATTAAACATTTTTCTCTTCAAATTCGTAACTAAATTACTATTTAGACATTGGCATTTAGTTTACCATATCATTATGGTGCCATTTAATGGCTTTTTCAATCTCTTCTGCAAAACGCATATTAACAAAACAATAGCAAAATTGTCTCGGTTTAGCAATACAGAAATGTTTTATATCTGTAATGAAGCCATTTACAAGCTTTTCTGTGCATTGTGTCGAAATAAATGAAAATCAAATTATTAGGGTTTCACACTGCGTAGCTTGTGTGAAACACTATTGTTTTTGTTAAAATTATTATTCTTATTATTAGGGTTTCACACTGCGAAGCTTGTGTGAAACACTATTGTTTTTGTTAAAATTATTATTCTTATTAGGCTTTCAGACTTTCGTCTGAAAGCCTATTGTGATTACTAAAATTATTATTTATTATTATTATTTTTTTTTTCGCCGGAGCCTATTTCTCAGTGCCTGTAACAGATACCGATCTGGGACCTAATTCTCTATCGGGAAACCATGTGTTGGCTACTTGATAAACTATATTTGAAACTTCTGCGCAGACCGGAAGTGGTCGAATTTCGTGCGGTGTCAAAAAATCAAAAAACGGCCGTAGATTCGGCAATTCTGTACCTATTTTCATACAAATGACATTTTCGGAAACCCTTAGTCTTTTCTCGGACGATAGCAGTTGAAAATTTCGATATTTCGAAACTTCATCGCTGACTTCTTGCGATCGAAAAATGAAAAATTTTGTTTGAGAGACAATTTTTGTTATTTTTCAAAATTTTGAAATTTGACCTACATTTTTGGATACCTGAAGTCCATCCGATTCCAGTAATATAAGTTTCATTCAGAGTTATCGCCCTTTATTTTTCGATTTTTTTTCGAATTTTCTACCCATTTTGCGAGCTCGGGTTTCGTGTTATGGCCGAATTGACGTTTCTGTAATTTCTGAGGCATGAAGCCAAATGACCATTGCAAGGAATAAAGCAATTTCAACAATAATCTGTACACCGGAAGTGGTCGAAATAATGTCCGATATTTTGAAAAAAATGCAAAAAATGGGTATTTTGGGAAAAAACGCGACTTCTCCGTCCGATATCAATGGATTAAACAAATTAGGGTACCATTGGACTGCACTAGTATTGTGCTATCGTATGATACCCAATTTGTACGGATACGACGAGCAGGAAGCAAAATATGGCACGCTGAAAATCAAGTATTTTCTGATTTGGAGCGTTTTTGGACGCCTGTATCTCGAAAACTTAACCGCAACTTTTTTTTTAACTTTCTCTATCGAGAGTCCATTCGATAGTCTTGTGAATTATGCCATCCAATAAGACTTTGAAATGTCTGGAATATGATAAAAAAGGGACTGAAAATCAAAAAAAGTCGAAAAATCGTGAAATTTTGGAAAATGCTCTACTATTTTTTTATTTTAAGAGATTTTCTAAAAAAGGTTGTATATTCAGATAGCTGACCTAATTACGATTCTAATGATGTATAATATGTATGTAGTTATTGAAATTTAATTTTCGATATTTTAATTTTTTTGCATTTTTGGCACTTTTGAACATAGGATTTCTCAGAGGCATTTTATCTGATCAGATAATGTAATATATCATTACAGAGCCCCGTGGCTATTTTAGTGCCCAAACCGGCTATTAAAACTATTCCGACAATAATAACCATACCGGAAGTATTCAAAAAATGAAAAAAAAGGTTAAAACCATTGTCGCAGTTGCGAGAAACTTGATTTCTCCCTTAGGTAATAGCGGACCAAAAGAACTAAAGTGTCGCTGGATAGCCCTATTAATGGACCATCATATGGTATCTAAATAATACGATTTCGATGGTAAGGAAATAAATTATTGTATGCCAAAAATATATTATTTTCCGATTTTTTAACATTCTGGGACGCCCTTTTCTCGAAAACGACGCCGCAGATTTTTCTCAAACTTTTCTTACTCAAAGTCCTATCGGTTGTCTATATAGTGAATCCAAAATGAAATGCATTGAAATAATATAAATGGTCCAAAAATGGCCTCAAACTTTGAAAAAAATTGAAAAATCGTTAAATTTTTGGAAACGCTCTTTAATTTATCTTTTTTTCCAAAACTACTCAATGGATGTTTCTGACACTTCTGGTACAGAAAGTTAATTATCCAAAGAACTTCGTAAAGCTATCACTACAACGATCGTAAAACCGGAAGTAGTCGAAAAAATGTCCGATATTTTGAAAAAAAATAATTTTTTTACGAAAACCTTTTTTATTTATGAATATGTTTTGATGATATTTTACACAGGGTTAAAAATATCATCCTACTTGAGCAGAAATGAGAAAAAAAATTGTCTCGGTAATTTGCGTTAGCCGCCATCGGCTAATTTAGTTTTTCGTACCCAGAAAAATTATTTATTATTCGATTTGTATAAAACAAAGTTCATACGCTCCGTGGTCCCAATTGTAATTTTTTTTGTTACGGTGAAATTTTTCTGTCGGCAACGGAAGTGACGTAATATTAACAAAAACTACAATTTTGATCGTTCAGTACCACTTTTAAAAAGCAAATATTATTTTTTTTCAAAACTGATATAACTAAAAGGATGCACCCTGCAAAGGTGCACAAAATCCTTAGCTCAGATTTTTTAATTTCAATTTCATTTTCGGGCAATTTCGAATAAAATGTAAAATAAAGTGTAAAATTCAGTTATTTACAATTCATTCAGCGTCTTCATATTTTGAAATATTTATTTGTAATTTTCATAAACTCGTAGCAATAATCCAGACGAAGAGAATGTATGCGCAAATTAGTTTGTAATATGAGCAGTTGCCGAGAAATATGCAATTTTGCATGCATCACTTTTCACGTTATTTTGCCTATAAAAGAGTGAATTATTATTCGATTTGCAATATTTTTTTCCATTTGATGCTTAATGCCAATTTGGACTAGGTCAAGCCAATTTTACATTTACACTGTGACCGGAAATGACGTCATTTGGGCAAAAACTGTATTTTTAACTTAAAAAAAAAATATTTTATTCAAATGAGTCTGCCTTATAATATTTTTAAAATTATGATATTTGATTCCCATCAACGAATAGAATTAAGCCATACGACCATACGGATACCACAAAATGGTTTCTAACTTGTACGGTTACAGAGAAATATGCGATCTTTTATAAGTCAATTTTCAAGGTTTTTGGTCTATAAAAGTGTCAATTATTATTCGATTTTTATCATTTTTTTACCATTTGATGCCTTATGCCATTTATGACTTCTATGAACTAAATTAACATTTTCAATATCTCCGAAAGTAATGTAATTTTTGCAAAAAACGTATTTTTAGCCTTCAAAACAAACATTTTTTTGAAGGGATTTATATTTATTATTCGTTTAACTTTATAACGTCTGACTCTAATGGGCAGTAAGATTGAATCAATACCATCATATTGATATCAAGAAAAGGCTTCTAGCATGTTTCCTTGTCGAATAATAGCCAATTTTCCCAGGGTCACTTTTAAGTTTTATACCTTCTTAATTTCAGTTTATGGGTTATAGGTTGATTATTTATTGCCCGATATGTATAAAACAAAGTTTGTATTTTGTATGTTGCGAATTTTCGACTTATTTTTCACCTATAAAAATTTCTTTCGGCACCGGAAGTGACGTAATTTTGCCATAATTTACAATTTTGACCGGTCTTTTCGCCAGCAAATATTACTTTTACATATGATAGAAGGTGTCACTGAAGCAAAACAATTAAAGTATAGTTTGGTAGCTCAATGGATCGGCTATGGTATAATGAACTTCCTGTATGATTCCTGAAAGCCGGTTCAGTGCTGCTTGCAGGTCTAGTTATTATTATTATTCTTCTTTTGTTTTGAGTAGATCTCAGCAACTGCTTGTCGCATCGTTACGATTTCTTCGGTTTTACTGGGAAAGTGGGTGTGACTTAGAGGATAAAGCTATTTTGAACGTTCTGCGACAATGCGAAATGTCCGAAATCACCGAAGTTATCGTTTTTGAAAATATTGTAGTAATTTTAACAATAATCATTGGATTTTAACTTTCGATACATTTTGGCATAGCCTGAGACAGGGCACATAGCTACGCTACTTTCGATTTTTGATTTTCGGCAAATCTTCGAAGATATTAGGCGCCAAATTTCGAAAATTTAAAATTTTACAAAAAACTTTTTTATTTATGAATATTTTTTAGTCGTATTGTGCACAGAATTAAAGAGCCAACTGCCTAGTGCAAAAATGTTAAAAAATTTTGTCTCAGTAATTTTCCTTGGCCGCTATTGGCTAATTCAGTTTTTCAGTCCTAGATTAATTTTTTATTGTTCGATTTGTATAAAACAAAGTTCATATGCTTCGTTGTCTCAATTGTCATTTTTTTTATTACCGGAAGTGTTATCTGTCGGCACCGAAAGTGGCATAATTTTACCAAAAACTACAATTTTGACAGTTAGGTACCATTTTTCGAAAACAAATATTATTTTTTGGAAAAATTATTTGACTCAAAGAGTGTGCCCTTTCAAGGCGCAAAAAATGGCGGAAGCAGTTTTTTTAATTTCGATTTCATTTTCGAGCAAATTCGATTAAATGGCTAAAAATGGTGTAAAATTGACCCATTTACAAGCTATTCAGGCTTTTCAGATTTTAAAATATTTCTTCGTAACTTTTATAAACTTGTAGCTATAATCCATACGGAGAAAATGTATGTTAAAATTAGTTTGTAATATAAGCAGTTACCAAGAAATGGACAGTTCTGTACAAGTCACTGTTTTCGTTATTTTGCCTGTAAAATAGTCAATTATGATTGGATTTTTATAAAAGTGACATCATTTGATTCAAAAAGCATGTAGCGTCATATCAAGTTGATTACAATTTAAAATTGACACCGGAAGTGACGTCATTTTGTCAAAAACTGCATTTTAAACTTTTTAAATCAATGTTTTATTCAACCAAGAATTACTTAATATGTATTAATAATTTTAACTTTTGGTTTAAATTCACATATAAACACAACTCATATGGTCATATACATATCATAAAATTGTTTCTAACTTGTTCGGTTGCCGAGAAATAGACGGTTTTCTACAGGCCACTTTTGAAGGTTTTTGGGCCATAAAAGTGTCAATTATTATTCGATTTTACACCATGTTATACCTAATGCCATTTAGGATTTCATACAAGTAATTTAAGATTTTCATTATCACCGGAAGTAACGTCATTTTGGCAAAAACTGAATATGTTCAAGTGTAACTTGGCACCGAAAGTGACATGTTTAAGAGTAACTTGGCACCAGTGAAACCCGTCATTCCTGCATGCAGGTCTAGTTATTATTATTATTATTATTCAGATTCCAATTTGAATAGATCTCAGCAACTACGTGTCGCATCGTTACGATTTCTTCGGTTTTACTGGGAAAGTGGGTGTGACTTAGAGGATAAAGCTATTTTGAACGTTCTGCGACAATGCGAAATGTCCGAAATCACCGAAGTTATCGTTTTTAAAAATATTGCAGTAATTTTAACAATAATCATTGGATTTTAACTTTCGATACATTTTGGCATAGCCTGAGACAGGGCACATAGCTACGCTACTTTCGATTTTTGATTTTCGGCAAATCTTCGAAGATATTAGGCGCCAAATTTCGAAAATTTAAAATTTTACAAAAAACTTTTTTATTTATAAATATTTTTTAGTCGTGTTGTGCACAGAATTAAAGAGTCGTCTGACTAGCGCAAAAATGTTAAAAAAATTTGTCGCAGTAATTTTCCTTGGCCGCCATTGGCTAATTCACTTTTTCAGTCCTAGATTAAATTTTTATTGTTCGATTTGTATAAAACAAAGTTCATATGCTTCGTTGTATCAATTGTCGTTTTTTTTATTACCGAAAGTGTTATCTGTCGGCACCGGAAGTGGCATAATTTTACCAAAAACTACAATTTTGACAGTTATTTACGATCTTCATAAACAAATATTATTTTTTTGAAAAATTATATGACTCAAAGAGTGTGCCCTTTCAAGGCGCAAAAAATGTAGGAAGCAGTTTTTTTAATTTCGATTTCATTTTCGAGCAAATTCGATTAAGAGGCTAAAAATGGTGTAAAATTGGCCTATTTACAACCTATTCAGGCTTTTCAGATTTTAAAATATTTCTTCGTAACTTTTATAAACTTGTAGCTATAATCCATACGAAGAAAATGTATGTTAAAATTCGTTTGTAATATAAGCAGTTGCCAAGAAATGGGCAGTTCTGCATAAGTCACTGTTTTCGTTATTTTGCCTGTAAAATAGTCAATTATTATTGGATTTTTATAAAAGTGACATCATTTGATTCAAAAAGCACGTAGCGTCATATCAAGTTGATTACAATTTAAAATTGACACCGGAAGTGACATCATTTGGTCAAAAAATGCATTTTACACTTTTTTAAATCAATGTTTTATTCAACCAAGAATAACTTAATATGTATTAATAATTTTAACTTTTGGTTTAAATTCACATATAAACAAAACTCATATGGTCATATAGATATCATAAAATGGTTTCTAACTTGTTCGGTTGCCGAGAAATAGACGGTTTTCTACAGGTCACTTTTGAAGGTTTCGGGGCCATAAAAGGGTCAATTATTATTCGATTTTCATAAACGTCACACCATGTTATACCTAATGCCATTTGGGATTTCATACAAGTAATTTAAGATTTTCATTATCACCGGAAGTAACGTCATTTTGGCAAAAACTGTATTTTTAGCCTCCAAAACAAATATTTTATTCAAATGAGTCTGTTTTGAAATCTTTTTCAAATTATGGTATTTGATGCCAATCAACAAATAGAATGAACCCATACGATCATACAGATACCACAAAATGGTTTCTAACTTGTACGGTTGCCGAGAAATAGCAGATTTTCTACAAGTCACTTTTCAAGTTTTTTGGTCTTTAAAAGTGGCAATTATTATTCGATTTAACGTTTTTATTTATAAATATTATTTAGTCGTGTTGTGCACAGAATTAAAGAGTCATCTGACTAGCGCAAAAATGTTAAAAAAATTTGTCTCAGTAATTTTCCTTGGCCGCCATTGGCTAATTCAGTTTTTCAGTCCTAGATTAATTTTTTATTGTTCGATTTGTATAAAACAAAGTTCATATGCTTCGTTGTCCCAATTGTTATTTTTTTTATTACCAAAAGTGTTATCTAGCAAATTGGATTAAGGGGTGAAAAAAGGCGTAAAATTGACCTATTTACAACCCATTCAGGCTTTTCAGATTTTAAAATTTTTTTACTTAACTTTTATAAACCTGTCACTATAATCCATACGAAGAGAATGTATGTTAAAATTAGTTTCTAATATAAGCAGTTGCCGAGAAATGGGCAGTTTTGCATAAGTCACTGTTTTCGTAATGTTGCCTGTAAAATAGTCAATTATTAATGGATATTCACAAAAGTGACATCATTTGATTCAAAAAGCAAGTGTGCGTCATATCATGTTGATTACTATTTAAAATTGACACCGGAAGTGACGTCATTTAGTCAAAAACTCAATTTTTAACTTTTAAAATCGATCTTTTTTTCAACCAAGAATTATGTCACATGTAATAATAAAATTAACTTTTGGTTTAAATTCACATATTAACAAAACTCATACGGTCAAATAGATATCATAAAATTGTTTCTAACTTGTTCGGTTGTCGAGATATAGGCGATTTTCTGAAAGTCACTTTTGAAGGTTTTTGGCCCATAAAAGTGTCAATTATTATTTGATTTTCATAAAATTTTCACCCTTTGAAGCCTAATGTCATAGACGATGTTATAAAACTGATTTAACGTTTTCATTATCACCGGAAGTAGCGTCATTTTGGCAAAAACTGTATTTTAAGCCTTCAAAACCGATATTTTATTCAAATGAGTCTGATTTGTAATGTTTATACAATTATGATATTTGATTCCAATCAACAAATAGATTAAACCCATACGGTCATATAAATACCAAAAAATGGTTTCTAACTTGTACGGTTGCCGAGAAATAGACGATTTTCTACACGTCACTTTTCAAGGTTTTTGGTCTATAAAAGTGGAAATTATTATTCGATTTACATAAAATTTTCACCATATGATGCCTTATGCCATTTCTGATTTCATAAGACTAAGGGAACATTTACATTATCACCGGAAGTACTGTTATTTTGTCAGGATCAATTACATGTAACAAATGTATAAAATGAAATGATATTGCTGGATTTGTTTGATTCTGTTTCCATTTTATTTGATGTGTGCAATGCTTATGTGGAAACCTGTATATTGGTTTCATTGGTACCGGAAGTGACATATGTTCAAGAGTAACGTGGCACCGAAATTGACACAAGTTCAAGTTCAAAGGTAACATGGCACCAGTGAAACCCGTCATTCCTGCATGCAGGTCTAGTTATTAGGGTTTCACACTGCGTAGCTTGTGTGAAACACTATTGTTTTTGTTAAAATTATTATTCTTATTATTATTCTTATTATTATTCCAATTCCACTTTGACTATATCTCAGCAACTACTTGTCGCATCGTTACGATTTCTTCGGTTTTACTGGGAAAGTGGGTGTGACTTAGAGGATAAAGCTATTTTGAACGTTCTGCGACAATGCGAAATGTCCGAAATCACCGAAGTTATCGTTTTTGAAAATATTGCAGTAATTTTAACAATAATCATTGAATTTTAACTTTCGATACATTTTGGCATAGTCGGAGACAGGGCACATAGCTACGCTTCTTTCGATTTTTGATTTTCGGCATATCTTCGAAGATATTAGGCGCCAAATTTCGAAAATTTAAAATTTTACAAAAAACTTTTTTATTTATGAATATTTTTTAGTCGTGTTGTGCACAGAATTAAAGAGTCATCTGACTAGCGCAAAAATAGTAAAAAAAATTGTCTCAGTAATTTTCCTTGGCCGCCATTGGCTAATTCAGTTTTTCAGTCCCAGATTAATTTTTTATTGTTCGATTTGTATAAAACAAAGTTCATATGCTTCGTTGTCTCAATTGTCATTTTTTTTATTACCGAAAGTGTTATCTGTCGGCACCGGAAGTGGCATAATTTTACCAAAAACTACAATTTTGACAGTTATTTTCTTATATCGAAAACAAATATTATTTTTTGGAAAAATTATTTGACTCAAAGAGTGTGCCCTTTCAAGGCGCAAAAAATGTAGGAAGCAGTTTTTTTAATTTCGATTTCATTTTCGAGCAAATTCGATTAAGAGGCTAAAATGGTGTAAAATTGACCTATTTATAACCTATTCAGGCTTTTCAAATTTTAAAATATTTCTTTGTAACTTTTATAAACTTGTAGCTATCATCCATACGAAGAGAATATGCGTGAAAATTAGTTTGTAATATAAGCAGTTGCCGAGAAATAGGCAATTTTGCATGAGTCACTTTTCACGTAATTTTGGCTGTAAAAGAATCAATTATTATTCGATTTTCAATTTTCTTTCGCCATTGGATGCCTAATGCCATAGTGGTCTATTTCAAACCATTTTACCTCTTACGCCGCCACCGGAAATGACGTCATTTGCTCAAAACTTAAATTTTAGCCTTTAAAAACAATATTTTATTCAAATGAGTCGTACTTGTTATTTTTTTTCAAATTATGATATTTGATTCTATTGATCAAATAGATTGAACCCATACGATCATACAGATACCAAAAAATGGTTTCTAACTTGTACGGTTGCAGAGAAATGGACAATTTTCCCTAAGTCACTTTTCAAGGTTTTTGGTCTATAAAAGTGTCAGTTATTATTCGATTTTCATAAAATTTTCACTATATGATATCTTATGTCATTGATGATTTCATAGAACTAATTTAACATTTTCAGTATCACCAGAAGTAATGTCATTTTGGCAAAAACTGTATTTTTAGCCTTCAAAACAGATATTTTTTTTAAATGAGTCTGATTTGTAATATATTTCAAATTATGATATTTGATCCCAATCAACAAATCGATTAAACCCATACGATCATATAGATACCAAAAAATAATTTTTAACATGTACGGTTGCCGAGAAATAGACGATTTTCTACAAGTCACTTTTCAAGGTTTTTGGTCTATAAAAGTGGCAATTCTTATTCGATCTACATACTATTTTCGCCATATGATGCCTTATGCCATTTCTGATTTCATAAAACTAATTGAACATTTTCATTATCACCGGAAGTAATGAAATTTTTCCAGGATCACTTACAAGTAACATATATATATATATATATATATATAGAATGAATTGATATTGCTGGATTTAGTTGATTCTTCGTCAATTTTATTTGATGTTTACAATGCTTATGTGGAAACCTGGTCGATGGTTTCATTGGTATCGGAAGTGACATATGTTCAGGGGTAACGTGGCACCGAAAGTGACGTGGCACCAGTGAAACCCGTCATTCCTGCATGCAGGTCTAGTTCTATTTATTTTTACCGAACTCCATTTCAGATATGTTTTTGTCCATTTTATTTACAATATATCGGTGAATCAAGTACAAAAACCATTTTATTTAATCCTGTGGTTATATTGCCATTGAAATATTAATTTCAGAGAGGAAAAAAGTTTAATATCGTTTGTAAAATGTTGTCCTTTTTTGTAGTAATAATTGCAAGGACGTTATAAAGTTTTTGTAGAACTAAACAAGGAATTAATTGTTTGGTGGTGCATGAAAATAAATGAAGTATCTATTTTGAATAAAACATTTTACAAAGACCTATCAGTTGTTCTTTGTGGTTGTTATTTTTTATATAAAATTTAAATGGCGTCAGTTTAATTTTCATCAACAGTATCCCTCGTGTCTAATTTAATTTTAAAACATACATCTGATAATATAATTCAACTTTTTTGAGTTAGCATTGATGAGTTATATTTATAAATCAGAATAATAGTCTTTATTTTAATATGTCTTGTAAATTAAATATAAACAAAGTACACAGCAGAATGAAACAAATGGTATAGTTTTTAATATACTGTGCCTGTTTAATTCAATCTTAGAAAAAGAAATAAAAAATCCCAAGAGCATGAACCTCGGCTAGTAAAGTGATCACCATATCGTACAGGTAGATCAACTTTACCTGTATATGGTTACTTATGGGAGGTAACTCTATCTAGTTCGTTGGTCAGGTAAACAAGGATCAATATTCACCTGTCTCAGCTTTTCAATGTTGAGTATATGAACACTAACGTAAAATGAAAGGTAAGGGTCTGTATGTATAATTTTACATTTAAGAAATAGGCGGTTTACAGTTAAATGAATATGTACCCCTGTGTCTAAAAATACTTTAAAACATGTGAACCATTACATACTTGTGAATGTAATTATAGGAAATGAAATGAAATGAGATAATAATAATAACTCCCGGATTTTCTTCACCAACCGGGATATAGGAGGCGGGATCATTATAGTGCTATATAAGTATATGGATTCAAAATAACGGTATGAAAAGAGATTAAAACACGCGTGGAGAAACTTAATACAACCTCAATGAAAGACTCATTATGAAAAGTTATTATTCAGGATTGTCGGAATAAATTATCATGAAAGTCAATGTCGTAATCAAAATACTGTATTTCTACAGATTTTATAACATATTTCTATAAGCGTGAAATTATGAGTGTAGTTCTTTAAGCAATATGGTAATATCCGTAAGTATCGTCCTTAAAGTCCAATGCTAAAAGAAGGATTGAAAATTAATAATTTATAGTTTTACATCGCGTTTAAATCTTTTACTACATACTCATTAGTATACGCCCAGCTTCTAAACGTCACAGCAACATTGAATTGTATAATCACCTTAGTAGTATGTCATCACATACGTTTTCATACACTATATTTTTAAAATAGTTTGGATTAATCTGATATTGATAATGCATAAAGTATAAAGTTGTGCCAGATCTTTTTTCACATTTTTCAATATAATATTTCTTCACTGTGCCTAATTTGAGAACTCTACATGATTTGATTCCTTAAAAACAAATCTAATCTAAAATTCTATCATTTATTAATAGTTTATCTTGAATATGAAGCATTTGACCCTTAAAATAAACGATAATTGAGGGAAATGTCTTAAGAAGATTAGTTTTATCAAAGGTTAATAAAAATAATATTCAATTTAGACATGGTGGACTCCTGGGAACGGTACGTGAAAGGAAAAAGACGTTTAATTTCATCAGTTTTCACGAAACATGAAACCAGTTTTAGAGAAATTATCAAAGTCGAACTTCAATCTACCCATCACTCAAACAGAGTACTGATAACTTTCATATTTACTGACCGACTATAGTCTTGATTGTCAGGAAAAGGGAGAAACTTAATCTTCTCTCAGTGCCAATAGACTGGTTAATCGTTGATGCCTGCGGTCATTAATCACGTGATAAGGTAAACCGTTAATTGATTATGATTGGCCACTTGTGGCAACATGGTCGTCAAAAGAACAATAAAGAGTCTCCTGTCCAATCTTATTATTTCTAATCAAAGAAGAGGACTGAACAACGCGTAATTAACGCGAATCGGGGAGATTTGTAATCTTTGTCTTATCCGAGAACATATGTTGCCTGTATCTCATATTAGTCGAGATCATGTAGGATTTTCTGTTTGTATACCTTGTAGGTCCAACGTTTCGAAACAGTCATAGCACGTGTCAACACTATGTACAAAAGTACTAATATAATCTTTGTTAGCGGCAAGTTAGCGTTCTGATAATAAACAAACTTTGATGAAATGAACAAATTCGAACAATTGAGAAGAATTTCAAATCGTGTCTCAATGTAATAAATATACAACTACTTCGAATCGCACTTGTCCCGAAAAAATCAAAAAAAAATCGAAGTGATTTGGACATACTACAAATCTACCAGAGTATGTATTTCCAGAAGTAACGCGATTAACTATTGGTATTAGCAGGGAAGCAGGTAACTAAAATGCGATGATTATGCTTCATACAAAAAAATCGTTATCTTTTGAAACTGAGATGTTTCTATCGCACACTGAAGTACGTGTTTATTACAAAGGTTTCATGTTGCAGAAGTCTTTAAGATAATCAATGGTTACTTGCAGGGTAAATTTGTTGTTTCATTTCATTAATTAGTCTAATTAATCGGGAAGTTTAGCTTCAAGAAATGGAGAATAATGGTTGATACTGATCAGTGGTAACCTCTGGTGTTGGCCTGTAGTTCCTTGTTCTATGATCGCCATGTTTACTATCGGGAAGATGAAAGTCAAGTTTTTACAAAAGTTTTGATATCACGTGCCGAAATCAAATTAAATCTATTTTCTCGCTTTCTAAGAAATCATAATCAACACCATTTTCATCAATCCCCGTCCCGGCTTGTCAATCTTAGAAATTGGATTCTGGCGGAATCGTCTGGGAGCGTACACATTGAGCAGACGATATGGTCCTAATGAAAGGAAAAAGGGCGCGAAAAGTTAAGAGATTGGTGAAAGGGCGAGTTTTATCAAAGAATAGGAGCTAGGAGCATTTCCCTAAGCACACTTTTCATTTCCGTACGATGTTCTCTAGTCATTCTGACAGCATGTTGACATTTTCGACATTAAATAGACCAAAGGGGCGACATGTGTTTACTTCATTATTGCTGGCTGCCGGTAAAAGAGATACCATGTTCAAATCAAAATGGCCACCATTGAACCAATAGCCCGGATTGACCGGACACGAGTAGACTTTAATTTGACTAAGTGCTTAAAACTCATACATCTTAGACTCGAACAATAGTTTGGCTAGACGTGATGAGTTTGGTTTGGGTTGTAATTGGTTAAATAAAAAATTAAAAACGTAGATTTATATTTTGTTTTTTATTAGTCTGTGGCGAAATTTGTATCACACAATATCACTTCTCGTTTGAGGAGTTCACGGAGCTGACGATCATTTTAGCATTAAAACCACTTGGTTGGTGACTCTGCTGGTAACCTTTGGTCCCGAGGCTAGCTTAAGCACATTAACTTTCTTCCAGCCCCAAACCATCGCTTCTGTTAGTTATATGTGGTAACGGGTGTCGTACGCGATACCGGATCTACGTACTCCTTCTGATCCTAGGTTATCTTCACCACAGCAACCTTCTTCTTCTGAAATACAAGCCCTAACCAAAGGTTTCTATTGAGTTACGTAATGGCGGATGTCGAAGAACTGATACCATTTTTCGTTTGAGAAATTCACATAGCGTAAAACAGTTTGGTGAACTATTGCTGCATTATTTTCACTCGCTTTAATTTTCTCAATATCTTTATGATCATATTTAACAGACTCTTTTAAAAGTTATTAGAAAAATTGTCTACCCACCAGTCACTGTTCCTTTAGCTGATCGATTTATGATATTACATATTGATAATTAAATCGATTATGGCGATCTTATGAAGTAAACATATATTGATTTTCATAATAACGCCAGATTATTAATGAAACTTTAAATAACAGTCATATAATATTTTAGTCTATGAATACATTTATGTTTTTATTCTCCAGAAATTAAAACCGCTTCTGTTTTTCCATTAGTTAAGTCAATGTGACATATTAAAAGTTATTGTTTTGATAGTTCACGTGCAATCGCTTGTCCCGCTAGAACATAATTAAACAAAACAATAGATTTCAAATGTTTTATTGGCATCGTTATTACCGAATGGAAATTACGGACATAGACACGTGTGGCTCAGGTAAAATAACAAAGTTTCAATTAGACAGATTGTATTCATTTCAATTTAACTGGTGAAATAGGGAAGCGCACAAGGTTACCTGTTTCAACCAATTGTAAACACAAAGGTTTGCATACTGGGCTAATCTGAATCAAAAATAATAATTTTATAATCAATATAATTCATGTATGCAATGCTTTATTATTGAATAGCTTCGCATAAAACTCGACTAAATTGAACGCTGTTGTTAAAACATACCTTCCTTAGGCGACACGTGACTAGACATGTCTGCCATGTTTGGAGGGAGGTGAAGTGTTTCAGAGAAGAGCGCCTTAATAGAATTGGGCATTGTTTGGTTAATTACCAGTTCAGCTTGTAATAGTACTTCTATTTTTGTCCTATCTTTTACCACCTTACCTGGAATTGATTTTCTAGCCCAGGTCTTTGATTCCTCTATAATCGGGTTTCCCGACACTTAAAAGCATTATCAAGGTTCTTTCCGGTTGCAGTTCGAGTTCTCGGTTCTAAGAGTAATTTCATTGTTTCGCGCCCATTCTTCGCCTCACCTTTTATCGGTAAAAGACACACAACTTGAAGTAAATTAAATATCCGTCTTTCGATGTGTATAAAGCTGATTTGTTAAACGTAGAAGAGGTCTGACAAGTACTTGTTTACCTGCCATCGATTTAAGATATAATAGATACTTATGGAAACCCAGACAGGGTATAATTTTTGGCGATAAAGTTATCTATAAACGTGAGTAACAAGTAGGTCGCCTCACATAAATGTTCGGTTGCAGTAATTCTCAAGAAACTTTCTTCTTTACCTCTTTCGCATTATGATCCTAGTCGGTACGATGGTTATTGAAATAGTGCAATGGTGCCCAAACTGACGTTAAACGAAACAGTACCTGATGGCATACGCACTTTACGTTTAGGCTCATCGAGCGCAATGGTTTAGTTTTATTTTCTAGTTCGCGAAACATATAAAACGTAGCCCGAGCAACCACCTCAAGTTTCCAATTCGGTAAAATAATCATTAGGAGGAGTCAGTCACCTTGTAACAAAATGGTCGTGTATTCCAAGTCCATACTTATTGTTGAGCTCTTGTGGCTTCGAATAGTTCACTTCTACTGAAACTAAAATGTTACACATCGAAATATTTAAAGCTTTTGTCCAAATTGGGGTTGATAACCACAGAGCGAGAGAGAGAAAAAGAGAGAGATAGAGAGGGATGGAGTTTAACGTCAACTCGACACAAATACCCAGAGCCATGTCTCGGTAGCTACATTGATATACATAACAACGATATTAATAAAACGATTGATGTTCAGGACAGAACAATAATTAGTCAATAATATAGTATCAAATTACATATAGGTTTGGCGAAAATAATAACAATATATTTTGGCAGGAACAATCTGATTAAGTCATTCATTGTATGACGTAGTTGACATCGTCAGTAACATCCCAACACATCATACCTTTCTAGCGCGGGGTCTGCTGATTAGTCCGCCTGGATGACATCGCGCCTGGTACGTTCGTGCATTTTTATGCGCGAACTCTTAGTTTTCCTATTACTGGCACGCGCACGGGCACGATTTCTTTTTCATGTACCAAAATCTGGGTTTTTGCGCGGAGGTACTTTTGAGGTATTAGCCTGAGAAGCATAACATTTGCCACTGTACCTGTGTATCGCTAATTATAAATCGAGTGTGTGAAGACAGTTTATATAGATCACGCAAAAAATTTTCAGTACAGAGTTTATTCCCGTTCTATTTGCCGCTAAGCAAACCAATGGGACTATTTTCTCAACAGTGTATGAAATTATCCATAAGCGATAATATCCTTACACCGAGAGAAATTATCTAGTCTCGGTGAAAAACCATGATCATCTGGTAAAAAATTACTTTTCTATTTTTTGGAACGAAAAACAGTGTTTTTAAAAACAAACGAACCTGCCGCACATGAGGAAGTCATTATACTAATAATAACAGACGAGAACTCTTTTTGGGCACAGGCTTTCTTACTGAGTAGTAAATCGTCCACAAACAATCATGAAGGAACTATATAGGAAGACTAGCGACGACTGTAGACAGTAAGTAGGTTATACACTATACTTTTAAGTCGAGATTACTCGCTTTGAGTCGAGATTACCAGCTTTCAGGTCACCGATAACCAATTATGTCAGAAATACCATACTGACATTCGGTTTTTTCAAGTTGTACGCGAACTAACAATCGGCGCCCTAACTGTCTTCGTCAGCTACTTTCAGTTTCACAATGGCGTACGACATTCGGGTTTTCGACGCCCTAGCTGTTTCGTCAGCTATTTTCAGTTGCTGGCGTACGGCCAGTGCCGGTGGGAAAAGACAACATTAAAATCAGAAACCCAGTTGTTGACACCCATTAAATCACTCCTGTCTAACAAATCATAAAGCTGTGGTGTTACGGTAGCGGCATAGTATTTCACCGTAACACCACAGCCACTCTAACCATTCATAATACATTTAACTATCACTCCCTACACATTTCCCCTCGACCTACTTTCCCAAACGCCAACAACACATCTCATACATCCAGTTCACTGATTAACCCTTGTACCACGTCTACTGGATTGGCGTAAGGTGTTAATCCAAGTATTGTATGGGCTGGGCGGGTGGGTGGTGTTGCGTTGAATTCGTTTTATAGCGTATGTCAAAGCTGTCTGATTAGATTATTTAACACAAATGTGAAACTAGTACTGGAAAGTATTGGCAAAACCTGGAATGAGGTAAAAAAAAAACCCAGCCCAAAATAGAGTGAATTGGAGGAAGACTGTAGCAGCCCTATGTTCCACAAGGAAGGAAAAGGACTAACAAACTAAAGGTTTTAGCTTTTTACACCTTAATCTTTAATAAGAATGTTTACGTAGATATCTATACTCATTGACTTTTAGCAAATAAATAATAAGCGACGGATCGTTAGTTCAATAATGTACACCCATTGCCGCCCCACAGCTAATTTGGACAGCGGGAGCAAAAATCATTAACATATTTTCAAACATAGACAAGGAGTTCAATATACGACTAAATTAAGAACAAAAAATTTCACTAATTATAGTCCCAGTAGAGAAAAATTATTGGAATTTCTTTTGGCCTAAACAGGCCTCCGTACTTAGAAAAAAAATCTCTCTTAATTAAAGACTAAGATTTCATCGTCTCAGAGCTCGACTTGTCGACTCTTCAATCAAGATGAGATTTTTAGAATAGTTTTACCTGCTTGTTGAGTTGAGGAGTCTTTCAAGTAAAGTGGTTTATTGTAGGTATACGTTGGTAGCGGCTACTCGTGTTTATAGAAGCATTAGCCTGCAGCTCTCCGCTACTCGATTTTATTCCATCAATATTTGGTTGTTTTAATTAACTCAGGTGTGTAGTAGAAATGAATCACTTTCTATTGTAAAAAATAAGAATTAATTAAATCGGCTACCGGTTATTGAGTAAGATTTAAACAATACACTTTTACCGTCAACATTGGAAACGAATCTATAATATACGCAATTACACAATGAAGGAAGTGCGCAAATGTTTCTTCGAATGTGTGTAGATGGTGCATTATTGGTCATCGAAATTATTATAATCTCTGGCAATGACAACGTAAACTGCACTGCTAATGGTCATAAATAAATCAAACTTATTGAACTTTGACAAGTGCCCGTTTCTTGTGCCATGTTTATGCTAATTTCTTATGCACCAGTAATGAATTGATGTCTTAGAGGTGCAATATGACCGTCTGTAACATGGGGGCCATCTTGAATCTGACGCACAAATGGAAGAACTACTTTGACCGGTTTCCCAAAGAGACTCTTTCCTAATGTGATTTTAAATGGTTACAGTTATTCTAACAAGATCGGATTCCCTGATTAAACTCGAGACATCTCGACAGATTTAAAATGTGTGAAAACAGAAGTCAAATTGTCTAAGTCTAAGAACCTAACCCCACAACAAAACCCTTAACATATGCGCCGAGAAGCCACTAGAGGTCGCTAGGGGAGTATCACGTGACGTTATAACCTCAGCAACAAATTGACAAAGGCATAATGCTTGCCACATGTTATTAGCATTGCAAAACAAACGGGCAAATAAGAGAAATATCAATTTCAGTGATTAGAATTTAAATCTTGCCACATTTAAGACATTAGTAACAAAAATGGAGAATATTTGTTGCACCATTAAGGATGTGTGACACACCCTTATGATTAATCCATAGTTGTTGTTTGAATTTTTTGTTGTTTTTTTTAATAATCGATAAAGAAACATTTCTAAATCAACCCTTGTGTATTTTTTATCTCCTACGCATCTTCTTCCAACATTGTTCTTTACATTTTTAAAATTTGCTAACAAGTACAACATTAGTAATTAATTAAATGTTGCAATGAATGTCGTACGGTTAACAAGTGTTATATTACATATCGTTTCCTATTTTAATATCAATTACAATAGAATGTCATCCATTATTAATTTTTATTAGTTTGTGATAAATGTTGCACAAAACAACAATTAAACGCTGTATTATTTGTGTAAAATGAAGCGTTAAGATAAGATCTTGATGGGTTAGATAGTTGATTTTATCGAATCACCTGCAAAAACTATCAGTGATCGATGGCAGATAATTTTCATGGCATACTTTAACCCTTTTATAATGATGTTATGTTTTAACAAAGGCTGTTTATTTTCGGTGACGAATATCGCCAGTATCAGACAAAACGTTAACATTACGGTTCGTGTCAATACAATTTGATATTAGTTAGCAAATGCACGCGAAGATGCTCGCCCGACCGTTAAATGGCCCTTACTATATGAGAGGGAAGGTAAACAGTAATTATCAATGGTTAAATGAAAATAGACGACGTTATCGCAAATCACAACTACGGAACCCCATTAATAGCAGAATCTCGGACATTGTAATTGTTTGTCGCAAAAAGCACATGACGCGAAGACGGTATAAATGCTTCAAAATGTAGTGTCAGGTTCTACAATTTCTATCGAAACTATCAATCAATTTGGCCATAGCAATCAAGTGGTGTCGTGCGTAGGCAGGCTATCATGATTATCTTTGCTCCAGCACCTGTTCTCATTTTGTTTCTGTAATCTAACATACAGTAGTTAACAATTTACCTTAGTAAATGTATATAAAATGCCCACTGTTTTGACCAAGGCACCCGTGAATTATGATTAATTAAACGCTTTGCTTCAGACACCCAATGACGTACACCGATTTCTGCATTAAACCAGATATTATTTATAAATAGATGATATTAATGCATTTTCGAACATCTGAAGGTGCTTTTCAGTCTATAATTATTCCTCGGAGTAGTCTGTTTGATATTGGACCAAATATTCAAAATTCCAACAAAGACAGTCCTACGTCGTGTTCACAGGCATCGGTATGTAACTCAGCGAATTCTGTTGTCAAGATCTGAAAATTATATTTACCAAATCTCATTAATAATTGTAATGGAATAGAGAGAGAAATGGGGTTTAACGTCCAGTCGACACAAACTAGGTTACTTCGAGACAACATATGGTTTAATTTAATTTCAATAATTTGCGTAGAGGGTTTAGCAGTGGGATAAAACCGGAGGACCCGGAGAAAACTCACGAGGTTGGACAAGCGACCCTATTCCTTGTCACGTATAACCTTGGTGTAATGGAATAGCGGACCAGGATGATTGTATAGTAATAAATATAACACGTCGTGTTTTTATTAGATATAATTTACTAAAAGTAGTGTTTATTTAAAATAAGAGTATGCTTTTCTTTAATGTTAAACAGGCAATTTTCTTTAACATTAGGCTTTTTGATAAATTCTGAAAATAATCACATTTGTTTAGTGAAGTGTTGTACTCCATGATGGGGATCACGGTGTCCAAGTGGGTAGGACGCTGTCTCCTTAGCCTGGAGTGACAAGGACAGCTGTCTAGTCGTTCGTATGGGACGAAAAACCGAGGTCCCGTGTACACATTGGCGTACACGTAAAAGATCCCTTGGCAGTTGAAATTCGATATAAGAGTAGACCGCTGCCTGGGCAAAATTCCCCTCATAGCACATAGGAGCAGAACAGTAGGACGTTAAACTCATTTCATTTCATTTCATTTCTGTACTCCACGATGAAGCAATACCCAAAATGTTACCTCACCGAGTTTCCGTAGAGAATAAAAAAGTTATTTAGCACCTAACGCGTGCAAGGGAGTAATAATTGTAAGGTAGGATTTACGTGACACTGAAATAAAATGTTTAACAGAATGTTAACAGGAGAAAATTACACAAATAAACTGATACAATCATCTTGTCAATATCGGCTCTCGCATGCTGTAGTTACCATATGACCATAGAAATATTTTCTTCGTCTCTTGGTAAATTTCAAAATGCTTGGCATAAACTTTTGTTATATCTAGCTGTGATAATAAATGGAGGGTGCGTATTTTTCAACAATCGTTATTGAAACGTAATTTTATCGGTCAGGAGGACAGGCTTTAAATGCCACCTTTTAATAACCGACTACATATTACAATATCTTGCTTTATAGTTATAACATTATGTTAGATCAGAAAGTAAATCCATTATGTAGTTTGGGACAAGTATTATGTTATATTGAAAACAACTGTACATTGTTCCATACTTACCAAAAATTTGTATTTATCTATGCTAAAATTACACGTTAATAGTGTAACAAACTGATTTTCAAATGATAAAGTAGATAAATCTATACATGTACCATCAAGAAAAATCAGGTAATTCTGAACGACACCTTTTCAAACCTGGGGACGTCGGCGAAATGTTTCGGTTGTTATGGTCCTGCCACCGAGATCGAACACCAATCCATCAATCACGTGTCAAATCAATCACTGAATATTTAAAATGTCATAAATCATAAATATATCATAGTTGATCATAATATATACCAGTCTCGTGCCGGTAGATATATATTGACAATAATGCATCCATCACTAAAAGCCATAAGGCGCCAATATAATTTGTCGCCCCGACAGTAAATTGCACTAATCAACAACTGGTACCTTGAACTTAAGAATACTCTTCAGCTTTTATTAATTAACCTATATTAACAATTACTTACTAGTATACATAGCTAGGTATAAGATACGTATATAGTTGTACAGGTGTCCATTCGGAAAGGTTGTCGCCCAAGGTGGGACAATGTTATTTTGTTACGAGTAACAACCAGTGACTGACCTTTTTCTACTGGGACAGAGCAGCGTTCACTAATTGACATTCTTTTACTACCGGAAGTTATTTGAGCTTAGAATTAATTGTGTATCCTGTATCCAGGTTTCGTCTAAGATATCGACATTTTAACTCATAGATTATAGTTGACTTTACGATATGAAATAATTGTATATGTGTTAGTGTGGATTGAAAATGGCGAGAAATTAATGCGACTGGCAATAGATTAATTTTTAAAGACCGTTTCATTTTTATTAATGCGTCATTGGATCATTGGCACATATCGCCATCACACCCAACATCGTGCTAGCATTTTACCGATATGAATGGAATGAAACTAGTTGGATAAACGATAGCTTTAACACCAAACGAACGATCTTAAAGTGCACCTGTAGAAATTTAGTAAGCCCCATCGATAGTCTACAAATTAAGAACATATATTTTGTGATAGAAATACATTAATAAAAATGATAAATTGTTCTTTGTCCCTATATTTACCTGTCGTTAACTCCGATAATAATAGCATTTGATTGGAGCACACCGTGGCAATTACACGCTCTGCTTAACCAATGAAATCAATCGTCTCGTGTTTCACAAATTAATAATTCGGTGATGATTTACGCTTTTTTATTCGATAATTTAACAAGAGATAATAATGACATCATGGACGGGTCAATAACTAAAACCGGTTTGAATTACCTGAAATCGTTACCTGGTTTAGGTTTTGTATTGATGTAGAACTGTATTTTTTGACAAGTTTTGTCCCGCAGGTGGCGACGACGTAAATCAGAAACCCACCACGTTAATAGCATATTGTATTTCCAGCCCTTTTCTTCTTCCTCTCTTTAAGTTATTAATCAAAACCAATTATTGTCAATTAAGAAGCGTGCCTTTGATGTCCTATCATGGTGTTCTAATTATAACTACACGATGCCATGTTTTACACATGTTCTGTAGACCGATTTCTCCAATCCGAAAAAATTCTGAAAAAAACAAAAAGATTCCTGAGACACAATCAATAGTTTGTCTCCAAATATTTTATTTGTAATATTTTCATGCCCGTTTCTTCATAGAACTAAATAACATGTGATTAAAAGATATTAGAGACAATTGAATTCTATTAAAGATGGGAGTCAGTTTCATTTAAAGAGAAATGAACAAGTAAAAAGGCGACAGTTTGTCCAGAAATGATCTCAATTTGCTGAATAATCACATTCGTAGATTACAAAATGTGTTAGCATTGTGGGTACCATATAAACGGAACTCAGATCTTATAATTTCTAGACAATACATGTAAATGTTTTTTACACACCCGCATACGCCGTTCGTATATTCACACATTCTATGAACATGTTGAATTTTTTATAGGTTGTTTAGCTCATTGAAGAAAAAAATATACTCCAGCTGGATCTGAACCTGGATGAAATACAGACACCTTCATCTCTTATACATCTGGAGTTACGCCTCTTAATTAAAAAAAACATTGTGAACCATCTAGACAGTAACTTCCATTTTGAACAAATCCATGGTTTACCAAAAGATTACTAACTAGATTGCAAATAGATGTAACATTTAGTGGGGGGATATCATTAAAATCACTTATCAACGCCCATGGGAGAACAAAAATACCAACAGTGGACCCAAAGGGTATAGTTTACCAGATCCAATGCGATTGCAAATCCATTTACATAGGCGAAACATGCCGTCCATTATCAGTGAGACTCAAAGAACACAAAGCAGCAACTAGACGTATGGAACCAAACAATCTGCAGTAGCCGAACATATTATAAACAATCCTACCCATAACATAGAATGGGACAACACCAATGTGCTTACCAAAAATATTAAAGTATGGAAGAAAAGAGTTTTGTGGGAAGCATTAGAAATCCGAAGACAAAAACCAAAAATGAATAAAGACAATGGGAGAGCTATTTCTAATGTATGGAATGAATTATTATGTTAAGCAAGTTATTATCTATCATTGGAACTATTTATAAGTATTATTCATCAGGATAACCATAATTATCAATTATCAGTGAAGTAAAATTAAAATAATTTTTTATCAGTGGAGTGGAACTATAATTTATCATTCGTATCAGTGGAGTGGAACTTAAAAATTTTATTTATCAGTGGAACTATTATTTATCAGTGCTACTATAACTTATTTATTTGTTTTAGTGGAACTATAATTAAGAATTCTTTCTATATAATAATATGGTAAATATATGAGCAAGGTGGGGTGGGTTCAACCTAACTAATTATGCATAGTGGCTTCAGTCCCCACTTTTAACACCTTACATTGAAGAGAAATGATAAAGCCATATTCAAAGGGAAATGTTTGTTGTTATAAGTCTTAATTAATGTTATGTTTTTATTAGGGTTTCACACTGCGTAGCTTGTGTGAAACACTATTGTTTTTGTTAAAATTCTTCTTATTATTATTCTTATTATTATTATTTTTTTTTCCAATTTGCTTATATCTCAGGAACTGCTTGTCGGATCGATGCAATGTCTTGATTTTTACTGCGAAAGTGGGTGTGACTTAGAGATTAAAGCTATTTCCGGCATTCTGCGACAATGCGAAATGTCCGAAATCACCGAAGTTGTCGTTTTTTGAAATATTGCCGTAATACTAACAACAATTGTTGGATTTTATCGTTTGATAGTTTTTGACATAGCCAGAGACATGGCACATAGCTACGGGTCTTTAGATTTTTAAATTTCGCCGAATCTTCGGAAAAATAAGGCGCCAAATTTTGACAAAAAACTTTTTTATTAATGAATATTTTTCAATGACCTTTTATCAAGGGTTAAAGGGTCATCTGATTTGGGCAAAAATGTGAACATTTTTTTTCTGGATAATTTTCGTTGGTCGCTATTAGCTAATTCAGTTTATCGGTTCTATATAAATTATTTATTGTCCGATTTGTATAAAACAAAGTTTATATGCTCCATGGTCCAAAATGTCATGTTTTTTGTTACCGGCAAAGTTTCCTTTCGGCACCGTAAGTGACGTAAATTTAGCAAAAACTACAATTTTAACAGTTCGGTACCACTTTTTGAAAGCAAAAATTATTTTTTTCAAATCTAATATGACTGAAAAGATGTGCCATATAAAGGCGCACAAAACATCGGGCTCAGTTTTTTTAATTTCGATTTCGTTTTCGGGCAATTTGGATTAAAGGGCGACAAAAAGTGTCAAAATAAGCTATTTACAACTCATCCAGCGTCTTCATATTAAAAAATATATCTTCGTAACATTCATAATCTCGTAGCAATAACCCATACGAAGAGAATGTATGTGAAAATTAATTTGTAATATGCGCAGTTGCCGAGAAAAAGTCAATTTTGCATGAGTCACTTTTCAGGTTATTTTGGCTGTAAAAGAATCAATTATTATGTTATTTTCAATTTTCTTTCACCATTGGATGCCTAATGCCATACTGGACAAGGCCAAACTATTCTACCCCATATGCTGCCACCGGAAATGACGTCATTTGCTCAAAACTTAATTTTTAGCATTAAAAAACAATATTTTATTCAAATGGGTCGTACTTGTTATTTTTTTCAAATTATGATATTTGATTCTATTCATCAAATAGAATGAACCCATACGATCATACAGATATCACAAAACGGTTTCTAACTTGTACGGTTGCAGAGAAATGGGCGATTTTCCACAAGTCACTTTTCGAGGATTTTGGTCTATAAAAGTGTCAGTTATTATTCGATTTTCATAAAATTTTCACCATATGATATCTTATGTCATTTATGATTTCATAGAACTAATCTAACATTTTCAGTATCACCGGAAGTAATTATATTTTGGCAAAAACTGTATTTTTAGCCTTCAAAACAGATATTTTTTTTTCAAATGAGTCTGATTTGTAATATATTTAAAATTATGATATTTAGTTCGCATCAACTAATAGAATGAACCCGTGCGATCATTCAGATACCACAAAATGGTTTCTCACTTGTATGGTTGCAGAGAAATAGACGATTTTCTTTTCAAGGTTTGGGGTCTATAAAAGTGGCAATTCTTATTCGATTTACATAAAATTTTCACCATGTGATTATTATTTCTGATTTTAAGAAACTAATTTAATATTTTCATTATCGCTGGAAGTACTGTGATATGGTCAGGATCACTTACATGTAACACACGTATAAAATGGGTTGGTTCAACAGAAAATATTATTTTTTTAAAAACTTGATATAACAAAAAGAGTGTGCCCTTCAAAGGCGCAAAAAACTGTGAGCTCAGTTTTTTTTAATTTCGATTTCATTTTCGAGCAAGTTCGATTAAAAGTTGAAAAAGGTGTAAAATTGACCTATTTACAACCCATTCAGACTTTTCAGATTTTACAATATTTCTAAGTAACTTTTATAAACTTGTATCTTTAATCCATACACAGAAAATGTATGTTAAAATTAGTTTCTAATAGAAGCAGTTGCCGAGAAATAGGCAGTTTTGCATAAGTCACTGTTTTCGTAATTTTGCCTGTAAAATAGTCAATTATTAATGGATATTCACAAAAGTGATATCATTTGATTCAAAGGGCAAGTGTACGCCATATCATGTTGATTACTATTTAAAATTGACACCGGAAGTGGCGTCATTTAGTCAAAATCTGCGTTTTTAACTTTTAAAATCGATATTTTTTTCAACCAAAAATTATGTCATATGTAATAATAAAATTAACTTTTGGTTTAAATTCACATATTAACAAAACTCATACGGTCATACAGATATCATAAAATTGTTTTTAACTTGTTCGGTTGCCGAGATATAGGCGGTTTTCTACAAGTCACTTTTGAAGGTTTTTGGCCCGTAAATGTGTCAATTATTATTCGATTTTCATAAAATTTTCATCATTTGATGCCTAACGTCATAGACGATATTATAAACTTAATTTAACATTTTAGTAACACCGGAAGTAATGTCATTTTGGCAAAAACTGTATTTTTAGCCTTCAAAACATATATTTTATTCAAATGAGTCTGTTTTGAAATCTTTTTCAAATTATGATATTTGATGCCAATCAACAAAGAGAATGAACCCATACGATCATACAGATACCACAAAATGGTTTCTAACTTGTACGGTTGCAGAGAAATAGCCGATTTTCTACAAGTCACTTTTCAAGTTTTTTGGTCAATAAAAGTGGCCATTATTATTCGATTTACATAAAATTTTCACTATATGATATATTATACCATTTCTGATTTCATGAAACTAATTGAACATGTTCATTATCACCGGAAGTACTGTAATTTTATCAGGATCAATTACATGTTACAAATGTATAAAATGAATTGATATTGCTGGATTTTTGTTGATTCTGTTTCCCTTTTATTTGATGTTTGCAATGTTTATGTGGAAATCTGTTTATCGGTGCCATTGGTTCAAGGGCAACATGGGAGCGAAAGTGACATAAGTTTAAAGTTAACGTGGCACCAGTGAAACCCGTCATTCCTGCATGCAGGTCTAGTTGTTAAATTGTATTTACTCATGGATGTACTATAAATGTAGAGTTGTTATTCATTATTGACTTTTTTAATAAATAAAGGGAAGAACTTCCCACTAAACCCAATCCATGGCTTAAAGCCAAATAGAAAGATTGCAAAATCATATTCTAAAAAACAGGAATCAGCTTCGGCTCTCCTATGTCTTGTCTTCGATATCACTTATGTGGAAGCAGACGTTAAACACTAAGTAGTAGTAGTAGTAGTAGTCATTATTGATCATTGCTTGATAAAGGTACCTGTAAGAGTATTGAAACGTTGCATGTAATAAACCAAGAAGTAGTAAATCCATAAAGTTGTGTTATTATGAATATTATACCTCTACTTCTAAATGTCATTCAAGGAACTTCCATTTTGTTCTTTTAAATTTTAATTGCTTTTTGTTTATCTTATTGAAATAAATTATTCCTTTGTTTCTGAAGCTGTAGCTGCTGGTGGGTATATATGTCGTTGTCTGGCAACCTACAGCAATCGATTTAGATCCATGTACACTACTTTTAAAAGTCGAGGGGAATATTTCGCAATGTAACATGGTAAATGGCAAGAGATCTCTTAACAAATGGAACAAAATCGCATTTTACAAATGAAGAGGGCGGGAGTTGAAAAAAAGAGAAAACAAACTGGGTTTTAACGTCCACTCAACACAAACTATGTCATTTCGGGACTAAAATGTCTCGATTTTATTTTAATAATTCGCTTGCTCGTAGGGTCAGTAACAGTGGGGAGGAACCGGGGAGTTGGAAAAAGGGGAAAATCACGAATATAATTTCTGAGTGTCATTTACAATTGGAGCACAATAAATAGGCAAAACAATTCAATTGGAATACAATCACTGGCTTATTACACACATAGCACGATTTTTTTACACGCGTTTTCAAGCATAATTGTTGTTTTTTTGTTTTAAAATTCGCAAATCATTAGGATTAACAAATAAATATGTGACGATAATCTCTCGACTATATTTATCATGGTCATGATTAAAGTCTGGTTAGGAAATATTCTTTTCAACTGAATAAAGTAACTTCGAGTGTACAGTCCCAGTTGTTTAAATGTAAATAGTGATAATAATACAAGCCATGAATAAGGACGAGTAAATTCCAAATAAAGAAAGGGATCACGATGACTAAGTTGCTAAGACGCTGGCTCGCTAACCTGAAGGTCGGGTGTTCGAACCCTGCTTTGGTCGAAAAAATTCTACCGAATTTCCGGCGTGGTTTCCCCTTGTCAGTGATTCAAGACAGAGGGTCTGACAGCTGTCTAGACGCCCCCGTGTACACATAAGCTTGCATGTAAATGATCCCTTGGCAGTTGGAATTCGATATAAGAATAGGCCGTACTGCCCCTGCCCGGGCATAATTTGCCTCATAACACTTAGTATGGTGTATGCCCGTCTTCATTAGCCCAGTTCGGAGCAGAAGAGTACGTTAAACCCCAGGACGTTAAACCTCATTTCATACTAAACTTATATCTCGTATGTTTATCTTATTTTGTTCAAGGATTTATTAAGGCCTTTCCCGTCTTAGGACCAATGTACATAACAAGCTTTTAGTTGACAACGTATTCTCACGGTGTCTCAACAATAAAAAACCATCTCATTCATTTAACTGTCATTAGGACTGCCATGTCGCCCGTCATAAGCTTGGTGAAAAAATGACATCTTGACCAAAACTGATCACTTGGAGTAAAAATAAGACATTATTGGGACAAGTTAGTATTTTGTAGGTGGACAATAACGGTGAAAACTGATCAGTTTTATTTTAACATAGCGCCTGTCAATCTGACACATGAACAACAAATTCAATGATTACTCCCTCTTTTCTATTAAGTTTGAGTAACATAATCTAGCCCAGAGTCATACAAAGCTAAGATTGTAAGATTAAACTTATCCAACCAATATAGACTGCCTTTTGGGGATGTGGTAGAATCCGAAGACCTGTAATAGTCCTAACAGAATTACGTTTTGGAAACTTCCAGATATAACTAATCGACAGAACTCCCGAGTTGAGATTATTCTAAATACAACATATTAAGAAAACAAATAATAATGGGCACTTTAAGAAATGCCATTTGTTAAATAAATAACCGAAATTAGACGGTCTAATATCGTCCCCGTCTTCAATGGTCCAGTCGGTGCAGAAAAGTAAGACGTTAAACCCCATTTCATTTCTAATATCGCCCTTTCTATAAGGTATAAGGTAAAGAGCATCAAATCATATACTGGTCACCATGCGGTTCGTGTGATACCAAGTACGTTCAGTTTTAAATAAAATTCTAATAATCGAATCATTTAGCAATAAGGACTGTTTGAAGTAGATTACGATACAGGAAAAGCTGGCCCTTTTTGTATTAAAATGATATTATTTATTATATATTTAGAAACAACGCTGTTCCATTATTCGTATCGTCTCGTATTTAAATTAAGATCTGCATCTGGATGTATGAGTTATTCTTTTTTTAGTGATATATATGTCGTCAATTGCATACGACTTTTACGTTCACTGAATGTGTATTAAAGCTCATTCATGATAACCTAAAATGTTATTTAAGCCGTGTTTGGTATCAGGACTGTGGGAATATATCTCTTCGAATAAAAGAACATTACAAACGCATTACTTCTTTTGTTCCCTGTTTACCTTGCGTATTAAATGGGGGGATTTTTATTAAGTTTATGTGACAATAGTCGTTGAAGTGCCCGGATAAAAGCTGTTTATCAATAAATTGACTTAATAATGTAACAATAATAGCATATAAATATAGGTAAATAAATATATATAATTCAACCATTTACTACAAAAAAGTATATAATTCAAAGTAAATACATTTAATGCAGTACAATAGGTGATAAACTTCACCCCCTTAATCCCATTATAACATAAGTAGCGTATCATTATAATAAGTATATTAAACGTGTTAATCTTAATAAAGGGGGTCAATTATGATTTATTAAGCCCAGTGAACAGGTGCTTTGATTATACTATATTAACTATATCAATATGATTATTAACTAGAAATCGCACGTATTGATTCATAAATTAAAAGGCAGAGGGCACTCACTTGAAATCCATATCTTAAAGAATATGAACTAGCTGACGTTCGATTCTTTTGTAGCCATTGTACGGTGAGATCAAAGACATAATTTCACCTATGATTGACAGTATATTTTCTATGATTATTATTTTTTTTTCTTAATAATATGAACACGTGGCCATCATTCCTATGGATTATCTCTAACAGTACCATGTGATTTAGTTATGGATCACTGGCAATCTATATCTATTTCAATAACTTTCCGCAGATAATAATTTTTCTAGTTATTTCACAAGATAAAATTGATATAAAGGTAATTTACAATCAGTATAGTTAGCAGATATTTAGCCTTTCTATATTTCAAATGGTACCACACTCCAAATTGTAAAACTAGAAACGACAGTTTTGGGAGAATTTATTTGGTTTAAGTATACATTAGACATGTAAAACTAGTCTACTGACTCGCCCAAGATTTCCGGCGTTGATCAGTCAAGATAGCTATTAACACCTATGCTAAAGGCGCTCACCTGTTGAGTCAATAGTGTCTACCTTGCAGACAGGCACAAAAACGAGGGATAACTCTGGAAATTATCATTGAAAATGGTTGAAAATAGGCGGGGGCGTAACTCAAGAGATGATTATTGAAAACAGAGTTCTTTGTTTCATGAAACAGACACCAATTGCAAACTAAAATATCGGATGACCCAGATAAAGCGAGTATTAAATACAGTCAAATCGTTAACGTTTCACTCCAAATTGTAGGTCCATCGCTCAATAGTGTTAATATATAGGTAGGGTTGTTTATTTTAAAAAAAAGAAAAAAGAATAGTGTACTCGTTTTTCTGGGCCACCCGATAAAGGTTATTCTGGAAAATTGGAGGGACAGAAATAATGGACGGACAGAGAGGGGTGACGACAATGTAATCCAAGCATTTAAACTGATCATATATTAGTCTCACATTTGCCCAATGATTCTGGTGAGATGCCACTTCAATATTACAATTTCAGTAAAAGTTCTTTAAGAAATATTCTTTGAAAAACAGAATATGAACTAATTTAGAAAGAATCACAAAGTAAAAATCTTTGTTCTATGATATATTTGGTTACAATCATTATTTTTATTCGATCCTTAAAGTAAATGCCTGATGCTTGTTTTTGTCTAAATAAGATTAACCAAATTATCAAAGTCGTCATTATTTTCTCAAAGTATTTTATTACTGAAAGTTTATCTACGTCCGTTCAAAAAAATATATCCTTCGCAACTGTTATGACTGACTGGTGTCCTATTAGTTTTACAAAGCAATCTCAAAACATTTTTCACAGCTGATTTGGTTGAAGAATCGTTTTTACCCGAGATAAATCTCTTGTAATAAACTGGTTAAACTTTTTCATTTTTACATTTACATTCAACAGCTGAATTAAACATTTTCGATGACGTTAATTTGGATCACATTCAAACGTTTTTATTTTCAAAAGTAGAAAAGACTTCGGATTTGGGATTCAAACCAGTTTTATTAGATTACTCAAATTTTCTCAATAACTGGTTTTTGTATATATACAAAGATTGTTAAATTAATATTTATTTTTTGCTTTTTGTCAAAGGTCAGTGGATAAATTTTATATATACGACCCCCAGGTGCAAGCATAGAAATTTGATTTTCTATCATTTTCCACACCTGTGAAAAAACAAACATTGTAAAGAAATGCTTTCTTATTTCTAACTTGTAAATCCGCTTTCATTGAAAAAAAGTTTGTTGAATTATTTCAGGGCGAGTAGATCGCGATCCAATAATCCGGAGTCTTATGAAGAAGTAATGTTAATACAAATTTGAGGAGCACAATAACAGAATGTATACAACTTGGGGACATATTCAACAATTGAAATAACGGTTTGTGATAAGAAGATAAGTAATAAAAATAAATTAGACCAATATTTGTTTACATAGATAAAAAGAAAGAAGAACATATCTAACTACCTTGTTTATATACGCTTATTTGTGATTTTGAATTAATGTGACTTTTGCACCCAGTGACTTTTATTCTGGGGATTTGCCAACCAAATCCAATGTTGTATTAATGTTTGTCAAGACATGCTCCGAAAGTGAAATTTTGCCTTAACAAGCACGACCTTCCATGTGCATATGAAAAACAGTAAAATTAAACGCTTAACTATCCACTTCTTAACGCATAACGACCCATTGTCTATTATAGCTCGGTCAAAGATAAAGTAGTTTATTAATTTTATCGCTTAAAAAAGACGTTAAAAATATAACTGCCATGATTGGAATCAACCAGACGCCACTCTCATAATTTAATGATATATAATTTATTTTAGAACGTTTAAGCCACTTATCTTAAATCCCACGAAACTAAATCCTTTATTAAACTATTCCCGCCAACGGCCATTTTCGTCTAGCATTTCCGGTTGACACGTGACATATTTGCATGGCATCCATTAGAATGACCCACGTGTCACGTGCTGATGAAAGGTGCACAAGGTCGGAATCTTTGATCTGAAATGTGAAAAGGAGGGTATTTTGTTCTTTGACTATGAAACGCTTAATTGACCCCAGTAAAGGCTTATTTGTTTAAGGGCAGCAATTCAATGTTGAAATAAAAACAAATTTAGGTGTACAGTCCCGTTTATTTTCTTAAATAAAAACGCTTCCTGCCTTAATCAGGTAGTGAAAAGCTATTCGAAGAAACCTTACATCGTGTAAAAGGATATTTATGGAAGATAATATATTAATAAATGAAAATAATCCAACTTTTAGTGACCACCAAATCCACGTTTCAAATGGGATGTATTTTATTTATTATAATAAATGTACACGAAGTGCAGTGGTATAGGGTAAGTATTTTTTTTAAAAAAAAAACCTAAATAAAAGTCCATCCACAGATATCAACAATTGACATCTAAGTCACACAACTTTCATATTTATTACATTTTCTTTTCTGTAGTGTCAAATCAATTCCATAAGCAAGGAGCAGGAATATTGCGAGCCGGGTTCTGAACGAGAATTAATTTCAAACTTCAACCATTTAATCAGTTTTCAATCAAAGTCGACCCAGGATTGAAATAAATACCCTTCAGATTGTCAAGATGTTTGTTTGGAACTTGAAGAGCTAGGGAATTAATATAAGACCTGCAGGAATCGCCAGTTTATTAAGAGTCTAGAGTTTAATACCAGTTTACAAGTGCCCTAATATAAGGTGTCATGTCGCGAAGAGAGGAAACAAGTTTTATTCTCAGCTAATTTCATCTCAATTTTATTTTCATTCCCAGTTAATCATCTCGTTTCTCGAATCTGTGTCCTGGTTTCCTTCTTCAGTTTCTTGTGGCAAACCATTTCACAAGCTTTTAACTCTGTTGGCAGAAAAATAATATTTCTCTTTGAAATTATAAAAATCTTTTCAAACAGTTTAATAAGATGCGGACTGCGTCCTTGGACAGCACAGAAAAAAACATTTTAAACGATTCTGTGAACAATTGTTTGAAAACCGCATCTCTAAACAGATCACATAACATTTAAGACACCGAAGGATGGGTAATGCAATATTGCTAACTTAGGTTCGGAATATGTGGTATCGATTGTCACTGTCGTATTATCGTTATCTATAAGGGGAGCTAATTTTGGTAACTTTTATTGGATGCTTTTCATAGCCTCAATATGATTCACACAGCTTTGGTAGCACAAAACATGCAAGAAATGAAGATTACTTTGGCTTGAGATTATTCCACAGTTAATCAACATTAGTAGCGTATACAAATTTTTGTAATCCCTTGTTTTCAATAGGGGGGGGGGGGTGGATGGCCGAATGGTTAGCGTGCGTGCGCTGTATCATACAACCTGACATCGAGTCAGTCAACTGTCGTGGTTTCGAATCCCCAGTTGTACGTGGCAAGGATCAGGATCGCCTGTCCAGTCTCGTGGGTTTACTCCGGGTACCCCGGTTTCCTACCACTGCTAAAAGACCCTTACGCTCACGCGAATTATTGAAATAAAATTAGACCATATGGTAGCCCCGAAATTACATCGGTTGTGTCGAGTGGACGTTAAACCCCATTTCTCTCTCTCTTGTTTTGAATAAGTTAATAAAGTACACTTTTCTTAAAAAAAAAAAAAAAAAACACACACATGCAGATTAAAACAAAAAATAACCCCGAAATCCCCGCTTTGGTAAACAAACATTGTATCCCAAGCTATTTGGGCTGATGTCACAGCTCTCTGTATACACTACCGATTGCCAATTTGGATTTCAGGTCGCTTCAGTTGACTCATCAGAATTTTGATTTCAATGAATTTCCTATTCATTAGAATCGGTTCAATATCTGGCTATAGAGTGGTTAGGGTTTAATTTCCTCGGGGTGTAAACATCAGAACCATGGTTGACGAGAAGATATTGACCCGAGAACGCCTCAAAAGATCGGCCCTGTTCTCTTTATTAACCCATGTGTTGACCAAACTAATATGACGATTAAATAACACACCACTTGCCTGCCTAATCAACCATACTGAATGTATTCGTTGTGTCGTCTCAAATTATAGCGATGGAAATGGCACTGAATAGCTGTTGTGAATAGTGCTCACACAGAGGTGTGGCAACTTCCGCGTTTCTTACAAATCTTGTATTTATTAACGTTTCGATTGCAAATGTTGGACGTTGACAATTGCTGTTAGCGATCATTACTCTTTGTCGACACTTTTGAATGACCATTAGAAAAATTAATGCTTGAAATTCGGTTTCTAAATGGACTCGATGGTGAAAGGGCTTGGAAGTTCAATGAAGAATCAAAATTGCAGATGGTTAGAATGGGATAGGATAATAAATAAATGTTTCAGCTGTCTTGCACTTTGAAAAGTAAGTTTGTCAGGCCAACTCGATTCTTACCCAATTTGAGTTTGACAGAATTGAGTCCTTTACCCCTTGGGCTTGATGACGGGGGGTGGGGTGTCTGGCAAGGGGCAACGTATGAAAAACCGGGGCCCCATGTACACATTGGCGTACGCATTTAAGCTAAATTGACAGTTGGCATTCGAAATATAATTTGTCCTCATATCATATCATTGGCCTTCGGAGCAGAACAGTGGATCTTAAACCCCATTTCAGTGTTCGGCTTGTTCATGGGTATTGAAAATGGTATCGCTATAAAGCACTTCAACCCCTGGCAGAAGAGTCGGGTAGACAACCATATCTCAATCAATATGGACAGAAGGCGATAACTCAATATATGGACTAGAAAGAATACGACATAAACATTCATATACGTTCTGTTTGATTTGAAGTGTCGAATTTAATCGAATACCACTCTTTTATGTTTAGGCTGATACACATTTATGTATTTTCAGTATTACTATAAATCATACTTTCCCGTAAAACCGTTACTAGATCAATGGTATTTTATGTTGAACATCAACCCATTAATGTATTACATTTATTTTATTGTATGGCTTATCGCAGATTTTCAATGTTATGTATCTGAAGGTTCGTTTAGTAAAATGTTCAAGCATTACAAACCCTGCAAAAATAAATGTCATACAAGCCCAATAAATATAATAAAACATGTTCTACAATTATTTCACTTAGAAACATTTGTAGGAATCAAAGGTGAAATGAGCGTTTTACTTTACCCTACCAACCCGGCTAAAGAAGTAATGCAATTTTGCCCCGATAGATGCCCTCCGACAGGGGATCTTTGACGTGCCACCAATGTTATAAACGGGATTGCTTGAACGTCCGAACTGAACGACCATGGTCACGCTTTTCTTGTTAGATCCCCGTCGTCTTCTCCGTCTTGCAACAACGACAATCGGAAATCAGAATAGAGAACCCCGATTATCTTTCTCGGGTTAAAAAAGGATACAAATCAACACCATAGTTCCCGAGTCACCATATCTCCGAAGGACAAGTATTTTCAACTAAATATCATTGTAGGTGATACTGATATCATACAGTACATTTTCTGGAGTCCAGACATTTGTCTGTATATCTAAATTAAAAACATAGATATTTAAAAATGTCACCAATAAATTATGTCACACGCCATAACATGTAGAGATGAGGATTTCCAGATATCAACTAAAACCGACAGGCTTTAAACTTTCAAAGTTGTTGTCATTGTACAAGTAAAACTGTTAATTCTCTGTGAAGTATTTTATCATTCCATTAATGACACGTGGCATTAATGCTGTGCGCAGTACGTCACTTCCGGCATGTTCTAAACTAATTTAATATAAGGTTTACGATTTCTACCTACTGACGACGTTGACAAAGACGTACGACTGAACGAATATTATTTCATATTTTACATAATTATGATTTATTGATCACGTGATGTGGACTACACGTGTGTATGATGGGCTGCCACTCAGATTTTATTATGTTATCTGGAGAGAAATGTTTGACAATACTCGCCTCAAGAGGGCGCCAAATGAAAAAGTACTCCATTACATCGATTTGATGTTGGCACTAGATACTGGCTACCTGTGGAGAAAGTGGCATCGCCGGTAAATGCACTTCAGTTTCATTGTAAATGAAGTCGATGCTCTCAAAAAGTATCGGCATATAGCTTCAGCAGCATGTCAGAATAGTTTATATAGTTCAAGACCATACACAATCAAAAGTACTTTTATTCAATAAAATAAGACCTTTCACAGTAGCTTCTATTGATTTTACACCGCCATCATTGTCTGTCTGAAAGTAATAATAATTGTGCTATTTGTTTCCATTTTTATTCTCAATTCTTAGGTGTGCTTAACTACATTGTAAGAATAGAATATAAATGGTCTAACCTCATTGCTAACTGATACAATATATGTTGTGCTAATAATTACTGCTTCTTAGAATTTGCATCATTCGGAATAGAGTATTTTTATTCCGTTTTCTAGCTGAGTTATTTTTTGTGCAGAGAGTTTTGGCATAAATATTGTTTATCGTATCCATATACAGAACAGGAAACATCCAGATATAATTCGCAAACTGCGGGAATGTCTACCAACACTTCTGATATTTTTCACTTCAGTGGCATGCACATTACTCTTAGCTAAGGAGTGATATATCCATATAATCTATTCCACCATAAACGGTTTTTAAGTGTTTTGGGTGGTAATTTTATTACATATGCTCGCTTAAAGACTCTAAATTGGTAATGATTTAATTTAAAACCAATTAACATACATTAGAAAATTACACCGGTAACCGTATGCTGAAACTACATATATTGATGTCGCTTTTAATTGCTACACGAGTTTTGCTTTCATTTAACCCATGTATATTTTACTTATTACATAGACCCTCTTCACGTAGTTATTAAAAACTAGCAATAACTTTCTGTTTTTCATTTTACATCATCCGGTCCAGTCTGTTATCTCTACGCTCTTATCTGTCGCGTGTCTACTCATATATTTAACAGCTATTAACATGCAATGTATCTGATTAACATGATGCTGCCAATACTTAATTCCATGTTGAAGCTAAGTATTCTTCAAATCTAAATAATTTCTCTCTCTACTCAATAATTATCACATAATTGAGAAAATGTGCCGACAAAATTCGAAATTATCTTCTAACAGCTATGGCGTATATGCCAGAACACGTGATCAGTAATTTAGTGCGGAGCTATATAACTGGAACGGAAATTACGTAAATTGATCTGGCGGCGCCAAGAGGTACCATTACGAGCAGAATGCAGCAGTTGACAAAAGGTTTTAATGTAAATACGTCTGAAAGTATAAAAAATGGTCGCCATATTTATCTGGAAATCTATGTAACCCTGTCTTTATCAGAATTCCATCCCTTGCCAATTATATGTTATTAATGACACGTGGCTTTATTCCAACGTGAGGTAAATGTATTTAGTTGTACCAGAAGCTGTAGTTATCACGCTAGTAGTTTTTGATTAATGGTCCTTGTAATGACAACTTGTTATGACAATAATTATTCATGTTATATCGGTAATCTAAAAATGTCGATCGCTATTAATATTGGACCTACAAACGGTTTGCAATGAGAGAGAGAGAGAGAGAGGCAGACAGAGTAGGGTAGCATTTTATATGAATTACATGTATTCCTTTTTCGCGATGGATCTTAAACTGTAGGAAAACACACAGGTGATCCTACTCATTCTCACACATAGAACCGTTCTGGATTAGCATAGATAATCAGCTTTATTACAAGGGCATTAAAAACAGTTCCTCCCTTACTATGTAGAATAGAAAATAAAGGCGGGTTTTGAATTATCCAAAAGTGGTCGCCATTAAAAGGTTTTTGATTTTATATGTTGAATATATCAGGGCCCTGTTTCACGAAATTTTAACTTAAGATAAAATCCAATTTTAGTAGATACTTCAATTTTGATTGGCTAAGCACTAAAATCAATCTAATATTATCCAATCAAATTACTAAAATTGGGATCTTATCTTAGTTAAAATTTCGTGAAATAGGCCCCTGGTATTTAATTCCGAACTATATACCACCCTGATATCTTGACACTGGTGATTAGATACAAAATCTTTACTGTACTATTGTGAAAAATCTATCTAATATAATTATGTCGGAAAAATCTGCCTTTCCAATGTGAGGGATTGTTGCGTTTTCATTTATACATGTATATAGTCGAGGTGAGGGTCCCAAGTGTACTTTCTTTCTCTAGATACACCTAATGACTACCCACCTTTCACTATCCACTTCATCAATCTGATTAAAACAGATCCTATTTCGTTTCGTTATATATACTTCAAAATCTCGTTTTGGTTGTCTTTACTACACTAGGATCTGGAGGAGTTGTTATATAATAGGCGTTCTTATTGATGCGAGGAATTAGCCAATGAAACGGCCTGTTACGGCAACTTCTTGGGAATTCCAGGGACAATACGGGACGCTAGAACATACCAACATAATAAAAATATATATCCATTAAGACGTGTGATATACATGTTTATGGAATGATAACCCATAAGCTAATGCTTTAAAACACTTCTAAGAGAATAGTTATTATAACAATCAGTTTTACTTTACGATTAAGTCAATAGAACATAACAGAATAGAAATAAAGCCAGTAAGGCGTGTAATATGCATGTTTATGGAATGATAACCCATACGTTAATAATGCTTTGAAACACTTCTAAGAGAACAGTTATTATGATAATCAGTTTTACTCTACGATAAAGTCAATGGAAATTATCTTTACTTTTCATAAGATATCTTTTAAGCTCTTTATTGACAAGACTATCACTCATAAAGCTCGAAAAGGCAAAATCATCCTGAAAGGATGTCATTTATTTAGGACCAAACGCCAACCACATTCGTCAGAAGTGACGTTCTGGCAGTTTGTTTGATCTGAGGTTAATTCAGGGAGAAAATCTGAGCAACTAATTTTGCCTTTCGTGACATGGTGTGCCACCAGAGGTCGTCAATGTTTACTAAGATGCCGACATCTTTATTACTAATAGTTCATTTAGAATGAAAGCACGTGCACTTGAGCCTAGACATTTTGTCAAGTGTTTTATTTGCAGGAGTAACGGCACGTTAAGTGCAGCAGCTCATTCTTCCATATTAACGGGCTCCAAATGAGTCGAGCACGAGCCAAGAAATTGGCAACATATAGCTTCATTCAAATTATGGTTTCTTTTTAATTAAGTAAAATTTGACGGGCGTGTGGCTTTGACCCACTGATGATTAGCTAACAGCTGGAATATTCAAGAACTGATGAAGGCGTCACAAATATGTCACTTAACTTTTATTAGCGCGCCAGGGATCGGGGTCATAAAGCTAGTCTTATTTGACAAATGTTTCGAATTCTGGACTTCCGGAATAACAGTCTGGACCTTTTGACCCAACTTCCTTGAATTGCCTTTGATTTTCCATATTAAAAAAAGACTCACGCGATTAAAAAAAGCAAAATGAAATGGATTTAAAAGAGGTAAAGGGGTTAATGATATATAAAAATGTTATCAATGTTAAGTAAAATTACGTGTATTTATTAGCTTAGTTTAACCCTTTTCGGAATTTAATCACTGGGTCTTAATTGCTGTATGTCGTTATGTAATGAAATTGGGTTTAACGTCTTATTTTACTGCACCAACCGGGATAATGAAGACAGACATTACGCTATATAGTGTGCTATGAGACATTTTATTCCCGGACAGCAATTGGGTTACAGTTGTCATGCACGCCAGCGTGTACACGGGTTTTCATCCCACTCGAACAACAGGAAGTTTTTTTTGTAATGCAAAGCGAAAAAAAGGGCTGACTTGAGTTGTGTTTCATTTTATAAACACACTTTCTGTTTATTGTACAAATAATTAATACTGACATGTGACCATTACAAACAAGTCTGATGTTTGACTAGTATAGTTAGTATTCAGTAATATTTGTAATTGGCCCTTAACGCCACAATTTATGCCGTAAATAGGTCGCTACATGTGTCGAATCGGTGATGCTAAATGTCGTAAACATCTTAGTATATGTCGTTATTGTTTGAGTCAATGTCCAAGGTGAGTGTATTGACGGGGGGTTAATGGAATCTTCATGTATGTGGCTATACACCACACATATAATCTTGTCTACTTTATCTAATTAGATATATTTAGCTGTAGCGATGGTCTGGATGATACATCCATTTCTATTGATTTTATAAGGGATGCACCCACCCACATGTATCCACGAGCTGGTAAGGAATTTTACACCTTTGTTCTCGGCATGATTATACCACATTTTAGTGTAGAAAATGATATTTATCTTGCCACAAAAACGAAGATGTTGAATAAGGTGGACTGCATTCAAAGATGGTTAATTAGCATGGTCTTTTCACTTGCTTAAATCCATGTACTAGTTTTGTATAGCAAGATAATTCATGTATCATCTATGGAATCAATGGGAAGACACCATTTCTTCAAGACTAGTAACAGTGAATCGAAGTAGGCATTATGATTGTGACTGCATATTCCTAGCCTAATTCATCATAGAATATAATTAGGCACTCAAAACTACTTAGCATTCTATATGCAATAACAAGAAATCATTCAAAGTGTGTTTTTCAAGTTGACGTTTAATACCAATTAATTTCAATCCATTCATAACAAATTATTTCGCACTTTATTTGCAAAAGAATATACAATCGCGATATGCATTTATATTCTATGCAAAGTTCTGTTGCCATGGTAATAAAAGCCATGTGCTGACAATAATGTATGGATTATTTCTCCACTAGTGTTAACAACTAAACAAGCGATCGGAATAATTTACCTCCATTAAACGTTTTACCCGCCATTATCGTCCATTCTTTTCCGACTGCACCCAGTTCCTGTTTCGCGCCATTTATTTGTGGTTGGTTTCAGGTTTCATATTTATTGGCGCGAATTATCACCAGGAAGAGACACGGTCATCCGGTCTTCAATGAATTTCCTGATTAATTTCTGGGCCCTGATAATCGAAGATTACAGATCGATTGAAACTAACTGGTGACTGAATCGATCAAACAAATTAGATTAAATCAAAGATGGCGGGCGTCGACAAAAACGGTCTAACGAGACTGGCAATTAGAGGGGTTGATTTTAATGGATTCTGTTGGCCTTTTAAATAAAGCGTGTGGAATGTTATAACCCAGTAATAATTCATTATTCTCGTACACGGTGTTAGTAATGTAGTTTCCATGTCCACAATTCTCCTAGAATCTGTAGAACAGATAGATCATAATAATAGAAACAGTCAACAAAATCTTAACCTTTTCTGCCTGACATTACCTCCAGACGAGTTAAACCCCTCAATGAAATATTCTTCCGCCCTCCAGACCACTCGTATCATCTATATTTAAATATCTTTCCGCTCTTTACAGCACTTTGTATTCAGTTCCAAAGGCCGACATAATTATTTTGTAAAGTAAATTTGATATGTTTAATTAGCTAACTGCTATAGGCCGAAGTGCTTATTGTAGGTAATTGATTACAGAGTGACATATATTAACGCCAATTTCATCCAATTCCACAGACCTCTTAACACCAATAATCCATTTAGCAGCTGAACTGAACGTGACTTAATATCATGTAACATGTTTTATTCGTTATTCAAGGGGGACAATCAACGCGCAGGCATAAAACATATCAATTTTTACCGGAAATCTATGTAAATTTAAGTGAGAGTGGATAAAACAGAACATGAACAAGACATATTAGTTCATTAAAATCGTCTAGCGAGAGAAATCAATATACATCATTGGTGTCTTATCACTTGAAATAATATAAAATCATATGCTATGTCATTTCGGTCTATCTTATGTGTGTTTTCTCCAGGTTCTTTCGTTTATTCCCACTGTTAAAGACCCCTTCGCGCAAGAAAATTATTGAAATAAAACTGATACGTATGTTCGTGCCGAAATGACCTAGTTTGTGTCGAGTGGACGTTAAACCACATCTTGTAACTTCCAACCTACACAAACCAGGTCATTTCTGGACTAACATATTGTTCAAATTTATTTCGATAATTCGCTTGCGCGTAGGGGCCTCTAGCAGTGGGAGGAAACCAGAGGACCCGAAGAAACCCAGGAGGTTAAACAGGCGACTCGACTCCTTATTACTTACGAGAGAGGAGGGGGGGGGGTAACTTTAATCCGACACAAACTAGGTCATTTCTGGACATCAGGGGGGGGGGGGGAAACCGGACAACCTGGAGAAAACCCAGGAGGTTGGACAAGCGACCCTACGTACAAGAGGGGAATGGAAAGCACGTTACTTTACTCAATATCAGATCATATGGTTTCACGCGCAGGCGTTAAACAACTAGACCACCCCACCCCACTATCAACAATAAAAGGCTCATACGGCAATATTTGTAACAGAACACTGTGCAGAAATGAAATAATGCTTCCGAAAGCATGACACAATGTTGAATCATCTATTATCAGTGTATCAAGATACTATAATTATACAATAACTTTTTCTGGCTGGACACGATAGACTTATCTTGTATGCTAAAATATAACATGGCAGTTGACGCCGTTTTCATGTGCTACTCTTTAATCACTGGGGCAGAAAAACAGTATACCCAACAGGAAATGTAGTCAAGGACAGCAGGGCGGTTGTAAACAGTAGCATAATGTATATTTCAACTTGTAATATAAACTTGTTGGCGGTAGCTAGAAGTATATATTATGCATGTACTGTACATGTCAGACCGTATCTTCTTCTCTTTTTTACTTGATACATCATTCTAAACTACCAAGGTCTAAAAGCTGTAACTCGTCCAACAGCTTGCAAGCACTAAGTAACCTTCTGAACTATCTTGCTACTAAAGATTATTCATATACACTTAAATATTTGACCTAATTTTGGTAATCAGTGTAAAATTAATTATGCTTAAACAAAAATGATCTTTGCTAATTACCTACGTAGCCTTTCTCCTTCACCTGGGCGGAGTTTCACTTTGTACCTTATTATATATTATCATGTTGGTAAAAGAATGCCGATCTCAAAATGCCACAAACAAGCAGTTATTCCAAGTGTCGGTTGCATTTCCAGATGCAATCTTGATCGTTTTATCTATCATATTATCATCGTATTTATACATTTTAAGACGTGATTTCCACTGTCAGTGATGCAAGACGGAGGGCTTGACATCGAGAACGATCTAGTCGTTCGGATGGACGAATTCCAAGGTCCCGTGTACACATGGGCATGCATGTTAAAGATCCCTTAGCCGTTGGAACGCGATATAAGAGTAGGCCGTAGCACACTGTATGGCGTATGTCCGTCTTTATTAGCCCAGTTTAGGAGCGAACAGTTGGACGTTAAACCCCATTTCATTTATATATTTTGACCTCACGCGTTTTACTGGCTGAATATTATTTGCTTATATCTATAACTTGCATGAACTATATATATCTACTAGTATGAATAAAACATTGTGATCTGAAATGAAGCTTTGAAAATAAAATGAAAGCTATCTACACGAAATGATTCGTTAAAAAAAGAGAGTTATTCGAAGTGTCTGTTGTAAATCCGATCTTTTTTCCCACCATAGTATTGTTGTGGATGTGTTTTATTTCTAACACGATTTATCGGATGCCTTGTTTTTACTAATAACCACAACAGGTATGGCCATGATGAATACCTTATGACAGTTTGCTACAGCAAATATAAAATAGTGATCTTAACTAAGCGTTGAAAATGATAGATATTAAACCATCTAATATGCTGTTAATTTCTATCTTTTTTTTCAAATTAGTAAATCTTTTCAAATGGACATGACAGAGAAAATCTGATATTGTCGGTAGGTAAAGATTTTAGGCGACAAAGGTTTCTGTTCTTGCGATTAGGTGATTTATTGGTCTGCACTGATTGGATTACAGGTGAAAATAAAATAAGGAACTGAAGGTTTAAAGAGACAGATTACACGACAGGTATGAAATCAGGTTTCACCTGGCCAAAAATGTTGTTAAAGAAGTCGTTACCACATCAAAGATATTTTGGTAAACCTATACCTTCCGTCATGAATTCAGTTTCAACGAATGGCGGCAGAGAAAAAAGACTTTTGGGGCTATTTAGATAGCTGTTTTCTTTTCTTGACTATCCTCTTCAGTAACATAACTAAACTGGTATCTAGTTTCACAAAAACAACTTCTTCGCTTTCTTTTGTCTGTTCTCGGGAAGATAAAAACTGACTTTTATTAACCGTCAGAAAATGACAGAGGTTGTGGAAGTTATCTGGAGGGGAATTAGGGTTGTGGTAGTCGCTATTATCATGAATGGCTTATAGATGAGGAAACCCTAGTCACGGATCCTCGCGACTGACATAATATATTATATCACGGATAGAATTAAAGTTTATAGAGTGCTAATGCAGATAAGCTCTCATAGTTTCCATGTGATTTATGCATTTTGCGCTGGGAGGTGGCCAAATTTTCTCTCTCAACTTTTTTTCTAGCTAATTCATACTTGAACGATAACAAGAAGACATACATTATGTCATTATATAAAAGACTTGCAGGAACCGACAGACTGGATATAAAATAGATGTTGGAAAATTAAAGGTTACATTTTATGAGTATATTTAACAAGAATAGTAACCTAATTAGATATGTATTCTCTTCAATTAGATTATTACTGAGGAAAGAATGTTCAAGATACACCGTCCCGCGTACGACACTAGCATTAAGAAAGGAATATGCAGTAAATATAGGAATATAAACTAATACATATTACCTAATATGGTGGAACCTTTAGTCCAGGTTTTAGATTTTACAAAACCTATGTAACTTGTATTTTTATATTGAAAGTTTGATGAAGAAGGAAATACATATTACCTAATATGGTGGAACCTTTAGTCCAGGTTTTAGATTTTACAAAACCTATGTAACTTGTATTTTTATATTGAAAGTTTGATGAAGAAGGAAATACATTTATAAGAAACAGGTAGACACGTCCAATATGGTACTTCTTTAATTATTGATGTAAAACATTTCCCGCCTTTTAGTCGTTCAGTTTGTCTACAAGTGTGGTAACACCATCTTTGTGTATTTGCAAATGAGAAGAACTATAGAAAGTCAACCAGCGAATGATCATGTTTTAATTTAGGTGAAAACAGTTGTACACAGAAGGTAGAATTAAAGTGTATTGTAGTCTGGCATTGCTGCTTAATATAATGATAAAAACTACAAACAATTAGAACTTCTAATTAACTTGTTAGCGAAAGAGAAGTCCCCTTCAAACCGCTCTTTACCGATTGTTGACAAGTGACAGAAAAATAAAAGCGTTTTGATAATCAAATAATGTAAACAATAGTCTTATTGATGTACACCAGTCACACAACAATTATATCGTGCCCTATTCTCACGATGTGGCTTGTCTTAATTCTACAGGCGATTCAATTCGCTTTTTATACAAAGACTCAATTTTCACTTTCTCTCACGTCCCATGCTGCCATATTCTATAGGCAGCGTATCGATTAAACATAATCCGGGTTCTGACTACTGAGACTAAAGCGACCTCTATTGTGACTGAAGCGACCCCTATTGTTTAATTTGATGGTTGATATTCATGGTGTAATGATTTCTACTTTTGCTGCTTTTTCTAAGCCCCATAATGAAGTAGGGGAATTAGACGGGAGACGACCTTCTAATGAAGTAACAGATTAAGAGGAGTTTTTTTCCCCTTGATTTGCGTGTCGCTGTTTTTTCCACGTCGAACGATAAAACAAGTGTCATTGTATCATATTATCGCATTGAGTCAATTAGCCAGGTTTTAAAGCCAGTAAGAAGCTTATTGAAGAAATTCTATCACGCGTTAACAGATGTTATTCCTCAGTAATATCGCAGAATTAAATTGATCTAGACTTTAGACACGGTTATTCTTTCAAACACTTGTTTCTGGTATCTCGCAGGAATTAGATTTGCCCACAAGTCACGACTGTATAATTGGCCAGAAAATCTATAATATTTTAGAACAAGGTACAAATATTTGAAATATGAACCAACGCTATTAAGGATTTCATTTAAAGAATTTATTCAAGACACAATTTCGCCTTTTCAACCAACAATATACATGTACTTGATTATAAGTAGCCCTTTTCACAAGTTACAAACTGCAAAAGTCAATAAAGATTTTCGTCTATGAAATGCAGCTGTACCCCGATCCACTACGGAATTTTCATCTTGGTAAATATAGTATTTGGTAACTGACCAATGTGAAAGACACAATTGGCTCCATCTGTAGACGCAAATATTTGTATGTAGACAGTTATCAATTCCATAAAATATATATCAGGACATCATATATACCGTTTTCAATGTTGTCCGAGATCAAAGATATCTCAGTCTTCTAAATCTGAGACAGCGACACGATGTCCTTGAAATACGTTGAAAATGGTCTTCTCGGGGGTTACTCTATATTTCTATGATCTCATTTCCAGGTCAATTCATTCTATGTTTGAAACCATAGTGGCGAGAATCTTATTTAAAGCGGGGTAAGGTAAATGAAGTGAGGAATAGATTTTTTCCCTGCAGAGATCAATGTTCTATTTTGCGTTTTGAAGATCTCTGTTGATCGATGTTATGGCAGAAGGGGCATGTTCTAATCGATTTTAATCAAATCCTCGATTTTAATCATAGAATAAAATCGTTTCGGAATCGATATTATCAGACTCAATGTATTGTTTATGAATATTTTACTTTTTAATATATGAAATTATGAATTTCTAAAAATACATTTTGTTGCTTGATTTTTTATCTGTTTACACGTCTTCCCTTTTACCACATCATATGGTAGACTGAGAAAACATGCTACAATGAATATAATTATGCAATGGGCACACAAAAGAAGAATATATTAAAGACATCTTGCACGCAAAATTTTTTTGACACAATAAGTGTTGATATTTATGGTCAGTATGTAATAGGAGATCTTGCCGGTTGAGAGAGATAGAGAGAGAGAGAGAGAGAGAGAGAGAAGTGGGGGCTTTTATAAGGTGCATGTCACCAATTTGCTTTCTAATTAAGATAAATCCTAAGGTCTATGGAAACAAATGAGAGTTTTACAACACGTTATGCCATGTGCACGTTCTCTGGTCAAATGAATTATGTGGCAACGAATGCAATGTTCCGGAAAGTTTTACGATTATAAATTATAACTTGAGCAATATAATTTAATTCGGATATAAAGATATGATTACATTCTTCAGTTTGAAATAGTTCATTTGCCACCGTCTGACGGAACAGGACCGAAACTGGAGGGGGTAGCATCAATATTCCTAATTTCATAAATGAAGCAATAAAGAAAAGGGATGGATGCAATGTTAAAATGTAATTGGTTGTTTTATATAAAACTCTACCTTAAAGTGTATATTGGGACTAACATGTGGTTATATTTAGGATTGACATTGCATAGGAGCAGCCGCCCCCCCCCCCCCACACACACACACACGGAAAAAATACCCTGGAAACTTTAGGCAATTTGGGATTTGTTGAATCATGAGGGCAATGGTTTGTGCTTTGGTTAAGATACCAATATATTATTTTTTTGTTCATTTCACGATGTACCTGGAAACCCCATTATAACCCAGGAGTATTTGTTTTAACATTAAGTGAACTGAAGATAGCCATACATCGGACAACAAACCAAGAAAAATAGCCAGTATCATTATACATGTGTATAAATATTAAATACATCAAGTTAATACAAAAGACACCATTTATCATAAATGATTTATTATCCATTTAAAACATAATATACTTTCAAAACAACTGGAAACGCGCAACCACACGTGTAAATATTTAATAATGATATACATATAGATATAACATATGACATCCATATATACAAACATACATACAAATAAACCGTTGACTGCACCATATCTTGCCCATTTTTATTTATATCCGTTTATTATTTTCTTGTTCAGGTGTAAATTATTGTGTCCTAAGAATATACATTTCCCGTTATGCTAGTCACGTTTTAAAAACAATCTACGCGAACTTTTAAATATTTTTCTTGTAATTTATATTATCTAAAAAATGTAACTCAATTCACTTATAGTATCTTTACAGAATGAAATATAAAATCTATATTCCAGTTAAAAGCCGATTACTGGTTTGATTTCACAAACAAATTCCTGCTATTCTCATAAATTTGCAACAAAAAGATAAATCAGAGCAGACTCTGATATTGGTTAATTTCCGGAAATGACGTCATATTAGGTGCTATTTCCTGCAATGAAGATCTTTGAGTTGTCTGTTCTATATTCATGTACATCGACCTATATATTCATCAAAGTTTGCATTATAGAATATCACATGCAAAAGAGCGTTTCATGTCATGAATAACATTTGGAATTTTTTTACTTCAGTGTTTATTGCAAAATAAAATATTTATCAGCGTTGGTTGTAACTTTGCGAGGTATATTCTCCTCGAAATGAAAGTATTCAATTGACTGAAGCACTTAATAATGAAACAGAGTAAAAAAACAAGATGGAGTTACTTATACCGTTTAAATGCCCATCTATCATTCATCTAGCCTATTAACCATGACAACAAGTCGGAATAACAAGTACGTAACAAATCAAAACGAGGCTGGTGCACGTGATCATTTTTTTTTAAAAGTAAAAACGGTGACTAGAAATATGGCGGCAAAGATAAATATAGGAGATAAAATATTATATACAATAACAATGACAAAAATATTTCAAAATACTTATCTATGTGTATTTTACAAAATAATACACATATTAGTTTACCCCTTTTCGCATAGTATACACGGATTATGTATCTTAAATATCCCCCATTTACATTATTATGCAATTTAATGGATGAAAAATAACACTTAATACATAATAACAACCATGTTGTTTTCTGAAACAAACTGTTATATATCTTAAATTTATATTTACCCTGTTTCATATCTATTTTATTTTTTTTTTTTTTTTTAAAGAAGAAAGAAATTTTCTATTTTCTTTGAATATAGTGACAAGACTACATAACGAGTTCGCCATTTGTAATGAAGTCTATTTCAATGGTTCTACTGCCATTCTTTGTTATGTTATAGGTCTTTAATTATTCTCTAGATTTGGCGCCATTTCGGAGTCGGGATTACTGACTCCAGACAGTTCATTCTATCATATAGTCACACCCTTTCTTTCGATTAGCAGGTCTCGTGTTAAACGTTCAATCAAATCGTCACCTTAAGATAGCTTTAAGCTTATTAATACCTGCATTGATACTCACACGATAAAATCAGCACATTCAAGTCCACTAATACGGCCATTTGTCAATAAAAGGCGCACAAAAGGATTCAAGCCTAATATTATAAAGTCCACTTCACATTAGGTGTTGTGCAGGATTAACACACACAGCCGTAACTAACAGGTCGTTCATCATACTAACTCCACCTTAATAATGCCTCGACCCGGGCAATTAATCAGTTATTGCAATTAACGTGCAGAGGTCAAAGAAGTGGCTCACGGGGGTCTGTGAAGGTAGAACAACTTAACATCAATCTCTTTGTGATAACAAAAACTGGATAAGATTGTATTGATCCTAATATCAATCAAGTGAAACTCGGGGAGGACAATACAGCTGCGTGTACGGGTTGATATTGTTGGATAAGGGGTTAACATTTGGGGACGTTAGCGGATTGATATTTGGAGTAAATGCGGAGGAATCTGATCTCATCATACCGCCGTTATTTAACGAACAACTTGACATTCCTGAATATGCATTTCTACTATTCGTGGCACCCATGTCACTCCATAATTGATTACTTAGCGGTTTCATTTCAACCGACTCATTGGGAGGCATTGCACGACCCATTGGAGGCATAAATCCCGCTTTAGACGTTGCCACGTGCGCCAAGGACCATATTTTTGGGCGTAGTCCATTTTCTAAATTGTTGACATCATTAAAATTACAGTTTACATCACTGAGTCCGGAATCGTTGCTGTTCGAACATAATGAATCTGGTCGCTTTGAATCCAAGGGTGAAGGAACAACTCGATGATTTCTTAGTCCTCCCGATGGTGACGCACCGAGAGTTGTCCCACCTAATCCCGAAGACGAGGCTGCGTTGTGAGGGCCTACATTACATGGTAAACCGTCATTAACATGTTTTATAGGGTCTTCCTGGAAGAGTGATGCATGATGGACAGGGTCAGGAGGGGTCACAGCGTAACTAGGTGTACCTGTAAAAAATCGTTACACTATATTAACAAACAAAAAACGAATACATAAAACAAAACAAATTAGTAGAAATAAAACTCTCATAAACAGAATCATATGAACAATAAAATGTTTTGTTTAACTCATAAACTCCCATAAACTGAACTACAGAACAATCTAAGCAATAAATATATGAAATTTGGAAACTTCAAATTGTTCCAGAATTTCTGCCATCAACGTTGTTGCCCGATTGTTTCTTTATGTAGTTTCAGATAGTCAGTTTTAGTTGGGAAATAAATCTTTTACTTCATGTATTCCTTATAGATATTTTTTTTTTTTACTATTATTGTTTTTTTTCTGCATTGTTTATTACATGATGGCAATTAAGTACTTTTCAATGAGCTTTATGGCAAAATCAATATTACCCTGGGTAATCTTTACTTAAAGTTTTGGACGAGACAACGTCACATAGGTAAATTAAAACTCTACGGATTTATAAGACATATTTGCAAATAGGTAAAATCCAGTAGCATGTCCAATATGTTATTGTTGTTGTTTATTATGTAAAGGAATGTCGCAAAAATAGACAATAAATTCTATTCTTTCACCAGTAAGAAATAATTGTGGCTTATCTGTCTCATAAAATACACTACAACGGTAGCTAACGTCAGACAAGATGGCGCTTTTATCATTAAGGTTAGGCTCATGGTCCCAAGATGTCAAAGTTCAGACATGACTATTGGTACTAAATAGTATTTGGCTTACTATAAGTGGTGATATATGTTACACACTAAGTATTATTACCTATATATACCCCAATGTTAGAGGCCGGATCAAAGTACGTGTTGGCAATTGAAAATTGATGTTCAACATTTTAAGAGCCATTACCAACGTAACTGGTCTTAATATGTTACGGAGACCTGAGCAGCCAAAGTATTTGCCATAAGTAGTGGGAAAAGAGGGTTAAATACTTATTGTAGAACTTCTAAAATCACAAATTTTTTTAAAAATGTAACCAAAAGATTAATTTGACAACACAGTGTTTTATTATTTCAAGAAAAAATGCCTTATAGATGCAATTGATATTAAAACGAATTTATCAGAATATATTAATTATCACCTTAATGTTCTTGTATTTGGCCAAAGAGACACAATCACAAACCAATTTTAAATACTGATCTAATTACATTTTACAACCGCAATTCCGTATTTTTAATCATTGTGTGTGTTGGGGGGGGGGGGGCAAGAGCCTTTGACCAAGTTAAATTTTATATCAATTAGCAAACATATAATAATTTGATCTATATAAACTTAAATCATAACCTATACTGGACGCCATGGTGTTTTATTACTATACTTGGGAAACACTGTTATGGCGATACTTTGATTCCCGCCACTAAAGATCATGTAGTGTAGTTCCTAGTATTAGTGCCATGTTTTTATGTCCACTGACAATTATTCAAGCTGATAATTTGGAGATAATGGAAGGTTACAGAGTTCGTTTCCTCATGTCTTTAAATGGTGCTAATAAATGGTTTGGAATTAATAAAGACGCCAAAGTACCCTTTAACTTCATTATACACCACTAACGTAATCAGTTAAACAACATAGAATTTCGCTTAGCAGGAATCGCAAGAGAATTGAATCCAGTTTGGAATCTTTATTGATTATCAGACAGTGAAATCCTGCAATTTATTCCAGACTTAAGCTCTAACTGTGATCAGACATAATTTAACTCCCGTGTTTTAGATAGTTTCAATACAAGTTTCAGTAATCTGTGTGTTGCTAGCGATAAAAAGTATCCTGTTTAATTCTGTCTCAATTCTTTTCAATGACTTGAGTTTAATGCACTAAGTTTAAAGTGTTCATTAAACCATGAACGAAGGTCTTAACTCTTAACGATTTAGATGTTTCTTCAACTCTTTGATATCAGAAATCTTGTTTAGCAGGATTTTAAAACTAAAAACTACACATCGCATGTATCATTTGATATATTAAATTATCTTTCATATGTAAATAGTTTTAGTTTTCCTGCACTCTCTGCTGTTAGACTTTCCATTTTAGTTATTCAAAATTTATTTTTGACTTTTTTAGTATTTTTAATTTCTTAATATGCATTACATTTTATTCTTAATACAGAATATTTAATGTTTTAATTTATTCGATTAAATTATCATATTGTTTTTAGCACAAGTTCTTTTGCCTTTTTCACATCCAACAAATTTTCTCTGAATTGAATTTCAGTCTATTTTTCCTCAAACTTTGTCTTATTTTATTTCAATTTATAACTATGTCCCGTTTTCAATAGCGAACTCTGTGAAGAACAATAGGACATTACAGGCCCGTTTTCAATAGCAAACTAGGTGCAGAACAGTAGGACGTTAAACCCCATTTCATTTATAATCATATCTAAACATCAATCAAATTTTCAACTAAAATTGAATCAAATTCCCAAATCATGGTATTTGTACATTTCATTAAGTATGTTAGATATATTTATATAATGGTAATCTTATCAAGTACTTTCCTTCACACTTAGTTAAGGTTCATATGTTTCACCTCATATATGCCTTGGCGTACCTGTTGGGGTATATCTCGCGCTGTGCTCGTGACAGCTAATTAATAACAGGTAAACTATGAGGGGTGACAGTTTGATTGAGCATCAAGGGATAATTGTCAGCCAGTCAACATTTCTATCCTAATTTGGACAAACGAGCCAAATATTTGACAAATTCGAGTAGGATTTTCGGGTGAAATTACCTAACTCCATACAAGACAGGCCGAGGTGTCAATTTTTATATGATACATGAAACATCTTAGCTGACCATTATTACAAACTTCCGTCCATTTACTTATCGTCTCGTCAAATTAATGTCCAACTTATCAATTTTCAAACATTTCAAAGCTAATGTAATTTATAACATAACCTTATCATTTTATATTCATGTGCACGTGGTGGAATATTTTGGACAAATGAATTCAATTTGGGAGAATGAATTCATTTTGAAACATTTATTTCAATTTTAAAGGGTATCTGTATGAAATATAGTTTTAAAGAAAAATATTTATATCATATCATTTACAATTTGCATAATAATAGGATTTACAAACTTCCTGGTAACTATAAAAAACACAATATATGTCATATTTATATATCTAGAGTGTACCAATACACTAGACAAGCGAATGGCTTGTAAAATAATGTATTTGATAATGGGCCATTTTCTTGCACTTTAGAAAAATTACGACCACTTGGATCGACATGGCTATAATGGGGTTGGGTGTCATGTGTGAAGCTGGACATACTTTTTTTTAGAATATTTGATACCATTTCACGTGTTTTATCTTTATACATTAGAACACTTGATACCATTTCTCGTGTGATGACTTGAAATGGGAAGCGATTCTTTTTGTTATATTGCTTTATCTTTATACATTAGTAAACCTTATTTTCAGTAGGCTAATAAGCGATCTGTGGTTAAATCGGTAGTTTATGTCTAAACTGGCCGGGAATTGGGAGACAGGTCGACTTCCGTTTACACTATACCCAAATGACATTTGAAAATTAGCTCGTATAGAGTTTACCATATTACTACTCAAAATTATGTTTTTGCTTAAACGACACGGAATCTCTTCGTTAATACTTCAAATACATTACACTAATGAAATAGCTTACCCACTGGTGATTTGCATTCTTCCTTTATGCTTTCTTCTTTTTCTCTATCATCATCATCACTATCCGCTTTACTCTTTTCTCCATCATCATCGTCATCATCATTATCTTCACCTGATCTGTTTCTCGGTGACCAGGTCATCTTATTTTCTTTCTTCAGTCGTCTTCTAGCGTTGGCGAACCAGGTAGAAACTTGGGTTAAAGTCATTTTTGTGATGATGGCTAACATTATTTTCTCCCCTTTCGTAGGATAAGGATTTTTCTTGTGTTCATAGAGCCAGGCTTTTAAAGTAGTTGTGTTTTCTCGGGTGGCATTTTTACGTCTAGACGCACTGTTTAAATCTACTGTACCATATCTAAATAAATTAGAAATTTTAAAAATCTTTATAATTAAAAATCTTTTTTTCTGCTCTGTTCGACTATTCGAAATAAAGATAAGTAATTGACACTTGAGACTTGTTCATTACGTTGAAAATCGTCATTTATTTGAATCTGAATGGACATAAAACAAAATGTCAAATTACTATTCTTTATATACGTAATGCTTAACTATGTAGACATAAACTTAAATCGTATTACAGTGGCGTTGTTTATACTTATTTTATTTTTAAAGTTTTCAAATTAGAACTCAAATGATTTATTAAAACACTTTCTAATATGTTATTACATGCTATTTGATTATCTCACTTTTTATTTGAAAATTATTCAGTTTCTTAAATTTGTAAATCAGAGGTTAGGGTAAAATTGGGTATGCGCTTAATATTATCTTAATTGGTTAGCATTATCAATAAGTTGCTGCCAAGGTAAAATAAAGGAAGGGCCATTTAAACAGTCAACACTAAGCTGCTAAGCTTTATTTATCTAGTAATTTTAGCGAAGCTTTCTAACGGATCTAGAGCTTGTTAGAAGTGGAATTTATCACGTATTAAACCCTAGTAGTCAATATAGAGAGGCTTTAAACACTTAAACTACCAATAGTTTATTTATTTTATAAATACCCCTATCTTTAGTCAACTTACAATTAGATTTAAACTGTCAATAATCATCAATGTCGGAACTTTAATATAATACATATATTTTTATATGTAAAATAACATGTAAATCTATGTACAAATTAGCAGATAAACATGACTATATTTTTAAATAATTAATGCCATAATGTTTGAATTGTCAGCAAGTGGAAATAATATGTTCTTGGATTGTTTTCTATTTATTTAAAGATATAACGTAATGTCTTTATATCCACAATCATATATAATGCATATCATCGATTGAAAAACACATTTCTCATTCAATAGAGCTTTTTAGACAATTTACAAATTCCAACGCTGACTCATTGGTTGACGCTTTGTTGGTTTAATTTAGTGTTGGTTTCTTATTCAAATTATTAAATTTAAATACCGCTATTGCAAAAGAATAATCTGGTGATTTTTTTTCCAAATTTAATATTTTGTTCATAAAATCAAATAATTAAATCTGCTCGGAAGTGACGTTGACAGACAGTACTAAATGGCCATGTATACCTTTATCTTAATATAACTAGTAAATATTGTGGATTTATAAATAAATAAACAAAAATTAGAGGGGCATAAATGGATAACATTACTTAATTGAACGCATAACAATAATCACAGGGGTAATGGAAGACAATGACTGATTTCGGTAATCGGCGCTACATATAGACACGATTATCTAGAAATCGACAACAGGCTCATTAATTGTCTTCCATAGAACCGTTGTGATTATTTTGTGGCATATATAACATTTCAAGAAATCGTCGGACGAATCATTTTTAACTGAAATAAAGAAAATACTCACGCATTTGTGTATGGAAATGTTGACATGGGTGTATCGTAGGGGTAGCAAGGGGCTGATTGATTTATCCCCCGCCATGATTCACCGGCTTCTTTAAGATCATAATGACCATTCTGAAAATATAACCGTAATATTTATAGCATCCCTCTTAAATAATACAGTCGGAATAGGGCAACTATAACTATTCAAACTCACAAGACATAAACCCCGACGTTGTAAGCCAAGATGAAAGTATGTGTATAGGACATTTAAATGTTAAAGTATTAAATGAAAGGTATGACTTTATTATATTCAAAATCAATTTAAAAGCCATCACATTGTTTATTATTTCTTTTAATAAAAGGTCGTTTATAGTGTATAAAGTCTCTGAATTTCTCAAACTCAATATCTCTTAAAGGATTCATGAAAGTCGATGAGTATCGTAACCTAGTTTCCAAATAAACCGCCACACAACCTTTCTAATTCCTAATAGTATTGCTACTAAGCGTTTGGGTTTTTATAGAAATAAACAAAGAAAGATACAGAGAAATGCCAAAGGTTGGAGAAGAACGAAATCAAAGAAGTAGCAAAGGAGGACAACGAGAAAAGCATGACAAGTGGAAGCAGGAATGTGGGATTTTTTCTCTTTAGCTCAAGAACATTGCATCAGAGAGAAAATATTGGAAATGGGTGATATTGCAAATCAACAAATTATAACAGTAAAGGCAGTTAACGATATACACCAATCCAAAATGGAAATATATTTGATGTTAAGTCTTATAACAGTCAAACACAAAGCCTTAAAATCAAAACTAGTAAGCAATGTATTAGAAATTCGTAAGAGGAAGCCAGGAGCGAGATCAGCAAATGTCAGATAATTTTAAAATTTCTATTTATTTGGAAACTTAAGATACATGCTTTATACAGTTTTGCTCGACAAAACGATATAAAGCATTAAACTTAGCTCCCATCATAGAACGAATTTACTTCATAGTCTGCCAATGCACCCTCTTGCGTTATCTGATTCTCGTGGGCACTTTTAAATAGGGCATCGTCATACAACATATACCCATAGACGCTAGGTAAATACTAATAACTTTAATAGAACAAACACCATTTTCCCCATGTTTCTATGATATCAGCATGCACCAAAATGAAACGAAAATATTTTCAACAAAATAAAAGAAATTTCCCAATTCCAAATAATGTTTGAAGGACAAAAATATCAACCTGCTGGTTATCCAAATTGATATATGTATAAGGAGGCTCTTGTTCAAAATACATTTGCTCTTCCTAAAAAATCATAATGTCATAACTGTAGATGTCTTTCGTGCTATAGGCACACAGAAAGTCAATTAGAACATGTGATACCACTTATAGCGTATAGGGAAAGATCGTATAATGTCTTATATTTAATTATTTTCCTATGACAGTGAAACATATTAAAATACTAAAATGTGAATATTATGAATCCTGGAGAAATTTCAGACAAAATGTTACAAGGGGAACTAGAAGAAATTTCGAGCTGAAATTCGACTCTTCATTGTTTCAATGCAGCTTCATCATGAGTTATCATACATGAGGTAGCCGTTTCCTTTATTATTGTTAGTTGATCTATATTAATCACTGAATCCCAAAATCACTTAATTACTTGGGTATAATGAGTTAATTTTATAAAAAGGAACGGGTGGGGATATTCGTTATATAATTAACAATATGACTCTAATATGCGCTTAGATTAAACACCGTGTAGTGTCATATCAAAACACCTGTTAAAGTGTCTACATCAATCACTGTCATCCAGACTTATTTACCTACTTCACCGACTTGTGATTGAGGGTGACAGAACGCACACACTTGATTGTGAATAAGTTTACCTTGGGGTTATTTGGTCAGAGAAAAATCAGGAAAAATCGAGCATGGGCTATTTTCACTTCCCTTTACTAGCAAGATCATGCGAAATTAAATTAACATAAATCCTTGCGATGAATATCAAAGATAGTTACGTAAAACATCGCAAACCTTATTTTAGGTAAGTAGTGTATTTGATCGTGTTATTAATTTCTAAAATAATGTGTATTTAATAACATTTCTTTTAAAGGGGCTGAATGCCCCAATTAAAATAAGAAACTGGAATTTGCACACCAATTCCCATCTAGGGAACAAGGTGTGCAACATGCTTGATAATGTGTCCTTATTAAGCTAGAATAGTTCGATGGTTTGTCCCTTTAAATACAGATGTAAACTATATAGAGATAACACGGTATTAATGTCACTCAATCAAAATACAAGTAAGTAAACAAAGGTGGTTATTAAAAAAATAAATAAAAAGTGGTGCTATGCCGACTGTCACGTGTTAAGGTGGATATAATTTGACCTCTTGTATTTAACGACATTAATAGGATAGTCAGAAAATGAAGACAATGAAATCGGGGTTCAACGGCCCATGGTTCTGCTACATCCGGGTTAACGACCACTGACGAAAATATGCCATGCGATGTGCTATAAGGGGAGACTTTGTGGCGACTGTGGCGCTAAAACCTACTATTACTTAGAATTCCAACGATTCTTTTATGTGCTGGCTGATGCGTACATTGGGTCTCATTCATTTGTTCGTTCCTTTCCTTGCCAGCCCCCACACCACCATACACAACTGACACGTTGGAAACCATGCCACAAAATTCTTAGTAAGAACACACTAATTAGAAATTCAGAGATATATTGGGAAGTTTACTTTGGCCATATTTCAAAGAATAGATCAATTAGAGTTTTAAACCTAGTCAGCAACAACTACGCAACCACAGCTCTTCTTCCTATCACTTACAAGAATGAGTCGTATATTAATTTTTTAAGTAATGTCTCGGTATGGTTTAAAATAGAATCAAACAAATTATATCTGTGAAGTCTCCTAATGATGATTTACATTATCAGCGAAACTTAAGTTTGTGGTTTGGAACCCTGTTATTTCAAATATACACCAACGACCTCTGAAACATATTTAGAAGATTTTATATAACTTACCAAGGGTGGGTAAAAGGCTGATGGATCTGCTCCAAGTGGCATGTAACCTTGACTAGCATACGCCGATGTGGGATAAACCGAATCCCCTAGTCCAGGTACCCGTGGGTAGGACAGTAAACTTGGAGTATATTGGCAAGAACATACAGATTGTCCAGTATGTGGATTAGTCCCGATCGTCCGACCATTCTCACAACATGTATTGGACATGGTTGTTGATGTGTTATTAGGCATCAACTGAAAATCAAGAAAAAAAGCAATGAATATAAATAAATTTAACAGGATTAACTGAAACCAAATAAATACCATACACCCTATTCATCTGATTATTCTTCAACATTACCATAGTATTTCTAAATTAATTTCGTTTCTTTTTTCTTTTCGTTCGCGATTTTCGTCCCCGCAAAGAAAAGTCTTTTACAGGAGCTCAGGTACTCGTATTATGTTTCGTCTTCTGTTATAACATGTAACATCATTGTTTTTTATTATATGGGTGAAGTTTTTGAAAGAACTAATGATACGCAACAGTAAACGATGTTCTCATTGGCTGTGCGAATAATAGACAATTGACTACCTTATAAGTTCTTAAGAAAGAAAAACATCATAAAAGATTTTCTGCATGATTGGCGCACACAAAAAGTCAAAATGAACTAAACGACCACGCGTGTTGCCAATTTTCAACCTGTAATATTTGATTTTCTCGAGGTTTTAAAGCTTAGTTAAACAATATGTAAAGAGGTTCATTTTGAACCTTTCTTCATTTTTGGCCTTTTCAAACAACCTATTTTAGACTTACTTTCTATTTCAAAAACTCGATTCCGTGTTGTGTTTTTGATTATTATATGTTTTATTTTCATTTTAATTCCTGTTTTCGGTTCTTTCTTTTTAGTACTTCACAAAATGCTAGTTGACTCTGTCGCACTCCTTAATAATGCGATCAGCATAATGGTTGGAGAACGCTAGATCGGAGACGGTCATGTACATATTATGACGTCATATGTGGATTGTCGGCAAGGGTTAGTGTTGGCCCAGGGTTAGGACTAGCCCTGTTTACACCTCGAGACTGACGAACTCCGCAGTTCCTAGCCCTTACCCACGCTTCACACATGACGTCATATGTGCTAAAATGTGCAGGGCCGTCTCCGATCTACCGTTCTCCATAATCGTTCTGTATTTACCTCTCTTGTCATGGAGGAACAAAACAACAACGTTTATCACATGTTCGATCTTTTGAATCATAATTATTCAGCCAATACAATTATAGATCTATGCCATTTCCGGTATATTGTTTGGATATGCCTTATTGTGTGGACATTGCTAGACCTAGATCCGATTCCTGGTTAATGCTATAAAAAAATGGTCAGTGCTTCTTTTGGTCGAAGATTATCAGAAATAGCCCCAAGTCTCAGACAATGGCATGGAACAAGCTATAGTTTTAAGTATTACACCGAGTGATTTATTTTACAAGATGAGTAGGACAATATGCTCATATCATCTGTGCTGCATTTGTTCTGGTTCGGTGTACTTGATTTGAAATCTGCTTACGGACTTGAACCTGCTTCCAAGATAAAACATGTTCAATATCCATATGTTCACTATATCGTTATCAATTTAAAACAGATAACTTTAAGATAACCTTAAGATGTGAGATAAACTGACCAAATTCTACTTCAATTACACTTGATATCTATAACACATGTCTCAGAAAATGAACAATAGAAACGGCACATCACCCATCTAAAATGGGTATTCCCAAATTAATTGATGTTGGTCCTGAAAGCATTTAAATATTGTGGGTTTTCTTTTTTACTTTTATATTGTCTTTTAAGAAATAGAATAATAATGTCTCTCTTTGGACCGTTAGTCACGATTTCAGTGATCTGAACTAATCTTTGTGACTGTCATTTGTTTGACTGTTTGGCTGCTTACGGTTGGTTGGCGGATATATTAGGGCTGGAAGCTCGGACCGGGGAGTGACATAAGCTAGGTGGGGTTGGCATACCGGTTCTGGTTTCGGGGTTACTTGCACAACCCGGGCAGCGCTTGTTTAGCCGCTAGTTGTACTAAGTTTTATTAACTCGGATCTGATCTATAATGGTCTGCCGGGAATGGTTTTAGAATTATGTTCATTTACCATACTGGGAGAAATATAAAACCTCAACTGATAAATCCACCCACCCTTATAAACCTCCTGACATTTCCAATTCCGTTCTCCTCTCTTTGCATCTATATTCAGAATGGGTGTAACTATGTTTTGTATCTTTACAAATGAGATATTTCATGCCAAACCATTGACCACATTCATACATAATAAACGGAATCACAGAGACAGGTATACACACTTAAGTTTAGCGCCGTATATTCTATTAACAATTAACCTTTTTTTTTATTCAACTGACATACATGTATATGTACAGTGTAGAGAAAAGAAGTTCGTTTTCCTTCCAGAAACAAATTATTTTCAGAAACGAATACAAGCACCACAGCATTGAGCACACTCTGCATCATTTTTAGAGAAATAGATCTTAAATGCGATAGAAGAAACATGGCTATTTTTTTAAAAAAAGGCATACCTTGTATCTGTGTTGTCATGAATATTGTAAAAGAAAAGGCATACTCTGTATTTGTGTTAGTGAAATAGATGTGTAATTACAACTGTCATATACTTATCAACAATTCCTTGGTGACGATTTCCGATTATTTTGAAGAAATGTTTCAGTGGTGATGTTGAATATCACTGGCTCATTGTTGTCTGGTTGTTTATACCCGTCTAGAAGAACATTCTCATAAAACGTACACGCTCTAGAGTGGCGTTAATTGAGAAATGTATGTACCATAAGCTAAAGATTGTGTATCTGAACAGTATGTAGTTACCCTCATTAATGTTGGCAGTGAACATTATAGCAAACCTCCTTGTGTAATTTCTGAGACATATTAAGAAAACAAAACACAATGCTCTTAGAACTGTTACATCATGATATAGCTATTTGTTTCCTTTATTTTTTGCAATGTGTTTTTGACTTTTAAGTTTTGAAATTAAGTAAATGATAGTTCATTGACATATTTTGTTTAATTCATATTTCGTGGGAGCATTTCTCGATGACTAGGATCTCCCAACAGATAATGGGAGAGGGAGGCACAACATTTTGGCCTTGAAAAGTAAAAAGAAAAAAATTGCTTGGAATACAGTACACTATGATTTTTTCCAGTACCTGTCATGCATCTATCAGATTTTCAACGGCAACAAAGCAAAACTTATTAAGTCTAAATATTTGAAATACAGCTGAATTTCTTTAAAATGAGAACTTTGTAGGTTTTGTTTGCTTTGGTAAGGAAGTTTAAATATCACTTTGTTGAAATTAAACGTTTATTTATATATACACGGCTTATAATTATGGCCAAATAGAATGGAAAGTTAATGCGTGATTTTTATTGAAAGTTTCCAGATATGGTTGATCAAAATTATATATTTTATGGCTTTACACAGCCATGTCATGTCATTACGACACTATGCTTTTACATAGATTGGGTCATTTTGGCACTATGTTTTAACATAGCTAACAGACTTTTGTTTATTAACAATTATATTTGAGAATTGTGTTTTATTTTATAAGAACAAAGCCCAAAACCATTGCCATCATTTGAAATTCACGCTGTTACATCTTGTCAGATTTTAAAAAAAACAACATTTAAGCTGGGACATTATTAAAAATAAAAGCATTATTTTAAAACAAGATTACCTTTTATATAAATGAGATCATTTTTGGATTTTACTTGTTATTGAGTCAATATGTTGTCGATTTTATTCTTCATGGTGCGCATAAAAACAACAAAGACCCATCGATTGTTCAAATATTCATAAAGGCTTACAAGATAAAATTATATACACACGAATGTTTTCTCATGTTTGTACACCAGTAACACCATATGTTTTCTTTGAAAATCATGTAAGAATTGTAGCAATTATATGCTGCGTGATAAGCGATATATAAAGTATACAAATAATTACTTAATAACTTTTGTCAATAAACATTAATTTATGCATAACCCAGTGACCTCACCATTATTCGTTATAGAAATAGAAAATCCATTATGAACAACAGAAGTATCGTACATAAATTGTTACCTTTTGATCTCTGTATTGGGAAATGGACATTTCAAAGAACATCTAAAGAACTGTGTTATAATAAAACTTCCATGATTTGAGAACAATAAATATTGAAAATATATTTTAATGGCTTTGAAATGTTTATAACTTTGATTATTTCAAAACTTAAAAGTTGTATAAGCCCCACACCTTACAATTTAATATTAATAGTAAACCCCAAATCACGTGGTTTTATAACCCTACAACCCAATAGTTTAACAATTCAAAGCAATACTTTAATGATTTTTTTAAATAAACATTTGTGATTTTACTGTACAAGAAGTAAGGTTACAACAGATTTTTTTTTGAGTTTCAACATTTACTTAAATAATACGTGTATTAAAAACATTTGGAACAATTTTCACATACTGAGATGCGAATTATAATGTCGAAGGTATTGATTTTGCAATAAACATTAACAACAAATATGTGAACTTTCCTTTGAAAACTTCTGAATTTTATAGAGATTCCTAACAAGTTAATTAAATCTATTTAATTTCATTTAAGGATTTAAATGGTCTTTTGAAATCGTGATGCATAAATGTCTTTTATTTTTTTGGCTTTTGTCTATAAGGATTTCTCATAAATTGTGCAAGTTAATGTAGACCATGTTGCTTTTATCTTGAACTTCCTTATTTTCAGTACGATACAAGGGCCTCGCATAAACAAGCTTCTGGCAGTGTAAATTATGCTACCAATTATGTATAGAAAGTTCTCAAACTCACTGGGTTAATTGGTTTTGGTCGTTAGTAAAGATTTAATGCATTGCCCTTTTCAGACCGATTTCGCAACCAATATACTAGTATATAGCATAGTATTATGGAAATACAAGAGTACAACATTTTCTTTTGAAAAAGGCGTAAAATTCCAAATACTGACAAGTAGAGTAAAAATCAAAATAATCAGTGCAGCGCCGTCCATTACGTTTCTCTACAAATATAATTACATATAAGGTATTATTATAAACATTGAACAATTCCCTCACCCAACCCACCTTAAAAAGGATAATATTGCAATGATCCCCTGAAAATAAGTTTACGGCAAATTTTCAAATTCTAGAAACCCAGATTATACCACTACTTCTAATGCCCATAACGTTTGCCAACAACTGGAATATATGGCTATATAGCTATGTCTAACACCCAATTGTATTAAAAGCTAGTAGTTTTTATTATGTGTAATTGGAGTGTTGTCAGTTTACAGTAGAGATCAATATTAACGTCAATATTTTACGGTAAAAACCAGTTAATCCTGAATATTCCTATTGATTTCTACTCATAACTCTAATAAATCTGAAACATAAAACTTGTGTCACTATGTCGCTTAGTCTTAATTAAATTAAATACTTCAAACTCCCCTGATTTTTTTCTACCACAAAATTTGCTTTGATGTATTTTTGTATGATTTTAAAACATATAGTTGTGTGAATTTTATAGCCTTTTTTGTGTTGGCTTTTTTTCACCAATATCTTTTGTCTGGATGGACAATGCTGTTTATTGTATTCCGATGTAAAAATTGTTACAGACAATAACCCCTTTCTCGAATTTCATTATATTCATAGAACATTAACAACAAATTGTAAAAAAACATGTGACGTTTTAGGGCGTTTTTGGCAGTAATTGTACATGACAATACTTGGAAACGGGGATCATTTGTGGGCTAGATGTAGAGAGTTGTGTGGGATGGGGTTTAATGTCATTTGAACACAATACTTTGGTTATTTAGAGATAAATATGATAATTCTTGTTTTCTATGGTTACGTGTACAAATGCGCGATAACCATGGGTAGGGTTGGGAGCGTGTGGCGTAGGGGGTGGGTTGGGCTTTAATAGTCAAAAATGAGTCCAGTACTATTGAATATTCTAGGTAAAAAAATATTTTTATTGACATTCACTCTCCGAATGCACTTTGTAAATGTCCTTCATCACCATCTTAATTCTTACTCAAGTATCTCGGGAATATCGACCGGCATCCTTCTTAGTAGAATTATTACTTATAGAAAGCTTGGCAATTTATGATCCGTCACTTATTGCATGTGTAACTTTTGCATGAAAATGTACCATGTGAACTTAAATTCGCTGTTCTTAATCTGTGTTATCACAATAAACTGTTCTTAATCTATATTTATCAGAATCTGCATTAAAGAATTTTATCAAAGAATTTTCAGGTACAACATTAGGAATCAAAACGCCTTTCAACATCCGAGTATCTTATTCATCAAGGATAATATTTTCATCTGTATCATTAAATGTTATTAAAGTCACATGTCATAGCAACATCAATTTATTTATTTAAGCGAGAATAAAAAATCTTAAGGAAAAAGAAGTCAATTAAATGCTCAACTGAATCATAATAAACTCAATATTCTGACAAGATTTTCAACTCTGATAATGCTCTCCAAATTAACGTAATTTAATACCAAAGAAACAATAATTAAAGCAAACTTTATTTTGATAGCTAAATCTAAATATTTATAAGTTTCTGTAGCTCAGATAAGTGATAGATATAAAGTAATCTGTTTTCTTAAAGAAATATGAGAAGGCATTAAAAAATATTTTTGTAAATTGGCATCATTTAATTGCAGTAAAAGGAGTGAATTTTGTCTTAGGGTCTCTCATACCAATTTTAAAACGTGGTGTAGTCCTTGCAGCGGCAATGAGTCAGAATACTTTGCCGCCATTAATCTGCTTTTAAGTATACTAATGTACATGTATATTAATTTCGAAATTCCAACAGTTTAAGCCCGGTACTTGTAATATTCATGAATAAAGCCCAGCACTTATCTCCTTACTACGTCACGTACTTTACACAAAGGTTCTTTTCGTAACCTACAGATTCATAAATTACAGTTTTGTATTTAAGAAATGGGGAGGTTTGGAAGAATATGTAAGCTTGCAAATGACCATAGTGTATAATGTTTTAGCTCCATACAAGATTATTAACGATATTGCTACTTTAAATTTCTATTGGGTATTCATCTGTTCAATAACTTCATTTTAATGGATGTTTTCTTAGCTACACATTAACTATATGGTTGATTAGTGGTGCTGTTGATTATTATTACTTGCTGGGTTTCTTCTTAACTATTTTATGCAAAAAGAAACCGTTCACCCATTGTCAATACTCAATCCATTACGTAAACACTAATTGGAAACTAATGAGCATTTTACGATAGATTTATTCATATTAACCCAAATCGAATATTGAAGCATGATTGAATGTATTATTTTTCATTAACCTTTTATTTGTATGCTATATAAGATATAATATAAATATATAATTGGTTATGTACCGGTACATAATACCTGCCCACCCCTACTCGACACTTGGTAACCCAAATTGATGATTTTTTAGTTCTGATGCCACTGAACAGACTGAATTACATTGTTAAACATTAATATGATATTAATTGATTTTGTCAAAAGATGTCGTTGCTCCCGGTTTGCTCTCTTTGTGGTTGTAAACCGATATTTTTAAGCAACAGGTTGATTATTAAAAATGTTATTCGTATTGATCAGAGGTCATTAATCTTTAAGATCATTATTCATAGAAATATACATGTAAAGCTATCCAGTGACAAACTATTTTGATATTTGTCTTTGAAACACATTAATATGGTTTCTTCTCAATTCTCTAACTAGTTGTCGCTTTGAAGACCGTGTTTTTATAATATTTGCATAACTTAAATATAATTTGGCGATGAGGTCATATCACATTTTAACATATTTTTTTTTTTCAAAATAACATTTTCCCATTAAGAGGCGAGGATCGCGTTCTACGCATAATAATCAGGTAATAATAAAGGTGCAATCGCTCATATTAAAACATAACCACTCAACTCTATTGTGTTTTTAACGAGTTAGATTATAATTCATAATTTGAATAATATTCATACACGTGATTAAACTATGGAGGTGTTATGAATTTGAATATTTTTCATATCTTTAGTAGAACACGTGTTTTCATCAAATCAATTTAAATCTGACATAAATAAATAAATCTGAACTGATAATAAACTGGTGGTGATTGGGGTGGGTTGGGTATTCGATTATACATTCTGATAACACGTCTATCAATGATATTCATATACTCATATCATATATTATGCACTTTATTTATATAGACCTTACTCTGAATATATTTCATATTTTATGAACATTAATATCTAAAATTAGCCTGTATAAAATAATGTTCATACATTTATAATATTCGGCAAAATAAAAGTTTAATGTAATCCCTTCATGCGTTAGTATATAATATCTCAGATATTCTTCGTATTACCACTGTATTAATGCATACATTTTTGAGTGCGCTTACTCATGTTTGTATATTTTATGTTAGGCCTAAATACAGAATCATATAGGTCATAAACCCACGCAGTGAATTACATTGTAAAGAAATATTATGTGAATTCAAATTACACAAATTGTCCACTCTCAACATTATTATACAATTCTCATTGTATCAGCAACATAATTCGTTAAGCATAATAATAATTATGTTAATTAATAGGAAACAATTCTATCTATTATTTACCAATTCTCAATCATATTAACTATAAATACATTAACATTATACAAGTATAAACGGGCATATAGATAAGTAGGTGACACTATAATACGTTAATTAAAGGTAAATTACCTGTGGTTGAGGGATAGGTGATGGTGTTGACGAATAATTATACAGGGACATCTTTTCTTTCTATTGTGCATTCGTTCAATTCTTCATTCGTTCAATTCTTCATTCTATGGTCTGACCCCCAGATAATTAGTAAAATTCAACTTTAAGCACATCCGAGTCAGGTACGGTACTTTCTCACTCTTCGTCTGTTTCACTTAATCAGGTTAGTCCAAAATTCATCAACAATAACTCCTTATCTAGATGGTCACTTGAATTTAGGTCTTAGGTCCGAATGTCCACTTTACATTAGACAGCTAGCCTACTTCAGATGATAACGTTTCAATTCACGCACGGTCGAGATAATCATTTCATAATCCCTCTTTTAAAAATTTCACTCAATTAAATGTTCGGACTGTAAGGATTAAAGAAATAACCGGTGTTTAGAGGTAAACCGTGTTGAGAATGGTGGAAGGGTAGAATGTGTACACACACTCCGTCTTTAACTATAGAACGTGGCTAGAAACCGTCAAGTGAAACTGACGAGCTTTAACCAGTAACTCCGCCTCCTTTCTCCTTGAATGACAGATGCCCTAAGTGCTCGGTTTTGCATGACCATTTCATTTCATTAATTTGATATAGTGGGATTATTTTTACTGAATATCTGTTTAGTTGTTTTATTAGTAGGAAAGGGATTTAATGAACTTTGGTATCGAACTAGTTTTTTTCTTTATTAACTTGGAGATTCTGACTTGTTTCACATACTCTCCTTCCAACTGAAACTTAATCGCCGCTTTTTAACAACCAAGGCAAATAACCAATAGATATTAATAAAGTAAGATGACAATAATATTTCTTTCATAGACCTTCGCCATAATTTAATGTATTATAGTTCAATATAAACATATTTTCTCATTGCATTTCACTTTCTTTACTATTCAATGATTTGGAAACGGTGGTATTATCTAAAAAGAATACTCCAAGTATTCCTGTTTCTTTATGTTATTCATCTGCATTTTTTTATTAATTTCCCATTCTTATTACTTTCAATTTATAAGGGGTCTTAAGACCTTATTATCAATAATACCAAAGCTGTTAAAATCGCTCTAGTGTTGTTTTCAAATACATTTTAAGTGTCCATACAAAAGTGGATTTTTAAACGCAGGAAATGAGAGAAAGTGACCTTATATAAAATTTAAACTTTCTCAAAGTCGAAATCTGCTTGAGTATTTGTATTAAGGGTAAAAAAATGCATTATAGAACATATTTTAAATTCCCATCCCGATTGTCTTTTAAGGTGAATAAATCAAACATTTTAGGCAATCAGCTGTGGTTAATTTCGGCAGAAATATAATAAGCTCCCTAAAAAGTTGAATGCCCTTTTACATAAAATTATTTTTCATAAAATGTTTATTAGAAATATTTATCGGGTTGTTGATATCAGAGAGACAGCAATGCATTCTTTGTATTCAGAATACAAAATGCATAATAGAACAGCTTAGCAATTCCCATCGCGACTTCAATCCTGAACATTGAATAACACGACGGGTGTATGTAAGGAGAATGATATCTCCCTAAAATAATAATTTTTAAAACCCGAGTGTCCTTATACAAATGATTTTTAAAAATGTTTATAGGCGGTTTACATCAGAGAGGTAGAAAATCTAGTAAAATGTATTCCATACAATCAATTTGCTTCAAAAGTTTGACTCATTCGACGGGGCTGTTTAGTTTGAGCCTGCAATACAAAGGACTTTGGTGTATTTGAAATTGGTCTCTTCTCAAACAACCTAATATCAACATGTTGCAAAGAGCAAGTAAAAAAAAACTTGCATAATTGTATTAGATTTAAAATGACCCTTCATCAAAGCCTACTTCATTTTATACAGTAGTGTATCTATACGTCAATAAACGTGTAAATGACGCGTGTTGATTAATTACACCTGTGGGAATCGTCAGGTATTTCATGTGATTTTACTGCTTCAATAGAACTATAGTGAAATCATGTAGTACACCAGCAGGAGGTTGAAAACTATTGAGAACTAGCATAGAATATTGAAATATAAAACAGAAATTTGAGATAAACTGAAATGAATGCAATTAACAAAGCTATTCTTTTCCACAATTATTTCTTTTGCTATTTTTTTATCATTTAGAAATCGTGCAATGCTAAGTACTACTTGAAACAACCACAAAGACCATATAATTTAACAAATACCTGAAATAAATGACAGAATGTGGCTAAACGTTAGTCGAAATTTACTTAAATCATTTTGAGATGAAAATGCTAAATGTTATATATTATGACCCGGTGTGCAATGCGATGGGGAGGATTTAGGCCCTACAGAGGAGTGTCCGCGTGTTGGTCGAGAAAGTCCATCGCGGCCCCCTGTAAAAGATCCTCTAGAAACTGGATTCAATATAAGAGTAGGTCTCAGCGCCACGGTCCAGAAAAAATTTCCCACGTAGTACACTGTATGGCGCATGCCCGTCTTCATTAGCCCGGAGCTAAACAGTATGGCGTTAAACCCCGAAAGATCTTCTTAGAAATCCAACTACATATGGATATTTACATGCTCTACCGATTTGTCCATTGCACCTAACCTAGATTTCTTACACCACACGAAAGACTAAAAACACACCCAATTTCCAGGACAACATTAGGTTATAAATCATTACCGGTTTTGAAAAATACCCAAAATGTCCTCTCGGAATTGGAACTATGGACATTGGATGCAATAAACCTTAAAAAAACCCTGTCACTATTTAGGTGTTAAACACATTTGTGAGGCTTTGTCATTCTTTAAATTTTATACCACAGAAATAACAATCACCATATTGCTGTTTCATATCGGAATTTAAGACTATCAATGTTTCAAATTGAATGTGGATAATTAATGATTTAAATGTAAACAGCAAAATAAAACGTGCCAATTGAGTGTCCGTTTCAATATATGAACAAATCTGGAACCTTGGAGGAAAGACTCAATCGACCAAGCTTCCGGTTCCACGCCGTGAAATTAACAGAAATAAAGAAGATAAGTTGTCTTAATTGCTCTAATTAAATACGGTATTTATTATTTTTCTCTCACACATTTTGCAGTCCTTATCTACAGTTTCTGGGTTGTATTCCTGTCGAGTCGCCTAACTTTATATTGTTTTATCTCTTCAGTATATCCCAGTAATCGCAATGATTGCAATTATCAGTATAGTAATCGTAGTCATTGGACATAGCAACTCAGTAATCGTAATGATTGGAATTAACAACTCAATAATCGCAATAATCGTAATGATTTAAATTAGCAATACAATAATCCCAACGTTGAAAATAGCAACTCAATAATCGTATTGATTAAAATAGCAATACAGTAATCCCTATGGTGAAATTAGCAACACAATAATCCCTATGATGAAATTAGCAACTCAGTAATTGTAATAATCTAAATTTGTGTAATGTGATTTTTCCATGTATTGCCATGAGGAATATAATGACGGCGTTTGCTGCAACTTGATATATAATGATTACATTTATTGTAAAGAGAAATGTAATCATTTTTACGTATATCGTGAAATATAATGATGAAACGATTACATATTACGTTGTGTCGTTAAATACGTAGTATACTTGTTTTAGCATTAAATGTTGTGATTAAGCTTTTACCGAAATGTAATGATTATAAATATTAAGAATCGCTGTGATTACAATTTATGCTATGTTGTGAAATGTATTACAATTATTTTATCGAATGTTATCGTGATTACAATTTTTATGCTATGATGTGAAATATTTTATTATTATTTTATCGAATGTTATCGTGATTACAATTTTTATGCTATGATGTGAAATATTTTATTATATAACAATTATTATTTCAAATATATTGATGAGAAACACTGGTATATAAAAAGTGGTGTGATTACAGTTTTTCTGCTGAGATCTGAACTAAATTACAATCAGTATATTGAATACATTGGTCACAGGTATCATCGGGCTCCTAGCCACCCCAAAAATCGAATTAACCCCCCCCCCCCGCAAATATTTCGCCAAAAATAGTGATTTCTTAGGAGTGTTCTTAGCCGGCCACACCCTCAGCCCCTCCAAAACATTCCTTAGCCCCCCCCCTCCCATTTTTTATGAGTTGGCTACGGGCCCGGGTATCATTACCACTGCCATGCAAAATATAATGATTAAAATTAATTATTATCGATTGAAATTTAGTTCAAAATATACATCCGATACCCCAATAAATTCCAGACCATGACAAAGTAAATTGTTTATTTTATCTTTATCTGAATGGTGTCTTTCTTCAGCGATGCTAAACATAATTTCACTTTTAAGATGTATAATACTATGTTATTATGTTCTATTTATGTCAATATAAAAAAAAATCCAGACAAACAAAATATTAATTTGGTAAAATGTTCACCTTTCTATGGACGCCTTGTTTGCATTGAGGTGATGAATAATGTGTTAGAGATGTACTTCCGGTGGTATTTGATAATTGATTACCCCTGAATATTCTTAGAAAATCGATCATTTTGTTAAAAGAATCGATTATCGATCTCCGTTACCGACAATCCTCCTAATTATTTATAGTTAACATTGTCGGGTACCGTGACCTCAAACCACTTAAAACATTTCCGATAATGTCTTTTATTACACAGCAATTAATACAATCTCATAATAAAAGCACGTCATAGCAATTAAAACAAACTTAATTTATAATTACATATACATGTTGAGCTTTTCCTCTTACAAAACATTAAAATCAAAAACTCTCAACACATCGATATCTTTTTATATTTCACTAAATTTTCATTCATTGTATGATACGTTTTTTTTTTAATTGAAATTCAATATTCACACTGTGATGAGCCAACGATCAATAAGAGTTTTTTTTCTCGTTGTATCTCACTTACCTTTCCCTGGTAGACAAACGAGCTTTTAAGGTTAGAGTAGCTGATCAAATGCGGAATTGAGAATGCAAGTGTGACTTAATGCTTCAAGCAAAAAAATTGGAAAAATGATTATGCTGATATGTTTTTTAAAATATGAATAAAAGATAAAAGTGTCAATTCGTACCTATGTATATCGAATATTGCACATTGTATCTCACTTACTCCTTTAAGACATATTTACTGTTCAAGTTACTGTAGATGCTGAAATGCAGCATAGTAAAAATGCAAATGTGAGTTTTCTGCTATTTGAGCTAATTCAGTACTTGAATTCCAAAAACAATATCTATAAACTAAGAGATAATAGGTGGAGAATGATGTGTAATATTTAATGGTGTTTAATTATGTTTTATTTAAAAATAAAATCGAATTTTAGATTGCATATTCCCAGAAAGTATACAAAAAAAATAAGCGATACCGTATTTGGAAAAAAAAACGCGTTCCTTTAAATTTGTGTGTGTGCGACATCGTTTCGCCTGTGCATGTGGGTGCTAGTGACATTTATTTTGTGCTTTAATTGATATAATCTAAAATTCAATAATGAATTCACTCAACAGAGCTTAGAGGGAAAAGATTTTATGGCCAATGAACATATTCTTTTTGTATTTTTTTTGTATTTTACAACAAGGGCCTTTATGTTGTTTATAGCACTGAAATCATCAACTGTAGATCCGCTGCGTACATGTACCAATATTTAAATTCGAAAAAGATGCTAAAATTGATAAGAAAAACGGTTTGTAGTTATGTTTCTGTCATCCTCCGTTTCGTGATTCACAATAGCCATGGTAGTTTTATCTAGATGGAGGGAATGACAAAATATTAAAATAATATTGCTGGTTATAAAAAAAGCAAACATTGAAATTGTTCTGGCTCATTACGACCATTATTTAGGTATCGAAAATAATGAGGTTAGCATTGCCATACTGTCCGCTAGCACGCCATCCAATCAAATAACCTGATGAATTCATTGTTGACACGGGCTCTAGAACCAAGCAGAGACAAAACAGTCAATTTTCACGGGCAATTAACAATTGGAACCAAGAAGAAAAGTGTTGATTTTTATCGAAATAATTTCACTCTTAACAGAGCAATACCGTGTTTTACATAACGTTAACAGTTTTCAACGGCTAAGTAGTTCTTATTTGCGATGTTCGATGTATTTGCTTTTAGTTCAAAACATAAATTCGAAATCACTTTCCGACTAAAATTCTTTGTAAAACTTAAAAATAATTTGTAAGAAAATTTCTACTAACACTTTACAAATATTTAATACCGTTTTCCGAAAGCAGAAGCCTTGTCCTACATGCTCCAATGTTTATCATGGACTTTATAATACATTTTATATTACACGGTTTTCATTTGAAATTTATTCAATAATAATTTAAATTTATTGAAAATGAATATAACAAAACAATACAATTTGATGCATGTACATGTTATACACAAACACTATATACGAAAATATATATTTTCAGCACAAAAATCAATACTCGTATGTATATGATAATAAATATTTGACTTCAAATCTACATATATATATGTTTCTTTTAATGTACAAAATACGTAATATTTCTACATTTATTTAAAACGAAGCATCCATTAAATCTGATTTTCAGAAACGTTATTTACCTTTAAATACGCACTTCTCTTCAAATTTATTTCTGAAGTCGACAAAGAACAAACCGTGAATTAATTCGCAAAATATATTTTCGGTATCTACATTTTTAATAAAAAAACGTAATACTTGCCTTACTTGCAATATACTTATATATCTTATGACATGTCAAACAGGTCTACGAAATAAATAACCCAGACACGAGACTATTTATAAAGATTAAAATTAATGTGGGAACTAAAGAGACACTGGTATTAAAAATAGTTGCTTTTAATCTAGTTATGATGTTTTTAACTTTGGTATGAGCATTTCGCATGACGTTACTGATGATAATGTTTTCCAATGCATTAATTGTGTCAATGTGCGTTTGTTCTCCTGTTTTAAAACAATATTATCAAATATTTCGTATACAATTTTATGAGTGGGGGGGTCTAGTGTTTTAGAGTTCGGTCGTCGAGGGCTGCGTAATAAGGATTGGGGTTGTCTGGCCAACCTCGTAGATTTTCGCATATTCTTCCGATTTTCTGCCACAAACGAATTATTGAAATAAAAAAGAATTATGTGTAAGCCCCCTCCCTCTCTCTCTCTCTGTATTATTGTATCGTAATATAGATATATAATGTAGGTTTATGTTATTGATCTATAAATCTAAATAAAGATGACAAGGGTTAATATTTGCCATGTATGTGATAGATCAGTTTAATATAGTAATCGGATCAAATGACTTCTTCAATAATAGTTACTGTTATGAAACGTTTCATATTTGTCTTAAAGCCGTCTCTGTCGATTTCCCCAACGTAGATTTGCAAAATGGGGAATCGTTTATGACATGTGAAAATCCGTCGGTTTGTTCATCAGTCTGTCAAATGGCGAGATCTGGAGATTGACAGCTGTCAGAGAGAACATGGTCAATTCACCAAGGTAGAACCGGATGTTATTAACTTTTACCCTATCCCTATAACAAGCCCTCGACAAGAGATGACAGTTCTCAACAAGTTTACGCCATATTTTAATCGCCGTGGGAGAATGTATGCATTATAATACTTTCTACCTGAAGTAATATGTCGTAATTTCTCATCTATCTACCACTGATTTAACTGCACCTACACTACTATAGTCATTAATAAAAAATACATATACTGTTATCAACTTCATAGTGTTCCTGAGTTATAACTTCATAGTGTTCCTGAGTTATAAACGTATAGTGTTCATGTGATAACAAACTGAACAAATGCAGTGATGCGGACACAACCAAAATATATCATATGTTAATTAATCAAATATTGAAATGAGAAAAGTGTATAAGTAATTGAAATATACGAATCTATATGTCCCACCCGTTGGCAATGTGGACTAGGGTGTCTTAGAAAGAGCACACATATCCTGCCCGTGCTCTGTACCAATCACTACCTTACTGTTGTGTCACCGGTTCAGCTGTTTAAATACAAAATTGCAATTCAAAGCATGGCATAATCGACGCTCTTTTATAAATGAATAAGAATTCTTAAACATCTCTATTTTCAACATATAGATGTATTTCAAGCTTGGATTCTTATTGTGCCAATTTTCCAAAGAAGGCTTTATGATTTTGTCTCATTTGATATAGTTTAGAAATACAATTATTATTTAACTTAAAAGACGAATATCTCTTTTAGAGTGCACACAATCTGCAAAATCAGTGCTTCCAATAAATGCAAACTCTATTATTAAGTGTCAGCAGACAGTCAGTGATTTTAAGAGTTAAAAATACATGTGATCTTCATGATTAATGGCACCACTACAAACAAACTTTAAAAACGATCTAGAGCGATTCTCTGGGATTGAATTAAAGCCAACTGAAATCAAGGGCTGACAGAATGATGGATAAGGAGTTACCAGGATGATTCCAAAGTAAACACAGTTCTATCAGCTATTCACATAGACTAACAGGAACCATCGATTGACTGATGTCGCCTTTAACAATACCTTAATGAACACACGAGATCATTTCCCCTTTGTGTTAATTCAATTTACCATACGCTTCACATACTAGCATCCAGTACGGAGCCTCAGTGCCAATGATTTCCCCTGCAGAATGGAAGGACTGACAAGGAACCGCGTATGGTCGATTGGATGAGACGGAAAACCGAGGCCCCATACATTCGTAAGACAACCATTGACAGCAGGAATTCCATTGCTGCTGCCCGGACAAAATGTCCCTCATTGAATACTCCATGACGTAGAAATGAACCAACATCCGTTATTGTCCCTGAGTTCAACTTAAAGATGAAAACTGGTGAAATAAAGGATCCTGCATACCTACTTTATTTGCATAGATCAGAATTTTGATTTTTCGTTCACACTTACTACAAGAGTTGTTTGAATATAGTCCTAAAGATGAAACCTATTTCAATCTATGATCCTGCAAGAATTGTTTCAAAATATCGTTTTGTTTGATATTGCCCCTCTCATTACAACACTTTCGGTGTGGATGGATCATTTTTACTGAAATTTAGATTCGAGAATAATTTTCTTTCAATTTTCTTCATAAAACTTATTTAAGATGACGGCCATACGCCATGCATTGTGCTATAAGGGATATTTTGCCCTGACAGCGGCGCTTTGGCTTACACATCCGAGCGACTATACGCTGGCCTTTGCAACAATGACAAGGTGGTACCACACAGGAAAATCTCGATGAACTTTCTCGACAAACTGCAAGGGTCGAACACAGGACCTCGAAGGTAGCGTGCCAACATTTTATTCACTGAGTCACCGGGGCTCCCACTTGTTTACAACGTTCCAGAGAGAACACCATTACAACATTAACAGTGTCCTTGATAAAACAACTTTTACGAAGTTCAATAGAGAATACAATTCATTAAAACCATTACAATGTTTTTCATTAAACAGCTTTATAAAGTTCCAGAGAAACACCATTACAATGTTCTACATAAAACATCATTATGGTGTTCCAGATAGAAATTACACAATTACAACTTTTACAATGTTCTACTGATCAGATGTTTAATGCACACAATTATGAACACCCATTATCATTTAGTCAAAATAGACAAAGATATGCATTAGTTAAGATAGACCCCAACATTGTAACTTGTACCCATTGGTAGTACGTCAATAAAATGACTATTTTCATTATCATTAAAAAACATTGTAAACATAATATATCAATGTAAACCCGCCATTAACTTCACGTGATAAACATTTATTAACTTAGCAGAGATAAAACAAATAAGTAAGTATGTAAACAGGTATATTCTACAATTCCTGTCCTTCCTTTAGAAGAAACATGGACACAAACACATGTTTCCAGCATGTCGAACAATCTCTAACCTACGTAGGGATTAATTTAGATTTAATTCATGATGAATGACTTGTATGTCAGAACACGGTTAAAACTTTCAATCTCAAAGTCAGATACATCGATGGATCGTGTAGCTTGCATGTAAAACTACTGAACTGTGTCCTGAAACTATTGTTATCCTTTCAATACTTATACATCATCTTGTCCACTTGAGTGGCCACTTATTTCAAGTCTGCGATGGCCATTTTTAGATTGACATGAAATCAACATCCCACTTATTGATGACCAAGTATACTTCAAATAATTAGTGACATTTTAAAACTTTGGAAGACGATGCATGAAGTTTAGGCACTTTAATAACGATGTCATTTGTCGGTATAATACAATATCCTGTAGGCTTAATAATAATAATAAGTACAGAAAAAACAGGTAAAATAATAACAAATAATACCCTCAAATATTGTCTATGAAATCATGCTAATAAGAAGAACCCCCCAAATTCAAAGGGGTTCATCCAAAATATAAATGAAACAACGGGATCAATCCGTTCCGGGAAGTGATAAAATGGTCACCAACTGAACACACGTAACCAATCGAGTCCCACGAACAAAGGACTGCAAGACGCCTGAGTTAAATTGCGACAACAAGACTTACAAGGGGTTAAATATCATTTCAATATGCTACCAAGTATATCTTTCTAACCATTGCAAATACGAAAATGTGTATGAAAATCTGCTGTGAAGAGCGCCTACATGATCTTCTTTCGGGTATTGACTTACGCTATTGACATTGGGTACATCCAAGAGTTGACTAACCTAAACCCGTATCCAGTTCTCTAAATCACTCGCAAAGAGTGAAATATTTAAATTAAAAATACACGTGACCTAGCTTTTTAATGAACATTAAACTCTGTGTTCTTATTCACATATTCTAACACAAAAATATTTTGTTTCATTATTATAGATTACTGTAGGATCTTTGTTTTCTATCCTACCTCAATGTCTGTGACGTACATTAGAAAGGGAAAAAGAAGCAATTTTCATACCACTTTGGAGAAGTCTGTGTTCCTAATATACATATTCGGGGTTTATAAATTAGTTTCAGTGCATAATATTATTTTCCCAGTTTTAACAAATATATACTGAGCGCCATAGAAAACGCATCACTTAGATTTCGTATAACAAAATGATCCTGTAAACATATCTTATTTATTTATTCAAATAGGAACACATCAATAACAACACATTTGTACACTTATGGATGTTTAATCTGTAATCAACGGTACAAAGTCCCAGGGGTCAAAACCAAAAGTACGGTTAATGGTTAATTCCATGCGACTTCGCTGCACAGCGTACACAGTATAGTACACGCTATGCAGCGAATTCGCTTGTAATTAACCATCTGTGTCGTACTTTTGGTTTAACACAAATTTTAAAGTTGAATCACATGATCTAACTATCTTTACGGTAAAGTATCTTTAAAGACAGTCTCTTGTATCCATGTCAATTCAATTTTATTCTTTAGGGTTATTTAGTCAAACTTGAATACGTTTCCCAATTTAAAATGAAGAAATGTGACTCTTTGATGGAAGTGAAAAATTGATGTGTTGCGAATGATAACAAAGGAGAAACAGTTCATCATTCTAGATGCTTGATTGATTAATTTCAATTACTGATCAAGTCTTGGATAAGACGATATTTTACGAGACAATATCCGGTAATCTAGATATGAATCAATATGTCGGAATGTAAATCCGGTAAGACAAAATAAAGATGGCGGAATGGAAAGGGATTTAAATGAATCACATGGATCTACTTTTAAGATTAATTACACTAATAAAGGAACTTTTCAAAGAGAGGATTAAGAACTCGATCAAAGAAAATTAAAGATGAAACACAGGAGAGCTCCTTTCAAATGCAGTAATGTGTACTTTTAACCTCGCATCGCTGATTTTATTATATTTTTTCATAATATATATGTGGACTGTTGAGGAGATCCTGCTATTGAATTGCAAACATGGATAAGTCTAACGAAAAACAGTTCAGTATATATCAATGCGTAATTATATACAAAAACAACATTTGACTAATGTAAACCTGACGCAGTTAATCAGCTCAGCGATGTGTCCATAAAGTGCGATATTACCATTTACGTCAACCGGTACCCACGAATATAATTCTTACATACCACTAAGACTTCATTTTTATAACATAAGACACAGGTAATTCGTTTTATTCCTACGAGCACCATTTCAGGCGATATTCTTAGCCTACAGTTCGTTACACGAAATAAGAAAAGGCTACGCCGAAAGGGCGGATTTTCATATTAACAAAACACATTTTTCGTGACATTTTGTTTTATAAATAACATAAAGACTGTAGTCTATGGTCTGAATATATGCAATTAAAGTTGATATTATTGCATGCACAACACTAAATTACAGAGGACGGCAGTATAGGAAAAAATACAACCACGTTCTGGAAGCTTCGATGTCATCGGTGAATGAGTGGTTCGCATAGCTAACAAATTTGTCTTTTACTATTGTATCATAAATGTATTTATTGAATTTTCTGTCATATGGGATTGATTTATAAATTTACATGTATATTGGACGCGCTTGATATTGTAGTTTAAATTTACCCCAAAAAAACCCCATTGACTTCGGTTTCATTGATCTACCAGTATAAATATGACGAATGTTGTATTATCTTAGAGTCATAAACACACAAACCTCGGGAAAGGATGGATGGTGGTGGAGGTGGGGTATATTTTTCTGTTGGTATCAGAAAAATCCTTGTTGGCATCTTTCCGGAAAACCAATAGCCAACAAATAAAAATAGGTGAAGAGTTCCAAAAATGTACATTTCAGTTTTATTGATTTGGCGGTATAACTATAATAACTGTTGTATTATAGTCATGGGACTACAACATGTTGAAATGGAGGTGGGATGGGGATGTGTCGGAAAGGCTGCTCTTCCTGTTTTCTGTTGGTATGAAAATATACTCGTTAACATCTTTCAGGGAAACAAGAAACCCCCAAAATCACACCCATATTCGTGCGTCCAAAGAAAGAAGTTCACTACTACTTCGCATTTTAAAAGCACCCATGGTTTAACGTCCACTCGACAAACAAACTAACACATGGTTCAACTTTACTTCAATAATTTGCTTGCGCGTATGGGTCTTTAGCAATGGGGGATAACCGGAGGACCCCGAGAAGACCCACGAAGTTGGACAGGCGATACAACTCCTTGTCACGTAAAACCGGGGAATCGAAACCACGCCAGTTGACTCAATGACAAACCATTCGGCCATTCAACCCCACTAAAAGCATCCAAGATTATCCGGATTTACTGTACATAATAAATACATCATCTTATCTTATATTATTAGTTAAATATTGAGTGACAATTACAAGTAGCCGATGACAGCCATCTTGTTTAGTGAATATTTATTGTTGAAGAGGATGATCAACCATGTTAACAGGAAATACCATCTGACACACGCCCGCCATATTTTATTTCCCAGCTCATCCCACGTGAGTAATTAAAATCCTTTATCTATAGATTTAATTAAACACCTCCCATTAATGCCAAACAGATAAGATCATCAGAATATATTTTAAGTATTTATGTCGCCACAACAAGGTCCTATTAATTTATAGTCCATCTTTCAAATTCCAACCGGTTATTTTGCGAAAGAGCGTGGCGTCATTTTGCCATTATCCAAATTATTGAAGCGCTTCTTCATTTTGAAACTAATAAAGATATCATCAAAACGTTGAAACTGGTACTACAGTAACCAATGTTCCTCTGAATTTATTGTCTAAAAATTGACCACGTACATCTTCAAGATTGGGAGTTCTATTGAATAAAAAAGCACAATAAAGATACCATTAGGTTTATGGTATTATATTTCCTTTGTGTGATTATCTATAGAAGAGGTTTGTCTGTTTTTAATCTAGAAGTAACGGTACATACATAGTTAAATAGATAATACTATCCTTTAGTCGTGGTGTATAACGGTACAAACGAATAATATAGTAATTCCACCACGCCCATTGTCTTTGCTCTCATTATCATTGTCTTTGACCAGATAATTACAGCCACGTGGCATAAGATACTTTAGATAAATCTTAATTACGAACTAACCATTAAGTAGGCGAGTTATCGCCTCCTGGCAAAACTTGTTATCACTTTCAAATACGTGACAGAAATTGCCGTCTCCGTGGTCTAGAGTCCGTCATGCGGCCAATACAAAGGTCGCTTGGGGAGGATATCTGATAAATATCGAATTCGAGTATTCGAAATGCATATTTATTTATAAATCAGGGTGTAATACAGATTTCAAATTGATCAATATTTTGAACTATGTATGCCTTTTGATAAAATTGGTGTAATAGTATGTAGACTTTAGAGTTGTAACTTCTAAAGCCCCACGTTCCATTGGCAAGTTTCCAAAATATGTAGGCATACTCTTGTGCACGACCGACATCACATACACTGTGAATACTACGTACATTCTATAGCAAAACAGCGAACCCGTTTGGTAAAACAATAACTTCTCTAATAACATGAATAGCCTCCGTGTGAACGGATCTGTAACCGGAAATGTTTCGGTGGATTTAAATTTAGCTCACATTCGTACCAACACCCCTGATCTCAGATAAAGCTATTGTAGATTGCAAATATAGGTAGATTTAGTTTTATAATTCTTGATAAAGTAGCCGACGCCTCGTCATGCTTAATGTCGGTCAATTTGATTATTTTATCCAATATTACGTTTTTCTTCGTAATTGTCTACTGTTCTTATCGTGTAGTGTATCCGATAACCCGGATGTACAATCTGATAAAGCAATATTTTTTGTAAAGTCTAGTAACCCTACATCAAGGGGTGAGTCAATATATTTGCATAGAATTTGGAAATGCTGAAACATTGCGGAGAACGTGGAGAAATACCATACGTGATATAAGATTCATTATACTTTGGAATGCGATATATTTGTAGTTTCTTAGATGAAAGATTACTATTGAAATATTCATAAAAAGAAGATCAGACTCGAAAATATTTATAATAATTCCTTGTATAATAAACTATATTTATATGTACTACTTACACCTTTCTAGAATTATGACTTCAAATTTGCATCTTTAATTTTCACATATTTCGCACAAAAAGACAAGACTCTTTAGGGATACCCCAGGCCATATGGTACAACTGCCGAAGTATTTACCACAGATCTTTGGTATTTACATTTCTAATTACCCACTGAATTCTTGAAAGATATTACATATTTATCGTTTTATTTTGTTCTTAACGCAAAGTTGTATCACGCCTCAACCCTTAGGCCTGTTTTAAAAATACATGTACAAATGATCACTCTTTTCAAGAACAATTTGGTAACCCTTTGCTTCTGGTAATGTTGACGGTGAACGCCAATGCATTTGAAAACACCGAAGGCAGACATACACATTTTTCTTATAGTTTTCTAAAGAGTCATGTAGCGCTTATCATGCTTTCCATCTTAAATCCATAACTCCATAATCCCCAAACTGGATGCACAATTCATAAGATGAGAGTTGAGAGAGAGAGGGAGGGAGAGAGAGAGGGGGGGGGGGGCTTGCGCGTATGGGCCTTTAGCAGTGGGAGGAAACAGGGGGACACAGAGAAAATCCTACTCCTTGTCACGAACAATTGGGGAATCGGAACCACGCCAGTTGACACAGTGATAGACCTTATAATACAGCGCTAACCATTCGGCCACCCAACCCCCATCCCCATAAGAGAGATCTAAAATGCGAGAACATGGTATAGGGAGTGGATTAGTAAACCGAACATGTCGTTGTCGCCACCATCTTGGAATTGTGACATCATTGATAGTATTTGAACTGGAAGCGTGTCGCCCCCATGAACAACACCAAGGTGGGTTATACTTACTGCTCCAACAAGTTTTGCGGTATATAAGGCTATATCGTAAACTTATTCGGGAAGGTTAAATGTTTTTATGCTTACTAAGTTAATTTCATAAAGTACAGTGCTCTATTTGAAGTTAAGTATCTAATTAACGAAATAATTATGTTTGCATCATTCTTTGTCTAAATTAGATTATGTATACTTAATGTTTTAAAGAATTAAATTAAATGACAAAATGCCAGGATCAATTGCGAGTTGAAACACGTGCATTTGTACGACATGTTAACAACTTAACTGACAACGCATTGCCGTTGGCACGAGCTAAGGATTTAGAACACATAATATAATTTATTTATCCTGAAATAAAGGTTATAAATGAGAAGTTTTAGAAGCCTATAGACGCTAGACTACCTGAACACCTGGATATTTAAAAGTTAGAGAAAGGTTTGCCTAGAATCCCAGCAGCGATTTGAAGTATGTAACACATACATGTGGATTATCATCTGACAAATTGCGTCTTTTTGTGACACAGGGGACATGACATACAGACGGATCAGTTTGTCCCTTATCACCTATTAGTCTACAAACGTTTACAGGCAACGAATGTCATGTTTTCCGGAAGCTTTATGGGACTCCAGGCAAGATTGTGCGCGTGTTTTAACTAAGAGCGCCACCTGTCACGAAACTGCGCACTTGAAGAGTTGCCGTTCCTAATGTTTGATATCCACCCTGAGTTTTGTATCTAGTTGTTTGATTTAGATGGTAAAGTGGATGGGTGATAAATGATAAAAATAATTTAAAGTGTTTACGTGCTTTTGTAATCATTAGTAGGCCATGTCCAATAACAACTGTTTATTTAATTATTAAGAATAAAGTATCTGTTCAGCAGATGTTTGTGCAGGAACTGATTGATATCTGTTGGTCGTAAAGTGTTATTTGGAGAGGGAAATCTCCAATTCTTTAGACAAAAGTTTTAAGACACAAACATGAACTTATTGTAGTTCAATTTTTACTGTCACAATTAAGGGATTGTTTGTAGTATTCTTACGATTACTTTAACCTGTATGGATATCATGCAAAAAGCCGAATATGCCACTGAGTCCAGTTTTATAAGATTTACTACCTATTAGATTTGTGTTGTATGTTTGAGTATTTAATCAGTCGATCTCAGTTGCCTTCGTCTTCTAAAGTACAAGTCTACACTATATCCTTTGGTCGAAATATGAATAAGGGAAGATATCATTCACCTTTATCATTAGAATATTCAGATATTATCCAATGTATGATAAATTCATTGTGAGGAGTGACAGGTATCGTGTGGTAAACAGAGTATGCAGATACTTCCTAGAACAGACAATACCATTTTAATACATTTTATAAACCTACGACGTATATACATTGTATATATTGATTTCGCTTAGTGCTGTGTGAATTTATCATTAGTATAGTCAGTTACTTACTCCCCTATGACCACACACACTCTGCAGTGACTGAACTTCAACGTCTCGGATATTAAAATCTGTATAAATTTCAATGTACATTAAAAGCTACGAATATTTTGGTCGATGACATACGTTAATATGGTTATAGCATTGTGGGCTATAAGAAATGGAGAGGAAATAACGCTCCATGATATACCCAAAAGAGGATTGGTGTCTTTAATATATCCAATACGAAAAGTTATTATTTATTTATAAGCTTCTCTCTGAAAACCCATACGAAATGAAACGAGTTAACCATATGATCGGATAAGCTTTTATGCAAACAAAATTATTGTTAAATCGCCCGTGTTATTTTTTGTCGTTTTTTATTTAATAACAAAAATCAGACAACAATAAGATTGAACACCTGAAGGTTTCATATCGGCTTTACGAAATTTCTTGCCAATAATTATTATAAAAAATATTAGTTTGATATTTAAAGAAAATATCCAATAATTTTCAAACATTATTGATTTCATCTTATTCATAAAGTATAATCAAACCGACTGATTTAACCAGCCATGTTACAGGAAATATGATTGGTTATTATTTGCATAACTTAAATAACAATGCGTACCTCCCTTTCAGGAGAGTTGTGTAAAGGGGGGTTACGGTGCTAGTAAGGACAGGACTTGTTCACGTGGGCAGGGTTTGTATTAGAGTTTGTCTATTGATGTGTCGCTCATTATGAAGAGTTCATTCGGTGCAATTATAGAAATATGAGGCATGATTTTTAATATTAAACTGGAGCGGCATTTGTTCTATTCTTTTGATCTATGAGATTATCAAATATACGTGGAGAATTATAATAAAAAGTTCAAGTATTATTTGTAATGTTCACGTGATGTTGTGTTTTGTTGTTGTTTGCTGTCTTTATTGTTGCTATTCTGGTTTGTATTAAAGCATCTGGTCATGGTATGTGTTGGGTCCGACATAATTAAGTTTAGGTGAGAAGGTGGGACACGTTTGAATACCTGATAGTTGATATGTGGTTTGAGATTTTGTATAACAAGTGTACTTGATTTCATTTCACGGGTATACAAGGTAACAACTTCTATATTTTAAACTGTGAACAATGTATCCTATAATCTTACATACAGTGGCTGAAACGGGACAACCACATCGTACAAAATAATCAACTAGAAATCCAAAGGACAAACACACGTATATTAAATCATAGAATAAAACGCATGTTATGTCTGTCAAAGACTATACTCTCCATCAAAAATTCGAAATATGATCAGAATCTATCTGGAACAGGTCATCTTCGGAGAAAACACAATTAGTCAATCTAGGTTGAGCAATTGTTTTTCGTTAACTGCAGTCTCTGATCACAAATATGTGGCGACCGACGGAGTGGTATGGATCGTATTTAAATATGATTTTGTAAAATTATTTCACAATAGAAAAAGATAATACAAAATAAAGAAAGACGAAAAAGAACCCAACGCGCCAGGAGAGAGGTGTTTAATAGTCATTAAAACTCACTGCCTCCGCTGTGAAAAGGTGGAGTCAATAATCGACCATGCAGACAGACTGTCGGCATGGCCATAAAAATAATTTAGAAATGAGTTTTAAAATATTTGGATGCAAAAATGCTCTTGTATGTCACTCTTAATATGAAGTGACATAGGACAGATAAATAGAGAGTGATTGATTAATTAATGACAGCAGGTAAAAGGTCAAGTGTCAAATAAGGTAAATAGTAAGATAGGTGTTACACTAATTAACATGACGTATCAATCTAAGTTATACAACATGTCACAACTAATATTTCGTATTTGACGGATTATTATAAGACTGGTTATGTGTAATATTTAAACTGAAACATCATTTTTAAAAAATGTTAACAATAAAAACTCCGTGCATTCATAAGATTAAAATGTCGTAATCCAAAAGGCAGATAACTCCGCGAAATATGAATTTTGACGAACGCTCCGTGATCAAAAAGAATATGCGCGTGCATGTTTTAAGAATGTTTCTTGGGCTATGCGAGAGACGATCGACACCTCTTTACAGGAACATTTCTCAAATTCAAAATTATTGGAAGTAGTTGTATGCTCTAAGAAAGAAATGTTGCACTTCTGCACGACGTCTTCACTTTCTTGGAAACTTGCATGACCAGTCGTATAAGAGAATACTAATCTGAGATTTACATAATAGTAGTTTTCAAATTTCAAAATAGACCTGTGATTTAATGACGATAAAGATCAACGCGTGTGTGTCACGTACGTCATGTATTTAAAAAAGATTTTAATTGTTTTCACGTGGTGTGATTATATCTTAGTAGTAAGCAATACTTAAGAACATAAAATGATTAATGTAAGTAAATCCTCTCATTTGTATCTATCATTTTACGGAATATCTTAACTGATTCTGACTGTTTTTCTTAATATGTGGTCACGTGACATCATCTTTACGATGGCGTCTTGACATGTTGGTAGCATAGAGGCGGGAGGTTTGTTGAATTATGATGATGAAGATGGACAAAATATATTTATTACTTCCACTTGAACACGTTTCGCGTCAGTATTAGATATACGAGTCTGTAGACGTTTATTACAAGTGTTGGGTGAATTTACCGTTAGACGTAAACATGGTTATAATTACATTTAAAAAAACGATTCCTCTTCTGTTTTTTCATCCCGTCTCTTTGTGTTGGTTTGTTAGTGCATATCTTTACATCACTGTATAACTTGTCATATTAACTTATAATACAAATTTAAGTACCCGTAAAACTAAGTATAAAACACATTTATACATGCTATAATTTTACACGATATGCACTACTCTTTTTTTTTTCTTTCATAAAATTGTGTCTAACATTTCTCACGGCTGTGGAGTACAAAGCCAAATAAAAACGGTTACAATGTTGATCCTTACTGGAAGTTAAGAAATAAAATAAGATGAAATCGTGTTTAACATCCTACTTTTCTGCTCCGAACTGGGCTAATGAAGACGTTCATACGCCACACAGTGGGCTATCAGGAACATTTTGCTCAGATAGTTGCAATACGGCCAACTACCAAGGGATCTTTTACGTGCATGCAAATGTGTATACGGAACCTCGGATTTTCGTCCCATCCGAACGATTAGACAGCTGACCTTGTCAAGCCCTCCGTCCTGCATCACAGACGGAAATTTTGGATGAACTTCCTCGGCCAATGCAGCGATCAAACACCCGACATCCAGACTAGCGAACCAGCGTGTCGCCCACATAGCCACCCTGTCCCCCCACCCCCAAAGTTAAGACCATTCTATTATGAACTGTAAATAATACAAGACACGGTATATAAACGTGCCAAAATATGTGAAATGCTGTTCCGCTCCGTTTGGGCAAATGGAGACTGGTGTATTAGGTCACCAACCCATACATCAATATACCAACAGAATTAACCCCCTCACCACCCCTTTGTTTTAACAGAAGTTCAGTAGCTGTATTGTGTAAAGCTCTGCAGTCTGGGTAGTCTGTCGATAGCTAACGTCTTCCTGGGGTCGATCCGCCGGTCAAGCAGTTAGGTAATTTGGTTAATCGCCTGGGTTCTCTAGAGCTAGGTGATTTTCATCTCACTACAAAATATTGGGTAAGGGAAAGAAGGCCTACGGTAACACAAAGTTACAAAGAGTGGGAGAGAGAGAGAGAGAGAGAGAGAGAGAGAGAGAGAGAGAGAGAGAGAGATGGGGTTTAACGTTCACTCGACACAGACTAGGTCATTTAGGGACTAACATGTTTTTAATTTATTTGTAGGGGTCTTTAGCAGTGGGAGGACCCGGTTTATAGTATCAATATAAAACATTCATATAGCTTTAAGTGAACTATATTTAAAAGAGTATTACATCTATTAGTCAGACTTTGGATATATTTTATTGGTATTTATTAATTTCCTTTTCTCACGGATCTTTACACATCCAAAGGCATTCTTCAAGTTAATATATGCATAGTAGTTGAGTACAAATGATGGGGAACGAGCATCATTATTTCAGGACAGACTTCTAACATGATCAAAATGTCTTGCTCTGGTGGGAATGGTTTGATTTTAAATTGTAAATGATATCACTTTATTGATCGCAGAGGTACAGAATATTAAATCTAATTAAAAATCGCACTTACTTTCACGCCAAGTACTTCAATTAATATGAATGGCAAAACAATTACAAACACATTTACGGAATTTAAAAAAAGGAGAGTACCCCCTTTCATGTACTGGATTGTACTTTATAAATAATGTTCTCGAATGACAGGACGTATGATATATGATTAATTGTATTAACTGACCACAAACATCTGTTCAGATATACAAAAGTAAGAACAATTTAGACTAGACTTACAGGTAATGGTATGCTATTCACAGAAGTGATAATATAACAGTTTGTATGGCGAAAAGCAACGTGTTCATATATGTCTATGCTTTAGGTCACCTCTGCTTACATCCGATGTTATAACTCTAAAATAATATCCCATTTGGACACTAGTCTTGAAGCATCACATAATGCTTTTCATATCGTTAATTCCCAAACTCCCCAACCCATTAAACATAAAAATTTCTAACACCCAAAATAGACATCTGTATATAACTGTACATCTAGAACGCATCATATCGTGTTTTACAAATTCGTAATTCCCAAAGTCGATTTCATAAAAAAAAACCCATCTAACCCGCAAAACAAATATCCCTATATAATTGAACATGAGCATTGGCATTAGAAAGCTTTATATCAGGGTTTACAAATTCTTAATACCAAAAACATTTCTTCCAGTTGTCCTATATTTACTGTATACTGATTAGACAGAATAAAAATGTAATTCTTCTTAAAAACGTGTCGATGTTAAATTAAGGTAGTTTATTCTATTTTACCGAGATTTAACAAGTTAATGGGGTGTTTAATTCTGTGATGAACGAAGACACAAGAGGCTTTATGTCTATTGACAAGCTAACAACTTGTTAAATCAGAACGTGCCAACTTCTTCCCCAGCTCCATAGTTGTAGTAACAAGAAATTTAATTTCTACATTTTGTTTCTATCAAACATCGTCATGTATTACTTCTGTTTGTCACGATTTATTCCACGTAGTTACATCGTTCTTTTAGAATACACATCCTCTTGTGAGGAACACGTGCCTCGTGACTTTCAGAAGGCGCGTGCAGAAACACACATCAAACATGTAAGATAGATTGTCAAATATGGCCGAGAGTCTTGATTATCAAGCTTATGTAATTGGATAATTACCAAGAAACTGTATAAAAGACTTGATAAGGAGTCACAATCTTGGTCTGACGTATATTTTCTTTTTTGTACTTCTACTGGATGTTTCCGGTTGTCATTTTTCTATGTCTAGATGAAAGAATCGGCGAAGAAACGGGTTCTCAAGTTAGATGTATTTTCCTCCAGGAATGTGTTTGTTGTTGGTGTAAAGAACAGAACTGAATGTCTAATTACATTGGTTATCATTGATAGTAGGAAGTCAGAACTACACAAAATCGACGTAAACTGAAAACAGAACATTTTCTACATCGGAGTCCTGTTTGCATTTCTATTGTTTTTATAGTTTTATGATTATGTTATTTTTAGAAATACTAAATAGTTATATGTTATGTTGTATGTCCTCTATTTATTTATATGTAAGGCCTAAATATTGTAGATATTTTTTTAGGCCTCAATTATGAATTAAACATTTTTTCAAATGACAAGCCCATAATAAACCCTCTAGATTATCGAGCGGTTGTGATTTTAAACTGATTGGAAGACGGTCGCTATTTAATATTTTAATTCAAAAATAGATAATCCAAACTTTGTGTATTTTCGTAACAATGAAATAGAGACTACGTTATTCTTCAATAGATAATCGAAACTTTGTGTATTTTCATAACAACGAAATAGAGACTACGTTATTCTTCAAAACGGCCACAACTTCGCTCAAAATGACTTAAGTTTTTCACTATATTCCTTTGTCATAAGCTTTTTAAAACTATTTTTGGGAGAACTGTCAACCCTTTTGTAAATCGTAAATAATGCATTTTTAAGATAAAATGTTGTTTGAATTTACACATACCCTTAGCTGAATTTGACAGATTAATATGTTTATCAAAGTTGCTATTACTATCTTAATGTTGTCGCTGCTACAGTAAGAAATCGTTTAAGGAGTGTGTAAGAGAAAATAAACAGGGCAAAGCAAAGAAACGTGCAAAATATTAAACAGCAAAGGAACGCATGCCCTTGGGCGAAGTTGGATTCAGACTTCAATTAGCAATAAAATCCTTTAATAAATATTTAACTCAAATGCTATGTTCATGTCCGCCATGACACAATATGCATCATGTAGTAAACCTATTATTATTATTATTACACTAAAACGATCTTTTCAATTTAAAAGATAAATATGCGTCTATAAAATTTAAAGTAATTTTAATATTATATTTTATGCCTTCATTCACGCCATAAAAGTCATAATCCATCTTAATCACCAGGTTTATGCCAAAAGCAGTGAGACACGCCACAAAATGGTAGTCTAATTGAAGGGAGACAATTCTATATAAACTTTCTGTCGAAGTGTCTCCGAGGATATAAAATGATTGTGTGTATCGATACATTAAAAATATACAATAAAATCAATTGAATATTCAACATTGATAAAATTAATGTGCCAGCATATCCTTGAAAGTTTAGACGGAACAAAAATAACACCCTTTGGTCGTTTATTTTTTTGTTGGAATACAAAAACTAACAACAATCCTGAAAATAGTCCGATGACGGCGTTCTTGTCAAGAGTTTTTACGTCTATTAACAATATGATTAATGACTAAATATTATTAACCTAAGTAGCTGAAGAGCTTTCTTAATAGAAAAAAAAATATATAACTACTTACACAGTAGTCATAAATCAACAAGAAATCACACTAGTTTTTGTCCTAAATTTTGAAATTTCATTTCGGTTTATCAGTTGCAAATGTTTTGAGTATGATTTATTTATGTGTTATGATTATCTGCGGATCTGTCATGAAAACAGTTCTTGAACATATGTTGATATTATGTAGATGTCTGATTGACATGATTAAGCTACCACCAGTCAACACACTGTCTTTATTTTCTTGCCTCCTATCTCCTACTACAAGGTGAACCAGTACAGCAAACAGTGTCTATCAGGATTTCACACAAACTCCTGTACATGTATCTTGTTTTAGATCGTAAAAGAGAAATTTGACCGAAAGTTTGATACAACTTGAACTTGGGCTACCACAGAAAGGTGTCGATTGGATCAACAATTATAGGTTCATTCACAGTTCCACCGATTTGAGAAATTAGTCTCGATTACAATAAATTCCACGCCACCGTATGTATATCATACAAGTAGTTCTAACAGGCAGGCAAGAAACACGCTAGAAAAGGGGAACCATTAAAAAATGCTAGCTGGTACCAAAAGACAAAATTGAATAAAATATGGACTTGTTTCGACGAAGCCTTGAGGTGGCTGTGTTTTCAAGGAGATAATACTCCTAGGGCTTTATTTTCCACAATAACAGAGCTCCCCCTCACCCCCGAAAATGTCATACATAACCTTGTAGAGGCAATTAGTAGTTACTGGGCCGAACAATTACCAATATCTTCGGAATTGTTCTTTCGTAAGTATGTGTTGTAGTTTATTATCCCCAAAATACGATAATATACATAAAGAAAACACACTGACCGTAGTTGCATGTCGAGACCTGAATGACCCTTTAAGTTCAAGCAAAAACCTTTTCCAAGAAAATGTCGGATAAACGAGTTGTTCTTCACACTACTTAATATCTGTCGATGAACCCACTAATAAGACTCATTTAAATGTTTGTTTAAGTGTGAACATGTAATCGACAAACTATGTGCGTATCTTAAATGTATAAAAAGTTAAACCGCATATTAATTACAAACTCCGTGGAACTCCTACCAACACAGTAGGTAGCAATATGGCATGATATAAAACCTTAATCAATTGATAAATCTGGGCGTCAGTTTTCAATTGCTATCTCTTTAATTAGTTAACTGGAAAAACGAGAAGAGAACATGGCACCTTGTTGACCCCCGTCTTTAATATCAATGAGAAAAATTATTTTTTATCTTTTGAAAAATGGTTATCTTAATAATTTATGAACAGTTACATCGGTAAACGATGTCTACGCGAGTTAAAAGGTGCCAAAACATTTATACACGAGTTTGTACCAATAGAGTGCATGGATTATAACAGTTTATGCGTGTAACTACGTAGCAAATCTATAAATTACATATCTCTAAATTCACTAAGTGAATTGTGTTTGATATTTGTTTAACATGCAATTTCAGTCCCCAGTAGAATAGATAACAAATCTCTGTAATGATAATTCATATTGGAAATATTGTTAATGATCTTAAATGTATTAAAGATGACAAAAACTGCACAATAAATTAAACACTGACAATGGAAATAGATGGAGAAATCGGGTATAATGTCCACTCGACAAAAACTATGTCATTTTTGGACTAACATATGGCACGCTTGTGTATAGGGCTTTAGAAGTTAGGGAAAACCGTGGTTCTCGGAGAAAACTCACTTACCGCCTTGGGATTGAAACCACACCATTGACCGACCGTAAGATCTAAAAGTGAAATGAGATAGGGTTTAACGTCCTACTGTTCTGCAACTACTCGGCTCATTTTGTCCGGACAGCGGCGCTACGGTCTATTCGCAAATCGAATTCCAACTACCTATGTGCCTGCCAATGTATACATTGGACGACGGTTTTCATCCCATCCGAACGTCTATACGTTGTCCATTGCCAGGCTCTCTTTCCTGTACCATTTACAAGGGGGGGGGGGACCACGCCAGGAAATCCGGATGAACATTCTTGGCCAAATTGGGAACCTCCATGTTAACGAGTCAACGTCATACTCCCTGGCTTCCGTTAGATGGTTTCCATGTGATGTCTGTATCTCTATAAGCCTGGAATGGTCAGGTCTGTATCTGTGATGTGTCTTGTCTGTGATTTTGTTTTCTGGTTTTATGTTCATTATGTGTGGTATGGTTCTCCGGTACTTATTATTAATATAAGTGGTATCTATTTATGATCTTGGTTCCTGTGGTGTTGTAATATATGGCAGTGAAAATGGGCCACTTGATGAGTAATACTTAGTTTGAAATCTTCATTCGTTATAAAATATTGTTAAAGGTCCCGGGGCGTCAACGATTTGACGTTGAATCTACAAGTAAAGAATATGTGCAGTAAACTTCACATTCTTATCCATACATTCAATTGAACACATTTACAATTTACAAGCGATAATTATCGGTAGGATTCTTTTACATGAAATGAAAGCACATATGGTATCAAATTCATAACAATAAAAGCAAGTTCGCATCACAATGAGATAGCGTCATCCGACGATTACATCTGCATACTGACACGTAGTATTAATGGAGAGAGCGTACCGGAAATGGCTTATCTGTAACCTGCAATAAAAAAGGAACTATATTTATTATACTTTAAAAGTAAAACACATTCTTGCAATCTGTTGTATCAGACTCACTGACAAAAGGAGTTGTCTCCTTGATAATCAGACTACAGCCTTTATATTACTGGTTTTACCGGAAGTATAAAAATTATTTATGGTACCAAGTTTGTATTCAGTTTCAAACTCACATTTCACATAGAAAGTAATTAACATTTATGTTAAAGGACGTATTATTGGTCTCATAAATTCAACTGTTTGTTAACTTTGCTATATACACGAACTGTGACATTTTATCCAAAACCTGCTTGTTTATAAAATGATATTTGATGGGCTCTATCTGTAGGTGATGCATTAGGTTGTCTGGTAAGAATAGGAGCTAAAGTTCTAAAGAGTCTACAGGCCACAACTTCAAAGTAGACCTATAGGTGTATTTATTTCGACTAGTGATCTCCGAAGATGTTTTTATTTCTTTTTTGTAATAAATGTATGAACTAAGTTACCCAGAACATAAGTCTTATCACCAATCAGACAGTTAATACCCTGTTTTTCCCTTCTAATTCATTTAACAGTTGTAGCTTGTCTGATTGTATATCAGTAACAAGAAATACAAGCTCCATCTTATATTTTCTGGTGTCAAAATGTCTTGTTAAACCGCAAGAGGGCTGATATGAATATTAGACGCGATCATTCTGGAAATTTACTACCATCTACACAATGAAAAAAACAAAAAACTGGATAATCTAGGAAATTGATATAAAATATAAAAACTATTTTGAGTGTCCGCCATCTTATCTGGACAGGTTGTCATGGAGATGTGTTGTTATGGTGATTAATGGGATACAGTCTGTTTCATGAACAGAAGATGCTGTTGAAGAAGCATGAACCATTGTTCAAAAGGTTTACAGAATGACCCTACAATGTTATAGTCATCTTCTACCCCCTACAATAATTCTTTTATTTGTTATCCTCGTAATCACATGTGATATGAGTAGAATAACCTTCAAATCTTTATTTGCTTATGCGTCATCATTGGATTTGTCAGTAGGTCATAGCGATTTAGAGAGAGGGGAGAGAGAGGTGGGAGGGGGGGGGGTAATAAACTATGTCATTGCTGGACTATGGTATGGCTTCAATTTTAAGCCCGTAAGTCAATGGGGGAAACAGGATAACCCTGGGTTTGACGTTCGATTCTGCTCCTTGTGACGTACAAGTGCTGGGTCGAAACCACGCTATTTTGACTCAATGACAGACCTTATGATCTAAATCTAAAGCCCACGCGTTAGATCACTAAACCCTCAACTTCCATAATGATTCATTAATAAGTCTTATAACGCGCGCATCACATTATATCTTTCGTGTTTATGCCCACGTCAGAGATATCCAGGTCACAATTCTATGGAATACAATTACTGTCTATTACTGAAAGAAGTAATTGTATTCCGTATAATTGTGACCTGTATACTCTACTAAATGCCATTAAAACAGTTTGTCAATGATATCATTTGATTCAGTTCAATTTTCCTCGACCGTCATGGATCATTTTAAAACTACATGGTAACCTTTTCAAAATTTCTGGGGAAATGTTTGACAATCTTTAAATTATAACGTGGCCGCCATTATGAATTATACATACAAGGCGATTGATGAACAAGCGCTGACGTAACTCAAATTAATACGCGCTATGATGGTAAAGACGTGCAGTCCCGGTAAAGTGTAGTATTGTAACAGAAATGTTAATTTCTTTTTACGAAAATTTCTAATCCCTATAACTTTTATTCAGTTTTACAATGATCTAATGGGACTTTGCAACATTTTCGAGATAAACCAGGTGTTCGCGTTTACCGAGTTCAAAATAAATGTTCTGACTTTATTTTATTTCATATCATATTCAACCAATTAACTATTCTTCATGTTTGAAAAGCTGGGATTTGTGTACATCAAGTCTGCTTTTCAACACTTACAAATAAATCCAAGTTTAAAAAAGAGTAAAAGTGGATATGTTAAAGCGGTGTTTATCTATTTGCTGTGTTCTGTTTTGTGTTTAACACTGATATTTAATGTAAACTAAGATAAAACACGAACTATCTGCAGCTTATCTGTCTAATTTCTCTAAATCTTCACTTCATCTTAGATGGGGCGTACTAAACTACCACAGTTCATCTTTAATATCATTGCACTCGACAATCCTCTCCAGTTCTCATATATCATTTACAAACCTTCATGGGTGGAATTATTTGAAAACATTGAAATACACACGAACAACACATTTTGTTAGTTATGTAAATTTCTCGAATACTTGAAAAGCTGTAGAGAAAAAAACAGGCATACTCTGCCTTTGCATATATACGTTTCTTATACCTTTAAAGTGGAATTCGGATATTAAGTACAAGCAAAATAGTAATATTACATGGGGTTCCATTCCTTCTTCCATCTAATGTCCCTGGAAACATAACATTTAATAATAATAATAATAATGTACATTTATATAGCGCTTAATCCATCCATGAGCATGCTCTAAGCGCTGTAAGTTAATAGCTCCTGTGGATAATACATCGTGAACATATGTGTCTTAAGTCTAGATCGAAATTGAGCAACTGTTTCTGAACACTTTATTTTGTCAGGTAAGTCATTCCATATTCGTGGACCATATACACTGAAGGCTTTATCACCAAAAGATTTTAATTTAGTTGAAGGTACAACAAGTGATAGATTATTCTGTGAACGGAGTGGTCGGATTGGTACATACGGCTGCATAAGATCTGTGACATATGATGGAGCTGAATCATGCTGAGATTTGTAGACCAGTGTTAGGATTTTAAAGTTTATACGAGCCTCTATTGGTAACCAGTGAAGCGATTTAAGGACAGATGTTATATGTTGGCGTTTTTCTGTTCTTGTGATAATTCTGGCACAGTTGTTCTGAATTATTTGAAGTCACTTTAATAAATGTTGAGATATTCCAGCCAGAGCACTATTGCAATAGTCCAATCTTGAGAAAATTAGAGACCGCACCAAAAGATGACAAGCAGCAGCAGTCAATAGATGACGAATGTTTCCTATACTACGGAGATGAAAATTACAAACACGACATAACTGATCAACCTGTTTTTCCATTGTTAAAGACGGATCAAATATAACACCTAGATTTTTAACCCTTGTTGCAAATTCAATACTAGAGTCGCATTTATGTATTTCAATAACAGCTAGACTATCAAGTAAATCTGTATGGAAAGAATGGAATAGACATTACTATTTCCTGAACAAAAGGTACCACTTCACAGAAGATCCAATACTAGAGTCGCATTTATGTATTTCAATAACAGCTAGACTATCAAGTAAATCTGTATGGAAAGAATGGAATAGACATTACTATTTCCTGAACAAAAGGTACCACTTCACAGAAGATCCAAACAGCTGATAGCTATGTATTAAAGGAGAAAAACAGGACAAAGAAAGGAAAGTGTTTCTATGGGCTACGTTCTATGGGAGATAACTCTATTTTGTGGTTGTCATTTTCTTTCACGGGCAATATTCTCTTAACAGAGGCAGAAGGCATATAACCCTGTTAAACTGAGTGTATTGCCATAATGATAAGCTAGAACCAGTCAAGCAGCAAGGAATCAATACAGTTTGGTAGGAGGCAATGGGAGAGATAGGGGAAATAATTATTGCATAGTCTCTTTCAACATTTTTTTATATTTTAATTACCCCCAACCCCCTTACTAGAAAAAAAACAACAAAAACGGGTGAATCAAATATTGTTTTAATGAGACCAACGTATTCTCACAATATTGACTAAACTACAAACTGGCGTTGTTAAAATAAATTTAAATCCGAAAATTATTCGGGGTGTATGTAGTATACACCAATTAAACCAAAGATGTCATAATTTATACTTTAAATTGTGATTTAATTGATCCTAAATTCTTAAATAAAGTTGTCTATGGCAGATATACATAGATATCATAAATTTAAAATAATTTGTTGTTGAATCCTTTTCAGTAGTCATAATAGGTTTTCTGAAAAATTTGTGATGAATATTTTGTTAATCTTTTCCTTGTGCAAATACTGTTCGCGGATCGTGTTTCAACGAATGTCTTGTTAACCGTGACTAGACAAACTGTCAATCACGTGTCATTGAGATGATATCAATTCCCGCCGTTTATATGATTAGCCAATTCAAACTTAATTAACTCTTCATTTAAACCAATTATAGAGTGGCTAATACAAAAACGGTGAATGACAGGCGTAACGGAAAACACAATTTAGTGGTGGTCAGTGCAACATTAATAACTATGACCATCTGACCGAACAATAACGGGCATGGTAACGCTACCGTTATTAATGAATGGGCTGTAGAATTGTCTGAAGAATATTTCTTGAGATAAAAACTTTGCATCAAAGGAGATTGTTCATGTCCGCACTTCATAGTGGAATTGATTTTTATACGTCCACATTCATAACATTTATAATGTGGACGTATTATGCCGTCGCCCCTGTATGTCTGTGTGTGTGTGTATGTATGTATGTATGTATGTATGTATGTGTGTGTGGGTCGCCTACAGGGCGCAGTTCTTACTGGATTTTCTTCAAACATTGTATATTTATTCCTTATACCCTAAGGACGATCTTCGGCATTTCGAGTGTTACATTGTTTACAACATCGAACGCAATATAGGCTTATACAACCACCTTCTAATCATTAATAAAAATATAATTTAAAAAGAAAATTCTAGACTGGGTTTAACTCTTCATTTTCTTCACCAACCTGGTTAATGAAATGATATGGGGTTTAACGTCCTACTGTTCTACTCCTACTGGGCTAATAAAGACGGGTATAACACAGTGTGCTATACGGTCTACTCTTTATTTCGAATTCTGACCGCCAAAGGTTCCTATACGTGCACGCCACTTTCCAGCCTTTTTCGTTTTACTAATTTAAATAATGCATATAAATTTCATACAGATCGGATCGGATGATAACTTGTGTCATTCAAACGTTCACAAGGTTCACAAAGTTAAATAAGATCCATAGAAATAATTGACGGAAATTGCTGAAATTCAATAGACCTCCGTTTCACAAATATAAATGATGCATATATCGGATGATAACTTTCATCGATCAAACATTAACAAGTTTGAACAAAGTGAAATATGGACCATAAATCTTGCAAAATTTATTGTAAATTACTGACTTTAATAGGCGTCATGCTTTCACTAATCTAAACAATGCATATAAATTTCACAACTATCGGATGATAACTGTCGGCATAAGAGCGTTCACAAGGTTTAAAAAGTGAAACAAGGGCCATAACTCGAGACGCAATAAACGGAAATTAAACCAGATTCTTCATCTCACTAGTGTAAACAACATACAGTATATGAATTTTAAAACAATCGCGCAGGATAACTTTTGGCGTTAAAGCTTTCACAAGAAATTGTGGACGACGGACGGACGGGGCTACGGCAATATAAGTCCACATTTCCACGTGGGCGTATAAAAATTGCTCCTTATCAATCGTATGCAGAACTGTTTAGAAAATGAGAAATATGTGCATAAAATGTAGCATAGATTGATATATTTACCACTATAGGTTATCCTTGTCTTGATCTCATCTTCTATGTTTTCATACATATAAATTCTTACAACATTTATGTTAATAACAGAGAGAAAACCTATGCATTCCATCCTTTCTCAAAAATTGACATTGAGTGTGTTAGTGTGATAGACGTTGAGTAAATGTAATGAGATTTCATCTGTTCTCTGTACAAATAAATAAGGAGAGATTAAAGGTCCTTGCAGTACACCTCCATCATCATGTGTCTGAAGTTCGCTTCTTTAGAAAACCTTAGCTTGTATGTTTAAAATAATATTGTTATTTCTTTGAAAAGATATTTCAGTACAGCGGATTCTATCTTCTAGTGATGTAAGGTGCTGATGGACACACAGACAACAAGAAGGAAAAGTAGACAACATAAAACCTATAATATTTCTACTGTAAACAAGATAAGATATATTTATAAAACAACCAGATTAACTGTCATTTAAAAAACTGTAACAAACTAAATCAACAAAGCCTAATTTCCAATATCAGTAAATGTATTACGCCAGTTTTGAATAATACTTTCTTGATATCGGTAATTATTAGTTATTTTTTGGCAAGTTTTGAATATGTAATTTATTGATATCGGACATCCCTTCAAGAAACAAATAAATCCCACCCAAATAAAGCTTTATTGCATTAAATTATATCGTTGAGAACCTGCCTCTATCCCGCGTCAAGAACGAAAAAGCCAATAAAGTAACATAATAAATGTCATCTTAAAATTCGACGTAATTAATTATATGAAAAAAAATATAGAAGGTTTTGTAAATCTACACAAGTTTGTGTTAAGTCATTGAAAAGAAGACACCGTTTACTAGAGAATGTTTTAGCACATGTACATGTGTTGAGATCCAACACAGGGGTTGTTAAATGCTGAAACAAATTTAAATATATGGTTGTGCAATGACATAAAGCTATTATAATATGGATTATTAGTATACATTACACCATGGAGAACATGTCTCTATGGAGAATAACAGGACACCGTTTACTAGTCAAAATCAATGATAAATCAAGTATACAGAAATAAAACATCAGACTTGTCGACACACGAACAGTTGTTTACTATACGACCAATGACCCATACCTTACACGTCTGCTTCCGATTTTGGCCTTGTTAAGATGTTGATGAATTGATAATTAGAGTTTCTGATATGCTCATCAAGTTTCCAACTAGTGCCGCCATTTTATCTTGAAGGAACCAGGTCGTTAATTTGAACTCATCCGTTTGACATGTTGTGACACACGTGACGTCATTAGACACATGCAATTTGGAGTCAGGTGACCAATGAACTTTAGAACATGAATTCTGAATTTAAAAGACAGATCTGTGTTTAGATAAATGCTCGTCATTAAAATGACACGATGGGTTTGATACATCCACGTACATGTATTCACCAACTGTAAAACATGACGTGTTATATTTTGCGGCACTTTTGAAAATTAGAAAAAGAATAATCGATCATATTAAATATAAACTTTTTCATTATTTGTATAAGGTTACATAAGGGTTATATAATATTCAGTAATCTTCCAGTTATGTGAATAATTTATAATTGATGTTCATGTACTATTCAACTGAAAATTTAGAAAGTGACGGTACACTTTTCAAAGTGTCTAGTATTTTATTTATGCGCATTACACTATCTATTTGATGATGCCATGGCTTGTATTATGGATATGAACATAGACTAGGCTTTTGTAAAAAATGTTATAATTTTATTGACGAACGCCCAGTAACGTATAAAGCGCGATACAGGCAACACTTCCAATGTAGAAAGAGAAATGTGTTTAATATGTAGTTCATGTTTTATTAATATCTTTGTGTAGATATATTTATATTAGCGTTCACAGCAAGTTACTTATATTTAACTCTGCATATATGCGCGCTCCTCAAGTAACAGGGGTAAAGCCCCTACCTAGTCGTAAAGATCTTTCCTAGTCGTTCGGGTAGGACGAAATCTGAAGATCCATTGGTGAATACACTAATGTGTGTGTAGGCTACTAGAAGCATTGGCAGTTGGAATTCGATGAGGAGTAAGTGGAAAGGTCTTGCTGCCGGTGCGAAACTTTCATCCCTAGCATTAAACAAGCGACTATAGAGGCACAACTAACCGTATGTTAGTCTTACAATGACCAAACCAGTGTGTTCACGTGGTCTTAAATTCATTTTCTTTCATTTATCTATGTACATGTATTTATATATATATTTGATGCGTTTGTTTCCGTGATGAAAGCAATGTCCATCTTTATGATAAGGATAACTCTTTCAGACACTCTATCTATTCTTCTTATCACACCTGACCTATCTTAAGAAATACATGGAAAATAAACTTTGGCGGGGAATGCCCTATCTTTCTTCAACTACCTGCAAACTATGTTAAGTCGCTGATATCACAGAAAACATGGGCAGCATATGATATTATTAATCCTGATGGTGCCTCTTGTGACAACAACCATTAGTCTTCGTTTAGATACTATAGAACTTCCCTGATAATAATTCTGACATTTCGATTTGTATATTTCTTTTATCAGAAACATTGGTAGTTGTTGATGGCCTATTGGTGTTTTACACCAACGAGTATCCATATCTGCCATCTTGGAAATGATAAAACATTAGGTATTTTTCAGTATCAAGAATCGGTCCACGGTTCCATTCAAATAATTGCTACCAAGTTATATGTGTAGAATTGGTAGGTGTGATTATTCTTTTTTCATTTAAAGTAACGATGCGTCATTTGCATTTTCGCGCATACAAGCCGCGTTCTTGTTAATGTGAGGGATTAGCCAATGAAACGCTCTGTTACGGCGAGTTCTATTCGTTTGATCACAAAACCTCAACGTTGGCTGTTTAATCAATGTATGGCGTCACGGGGTCAAAAGATGCTCGCATGACATCTGGAAGGTCATCGAAAATAGGAAAAAACGAAGAGAAATACAGATCTGTAATTTAATCAGATTGGTCGATTGCGGTTTAATAAAGCCTATGACATTCTAAAGATCCTTAAACTTTTTGTCTACGTCATTTCTATAGTAAATTTGATTTTTTTTTTCTTTCAATTATAACAAGAGGCGTCTGGTGACAATCATCAAAATGACATCAATTGTACTAATCTTCCTCTTGCAATCCTAAATCTGTTAGTAAAACAATTATAATCATCTTTATGACAAATCTCCGACAAGCTGGACAACAAAATCCAGCCCAAAGCATCCGCAATCCGTGATCAATCCGCTGTAATCTTAATGCCAGCACCTAATGTGTTGACATCCCATCTTTTAGATGTCAAACAGGGAATTTGAGTCGTAGAGCCAAGCAAACATATCACTTGATAAAGTTTTGTTGTTTATATTCAACAGCTAATGATCATTGTTCTGCCATCTATCCTCGTCTTAGCCGCCATCTTGTCAACATGGCCGACATTAGTTGATATAATTACGCCAGGGTATCTGTCACTTTGTCATCTTTCACATCACATTTATATCAATTGCTCAAATCTCCAGCCCTGTGGTGACAGTAAACTGTTTTAATGTCCCCACTTGTTCATCACGAGGATCAATGTCGTTCAGATTATTTGCCTACAAGACAATGAAATAAAACAACATGGCTGTCCAACCACACTGTTGCTTTTGTTAGAGGGATATTAATCAGTCGGCTTATTGGATTTATAACGGATATTGATTGGGATTATATGTTTGGAGGTGGGGGTACATACAGATTCAATATTGGGTGGCTCTCCCCCATATCTATCATACAAGTGTTTTACTAGTTGTTCTTAAAATATATAGATGTGACGTCATCCTTTGATGCTGGCGTACCAATAATGTACGGGCAACTTGCCAATCGTACATTATCTGTACTAGATACAATATTGGACTCGGGTGACGTATTTCATTGAAAAGCACGTGCTAGATAGTGTCTGTATTTTAGGTTGTTTAATGGCCTCGAACTAAAGACATTGCGTAATATATTGAAACATCACACGGCTAATGCCTGGTGAAGTATCGATATATTACTTAATGTCTCGCTCTCGACCATTAAACCACACTTCACGACTGTGAAATGAGAAATACTACCGGGATCGGCTAGAAATGAATCTTATGAAATTTATTATTATTCTCTTTACACAATGTATTGTCCATTTTGAAAGAAAATATGGCGCTAAATCCGCCACTTATCTTATGTTTATCATTTGGAAATGATAATAATTATTTATCATGTCATCTTATACATACTGTATTTTGCTTTTCATCCGAATAAAATCATAAATAAACGTTGTATTGCCAGCATGTTCTAAGATAGTATCAATTTACCATCAGATGAACCAAAAAACTTTATGAAATCTTTTTATTATAATAAACTATAATATTAACTATTCTATAATAGATTTTTTGTAAAACTCTAAGCACAATAGGATGAATACCCGTTTACTTGGAACTTTTAGTTGAATTGTAATTACGGAATACAACTAAAGGGGGACAACTCTTTTTATCTGATTTAAAGATTTGGGCAGATACCATTGATGATTGTTACGTATTTCGATTAAGTAACCTGATCTACCTTGGGTAAAGGTGTTAAACTCTCCCAAAAATAAGCACAAGTCGTAAATTGAAAGGTAAAACGTGTATATTTCATCACTAGCGTGGCCGAGTTTTTTTTCTCAAATTTTACGTACCGCTTATAATGTGAAACTGTCAGATGTAACTGTATTTTCAAACGAAACTGAGTTAATGAAATATTACATTAATCCACCGCAAATTGCTGCTAAATTAGAAATATTTAATCAAGGATTAGATTTATATCATCGATATTTGATTTATATCATCGATATTTGATTAATATCATCTCCTTTATAAACTTATTATCAGCCGAAATCATTTACGATTAAACATTATTCATCACATAGTCGGTTTCTAAAAATTCCACGTATTTTGTCCACACTTAAACAAAACCCAGTTAATACGGAAGATCCCTTTGCTCAATGTTAATTTAATAAATTATGTTTGGTTATATCAGAGTAACATTCGACTTTCCTGTTCATGTATTACTAACCGAGGATACCTTTCCGTTTTATGTAAAAGGGTTGGTGTTAAAATGCAACAAGATATTCAACTGTTCTCTTTTGGCGTAAGACAGTTCGATTGACTTAAGAAGAGGACATTCATTTAATTTCTACTTATTTATCCCTCCTTATATATCTAACTCGCAGTAACAGCCGCGTGCAGCGGTTACCAAGACAACCCGAAAACCTCTCATAACCATCTAGAGGCCAATGAATGATACACGCGTTTTAAAATGGCCAACGATCTTACAATTACAAAGGTCATAGAGAATTGAAACTATTAACAATTCGAACACAAGTCGCTATTTTTTAATGTCTTCCGTGACACGACGGTTGAAGTAGACTTTCTGTTTTCGTCCTAAAACCACGCTGTAGAAAAGATAATAAATGGGAAAATAATGTATGTCAATTCGACAAACTGTATCCACCCAGTGTTTTCCTATAGAAACAAGCAAGTAGTTTTCTCAAGCGAATTTCTATAAACCATTTTCTTTTGAATGAAAGAAGAAACTAGGAGTGAATACAAAACGGGTAGAACGGTTTTAATGCATTTTAATGTAGGTTAGACAAGGTAGCTTACAGGGAAAATAGCAAAAACATGCAGGTGACAACTTTAAGCCCCTGTTCAGTTGTCAAGGTGTTTGAAATCAAGAGGAAAAGCGAAACGAGTGAAAGTTGTCAACATCCGTATAATTGAAGCGAAAGGGATATATTTTTTTCTCGTAAATGATTTTCATTTTTTCGGCTTTAGCTTCGAAAGAAAGGATATTTTATCTGGTAGCAAATTACATTATAGTTGTGTATATGCATAGAAAATTATTGGGGCTGTTAAAATGATATTTAGATTAAGCGAATACAAATTTTACTATTATTCATAGAAATATTTTTAATGGCAGAACAGCAGATGAATGGTGAAGGGGGTACTTTGGTACAATTTATATCCTTAAATGTTAAAAATGTACAAACGATGTTCTTGTATTTGAAGCTTTGACCAGATGATAACCTTGGTAGGTGAAATAGGCTATCGACACAAAATAAACACTTGTCACTGTTATACAACATAGACATAAACACCACATTTAAATATTTACATTTAATTATTAGGGTTATAATGATTCTCTTTCGGGAATGTGTATATTTATAGCATGTATTTGTAGAATATATCCTGCTTTTATCCATTATAATGTGTATTATTTTTTTTAAAAAAATGGTATGCTACTGAAACTATAGATGTACCCTGAATAATTGTTAAACCGTGTGTTACTTCTTGATAATTGTCGTATTATAATGTTCAGATTTTATTTTGGGTAATTACATGAAACTACATTTACATGTACTAACAATCGTTTAGTTTAATAGTTGAAATGAAAAAAAAAACATGAAAAAGCCAAGAAAAATAAACAATAAATTAGATTTCCATTAAAAGCTGCTACTATGACATTTTTATAGTATTGGTTTGGTGAAATTAAGATTTTGTTTTGCTCGTAATATTATTTTAGATTTAAATTTTAGTATTAAATTAAATTATTATGTTTATTAATATATCAAATATTAATTTCAGCTTTAAATTAAGCTACGCTAAGAGACTAACATGATCTGTAAAGTTTGTTGTTTACATTTTTTATTATTAACTTTATGTATGGGTGTAGACTGATGTAAGTAATTAAAGGTCCATAGACGTCGACTCTGTTTTACTACTACGACTTACATTCCCGTCCGTTGTAAATTATATTATGTAAGTGACGTAAATTCATTTACACGTTTACCACATTTTAATTGGATTCTTACGTCGCACGATACGGAAGTGGGGTAACTAGATGATTATTATGACGCTGTAAAATAAAATTAAAACAAATAACAATTTACGTAAATAATCAGGATGTTTAGTCCTATCATAATATTTTAAAAACAGAGCTCAAGATTTATTTATTTAATACTTCTTCGGATTTTATATAAACAAACTTCAGAGTCTGTCAATATTGATATTTCAAAGTTATCAAATCTTGTATTCAATCCTTTTGCACATTGCCGCAATAAAATGCTTAAACGATAGAGTAATTCATTCTTTAAGACAGGAAGAGGCGTAAATTCACTTGATCATAAGTCTCTGATGAGATTTTAGTTTTCTATTGCGAATTGAACCGGTGTTTTTCATATGAATATCCTCGTGTTTCTGAATGACTGTCAGCTACGCCCCTTTTACCCGCTTATGGCCATAGCAATGCTTTAATGTATGGTTGATTTGATAAAGAAACTTAAATGACCATCTCCCACCCCAGGGCAACGGAACACTTGAAAGTGATAAGTGTTTATCAACTGCCTTGGTAGTTAAATTCTGACAAAATCATTCAATGATAGTAAGTAAGCCGTATTTGATGACTGAAACAAGATTTTGGTATTTGGAATAGGGATAGGACAGGGATCTGTTATGACTGGGCTCTTATTGACACTATGTACGAATGGTAATGAAGATATAGATTACCTGTTGTATGATTATTATTTATCTGTAGTGTATTGATCACCGGGCGTGTTATAACACCTATTAAATGATTCATACATCGGTGCCTCTCCAAAATATCGGGGTTTGAATGTACTTTAACATACCTTATTCGATAGTTTGTATCGAATAAGGTATTGAACAACGCATATTTAATGCGTATTCTCACATCCTAGTATCGATAAACTTTGTAAAAATGCAAATAGGAGAAATAAGATTGGCATATGCAAACTCTATCACTTGTGGTAGTCTATAGTTCGCCATCACAATTTCTCTCGTTCCATTCGTACATCAAGTTATGCTAACTCCTTTCATTAACACCTGGTAGAAGTTTCCATTATAAGGTGTTTACTCATGTGGCAAATCAAGTTGCTTTCGTTACTCGACATTGCCGAATTTGTCCGCTGAACTTTGTCTTTGACCACTACACTGATTCAAAAAATGACATGAATCGCACAGGGATCCTTGATACTTTGTAAGTGGGATTTGATCAGTTTCTTGTATTATAAACTTAAGTATCTTAAAAGTTGAGATAATGACAAAATGCATGAAAAAAACCACCCGTATCGAATTTTGCATGTTACTTTCATTGGTAAATGGGCTTAGTAAGATGAACTATAATATTGTGTCGCGTTTGGTTTCTTTTCAAAGGTTATTGCACTTTCTGCACTACGAGAAAATAGAATAACATTTTATGTTGTTAATGATCGGTTGTCTAAAATTTTATTTTGTGACTTTTTGTCTCAATGTCCACTGCATTATAAAAACAGTGAATTAAAATCCAGTGTTCGCATCAAAACATTGTATCTAATACTATCCAAATGAAATTTATAAATGATAAAAGAAATTACAATATCGGGTTCATTCTTGATGAATAGTACAGGTAACACATGCACATTAATAGTATTGACCAAACATTGGTGTATTGTTATAAAATTCATATATTTACTGTAAAACGACTTTAAGAAACATCAATTTGACAAGGTAAATACTGACATCAATACAAGATCAATACTCACATATAAATATCCAAATCCCAAGTCATACGATTATACTGAATTAAACACCGTAGACATGGTTTTAGATAGTTTAGTTAATGCAAACATTAACAATTTGTGAAATCTTTTGTTTATTGGCAATATATGTATTTGCATTAAAGATGAGAGTTTCGTTTATAAAAAGTATATTTTCTTCTCTTTTTTGTTCATTAAATCTTATTATATTCAATGGGCTATATGTCATCAATTAGATCTTAAAAAAATAAACTTCATCATATTTCATCCCATTTGTAATCCTTATGTACAATTCAATAGTTTTTTGTTAATTTTCAACAGTTTAGTTTTTGTTAATTTACTATGTCTCCCAAAGCTTTTTTTGCTGAGAATTAATTTGGTAGTTTGTCTTGTCAAGAGCTTGTGACAGTTGGTGAAACTGTAATGACCAATGTGTTCTGATTAAATGGCTCTTGTTTAGGCTTTGTTAGTAACGCCGTTGATTAAAATAATGTTTTCAATTTGACGCACCCATTAAGTAAGCCCTCCATACGCACAGAAGTCGCAAAGATCCCAAAGGATGTCAAAAATAATACGCAATTCATTTAGCGCATGTTGAGTTTCCAAACAATTAATTTCTACCAAGATATTGTTGTTTAAAACAGTCTTTGGTAATATATGACTATGAGCGTAAAACCCAAATTGAGGGAATTCCCCAAGGATGGGTTATCAAGATCTAGAGAAATATGATTAAGGCCGTCATGTCTCTTTTAGAATCACTAAATCAATTTCGCATTCATTTTGATAAGATTTTGGTTTCTCTACTGATTAATGCTTTGATTTACAGAACAAGACTGGTTTGATATGGTCGTCAGCGTATCTTCTAGAAAACAATAAGATAAACATATCCCTTAATATAATGTTGTCAAAATCTGTCATTAAATAATTTTAAAATATACTAGTTGAAAATTTGGACCCGTGTGAAGCGCGAGTGTTTTATTTTAAGTTGGTTTGTGGTCTCGAGCTTACGACTTTGCGTAATATATTGTAACAACAGCTCTGAACTGACGTCCCTCGTGTTCTTTCAATATATTACTTAATGTCTTGCCCATTAAACCGCACATATGCTACAAATGACAAATAATCTGATGTAGCAAACTAGTGAGACGTAGGCTCTCTAACCCGGCGGTCCCGTGCTCGAACCCTGCATTAGTCGAGAAAGTTCATCGGGATTTTTCGGCGTGATTATACCCTTGTCAATGGTTTAGGGCCCGGTAAACGTATAATCGCTCGGAAGGGGCGAAATCCGAGGCCCCATGTACACATTAGCGTGCACGTTAAAGAACCCTTGACAGTTGGAATTCATTTATGAGTGTAGTCCATATTGAGTGACATCCGCTATCAATTACGATTGTTTATATAATTTTACTCAATATTATTATAGGTAGTCGACGTTTAACATTATTGAATGACTTGTATCTTGATAATATTAATATCATTCTTCAATCATCCTCTCTGTATAATAATTTACGGTAATTTTACGACCATCGTCATTACTTTTATCATCTTGATCTATACAAACTGTAGAAAATAGATACAAGATCGCAGGTATGATAAGGACAGTCATTACAAAGAACTTCCGGCATAATGACAGGCTATACCCTGATATATTGGCTAATATAAGTGATATTCTGTGGGGAATATTAATTGATAACTTTTGATTAATGTAGCTTAAATTAATTTCATGGCCCAAATTAGGGAAATTGGCGAGTCTTAAAGAAATACCGTCTGGCTTTCAATTATTACTGACTTGTTATTTTAAACCAATAAATTACGATCAGATTTCTAAATTAATGTGATATTGTTAACGAGCTTAGATCAGTTTATTTGAAAATTTATGTAAACCAGATATCTTTTGTATTCATTAAAACATATTGGCATGATACATTCATAATAAACTTTTACAATTTTTATAGATGCAATCTCATAATTACTGTATAGACCTGTATTATTGAGATTCGTGGTGGGACAAGCTCAATGCGATTACATTTTTGTTTCGAGTCTTAAATGAAAGTCGGCTTGTTTAGTAATTTTCGTTTTAGGTGTGTTGAATCGGCAGTGGTTCACAAAATCAATTAGAAGTAAAATTTATTTTAACAATCACAGAACTGACATCGGCTAAGTTATTTGTTTTTAATGGTGTCTGTATTCTGTATGGTGCAATTAGAGCGATATGATTGTTAATGATATATATCTTTAGATTTTCTTACAATGCCATATAAACAACGCCATTTTAGTACAAACTATAGACCTGTCTTTTCCAAATGCAAATTCCAAAACGCTTTGCCTCCTCTGTTCAGCAAACGCACATGTTGGGAACAAACTAGCAAAAGTTAGTCAAACTTGCACTTTTTTTTTGTAACTTGGGTACAATAAAGTCATATCAACTATTACAGTCGATATAACTTTTTAAATATTATTGAGAATTATGACAGAATATTCAACGAATCCAATAAAACCAATAAATTGATTAATAAATGGCTTAATGACCATAAACATGCTCCCAGTTTTATTGATGTCAACTATTTAGCATATTGCTTTTCTCTTGCGTCCTATGACTATAAATACCAATGACATTATCATTATTGTCGTCTCCTTCCCACTATAGAATAATGGTAATATCTAATATGAAAAACCTTTTAGATCTGTGGGCAAAGGGGACAATACAAGACACAGCAACAATAAGCTTCTTTCAAGAAACAGGATATTTCACCTTAGGTCTTCCATAGACAGAAATATTAAATTAATACCAGAATAATAAGACATAATGCATAAGTTTTGTTAACCATGACCAAAGAGTTGTTTTTGGTCTCTTTTATTACAGCTATTAAGCAGTAAATAAGCGATTATATGAATGGCTGGCCGATAATATCGAACACCAAGTACACAGGGTTAATCAAACCGAGTTATTATATTATACAGAGATGTAAAGAATTGGTAAAACATATGGTACCCTAAAATTTTATTACCTTTCGAAACACAACAGGTATAAATCATCCCAGCTTCTTTTCTATAATAAAGAACACCACAAATCAGACACAATAAGAAAACGATATCGCAGTTTTTGCTACTTGGAATTCAAGAGTAAACATCATTGTATTACCATACATTTGGCGCAATTGCATGCACATATTTCTAACCGTGAGATTAAATAAACGGAATTTTATTACATTTAAATTTATGTTCCTGAATTTTAACGAGTCTAAGATCTCGAGTCATTAAAAGGAACATAAAATTAAGCAAAGTTTATATTGCAAGAAATAAAATAAGATTTAGCGATTAATCAAATTCTTGCTGTCATAAATTTAGATTTTTTGTGCTAATTGTTAACACTGTTGATTTTATGTCGACATCCTGTGATTACTGCTTACTGCTGTCAATTTCATTAAACACGGAAATAACACAGACTTTTGGTTTAATCTATTTCACAAGCACAAACCATAAATTTGCTCTTATTCTGAATTTTCTTGGCGTGACGTTCGGATGCACCTTGCAAAATACTTTTAGTATTTCTTCGTCTGATTTCCTCATTTGCTTTGTGTGATGTTAGTCTGCGGTAGGCTAACTCATGTAAGTAGACGACCTAATGCACGTGCTACGTCTTGTAAATCTCTCCCCCTCCGAGTCGAACACCTTATTGTTAGAGTTATCAACCCCTTCCCGCTGAGGGAGAAATCATTTCATCATAAACAGAACTTGACGTGACAAAAACCACCCACGTGCTAATGGCCTCCATGTGCACGCATCTATTCCTTTTGATGACATAAATATGTGCGGGACTCATTTCAGACTCTCAAGGGTACTGGACGTCACATCAGAACAAGTGGAGAACATACATCAAATCACCCTTCACACGTGCATAACATCAAATCCTAAACTCTTTTTTACAGAAACCATACACATTTTTTACACGTGTTTTTCGTCTCATTTATCAAAGAGTGGAATTATGGGATATCGTGTCGTTTTTTTCGCCTTGATAGTTTTTGATTTACCAGATTGAAATTTTTACCTCCGACCGATGGAGAGGTTTAATTTCCACGTGTTTTTCTGGAAAATAAATTTTAAGTGAATTACGCGGCACGTTTGAGTCATTAACCTGGGAGAAACGACATGCGCCGCGGAAGTTTATACAAGGCATGCTGGGCCCGAAAAACAACTGTAAATTAATAGCTGAAAAAGAAACGCGTGTTATCTCTGTTAATTTCTAGCTTTTTTTCTTAATCATTTTAACATGTAGTAAATACTGTTTCCGTTTCTATTAACTCAATTCTGTATCGTTATTTTCAAATAAACCTGCTAACATTTATTTATCTTAATCTTTAAATTAAAAGAAGACAGCAATATCCAATGAAAGAAATAATGCCCTGACATTTGCTCTACAGCCTACTCGTTTATCGACTTCCAACAGTCAAAGATTATTTTACGTGCACCCCAACGGAACTTTGTCCTATCCGAGCAACCGGACGCTGTTCACAATCTTTAAATATCTCTCGCAGACTAGAGAACCTCCTCGTTAACTTATTATCGTTGATGAGTTCTTTAAGAGTCATGCGATATATTTGTTGTACAGAATATCTTCCAAAACATGTTTCAAAAAAAAGAAAACAATTCACAAGTCAATTCCTTGCCTTTCTTTCAACCTAACTGATCGGTTCAAAGTGTTAAAAAGATGGAAGATGTTGGTTTAACTCAGCAACTCCTGAGAACCGTGTGCTTGAAACATGTCTCTATCCATCACAGTTCGACTTACACAACATTCAAGCGTTTTTAAACACGTGTTGAAAAATCATCAGCTGATGAATGTGAGAAAAATTGTCGTGAAAATGTTGAAGGTTGCCTGAAGGATGCCAAGAATTCGTGTAAACACGTTGTTCCCCTATCAGTCATTTCTCGTCATTTTTTTTCTTTTTCCGACAGCCGGCTAGAGAATCAGCTTAGCAAAATACACTTGTAGCTACAGACCTTGGTGGTAATTTTGTTTATTTTACAACATTTCGACTAGTTTTTACCTGTAAAACTAATCACCAGAATGACTAATTACCGCTGATAAACATTCCTTCATCCCTTCCATCTCACGTGGAGTATTGATTCCTTGTCTGGTTATCATATTATGCCCCTCTAAGTAGACCTATGCCATGTTTATTTCGATAACAAAGGGTTAGTTTGATAGGAAAGAGAGATACTTTAGCTCGTTAACTGGCCTTGTTAAAGTCAATCTAGACAATTTGGTGAACAGATACCAGCTTTGTCGATTTTACTGATGGGCTTTGAATTGTTACAATCTGTAAAAGCAACTGATTACAGAGAGGAAGTAAAATTCTCGAGATAGGAAGAAATATGTTTCAATAATATCGCTAGATTCAGCTTCTGGTAGTCTATATAATTTCTTATATCAATTTCTGTTTTTGATGGTAATTTGTCGCCGATATAATGTTTATTTCTGACGCGACAAATGCATGCCCTAGGCGCAACATATCTTTCTTCAACGAAACATCACACAATATTAGTTAGTATCATATGTTTAACAATACTACCAACCAACCAACCTTTATGAAAACCAATTACTTCACACAAAATCCCCTTTCTTGAATTCCACACAATTCATATATATGTATATCGTTTGGGACGCCCAGGTTCTTTAGTCCTGGACTATAACTTAAATAAGCTAATAAACAATCCTGGATGAGACAAAACGCTCTGGCAAACCTTACATACTTGTAAAACTATTTGATAAATATAAAAGCACTCTCACGCAACCTTATGTGGGGTTTTATTTAACTATGAAATTAGGAAAGTGTTAATGGATGAGTTACAGATGTTTAAAATTACCTTGAGTATCTATATCTGGTTATGTTGTCAATCATTCATTACTAAAACACTTGTTTCATACGAGACGCCATTAAATCATAACCTGCTATGTCAATTATAGATTAACGTCCCAATAGCATAATATTTAGCACAGTCCCGTCATTTTGAAGGCACAAATTAAAATAATAAAATAGTTTTTAATGTGATATTTACAAACTATTTGGTTATATTATCCGATGCATGTCCATCTCGTAAAGTCCCCATAACTCAAGGGAACTGAGTAAACTTATAAACTGCTGTGTAGTTAATGTAGAAAAATAATACAAATGTTGTCTTCTGAGGTTATTCACGGGAGGTTTAAGACTAGTGGTTTAATGGGCTTGGGTTATAAACTCTGACAAGTGTTTGGAAATGTGTTTAGTTCAAACTTCCGGAACTTGTTTTCAAATTTGTTGAGATGTTAGTCACAAGGGGTGACGTGTTGGTTAACAGATGTCTTTCAGAAATAAGTATATAATATTACAGATAATTAAAATAGCGTAACGGCAAGCTATTCACTATATCGACAGAACAATAACTTTAATTTTTGTTAACTTTGCCTTAACTTCCTTTAAACAATAGCATCCACTGTCAGTGTAAATGGGAGCGCGTGGCTTATATCTTGAATTCTATCACAATTATTAATACTGACGAGTATTGTGTATGGAATGACGTATGCTGACTCGACAGTCTCTTTCAAATTCCCGTTTTCTTACTACGTTTCAAAGGGTAACAATATCTAAACTAAATACTATTTTAAGCGTCGAAAGAAATGTATTTATGGTTTCTATTTTAAATTTCCACAATTAAATACCAAAAAATTGATTGTAACAAAAGAGGGGAATATTGTGTGAATGTCCCTTATAAAACTCATCTGCGATAGGAAACGTTGTATATAATTATACACGTATTATATATTACTAATTAGTATGCCCTAGGTGCGGTTATACGCGCCCAGTGAATCAATCGTATACTGATATCATTTAATTAACTGGTGTAAAAATGTTAATTGGGATCAAACAGATGATACAAGTTACACAGTATTAAGTCATCTCTTTAGGAACTTCCTTGTGTCCAAATTTCTCCTATATAAACCATGGCTGTTTTAGAAATGTCACAGTCTTTGGAAGGTACATCTACCAACAAAACGTCTCTTAACAAAATGGCCTTTAGTATAACTATCGTCTCTGTCCTTCTCGCATTCGTCAGCCAAGAGGTGTCGGCTCAGATGTTTCGTGGTCTATCAGGACTTGGTTTACCTGGCCTAGGTAGTAGACCAGGAGCAGCGAGAATGGGAATGATGAACGGACAATCTGTCTCGGGTGCACAAGTGCAAAATACTTACAGAACCTGCATTGGACAAACAGCTGCTGGTGATGAACTACGAGTTACTTTCAGTGAACGTCCTCGGGTATCAACTAATTGGTGGAGTACTAATGGTTTACAAGTTACCGCCGATATTACTTCCGGTTCTATGACTGGTATGTTCCAGTTGGTCACCACTGAATATGGTCGTATTGACGGTATGTGTGAAAGCGCCAGTTTGGGAGAAATTATTACGAATCGACCCCAGGCCAATACCGGCAGGTTCGGATTAGGGTTATGGAATCAAGGTCCAGTCAACAATATCGGAGTTATTGGAACCACTTTCGACTTAAACCCAGGTAAAACTGTCAGCTTGACCGATAACATCAACACTGGACTCACTTTAGCTCGTATCACTGGTGGAGGTATGGCTCTTTGTCCTGTCCGACAGGTCGTCGGAAACAGATGTATCGATATGGTGTCTTTATGCTGTTCTATTGCAAAAGACAGCAGACCAGCAAGTCAACAAGTTGCAAGTGGAGCCCAAGCTGGTAATGCTGGCGGAATTAATAATGCCATGGGAGGTTTCGGAAATATGCAAACGGGATCTCTTGGAAATGGTAATGCTGGAAATATGCAAATGGGTTCTACTGGAAATATGAATGCTGGAGTGGGAGGACTGCAATTCTAATTACCACTTTGACGATATTTTATTTAATCCAATATTGATTTGGAGGTATATGGATACTATCAATAATTACAGCTGTGTAGCAAGTGTAGATCGAAATATAACAATGTGTGGCCGTCTGGTGTATATGTACTGAAAAGTTCCAATAACGTACAAGTAAGCATCGCATATATTTGTACATTATCACACGCAGAATTAAAAGTCACAGTTTCAATATTTTGTCATCCAATCCATGAAATCTCTCATGTTTGTGTGTATCATTATTTGTGTTTTTACTTGTGTAAAATAAAACATATTATGTATATAAAAGTTCTTGTGTCAGCTTAATTAGTTTTAGCAGCCATATATACGTACTATATGAATTGCATTAAAAGCACACCAAAATTATTGTGTTTTATGTACATGCAATCATCTCACAGTGCTTTTTATTAATCGTCGTGGATAGTGTGATTCTGGCTTAATCCTTTAAACACTACAATGTAGAAAGATAATTGTTTCTAGCCCAGTCTGCTTGAGGTACACTTCAAACTATCCTTTTAGATACCAAAAGATATCTTCCCTGGAGAAATCCACCCAGTAACATAAACTCGATCAAAATTCTTCTATTTGCCAATGCATCGGTGTAAACGATGCTGCTCGAAATTTGAACGTAGCATTGGTCAGAATTAATGGGCTACCCATATACAACAATTTTCAGGTCCTTAAGGGTTGGAATAATATTAATTCGAGTCATATTCAGACCAAAAGGTAAACTAATTTAGTTCTTCTAGCCATATAACAAACCAAGCTGAATAGTGGAAAGGCGCGGTAAATTAGAAACTCATTTTTCTTCTTTTTCCACTGGGTAATCCAGTGACTAAACCTCATGAATAAACTAGATTTACTCAATTTTTGGACGCCCTTTAGATTTCCTTTCATATACCAAAACAAGTGAAGTGAAATGGGGTTTAACGTCCTGCTTGTCTGCTCCATCTGGGGTTTAAATAAAGACGGACATACGCCATTATTGGGCAATGAAGTAAATTGCGCTATATCGAATGTTTTTATCTCATCCGAACTAGACACTGTTCCATGCCCTGTGCTGATACGCGGAAACCACGCCTGAGAATCCCGAGAAACTTTTACGGTCATCATCGGTATGAAACCCGGGACCACCAGGTTAGCAAGACGATGACTTTATATTAATTAGTCCTGATGGGTTTCGAGTTCACCGAAATATAAAATTCACTCGGCATTTTTGACTACATTTTGACGGAGTGTAAGTGTGTGCATCATGGGAAAAACATGTGGAGTGTTTTTGTATTGGCAAAAATATCGCGAAATAAAAACTAGATAAAACTAGATATGATGAATTTACAACTGTTCATCACTCAGCATACTCTGTATACGATAGCAAGCTGGATATTGGTCGCTGACACCATTGAATAATGTTTATTTCTGATGCGAAAAATGTATGCCCTAGGCTCAAGTTATGTCCTTCTTCAACGAAACATCACACCATTTTGTTCAGTATCTATACCATATGTTTTGCAATGCTACCAACCAACCGTTATGGAAACCAATGGTCTGACACAAAATCACATTTTCTTGAATTCAATAACAATACATATATATGCATATCGCTTGAGACGCCCAAGTTCTTAAATCTTGGACTATAAATTAAATAAACTAATAAACACTTCCGGATGAGACAAAACACTCAGACAAACCTCATATACTTGCAAGTCTATTTGATATATATATAAATGCAACCTTATGTGGGGTTTTATTTAACTGTCATAGTGTATATTTGTATATATTTTATTATATGATTTATGTTAATGTAGTAATTGACCAATGTCCGAATCCATATCTCACTAATCTTTCAAGTCTCTTAACTGTTTGAGTTTAAACTTACTGTAAAGATATATATTACGTAATTATAGATATGTCCATATCTTCTTCTGTATTTAAACACCTGTTTCCTATGTGCAATTTAACATCTTATCAAATATCATTATATAATTATTTTAATCCTAAGCTTGTATATATGTTTTGTATTCTACTGTAACTATAGTCTGGTGACCCGCTCGCCCTAGCGATACCTATCTCGTTATTGTGACCGTTTGCCAGTTTTAAACATTCGTTTACTAAAAGTACAATTTTAACTAATTATATGAGTTTTAGTCGTTAGTTTTGGAATAAGCTACAACCCCCAGAAAACAACACTTCGGCATAACTATGAAATTAGGAAAGTGTTAATGGATGAGATACAGATGTTTAAAATTATTGCGAGTATCTATATCTGGTTATGTTCTCAATCATTCATTACTAAAACACTTGTTTCATATGAGACGCCATTAAATCATAACCTGCTATGTCAATTATAGATTAACGTCGCAATATCATAATATTTAACCCAGTCCCGCACTTTTAAAGACACATATTCAAATAATAAAATAGTTTTTAATGTGTGATTTATAAACCATTTGGTTATACTGTCCGATGTATTTCCCTCGTAAAAGTCCTTATAGTTGTGAACTACTGTGTATTTAATTAAGACAAATAAAACAAATATTTTCTGTTGGGGTTATTCACAGCCAGGAGGTCTGAGACTAGTGGTTTAATGAGTTTGGATTATAAAAGTGTATCGAAATCTGTTTAGTTCAAATTTCCGGAATTTTGTTTTTTTTCAAATTTGTTGAGATGTTAGTCACAAGGAATGACTTATTGGCCAACAGACACTTTCAAAAAAAGTAGGAGATATTTGATTTTTAAGTGTTATTAAAGTCACCTAATGAAACTGACGAAGAAACAAATGACAAAATGAAATGAAGTTCACATTCATCGATTTATTCCAAATGATCGTTAGACTAAGTAAGACACAGACTGACCATTATAAGGGTAAAATGATACCCGGGGTCAAACAGCAAAGTTACCACAGCATCACAACAAAGTCAGTAACGGGTAAATCCTCCTCTGTTTGCCAAACAAGCATTGATCCGACGTGGCATACTCCTAATGAGACGTCTAAGGTCATTTTGGTCCAGATTGTCCCATTCCTGTTGCAACGCAGCAGCAAGTTCTTGGACATTGGCAGGACGTTGTTGACGTTGACGTAACCTCTGTCCAAGCATGTCCCAGACATGCTCGATGGGGGAGAGGTCGGGACTCAGTGCTAGCCAAGGTAATGTGGTGATGTTCTGTTGTTGGAGGTAACCTGTAACGATCCTCGCCCTGTGACACCTTGCGTTGTCATCCTGGAAGATGAAACGGCGGTCATGACGTCGTGCGAACGGCACAACATGGACTGCCAAGATGTTGTCCCGGTGGTACTGGCCTGTAACACGCCCTGCAACAACATGTAAAGCCGTTCTTCCAGCAACAGAACCACCCCTAAATCGATCATGTCTGATGACGTTAACGTCTTGGAAGCGCTCGTTTCGACGACGCCACAACCTCCTACGTCTGTCCAAAAAATCAACAGTGAACCTTGACTCATCTGAAAACATCACATTGCTCCAGCGTCGATTATCCCAGTGTTGACGATCCCTACACCACCGACGACTTGCCTGAATGTGATGATCTCTCAAACAAGGGATCACGCGAGGACGTCGGGCGCGAAGGTGACCCCTATGCAGTCGATTCCGAATCGTCTGGCCACTCACTCTCACACCAGTGTCTGTTTGAAGACGAGCGCTGATCTGATTTGCTGTGATGACACGATTTCTCAAGGCCAAGGTACGGATAAATCGATCCTGGGCTTGAGTTGTCTGTCCTGTACAGATTGTGTATCACGGTATCTGGACCATAGCCTGCTTATGACAGACTGAGAAACATTCATCGTCCGCGCCACAACCGCCTGTGTTGTGCCGATCTGTAGCATGCCAAGGGCACGTCACCTTTCATTTTGGGTAAGCCGACGTATATCAAAATTTGTTTTCTGGTCACTAAAACAATTAAACTGATGTTTCCACCCTGGAATCCAATGCCACAATGACTGTAACATTCAAAGTCAGAGTCGTGCAAATCTTGGGTTGGACCTCCATGATGATCCCAAGCATCACCTGCATTCCATGCGGTAGCTATTGGTGCGTTTGGGCGTCACATGTAACTGGAAATGTTTCTTCTGTTAGGTTCTATAGTGACTTTTTTCGTAGTCATTTGCTGCATATTTTAGTATTATGCACCCAAAATCAAATATCCTCTACTTTTTTTGAATAGTATATATCGACAGGAACAATAACTTTCAGTTTTGTTAACTTTATATTAACTTCCTTTAAACTATAGTACTTGAATACTATCCCATTAATAAAAACTGGTGAGTATTGTATATGGAATGGAGTATACTTACTATGAGACAATCCCATTCCAATTCCCGCTTTCTTACGACGTTTTAAAGGGTAACAGCATCTTTAAAAAAAACTTTCCTAAGCGTCTTAAGAAAGGTATTTATGTTGCGGTGTTTTAAATTCCCACAAAATACAAAAAAAAATTGATTGTAACTAAAGAGAGCAAATAGTATCTGAATGCTCCTTATCAAACTCATCTGTATATAATTACGTATTATATATTACTAATTAGTATGCCCTAGGTGCGGTTATAGCATCATACGCACCCAGTGAATCGTATACTGATAACATTTAATCAACTCGTGTAAAAATGTTAATTGGGATCGAACAGAAGATAAAAATTACACAGTATTAAGTCATCTCTCTAGGAACTTCCCTGTGTCCAAATTTCTCCTATATAAACCATGGCTGTTTTAGAAATGTCACAGTCTTTGGAAGGTACATCTACCAACAAAACGTCTCTTAACAAAATGGCCTTTAGTATAACTATCGTCTCTGTCCTTGTTGCATTCGTCAGCCAAGAGGTAACGGCTCAGATGTTTCGTGGTCGATCAGGACTTGGTTTACCTGTAGGTAGTAGACCAGGAGCAGCGCGAATGGGAATGATTAACGGACAGTCTGTTTCGGGTGCACAAGTGCAAAATACTTACAGAACCTGCATTGGACAAACAGCTGCTGGTGATGAACTACGAGTTACTTTCAGTGAACGTCCTCGGGTATCAACTAATTGGTGGAGTTCTAATGGTTTACAAGTTACCGCCGATATTACTTCCGGTTCTATGACTGGTATGTTCCAGTTGGTCACCACCGAATATGGTCGTATTGACGGTATGTGTGAGAGCGCCAGTTTAGGAGAAATTATTACGAACCGACCCCAGGCCAATACCGGCATGTTCGGATTAGGGTTGTGGAATCAGGGTCCAGCCAACAATATCGGAGTTATTGGAACCACGTTCGACTTAAGCCCAGGTAAAACTGTCAGCTTGACCGATAACATCAACACTGGACTCACTTTAGCTCGTATCACTGGTGGAGGTATGGCTCTTTGTCCTGTCCGACAGGTCGTCGGAAACAGATGTCTCGATATGGTGTCTTTATGCTGTTCTATTGCAAAAGACAGCAGACCAGCAAGTCAACAAGTTGCAAGTGGAAACCAGGGTGGTAATGTTGGCGGAATTAATAATGGCATGGGAGGTTTCGGAAATATGCAAACAGGATCTCTTGGAAATGGTAATGCTGGAAATATGCAAATGGGTTCTACTGGAAACATGAATGCTGGAGTAGGAAGACTGCAATTCTAAATACTACTTTGACGATATTTTATTTAATCCATTACTGATTTGGTGGTATATGGATACTATCAATAGTTACAGCTGTGCTGCAAGTGTATATGTACCGAAAAGGTCCAATAACGTACAAGTAAACGTCGCATATATTTGTACATTATCACATGCGGAATTAAAAGTCACAGTTTCAATATTTTGTCATCCAATCCATGAAATCTGTCATGTTTGTGTACATTAGTATTTGTGTTCTTACTTGTATAAAATAAAACATATAAAACAAAGTTCTTGTGTCCTAGTTCAAATAGCCATAGATACGTTCTATATGAATTGCATTAAAAGCACACCAAAATTATTGTATGCACTCATATCACAGTGCTTTTTATTAATCGTCATGGATAGTGCCAAGCGTATGATATTTACCCCATGCATCGATGTAAGCATGCTAAAACGATGTTACTGTAATTTTGAACGTAGCATTGTTCAGATTTCACATCATGGAATGGATTGGTTTATTGGCAATTCTGTGATAATTAAGTGTAAGGGGGCTTTAAGGGTTGAAATAATGGTAAGCCGAGTTATATTCAGACCAATAGGTAAACCGATTTAATTCTTCTATAGGACCCCATTTTTCTTTTTTTTTCCACTGGGTAGACCAGTTAGTAAACCTCATGAAAAAAACTAGATTTACTAAACTGTCAAACGTTGTACACGGGACTTCGATTTTTTGTCCCATCCGAACGACTAAACACTGTTCCATGCCATGGCCCCTGTGCTGATACGCAGAAACCACGCCTGAAAATCCCGAGAAAGTTTCTCGGCCATCATCGGGATGAAACCCAGGACCATATGGTAAGCGGCTGTATATCAATTAGTCCTGATGGGTTTCGAGTTCACCGAAATATAAAATTAATTTTACACTTCTTACTACATTTTGAAGTGTATGCACCATGGGACTAACATGTGGATTGTATTTGTATTGGCAAAAATATGATGAAATGAAAACTAGATATGATGAATTTAAAACTTTTCATTACTCGGCATCCTCTGTATACGATGACAAACTAGATATGTCCGAACATATGTCATTTGACTTATTGTTAAAGGAGCTAAGCCTTTAACTCAATATGAGATAATATTTAAAATTAAAATGTTGGTCCGTTTCAATCAATATGTATTGACGCTGTTATTTTATAATACTACTCGTGTATTCTATGGTTTCGAGCTCCATTTGTAATTTACAAAGGAAGACATATCCCACAAGACAATGCGAGGGTATACAAAATGGCTGATTTACAAACGACAAATTTATTTTGGACAACATGTAGAATGGAGTACACAAACTACCACCGTCCAAGTTGGACTGTTCACGTATTTCAGCCGGCATAATTAAATAAAGATCACAATTCAATATTCGACACCCTCTATAGATGATAAAAATGGATATGGTCAAACGGACGTAGACCAAAATGGCCAAAAATCACATACAACAAAGCAACCAAAATCTAAATATATATCACTGCAATCTTATTAAAGATCAAATGTTGAATAGATCAACTATAACTAAAGATGAATTATGCAAAGGCTATCTGCCCATAGTAGGTCCTTTTTTGGCTTCCAATATAATATATATTTTTTTATCTAACATGACAACTCTCTAGACAGTTGGTTGTCAAGGATATTGAAAGGCTTCGCACAACCACGTCATATAATCATTTAACGTTAAAACGTATAATCGAGATCGTAGCAAGGATGTTTGTAAGTAAACCAAGTAAGTATTATAGAAGGAAAAAACAGAGATTGTCAGTGTTCCAGTGATCAATTGTTAGTAGGCGTTATAATGACGTAAAGAGTGCCTACTGGATGGAAATCCTACGGGGTTCTATAACGTCCTACTCCGACTGGGCTAATGAAGACAGCCATACGCCATTCGGCGCTCTGTGAGTGACATTTTGCCCGGACAGCGACAATATGGCAGACTCTTATATCGAATTCCAACTACCAAAGGGTATCTTACGTGCACGTCAATGTGAACACGTGACCTCCGTTTGTCGTCGCATCCGAACGACTAGACAGCTGTCCTTGCCAGACACTCCGTCCTGCACCGCTGGCAAGGACAAACCACGCTAATGAAGACTGATATATACACCATGCGGTGACCTCTGAGTGCAATTTTGCGGTGTTATGGCCTACTATTATTAGGAATTCCTACTGCCAAGGGTTCTTTTACGTCCACGCGTATGTCTACACGAGACGTTGGATTTTCATCCCACCCGAACGGCCATATGCCCTCTATCCTACACCACTGATAAAGGAAATCATGCCTGGAAAAATGAAGATGAACAAGGCAACTCCATTTTAGCGAGCCAACGAGCCATGTATGATGGATATATACAAGAAGCGCCAAAAGTTAAACGATTTTAACTGGGGCGCAGTTTTAAAATGGATTAACCGTTGAAGAAATATTGAGCAGGTTGTTAAGTAAAGATAACAGGTTCAGATTTTAAGTTTATCACTAAAGCGATAACAATACTATTTTAATCAAAGGGTTGAATTGTAGCTAGTATTTTCCCCCAGCTATGATACCGTCAAGCAGATCTCTCTACATGCACCCCCATCCAGTCTGCCCGCCTCATCTGTTCTTTTTATGCATTTTTAAAACAGTATCAGATTATTATATTCTTAGACTGGCATATCTAAATATAATTATATTCTTTAGCTGCGTGAAAGCATTCAATGAGAAGTGATATCAGCTATCCTGGAAATACCTATGATTAAAGATACATTCCCGCGTACAAAATGTGTGATTTGATGATATGTTTGGACTAAAAACATATTCAAACTAATTAATTTATCATAACTATGCTTCAAATCCTTCTCAAAACCTGCTATGAACATCGATCAAAAGGCCCTCTTTGTGTCAAGTGACTTGACTCTCTCGGTATCTATAGCAATGACTGCGTAGTCGGAGTAGAATTCATTGTAAACACAAGAATCACTGAATATATATTACAAATATCGAATCTTAATTAATTTCTTGGATTGTCCATTGCAAGCGTCTTTTTCCGTGATTTTTATCTCAGAAAGTGTTGTAAAGAGAGAGAGAGAGAGAAATGGGATTTAATGTCCACTCGACACAAACTAGGTCATTTTTGGACTAACATATGGTTTCATTTTATTTCAATAATTCGCTTGCGCCTAGGGGTCTTTAGCAGTGGGAGGAAACCTGAGTGCCCAGAGGAAACCCGCGAGGTTGAGAAGGCGCCCCTATCTCCATGCCACATACGCTCACACCAGGGCTCGAAACCACAGCCGCAAGCTAGAGGTCGAAGCGCGGCACTCTAGACCACTAGGCCATCCCAACCCCCTAGAAAGTGTTGTACGTCTAACTCTTCATAAAGTTTATCAACATGTACACCAAGCGCTCAATCTTCCCATGCAACCTTCGAAAACGCATGCAGCTATTCCTAATCGTCGGGCTGTTGATTAGGGGAACCCTTACATCTTTGTCCTGTATACGCTCCATGAGTGTTTTTCAGGGAATCTAGTTTTTTTCTAGTAAGATTGGATATCTCTACTTATCATATATACCATACTTTTGTGGGAACCTATCTTCAATATTATTAAAACTAAAGGAATTAGAGTGGCTGTGGAAGTGTAATCTATTATTAGAATCTCCAATTATCAAGGGGTTAAAGCTATTGCAATATTTCCACTCCTAGTTCCCGTCTAACCGCTTATATAATTAGTCCTTGTCCAATCCAAAATACCAACCCACGATTTTCGTAAGTAATCTAAATCTAATCTACATAGATAAACTTAGGTACATTTGTCATTCTAAAGAGCAGAAAATTCGAGAACAAAATAATTAAAACGGGTTACAGCTTGTCAAAGTTTTACTTTATTGTGATTACATTGATAAAAGAATTCCTTCTGAAAAAGTTCAGATGGCTTATCGTCGTCCCTGGAATGCACCACCTTGCATGCCTTGTCCAGCAGGGGAGCCCATGTTGCCAGATACACCTCCGTTCATGTTACCATTCATCCCTTGGGACATGCCGTTCATTCCACCAACCATGCCACCGTTCATTCCACCAACCATGCCGCCGTTCATTCCACCAACCATACCTCCCATGCCACCGTTCATTCCGCCAACCATACCAGCTTGGGCGCCTACAACAACTGGTTGAATTGCTGGTCTGCTGTCGCGGGCAATCGAACAGCATAAAGACATCGTATCGAGACATCTGTTTCCGACGACCTGTCGGGCAGGACAAAGAGCCATACCTCCACCAGTGATACGAGCTAAAGTGAGTCCAGTGTTGATATTATCGGTCAAGCTGACAGTTTTGCCTGGGCTTAAGTCGAAATTGGTTCCAATAATTCCGATATTGTTGGCTGGACCTTGGTTCCACCATCCTAATCCGAACATGCCGGTATTGGCCTGGGGTCGTTCCGAAATAATTTCTCCCAAACTTGCGCTTTCACACATACCGTCAATACGACCATATTCAGTGGTGACCAACTGGAACATACCAGAAATAGAACCAGAGGTAATATCGGCGGTAACTTGTAGATCGTTAGAGTTATCCCACCAATTAGTTGATACCTGAGGGCGTTCACTGAAAGTAACTCTTAGTTCGTCACCGGCGCCTGTTTGTCCGATGCAAGTTCTGTAAGTAGCTTGCGGTTGTGCACCCCAAAGAGACTGTCCGGTCATCATTCCCATTCTCGGTACTGTTGGTCTCGGTACTGCTCCTGCACCAGCTAAACCAAGTCCTGGGCGACCACCAAACATCTGTGCTGACGCGTGTTGGCTAAAAATGCTGGCAACTGCTGAGAGAATGGTAATACAAAAAGCCATGGTGGGATAAGTGAATGTACTTCTCGTGACTTCAAATGACAGTGTCAATGTGGTGACCAGCTTCACGTTATATAGAGGACGGGACACCTGAAGCAGGATGTATTACACTGATCGTTAGATAACAGATATCATTAATTAATTAAGAATATTCGTAACCGTCTACCATAATTAAAATACGATTAGCGGTGGATGATTTCGGTTAGCTATACATGCATGTTGAACTAATACACAATCCATCAATTGGACAAATCATCTTCACGAAATTTCTTGTTTATTCTGTTATAAATTTGAAAGTAAATATCAGGATGAATCTTTTAAGAATTGATTAGCAGTAATTGAACACACTGGAGTATAATGTATATAAGGAGGTCATTTGATGTGAGACGTGGGTATCTGTCTATTTACAAGTATACTATTTTAATCCACTGATGTGTGTTGAAATATAATTTATTTTGTGACAGTTTAAGCCGAAAACGAAACTAGAATTATTAAACAAATCTACTTCCGCGTAATATGTAGAAACGATGATCTAGTCATATAGGTCTCCTTCTTTCATAAGTAATCGGCAAACGAATTCAACATTTAATTCACTAATTTGTTAAAACTATATCAAGGAGTTTTGACACCTGTAGGATACATTTAACATTGGATTATTTTTGTCTATACATAAGTTACATTTAGCATTCACCAAAGTGGGGTTATGCTATAAATGAAATGAAATTTAACGTCCTGCTCCGAAATGGGCTTGTTAAGACGGGCATACGCCATACAGTTTGCTATGATTGACATTTTGCCCGGACAGCGGCATTACAGCCTACTCTTATGTCGAATTCCAACAGTCAAGTGATCTTTTACGTGCACGCCAATGTGTGCACGGGACCTCGGGTTTTTAGTTTTGTTTTATGGGGGTTTTTTTTGTTTGGTTTTATACATAGTAAGATACATATTTCATATATTTTAGTAGTATGACACACATTTCGGATACTTATATTATATTACATGTATATACTAGCTATTTCATATTTCTTAAAAGTATACTAGTACATATTTCGAAATATACATAAGAAGTATCTATTTTGAATGGATTTGTTCATATATATTCATTAATTTGTTTTAAAATAGATATTGTAGTAAATTATAAAATATTTTGCGGTTGTTATAATACTACTTGTGCATACAATGTTTTATTCTGTTTTTGTTTTCCATTTTTCATGGAGATGTGTATTTGCAGATTCTAGTTCTATTTTTTTAATGTTGTTTATGTATGATGTATATTCTGTTTTACTTGGTATGGCGGGTTTTTTTTACTTTGCATTTATATATAGAGAATTTTGTTAATATTATTATGTGGTTTAGAAGTGTGACAGATAGTGTTGATTATAATTTTGACCTCGGTTTTTCGTTCCATCCGAACGACTAGACGGCTTTCCTGGTCAGGCCCTCCGGTTATACTATAAGATCATGGGGAAGTTCATAAGTTGTTTTTCATCTCAGAATACTGAAGTCATGGTGTTTATTCCTTTTGTTTATGTAAAAATACCATATGTTACATGGAGTTATTGCCCTTTTTAGATCCTTAAAGCGAAAACGTATTCTATTGCATTTAACGAGAAGCTATAAAAAAGTAATTTTACGGTGAATATTTTACACGGCAACATTAGCTGGAATTAAAAAAAATCGGCTCGTTGATCAATAGAAACTGTTTCCCTTTAAAGCATGCAAATATATTACTGTCGAATGAGGGAAACATCCAATTCCCATTATTGTTAAAATTGTATTAGACCATATTGAATGACATTTGAATTTAATTTTATCAAGCGATTTGGATGTTTTATGCTATTTAACAATGGCTTTTCATATGCTTCTGGTATTAAAAGCAAGATTTCAACAAATTGTTTAATGGTGTTATACATCACGAGAAGGTATTCAACTAGTATTGGCTATGTATTTGTTTAGCGTGTACAACAGCTGTAAGGGTAACATATTGAAACATTAAACGGGTACCTGTCAACCACCGAAACAATATTGCTGTTTTAATAATGATAATAATAAGCTGTTCAAGTCAATTCGTCAGACATTGTTAGCATATCATATATTAATGATTTTGATATTAAGTATCATATGTTAGAAGTTAGTCGAGTAAATGTGTAGGGGATTGTAAAGATGGATTTAGTCAACCCATACAGACGTTCACTCATGCAAACTTATTCGAGTAATAAATTAGAGAGTTTTGTCAACTAGTTTTATATATCATATAATTATGCAAAATAGTCACCAACTGTGATCCAAGTGTCTGGTTTTTTGGTGGGTTTGGGGGCTTTTTGTGTTGTTTTTTCATATGCATATCAGAAGTACGAGTGATTTGGAAAATGAATTCTATCTAAATAGTTTGACTAACTGTTTTGAGTATAGTCTTATGCCTTTATACAAATAACCATCCACAAGAGATCCCTATAATTAACCTCTTGTCTTGCCTAGATCCCCATAATTATCAATATTGCAGTAAGTAGAAATAAACTGGGCTTTAGAAAGCAGTTTAACGGTGTCATGGTTTATCGAATCATTAATATGAAGATAAAAGTTTTTATCTCGCCTGAGGCTAACCGATATATAACAGCATAATTTATGACTAATTATCGAGCAATTAAAGTATAATTAACCTACACAATTAATGGACTTTTGATGACTTGGTCAGCAGTATGTGTGGTGTTTGGTCATTAAAATCCACGCTCGGTCTCAAGAAAAGGAAAGGTCGTTTAGCCAGGTAAATCTTTGTAGTAAAGTTTTATTTACATAACAATTATTGAAAAGTTTTGGATACATTTTGTAGGACCATATGTTGGAATTGTTGACGTTATAAATGGGCGTAATACAAAAACTTAAACAAATGGTTTGAAATAATTTGTATGTTTATTTCATTTAATTAAATATACGTTATGCTCTGTTCATCTCCACACAATTAAGCAAAGGCAAATACCATAGTATATTTACATATTAATTATTTGGAGTCAGCATTACGCTTTAACTTTAATTATATTTTAAACAGGTATCGGCCCTTTGGAGGTTTTGGCCGATACACCGTGCATGTTCAAAGTCGAGTCGTGCAATATTTTTAATTTTCTAACGCTTTTTTTGAAAACTGGTGCACAATATCTATGTAACCAGGTAAATTCTTGGATTTGGGGGAATTAGCAGAGTGTACGTTCTTTTAATAATTATTTTCTTACTGGGAGTATGTGACAAGGAATAGACTTCGGACACGATGACAATCTTCATTCGTACATTCTGTTTCTTCGGTAATTTGTATCAAAATCGTATCATTTGGTGTTTTTTTCTGTGTTTTCCTGGGTACATATTATTAATAGACTACTGATTTTACAATTTAATAATCAGTTAAAGATCGGACCACGAAGTCACCCTCCTCACTGCTATTATTAATCAAGGTAGGATAGTGTCAAATTGTTGCTAAGTTGAAAAGACACCAGAATGACACCCAAACCATAATCCCACATATAGACGATATTTTTCTAAGAAAGATAAAAAATACTATGTAATACATTCGTGATAGATGAGGGAATATCAATGAGTATAAACAATAACACTGATATAAGAAATTCAATTATAAATTTAAACAACCTAACAATTATTTCCATCCAATGTGAATATCAGACGAAAAAGTAACAAAAGATAATATTTTGAAATTAAATGCCATGAACCGGCGACTGATGATGAATGTTTGAATAATGGCTTACAATATGTTTAATGTTTGGTCTGGATTCCATCAAATTTAACATGGTGGGAACTTACAGATAAATCAGCATGTAACAAAGGTACTGGTTGTTGAGCAATGATGAATAAAACTACCGTAAAACGGGGATTTAAACTCTTCTTATCAGTCTATCTTTTACATTTTACAAGCTATAATTATATATTTAAGATCCGAATCTGTCTTCCAGTACAGTTGCCCAGGGTCAGCCATCTTGAAATAGAATTTTACATTATGGCTTCAAATCTTATCTTAAGTATTTATGTATATATGATTAAAAGTGTATTTATGTTTAACCCGAAATAAAGATATAATGGCATGTTCTGCATGTAATGTGAAATGTTTTTTCATAAAGGTTATTTTGTGGCCAACGAGATAGAGAATAAGACAGCATCTTCCTCCTCGGCTAAGAATTTGAAAATAGTGTCTGAAACACCGGAGTCTCTTACAGTTAAAACCACTGTGAACGCTACAAATATACAATTGTTCATTGATTAGTGTACATCTATCTGAACACAATAAAAATGCAATAGAAGAATAACAGACTTTAACATTCCTGTGAACGTAACTATCACACTAGGCAAAAATTTCTAAATTAACCATCGGGAAGGCCAGATAATTAATTAACTAATTAAGTTCAACCAATATTGTTGCATTTTAACAATCAGATTGGAAGCTCTTCTCGTAGCCTATGCCCCTAGGCTAACTTTTAGCAACAGGCGTTTCCCAAACTATCACTCGAAATATCGTACACAAGAAAGGGGGTGCTCACTCTTTGTTTACGTGTGAAACTATGCAGGATACCCTTGCAAGATTTAACAACTTTCTTATACAGACTCATATTACATTTCCTGCCACCATTTATTTCTAGAGAGGGTTTTCTGTTAATGCGTAGACATAAAGCAGGGTCTCCGGTCATCTGGTAGAGTACAGACTAGGAGATCCAGAGAGTGGTACATCTACATCTATTTTTGGTTGCTGTGACTAAAAAGATTGTTTAATACGTGAGAGTGGTGTACACATAAATCATCTGCTAAAGACAGACCCCAACAAGCGAATAATTGAAATCCAAACGAACCATATGTTAGTTTCGAATTGACTCCCCCTCCCTCTCTCTCTCTCTCTCTCTCTGGTTACATGTTTCTATGTTGGAACACCATCAATCTCTATTAACCTAAAACTCAAAAGTAGAAGATAAAACATCTTATATGTATATCCTAAAGGTGTTGCATTTGTATATAAACCTATAAAGTTGTTTATAACGCACGTGTCTAAACACATCAATTAAATATACGGCTTATTCTTCTCCAGTCGCTATTTAAATATTTACACCCAAAACTAAATTAAAACAACAACTTCCTCCGTTAAGAGCATACATCACGACAAAAAAACGTAACAGCCTGTCTGGTATTATAGATAATACATATGAAAAAGAAGGAGAATAAATGTTTTCTTATCTTTTATATAATTATATAATGTCGTTTGTGCATACGTATCCATTTGATAGTTTTCACTGCAACCATAAACATTGGAAATACCATCACAAAGTTCACATCGAAGGGCGATAACTCTAGAATAAAATCTTTAACAATCCCCAGTTAGTTTTTTTAAATAATCTTTCTGTCAAACAAATTACAAATTAAATGGTTATGCACAATATCCGGTAAGGATTCCTAGTTGTTATATTCAAATAGACATATTTGATTCGCGGAAGTTACGAGCTACATGTTTTATGTGAAACTTTAAATCGCAGTGCCATATATATATGATAGTACAGACGTTATCCGCCATTCATCAGTGCCATCTTGTCAAATATTGAAATATAAATTATGAGATTAAAATAGTTTTTACTATAACTAACCAATTGCAAACCCACTATTGAGCAAGCAACGGAATAGCAATTATATAATTAAAGAATACGAAAAGATGGAACATATAATATCACCCAAAATTATCCATCTTTATTATATATGCTATATTACACAAACAAAGCAATTAAAATGGAAAGAAGTACATGGAAAACAATATATTATTTGATTAATTCAAAAATGTCCAAATTGCATTGTGTAAATTACTTATTAATTTACACGGAATTTACTTTGAATGTCAAAATTTATGTTCAAGAAAATTAAAAAGTTTAAAAATTTATTTAATTGAATTTTTTCCATAAATGTGACCTTAACCAGAATTATAAAATTGTTAACCACGTTAAATCAGTAAGAAACACTGTTTCGATCTAATTAACGGCCACGTTGTTCATATATATTTAATTCCTTGTACATCAAATTCTTTTCAAAAACAATAAAATATGAACATTCCCAGCTGAAAGCTAACACGTATTTATTTGATTAAAACAATTCCACATCGGAACGAGACATTGAAATTCAATCTCCCTTTATATTTATTACAAAATTTAGTAATTTTTTGTTGTAAAAATCAATTCTTGCGGCGAAGAGATGACGAGAGGAGCTGTCAAAATGCGGTGATAGAAAAGCAAGTTTAGAATAATAGTTTTTGTATTATAACCTGTACAGTATTAAATAACGTTAATATTCCTTTTCTTGTATTCCCAGGGGTTGGACGGCACTAGTCTTGCTGACATTCTCACAGATTATTCCACCATTTATCTGATTGCTTTATTTTCAAACTTGCTCAGGAAATACACAAGCATGAAATGAGTCATTTTTCGATTCGTTTTGTGAGTTGTCTTTTTGTACGTAACCGTGCCCTTGCTTGACATGTGAATGCTTTGACGGGCCTGTAATGACCAAGATTGCTTATGGACCATTTCATTAAGAGCCTAATGCTAAATTAAGTCAAGCAGTTAATGTGTTTCGTTTCAGATCTGGTTTCCGAGATGTCTTTTAACCGTCAACCAACATGGCGCTGACATGAACTGTAAATGGAATATTGAATTGCTTGAAAATGAAACTCTTCAGCCGCGCAAAATGGCAAATTCTAGTCAGGTCGTTAATATGTTTCGTTTTCCGTTCCGTTGGTTCCGGGAATAATGAAGACAGATGCCACAATAATTATGGTAAAGCAATGAGGCGACATTAATATCCTCGATAGAAACTCCAAGTTCAATTTTCATATTTTATTTCTAACAATCAAATTCTGATATCCCTGTCAATGATTGTTTCATGTCACTGTTTGTTTTCTGATAAACACTCCATCATATCAAGATTTTTATTAATTCTTCTTTGAGGGATTAATTTGATAAATTTCTTAACAATAAAAGCTTTCGACACAATAATGGAAATAGGGTGAGCGAAATGGCGTATCGAATGTCATAGCTTGTAAAGCTAATATTCAAAGTTCTACAAAGCAGGCAAATTATTTTTTTCATAAGTAATTAAAGCGATATTACTATAAAATTCATGGTGAGCGAAAAGCAAATCAGTCTTATTTTTCATGTCTATGTAAACATTAAAATATACATTATGTAAGAATTAAATCTGACTATTACAGGTCCTTTTTCTGGCCACAGATCTGATATAAATTATTACCTATACATTTATAAACATGAAAAGTCCTCAAATCAACTTGGATTGTTCCAATTTTAATTAGATTAGAACACAGCCCATTAAAATTTAATAAAATGAATAATAGAGTCTTAGTCTCAATTGTCAAGTACTTTTGCTACAATAATATAGTATCTACGCTCTACATTTTGTCAAAACTTCAAACACTCCTAACTTCGAACAGAACTTTTCAATATACATATATGCATTTTAGACACAAACTAAGTAATTTCGGGAATAACATATGCTACAATTTTATTTCAATAATTTAATAAATTTACAAATCCATCGATTGATACTTGATCACACCAACATCTTAGCCAAATTAAGTAAAAACAACTATGCTTTCTTTTCGTAAAAGCCACTCCATTCATTAATAAATGAGAGAAAAATATTTCTCGGGCGTACCCAGTTGCATAATAATAACTGTGGTTACATTAAAGCAATATACTCTTTTTTTAATTTTAAGATATATGGGGATGGTCTATCCTGTTTTGATTTGAATAATATACTTTAATCATAGAAATGAAAATACGCCATATAGTGTGCAATGAGTGAAATTCTGCCCGGGCAACGGTGCTACGACCTACTCCTAAATCGAATTCCAACTGCCAGGGCCCTGTTCTCGAAATCTTAACTAAAGATACAATCCAAATTTTCGTAGATTCTTCAATTTTGATTGGCTAAGCACTAAAATCGACCTAATATTATCCAATCAAATTAACAAAATTTGGATTTTTATCTTAGTTAAAATTTCATGAAACAAGCCCCTGGTTATCTTTTACGTACACGACAATGTGTACACCGGACATTTGCCTGTCGTTCCATCCTCTGTCGTGCACAACTGACAGGGAGAAACGACGCCAGGAAATCCCAATGAACATTTGTGAACTTTCTCGACAAATGCAGGGATCCAATGGGTTAGGGAGCCAACGTCTTACTCACGTAGCCATCATGTCTCTCATACAAATTGAGAGAAAGAGAGAGAGAAATGGGGTTTAACGTCCACTCGACACAAATTAGGTCATTTCGGGAATAACATGTGCTTTAATTTATTTCAATAATTCACCTTTGCATAGGGGTCTTTAGCAGTGGGAGGAAAGCGGTGGGCCCGGAGAAAACCCACGAGGTTGGACAGGCGACTCTACTCCTTGTCATGTACAACCGTGGCTTCGAAACCACGCCACTTGACTCAATGGCAGGCTTAATCATACAGCGCGTACGTGTTAACCATTCGGCCACCCCCACCCCTCACAGAAATTGGTGTTGGCGTCCATTACATAGCAACAAAGATAACTTGGATACATGTTATGGTATATTTTATTTCAATTATTTGCGTGTGAGAAGGGGATCTTAGCAGTGGGAAGAAACCGGAAAACCCACGAAATAGGCAATCCAATTGATTGCTATGCACAGGCGTGGGGTCGAATCCACGACGCTCACATCGATGACAGACCTCGTAATAGACCCATTGCGAGTGAAGAGCAATTCATAAATTTTGATAAACCAGTAATCAACGATATGAATTTTATAACAAAAAAAAGAACTATGAACGTGGCACCACTCGGGCATATAATGGTTTTAACATGGCCATATATGTTAAACTAAAATTATATGAAATAAAAGTGTGACAGGCAATTTAGAATACCCACAGGAAATGCTGTAAACGAAATAAACATAAAAAGTCACCACAGGAAATAAAACGAATCGAAAAAATGACATCAACAGATTTGGTTTCTCGTTTAATGATAATTCCTACACACTTGTTATTCCTTGATTTTGATTTAAAGTGAGCCACCCCTGTTGATAAGGTCGTCGAGTTATCTTTCCAAGTGAAGTTACAATATGGTGGGTATGATAGAGTTATTAAGTTGGCGTGTGATATCTGGTGAGTTTTTCCACCGTCAGATAAGCCCTGTAAATCGACCTTCTTCACGCTGCTTCTTGTATTATTATGATATTATCTGAGTATTGATGATCGAGTCTGCTTTATTCTAAATCTCTGATAATATTTCTAATTTCTTAGTGTCAGATCGCATTTCTTACACATCGTATTTAACGCTACAATTCATTTGATGGTTGTTCATAATATGACTTCTTTGATTTATTGTTTTTGATTAATTTATAATTAAAGACCTGCTTTCCTCCAATCACCAATACACACAACGTGACTTTAATATATAAGTAACATTTCACAGCACAATAAGTATATTTACTTATTACTATTAAAACATCAAATACCACGTTCGAGTTCAGATTGTGTAGTTTACAATCATATCTCGAAACTATATTACTATATTCATACTCTTCAAAGATTTGTTGTGGTGTTCTCTATGATATACAGTCCAACCATGTACATGCATTATATCACGTTAAAAACCAAATTTAATTTATGAAGGCTCTAAAATTCCAGAATCGGAGTTCAGTATCTAAGACCATACGCGTAAACCATTATGATCCAAACGTTATTATAATCGATCAATTTGAGCTGCAGTTATGGTCATTTAAAGTTTACACTGGTCTTTATTGATTTCACACTGGCCTAAACATAGCAAAATGCAAGCCTATTTTTCATGAAGTTTTATGGTCTCTTACAAAATGAAACGGGGTTTAATGTTCTACTGTTCTGCTCGGATTGGGCTAATGAGGGGAATTGTGCCAGTGTAATTCCAATGGCAGTGGATCTTTTACCTGCACGCCACTTGGTAAACAGGGCCTCGGTAGTACATCCAATCCGAACGACAAAGGAAAACAACACCAGAGAAATCCCGATGAACCCGCAACCTCCCGGCTAGCGAGCCAGCATCTTACTCACTTGGCCAATGCAGCCCCCTTCTTAATTACATGAAGACAACATTTTAAATTTTAGATATATTTCAACGACTTATATTTAAACATTTGTTGGGTTTGGGTTTTTATTGGGTTGGTGTTTTCAAAGTAAATCTTTTAAACATTTTGATTTTGATTAACAGATGATTAGAGAAAGAAAAAAAATAATATCTGAATTCAAACCACATTTTAGAAAAGAATTTGAAGAAAAAAAACATTTTTTTTCCTGCAATTTGTGATTAAACATTTAATAATTGTTTCCCCGAGAAATCATTTAATTCGCCTTTGATAAGTTTTCTTTTCAACCTTTTTGGTAATGGGACCTTAATCTAATTATCTACTGCTGTATAACCGTTTTTATTTTCTGTTCGTGGGTTGATAGAATAAAATTATTTTATGTATCTTGTCTGTTGTTTATGGTGTTGTAGCAACGTTAAAACTATGTTGGATCACGAAACTACTAAATAAACTCAGTGCTGCTGCCGCATGATGCTATTAAATAAAGGCAGCTATCAGCTGAAGTAAAACGGCAATCTAATTGCTAGGTTGTAAGCGGTAGAAATTGATAGTAGCAATTATTGTAAACATAGAAACGAGTTTCTACATTAGCTGAACAGCGAGACGTAATTTAAAATTTTAATAGTGGCCAATTGGGGGGTTTTAGGAGAACAGCAATACGCGGTGTTTTGCTTGCTCCCTCTTAATACAATATGTGTTTCTGTCTACCATATGAGGTCGTGTGCCTTCGGTCATTTTCTTTAATTGCCATCAAAAACCATTATTATCAATTGATGTTTAGAATAACTACAACCGCTCGTTTTTGGCTGATAGCCGACTTGCTAAAAGGCTACCAAAGGCCATGCTATATTATTATAGTTGAATAGCTAATATTGTAACCCGAGTCACTGGTTGTATTAAAAATCAGAACCTGGGGTGGCCCCATGTTTTGTTCTAATCATACGCATTTCTCTATTGTCTGTGTGTTATAATCAAAGTGAGCTAATGTTGGTTCTGTCGCTTACTGACACCGGCATTTACATCTGTCAAAGTTGCCTTCTCTCTGGACCTACTGTAATTAAAGTTAATGAAATTGCCGCTTGGTGAGCGAGTTGGGAATCGCTAAAGACTACTAGGACGTGATTAACTCACTCGACTCGGGCTTGATCAGTTTTATCCACAATTCTCCAAACGTAACGTAGCTGCAGACTTTCTCTGTTATTGTCATACAATCATTGACATCACGAATCTCATGCCTTTCTTTAATTTTCCGATTTCGGTGTGTGTATGCCGATTCTTGGAACACGTGTTTAGCCGGCCGTAGACACAAATCCTGCTTATACCAACATTAGTCTTCGTTAATTCAAGGAGCGGACGCCTACTCATGCACCATCTGAATGCTATTGAACTTCCTAATCTACCGCACGCAATATGTCCAATGTTTCCAGCAAAAAGACACGCGTTACGAATCCGACTAGCAAGACACACATCAAGCTTGTTTAATATCTTTGATTTTGGTAATAAATGAAAGGCTTTTTATTGGAAACGTGCTGACGAAACCAACTGTCCGTTCCATCTGCGTAGAAGAACTGTTGATAACCTGAAACAACATGAATCCTGCAAGGCGTAAAAGGGTCGCTGCTTAAAATCCCGTCTTTTTACAGGCTGTTTAACTAATTGCCTTGTAACATTCTGTTAATAGAATGAGATACCCTGTTTTCCTTGACTTTGTGACATTGGGTGGAAGAGACGAGATCCTCGGGTCTGCCTTTATCGGCCATTTGCTTTAAGCGGCGGAAGCCTACCCATTGACCTCTCGTGTCGGGAAATCTTTTTACGGTGCGTTCTCATGGGACTGTTCTATTTTCTTAAATAATTATATGACTTCTTTATTCCCAAAGAAAAGGAATCGGCTGATTGTGTCATATATTTTCCGTAGAACTAATTGAAAGAGTCGAACACATTAGCGTATCAAAGTTCGATGGTCAATATAATGTTGGTCTAGTTTAGTTAGGGATATAAAATATTAAACTTATAATTAAAATCAATACACTGAGTATCCATTTTGAATCTAAAATCCTCAAATGGAGGATGAATTGAATTAAGGCTTATAATAATAAGAGTTCAGGTCGGTACGAGGTTAATGTGCTGGTAGTTATTGTTGGGCACCAGGCAAATATGGTCAATTTACTCAGACATTAAAGAAACGTATCAAAGATGAAAATCACGTTAAAGTCGTTGAAGCTAAATTCCTTCAGTTAAATTAATAGCTGCTATCAGCAGACAGCCATACTTCTTGTGATTTCAAATTGCCGCTTAAACAAACAACATGGTGAACGAAATCCAATCAAGTCACTTCCAATCGCCTGAAAAGATGGCATGTTTAATGTCCCCGCCGGAAACAGTGATAGGATATATAGACGGATTGTTAGAGACTAATCACAGAAAAGACGTGCCATGTACTACAAGTTAATTTTACACGTCTGCAAATCTTTCTTATCTTCTGCTACCAGCGACAATGTTGTCAATTTCATCGATTTCCTCCGTTTTTCAATAAAGTGTGTCTGGCGAGTTTGTTTCTTGTTCCAGCGTTAATGAAGAGAAGAAGGGGGGATGTTTTCACCAGGAAATGGGGAGCGAGTAATTCTCGTCTGGCTTCTTACAGATAAGAAATGATGGCGGACAAGTCGAGTTTATTGTCTTGGTTTTTATCAGGGGACGATTTGGTTCCGAATGGAGTCATCAATCAGCGTTTGTGTTGTCTTTATCGGTCGACTCATCTCGCTCGTCATTAAAGGCCATTTTATACAACAAAGTACATTAGCGGTTGACAAGAATAGCCAGCCTGCTAGAGAGAGATATATCACGGGCAAATTGATAAGAAGTCGCCAATCAATTGCCTCAAGAGCGTTACGATAGTCCGCATTAACCAGACTCTATCAATATTTCGGTCAAAAGAATCTGAAAATTATTCAAACAAAACATTTCGCGGATCATCCAAACGGTTCGATAAAAGCTGTCTTTCTTATGGTGTTTTGAAGTTGACGGTACCGGGATCATTTTTAAGCATATAAAGAAATAATTCATGAAGCAACAAAGCAAAATGTCTGACATTCAAATGTATAAAAAGATTATGGGATATACACGTTTTTCAACAGATATTCATCAAACCTAAGTTAATAAGCCTATATTCTTCTATATTCCATGATATAATTAACATGACAGACAATCTACTTTATTTCAACACATTTTTTTCTGTAGCAAGAAAACCAGATTCCCACTTCTTTTAAGTTGAACATATAGTGATTTTGTAGGTCTTGATAACCGTGACAGTGACTGAGTAAACTGATTGAATAAGAGGTCTCGCGAGATTAGTTTGATTTGCGAATACCCTGCCGCAAGAAGGACCGACTCTTAACTGACAATCAACACAAGTATTAAATCCGGCGAATAATTTAATTAAAGTTATCTCTTAATAAATTATGTTCTTGTGAGGTGCGAGGTAATATGTCGGGGACTAGACTGCTATCACATCTCGCGACTTGTAGCAAAGTCTCGGGGATTTACAAAACTAATTTAGAAAATAAACAGCCGGGATTGACGGACACATTGAGTGAGGAATACCGTGCAATAATGCCAAGCCATCAATACTCTTGTCGCTTTGATCTAATTAACAACCAGAAAGAGTTCTAAAAAGGGCGATAACTAGTGACAGGAAGAACAATGCCCCTACTTGTGTTATCAAGTAACTAATACTCGTGATCCGAGAAGCTCAATTCTTGTTGGATGGTCATTTAACAATATTTAAGCAAGAGACAGAGAGGGAACGAAAATAAGATTGAAAGAAAGACGAAGAGGAACGACTCTTAATCAGCCATGAACAGTAATTAGTCCCGCTTGCCTTTTTTATATCAAATGCAATTAACACAGGCATGGAACAGCACAAATAATCAAGAAAATATTTTTAATTAATCGCAACCGATTTTCTCAAGTTTTCAAAGAGATTTTATTGTTATTTTTTTTTTTACCTCGTTTCATTAAATGATTTAATCATCACTGTCTGCGTTATGCTTTACGCCACTTAAGGGAGCTTTAAACACCTTTATTACGTATGTACCATTAATATTTTTAGATTGGTCGGACCTCTTTGATTTGGTCCAAACATAAAATTTAATATTATATTTTGATGGCAATCTGTCATCGTTGGAAATATTGTATCTGTAGAAAAACATAGGGTTGAGATTTAACGGATTTTGTTTTCCACTGTCGACACAGGAAGCTCCAAAAATTATATTACAATTAGTTGAAAAATAAATTCCGTTTAATATTTCGAAAAACAATTTTAATGGCTAATCGAAATGGCCAATTTAATTGTTTGATTTGATCTAAATCAAATAATCTTAGCTCCTTTAGGGTAGAATTAAAATTTTAAACCCCACAGCAGATAGTTTTGATGGAGAATGAACCAATCCTGAATATAAACACTATCAGACTAAAAGTGTAACATATATATAGTGATTCTCATTGGTATCCATTGGCGTTTATTGAATTATAAACAGTGATTCAGAATATTCCAAACAGGCATTTTACTTTAAATGGAAGGTTTAAATGAAAGTCGTCACTTCCGATTCACGAAACCTTTATTATGCATTATTTCCGGCTTTTTGTTTTGCATTACTGACGATATTAAAAAGGAAGTGCACTCTAAAAATCACCCATGTCAGTCCAACGAATTGAATATACCGCCAACACTTTAGGAATACAATAGATTTTCACTTTCGTACGAAACACTTGTAATAAGCATAGTTTTTGGTGTGTTAAAGCTCCAATAGCATTTTTTTAAGTTATATTTTTAAAATGTATTAAAATAAAGCCCAAAAATAGATTGAACCTATAAACAGTCCTACCTTGTTAAAGAATAATCCTATTAATCCTATAATTCAGTACTGCCAGTTGAGAAATTGGCAAAAATATCATTTTCAACTTCAAATTCAAACGTTTGAAGATGGCCGTCCATGGAGAGGAATGGGAAAACAAGGGAGGTAATTCCTCAATCACCCTGTGTCACCCTTTATAATGCCCAAAAAATTTTGCCCAGGACCGTATAATAGTGAGTTGACAACCTTTTGAGCAAAAGACATAGAAATAATTATGTTTTGACTTTCTTAGAAAATGTGAAATTGGAACTTTAATTAAGCCTTACAAGAGCCGTCGTTATCTGTTTTAATACATTTTTATACCGTAAATTTTAATTAACATGGTAGAAGGGTGCCGGGTCCTAAACAGATTTCTGAGATATGTTGATAAGCTCTTCCAATGAATACAGCATAACATTCGTAATGTGTTGTGCAAACTTTGTAGGAAACCATGCCGCCTTAGGATGTAACGTTTCTTAGGTATTTTACGCCAGACTCATTTGGTCAGTATTGACTATAGGAACCATCCTAGATCGTGGTTTAAGAGACCCAAGCTAGTCTGTGGCCTTACTATTTTAAAAATACTAATAAAGTACGAAAGATTCTAAATGTTTGTTAGAAACTTGAATAAATCATTAACAGTAATTTCATTTCCGTTTTAAATGACAGGCAGCTCGTTTACTTGTAGACCTGTTTTAATGATACGAGGTGATGATTTGTTGAGACAGATGTTTTGTTGAAAAATAACTTTTAAATACACTACAGGAAATAAATTAAGTCATAATGTTGTAAAGTTTTAAGTAAGTTGTATAAACATGTATATATAAGCCAGTCCTCAGCTGTCCTATCATAAACATTTTGTCTTCCAGTAAAGAAAATGACTTTTCTGGGCTTGTTTTCATTGATTAATACATTGACATTGCGTATATACACCAACGCTGGGGTCATTTCCGGGTCACAATCTGGATTTTGTTTGATTGTTTTATAATTGTGTAATATTTTGTCGTTCATTAGTTATAAATGGAAATACAAGGAACCTTCAGATTCGTGGAAACGCTCCTTTTACTTGTAAATGTATCTTTTTTTCTGTTTTTGTGTCTTTTTTAGCAGTTCTCCTAATGTCTCTCAGGCTGTTGAATAATATTTTATGAACTGCAACAGTTGCTTGCTTCTAGTTCAATCGTTGATCAATGCGTTCCATTTTGTTTCTTCACTATTATCAAATTTTACATTAATATGAATGTCTCAAGAGCTCTGACTTGAGAACCGTTATTTCTTTTAACAGCGCCAGATCTTTTGATAATCATTGAATTATCTTCCCCTATTTTCATTATCAATATTCTTTTCGATATCACTCGAGTCTGACATTTTTTCCGCATCTCAAAGACACCATCGCAGACGTCAAAGCAAATAAAAATCAGTTTGTGTGTGTCAGGAATTAATGTTAAGCGGAGTTTTGGGTGTTTGGAACACAAGAACAGTAATAATTGAATATTGTCTAACACGGACTCGATCGGCTTATATCAGTCTTTAATGAGTAAGGCCTAATATTACCATACTGACAAAGAAATAACCCTTGTTCGTTTGCTAGCAACTTTTGGCGGGATTATGACTTCCTGATATCGTCTGCTCGTTTCCCTGTGTTCTGCTAAATGGCCGTCGAACCGGATATCGCCATCGACTTGGGAGGAAAATGGTGTGGGATGAAAGGAATTTGAACGCCAGTATAAATGACCAGATTACAGAAAATGGCGATTTAGCAAGTTATGTGTTGCCATCGATACTAATCATAAGTGTATCTGGTCATTTGTCAATTTAGAATTAAATCGTCACGTCTACGAAATGTCATGTTATTAGTCTTGTTGTTAGATTAACTTTAATGTCCACTCACTCGGGGGTATCCCAAAATCCATTACTTCCCAACACTTCCGACGTGGCTTCTTTTTTTTAAAGAAAATCCTGCAATTTTTCAAAGGATTTAATGTTGTCGCAATAATCCTAACATCAAATGCGTGGTAGTATATTAAGTTTTGGATTAGTATGAGGTTAAACCCCAGTGTTAAGTTAATTGGTAAAAATGTTGTAAACGTTCGACATGGAGGGTATGATTTAGCTCGATTGCCCAACAAGATTATTCGCAGTTGAAGATTTTAAAGATGCAACAAGCCGTTTTTGCTCTAACAGATACTGAAAATACAGATATGTATATTGACAATTTTAGTAAAATTACTTTACTCTGAGGTAAGTTATGAGCGTTTGATGATTTGACCAAATACAGTGTGGAGTTATTATGGTCCACAGGCATAGTATGCTTATTTACTTTGAAAAACATAATTTAATTTCAGAATTTCTGATTAGACTCTAAGCTTATCTGAACTCTATTCCTTATTCACTACACATGCGATACGATTCATGTGTTTGTTGTGAACATATTCTAAGGTATAGCCATACTCTATTTCGTCTTTTATAACTTTCTTTAAGGACTGTGTGGCGCAGCAATCTATTTTTACGGCCAGATTTGCCGTCAAATATGCCATTGAATGATTTTGTGTGATTGACGATGGTTCACCCAATTGTTAATTTTATGTCTAACCGAGAATGTCTCTTTTCACAACTTGCAAACTAATTGAAATGTCTAATGAAACAATTATGGCTTTTATTGATTAATAGATATGATTTGGATATGATATAATCATATTCTACAATATAGGTATATAATTAATCATATCTATTGCACATCGTGAGTTATAATTATAGGTAGAGTAAATATTCCAACATTATGGGTAAAAATCAATCACGCTACAACGAACATGTTCTCGAATCTACTGAGTCGCGGTGGTTCAGTGAGTAAGAGGCTGGCTCACTGACCAGGAGGTCTCTCTTTGCTGGCCGATAAAGTTCTTTGATATTTTTGGGTGTGGTTCTCCCTTACCACTGATGAAGGATAAGGGCCGTACAAGGAACAGTGTCCAGTCATTGGGATGGGACGAAACACCGAGGTCTTGTTTACAGCTGTCTTGGCAATTTTTCCCCCATAGCACAATGTATGACCATGCCCGTATCCATTTGCCCAATCGCTGCAGAACAGTAGGATGTTAAACTCCATTTCATTTCATTTTAATTTATCACTATCAAAATAAGATTTGAATTTTGCTTTTTCAGACCAGCCAAAAGCCGATATGTATAGAGTGTGGACTAGTTTTGTACCGTTTGATCTGATAACTGAGAAAACAAAAAGACGTGGCGTGCTCACATCTATATCTAATAACAATGTTTTTATCAAGTTTTATATACGACGTGCAGATTATCAGTGATGATAAATGCATTTAGACATGATTGAAGACGTAAAGGTGTGCTACTACAAAATTAGGACCGGTAAATCTGATTGAAACGAAATGAGCGGGTCAGCTTGAACACCCTTCGCTTGATACCGGTAAATAATTAATAACTGTGTCGACCCCAGGGAAATTTACGGCTAATAACGTCAAATAAATCGCTGATAAATCCAACCAAATTAGTCAAATTTATAAAACTTTTAAGGCTTCTTCCATACTTGTACAACCATCACGATGTTTTCCAGCCAAAAGAGGTAGTTATCACGAAATATATCTAGTTTTTTCTTTGTACTACAAGCCCAATCACGCGCTCACGAGCCACCGATGCGCGTGCAGCCTATTAACGATTATTTAATTATTTACAAAGTGGCAAACTTTTTGTTTAACGTCTGGCCTGGAGGTATACGGGCAACCTCTCGTGTTGTGTTTCGTGTTTTAGGTACAAATTTGAGAATACTTCGTTGCTGTTTTGGTATTGTGTGCTTTTGAACATCAAAGGGCATAATATACTTGGTTTACTCGGGTCAATATTAGTAATGTCATGCAAGATACAATCAAACGGTAATTCTAACTAATTATAAGAATGTGGCCAAATAATGGCGTTGGTTTTAAAATATAATAAAAATGGATATTTAAATAGAAAGTGACAATTCATTTGGGGGACATTTTGTATAGTTGTATTTGTGTGCTTAATATTCAAAAATAATTCGATCACTCATTTTAAAAGCTTTTCGTGGCTTATACGATCGTTATGTCAGACAAAGAGTTGGTATTTCCTTTGATTATATATGTTAAGACAATCCAACAATATTCAGTCGTTGCGTAGGAATCAGTTGCTACCTAACGACATTATAAAGACATCAAGCAATTACATACATTTTCGTATAATCAAGAATCAAGTATATAGGCAGTTTAAGGTCAATGTGGGTAAACAAACAGCCTACAAAATGGCTGTAAACATAAGAAATTATATGAACTAAATAGTCACTAAGTCCCTGTACATATCCCATATTTTATTACGAATACAAATTATGACAATCTGAAAAGTTGGTGATATACAAAGAAATTGATTTTGTTATTGAAATTATAAAATAGCGACACCTGCAATATTTAACTTATTTTGTTCTTGGTCTTTAACATATGTATACTAACTATGCCCTATGTTGTCTTTATGGTGTCATTTTCTGATACAACAAGAATCAAAGGGAGTAAATTTACGAGCTTCTTTAATACTTTACCGATAATTACAAAATCTATATTCTCTTATTCTCATTCAGTTTATATTGTAAATGAGCCATATTAACATCAATCAGAAGCAATATGGTGGAACAGTTACCTTCTATTTGGGATGTTTTTGTTGCTAATTTTATGTCGATTTTAATGTGACTTATTGACTGAAGGTTGCATTCAACATCGAATAATTCAATGGTTCTGAATGTCTTTTCAAGTTAGTAATTACTCTTCAAAACACATTAAGTCAAACAACGCTTTACCTTTCAATACAATTGTAATTAATATTCAATAATTTGATTTTAAGAAGGATCTAATGTCACAAGATGTTGCCAATGTATTGTAAATAACAGTCGCAGTAAATCTTGACTAGGACACAGAAATTAAGGTAATGTTGTGAGTAATTGTGTCCAATCCTTATATAAAATAGGTAAAATTAGCATGTTCTTTTCTTTTCAAATACAGTATAATTAAATGAATAACAATGGTAGCAGCAAACATCCCTTTATAACACATGGCAAACATACGTTAATAGTAATGTAAGTGCAGGTGGACCGCACTACAGAAAACAAAACCGATAAGACAAACCTTCGGGCAAGACAAACTATACACACACTGTCAGAAATATAAATAACAAATAATATGAAACCAAGTGAATGTATTCTGGGGCAATCCGTAAGAGTCCATTGCCGGAGAACACTAGATCGAAGACCTTCTAGCATATATGACGTCATGCGTGGGTAGGGGTTAGATCTCGAGATGTAAACAGGGTTAGCGCTAACCCTGGCCCTAAACTTTATCCTAACCCTAACCTTCAATCCTCCTTTGACGTTAATTTGTGCTAGAACATCTTTGATCTACCGTAGGGGGTTGGATGGCCGAATGGTTTGCGTGCGCACGCTGTATCAAACGGCCTGCCATTGAGTCAACTGGCGTGGTTTCGAATCTCGGGTTGTACGTGGCAAGGAGAAGGGTCGCCTGTCCAGTCTCGTGGGTTTTCTCCGGGTACTTCGGTTTGCTCCCACTGCTAAAGACCCCTACGCACAAGCGAATTATTGAAATAAAATTAAATCATATGTTAGTCCCTAAATGGCCTAGTTTCTGTGGAGTGGACGTTAAACCCCAACACCGAATACAAAAAAGGCACAATAGAAATGATGCGACCGGTCTTGACTGTGTTCGTCTTTAGACTGGCGTTTCTTGGCGTGCCGATTGACGTCAATAAGGGCGATAATTCGGATAAATGGTAAAAGTTAACTATTCAGGAATAAAAATAAATAGGTTAAAATATATAATGGCTTATTTGGGTTGAAAGTAAAATAAATGTGATGGCATCTCCTGTCTGAATCCTGATAGAAGTGGTCATTTATAACTTCGCTCAGAACAAACAAAGACAGATTAGGGTTTAACGTCCAATCGATACAAACTAGGTCATTTCTGGACTAACATATGGATGAAGGGGTCTTTAGCAGTGGGAGGAAACCGGAGGACCCAAAGGAAACCCATGAGGTGGGACAGGTGACCTTACTCCTTGTCACGTACAACCGGGGATTCGAAACCACGTCAGTTGACTCAATGATTGGCTTTATGATACAGTACGCCCGTGCTAACCATCCGCCCCCCACCCCCTACAAATAAACAATGGATGAACACAATCACGAGACTATCAACATTCCTGTCAGATGTGGCCGGCTAGTTTTGGGACAGTCTTTCTTATGTATTGTGCACACAGATCCCATCACAGTTATGTGATTAGAATCACTAAACTATCTAAGGTAGTTACTAGAGAAATTACAATCTATTGTGATTTTCACTTACGTGTAGGTCCATACTTTACTAAACTAGTCTCGGATTTAAGGAAGGGGACGTAGACAGTTGAGTGATCACCCTTCGTGCAGCTGTATTCGGTCACGTCTAAAGCATATAGGCTACAACTGAAAGGTTCTAAGCCTGAAAAAGAACAAACTTTTGCCACCAACAAGTACAATCATTTAATTACAGGCATCGGAACTGCAACTGTAGTGTTATTATTGTCTTTGTACCAGATTGAACTCACCAGAAATGGGCAAAACTGGCTATATGAAGTCATCAAGTACCCGCAACTGAAAGGACTAATCCCAACACAGATACATGTCGCCATGGTTTCCACCTTAGAGGAAGATGCTCTTTCCTTTTCCACAGTAAAGAAGTGGGTTGTGGAATTTATGCGTGACCAGCGTCCTGGAAGGCTATCGGCAGCAACAATTCCAGAAAATATTACCCGGATACATGACATGGTGGAGGCTGTTCGATCACTAATCATATTGCCGGTGTATGGTGGATTGAGCACGTTATCGCCAATACGTTAGGAATGACAAAAGTTTCTGCAAGATGGGTGACAAAGCTCTTGACTGCAGGTTAAACTGTGTAGTTTGGAAAATGGTGCTGATCATTGTTTGACCAATTTAGTAACCATGGATGAGACCAGTTTCCAAACATGAACAAAGGAACTTGCTGGTCGTCATTTCCCTAGTACCGTAATGAAGACGTAGTGTCAGCTGAAGAAAAATTCTACCAGACTGGCATCCAGGCCTTGCAACATCTTTAACAAAAGTTTGTAAACCTCAAAGGGGACTATGTATAAACTATCGACTTTGTACAAGTCTTCCACTCATGGGCTTAGAACTTTTCAGTCAGTCCTTGCATTTCTATGAACATTACCGATCCGCCATGTTGGAAGATAATAAAACGAAAATAAAACTAGTATTTAATTGAAATGCATATCTTCTTCGCCTGTTCCTTTAATTGGATGTACAAAGTTGTCCATCGAAGTAAAGCCCATAACGCGCATGGTTATCTGATATAATAACGGAATACTGCGGAATAATTGTGTTCTTTTTTAATATTCTTGTTCGTGCCATCATTTTAGTCTTCTGTATAGTTCTATGTGTTCCGCCTACTGATGGCATTGTCAGCAAGCAGGTTTCTTTTTAAAATTTAATTTGTAAATCTTGCGGTAATTAGAGTCAAATTTGCTTCTTTTCCTTTTGATATTTGGAAGATACAAATGAATTATCTCCCAGGAGGTTTAAGATGAATATATCTAATTACGCATGCTAAAAATCAATTGATAAATGCTGCTCAAGTCAATGTTTTACTCTCGTGTTAAAGTCGAACTAAAGAATAAAAATACATTTATATTTTATAAATTGATTATATGTAGTCAAGGTTTAGTTAATTAGGAATGTTTTCATCTCGGATATAAAGAACGAGACGCGGATTATCACGTGATGATATGCGCGTGACATGATCACCCAATATCATCAGGCATGCATGAAAAGATTTTTTTGGTGTTTCCAGAGTCAAGTTTTCGGCATAAAATATTAAATATAATTTTATCTGTGTAAATTTACGTGTTAAACCTTCGATAATTAATTCCACTCGATTGCACTCTTATCATGATTTTAATCAGCTTGAAATTTGAGCGTTATCAGCATTTTCCTTTTTTTAAAAAAAACAAAGGATATTTTTTTAATTTTTCCAATAAAATTTTAAAACCTTTAACTTTTACAAAAAACAAAGAAAAATATTGATGTATTAACGCGTAACTTGTCAACTTTATTACGCAATATTCCCAAAACACTGAGTTGACAAGACGTAGAATCTTGCTTGTTTCTTTTTCCTTCGGTTACTCACTCAAAGCCTTTAATAAGTAGACGAGCATCACAAATACCGAAAGAGTAATTTAGCGTTATAATGATACATTTACCGACACCACCATTGTTCGTAGATTCGTGTAAACAAAGAATTTAATACATAAAATATCACCACGATCAAATAGATGATAAATATCACGTTGATTAATAATTTTACCAATTAAGCGACAAATAAATCAAGAAAAAGACATTAGTCTGTGGACAGATGTAAAATGTCATAAATTGTAATGTATGTAAGCTCATATCTTCTTTCTTGTACACCCCGATGATAAATTTTCTAATGTAATATTTTTAAAAAGGTGAGAATGGAGTGTGACAGGTTTATGAAGCATTATTAACCGGGGCTAACATGCCTTGAATCTTAATAATCTTCAACGGAATAACTCATCCATTGTTCACTCGATGTCGTTATTTCTATTCACGACAGGAAACGAGGCTAACAACAGTCAACATCAACGGAAAGTAGTATTGTGGGTAATCTGCTATTCACGATTTTCCAGACACTCCATCTATTATTTGATGACACTTCACGAAGTCTTTTAAATCGCGTCTAAATATTAGAAAGCAAGTTATGGATTAATAACTTAGTAAAATTCACAGCAATTCATCACTGTTATTTATCGATCTCATAAAGGACATATCGTAAGCAAGCCATTATCTGGTCCACGGAAGGTATTGATGTACACACCATCCCAACAAAAAGATGTTTGTATTTTCAAATTTCCTCTTGTGCAAGATGGTTTGGGTTTTTTGAGAAAGGGTTTATTTAAATAACGTTAATTGTTAAATATTAAAACAATAATTATATATTTTTTTCGTTTATTTTTTTTTAGATTTAAAAAAAAATAACAAAACATTTTGCAATTAATTTAACCCGTGGCTTTACTAGATATTTTGTATTTATTTTCATCAATGTGGCATTCTATCAAAAGAGCATCGATTTATAAAATTGTTATTAAAAACGATTACATACCCCCAACCATACAATGATACATCATACCAGTGGTGTATTAAAATCGAACATTATTTAAACGTATTTACATTTATCATTTCATGGTTTGACACCACATTTACAATACATTTGAGCTAATCAATGAAACTGGAATTGAAGCTATATTTGAAAAATAAATACGGTACTGATGTTTGTGTACATATGGGTTCGGCTTAGATTGATTTTGTATCAGGCCAAGTCTAGGAGTTAACGATGAATGTAAACACGGTAGGTAACATTCGGGTAATAAAATACTACACGTATATTCTATAGCACATTTAACACAATCAAACTATATATGACAACTACACATGTTGCAATTGTATTAACATGAATAATGAATATCAATTCTCCAATAAAATATATAAATATATTAATACACTCCCTTAAAAAATATGAGCTTTTTTAGTATCAAATTTCGAGAAATTCCATATCACGCCTTATTGATATTTTGTCGACTAAATCTCTATTCATTGGCATTGTTGTTTATAACGTATTGCTAGCAAATGTCACAGTGATTAATGTGCTTTAGAATATTCCCCTAATAAAGGAGTACATAGAAAATGTTTAATATTTACATATGGTGTGCTAATCTATTGAATAATAAAATTTAAAATTAAAAAAGGTCAAAGTTTGTTAATAACAACAAATTTACGTCAAGTAACCGCTGTGGTTATTTTTCGTTGGAGAAGTAGGGCGTTAAACCCAAATCTCAGTACATTTATTTTCTCTTAAGAAGGGAAGTTTTCTGTTTAAAGAGTCGTACGGTTATCGCAAGTCACTGGAAATTCCAGAGAGGTGCTAGGAAAACCACAAACAGAACAAGCATTACAGGAATACAGCACATACGACAATCTGGAAAAATATATATAAAATTGTCCTAAAGTCAAATTGCAGTACCACAGGACATTCCCGTCGCAGATGAGTTGCAGCATATTATGTGTCGTGAACAACACTCCCCACATGTGCATATAGCTATTGGTGTATGGCAGATAACCAACGATATATACAAAAAGAGCAAAGCGGCAACAAAGAAGACATATCAGATAACTATTTTGCTAAAAGTTAAAACAAAAATATTGCAACAGAAGGATTCAAATTGCGTGCTTGTTAAACTATAGTATGAACTATATTCATCGTATAACCTCCTCGAACCGAAATTAATTGGATAAGTATAAATTAAAAAAAAATATAACGAAAATAACTGCCCCACCCCCACCCACCTCCTAAATTTCGTTATTCAACTTTAGAACAGTGGACTTAGCATACTTGAATATCAAGAATTTACATTTTGAAATGTCGACTTTCAATATGATCACTAAGAGCGTTTCTCTCGCAAAACAGTTGTTTGGGGTTTATAAGCTTATTACCATTGAGAGGAACCTTTTCGAATTTCTGTCTCAGCTATCTTGTAACACCTTGCAAACTACAAAAACTCTTTTGAAGTTTTAATCTGTCGAATCTAGATTTATTGTATATAAGCCATCAGTTGTCGAAAAAGCACGTGTAAATGAATTATTAGCCTGTCAAAATGTATCATTTCTTTCTGAAACCTTGGTCACACCAGGCACACAAATGCCTTTAACTGCTATTGTGTACAGTGGTTGCACACGTTCATGCACGGCCATTGTGCACGTGTGGATTTGTACAAGAGAAAATAGTTTATTTTAGCTGGTCTTTTATGATGTTTAGGTCACGTTTCTAGATTTCGTTTCTGTGAGAAATATGAATTATTTGCATTTCACAAAGCAAACAAAAAACCCACAGCGCCGGATTGAGAAAATCTGCGACGCAATCATAGTGAAAATTTATCCCCTTTATCCGTAGCATTATATTGTTATCGCTATTATCAATAAGTACTAAACAACTGAGGTAAATAAATTTATTAGAATATTGTTAGGACTATAAACAGTATAATTAACCTATGAAATAATGTTTATGATTTGCGAAGATGACAATTAACTCTTTAGTAGCCATAATCATAAATCTTAATGCGTCAGTAAATGGACAATATTCATTTAGGAGTTATCTATTTTTATTAAATCGAAGCTTTTAGTATTAGAAATTCTCTTTCAATTTTATAAATTTTATTACAGATTTTAAAGTGGTTAAATATAATATTAGCACTGCATTTATAGAAATTTCTGCTTCAAAAATTTATGTATTTGAAAGATTTTCTGTAAATTGTTCAACTTCCGGGATAATATATTTTCCCGAAAGAGGTGATCCAAGATAAATAACCATCAATTGGAAACATATTCAAAATACCAGGAATTGATATTTTTTTTCAAAAAGCATTATTATTTTTTAGATATACTTCAAAGAAACGTTTTTAACGTTCCATAAATCCGCCATTATGTATTACAATCAGCTAATATATGAACGCCAGTATCAATGACTGTCCCTGTGTATTAACGAGTTTGTTTAATTCATTGTCAGCTCTAAGTTCATTTGAGTCTATAAATAGATTCTCCCTGGTCATTACACCTATTATACTTCCATATAAAAATAAGCGAATATCTGACCCGAATATTTTTCTCTGCGGAACTGTTACTAATGGACAGTGTTCCTGCATTTTATAAGGATTTTGTGAGGACAGATGATCCTCTTTAAGGTTAAATGTTATGCTTAGAATGCTTATAGTTCTTGTGGGTTATCATTGTTGATATGGCCAATAAATTTCAACACATTTTACCCAAATGATTTACTCAATTTACTAGTGTGATTGACTAGTTCCAGTGATGTATGTGTGTTTACTAGGGGTGTGAAATGTTGCAGACTGTGGCCATATTGTGGTGAGCACGCACTTGTCAGTTAAAAAATGACGGAATGCGGACACGAGTTAAAAGGAGCAATAGAACGAAACCTCAACATCAAAGACGTGTAAAGGACAAGTCAAAACAATTTTAATTCTCTACAAACAAACGATGAACAATGCGAAGTAAACTGAAAACTTTTCGAGGTTTCACCCTACTCGATTCACTTTTCTTCTGTTTCCTTTTAATCATACAAACTGCTTATATATACCCTTCTTTACTTAACCATGCATTAGATATTCTGGTGATGTGCCCTTTAAATCCCTTCATTGAATGATAGGTGGACCATGATAACAATTCATATCTATTTCATTAACTTTTCAAAGTTAACCACTGGATTATTGACAAATTATCCCCTTTGTTTCTTTATTTCCATCGTGTGTCAATTGCCAAAAAGTGTCCGATTTGGCTAATTCAAGAACAAAAATAAGTTCCCTGAAGTGTAGCAAAAACATCTCCAAACTTCAATGATTATTATAAGAGGCATTTCTAGCAGGTCTAACACTCTTCAAATCCCCCCCTTGAACCGCGGGAAATTCTTCTCAGTTCACGTCTGCTAACCAGTCAAGCAAACAACAATTGAAGATTAAAACAGACGACACTGAGACCCTCCTTCTTGCGACCCGGGGTGAATTTCTGATGCCTTCTCCAAATATTGAAAACACTCGAGGATAAATGAAGAGCTGAAGATCAAAGGAAGGTTTATTTTACCGCCCATACCTCATCGCTAGATGGAGCTACTGTAAATCACATCAAACCCAATCTTTTTATTGAATTGTAAAACAAGTTTTGAACTAATTCTATAATTTGTGTGAACATCGTGATTTGAGATGAAGCCACCCATATCGATAGTTTCTTGTGATAAAAGCCAGCTACATTTCATATTTCCTCAAGTGCATGTCTACTTTTCGAGGTTGAAATTTGTGTTGGTAATTTTAATTCAAACTCCATAAAAATCTAAGACAAATACTGTGATTAACAGAAAAAATCTCAAGTCATTTCAATCGATGAATCGATCATTTTTGCCTAAAGTTATGCCAATAAATGTCTGTTGATTTCATCCGCCATTTTCAACACTTTGAGTTAATAAAAGTAATAATAGTTATGTAATCATTTTCATTAATGCAGTATGTCTGTTACTTTAAGAAGTAAAAAATCAGGTACAAATTATTTGATTATTGATATATTTACGAATTATTTAGTTGCCCCTCTGATAATTGCTTATATCAATAGATTATGTATTTTCATAGTATTTATGATGTATGCAAATTGTTATTTTTAAAATTCACTTTTAATTCAGGTTTACTTGATATTCAAATTGTGCGGACAATATTTCGAACTACGTATTATATTCCCAACAACAAATATTCAGATTGTGCCATTTCTAAACAAAGGTTGAGATATCCAATTGAAATCTTGATTTGCTTTGAGAAATTAATCTGTTAACATCGACATTTATTCCATATCGTGTACACAAAATCAATGACAGATTCATGTCAATTAATATCTTTACACGTGTTTTTTACAGTTACATCCTGATTTATTCCTTAATCTCTCTGGAGAAAATATAATAATCTTTTGTCTTCATTGCTAAAAGACAATAAACTCAGCGATTATGGAACAATACAATCCTTTATTCCTGGCCTAGGTAAAACAGAATATCTCGTGTCCTTTTCAGTTTTACGGATGATGAATGTTTTTAAAGACGGAGAGAATTATTAAGATTGATTGTTTTTCAATGTTTTGTTTTTATTCTCTCACAATACTGTTGTTATTATCTGCCAGCTCTTTTTACTTTCTGTCGTGAGTAAAAGATTTTTATTCCGGCATCATTTATACCAGTCTGAACCAAAAATCATTTTCTTTCGTGTATAAAGAGGAAGCTATATTTTTTTAAAACGTTTATTCCGTGGTAAGATCTTACATGATTTTGTCAGGTGATTTTTCTTGGGACTTGTAACCATCAATTGTTGGGACATTTTCAGTAACTATCAATTGTTGGGGCATTTTCCAGAAATATGTCGCAAAACACCGTGGTTTAAATTGGCATCATTATCATAATGGTAATAGTTCAGACAGTGTTCATAACCGGCCTTTATCTTTTGGGGTAAAGTGGTGGTATTTTAATAGTCGAAAACTCTTTCCATCTGTAAATATTTCAATTAACTTTTAGACAATGCTTCTGGATTTATTTTTTTTAAACTTTTTGAGACAGGTTTTTATTAATTTTTTTTTTCTATATTTACTGTTTTATAATTTCGGAAATCTTTTAAGGTGTATAAACATGAAATTCATAGCCGTGTTCATTTTTTCGATACATGTTGATTCAAATTGACCAATAAGTTATGTTTGCAATGTCTAAAACAGTGGATGACAATGTGTTATAGACTTGCATCCTTTAACTTGAACGGGGGGAAATTACGGTGAAAAATTCAATAGTTCAATAAGTAATGTACCATTGGATGTGGCGGGGTGCCACGAGTGAGCACTGGGTCAGAAGATCTGTCATTGAGTCAAATGGCATGGTTTCGATTCCCAGCTTGTACGTGAAATGATATTTTGACAACTCTGCCACATTTTGTGGGCTATAAGTTTAATGTGTGGTCCCACAAATGTATTAGATGGTAACCCCGGTACCATTGGATGTGGCGGGGTGCCACGAGTGAGCACTGGGTTAGAAGATCTGTCATTGAGTCAAATGGCATGGTTTCGATTCCCAGCTTGTACGTGACAGGGAGTATGGTTTCCTTAACCTCGTGGGGTTTCTCTGGGTCCTCCCGTTTCCTCCCGATGCTAAAAAACTTGAATAATTATTTTAGTCTCGAAATGACCTAGTTTGTGTCAAGTGGGCGTTAAACCCCATTTCTCTCTACCCTCTCGCGACTATTGGCAACCAAATTTTACTCACGAAGGAAGTTAACCCGCAGATTTGGTACAACGTAACGTTGTGACTATACACTGGTTTTATTTTGTAGAGCCGCTAGTACAAACTTAGAAAACAAAACGATATTCCCACCCACCATCAACTGATATGTACATTTATATTAATACTCCGGATGTTGACTGCAATGTAATCAGGAAATGGGATTTGTAATCATATTGGACATTTTATCAAAATGGAATCCACCTAGCACGTTACTGTCAAACTCTGTCAAACATGTCAGTTCAATACTTGATAACAAAATCCCTCAAATAACCACTTGAACGAAAGTAGGTAATTAATGAAGAGCCATTGGGCTACCATCTAATCCTACTCCACCGTGCTAGAGCAAACATTTCACCTGTCGCCCAAATCTTATCCGATTATCATCAACCAATTAATGGGTCTAGAATTCCAGTCAACCAAGGTGATAAGGGGAAGCTGAGGGAATGTTGTGTATTTTATAAACGTGTTAAGGTAAACGACAAGATTAGCTGCATTAGTTGAGTATATTAAAGTGATAAATATCGTCGATAGACAGTACAATGGGTAATTAGTGGAGTGTGTGAATCTTTGTAAAGAAGTTGGACCAAGTGATGGGCGTATGGGACACCAGGAAAGGGTAAATCGGGTACGTTCTATTTGCTTGGTCAAAGGTGTTGTAGAAAGTCATTTAACGAGTCAAAGGTCGATATTAAAGAGCATGGGTACGTTCACCAGTTTTATACTAGGAGCGAGTATATGGCCAATCTGGATGTGCGCCTCTTGTAAATTTACTATATTATATCACGCCTTAAATACCAAAAGTTTCGAAGCACACAGCAATATGCTTAGTTTTCCTGTCAATTTGACATACCTTTTTTTAGGAAATGAGTTTGTATCGCATATTTTGGCTGGTATGTACTGCAATGAAATAATTAATATGCAGTGAGCTTTTCTATAACGTATAATGTGATTGCCATATCCCTTTTATATAACGTATAATGTAGTTACCATACCCACTCTCTATAACGTATCATGACCACTTTTCTATTACGTATGATGTAATAACCATACCCACTTTTCTAAAACATATAATGTAAAAACCATACCCACTTTTCTATAAAGTATAATGTAATAACTATGCTCACCATTCTATAACGTATAATGTAATAACCATACCCACTTTTCTATACCATGTAAAATCATGTTCACATTTAAAGATGAAATAAAAGAAACACATGAATTTTAAATATTTTAATTCTACTTTTCGTAAGATTTCCAAAACATTAAACATGAATGGATTTCTCTTAGAGGCTTTTCACACAAACACATTCATATTAAAATGTTTATGTCAAAACCAATTAATAGTCTTTGGTTGGCAAAAAGTGTCCATTCTAACAGATTATATCTCTCTGTTTATAGCACAACATTGTATACGTATTTATATTTACAAATAATAAACAAACATTAGATATATAATATAATAATAATAATAATTCTGTAATTGCACCAATATATTCAGTATTGTTATCAAATCAGTTTATTTATGCATTCATTTATTTATTCAAATTATTGTTAGTGAGTTTCACGAACGACCAAAGCACTGTCTAATGCCTTAAACATCCTCAACAATTCCACTAATATGGCGTGTCACTTTAAAAAATTTAAATCTTTAGCACTGGAGGTAAGAAAAAAGGTCTGGTTTGTCACACCCCATGATGAAGACGCTAACTGCACGCGCTTCTTTTCTCTCTTAATTCTTTAAGTCTACATTAGCGCGAGGTGTTCGCGTGCGTGATAAAACAATACCTCTAATGGCCACCATTAAGCTAAAACGTTGAATTATGCAAATTCCACAGTCTGTCATGACGCCACCGTGACCGAGGAGCACACACTGAGTGAGTTTTCGTGTCTAAGAATCTCGAAGAAGCAGGTAGAGTTGAACATTTGTATTCCTTCACGATTTGTGTCCACCTTACGGCTCACTTCTGTCGCCTTCACTTGTTGTTTTGTTTTTCAACTTGTCGACAAACGGTGATTAGACATCAATCTTTGTTGATTTTTCTACAAGAAGATCGCCGTCTACTGTTCTAACTCACAAGTCTGCAAATAGACAAATAAATAAAGGTTACAAAAATCAAACTCCCAAATAGATCTTATGTAAATTTACGTCAATCAACAACTAAAAATAAAAACTAAATGTATAGACTCTCCTTTTTAAACGAAATGTATAAAAACCTGAAGATAAATCGAAGTAAAGTTGAGAACACCTCCCAAGACAATATAATATAAATTTATGTTATCCAACCCAACATCAGAATAAACAGTTTTCTGTCGGTTTTTCAAATTCATTAATGGAATCATTAAAAATAGTAATTTTTCCCACTCGATTTCGACAATCTCATGAGCAAAAGTTTATATCTACTGTTTAAAACAGTTAAGTGTAAAACAATTACATGAATTTTGAAAATCACGAACGAATAACTAGTTTTTGATTATCTTAACCGATTTGCAAAACCTGTAGTTTGAAATATACACAATGATTACTATTGTTTATATGTGTATATAAGTAAATAGCTTATAACTGTACATTTACGGTATTATAAACAGATACCATGCCAAATTAAATGTTGAAAAGTTGAAGTGGAATCGCACACAGTTGTATATTTCACGGGTTCAAAATGAAGATAAACTACCCCGGGGGCTCTTGTGTATTTTGTGATGAAACATTTAAGTGGTTTCACGAACAATTGAAAGTCTAGTTTAGATTGGTTCCAAACAGTGTCGGTTACTTTTTCACGTAATGGAGAACTTCTTACAGAACATCTGTGTCTAATTGTTTAGTTAAGTAATAAATTTGATAAGATATCCCCACCACAATCCATCGCATTGTTTAAACATAAACAAAAGACGATCTTCATAAACAAAGATACAATTTTACAAAACATTTTGAAAAAACGAAGATTTATTTAAAACATTTCAAGCTGGTAGCTTTCTCTTAAAAACCACCCTGACACTTCTTTATGGACCATTTTTCAAATGTTTTATTTTTTATTTAGCGAGGCGGGTTTTAATTAAAGCTACCAAATTTCATTCTAATGTATCACAAACACAAAGGACAATTCATTTTTTTAGCGAAAAAAATAAAATTACTTATCAGCGGAATTAACAAATTTCTATTTTATATTGTAAACTATCTAAAACAGATAACAAGGGGTGATTAAATTCAACGGCGAAGTAGTCTAATGGCGGGGGAAACACCCCCATCTTAAATAATATGGCTTCTTTAATTCGGGACTAGCTTTATGTATACATTTTCGCAATAAAAAAACATAATTAGGAACACCAAAGGGCCGATTTAGCTGAAACACGTGGTTGAAGGTATAACCATTGTGTGTATCAAACTTGTAATTACATGAAATAATACCTTTGTTAACTTGTGTTTTGATCCGGTCTTGTAATTTTATTCCATAACTAATACTGAACCAATCTATAAATAATTAAAACATCAAAACAAACAGGAGACAGGGGCAGATAATTCTAAATATTAGATTCTACTAGTCGATTTGCCGGAACAGCTGAAAGAAACAAAAAAAATCGATAAATTTTTAACAAAATTATATCTGTCACATATTTTCTTTTCATATATTAAATATTTATATTATGTTTTAATGGTGTGAGCAATATTGCTGTCTGTTTCTGATAAATTAGTAGAAAAGACAATTCAGACACAATCCTTATAAAGAACATCAAAGTGACAAGTACCGAACAAATAAAAACTGTTTCGTTTCGTTGCATTTGTAAAGCTAATTTTTGAATTTTCTACCTAATTAACTAACATGACAGTTTGAAACATGAACTTTAATAATGTCTGGTTAGCGGGGATTAAAATTTAATATTGGTTTATAAAAAGGAGCGAAATTAAAAATATTCATTTAGTATTCATGTCAGGCAAGGGCTCGGAAAGACACTCAAAAGACTAATTGACAGAAAGTCTGCTGGGAATTGTAGAAATTGAATACAGAACTCGTAGCTGGTCTAGATTATAATTGGCTAGACGAGGTACTCCCCAAAGAATTGCCCCTTTTCGGAAAATGGTTGAAACAATGAAGGATATCATCCATGATGACCCTTATAAATGTGTTAATATGATCCTCTAAAGGGAACGGATATCATTTAAAAGACGCTGCCAAATGTTTAGACGTGAGTAACCCAGATTTATCGGATTAATGCTAAAAGTTGGATCGGATAGAACCTTGTATCATGTATTATGTAAAAGAGTAACTTCAAGATTTTTGAGTAATTTCAGAATTTTCAACGGCGACAAATAAAACAAACTACTTTAACTCGCAGGTTATATTTATTTTATTTCTTTAATACAAATACATAGGAAACATTATTTTTGCTTACATTTACTAAACACGTAATTCTGCAATAAGGATATAACATAAATCCTTCTAAATAAAATCGATCGAAAATTCATATAGATGTACTAATATGACTCAAGGGGTTTAACTATTTTTCCTAGTTCCTTGCTCTTATAAGAATATAAGCTTCGAGCATAATCGTCTCAAAGATCAATCATGGCCATTGAGTTGTTGCTTATGAAATGATATTAAGACGACTGTTATTCAACGAATATCGATACATTTTGAACGGATTAGATTGATATCTATAAACCATCTGTGTTTCGTCTACGTTCTCCATGTTGAGTTCCGAACATCAAAGTTACCACTTGAACAAACCCATGTTAATTCCTGACATACGGTAATAAAAGGTACTTCACGAACAAAAGGCTGAGCAAACGTCACACAGAAGGTGACCGCAACTTCAAAGAAGGTATTAAAGATTAACATTCGCAATGCAATTTGAACACAATCAAAGACAGCATAGTAACTTTTCAAGTCGAATTAATTCATATAGCAGATTAATAAACTTCCTCTGTTTGAAAAACTTGCTTATTTGTATAATAATATTAAGTGGTCCTCACCCTAAAGTCTCGCTTTATTAAAGTTTCAACAATGATTGTTTCCATAAATAGCCCGAAATCAATACGCCAGTGAATCGAGTCATGTTAAATCTCTTTGCTTAATCAGATAATTAGCCGGTATCAGGAGTATTAAGCTCTCGATATTCTGTCGGCAAACTCTTATTAAAATGTTTGATCAGTGAAACCAAACTCCATCAATTCTGACGCCTCGTATCGCCTGGGTTACGACATGTCACACGTCTTAACACTGCCATACGGAAAACCTTACGCCTTGATTGCCAGATGACCTAACAGGTCAATGCCAAAATTAATGTCGATGAATTAAGAGGTTTAAAGTTTGTCTTTACTTCATCAAATAGAACAATTATTGGGAATACTAAACACAGTTGTCATACACACAGTGAAAAAGAAAAGGAGGATGGATTTCTTTGCCTATCCATTTATTTGAAAATTTTCGACCAAATTATATTGTTTTAAAACATGAAACTCCATCAATATTTCCACCCCAATTGAGTATAGATACCATTGACATAAGATAATGACAATCATTTGGTTAGTTAATTCATATTAGTAACAATTTTAATTTGTGTGTGTGTGTGTGTGAGAGAGAGAGGGGGGGAGAGAAATAGAAATGAGGATTAACGTCCACTCTACACAAACGAGGACATTTCGGGACTAACATATAGTTTAATTTTATTTCAATTATTCGTTTGCGCTTAGGGGTCTATAGCATTGGGAGGAAATTGGAGGATCCGGAGAAAACCCACGAAGTTGGACAGTTGATTCGACAGGCTTTATGATACAGCGCGCCTGTCCTAACCATTCGGCCATCCAACCCCCAATTTCAATTTGTATATTATGAGGGATTAATATAATATAGATTTTTTTTTCTATTTAGCCTACCATGACGTCATTAACTAATGTAACCTTTCCTATCAATGAATAATATAGTGTTATCTCATATATTTAATTATATCTTTTTATTTTAAAATAATAAAAAATTGTATACAATAAAAAAAAAATAAAAGATAGCGGGTTGATTTATCATTAATGTCTGTATTGGTGTAATTATATTTACAGAGATGTCTTAAATTCGTGTGAAAATGAAATAAAACGCGTCTCTATTCTTTCTTGAAAATGAATTGTGTCTTTTATATATTATCTGAAATAAGTTATTGTAAACAAAGATGGGGTTAAAGAGATAAACAATAAAAACATGGACACGTGCTCGCCTAAAATAAAATAATTCTAGACATTGTACCAAGAAAGTTTATCAAACAGATAAAATACCTCTTGTTTTCTTGTCAGTAACAAGTTTTGTTAGCCGCTATTTGATGATAAAATTATCTAAATAGGTTGTTCATTTCTCGCTATAACAAATCTCGCTAATCACTTCCAGTCAAATGCATGCTGGGAGAAGGTCTCGGTTTACCAGTTGTCAGGTGAATAAAAAAAATAATGAGATAACCAACACTTTTATAACTTTTTCTTAACTTTTTTTTAAAAATAATTAGGAGAGGATTTTTTTCAGAATTATTGTAGCTAGCGATTCTGCATGAAAGTGTTTTATCTAAAAATGATAAATGTAGATAAAGATATTATGGTATTAAATGTGGACAATTGATGCTTGTAAAGAATCGTTTTCTCGACTAACAATTTGAATAGAGTAAATTTGATAATTTTCTATCGCCGTTATCTTAATATTGTTAATACTAAATAGCTGTTTCTTTATACTGATAATATGACAGTCGCAAAAGTATATTTCTGGTAATTTGGGTGCCCCTTTAAGAAGAATTTAGTAATATTTGAACTAATCTTCCGATTCAGAAAAAAGAGACTTACTAATCAGGACTTTGTGGTGTGAAGATAACATTTTACCACCATGATGGGAGAGAATTTAAAGATATGATAAAACCACGGATAGATTTCACAGAGAGTAGAATTTAACAAGATATAAGTAATTTTACAGGACACTATATTATGGTATCTTAAATCGTTAACTCTTTGAAAAGGTTGTAAAAATGTTTTTACTTATCTAAGATAAACATAAAATAAATAGATAAAACCCCCGTGTGCGCTTCATAGGATTAAGAGAAATGTTTTTTAAGAAAAACGATAACATTAAAACTTCTTATATCTTCATATCTTTTCCGGACTATATATTGAATAGAGAATACAATGAAAGAGGTTACAAAACCTATTGGGCATGTATGATTTTCTGTTAATTCTATATCAGACTGTTGAACTTCCATAATAAATTTCTGTCTTCAATGGAAAGGTCAGAAAAAATTAGGTTCATTTAACCAATTCATGTTCAAACCATACAATTTGATTAGAGTAATAATAAACATTTTTCAATTTTCCCTTTCCCTATACATTTTCAATATCCAACACATCGTCTTTCAACTGTATTAGCATAAAAGTACGTGTATGTCTTATGACATAGAACAGTACAAAGTTGCGAGTTCTTTTAATACATTTTCATGTAAATCAACAACTTAACTTTAAGATAAATGAATGTCTACGTTGCCTTTGACCGAAACCTACTGATTTAAAAATCTTATCTCTTCCACTTTTCTCAAAGACAATTCGGACCATTAATTTTTTCATCACCCCTGACCCCTTGTCTTTTTACTTCAACCCTTGACCCAAGTAGCTGTCGGGGTTAGAGGTTATCAAGGAAAAACGAGCAAGAAAAATGTTAGCTGTAAAACTCAGGAACCAAGCCTTAATTTAGTGCAGCAAAAGATTAAAGGTGTTGATTTTATTATGTAAACGTTTCGTCACTGTAAACTTAAAATTATCGCGCGTTTCCTGTTCGTGTATTATTTATTTAAAATGCCTTAGTTGACAAGTCTTAAACTAACCGACAAGAAACATCTGCATCGCAATAATCCTATCTGAAATAATTCTGTCTGATAAAATCATTGAGATTTTTATAAATATATATAAAAACATAATGTATATGAACTGTTTTCACTGAGTTGTAAAAAAGGAACAAAAGTTATAGGTGTGTCGATCGATAGTAAAACATATTCTATGAAAAATAAAAATCGAATGGATAAACTCTTTAGCATCGCTACGTGGGTGGCGGCCAGGTTTTATGATACTCTACCGATAATCAATAGCTTAAAGGATAATCGCTGAACAATTAGTCTTTCAGGCTGTAATATTAGGGAAATATTTGATCTCATAATATTAGAGTTAAAGTGTATATTTTGAAATAGATTCGCAGACAAGATCAATCGATAAAATTGATTTGGAATGCATAATTTGGAATACACATATACAAAGTTTATCATTGAAATGGATCAACACAAACTAACAACTGGCGATTCCAAATTTCACAACAAATGTCTACTTTCGATTTACCTAGTTTTGTAACCTAAATGTCCATTTCGTAATTTCCACTTAACCCAGATTTTTAACTTTAATATCAGTAAAGTATACACACCGAATAAAAATCAATACTCATTTTATGATTTCGTCCACTCTATTGAATTAAAATCTTTCTAAACTGAGAAATGAAGCAGGAATTTCGATCTCTTTGGCAAGTTTTTATTGGCCTGTCTCTGGGCTACTTCTGTCTGTTTTCATTTGGCCAACATAAACAAGATGGCGGCTTAATATCTTTCTAACGAGGCTAAACTACCTGGTAAATTTCAACAGGAGCATGTAAATCAAATCAGAAAACATCCCAAAACATCCAATTAACATGGTTACTACTTCAATGTCGGACAACTTACAGACCATAGTTACACATCGTAAATGATTTCTGACTTAATTTATCTAGAACACGTATTGTATACCTAACTCCCTTCTTTGTTTTATTCTAAAGCCAGAAGAGCTTTTATTTTTCACAGTTTGTGTGTTAATTCTAGAACACCCAATATAAATTCTTACTGATTACCATTTAACAAAATTACTTATACTTTGTTCGTGTACATTTATTTTCTGGTACATTTATAGATTTTTTGGGGAATTCTCTAATAAAAGGAATAACAGTTCGGGGGTAAAATAAAATAATGACAGGCCCATCTTTACTTTAAAAAAATAATAAGCCTATATCGCAAACAAAAACGGTATAATTTTAAACAACAATGTAAGCAGTTTAATTCAAATAAGTAACAAGTCTGACTTCTTAAACATTTAATTATATTAAACAAACATTAAAACAATTTACATTTTAAAAAATAAATAATATGCCCATCTTATGAAACAAACATTTAAACATTCTGCTTTTGAAGTCTCCAACCCCTAATTTTGCGATAAACCATGTTTCTAATTGGTTTCATAAATCAAAGCCACAACCGCGGCAATATATTGTCAGATTGATTCATCTGTGAAATTTACAATGTCACAGTCCTCGTTATTAAATTTTGATATCAATCTTACTTCGCCAAGATTAATTACTGTTTTAACACCAATCTTAAAACAACGGGTTTATTTGATTTCGCTTTTAGTTTTTAATTGTATTCTCAACGATCTTTTAACAGTGGTGCGCACTTCTATCTTTTTTTCATTCAGCTTGAAGAAGGAGATTTCTTTTCGGACATCTCTTTATTAATTTCTTTTTCTGACATTTTGTCAATTCCCGTGGATTACCACTCATCAACGCCTGACAGAGAGAATAGACGAGGAACCTCGATTTTAATCGTTAAAAGTCCGACATGAATACGAATTAGACTTCCTAAATACGTTCAATTTCTTTGAGCAAGATTGTCCCGTCTCAGCTTCCGGTACTGGATTATTTTGATTGGTTGAAACAGTCGTTGTCAGTTTGGAAGTTGTTAAAGCCATTGTTAGCAAGATGCACAATCACACTCCTAGATCAAGCTGGATTACAGAAACCGACTATACCGGAAATGAACAGTGGCGTTAGTGATCAGTGGCGTCTAAAATCAGGAATGGAGCCGGACAAGAAACGGAAGTTAAGTGGCACAACTTGAACCTGCGTTCACAATAAACTGGATGACATGTTTAGGTTAAATGGCTTGTAATTAGAATGAGGTGAGGTTGACAGCCGCTCGAAACCAGTCTGTAACTCATCCAACCATTCCACGATAATTTCTGTGATTACTGAGAAATCTTGAATCAGAACCGTTCATCTAAAAGTAGTCTCTGAGTTAAACAGGGTCGTGAAATACAGGAAATTGTATAGCTAAATTCCATATAAACGACCATTATAATATTAAGGCAAATGAAGGAATCTTTGTAGCAGTCGTAGGAATTCCACATCATGGGTTTTAAAGAAGAAAATTAGGTATCGGTGAGTGGGATTCAAATCAATAAGAAAATATAATGATGAATCCGGGATAAAATGACATGTCGCGTGTCCTTGGTCAGATTTTATTTAAAGTTTCAAATCCTCGTTTTATGATTAAAGTTTGTGTTGCATATTTTAGCAAACGATCAACAGTTCATCAACCCCAAAAGCAAACTCCCGGAAATATATGAAATATTGATGACTTAACCACAACGGATTGAGACAGAGGGAAATGGGGATACAGAAGGGTGCAGTTTAGCTTGTCAGATTGCATATCTTTGTAACAATTATTCAACATTAGAACATGATAGACATATCAGACATTGTATACGCCTGACATTTACTAACTAGTAAAAGAAGAAAACCAACGAACACTCGTATCGGGGGTCATTTTACACAATCATGGTGTTTTTGGGTGCTTGGTTACAAAGAGTTGCAGCTTCTGATCTGTTCTTAGGTTGTTCGACCACACACCCAACACAATAACATCAGTAAAGAAAGTTTTCAACACCAGCTCGAGTTTATACAATAGAAAATAACCAAGTTAGCTCTCTCCTATTATTTCATGCACGTTTAAAAAGAAAATTGTACGCCAGTGTTTAAGACCATCCCAAAGTGTTAAAATCACGTTATTTGGTTTAAGTCTGAACTGGTTGGCGACACACAACTCACAGACTTAGCACGTAAAGCAGTTTTGAAGTCATTCAACACATTACGATTATAGACTAACATCGGATTTCTGTCTCAATAAATGGTATTATTATAATTGCGATAAATATCATATAATAACATCCCCATATCAACTCTTAAAGCTCCTAGATTTAAGGTTTAAGGTTTCAAAGCTGTGTTTTTTTTTATCTTTTTATTCGGATTTAGGACTTTAAAAAATTTTAAATGATATTTTAATGTACTTTCAAACAGACAACAACATTGTGAACACATAAATTATGAAATAAATATTTAAATACACTTACCACTGGGTCTTAATCCATCCAAATCTCGTGCAGGTGAAAATAGTACATTTGGGCGCATTAATTTCTCGCCATCTTTGAAAGAGTCTAATGCCCGAATATTGGCTGGAGATGTAAGCGGTGATTTGCCCGCCGCATGAGATGTGATACTGTAAGGATAGGAGATGGTTGAGTGGCTAAGAGACATGGGGTAAGGATGAACCCCATGATAACGCCCACTACTCCAAGCACTGGGATTTCCTGGCAGGTAAAATAAACCGGAAGTATGAGGAGGTCGGGCATGTGTGGATATGGCAGCCGGTCTTGAGGAGGATGAACTGCTTGAAGATGAGGTTTTGTGTAAAAATTCAGATATGGACCAGATTTTAGGACGAGATGATTGTTCAGTGTCTCTATTTGACTGAGACGATGATGATGTACCCGTAGCATGTCCTTCATTACGTACACTTGAGTCACTACTTTCGCTTTTATTTTTAGAACCACTTTCGGACACACTTTCCGTTGAGTCACACACTTTGTCTGAGTCCGCTTTTTCAATGCCGGCTTTCATTCTACGTAACACTTCATCATCTGGATCTAAACTATCATCATGTAGACTGCGATCATCACTATCTTCATCATCAACATTAATAAAAGCATCTTTACTATCTAACATATCTAAATCATCACCTAAAAATATAAAATAATAAAAAGAGATTTAAACCATGATATTAGCTATAAATTCAGTGAAGGTTTGCAGAAAATATGCATTCTGGAACAATAGGTACCACTTCTATTAAAGTTGGAAAGTTACTTATATTACATACAGAAAAAAGTCTTTATATTTAATACTGGTGCTTCTTTTTCGTTTTTGTTTTCTTTTTAAAATTTAGGCACGATTATATGAGCAATACCAACATTTGAATATTTCAAAGACATTTATTTATTATGTCCATCAGTAAAAATATTGTGATATTTTTGTAACTTGAAATATAGAAAGAATTTGTAACACCTCTTTTTGTTATTTTTTTTTTCTTTAAAACGTCAACATTTGGTCATATATTTCTATGAAATCGTGATAAGAAATCCACAACTTTTTAGTGTTTGTTTCTTTTTGAGATTATTATAATAAAAGGAATACATTCCAATATCCACCCATTGAAATAATAGACAATATCTAAGATAGTCATTTGTTTGTATTTAATAAATTCTTATGTCGTAAATAGTGTTAGGTTCAAGAAAATGATGGATGGTTCCAAGCTCGTAAATTAATGACTTTCTGAAAGCAATACACATATTGTGATGGTTCTTTGTTCTTCTTTATCTACAGCTGCCATTAGTTAGTTTCGTATTATTTCAATCATTTGCGTAATCTCAAGATATCATTGTCTACAAGAACTATCAACAAGTCCAGCTATAAAAAATCCCGATGAAGTGTTGTTTCGTACTTTTTTTGTAGTTCATAATCTGAAGGTATCACCGTTTAAAATGAAACCCAATAAACCACATTGTTTCAAACTTCTTAAATATGTTATTTTTAAAGCGAGATTCAACTATCAACACCGTGGTCATGATTATAGCAAATCACGGCAGCAGTAACATTCTTAACTAAGTGTAAAAAATGACAGGAACTTTAGTAAAGCGAAGCGAAAACAAACCCTAAACTAGATGTAAACGCGACTAGTCTTGTTTTGCAGCTAATTTTATCCCCAAATCGAGTTTTGAAAAATATCACAGAAATTGATACATGTCGGGTTTCGCTGTCTGTATTTTCACATGTGGAGAATTGAAACATTGGCGGATGTAATCGGGCAACATGTGTATGCAGTTGGGTAACAAATTTCTCTCCCTCGAGCAGCTTGTACCACTCTCAAGGTTTGTTCAGTAAACGATCGCAATTTAATCGGAAAACTGAAAATAATTACAGGCTTATTGTTTGTTAGTTTAGAGGTTGAGATGAAAATTATATAGTTGAAGTAGTAAAGAGGGAGTTAAGTAATAAGCATCTAATCACGTCTGTATCAGGCTTTGATTCCAACTCTTAATGACATCCAAATACAACAATGTAAAATATACGGTAGCATTATGTTGAGCGTGATTCTACTAGGAATTCTACATGGCGAACAAGAACCACGACATTGCCTAATCTATTTCACATGTTTATTGTTACCTTTTTTTCTAACAAACTTCTGGGAGTCAGCGCTGACTTTATTATCTGAGTCAGAGGTTGATTTCTTTCCACATTACTCATACAGATCAAGATATTCTGTATTTAAAACTTCAGTTGTTATCGATTTATTTATCTTTTTCCTTTTAAAAATGGGTGGGATTGGGGATTTGAAGTTTTCATTGTTGGATATTTTATAAATGTATGGATGAAGGATTAACTCACCATACACAAAACACAAAAATGTGTTACTTGTTTGAACCTCTAAAAGTGGTATCATGTGTTCAAGAATGAGTAAGCATACCCTGTATCATGCGTCAGAGATATCGTATACAAAAATGTTTATCAGCACTTGAGCAATTACCTAAATAGCCAGCTAATGCGGGAGTAGGGGAAAGGAAGAAGTCGTGATAGAACCTTTACTGTTACAGAGGGTGAACCTTTAAAGAATCTTGGTTTCAACTTAATAACACGACGTCGTACTATAAATCTGTCGACTTAATTGTCATGTTTTCTTGAAATAAAACTGATGTAGTACTAAGACCACCTAACATAAGTATCAGTTTTCTAAAATACCACAAATAGTTCCAGCAATTAAAATGGCAACGGTCGGTACATTAGTACATTGGCATGCCAGGGCGTATCCGTAAAACCTCCAATACCCATTAATTTCAAGATTTTGTAGTTTATCGATAGTTCATCTATATTTTTATCAGTAACAAGGGTTTCAAGTTGACACAACAGATAAAATTCTTGTAATACAAACATAGTACAACAGTCGCCATGTTGGCTGATTACAATAATTCGGCACCAACAACGAGGAAACGAAACGCAATGATTGACAGGTGGGTTGTATTAAAAGTTAGGAGTGGAGATTTTTATCTGGAAAGATTAGCTAAATCTTGTAGAACCGATAACACCTGAGGGGGCAGGTGGGGCGGCAACATCAAACACTCTGCATCTTTATCACACAGGTGAGAGGGTTAGTCACGTGATCTTATCCAATCCAGGTTATCGCCAATAAAACTATATTTGTTTAATACTGTTCTTCGTTTTTTACAAACATTTATGTTTAGATTTTGTTCAAATGAAGGGCAGCCAGAACATGATCATGAATATATTATCAGTATTTGTCCAACAATGTTAAGACAGAAATGGCTCCGGTTAGCAATTGGTGGTTATTATTAAATGATAATTAATGATAAATATTGATGATGAATAATAGACCCTTCTTAATGTATATGTACATATCTTCCAACCATTAAGTCAATTAACTGACTGGCTTACGAAATGGTTTACGCTTTTCAAAATCAAGCCTAAAGACAAACCAGGAAGGGACTTTAGGTAGGGGAGGGGGGGGGGGGGTAACGTCTGGTTCAAATTTGATCTAGGTAATTTTGAAAGCAAAAAGCACAAAGCACAAAGCCTATAGCACAGCTTATTAGGAAAATGTATGTTCATTTTAAGCATGGTTTTAGATAATGTAACAGCCTCGACCCGACTGTCCTCCATGTTACATATTCAAACAAAGCTGCGATTTATTCTGCCAAATAAGCGAGTAATTGCCAAATTTATCCAGCATTAGAGTGAAATGAAACGCTTAATCTGAAATCTAACCTTATTGTAATAGAATGATATTAGGTTTGTATTTATTCTAACAAATAAAAGTCGTGTGGCGCTTTGCCTGGGGGAATTAGCGATATCAGAGCCTGAATAAACTCATTGTGAGCGACTGCAGTCAATTTATACGAATTTACGACTTAGGCCACCATAAGATAAATCATATTTTAGCGGGGTTTTATGTTGGTATAAGGAAAATATCAACACTAGGCGGAGTATGAATATATACCAGTTATTTGATATTGGACATTTACAAAAGTACAACTATGTGAAGTTTCCATCTGATGGGAGGTGTTATCGGATGTTTTGGAACGAATAAGCATACCCTTCCCCTTTACGACAGACGCAACTAACTGGATGCTATTACTATTATTAGATTAAACGTTCTTTAACCGGTGTAAATAATACGGAAGCACGAAGCAACAGTAATGCGATCAACTCAAAAATGAGAAGTGGCATTAGATGTTCAATCATAATGCCCCCTTGTATCTTAATGCGTTGATATAAATGTGATTCATCTATAATAATACAAACTAATTTATTTGTTTGCTTTATTTTCAATCATCCTCTTGTGTATGTTTGTCCTCGATCTGGCTTTACAAATTTGTGTGGAGAAAAATAAAAACGCCAATTACAGGAGTTGTTTCTAAATGAACCGGCAAAAAAAAACAACATCCCTCTGTTTATTTGGCGGAACTAGAACATGAGCAACTACAAATGGAAACATCGATGAACTTGAAATCATTTGGCGTGACAGAGATCAACAAACGAATACGCAAACTATTCTAGCCTAATGGAAATCGAACCGACCTCCAACTGAAAACATTCAATGGGGCTTCATTGTTTGGCAAGTAGCGATTTAATTTCATTATTGAACCCCTTAATATTTCAGTTACTGCTCTTTCCTCGCTCTGGCCTAATGGCTGCATTATTAAATGTCTCCCTGAACACTCTTTCTCATCAAATGTCGATTTTCAACGACTGGAAATGGCAAATTATAGCCTACTAGGCTAAAATGCGTTTTTATGATTTTCATACAAAATATTAATCGGGTTAAATACGTAGAAGATTGATCTATGAAACCGTGCACACAGACCTGTCAAACGAAGACGAAAATATACGCTTTCAAATAACTGCGGGGAATATTCATCTATATCTACCAGACAAAATTTGAATTTTATTGCACCTCTAAAAGAATTAACTGAATTACAACAAAGAAATTAGGATTTACATGGGAAATAAATCAGATTTGTAACAAAAACAATTCATCATAATAGCGAATTAACTAGTGAGTATGATATTGTAAAACATCCCCCTATCAAATTGTGTTTGTCTGCCATTTGTCTGTGATAAATTACTCAATGTTGTGACCATGTTTTGCTCGGGGCTCCCCTCATAAAATACAAATAATATAAATAATAATAAAATAATTTTCACGACAAAAATAAACTCAATATGACAGATGATGCCATAAAGAACAAATCTTGACCAAATAAATATCAACTTACTACATATGTACTTTTAAAAATTCGTGAGAATATGTAAAGAATTGAAGGCCATTCATTGACTTTCGCTTTCAGTAGCAGGTGTGAAAATGCTTGTGTAATTTTGAACACAAAATTAAAACGACAATTTAGTTTGTTAGCTATGCCAACTTCCCACATAAATGAGAAGTTGAAGCGGGTGTTCTACAATCATGAAGTATATCATGCCTGGTGTACGACAATCAGTTTTAGAAAAAAAGGCCGTGTGTTACGACTGGCGGGGTTACCTGAAGAAAACGGCCGTTAGAATACGTCAGCATGGTTGAAGAGGCATTACCACGCCCACTAATAAAAATAAAAGCATTTTTATAGGGGCAATGCCCCTCTCACCAAAAAAATACAATAACCATGGACTCTCCAAATTACAGAAAATCGAAGCATTGACGTATTTTGCAGACAATTTAATTTGATCAAGAATTGTGCTAATGTGGGTCTTTAAATAAGTGAATTGTCCAAGTGGTATAAGGTTTTCTGAGCAGATCATGATTGAAATTAATGTAAACTATAGACTCAATAAATGTGCTGCTTTATATATACATAAGACCAATACTTGGGAAATTTAAATAGAATTCAATGTATTTTTCGTTGTGAACGTGGTATCAGCCCTTGCAGCGACATTATTCATGATTAAAAACAATACAGCATAACTTAACGGGTGATACACGAAAAGACCGAAAGATACATTCAATATGACAGTTGTCTGATATATTTAATAGCAAATAAAGAATTCAATTTACCTCCAGTCGGCGTTGATCTACCGGAACCCAAATCTCCAAGACCCGGAGTTGATCGTCCGTCTTTTCCTTCCTCCTTTCCTCCGTCGGAATCTACGTCTCCATTATCCAATCCATCACTTCCGTCCTCCGATCTGTTTCTCGGTGACCAGGTCATCTTATTTTCTTTCTTCAGTCGTCTTCTAGCGTTGGCGAACCAGGTAGAAACTTGGGTTAAAGTCATTTTTGTGATGATGGCTAACATTATTTTCTCCCCTTTCGTAGGATAAGGATTTTTTCTGTGTTCATAAAGCCAGGCTTTTAATGTGGTTGTGTTTTCTCGGGTGGCATTTTTACGTCTAGAATTTAAATCAAGACCGCCATACCTGGGCGGAAAAAAAAGATAAAGACAAATGAAAAAAAATATGGAAAATCCGTTTCAACGGACAGAAACGATGTCATGGAGTTAAACATCATTGATTTAGTTCAACATGAAATATTGAGTTGGGGTGGTGCGATTTTTATTTCAATTAATAATGGGGCTAGTTCTGTATTTCGTTTCGAAATATTAAACGGAAGCAAGTTTGCTCAATAGCTTGAACAGTAGACATCAGAACACAGAGTCCGTTATATCTGAACTGTCGACAGTTGAACACAGAATCACTTAAAGTTTCAACATTGCCACTTTTAACATTATATTTATCAGGACTGTCGTGTATAGTTTAAAATTATACTTTCGTTCCGGATAAACGGTGTTTGGACAAGAAATTTTATGTAGACGATATCCATTGCATTTAACATATTACTATACGCCTCTTAAGTATTACAAAAAAACATCGAGTGAAAGATAAAAATAATGAATCGTTGGAATAAAATAAAGAAACCCGCGGGAGAACAAGCCAATGTCACAACAGAAGAAAGACAATATGGCGGCAGTGAATCGTCTGCGATTGAAGAACGAATTAAATGTAGTCATGCCATTTAGTAAATTAGACTCTTTAAATTCTGTTAGAAAAACTGTCAGTGGAAATAGACCGTACATAATGGACAGAGAAAATTGAAAACATTATCTCGCTTTCTCCTTTCTCCCCTCTTTCTCATTTCGCCCAAACAAGCCATTATTCTCGCTATCCTTTCATAATATTTGTAAAGTTTCACCCGGATCAATAGCGCCTTTTATGTGTTGAAGATTTTCGTTGACTTTTCTTCCATATAAAAACATAGTAACGACAACATTTATTTCGTCCCTCCTTTCTCCGCGACTTGTGTGGCATTGGTATATATGTATATTTTAAATATATTTTTATTTATACACCGTGACAAAGCATCTGCGTTTTTGTCAATCTTTCCATGCTTATTTTAAATTGATAAGAAATGTTTGAGGGGGTTTTTTTCTTACAAAAAGAAAATAATAATCGCTCAGCGAAATGTGAATTTACGATTTGAATCTTGTATAAGCTAAACCCACTTTATGATTTTTGACACTTTGGAGATCGCTTAAACATCCCCATTGACTGATTTATTAAATGTACATCAAACGGTAGAAAGGCGGATTATAGATATTGTGCGAGTGGCTTTAAAACCTATTTAGCTGCTAAAGACGCGGTTGTATCACACTTCGTGAACCATGAAAATACCAACCATTCACCTAACCAAACAACATATTAAATAATAATTTTATGAAAAGCTGTCATTATGCGAATGTCTTTTAACGAATTGACAGATTATGAAAGAACCATGATCCAGTCTACGTTACTGTACATGTTTCAACGTTTTTTGGCTCATTAAAACAGAATGAAACCACAGGGTGTCTCAGTACACTGTTTTTGTTAAGAAAAGAAAGAACACTCACCCAGCGCCGTATGGATAAATCATTGTAGGGTCATAGGGAAATCCTGGTTGAGTAAGCGCCCTCCAAGCCTCGGGACTGTCCTTCAACTCATACGGCCCACCAGCCTGAATGAATAAACACGAAAATATTTAATACAAAATATAATGTTTTTAATAAAACATTTGCATAGAATTATCTAAGCGGTTTTATATCCTAGATCTCTAATCAATTATTATACGACCATTCAGTATTATATGACTAAATATCACCATGTTCTAAAATAGTTTTGTAAATCGAGATTTAATTGAATGAAGTACCAGCGTGTGCGTGATTTGATGAATGGCTCATACTAAAGATTTAAAAAAATAACTGTGTGTATTACATCATTCGAATACTGGATTATTTGAAAGATAGCGACAAGCGTCAAATTATAATATTTCAATTTGGAGAGCTGCAGTATGGACAAAGAATTATATTGACGTCCATAATGAAGTAATCAAACAAATCGTAAAATTGAACCTGTTTAAACGCAGCACATGTGTGATTTACTGCCCACTGCGGTGCCGAGTGATCACAAGTACCTCTGGTAAACTGATAGGGCTTTATTAGCAGGGGTGTGAAATTAAGACGTCACCGCTTCTTCTTGAGTAAATAAATAAGGAGATCCCTCCCCGTGACTTTCACTTGAAATAGGAAACATGGCGGAATACTTAAGGTTGATTAAACCACGTTGGTAATGAAAAGCTTGATCATTTAGATCATAATCTTTGTTTACTCTCACAATGGATCGTTCAAGATGGCAAATAAACACAGTGTTCCTCATAAATAATTAAACCGTAATAAACATTCCAGGAATCGAAGACAATTAAAAATTGGATTTCCTTTTTCTTCTTGAATTGCTATCTTTAAGGAGAACTCAAGAAACTTTTAAGTATGGCAATACATTTAAAGTATTAGCTTGAACAGATCGATCGTTTCAATGCCATCAATTTTAAGAAAACATTTTCTTTCATATTTCAATATTTTGAGAAATGGATTTATAATAAGTCTCGACTTTATTTTCTTTTTTCAATAACCATTTCTCTACATTTCTTGAATAAAATGATTTTATTTCAATCACAATACTCACCAAAGGAGAATAAAACGCAGATCCTTCTGCGCCAAGGGACACGTAACCCTGAGATGCCGCCGCAGCATAAGCGGCTGAAGCACTGTACACACTTTCAGCAAGACCGGGAACTCTGGGGTAATTTAAAAGGGCAGCACCATACTGACAGGAACATATCGTCTGCCCTGTGTGAGGATCGGTTAATATGGGACGTCCGTTTTCACAACATGCTCGACCACCGGGGGTTGCTGATGGCGCCGACGTCATCTATGAAAATAATGAAAAATAGTTTGATTTTTGAAATGCATACAATCGAGAGTCGAAACTGTGATAATATACATACCTGATACGTGATTTATACACTGTTTATTTATCAATTGGTTTATGATCAATGCGAGATGACAATGTAATTATTTCAAATGTCAAAACTGCACTTAAATCATACAGAATCAATCATTCAATTTCATATTTGTGTACATGAGTCATACAAGCGTGTAACTAACTACTTCATACAAAAGAAAACTTTTTATAAAAAAATGTTGTTATTTTGAAATATATTTCTGAACTACGAATTGGCAATATTTATCAAAATTGGTGTAATTGTGTTTAAAACGTTGTATTTTCATGATTATAGGTATCTTCAATTTTCCTCACAATTCCTAAAGTGCTGGGGAAACAAAAGTGTCGGGTATAAACTACTAATATACTTCCGCATTCTGGGCATCTATAACTATAAATTCCTAGTATACGTATATTGTAATTTCGGTTATGTTTCTTCAAAAATTGTAATTTGTATGTATGTGTGTAAAAACCACTTTGAAAAAGAAGAAATGTGATCTTGGAGCGACTTAAAATTCTAGAAATAATGACTTTAGCAGATTTCAGTGTTGCAGTATTCTAAATCACGGGGTAAAAAATTGGAATTCTTTGAATATTTTCTTTGACCAAAAAGTGTATTTAGAATTACGATACCTAATTCTATTTACTGATAAATGGAAGTATACAATAAGGATACTGTATTTTTAAAGAGATTATATAATTATTGTTATTTTTAGGATAAATATATACCAAGATCTACATATAATCTCTAAATTCTTCACTTATTTGAATTCTAATATTTTCTTCAGGTGGATTTGTAACTTGTTTGTAAGCTTGTAGTTAAATCCATGTCGAATATGCCCAAGTTTTCGTATTTTAAATTTGATTTCTTTTATATATTATGCCACACATATTATTGATTCGAATTTTCGTGTATTTGAGCTTTAATATCATGGAAATATCAATTTAAATGATACTTCAAGTCATCTGAGTTCGATTGTTTGTATCTGTAGATTATATAATTTACTATTCAACAAGGACCCATGTGACCAAAACAATCTTAGTTCTCAACATCAAAAGATGAAAAAAGCATCTCCTTATTTTTTCAAACTATCATAATGACATTTTTTGGGGGAAAAAAAAGGCCGATGTTGTTGTTATTATTTATGATAATATTCTTACATGAAATTATAGCAGTAAAACTCGTGTAAAATGGTGATGTTTTATACACAAGTTCAGCTGAAATTGTGACTTTTATAATCATAGAATCACGTTGAACAAGACGATTTGACACGCAGTATAATGTGGGTATGATGTGTAATTAGTTGTCGTACGTGGCCAGAATGTAAACTGTATTCATTTTATGGTACATAAATGTGCGTAAATCTTGTACGCAATGAAATATTATGCTATAACTTATAATATATGGCTGTTTTTTACATTTTATATAGTATTTTTATTTACTTAACGGGGGTGTATTTGAATATGGCTATATTACATTAGACAATTATACAAACAAGTTTTACTAGAATTTAACGCTATAATATTACCATGTTTTGTATAAACTATGGTACATTAGTTCGTTCACATAATGTTAAATTCAAAATATTAGTAATTTCACTCAGTACATATTATTTACTCCCGATGAATATTTATTTCAGATAATGTTTAGTAAAGATTTAGTTTCTTTACTGATAATCTCCATTATCCCGATTGGTGCAAAACAGTAGGACGTTAAAACACCATATCATTTGTTTACCGAACCATATAACTTTGTGATTGATAGTTATTTGTTTTTAAATAATTTGCTATAAAATTAAAACATTGGCATTTTATAGCAACACATGCAATAAGTACCGGTACATGTTTCTCAACCTAGATTTCATTTTTCCACGTTTTGTTGTGAATTATGTTTAGATGGTGTTTATATACAGGGTTAGCTAAACACTATTAGATTAATACTTTGTGATTTATGGTTTTTATGGATGACATTTGTCTTGGGCAAATAAGACGCTCTTTTTATCGTGGTCAAGACGATTTATGTATATCGTTTGAAAAGGTGGCAGTCATGTTTCAGATGTATGCTATAGAAAGCTTCACAATGTAAAGCAGAATAGACGCAGAGCCGACTATTGAATATACTGAAATGTTTAGACATACATTTCCTGTAACTCTTTAGCCAGGAAAGATACATTAAGTCGACACAATGCATCTGGGGGAATGCTTAAAGATTTCGCGTATAGTCTAGCATGTGAAATAACAGAGGCAAGCTGCAACTTTCAAAATGTAAAAAACGCTTCACTCGTCACACATCATTCGATATGAAAACGGGTTTATATTAATGAAATAAAATGTTATTGATGTAAAAAGTGTCTTTTTGTGGATTTATTCACCCCCTGTGTACTTATTTCAAATAATATGGGTGGTAAAAGAAATAAATTTAACACCCTGTAGTTTTGTTTTAGATTGATATAAACGCCTCGTAAAGTTTTTTTGATAACAACTGAAGCAGCGCTGGTTGCTTTAAGTGCATGAAAAATATTTTTGTTCGGATTAGCAACGGTTTGTTTTTTTTAGTTTTATATCATTTTCAAATTTATTTCATTTAAAAATAAAAATCCGCTAAAACGGAATATTGTTGTTTTTTTAAATTTCTACAAAGGATTTCTGGGTGGTGTGAATAATTTTTATTGGCGATTTTATGGAAGTTTTAAATTCTCTCATGAGCATGTTCATAGTTCTTAAACAAGCACTGCATGCCATGGATTTTATTGATTCAAATAGATTGTTAAGATATACCACGCTTAAACGTAAAACATAATTCACTGTGTTTTTTGAAAACATAATAACTAAGGTGTAAGAAATAAAATGAAATGATGTTTAACGTTTCTGCACCAACCGGGATACTGAAAGCGGAATATGATGAATAAAATTGTCTTCGATGCAGTGGAATAAATAATACTGCATAACTTATTCAGATCCCCTTCATTAAATTCGTTGATGTGGAATAGTAGGACGTTAAACCCCATTTCATTTATTGCATACCACGTGCATTAACCCGGTTGGTGTAGAATAGTAAGACGTTTAACGCCATTTCATTTATAACATACCGGGTGCATTAACCCGGTTGGTGTAGAATAGTAAGACGTTTAACCCCATTTCATATATTACATACCGGGTGCATTAACCCGGTTGGTGTAGAATAGTAAGACGTTTAACCCCATTTCATTTATAACATACCCAGTGCATTAACCCGGTTGGTGTTGAAAAGCAGGATGTTAGATACATTTCATTTATTGCATACATTATATCGTAAAACATGGCATATTCCTACACAAGGTGTACCTACATACACAATGTGTACATACGTAATACTGGATTATTATTGAAAACTGCATAAATTATGTCATATAAAATATTCACCCTAGTTCTTTATCCTTCATTCAGTTGACTCAAATTATTTTTGACTTTTTTGATAAAGACAGTGAGGCGTCAAAATTACATGGAATAATTCTGTTCCTGTAGAAATTTCCTTTTTATTAAAATCTCGTCCAAATTAAGAAGACGAGGGGGCATCCTTTAGTTGAAATATATCCAATAATAGTTAAGCATAAATGTATCATAGAAACTGTTCTTGGTCATACAACACTCCTTTGTGCAATTTATCTGTGTTTTAACTGCCGATGTTTGGAATATTTAATACGTTTTACACCGATTGTCCCCTTTCTCGTCAGTATATATATAACGGTATGTAATATTTATATACAGAATACCAAAAGCCCGTTATCACCCTGATTATCTCTGTTATGTGTCACTCGAAATCTATATCTTAATAGTTTGACAGTCCCTGATAAGCTTTCTCCTCTCCCTAAATATCTGCGATAATAGCCTTAACGTTTAACTTCTCAAATTTCCCGACCGTTATATTCAATAGCGCCACATCGTTTATCGTGCTTTATGACATTGTGTAAACAAATTTAGATGATTCGATTACTGATTGATTAGTCTTGGTTAATGTTGATTAGCCCTTCTTCTAATTATCTAGAATAACGAGGGCATTATTAAGATATCTTATTAAAGATTCTTGATTTTGCTTTGTAAATATATTTTGTGCATTTGTATTGAATATGTATTTGTGTGTATATTATGTATGATGTATTATTGATCAATGTGGTCAATTTATGTTATTTTTGTAAACCGTATTTATTTGAATATCTGAATATCAGTTAATTACGGATCATAATAAGAAAAACAATATTGTGACAGTTATATAATAATATATTGTGATATTCAATAGTAGATTATTGATATAACATATTATATATGATATAGAAATGATTTTATAACATTATTCAATATATATTTTTAAAAAAAAAATGATCATGAAAAGATAACTAATATTAATAAAACGTTATAACTGAATTTGTATAACTGTTATTATTAATGCACAAAAATATCCATATGAATACAAGAATATTAAATCGACTTACTGGTGCTGTTGGCAGAGACGTAGGAGTAGAAGAAGCTAAGCTATATGCTGTAAAAGCCGTAGTGGACATGTCCTGGTAGTGTCCAATGTCCAGAGAGAACGACGAATGTTCTTTGAGGGAATAGTATTAGTCCACTGTGGTTAGAGGTATATATACATGTAGGTATATATAAGGTATAGTATATTATTATCAACAATAGATAAGCATCACAATAGTAAACACCGTTAGGAACTAGCTGTAAAAGTTAATACACACATCACACACCTCGATCTTATAGTTGAACTAAAACATGGGAAACACCACTTCGCTAAATACACACAGTTTACTACAAGAAATCGCTCAACAAACAACAAAATTCACTTGTTCCTCGTTGCTTCTCATTACAATTCCATCATTTGTGGATTTATTAGCAAGTGTTTTAAACCAATCGCTAACGACCAAAGATCATGGAGCCGCTGTATCAGGCCTTGTTTAACACGCAGTCTTTATCTCACACGTGATATCATGTACCGCCTACTGCGCGAGCTCTGATTCTAGCTCCGCCCCTTTTCTTCACTTTAATAAATCGAGTATCACAGAGAACGGCAGCGCGGTGTCGTTATTTATACGCTATCATGGTCTTTTTGTTCACTTTATTTTCAAGTGAAAACGGAAAAGCGGGCAATTGACTCTTATGATGAACTGCACAATGGGTTAGATTTTTATTCAGGTTAAAAATAAACATAGAAAATAGCACAATTTGTAAGATAAATGCACTTTAACAAAAAAACCAGAAGCAGTATGTTTCTTTTTCGGCTTAAAAGTTTAAGATCTTTTTATGATTATTTTTCTAGAATAAATTATCAATATTTTTGTGGTTATTTTAGAAAGTTACAGAATAAATAACAACATCTTTTGAGACGTGTTTCGACAGATTCATCAACTATCGACGCCGCCCCTTTAAGACAATAATGTATTGTCTGCGGACGATTTGTACACACGGTATTGTTGAGTTGGGGTTTAAATTAGACTTTTGTCAACAGCGGCGTGTGAGAGAATATAAAATACTGGAATAAAGAGAGAAAAATCACGTAATTTTTCCTAAACTGTCACTCGATAAAGTTAGCTTGTCTTGTCGTTCATTATGTTAACAAACCTTGGCAAATCATTCGAAAAATGTCCATAGAAGCGTGTTCAACATAATTTTGTGTTTATTTAGAATGATTTCTCGTTTGAATGCTACTGTGAAAATAGAAGCTGCCTCGATACTCTTTTGTTTATTTTCTTCTTAACGGTGGAAAAAACACACGAATTTTGACAGTTTTATTTTGGCCGTTGAGTTATCTACGTTACTCAAACAACGGATAGCTGTTTGAACAAGTTAAGATGCAACTATTGAAAAATGTGGAACTTGCTTTTCTCTTCGGTTATCAGATTAGAAAATATATAAGTTAGACTGAGTAATACTACAGTAACAAATTTGTAAATATTCCGCATCTATAATGAGAACATATATTTTTACATATCTATATTTAGTGCGATATATCTTATATGTATCTAAACCTGGCGAGTTAATAGAGAACAATGACCAATATAATTCCTGTATATATTACAATAGACATAATGTTGGTTACCTATAATACCACATCCTCGTGACTTTTCGAAATTTTCAAGTCAAGACGGTGCTGAAAAATAGACCGTTAAACGCCATGTCACTATATAAAGAAATTTATGCTAAGAATTTTCGTTGTACTTTTAGCTTGAAAGCACTTTTGATTGGGGGGGGGGGCATATAACTCACAGATTTTATGGTTCTCTGACATTCAACGTCGTTATTTCTCAGATAGTACATCCTAGCAAATAGCTTCAGTTTATAAAATCTAAGCTCAATCACACGTTTTACCTTCTTATAGTTTTGGGAAAATCGCAGAGCTTAAATAACAATTCTGTTGTTGTGTTTTTAGGACAACGGTTACAATTTGGCGCACCAGGGACAACGGATCTGGACAGCTTATCTCAAGGAAACATATATTTTAAAAATGGGATTGGAAAAAATCAATATGTCTACCTATGCAGCTTACAAAATTGAAAACAGTATTAGTAATTTTACAAGATCGCACAGAAAATTTCATGATCAATCTAAACATGGAGCCGATTGAAAATTATAGTCTTTTATGGGTTTTTATGTATTGATCTTTTTTGTATTTTTGTTTTAAAAAAAAGGCAGGTAAATTCAAAGGAACCGTATTCAACTTTCATGGTTATGACCAAAGATCTATAAATCCTTTATTATTTTATATACAGCATAATCAAGATATATATAGTATATGCAGACGGTATTAAAGTATTTATATCCTTATTTATAGGCACGAGACAGACTTATTCTTCATAAAATTTGATCAATTCTGTTTCAGGTCTTAAACCCAGTCTGGGGGCAGAGTTATTTGAATAAATCTTTAATAATAATAACGAGGCTTGAGGGAAATATGAATAATCTACGTTTGAAGTACGCTGAATTACAGCGCAGAAACAATCAACGTGCTTTTTCTAATATGGTGGTTTCGTATCAAATAATTTAACGTCTTTCAGAAAAGGTATACACAATTTGTATCTATTTAAGATAAAAACCTATATTTTTAGTTATTCTTAACTAAATCTGATTTATCACACTTAAGTCGCACATCATTTATCTCCAATCTCTTGCAGTTTTTCATTTCTGCTTTGAAGAACCATCTAAGGGGAGGTAATTGAAGTATTAATGAGCTATCTATTAAAATTAACGAAGCGTGAAGAGGCGTTATCGCTCTATCTTAATTTAATCCCGCTAATTTAACAGTTCACGAGGCTCTATAAAATATCACGGCGGAAAGAAAAGTCGACAAAAATACATAAAATGGAGAATGGCGATTTTATATCCTTTTATTTCGATGCTGACTGAGTTCAGTTTATATATTAATTTCGAAAAAAAAACGTACTTGATTGTTTATTATAAAGATTTACTTTACTCGCACATTTAAAAACATTAAAACCACATTTGTAACATATTTTAGCTTAGTGACTAGCAGTTTTGTGCAGCATCATGTTTGGCTTATGAATAATCAATCGAATTACCTCGTGAAAACAGTGCGATAATGATAATAAAGAAGCATTGTTGTAGTACAAACAAATATGCATGCCCGTTTGACCGTCTCCGAGTGACCCTTGGATAAACTCTACAATCGATCGGTCTTTGAAGCGACATAAAACGTGTTGAAATTGTAATAATGACGGACTAGTTAATATGTACAATGAAACAGTACACTATATCCCCATTTATGTACAGTACATAGTCCCCCTCCTTTTCCCACCAAGCACCGAATTTTTAACAGTTATAAGTTAGATATGTCAAACATTCTCTTAACCGACCAGAAACAATTCAAAACAAAAAGTCCTACAATTTTCTCACACTGGTGTCACAGTTTTTGAAAAGGGGGATTTTTTTTCCCATTCCGTGACAGTGTGAGCGTTAGAATTAATATGACTATAATTTCACTACAGCCTACAGGAAACAAAACACGTGTTCGCATTCCAAAAAAGCATAATTCAACAAAAGTTATTTTCTAATCTATACAGTTAATTTGGAGTAAAACACCATACGTAATTCAAATTACACACTTCCGTTTATATACATAGCCTGACAAATAACGTCATCTGTTCCTGTCACTCAAGGGTTGCCAAGACGAGGTGCACGTGACGCGAGCCTCACTTGTAATAAATTGTGACGTATTACAGAGTAGCACGTGACCAAACCAGTAAAATGATGGCGATGATAAGTAAATATTATCAGATTGAAAGTCTTCTAATGGTATAGATTTGTCAGTTGTCTTTAAAATTTACGGTTTCCAGAACTGGACATTGAGTTAGATCCGCTTTTCGGGAATCAGTCAAATGCAGAACTATCAAAATGCTTAGGAGTTTCTGTATACCAATCATTTACGTCATTGGAAGGTTATTTATGTGCAATGTTTGTTTGTTTCATGTATATATCTTTATTCATGCATATAACCTTGTAAGAGATTTTACTTATGGAATAAAGTTTCTTCTATAGTCAAAAACTAGTAGTAGTTACTATCATGCCGGTTGAAAGCACTGTTACAATACAGACATTTAAAATTGTGTTTTTATTCTTGATCTATCTTTAATGTATGTGATATATAATAGACATTGTCTTTTCCAACCACACCAACTGATTCCAGGAACCCCTTCAATAAAATCTTACAAGTAGAAGGCTAGATTTTATTCGATTCAAGAACATGTCATTATTACAGCCACTCGAAAATAACATTCTAGTCACGCATGTGGTGGGAAATATTTTAGGAATATAACAGGCGTTGTAATAAAAGAACTGGCCAAATTTATTCATTTTAAGATGCGTTAACCCCTTACTTTTGTAGTTTTATGTCTGGATTTTTCACTGGGCGAATGGTTTCGGAAATCTTTTTTGAGTGAACTTGGTGATGTTACCTAGAAATGTTTGTAAAGGCGATCCGAGTGACTACACTGACCCATCTTCGTTAAATTAAATAGGTGTAAAGTCACACTTTTATATGCCAGCCGGGCATTCGCGACGCAGGGTCGTACATGATCATTTTGCCCGTACAGTGGAGTTTCCACCTAATCTTTTAACTTTCAAGAATTCTTTTACGTGAACATGTATAATCCCAACGTTGTTTCCTTAGTACAGTAGTCACCTTTCCACCCTGCAACACCGATAAGGGGTAATGACACTGGATAACCTCGAGGATAACACTCCGGGATTCCTGGCCACCCCATTTAAAATACGGGGGTCACGGTTGCTAAGTGGGTAAGACGCTGTTTTGCTGGCCTGGGGGACGGGTGTTCGGTCCCTGCATATGCCGTGAAAGTTCATCCAGATCTTCCGGCGTGGCTCCTTCTTGACAGTGACGCATGACGGGGGGTCTGACAAGGACAGCTGTCTAATCGTTCGAATGGGATCAAAAACCGAGGCCTCATGCACACATTGGAATTCGATATTAGAGTAAGCGGTAGTGCCGCTGTCCTGGCAAAATTTCCCCATAGCACACTGTATGGCGTATGTCCGTCTTCATTAGCCCACTTCAGAGCAGAACAGTAGGACTTTAAACCCCATTTCATTTCATTTCCTTCAAAATACAAAAGTTATCTTGAACATAAACTTCATTAAAATTGATTACTCGTAAAATACTCTATACAAGCATCACAATCGATATTATGTGTACTGATTGGTTTCAGGAAAAACTGATATACCCCAAGCCTTAATTAAAATGAACGGTTTCGAATTCAAGCTACATGTATTAGATTCATCAGATCTTAACTCTCATCTTTTTGCATTTCCTTCGTTGTGTCGTTTGGCTCAAGAGTTTAAATTCCCCGAGGACGGAGAAAGTTGTGTCGCGTGCAGATGGACATCGTAGCTAATCCTATTAATGACCGTACATTTAGAAGGACAACACGAGTTGCGTCCCATGAGGAAACACTGACCACTTTCGTCTGTTGTTGGCAAATCCTATTTTATTGAACCTAGATTGATTTATTATGTTAGACTTTTGATTTAAGGATTTGGCTATATTTGACCAAAATACAGGGTTTGTATTAGTTGTACAAGAACAAAGTATTTGTTTCCTGACCTGTGTGCACACATCTTTCTTGTTCCCTAAATATTAATGTAGTGCTAGACGTACTTCATTGATGTCCAATGTCGATTGTTTAAGAAAAACTTGCATGAGTCATTATATATGGTAAATAAATCACACAATTAAACATAAAAGATCAGTAATACGGTCGCTGTCTTGTATTCTTGTAACTGTTAAATCCGCCGCGCTACAAAGAAATCGCACATCATAATATATGCTATTTTTATCATAATTTCTCCTCGCTTAATTCATTTTAGGAATCTATTGGTATCCTATAGACAGAAGCCTAAACACAGCGAAAAAGCTGTATGTACAGACCAGACAACTTCGAAATTAAACTAAGTGTAAGTTTCACAATATGAAGCTAGAATGAAGGTGAAGGAATCAATGCCCCCCACCCCCCTTGCTCACTGTAAATTAAATTTATGTTAATAATTCAATTGACAAAAAGGTGCTTGTAAGTTTGGTTGATGTAAAATTTCCGGGTAACCCCACCCATATTGACCTCCTTAAAGATATATTATGGAAGATTATATAAAGAGTTGACAGTTCTCACTATAACAGTTAAAATCTAGATAATGCAATTGGAATTTGGTGAAAATCTCTGAATTTAGCGATTGAGTTTTGGGCATAGCCTCGATCATCATTACTGAAGTCGGTATGATAATTATCCTTTTTTGATTTAATCTGCGGTAGCAGACCGGGTTCTAAACCAGTAACCATCGCAGGTCATTGATGGAACCGAGAGTTGATTATTCTCTGGATATGTTAATTAATGTCTAATTAATAATTTAGATAACATTTCAGACGTAAAGAAAGACCTGCAATGGGCAGATTTAGATTTAGATCTTGCATAATGTATGTTTAAATAGTTATATTAATTGTTTCATACTTTTCTATTTCAACAATATACGTAATACTAATAATTACTCGGGAGTAGCCATGGGTTGTGCATCAATCACTATGATGAATGTGCCTCTGAATCACATACAAGTTTATTCACATAAAACATGTTTTCTTGGTCGTTAAATCTTCAACATGTCATTACAATATGTATTAGCTGGGATAAATAATAAAAGAGACATGTAAATAGTTATTAAAATGTATAAAACAATGTAAAATTCTCTAAGATACCATAAAATACATACCGATGTCCTCGCGGAAGGTTTTCTATTAATACGTTGGGACAAGTTAGTTTATAACATCGTGTTTATGGTAATAAGGGGCACTTGTTGAGCCGTTACAATTTGTTGTGGCTTGTCACAAGTTCTTCAAAGCATGAAATACTGTAAAGCAAAAAAAAAACTTAGGACGATATACAAATTGTTATGTATTTGAACTCTTAATAAAAGAGACGTATCAAGGAATCTAGAAATGATTCTGGCCATGAAATGAAATGGGGTCGGTCTAACGCTCCACTCTTCTGCCCCGATTGGGCTAATGAAGACAGGCATACGCCAGACAGTGTACTATGCGACAACGCTTGCTTGGTCAGTGGCACAACGACCTACTCTTATTTTGAATTCTAACTGCCAAGGGTGCTTTCATGTGCTTGCCAATGTGTACACGGGACCTCGATGTTTCGTCCCATCCGAAAAACTGTACATTACGTTGTCCCTTACGTTGGCCCTCCCGTACTGAACCACTGACAACGGGAAAACACGCCGGAAAGTCCAGATGAACTTTCTCGGCCAACACCACCGGCGAATATGACGTTGTGAATATTTTCAGTGTCGATTTAAAACGTTTTAATCGCCCTTTAAAGTAATATTTGTTTGGGGTTTTTTTTCTTAGTTTTAAAAAAACTACGAGATATACGAAATAGTGTTATTTTGTACTGTACTCTTCACCAGTCAATAGTGAAACATTTTTAAATAGAAAATGTCCCTTTAAATAAATGCAGCATAAACATTGATTCCTAATCGATGACGAAACCTCAATTTTACTTATGTCTTTTTGGACCTTTAAGGTTTTGAAACTATATAAGTTCACTGGTTTCTTCTGTAACTCTTTGCTAATCACTACACCCCTCTGTCCCCAACTGATGTATGTGAATATTGTTGTTCATATATAACATCTCACCCTTTCCGAACCTGGTTTGCATCAAGGTTAACATTTACCTATGTATAATGTTATTATAGTGTATGACGATCTTTATAAGTGTTAATAGAAAATATTGGTCTTTTTTCAATGGTTTTGGGGTTTTTTTTCAATAATTAAAATTTGCAATTTAGGCTGCTTTAAAAAAACGGTCCAAATAAAAAATAATAATACGATTTGACTGATGTTTTAATTGGTGGGTAAAAATCAAATGAGTTTTCAATTATTTTTTAAAGCAATTGGGTGGGTATTGTAAAAAGTATGAATTCATATACGCCTTTAGCATTTGTTGATTGTGTTTTTGATTGTCCCGCCGTTAGGAGACCAGGTTGAAATCGAAAATTACTTTTTACACATAATTTGTAATAATAACAACTTGGAATACAATCATTCCGTCATTATCCCCCATTCAAAAATAATGGAATAATAACAAGTAATGAATTTCCTTTATAACTGTTTTTGCATTGTGTCTGGCTGTCGCTGGAAACAATCGTCGTGTCGTTTTTACAGAGTTCATAAGAACAGAGAATTACTATTCAAAAATGTCCTGGGTAACACAGAATACGAATTACTCCATGTTTAGTCTTTGTCTTCGTGTCTCTCGAATAAGCGACAGATATGTTATCGGCTACTGTTACAAATTGCGTTGTTTTTGTGACGATATTGAATATGATATTAAACAATAACTAATGACCAAACATTGTTTTCGTAGTTAATATCAACAGCATGTTCAAATGAGATAAATAGACGTCTGTCATTTAAGGCATTGTTTCGTATCATATTTCGATATTTCTGACTATTAATAGCAGACATTGTTTCGTATCATTTCTAACTTATAAAACAAACATGTAGCACAACATGTTCATAACTGATAATAATGAATAACTGATTAATAATGACACTATTTGATATCAATTATAAAGATATAAATCGATTTCATCATGGAGGGATTGCTCTTGAATCTGACAACACAATAGCAATAATTTGGAAAAATAATGGAGAGCGTATCACTAATACATGTTCATTAATGTCTGAAGTTTGATGAGAATATGTCTGGAAAATATGTTGATATTTTAATAGTAATAATAATCAACTTAAATATAGACTATTTGAATTGTGAACACGAAAAATATTATTACTCATTTAGCCCGGTCAGGGTAGATTAAGAATGTTCAAGAATGCCATAACCTATATCAATGTGTAATTTGCACATACTCATATACCATTCCGTCGTTTTGTTAATTCCAGTAGCCATGGTTCGCCAAATTTACAATAAATAATACCAATTAAAAACAATGAAGAGGAAGCTACTAATCGCATTTCATCAATAATATGAAATTTGTAATGTATCGTTTACCCCCCCCCCCCCTTCCCGAAAAAAAGAAATGCAGGCTTTATTATAAATAGAAAATTACTCCTTTTTATGAACATTTTTGGTAAGAACAGTGGGCCATCTTATCTATATTGAAAAGTTTAATCTATTATGCATTCTGTAGCTGTAGTGCTTGGTACACTATCAGCCAGGATTAACGTTGTTACAGTAAGCACAAATTGCATGGAACAAATGTATGTGAACCTTCGCATAGTGTAATTATTGCTATTTGCTCATGTCATACCGATGGAGAGCTTTTGTGTTCTTGGTCCTTTAAATTACAACACAACCTTGTCAGGCACTTATTATAAATCTACAAAAGCTTTGTAAAGGGAAGATAAAATGTCATATTATATCATGCAACTCAAAAAGAGAATTAGAAAACTCGTCGGTTTCCGATACAAGACGATTCTGCAAACGGCTCATACTGACTTTAAAAAGTCAGTCGAGAAATTCCAGATAGCCAGGTAAAGAACATGAATGATTCTGACCTGTAGGGAGTGTAAAAGAATAACCCGCGTACAGAGAGAAAGAAATGAAGTTTAACGTCCACTCGACACAAACTAGGTCATATGGTTCAATTTTATTTCAATACTTCGCTTGCACGCAAGGGTATTTAGCAGTGGGAAGAAACCGGAGAGAAAAACTGCGAAGTTGGAGAGGCGACCCTACTTCTTGCCACGTACAACCGGGGAATCGAAACCACAATAGTTGATTCAGTGACAGACTTTATGATGCAACGCGCACACGCTAATCTTTCGGCCACCCAAACCATAACTAACGTACGGACAAAGGTCACGCAAATATGGAATGTTAGCCAGTGTTCGCGGTTTTACTCGATACCCGTATTGACTCGGATCCTTGCCAATTAATGCATGGACACATATTGCTGCTAAAATGTTATTTTTGATATTTAAATGTAAAGTAAATTGAAGGACAAAATTCAAAATTTTGAAAATCTGTGGACCATACCGAATGAGTAATATAATGACATTTGTAAAGAGCCATAATTAAATATTTTGTGCACGTACACATTTCAATTACCCAATCTAGCACCCAAATGTACTGTAAATCCCGTTCCTGCTCTTTATCCCTTACAAGACCAACAAATAGTGAGATGATAATCATTGTTAATATTTTTGATAATATGATCAGATTACTCCACCGTCTGTTTCATTTGTGAATATGATTGTAATTTGTGTCGTTTATTTTATTTAAGAAACTGAACGTGAATGACGTGTTGTCAGCCCCCTGCTGATACGAAAGTTTGACGTGTCGCTGTGGGTAGCTAAGCGTGTTGTCATCCCCTCAATTCACGACAGGTCTTGTTAGCGGCTTCACAACAGCAAAAAGTAACAAAGAAGAGATCTCATTTATGTCGTGTTTATCAACAAAGTACAGAGAAAGCACGTCATTAGTTTTGATACTGTGTCTGATTTGGAAAGAAAATATGAAAAATGAATTTGATCAGTATGATTAGCAGGGTAAAGGGCTAATTTTCAATACTTTGTTGTGGACAGCTTTCGTGATATTTTCCATTTGTGGGTTCTGAGTTTGAGAAGAGGCGGTTATGTAGTTTTTTTTAATACCAATTTTCATACTTCATTAGTAACATTTAACCATTCGTTAATACTTTTCATTTTCATAAAGGATTCTTTTAACTAAAGAAAAACAATGAAAATATATATATCGTGTCAAACGCAAATCATCCTCAATACAAAGGTTTTTTTTTTTCATTTTCATTTAACTGTTTTTTGTTGAGTTTAGCTTATATTGTACCCAGTTATGCTCGAATTCTGAAATTAAAAATCTAAAATACTGCGCCATTTACAAGCAATTAAAGTAGTAAAGCTTATCGTGTAGGAAGCAGTAGATCACATACAACTATTACTATAGTACAACCAACGCAGTTATTACATATCTGCAAGGAATAATCAAAAAGTTAAGATTTCAAAAGAATGTAGTCAAGTAGTGAATTTAGTTCTCAAGATATTGGGCTATAAGAAACGTATTAAGAAATAATTGTAAAAATCTTGAATCATTTTTTCCCTTATTTGAAGAAAGAAATAAATGTTTTGAATTGCATCATAACTAAAATAATAAAAACTTTGTGATGTATCCGGTCCCTTGGGAGGAGGTGATTAACCGCGCCAGACGTGTTGATACGTGTAACCTTTACCAAGGGCAGATAAATCTGATAATTTGTCAGAAGAATGGTTTACAGAATGTTAAAATGTATGACGGTGTGTTATTTCATTTGGCATCACGGTTTGACTAATTTTCAATTTTCCCTGGACATTTTCCCCAATGAATTCAACAAATCTACCCCTGTCTAATCAGCCATTTTTATCAAGTTGTAATCAAGATTAATCCAGTCGTCTTTTACGTGAAATACATACTGGTGCAATTACCTGGATAACACCGACTCAGACAGGATAACTCTAAATTAGAAGTTTTACGAGGATTGGTCCAATAGTAATCTGTTCGAACCGATAATACATGGCTAGTCAAATGATCACGTGATCCCATGGGATTACCTTATTTGTCCACAATGTGAAATCAGTAACAAATTGCTACCAAAGGAAGTCAAAGAGATAAATGAGCTATTAGATCACGTCTATCAATTGGTTTTGATTATCCAGGCGTTAAACTCGTTGATCCTATTTTGATTAAATTTTCTGTTTTATTTAGATTGCGGTCAAACTTGTCGACCATATTAATATTACTAACTCTTAAGACATTTAAGTCCTAACTCAAGACGAACCTAGGTTATCTAAAGTTTAGTTGGCATTTCGATAAAAAGATCATTTCTGCCAGTGTTTTATCTAGCGTTTCTATTGAACTTTTTGTTCTTGTAAACTAAACTGTAACACGTTTCTAGACATCTTTTTCAGTAGATTGTCAATGAATGCTCGCTGTCCGGCAAACAGAATTGAGAGGAAACAACATTACGAATTAGTTTTACGTATTTAATCAAAGCCGAGTGGTCTTAAACTGATTACTAGAATTCCCAATTTCTGTTTTAATGTCAGAATAAACTGGGGACAACTAGAATAGAGGAACCCTGGTGATATCTTTAGCGTTCAGGACAAGAGCAGTTGATTAGTTCCACCATATTTGATTTATTATGTTGTCTTAAAGAAATCCACGATCGCCATTTCAATATTTAAATTTATTTAAAAAGAACAGAGAACAAAACCAGGTTTCAATTCCACTGAATACAAAATTGGCGATCATAGATTTCTATAATCCGTTTTTCACACACAAGCATCGGATGCAGACCACAACCTGCATTGTTGACAGGCCATACGTTCTAAAGCGTATGCATTTGACCAGAATTAGCTACTAGGAACACGACAGACAGTTTCTAGAAACACAGCATATCTTTAATTTTTATAGGAATCTATCCATCTGTTATGGCACAGCCAATCTTTTAAACAATGTTCACAATACACAGAACTGGGTAATTAAGTAAATGTGTAAACCTCGACGGGTTGTTCACTTTGATTAAATGTTTTAACCTTGGTGGACTGTTCGCCAGGACGCAAGGAAAAGCCATTTCGAATATTTGAAATCAGGTATTCTGCCTGAATGTACAGGCATGTGAAACCGATACAACACGGAGATTCTAATGTGTATTGAAAAGCAATTGGTAGACGATTATAGACTGATCTCACAAATATTGCAGAGTCAAAAGTAAGGATGCGTCACGGGCATTTGTCGCTAAAATATCAAATACCTCGCGGCTTAATCTACGCTAATAAGTACCCATTTGATTATTTAACGTTTAATTAAGAAAATTAATTCAAAATGCCAACGATATCTAATGTTCCGGCCTGGATTCCCGTGGACAACAAAATGGCGGTGGGCTTATTGCATACAGAGCAGCATATATCATGAAATTTCAATTCCACATATCTTTGTAAATACTGGACAGCATTAAACCACGTTAGACTGTTATTCGTGATTGAGATTCACCTTTTACAATAATGGAAGTGATTCTTATTCCTTAAAATGACACATCAGGACTTTAATTTTTGACCTTATACAGACCATAATCATCGCTCTATCATATTTACTGAATTAGAATTCGGTCTGCTGCTTAACGCTCATTGATGATTAAATGATAAAAACAGGATAATCGAGACAATGTTTTTTTTCCGTTCGGACTTTAGTAATGACGATTGAAGCTAGGCCTAAAGTTCAATCGTTAATTTCTCGGTTTAGATTGGATCAATTTGACTAAAATTTTTAGAAATTCACTTTAAATTATCTGGGGGGTTTTAACTATTACAGTGAGAACTGCCAGCTCTGTATCTAATCTCCCATAATGTATCTTTAAGGGGCTTTAATACGGAATGCAAAAACATAAAAAAAGAAGGTGGCGAGATACCAACACTCGTCCATGGTCAGTGAAGTGGGGTTAGAGCTTAGTTAATATATACCTATTATATAGAAAATACTGTAAATGTTTTGAAATAGCTTTTGTAATAGATGCTGTTCGTTGTCCTTCAAGTAATTTGCTATCTTAAAATGTTGGACGAACTACACAAACCAAATACAACCATACGGTAAAATTATGTCACTTCAGAACCTACATATGGTTCAATTCAATAGCAGTCAGAGGAAACCGGAGGACACACAGTAAACTTGCACATACAATCCAACTTTTTGTCAAGTTGGAATTCGAAACTAAGTGAATGACGCACCATCAACCCCATAAAATTATTGGACGAATTCGGCAAAATCGAAAAGCAAATGAGGTACATTTCTTATAACCTTATTTTCATTTCCCTCTCCAGCATGCTATACGTTATTATTCAATATGTGCTCGAACTAATTGTTACGTTTATCTACATTCCCTTTGATGTTATGGCGTGAAATAACTTCTAAATACTTTACTTTATTTTAAAAGAAGAAATAAAAACCTGATAGTTTAAATGATAGTAAATAATGCCACAAATCTACTCGAATTACGATAAGACGCAATTCCAACGTCTTTTATTTGGCGAACTAAGCTTTTTGTATTGAAGTTTATCGGGTTTACATACCGCGTGTCGCTTTTTACCTTGAATCGTTTCCAAACTAGTCGAAGAAATTACTCAGGAATTACTGCTAAGCAAGTTGTAAAAAAAGGCGATAGAAGCCCCGGCATGTGTTCTTTAATCAACGAACATTTGTCGGTAATAAAAACAGTTATTTTAACCAGCAACTGACAACGAGAAGCAACGAGAATTAATCACTTTCTTTAAACGCCCGCCACGAGACTAGCGTCACGTGACTAATTGTCAGACATATTTAAAATTTGTGGGTACAGGTGAAGTGAATACTTACTTACAACATCCGGTGATACAGCTTCGGGGGGTTCAGATAAGGTGAAGCAGAAAGAAGCAAGTATTGCAATTTCATGGTAATACATTCAGCATCCATACGGATATCGCATTATTGGTTTTGTTAACCATGGAACTGAAAATAAGTCCGTTATTGATTTCCTGACGTTAAAGATGTTACATAAATTTTCTAATGGCGTATTTTAAAAGTTTAAATTAAAATGAAAGATAAAACAATTAAAAAAACAAAATCATTTATAATCAGAAAATAATAAAAATGTGCAGTTCACAATGTGTTAATGACCATATATACATATACCTTCTCTATTTTTAATTATCATGTAGCTCTTATATAAAGTATATTTAGATAGTTTTGCATTTGCAATAAAATGTTATTTTTTTTATCTTTATAGTCATCAATAAATGTACAATTAGATGTAATCAAATTTTTATACCTGTACATTAAATAGCTTTACAACACAAAGACATTGATATCAGAAAATAGCCTTGTTTGAACCCCTTGATGAGGTGTGCTACAAGTTGATTTCTTTCCCCCTGTTTTATTGATGTTGTCTATTAATGCCAATTAGTTGAGATAAGAAGAAAACTTTGATGACCGACACCCGCCCATTGAGTTCAATTAAAGAACGAATCAAAATTCTGTCGTGCTGACATTCGGCCCGTGTTTTCTTTCAACTCCCCCAAACATCAACACTTCCAGGCACTCTAAGTTTTATTCCACTTAATTATTTATTTACACATACTATTCCACCATTTCTATTTTATACCATTCTATTTTATTTCACCCCTTTCATCACAAAATGTTCAAATTTATTGGATGTTAAACCACCACTGACGTCAGTGCTGCCAAATTCAGGTCTATATTTTAATCGGACAAAACCTCTGAACACTTTTGGACGAGGGGTAGATTGATGTATACAAGAGTATTTCTGTCTGTGGTGTTTCGAATTCCACATTCTAGGATGCATATTACTGCAATTGTATACTTGGAATGTGTAAATATTCAACCAGACAAGACACACGTATACGTTACCTCACAGAAATACGAACATGGTTTGTAAAAGCGAGAATTCAAAGCCGGTGCAAATTTAATAGCATTTGCAGGCCCACAAACAAATGGTCACCAATTCTTTGATAATGGAATTTAAATGATGATTTGTCCACAAATCAGATAGATGGACAATGATTTCTTTCTTTATTTTTTTCATTTTTCAAGATATCAAAAAACAATTCACGACATTCTAAATCCATAATATTCATTATATGAATAATTGGTCATTACATTAAAGACGATGTTGGTTTTTATGTGTGATAATATGAATTTGTTCCTCCATTCTCTTTTTATAAGACCGAATATCTGGATGTAATAAGTTCGTAAATGTCTAATTTGTCATGTTAATACAAAAAGCATCTTTATCAAAATACAAAAACAAATTGTGATCAAAACAAAAAAACCGTCATAGTAGGACAATGGTGTCAATTTATACAGAAGAAACCGATTTACCACCTTTCTGTCTGAGACAAGCGCGAAAACATGAATATTCATGAATATTTATAAGTTATCAATTATAGTAACAAGGTGTTGTGACAAATTGTCTTGTTAAACTTTAAACACCACCGTACTAATTACCAGTTTTATTTCTTCTATCATACTACCACACAATAACTGCTCCCTTGACGCATATTAATACTACGAATTTCTAGTCATTCTCACGACTTTCTATCGTCGGTTGCTGACCCTTTAGCCTATAAGTTTGTAGATGTTACTTGTTTACAACTTGATCTCATTAGATGAATAATTCAGAATTTCTATTTTGAGATTTCGTTGAAATAATTTATAGTTAAAGATACATTATAAGTAAGATTTTAGATTCAAACTAGTTCAATCTGTTTGTAGTTTTGACCAAATGTGTGCATCTTTTGTTTATTTACGTTACCACGGTACTAGTATATTTGAGACTTAGACTCGCTTCTCCATTTTAAAATTAAATCATTAAATGACCGAACTCGAGCATACGATAGCGTGAGGAGTTGATTATGTTAATAAATGTGTTGTTTGGACGTGACCGTCAAAACTGCTTATCCGGACGCGTAACCCTTTTAAGACTTCAGGTTAGTTTTTTCGATGGGTGACCTGATAATCCTGATCCTTTGGTGGTCTATACTTGATAACGAATTATCCAGACACAGTATAATACAGCTTGGAACATCGGTCAACATTTCCAGATGAAAACTGGCGAGTTTAATTTGTTTGAAAACGTATCACGTATAATATTGAGTTTGTTTCTCGGCCGCGAGGTAGTGGATTTAAAGGGCTTTTAACACAAAATTCAACACAGTTTTATTATACAACATATAATCGAAATTGGTCCTTTACGTTAGATTTGAGATAATCTCATGTAACGCCTTTGTATATATTATACATATTATCTAAGTACACGCTTAATAAAACACAGGACCATCGATCAAAAGGGTCACCCAAATAAGAGATTTATTCATTTTGATGAAGGCGGTGTTCATACTACAAGTTACGGCAACACGCTTGGTCAATAGAATAGTACGATTCTGGTCCGAAGATTCAACTAAATGTTCTATATTAGTATTTAGTTTTTCGTTCTCCCTCAGATTTCATTCCGATCAGTGTATTTGTGATCCAAACCTATCTGAACACAGCTTTAGAGTCTTTTCCAGCACCGAGGTTCGTCTTCGATGATTTCCCCAAACATCTCCTTAATCGCCACGGAACACGGTATCACTGAGAATAAAACAAATCGCTTTTATCTACTCATCAGTTTATGTAAATTTTTAATATTGTTACTAACCCTGATTCAACTACTTAATCCCTCTATCTTACGTCTAGAGACACATATCTCATCTGATCACATCTAGATTGCCCACCTAGAAATGAAGGCATCGCATGCTACATTCTAATAAACGAAGTAATAAACACTTGCTTATCAATTTGTCGCTTGGAAGAGGCTCGAGTTCACCCCATTAATTAGGTGTAACCAATACGTTACAGATATTATCCGAGTATTGAACTGTTAGAGCCAAACGCTGCGTCATCTTGTCAATACTTATTTATTCATAAAGTAGTAATTGAATTATATTTTTTTTATTTCATGAAAGGTCAATAAGGACAGCAACTAAATGGTTAACACAATTTTAGACTGGATCTTGCTTTTAATTGGTTCCCAGACAAGAAAGCGGGGAGACGGTGTCACTGTCAACCAACTTGTTTATCATGTAGAAAACTACGACATATAAAGAGAAATTGGTAAGAAATGATGGAGAAAATGGCGACAAAGATAAACGTAGCGTCGTTTCAGGATGAAAAAGAATAACTATTGCATATTTTGTATATACATATATATAATTATTAATTTTAAAAAAAGAGTCGGCCAATGACGTAACTGTGTTTATAGCTAATTTTTGCGCTTAAACGTTCACAGTTTGATATTTTTGAAAGGTTCACATAGATAACAATTTTCGTTGTACGTTTAAATGTATATATCAATGCCGCCCACTTCAATGAAGTTATTATGACAGCCCGCTAATACATAAATATATTTAAAGACAAAGTTTCTCAGGCTAACATCAAACATGACAAATCCAAAATTTCCCAAGTTAGCAAGGTTGCAGGTGTAGAGAGTTTTGTTGTTGTTTGTAGGGATGGGTAATTTAGCTTTATTTATTCTGGAGCAAGAGAGTCTTCTGGCAGCTGGAGAAGACATCCACATCCTTAAAGTTGTTGATGACAAAAACTTGCTTCAAACTCTTCATGGAATGACATGGAAGTTGTAAAGTGGAACAAGGGAGGCCATTCTCTCAAGCCCCCGGGGACCAGTAAGTCGAAAAGGTTCAATCACTTAGAATTGGAAAACTACTTAAAAACAAGAAAAAATATTACATGAAAACATAAAGTTTTTATATGTTAGTTATTAAATAGTTTGTTTATAAATTTAAAATGTTATTTCTGTAGTTGATGTATTCAACATGGATTCTTACAGTTTGTTAAACCTGGTTTTACCATTAATATTATTTCTATTATCATTTACGTTTATTATTATAAGGTTTCTGGAAATATTTTTGCGAATTGTTGTATTGTTACGCCAATTGTTTACAGATCATTCCTGGAATTTGTATTTTCTCAGAGGGCTGATGTAAACATAACGTATACGCCGTGCTTAATGTAGCATTCATTTCATGGAAAATTTATAGTTAGAACCATTTAGGGTGAATATTATCTTATGAGATAAACTGGATTCAGTGAAATCAGCCTGATTAAACCACTACGAAAAGTCAGTTAAAAATGTGCTTTAAAATCTTGAACATACAGATTGTTCTATACGGGGCATGTTTATGTCACTTGACCCTTCTCACGCGTAATGTTACACGACAACCAATCCGCGTTAAGATTATTGATGAATTCGGACTTTTTCCCGTGGGCTTAAAATTTGTAATGACCGACGCAGACACGATGTGATGTAACTTAAGTGTAGCTCATAGATACTTGTGGCTGTATCACCCGAAAAGAACGAGAGTGTTTGTCTTCAACAAGTGGCGATGTTTTCATTTTGGGGTCTGATTTATTTCATGTTATGATGTCTGAAATAACACATGACTTTACATACCGTTATTGAGAAAACATATGGTGCCACTAGCCCTGGAATAAGTATCCTGAAACCCAGAACAAAAATTATGGCACAGACTGTAAAGCAATTAAAGCTATCTGAAGTAAGAATTCCCAAGGGTATGGCCATCTTTTCGTGTGATATATAAATAATAATAAAAATTAGTTGAGGCTATAAGATATATATATATATATATATGTTGTGATGTATAGTTTGCATGTTGTTACCGTGAATTAAATTTCGATTTAAACGCTGCATTTTCAAAGATGTATATTTACTTTATTTTGAGTCCTGGTCCCATAACACACTGCCTGGCGTATAACCGTCTTCACTGGCCCACTTGGAACAGAACAGTGGACGTTAAACCTGATTTGAAATGAACTTCATAGATCTGTGAATCATTACGCTATCACATCTGTACTGCACGCTCGTATAAGAAAAGTTACAGAAACATTCATTAACTCCGATAAAATAGGGAAGACACATCCCTACTAATTTGTTAGAACTCCACATTTTGTCGTTTTGAAAGAGAGAGAGACAGAGAAATGGGGTTTAACGTCCACTCAACACAAACTAGGTCATTTCGGGACTAACATATTTTTTTAATTTTATTTCAATAATTCGCTTGCGCATAGGGGTCTTTAGCAGTGGGAGGAAACCGGAGTCCCCGGAGGAAACCCATAGGCGCCCCTATCTCCATGCCACATACGCTCACACCAGGGCTCGAAACCACAGCCGCAAGTCAGAGGTAACCGGCCAGGTAGAGGTCGAAGCGCGGCACTCTAGACAACTAGGCCATCCCAACCCCCCCATTGTCGTTACTAACACTGAGAACAATCCCTGAAAATATTATGTTATAGAGTACAGTATATATGATATAAGAATTAAACCAATGGAGGTTTTGTGAAATTCTACTGTTAAGTTTGTCCACAGTCGGGAGAGCATTGTGGTATGTGCATTCGTTTAATCTTTTAAAAAGCGCATGTAAAATCATTATCTACCACTATTTCCTGAAAATATAACGTTTTAAATCCAAGGATTACAACCAGTAAGTATCCGCGAAATGAATGAAGAACGAAATTTGGGATAGTTGTATTATTAAACATGAAATGGGAGGAATAATGCGTTTTGTCATGTCAAGAGCTTGAGTCACGTATAGAAAGTTTCTGTTTACACGAGAACCGAGAAGGGCCACAGCCAAATATATATGGACCCTCAACACGTACAATTACAAATTTATGGTTCCGTAACTGATAGATAGATTTCTTTAAAGCTCATAATACCCCACACTTAAAACACCATTGACAGGAAGCTGTACTGTTATAAGACTTTAAAGAGGGAGAGAACTAGGGTTTAACGTCCACTGGATGCAAATTAGGCCATTTTGGGACTAACATGATATTACGGTTCAATTTTATATCAATAATACGTTGTCGCGTAGGGGTTTTTAGCTGTAGGAGCAAACCGAAGGGCCAATGATAGACCTTATGATTAAACGCGCACCCGTTAACCGTTCGGCCATCAAACTCCCGTCTTTAAATAACTCAGCCGCAGTCAAGTGACGCGACAAAACCAATTATTTTGACTTTTCCAAAAACAAAAGGACAATCATGCGTTTTAATTCGAATACGTAATAAAATCGTAATTCGCAGAATTGGTATTCTTGACCGTCGGGGATTAGACCCACACAGTTCTCGTGTAGGACTTCAATTTTTAAATTCAATTAAGACAGAAAATGAGACTAAATTGAAAAATTGCAAAAAGTGAGAGAAATCTGAACAAGACATGAACCACAAAATAATGGTTTCTCTTTAGAAAACAAGAACTGGAAATCATTCTCGATGTGGGGCAGTCTTTTAATTTAGCGCTAGCGATACCTGGGGACTGTATGCCGTGTTGTCTTTGATTGGAACACAGAATTTTGTTGTCAACCACGTGATTTTGCTGTCCGTGATTCCAGTCCGGTATGGAAATACGGGCCGAAGGGATTCAGATTGCGTGAAAAGTCCCATTAGTGTTCATTATGAAACGAGGTAATAGACAAAATCACCCGGTTCTTGTTATTATATTCTAACAGTTACTCTATTGGGATTTCCTCTTTAATATGCCTCGTTTGATTCTGTCAATAACCAACCGAACAACAAAAAAATAAACTACAACCCGGCGAAACGCGATACTTAAAACCGCGTCCTGCTCGAAAACACTCATGATTTTACGCGAAATGTTATCGATCTAGTATTTCAGTTAATTTCCCAAATAAAAATCATATTTATGTAACATTGGGTAAATGCGAAAAAAGTCAAATATAGCAACCAATATAATTATCCAATTTGCTTTCAACAGGCTGAAATGAGTAATATTGGCTGTAAATATAGCGGAAGTTGCCATTTTTACGCTCCGGTGAAAATTGTTAGTCTTTTTATGATTAGAAGATGATATATTCTCGGTTAAACATCAAACAGTTGTTGATGATTATAATAATGATACAATCTAGAGAAACAGTCTTTATTTTGATTTTATCGTTTATTCTTATCCGGTTGATATTAAATTTCTTTTATAGTTTTCGTTCTGTTAAATTGGTAATTTGACCACCTTGTTTTAAACGAGAAAATAAAGAGAATAGCGGTAAACCTTTCGCAATATATAAAATCAAATTTCAGACATTACCCCCTATTCGTTTCCATAAAAGAACGTGAGAGGAACTGGGAAACAAATCGATGTCATAGTTCTGAAAGGTCTTAAGTGTCAAAAATTGTCGGATTTAGTTTTTGAGATACGAGAGGAAAACCTATTCCAATCTTAATAACGCAATAAGGATATCAACATTTTAATAGCAATGTTTTTATGACAGTTACGACCTTACAGTTCTGAAATTTTGCATAAATGTGATTAGTCATCATATGCAAAAAAGCTATTTGGGTCATAAGTGGCACTTACAACCTTCCAGAACTATGGCATCGAAATATCAATATCAAAGAGAAATCACAAAAATTCTACTTTAATAAGTCTACTTAATTTTTATATATAAATGCGAAATTGAAAATGATTATTTGGCAATATTCTCAAATCTGAGATGTTCTTGTCACAAGTACAAGTCTGTGGTCGAACCATTGGCTTACATAAATAACAGGTCATTAGATGGATTTGAGGACATTATCAGATCTGAGATGTCATGTGAGTTTTTGAAATGACGACCAGTTTTGTTTGTCCATGATGATTTTAGTCTGAATGGATTTAGGGAGCAATAAGATTAACTAGTAGGTTCTGGGACCCTTTAAAACTCCAATTATTGAAGAGTTGATTTGGGTCTGTTTTAGTGGGTTCTGGGACCCATCGTTTACCCTGTGCTTGATAACGACAAGCGGACACTTGTTGAAACGTTGCACTGTTAAAGCTGCTGGTGATTGTTATCCATATAGAGTTGTGTTTGTGTTTTATAATATTTAATGGTTGATTTGATGCGATACAATTAAAATAGAACTGGCTAGTGGATTCTGCCACCTCCCCCGCCTATGATTACAACTATTGAAGAGTTAAAGGATTTTCGTTTGCGCTTGCTTATATGAGAATAGGAGTTTAAATTGGTCTTTTAAAACGAAGTTAGCTTTTCTTAATCACATAGATATTTTAAATACACGTAAATATGTATGGCATACAATCTTTTTAAATTGATTATAAAAATATTCTCATATTTTCTTGCTGTTAAAGGCTAATACATCTTCGTCTAACTGCGCCTTCATATTTTAGAAATTTGCCTTGATCTACACTGACAAGTTCTAACAGAAGACCCGGAGTCATAACCTTTGAAGTTAAAAATAATTATTTACTCTAAGAAATGAAAACATTTGTCAAGAATAATGATATACTTTTAAATTTCTATTTCACGCATGTCAAACTCTTAAACAAATTATCAAGTTAATTACTGGCAACTTTTTTGTAGATCAAAGGACATAATTTTACAATAAGACATTCACATTATGGGGCATTTAAAAGAACATCAAAATTAGAAATATTTCACGATTTTGTCGACGTTTTATAATGGAAAGACAAGAGAGATGAATTGCTATGTTTGTCCCTTAGACAAAAAAAGGTGTCGAAATCCGTTCTTCATCCGATTTGTGGAATAAAAAGATCGAAGAATCGTGTTCACACCGTATCTACAATTGCAAAAATTATGACTGGCTTCATATCATTGTCATTGCGAATTGTCAGAACAAATTTATTCACAGATTTCTTTTGACTAAAGTGAAGCATAAAATCTATTATCAAGAGACATTGTTGTGACAAATTTGTGCTGGAAGCAGCTGTAATTATCTTTAGAGGGTAAAAAGGTGTTTGTCATTGTCTTTACAACTTGTCAGAACAAATGTATTTTGAAAAATATTTGAATATAAAAAATGTTTAGAGATTTGTCAATGGCCTTTGTTTTGATATAGAATCTCTGGAGTCTATAAATTTTGTTTTTTTATGCAGATTGAAACGGGTTGAATCAGAAGCCTAATTCGATCCACACATTTCGAAATATCACTCGGCAAAACTCAGCAGATTCCAGTACCCTACATCTAGCCTCGGCTGTATGACGAAGTCCGCCATTAAAACTACTTTCAAGATACCGGATAACCAACGGCGTTGCCCATGACGATGCCGCTGAAGAATGTTTTATCTTACAAAGTTTAAAACTGTTTTTCTTTCAAGTTTATCAGATTTTCTTTAGACGAGGACAAGCTTGCACTGAAAATTCTACACACCCTTCGAACGACGCAATTTTGAGAACTTCTCTCTAAAAGCGACAAGCTTTCCGAATCATAAACCGGCGCTGCCTCGCAATTGTATAGGCGTAGGTACATATCACTTACTGTCATACAGCCGAGGCTAGATGTAGGTTCCGGAATCTGCCGAGGTTTGTGGAGTGTTCGAAATATAAAACACAAGATATGCATGCGCAGTAAGAGACCTTGCGTTTTAGGGGATTGTGAAAGTTGATGCGTTAATGGGAATGCCAATCCAGAAATGGTTCAATACCGTTCAATATTTGCATAGATTTGAAAACACGAATTATCTGTCAATTTAAATCAACATTGAAGTTGTGATATTACCGAGAAAAAAAGAGCTTCTGGTATCAAATATTTAAGACAAAACAAACTTTTTACCATTGGTATAGGAATCGTATACCATAATGCGTTTCGGCGTCATTTGTAACAATAGCTCGAAGAATGAGGCTAGACGTATTCCACAAGTCATCTCAAACAGTGACGCCATATTCTTATCTCTGTGTAGATTGGAATAACCAGACGCTGAAGATTGCGATTCGATTGAGACTTCTGGCATATTTCGCCGAACATACATGTAACTAATCTAAATCAGAATAAAAACGGAAACGATTGATTGTAAATCAGTTTATATGCATTCAGGAGGGGGATGACCGAATGAATAGCGTGCGCGCGCTGTATCATGCGACCTGCCATTGGGTCAACTGGCGTGGTTTCGAATCCCCAGTTGTACGTAGCAAGGAGTTGGGTTCTACCTCGTGGGTTTTCTACGGGTACTCCGGTTTCCTCCCACTGCTAAAGACCCCTACGCGCAAGCGAATTATTGAAATAAAAATAAAATCATGTTAGTTTGTGTCGAGTGGACGTTAAACCCCATTTCTCTCTCTATATATATATATGCATTCATATTACATGATTATATCTGTAGCGACCCATTTGTGTCAATTTCTAGGTCCGAAATATTAGCGATTTAGCTCCTTTAAAGATACATTATGGGAGATTAGATAAAGAGCTGTTAGTTCTCACTATAATAGACTAGATAATGTATACGGAATTTGTTGAAAATTTCAGTCAGATTCATCCACGCTGAACCGAGAATTTAGCGATTCAATTTTGGGCCTAGACGGTACGATAAAAAAAAAAGCATAGTCTCGATTATCCACGTCTTGGTGTAATCATGAAAGAGTGATCGGATCACAATTCAGTAAATATCGCAGACTAGCGAGAACATCGATATTGATTATGATCTGGATAAGTTAATAATTTAGATAGGCAAATTTAGCTCTTGCATAATGTATGTTTAACAAATAAATACTATTAATTATATTCCATATGATAGTCGCCTGTGTTCAACTACTGGTTGATCCAGTCTTTTGGTTATCGGAGTCTCAATCTACGTATTTCTGGAACACCTGATTCCCATTCAGACATATAACATTCCAGGTGCTCTGATTGGTACAAAAGTGTGAGGGAGGGGGACATATTGTTTCTCGAACACCATTGACCAGAAGAGTTATAAAAAACATTGTGGTTGAATACAGATCGAATCGAACCGGATTTATTGTGCCATTATCCTTTGTCAATACAATGTGTATTACGTTTAAAGACTGGCATTACAAAGATTATTTCATAATAAAAGTAGCATCAAATTTCTGTGGACATAACTTTATTAATAATGTCAATGAGATCACATACCATGTGCGACGTAATATGTCTGCACGTTGACATGTATTTAAGAGCAAAATGTCTACCGTTCAGATTAATTATATTAACTTATATGGTCGTACATAAGGTGACATGTAAAAAGCGCTTGACTGTCTCCCGATTGTTGGGTTACATGGCCGAATACCGATACTTGACGTGGATTTGTACAACCTATTATATTTCAACTTGTAATAGGGCAAGCAGGACAGTGTGAACAACCCCCAGACAACCGCTAGAACACAAAACAAACACAAATTACATAGAATAAAGTTTAATACACCGATTAAATTATCAATCCCTGTTGCTCAGACGACGTCTGACCGGCATTTCAAGATTATGGCAAACATAAAGCCCCTTGAAACCCAAGGGGACATGGATTAGATAATTTTCTAACGAAACCGGAGACCACGGGTATATGTCGTGTACGGTACAACTGAAATCTAGATTGCACCTTAACATCGGACTTGCTGCACTGTTTCAGCGATTTTTAATTTGCATGTCTAAAATAGTAAGTAGGACTTGGCTAAAACATGTCTTCGTGTGGGTATTTAAATTAAATTCACAATATGTTATCCAAATGTAAATAAAGATTTCTATCTGCATATTATCTCAGCGGTGATTATATATTATATTAAAAAAGGTTCTTATCATCATTGCTTAACAAAAATGATAACGAACCACGTAAAAAGAGGTATTACTGATAGAAATATTATTATTTTTGAGCATAAAGAAATCTGAATATTTCACATGGCAAATTAAATTCCTTATTTTCCAAAATCGACAAAGTAAATAATATTATGAGATAAGAATACTATTTATTTTGAACTATTATTATCCATTAGAAATAAAGTGACATGGTCAAACTTTGTCCTCTTTGAATCTAAGTTGTCAATTTCTCCTCCATTTTTGGCGAATGTAATCTCAGCTCATTAAAATGTCAAAATTATTTTACATTTCATCTTCAATCTGTCTTAATGTGTAATTAACGAACTGCAACGCTGCTGATAAATAAAACCTCTCTTAATTCCTGATTTTATCACTCTCTTCGTCAAGATGTCTCAATTGAACTGCTCATCATACACTAATCTCCCTCCAGGTCGCGCTATCACTTTAACCCTAATGACCCTAAGCTGACCTCTGACCCAAAATGGCCACATTGGGTGCGAAATGATGTTATTCTATAGCATATTAAGCTGCATCGTTGATACCAAGATGATTATCTGAGATTGAGTTTTATGATCGTAGATAGTCAGATAAAACTTTCATTAGATATGCTTAGGGTTAATTCTACAAATTAGGTGTGTTTTATGTGTTTGATATTTTAAGAGTTTTATCTACAGCCGGGGTTTTAATAATGTACAAAATCCTCTGATATTTACTACCCCCAATACGACCTGTATAATGATAATTATATATTTAAAGTGGCTTTATTACTTTCCTCAAGAAAATGTTATTGATTTTGAATACTAATGTATATTTAAAATAACTTTCATTTTACCCAATTGTGAAAAAAATCAAGCACAGATTAGGAGTACGTTATTTTTCATTTTTCAAAAACGTTGTTTAAATTCTTTGCAACCCATTAAAAAAATACGCATGACTTGGAAATAGGACGTCAAAAAGTATTAATATTATCGATATTCATTTCGATTTCTTTATTTTTGAAAGTCCGCAATAACCCTTCGTATGATTGCACCAAAAATCTCAGTCATCCCATTTTTTATATTTCAAGTACATTTTATAGTATGTCCAGTGCGTTGTACAGCTTTCCTTTATTTATTTGAATAGTGTTATAGTGGAGGAAATTTTAAATATATATAAACATGTACTGTAAATAAAATTTGCTTATTTGGATAAAACATGAACATGAAACGGACCAGTTTAAAAATACTATAAATCTTGCTTCCGAATTCTACTTTGAACGCTTCAGAGTAAACAATCTTATCGACTTGTGTTAAGAATATGATTCATTCATCTTCCTATCACATTTGTCTGTCTGTTTATCACTAGACCCTCGTGTCTTCCTCTGCTTCTTGTATCAAACTTCACCTTTCATTATTCACCCTCCATTAAAACCCCGAAATCCAGGCACGCCTGTCGTCTGCTCGTCACGAAAGCGCGCGCGCCATGCATGTAGCGCTGATAAATTGGCTATCGTTACTTAAACGAAGAAAAATGACGCCAATTGAAGGCTTGTTTACTGAAGATGATGATGATAACTTTTATCTCATTTACCCTCCATTTTCCACTTATCAACTCGTGATTATATAGTCTCGTGGGAGTGAGATTTGTAATTTATTTATTTCTCGGTTCGTTGAATTCTTGCTGTTAGTTTATCACGTGATCAATACCCACTTGTATTCCCGTCATTTCAAAACCAAGCACCCATCACTTTAAAAGATAATAACCGAGAATAACCAGTCGTTAAATATACACGCGTTATTATAACCAAATGTCATTTGTTCGAGACTATAACGATAGCATCGGATCACTTCATTTGGTAAAAACTATATCGACACTTCCGTTCTTTAAACGATCACGTGAATGTTGATAGGCCCCTCTGGTGAAATCTGTCATAAGAAATATTCATCTGCCTTGACTGACGTCTGTTGGTAAACGCGGGAAAACAGGTGCAAGCGTGTATTAACGAGTCTTTGCACGCATTTTGTGTTGTAGAACGTCTGAATCGGCCCAATTTGACATGGAAGACGTACAAGAGATATGTTCGAGAGACTGTTGGGTGAAATGAACAAGTATAAAATTTGCACTGTACCTTGTTCGAACCAGGTGTGTTTTCAAACAACGTCAAAATAAAAGGAACAGGTTCACGCTTTGGCACCACTCTCAAATAAAATCTATAAAACTTTCCCACAAAAACAGGCAAGAATTCTACTTCATTAATATTTACACAAATATATCATCCGTTACACGATAATCAGTAATAGTTAATTTTTTCAACAGGAAATATTTAACAACTTTGTATACGTTGTGTTTGAATATCTGAAGCATTAGTTACGCTGAAATAATATGGGATAAATATATATTTTATAAAACTAAATAGGTTTCGAATTACATTAACCTTGAATGGCGCATAATTTGACTGAGATAACGGGGCACCTAAACCGATTACAAAGATAATATGAACTTGAACAAAAGGGTGTCTAAACATTTAAATAATAAAAAGATAATAATCAAAAACGTTACGTTGTATTATTTTCTTGTGAGTTCTATTTTAAGAATATCTAAGTTATTTCAAGTGAGTTACCACTGTATGTCAATTTAGATCGTCTATTATAATTACAAATTCTAAATATTTAGAAGATAAGTAACTTTTTTTGGTAATTCCAGGGAACTACAAAACATTTTATTGAAATCTTTCAAAAAATTTTAACGGAAAGCTGTCACTATGTTTTTAATAAACTACACTTGAAAAGCTGACATCATTTCGTGTGTTGGACGACTAAACTGTTACAATTAATAACCCAAACCAAATAAATGTGGCGCCATTTGGTGTGCAATATTTGAAAGTTGGTCTGACATGTTTCTTGTCCAAGGTTTTAGTGAGCGACATCTTCCCATCTGCTGCGAACGTCATGAAACCGTTTCTTATGCAAATTCCAATCTCAACATTTTAATATTCTGTTCGTTTTTCCACTCCATTTGGTGCTCAATTTGGTGGATAATTTAAATTGGATAAATATGGCATTGAAATCTTAATGTGAGCAAACAACATTAGTCCTTTTAGTGTTTACACACAGCTTATTGTTCGAGGAAAATGCGACAACGATTCCTTTTTATTTTATACCCATGTCAATCCTGTTTTTTGTGAAAGCCTATTTTCTTTAGGAACACGAAGCTGTAATGTTGGGCCAATGGATCAATTTTAGCCTCTAATCACTTCTCGATAGGCGATTAATCATCTCCCTGCCAGTTGTATTTCGTATTCCGCTTTATAATCGGAGCTTAGTTTCATAATGGCACTGTTAAAATTAGTTGATGTATGCGTCTTAAAGAGAAAAATGCCACCCAGTTCAATGTTTTGATGAAAAGGAAACAAAGGTTGTCACTCATTTTGGACGTTTTTGTTTGCAGAAAGGTCCTTATAACATTTTGACACTTGCTTACTTTTTGGTTATCTGATTAAATACCAGTATGAATAAACTTACACCCTATTTCCTACATTTCAATGAGAGTAGTTCGTTAACCAGGAGGACACAGGTTCAATCTCGCTGTTGGCCGATCAAGAAAGTCATCGGGAATTTCAAGCTTGGTGGCGAACGGATCCACTGGCAACAAAAGTGTATCTATTGGTTAAGACTGGACAAAAATGAGGTGCACGTATATAAGACCCAATGGCAGTAGTATTTCCCCAAAGAGTAGAAAACGCTGCTGTCCAAGCAAGTGTTCCTCGTACCACACTGCACGGCCTTATCACCTCGGTTAGTGCAAAATAAATCAAATCTAGGACGTTAATCTAGGACATTTCCTTTACAATCAATTGATTGAAATTAAATTTGGATTTTGACTACTAAGTATTAATTTCGTGCTAAACTCTCTTTGGTATACATGGTAGTTGGTGACAGTTGTCATGTCCGAAGCAGTGAATGTTTCCAGAACACCCGGTCTTATTTATTTATACATATCAACTGTATTTAAATAAGTTGGCTGTTCAGTCTATTGATGTCCCCTTGTCTCTGTTCCGTTTTTATCAAATAACAACGGCTTACGAATTCAAGTTTATTCATAGTTAACTATACAGTGGCGGGTGTTATACACTAGGTTGAATATTCTTACTCTTTCTAGCACACCTGATAATAATCTCATCTGTTTGGGAATTTCAACTCTCGGGTCATTTTGAAACGTTTGATGGAGAAGATGTTAAGTTTTCCTTTTATAGTAATTTACTTTTCAAAGGTATAATAACAAATATTTGTCAACTTCATTTATATAGAAACACGATATAAATACTTATTTTAATACTAATACTTTAGATTTGACTTTAATAATCTTGAGGTATAAGAGGAAACCACACACAGACGCATTTTTGAATACTAATACTTTTACATGGGGTCTACCAACATGAAACAAATTACGATTTAAATAGACTCAACTCTGATAATCAGGAGATTGTATGTATGTAGGGCTCTCGTCAGAAACAATGTCACTATATTTCCAAAACGGGTTTACTTCATAGGGCAACGTTCTAACCGTATTAAATGCGGAAAAGAAAAAAAACATTATCATGTTTTATTATCGAAGTTAGAATCTCTTTTTAGTGTCAATTAAGGTTTTAAGAAATTCAACACTTCCTTTGCAACATCGCTACATGATGAAACGAAAGAAGCCAAGTTTACACATTCGCTGCCAGCAATTAACGCCCCCTTCCGGGATTTTAATGAACCAATCAAAAAATCTAACGATATAACTGCTCTATTAATTCACTTTTAAATCTGCGTGTCGTTTCTTCAAAGTAACTTGTGGCTTATATAGATAATACATGTGTCTGAACCATACTTACATTGGCACCCAGCAAATTGCTATATCACACAAAAAATGAAGTGAACATATTTTATGCTAACAGGTGTCGCTGACACGCTTCCGGTTTGGATCAAAATCTGATCGGTCTGGAACAAAATGGCGATATATAAAATGTGGCGATAAGAACACCGATAACGATCATCAATGGTAACTTTAATTATGTAATTTAAAATAATTTGTAAAATAAGACGTGTCTGTCTCTTCAATTTACAATGACATCAATATTGCTAATTATCTAACCAAATAACAAAAAATAGTATTTCCCCTTATTGTGTATTTTTTACTAATGGTAAATGAGTAGATTTAGGGATACCCCATGCTATCCTGGCCGCATCGCACGCTACCCCATGCCATCCTGATATGCCTGTTTTGAGTTTGTTCTTATTGAGTTAGTAACATTGATCGCTATTTCTTTCCGTCCCTTTATTACATCATATTATGTCCCATAATTCGTTAATAAATTACGATTGTTACCATGTTCTACCCTTCCTGATTGTGCCCACCTGATTAATCCATCAAACTTGCAGAACTATTTTTAGAAATATTACTAATTAAAAGAAAAATATTTTATTGGCATATTTGACTAATTATAATGTCCGCCCAATGTTTATCAGCATCCAAACAACATACGCCTTCTCTCTTTTTGTATAAACCAACACATGTGAATACATGTGATAGTATTATAGTGAAATTACCTGGATATGGTATACAACTATATATTACTGACGAGTCAACGATTAAATGAAAGTTCTGCCGTCAAATCATTAAGTAAATAAAAGAATTGTTATGGCGAAATTTGCAACAAATTTGTTTCAGTTATGTATACTCTTATATGGAGTACTTTTATGAAACGAAAGGCATATTGATTAAAACTCTTTCCAAGAGTAACATGGGTCCGATTCCAGGGAAACGGGGAACAATTTGCTCCACCAAACCTTCACCCTGGCAAAAACAATTAGGCGCAAATGTGTATTCTACGACAAATAGGGTCTTCCTTCTCTTTAGACTTTTGGTTTCGCGGTACAGATGGACTATGCCCTGATTCTGTAGTTCACTGAGAGAGGGTTTGCTAAATAAAAAAATTACAAAAGTGCACACGTTATACTAATCTGTGATTATGATAAAAAAAAATCCCTGTACTTCATCTGTGCTACACGTGTCCAGATGATATAGGTGCCCCCTCCTATTCTTGTTTTTAAATCGCTATTATATATGTTGTGATTAACGGCGGGTATTCTAAGCAAAACTTTGGCACATCACTGCTGCCTTCTAACTTTTGTTGACAGACTAAATATTCTTCATTAAACATAGATCAACCGAACAGGTGAATGATGAAAAAATATCACACATTTTACGATTTTTATCAAAATTTCTAACTTGTCAAATGGAAACCATGTTGCGGCGAAAGTAAATTATTTTTGGTAATCTTTGTTATTTTTACAACCTGGCAGCTTTAACAGTTATAAATTCCTGTTTTCTAGTTAGGAAGTTTGTCAGAATAATCTTTTTATCAGAAAATAATAAACTAGATGAATTGCTAAGATTCAAATGAATAACTGCTTATGGTTCGACAGCTTAACAAAATAACGGTACTGGTCTCCTGTTCAATGATTAACCTTTTAAATTTCAAATAAGAATATGTATCTGTATTAATAACCATGTTTCCAGAGTAGTATTCTAAACTAATTAAAAGTATGTGGTACATTTATTAATTTCACAAAAATAATAATTGATGACAGAAACAACAGACACTCTATTTAAATCGTTCAATTCTAACTGGATTCATAAAAATGTACCCCAGTAGACGTAAAGTAACAAGTTAAGACAAATTTAACGCCAAACCTACTCTTACTGAAAACAAAATGAATGAAATTGGGTTTAACGTCCTACTCTTTTGCACCTAACCTGGGCTAATGGAAGACGGGCATACGCCATACAGTGGGCTATGAGGGAAATTTTGCCCCGACAGCGGCGCTACGGCCTACTCTTATATCGAATTCCAACTGCCAAGGGATCTTTTACGTGCACTCCAATGTGTACACGGGACCTCGGTTTTTCTTCCCATCCGAACGACTAGGCAGCTGTCCTTGTCAGCCCCCCCCCCTCCTTCTGCATCACTGACAAGGTGAAATCAAGCCGGAAAATCGAGATGAACTTTCTCGGCCAATGCAAGGATCGAACACCCGACCTCCAGGCTAGCGAACCTGGAAACAAAACCATATTGGATAAATATTAGCCTGTAGTGATCAATAGCCATATATATCAGTTTCTATTGTTTTTACGTCTATAAATAAAGAAAAAAATAACAAATTCAGTACAAGCCCATTAGAGTCCACGCTCTTTACAATAATATTGAATAAACCATCTATTTTTCAACGAAACTAAGCTTCAAGTTATTTTTAAAAAATGGAATTAGGTCTCTCATTGATACCCACAGAGTTATCCTCTCTGATAATCTTGTTGAATTTCGCAGAAAAGTGCTTTGGTTTCCAGCACTGATATGGGCAATTATGTTTCAAAACATAGCCATTTTTATCAGAACTTTCCTTTCTTATATTCTTTTGACTTTGACCATGAGGGTTGAAATAGGACACTCCTACAGATTGACACCATCTTGCGAAGCGTGGGAAGTTCTGAATAAAGTATCAATCTGTTTAGAAAGAATTACATGTTTAACTAAGAATTAATGGCATGGCGACCATGTTAAATAATTGCTACATACATTCATCTGAGATTAAATGGCTTTCCCTAATATAAACACACATAATGGACAATTACGAGAATAATTTCCCATGTCATATAAATGAAAACAAACCAAATTGTTTTATAGAAACGAAGTGTTGAAAAATCTAACAGAAAATTGTTATTTACAATTTAAATGAGCATAGAACATTCTTTCACATAGTTAACATTACACTTCATTCTCAAATACAGAAACTTTTACCATTGTATATATCCAATCGCTCTAGTAAAGAAGATATTTTGAGACTAACAAGTGAATATAATGGATATTGAAATAATTCGACCCGTCATCTCCACACGAAAGAAAAAAAAATAAAACGAAGTTAAACGTCCCATTTGTGCACCGATCTGGTTGATGGAGACGGGCATACGCCATGTAGTGTGATATTAGGGACATATTTTGGTCGGAAATAGGGTTTAACGTCCTATTCCTCATCCAGGCTTCTGTTACATGCTTGCCAACGTATGCATTGGGCCCAGTCAAGTGGCAACCACGTTTGAAAACGTCGGCGACGAGCCCGGGCCCATGGTTTGTGAACCGGTCCCTTACCCGCCCTTACTTACCCTCTCTCTGTCCCCAAGAGACAATGTTGCTTTATTATTTTTTTTAATCCTTGACACAAATTAGCATTTTTGCATACACACGAATTGTTAGATATTTACGTAACATATATTAAATTAGCATATTATTTAAATAGCAATAGACGTACCAATTTATATACCCCGAACAAAATACATTTACTAGAATGGTTTGATTAAATGCTGCAGAGTAGGGTAGGAGCGTGACTTCAAGCGCTGTGGTGCTGTATTCCGCCCTGAACCTGACAGAGCGTATTGTCCTTTTAACCTTATGAGGATTTCGCACAACACGCAAACAAAATTCACAAGACATGCGTACGGACACGACACACAAACCACAGAGACATTGGAAGCAATAACAACTCTTTCTCTTGACAAATTTAAAGCAAGAATTTCATATGTTTTAAGAAAGTCAAAACATATTTATTTAGGTCTTCTTAAAGGTTGTCAACTCACAATATCATAGGCATTATATTCCACACTTACAAATTCATTCTTCACATTTGAAATATTAACACAATTACCCCACGGGTTTTCCATTATCGCCATGCAAAAGCTATCTTCAAACGTTTGAATTTAAAGTTGAAAATGATATTTTGCCAATTTCTCAAATGGCAATAGTGAATAATAGAATTATTCTTTAACAGGGTAGGACTGTTTATAGGTACCATCTATTTTAAGGCTTTATTTTAATATATTCTAAAAATATAAATTAAAAATATAAAATTGCTGCTTTAATTATTTACTTTAGCTGATTAAAGAACTATTTATTATATGTTCCTAACAATTACGAATTAAGTCAATAGTCGGTGCCATTCAATGCCAGAAATAAAAACAGATACTTAGTACATGAGAACACAACTAAGAGCTTTTCTCAAGTTCTGTTTCTTTAAGGTCTATGTGCATGAACAAATTAACCACTTTGTTAAAAGCCTGTTAAATGGTGTCGGTTTGTCGCCTCATGTCATAAAATAACTGCTTATTTTAGTTTACATAAATTAGCAAAGCCGTTTACGTGGGAATCTAATCAATCCGTTTTTCTTAACTCAATTCGCTTCAGCTTAAAAAATCTCTGGAGAAAGTTTTGACAATTCCACATTTAATTACCCCTAAAACTTAAACAAAGTTGGCAAATCGTAACTGATATGTTACCAAGTGTATAATTGATTCAACACACAAGTTTTAACAGGCAATGGCCATAAAATTAGGGGCGTCGTTTTCTCATGAATATCGGTATCTTCTATACTCATCTTGTACATGTTTTGATCAAGTAGAAATGTTATTTAATTAGCAATAAACTACAATTCATTTCATGTTATAATAAATAAATTTAATCAAACATGACATTTAATTAACAGTCAAATATTTATTCTTCTAAAATTAAATAAATTTATTCAAATAGATTATCGTATTAGCAGTGAGCTACCATTCATCTTAAGTTAATAGTAAACGAAACTCAAAATCGGCCAAATTGGTTCTCCAGACCTTGCATATCTATTTTCGAAGCTCTATTTTTCTGATAATCTACATGTAAATCATCCATCTTAATATGTTTGATTGTATAAATAATTTCTAACATTCAAAATGTATTTCTATCTGCTTTAAAATTACTCATGTTTGCGGCTGGGACAGTTTTAATGATTGTACCCCGCTATTAAACCTAAACATGATCTGACTTGCGGTCATTTCTTTCAACACAAGTTGGAAAGATATGTAAATCATGTTGCTAAACATTGGTTTTTAAGGTCCATCAAATTGTAAATCAAAGTGTGACGATTCGTAAAGATGGGTTTCTTTTATCTTCATGGCAAAAACGACAAACATTTTATGGAATTTCAGAAAAAACCCAATTATGCCATTTTAGTCAAGCCAATTTATAACTTTACCATTTCAACCTACTGGGTACCATGTTTTAACGGTCTGCTATGGTAGTTAAGAGGGTCAAGTAATCAGATAAAGGGACAGCAATTTGCTAAACAGATTGTCGCCGTGTTCGGTCTTCAGTAAAATAACAAGAGAAGAGTTCGTTTCTCAGATCCCAACATTATCCTCACAACAGTCTAACATATCACCAAATGTTCTTTCAGTTATGGTTTGAACCCAAGTAAATAGATAGAATAAGTCTTCGGTGTACTGTCACGCTTTATGGAAATGCGTTATTCTTGGGTTTGTTGTCCCGGTTTAATAAGTTGTTGAATGTGGTTACTCTTTAAGATTTAACTCGTATATCCGTTCATTACTTTGAAGATCAATTGTAGTCTGATAACAGGGAAATTGTGCCTGGACTGAGGCGTCTCCGCCTACCCCTCGACGAATTGCAGTTGCCAAGGGTTCTTTTACGTGTAGTCGGAACTCCTTTCAACAGTGGAATCCCCACTGGTAATGCCAGAGGGACCTTCTCGTTAAGGTTTCTCCAGGGATGTAATCATAACGGCCTTCATCCATAACAGCCAAAATACATTTTGGTGATAAAAGGCCAAACAATATTAATTTGATGAAAAACGTTATGACTAAAATGTTTGGCGTCGTAACGATTTTGAACTTTATCTTTATCTATTATGTAATGTATATTTTCAATATGGTTATGATCTTTACAGTGCATACAACTCGTAGATATCATATTGTGCTTTAAAAATAACAGCTAAAATTGAATAATGGCCGATATGTACACTTGCTATACATATATAGGTACAAAGTCATATGGCGGCCAGCTCCTCTTAAATTAACAAGCTTTATAGGAAACAAGACTTATGTCAAACGTGGTTTATTTTTGTATTTTACTTGTAAATGTCAACCGCGTGATAGCTGGGAATGTGTCAAGCACTAATAGACAGGATTGATCTTCTTCGCTACTGTTTATTTTTCTTCCACCATTTTCACACATTTAAAGGAATCATCTCATCAGTGCCTGAAACATTTTCTGATTTAATAAAAAATTTCAAATATCATAGTGTCTCCTCTGAAGTCTGACGCGGAAGAAAATACAGTGATTATAAGATTATTATGTCGATTTGAATTATGAAATTATTACAAAAGTACATGTATGTCTTTCTTTAAACCTATTTTGTATAAATAAGCAAATAGGCATTACTAGTGTTTTATACGGGTTCGATTGTCTTTTAGAAAACAGACAATATATATGTTTTTGTTTTGTTTTTTTGTTTTTTTTAATTTCTTACTAACACGTAAACCCAAACTGCAAGGATCGAAACATTACATATCTCGGGCATCTCCGCCTGATATTATGCGTGTTTAATTGGGTGTAAAATATCCATTACGTCCTTCAGGAGAATCTTCAATCCCTGCCCCTCACCCAAAATGTTCAATAGTCCGCGTCATTGACTAACGAATACGGCCTTAGAAGGCAAAGGGCTTTCACACCTGTATCAAATGTCTACCAAGATCCTTTAAAGCCGATTTGGCAAAACCCTTTTGCTATATTGGCATATGGCATGTGACATTGATTTGGTCTTGATGTTTCTGGCAACTCTGATCAGGGATGGAATACGAAGCATATTCACCATTAGACATATAGACGTTTCCTTGTTTATACATGTATGAACTAAAGCTAGTCTGTTCTATCTACTGTGGCATATGTAAAACACCTTGTTTTAGCCTGTGTTTATGATTATTTAACCACGAAGTTTCACAAGACTACAATTAACCTTCTCATTTTAGCTGGTTACCTTTCTATTGCCTTACATCCGATCTCTCAGCTGTCAGGGGGTCTGTTGAGGTGATTCACAACGGTTGAATAAAATTCTTTCGGATATCTGAGACAAAATATGTTACAAATTTGTTCTTTAATTTATGATATTGAAATTGTCAGTAACCGAGATTTATTATTCGGAGTATTTAGATATTTAAAGAGCGGGATACATGATAATTATTGTTGAACTTTTATTTAAATATGATATACCGAAAAACAATATTTCAAGCAATCTTCCATTGTATTCAAATATAAATGAACTGAAATGAAATGTTGTGTAACGTCCTACGCCTACAATTCTGCTGCAACTGTTCTGTGGGGGAAATTTTGCCTGGACAGCGGCGCCACGACCTGTCAAGGGTTCTTTAACGTACACGGGATCTCGGTTATGTCGTGCCATTCGAACGACTATACATTGTCCCTTGTCAAGTCATCCGTCTTACACTGACAAGGGTGAACCACACCGGAAAAAGGAAACTTCCCGGTTAGCGATCCAAAGTCCTACGCACTGAACCACAGTGACTTCCATATACAAATATAAATAAACCAAGAAAGTGTTTTAGTTCAATATATAGTGCAATAATTTTCATTTTCCCGATTGGTAATATTGATGTTAGAAAAATATTATCCTAAGAGACCCTCCAGTTCTCGTCTCCTGTCACCTGCCACCAATCACTATTTGCTATTTTCGTATCACGTGATAGTATCAATGACCAACAGGTGGCGCTACGTTTGTTTATTTTACACCGATATCTGCAGATGGCGGGAAACGTCACTAATGGTAAACATGGTAGAAGGGAGATAACTCTTGCTAAGAGACCACACAGAATTAAAAAACGAAGATGATCGTGAGAATGAATAAGAACATCAATATACACGTCAATATGATCAGTCTACTCTTAGGTAAAAATCCTTACATTAACCTTTTTGAATATCGGATTGAGGAAGTGCAGTGCTAATTCCTAATGGAAAAGAAAAAGACTTGCACTTAATGACATTCATATGGTTCAGAAGTTTGTGCGACCCACAGTTATATTTTTAACAATATGGCCCATGGTACTTACTTTAACCACACACCCGTCGGACATTAAAATGTCCCACGACGAATGTCTTAAGGAGACGTATACTACAACCATTTGTATATGTAACTATACTGAATTAATTGGCGTAATAATATAAGCGTATTCTAGTGGATACCAGAATCTGTTTTTGTCATTACACACCATAGACATCAAAGGTTTGGCTTGTATAATAAATAAAAAATAGTGGAAAGAAGATTGGGGGAGAATATGCATATATGCAACCACTTTTTAAAAACAGTTCAACAATTCTTCGCATTCTTGTCTCCGGGATCATGTCCTAAATGAATGCCACATTTTGTAAGTTTCGCGTTAAATTAAAAGACCACGATGTGCAGATGTCTTGTACAGGTAGGAAGGAAGCACAACACGTTTTTACTATCATTTCAAACATAAGATTTGACATTTATCTCGAGCATTGCACACACGTGAACAATATGTCCAACATATACATAATTTGACTAATAAGTTCCACATGCTGCTTATTCTACGAATTAGATTATTATTTTACAAATTGTATAAAGATTTGTATTAACAATATCTCCGTCTGTAACTGTAAACATATCACCTCACCCACTCCAAGAGGTTTAAAGAGTGCAAGAATTAAATAAATCCTTCTATGTACCCATAAACCAATGCCAGATAGGCTATCGGAACATACCAATAGTAATCCTCCATTTTACTTGCGCAAAAAATTCTTTAACGATGGATGGAACCATAAGAAACCCCACAATGTACGGCATCCGCTTGTACTCCTGCCATGGAATTGGATATGAACGGTTTTCAACACCTTATGCACATGCATCCACTATATTTTCAAAGATTTAACGACAGGAAACTTTACTAACCTGTTTCTGTGCTAGAAGATTACATATTTTTTGAATATATATTGTCTTTCAGATAAGGGCTACACTTGTACCCTTTCGCCATGTCCCACCAGATAACACTGCTCAAAGATGTCAGTTTACTTTTCATACTTGTGCTCAACTGCTGGGGTCTGATCGTCCCGTTTAACCCCAAGCACCAAGAGAACACATTAGATCCTGGCCGAGACGATGAATGTTGTCTCCAATAAGTGGACAAACAATATTGATAGTAAAATTCATGTCACACAATTTAAAGACAATCAAGCTTTTTTAAGGGGATCAATCATCTGCAGTGCTAACCTGTAGTGGCGAGACCCGTGTTATCTCCCTTGCATCGACGATCCGGCTGTTGGAAATGGATCCACATCACTATGATGCTCTTAAGGGAGTACCCTTTGCCTGAATCCGCCCTTGAAGCATAGAATCACTGATTTTAATAAGGTTCCATAGCATCGATAACAAATGTTCTTACAAGGAATCAGCATTAGTCCAAATGTTAAGTTTACAGAGCACATGGGTAATCGAGTACACACATGTGAAAGACCCACCGTTATAAAATCATATTAGCAGGTGTGGAGGGATTTTTAAACAGTTGTTTTGTAGGTTCGACATTTCTGTCTCTAATTGTGATCATGTAAGACGTTGTACATATAGTCGGGAATTGAAACAGATGTAACAAGTCAGTTCCATACAGGTGCTGTTTCATCAGGGTTGGGTTCTTTAATCACTAGATTAGTAAAATAAATAGACGGCTTTCTCCCATCTTATACTCTATTACAATGATAATAAACACCCCCTTCTACTTTAATTAAAAGTAGACATGATTCCTCTCACATGGAAAATGTTTTACATGTGTCATGAGTAAATAAACATATGTATCATGCGCGGCTGAAATATCAAAAAAACTTAAATTGTATATACCACTGGATTTTGGTTGGGTTACAAAAAGATATCCTCCTGACGCGATCAATAATGAAATGAATTATTGAGACTTTATATTTATATTATCGCAATATTGTCAATAATGTTCATATCGTTCTAGTTTGAATTATTTATATCCAGCGCAGAAGAAAGTTGGGTAAGGGGGGGGGGGGGCATATTGAAATGGGCTTGGCCCGTATTTCGTTTCGTATAAGTCGCTCAAGATGATTTGGTGAGATTTTGTAATATTTTGTTTGTTGTTGTGCCTTTTGCTAATTGGATTTAATCATATTTATGTTTTCAGATTGATTTACCTTTTTTGTACGGTATACCATTAGATTTCTAGATCTCATGTTTGTGAGATTTGTTAAACTCTTTGTTGAATAACGTGTATTACGCACCTTATCTCATAAACCGTTAAAGATTTTGTTTTACAAAACCCTATGTACAAATCAACCAACTACCAGTTGAGTAACTAGTTTTAGCAGCACGTCTCAGAAACCATTCATCAAAATTTGCATCATTCATAGAATTATTTTCCTTATTTCGATACCTTTTTCCCAGCTTACCTAAATTTAGATTCGTCGTGCACGGCAGGGTTGCGTAAATTTGTTCGTTACCACACAATTAGAATTCAATGGCTTCTGTCAAGCGGTTTAACACAAGGGGACGTATTTTTAACCGCATATTGTGTCGCACACACTGACTCCAGCAACGTAAGCAAGGTCTTATTTTCTCAGTAAAATGTCCCTTTACATGAGTCGGATGTACAAAGAGATGGAAACACGATCTTTTAGCAGTTAAAAGTTGCATAGTAAAATTGACTGGAACCGTTCCTCTGGAATATCGACCTTCAATCTTGACGCCATTTGGCGACCTACTGCCTTTTATGATATTCAGTTAGCAGACGGTTATCTTTCGAGACAGTTTAGATTTTCTCGGTTTGTTTCTTTGTATTCTGTATTGTTTTGTTTGTTCCTGTTTTGTGGTAAATGGAACATCTACCCTTAATTTATAGTCAATATTCATCAATTCTATTGAATACTTAAAGGGACAATCCCGATAAGAACAGAGTCTCAAAAATTAAAGTTCGAGTATTTATGAAATTTATGGACCAAAATATAGTGGCATGGTGTATTTATCTTGTCTCAAAATTTCAGCTCAAAATATTGAGTCGTTTGGACGTGAACGTCAACACTGCTTATCCGGACACGTAACCCTTTTAAGATTTCGGGTCAATTTTTTCATTGGGTGACCTGATAATCGATTAATGTTTCTTGAGAGGTCTATACAGTGAATGACCCATGCCCTGTACTTGATAACAAAAGGTAAATTTCACCTACATATTAGTTTTATAGAAAAAAGTCTGGTTTTATCCAGATACTGTATAATAAAACGTTCCCCATTTCCAGATGAAGACTGTCAGGTTTAAGTTATTTACAAGCGTATCACAAATATCGGGTTAGTAGGTGGGCCTTAGGTTATGGATCTTAAAGGATTTTAACACAAAATTAAGCAGTTTTATTCCCTAAAAGGTTATCGGGATTGGCACTTTAACATAGAACATTTAGTATTAGACTACCTGTTTTTTTATATACATTTCGCCGATGTGGTTACTTGTATGGGTAATTTTTACTTCACTATACTTACATCCATATTTCAAAATGGCCGCTGCTTGTACGCGAATAGTGTAAATAATATGGTATATCAAGGTTGTGGACCATGTAGAGGTTACAATTTTAATCTGATTTTGATGAAACTTAAAATGCATGTTTATAACCCAAAGATCGCGGTTTTTGTCGATATTTGCACATATCTGATCGTCACTACCTGAATTATGAATCCCGATTGTACGAAAGGTCACAATTAATATGCGATTTAAAATACCGTTTGAATATATCACCGTTACACCGTACTGAAGCTTGAGTTCGACATATATGCGAATAGTGTAAAAAAAAATATGGTATACCATGTTTGTGGACCTTGCAGAGGTCACAATTTTAATGAAACTTGAATTGCATATCTGTAACCCAAAGATCTTGGTTGCTGTCGATATTCATGCATATTGGATTGCAACTTCCTGAGTTATGACCCATGGTTGTACGAAAAATCACGTTTTAGCTTATACGATTTAAACAAACGCTCGAATATATCACCGTTACGTTAGTTGGGTTATGATTTCGTGAAAATCGGACTGAGACTGCTGGACAAAATGCTAAATAATGTAAAAATCTTTTATATCAAGGTTGTGGACACTCTAGAAGTCACAGTTTTGATACAACTTGAAATATATCTTTATAAACCAAAACAATTGGTCCTGTCGATATTCGTGCATATGGGATCGTAGCTTCCTGAATTATGGCCCCTGATTGTTCCAAAAATCGCTATCTGTTTAGTTTGTTCTCCCTCCATCATCTCTGGCAAAATGTTGGCGCATCCTGCCTAGCAGCCGCTGGTTTGATTGCTTCGTAGACCCTATCTACAATCAAGGCTAGGGCAGAAATTTGAAATCGTGGAACCCTTATGGATTAACCATAACCCAGGGTATAGTGGAGTAGAAAGAGATGAGGACACTGGGGATACCGAGGAGGGACTAATTCGGGTGGTTAACTTTGAGAATGCTCGATTCACAGTCCAGAACGTCCCGAAGTTACAGGATTACAATCGGGTGACGCGAATTAAACACAGCTAATATGTTTCGGATGCATGTTTGGTTGAGATATTGACTTATACAGTCAACGCATGCGTTGTAGCCCGAAATACCCCTTTTCACTCGATTGTCACTATTTTTGGGATTGCGAGAATTCAATTTCGGTATGTTCACTGGGGATACCGAGGAGGGTATCTATTTTTGTCAATTCCGGTATGTCCAATCGAGTACGCCCATATTGTCGGGAATACAACCCAAATGTAGCTTCAATTTTTACTGTTTGCGATTGCTTCCCACACTGATCAGCAGTGAATATTCGCTAGGCCGTTATACAGTCACTGATAAGGATGACATCGATGCGACTTAGTGAGTACCCAAAAATTCCAAAACATTTTTTTTTTATGTATTAGAAAAATAAATAAAGACGCTTGAAGTTTTAGTAGTTAAAAATTATGCCCTATATAGTGTGAATGGGTATTCAAATGAGCAAAAGGCACCATTCTGCCCGGAGTAGTTACGTCTTATGTACGCGCCATTGAGCCAATTGTTGACGCCGCGTGATGTAATTGCACGTGTTGCAGATAGTCATCTGTGACAGATATTATCGTGAAGACATTCACAATTCTTTGTGAAACAGATTGATCCATGGGGATCACGGTGGCTAAGTGGATAAAGCGCTGGTTCGCTACCCTGGAGGTCGGGTGTTCGACCCCTGCATTGTCCGAGAAAGTTCATCTCGTTATTTCGCCTTGTCAGTGATGCAGAAGGAGGGCCTGACAAGGACAGCTGCCTAGTCGTTCGGATGGGACGAAAAACCGAGGTCCCGTGTACACATTGGAGTGCACGTAAAAGATCCATTGGCAGTTGGAATTCGATATAAGAGTAGGCCGTAGCGCCGCTGCCCGGGCAAAATTTCCCTCATAGCACACTGTATGGCGTATGCCCGTCTTCCATTAGTCCAGGTTAGGTGCAAAAGAGTAGGACGTTAAACCCCATTTCATTGATTGCTATCCACCACAGCGGCATTTTAAATAAAGGTAGACAACTCTATATGTCTTATGGAGGCAGACCACCATTAAATTTCATCATCTCGGTAGCCACGCCACAAATTGTTATTCATCTATTTATAGCAAATATCCCTCTGTCACGGGTCCCCTTTTGCATGCCCATTATTTTTTATTTTTGGGTCTAGGATGGACGAAGGGGGTTTGAATTAACATTTTCTGCCAGGTTTTGGTAAATATTCATGATTTTGAACCGGAATGAACTTGGGTTCTAATTGGGCGACAGTAGTGATTTATTATATCAATACCTTGACATGCGCTAAGGCTATGTAGCGATAAGCAATTCGGGTGGTCAACATAACAACTTTGCTTTTTATTGAGGTAACATGTTTAAACTATGTGTAGATTAGGCGAATGTCGTAACTGAGTTCAATCAGTTTGACAGCTCGGAATTTAGTACAGTAGAATTCACTTCATAATATTTGGCATTTAAAATACACGAGAAAACTAGTCAGATCCCATCTTTATCACTGACAAAACCCCGAATTAAGGCGTGCTTAACCCTTAGCTATGGTCTGTACAATTCATGATCCGTATCTTTATTTAGTCCGCTCTCTGGCCGCATTCCGACTTAATCGGCTTGGTTATACATAAGCCGGGATTATGTAAACCTAAGGTGATGCTACTTTCATCCAGAAATGCAGCCCGTAATTGTGGTGTCAACACCCTCAACGGTTAACTTAGCAATGGTAGTTACTTATAAACATAATTCCCGATAACGGAAACTGCCATGGATATCTGATACTGAAACTCGAGCCTATATTTCAATTAAGGCTACTTCACATCAAGTTTACTTCGCATAAAGTCACGATCAATCACCACAACGACTTAATTTAACATTTAAAGTCTCTGGACAATTCCTTTTAGCTTTAATATTGCAATAGTTTTGTTTTTAAATACAAATTTTGTAACCTTCGAGTAACGATATGAACAGCATACGGTTCTAATTTAAATTCCCTCTTAAAAATTCTATAGTTAACAGATTTATTCGATTTCTGATTATTAGACCAGGTTTGAATATACAGATTTTTAGTCTTTGTAACAATTTATATTTCAGTTTAACTGGATACTGCTTCTGTTGAGAGCTCCATACATTTCTATATCCACTATATCATTTTAATCCGAAAGCTAACCATTCTATTTTGTTTTCTTAAAGGTTAATTAAGCGAGAGAAAAAATCCTACAAATGACGAGCAGCGGCTTTAACTGGTGGTGGCTAACATTAAGATTAGTGGCCGATTACAGCTACTTTAATCCGGTTTAACCCATTTATACTTTCAGTACCACCTGTAACCGTCATAAAGATACTTTACTGAAGAGCTAAATGTGCCTATTGAATGTTTTATTTTTTGGCTTTAAATGTTATATAAACTATTATGTGGACAATGACTAACACAAGAAGCCTACAATCAACTCTCTAAATCATCGGATGGCAGAGATTTAAACTGACTAAATACGATCGCCATTTTATAATTTAATTACAAAATAGGGGGGGGGGCTGTATCTCGAATGTCAAGTACTGTTATTACGATAATAAACAGTATGCGCTACATCTTCCAACACCCGTAGCGTCGCCCAGTATTCTGAATTAAATTTTCTATGCATGTGTATATCCATTCTTGATTATCTTTTTAAAACTATCTTAACAAGAATGACCAGCTTTCTGTATATCTTACATAATTCATCTTTAAATGAAGTGTGGTGAACAAAAAAAGATACACATTAAGTTACACACACCCTCCCGCGAAAAGGTTACTGTCGCTATGGACCGTGGATCACAAAGAAAATGCATCCAAGTTGTACATTGGCCATTTCGGAATAAGTGGCATAACGACATACGTGTCTGACATAGGGGCCTATTCTAATACGTGATTGAAGGGGCCTTTTCAGAACTACCCTCACAGTGATCTTATTTATTTGAATGATATTTTATGTTCTACAAACTCAAAATCATTCGAAAGTACCTTTAGAGGAGATCAAAGAAGTCACACTCCTTTGACATTGAGCAACTACGACGAAGAGTGAGGATGTACTAAATAATACAGTCTTGTTATTTGAGGACGACTATAGTCGCGCTGCTCGAGGTTTAAATTTTGCTTATGGTCCAATGTTTACTTAAGAATACTGATTGAAGGGAGTTTGGTAAAGTCCCAAAGATTGTTAGTCTAACTTCACGCGGAAAAGCTGCTGGTTATAATGAAGGCACAGGGTTGTTTTATGATAATGCGGTTAAAATGTAATTAATTCGTTTTCAAGCTTCGGGTGTGTAATTTGGGTTCGTTAAGATCTCCCTGTGTCTGTTATTAATAACATCTTAATTGGTGAACAGAGAAAACGCCATAAATATTGTAAATAACGACTGAAGTGATTCGTTTATAATAATATATAAACGGGCAGTAGTTATGTAAACTTTATACGTGTATAGTATACGAATTCTAATAGAAAAGCTATGATCTGCCTTCATATAAACTTATGTCAATTCATTTCCCGAGGAATATATTGAAGTAAATAGTATAAGATTGTAATCATAAATATATATACTAGTATAACATTATAAGGTAAATGTGTTTACACTCATTACACTAGTCGAAAGTGACCTTGAAATCAATGTCACATCCGTCTTCATTAGCCCACAAGGCGCAGCACCATTGGACGTTAAACCCCATTTCCTTTCAATTCATTTAAATGTCACATCTCAAATTATTCAGCTTCTGGGGAGCGTTAGCAAAAAGTAGCTTAAAGAAGCTAATGTTCTTGGGTACATAGAATTGACACAAATGGGTCGCAATGCATATAATGATGTAATATGAATGTATGTAAACTGATTTACATTCAATCGTTTCTATTTTTAGTGTATTTCTAATCCGTTATGTTCGGCCAAATACACCAAGAGTAAAAATGGCAGTATTTGGAGTCGTCTTATTAGAGTCTACTCCAGTAGTCTTTCCTTGTGGGATATGTTTAGCCTCGTTAATCCAGTGACTTCGTTACAAAACGCGCTCGAAGCATTCTGGCACGTGATTTGTGTGCCAAAGTTTACGAATTTCACTGTCTCAAAAATTGGATACCAGAAGCCCATCTTTTTCATGGTAAGATAACAAGATCAATGTTGATTTAAACTGGCCACTATATGTCGTGTTTGCAATGTAGAAGACTGGATGATGCTGGGTTAAAATCTTAGCTACTCTAAGATTAGCTTTTGCAAATTGTTTAATATCCAGATGTTTTACCCGGGTACAAATGTATTGTGAAAATTCGCCGTTCATCGGATAAGTTCATAACATCTCGCACATGACTAACCAGATTTAATTCACAAAAATACTTCTCACATCAAATTTTACCGGTTGTAAAAAAAATTATAAGGTTAAGCTTTTGGACAGTTGGACACAGGGGGGGTAGCACATATTTACATTATACAAACATTTCGGCTTGGCAGGGATCAAGTCCTACGTCCGTGGTACCTTTACGTCCCCCAACTACCGGCAAACGCCTTGCGATACAGCGATCGGAAATAGAGTGCATTATCTAGGTTACGGAAGTCGTTGCGCAGAATATAACGCTTTCATGTGAGCCAGGCTTAAAACATAAATCTACTACTTTGGCAGAAGTTCTAACGTTTGGAATGGGTCACTTTAAAATAATGATATCGTGCACGATACAGATTTTATAATTGCGAGATTTATCGGTTATATTAGTGGCGTCGGTGATTTCTTGTTCTGTATAACGGTCTTTAATCAATTCTGAATATTGATGTTATGAGCTATTTCTGTATACCTTTTAGTGTGTGATATATATTAAACCGCCACTTTATCGAAACATGCCCTTTGAAAATTATTGTTTTTATTAAGTAATGGTTCAAACAAAACATGTCGATCATGATCAGTCAATAAGAATAAGTGATTTTATTGTTGGATTGTTTGCCTAATGCCACATGAATTAGCTGAACTGCAAGAAAAGGTTTCTATTTTGCATGAATATTAGACATTGTAATTTTTCGGTTTGCGATCAGACGGTAACCAAAAGTCATCACTGACAGAAAGTTTTATAGTCCTTGAAAAATTTATGTGGAGACATGAAACGTTTATATCTTGATATAAAAAAAAATACCAAGTACAAACAATCCAAACCATGATCTAATGGCAATTTAAGTCTTACCGAGATAACATCTTTTACATTTCTTTATTTAAATTTATGTCACAAATCTTTTCTCACCCCTAGGGTATTAATACCAAGAATTGCCTGGATTTGCTACATTGACTGCCATATCGTAGATCGGCTTATGTCTTGATGTTATAAATGTCGGGTAAAATGTAAATCGAATGGAAATGGAGTTGAACCTCTCACTTTTCATCACTGACTGGGATAATGAATACCAACATGCGCCACGCAGTGTGCTACTGGAGCTTTTGTCCAGACAACGGCCCAATCTTATTTCGAATTCCAAATGCCAAGGGTTCCTTTACGTGCACGCCAGTGTGTACACGGGACCTCGGTTTTCGTCCCAGTCCCTACGTCATGCACCATGACAAGGGAAATCACACCAGAAAATCCCGAGAAACATTCTCGGCCAACACTGGCAGGGAATTCGAAACTTTCCGGTTAGGGGAGCCAGCTTCCTACCCTCTGAGCCACTGCGGCTCCCTAGTAGGTTTGAGATTATAATTATGATTAAGTTATAGGGCGCCGTTGTATGGAAGCAAAACATATTTCCGCTTGTATTGTGTTGACTGTTTTCATAAAGATTGAAATTTAGCCTTGGAAATAAATTTTTAATAAACCTTTCTGAACTGATATGACTATGTAACTTTATTTGGGAATAAAACGACAATACAAGCAATTCAGTTTGAGAAGGCGAAGTATAAGCCGAGCTACCATAGATTGACAATAGCCTAAAATTTACACGCCTAAATATCAGGCCTAAGCTACTCATGATGTGGTTAATGCGAGGTTGGGCGAAATAAAAGTATAACAACGCTACGGAATATGACCAAAAGCGTTCCTGGTCGATTTTGCTTTTTTGCCAAATTTGAGCGATAATGGATATTACACAAAATCGTAATAATGATACCGTTTCTTTTTGACACCTTTCAAAGCCTTCTATCACAGTACTTCCACATAATTTCTCCAATTCTTCTTCCATATTAGATCGTAATTTGCTAGCCTTTTTTTTAGTAATCGACTTCATCCGGTGATCACCCGACTCAGGTGCATGAAATGAATACCTTTTGTAAGCGATGATTTCATAGGATATTTTATGCTTCAATATAGGGCATGGAAAGTGTAATGTCTATGTCGGTCTTTCGTAGAATCCTGCATTTGTCGATGCTTTGGAACACTGAAAGGAAATTTAGAAATGAGGTCCACACCAATGTCTAAGAAATCGCCTGATCGTGCCTGTGCAAATAGTGATGTATCGTATTTGACAAATTGGATACAAATTGTGACCTCTAAGCTCACCACAAACAATGTGAACGGACCTATACGACCAGACAGGCGAGACGAAATAATACGTCAGCAAGAAAAATGTTGGCGTATAAAGCACAAACACACAGAGACTTTGGCCGGTACACTCCAACTTTTTGTTAATATCTTGTCTGTCAATGACTTACAGACTGCAATTATTTGTGTTTTTGTCTACAGGCCGAAATTCTGAATGGATCATAGTGTAACTTGGCAAATTTATTCTTTATACTGTAAGGATAGCAACTATTTATTTTGGTACATTTTGTTCAAATTTATCATATCAATCGTTTCCATAACAGGATGGTACCAATTTATAGTGTTCTATAACCAACCCACAGGAGCAGAGACCCGTCCATTGATTGTAATGAACGTCTACGGGCTGCAATTCGGAATGGATTATCTTGGAACTTTGCATATTATACCCCTTATACCGTAAAGACAGCAACTATTTATTTTGTTGCACGACCCGACCCCTGATGTGGCAAAGCAAACCCAACGCTTTGCCTTCCCTATCTCTTGTCATATTACAGTCATCGCAGTTATTTAATATTTTATTCTCATCATTTTTTAAAAAAAATACCATATCAATGTTATTTGGTGAAAGGAGTTGATCATTTCCAGATTAAGTTGGTGCAGAGACGTAGTACGTAAAACTTATTCCATTCATTTATTTATTCATTGAGAATGGACGATACCACATGATAAGCCGAAAGCTTTTGCACTGAGAATTACAGTTGGAGTCTATTGCAAGGTAGTCCAATGAGTAAGACTTTAGCTCGCTAACCTGGAGGTCCGTCTTTTCGATCCCTGCATTGGTCTTGAAAGTTCATCTTTCTTGCTCGGCTTGCCCCCTCCCCCCCAGTCAGTGGTTAAAGTGTATCCGTTCGGATTGGACGAAAATCCGAGTTCCCGTGTAAACGTTAGAGTCCATGGCAGTTGGAATTGGTGTAAGAGTTGTTCGTTGCGCCATTGTCCGGGCAAAATTTCACTCATAGCACACTGTCTTCATTAGTCCAGTCGGAACAGAACAGTAGGATGTTAAACCTCATTTCATCTCAGTACCAAGATTTATATATAATGTGTTCATACCTCGGTCTCGCCAACACTCTTTCGTATGATATTGTTATAACCGCTAACAGAGCAGCCACGCGAACAGTATAGGTGTTGGCTATGATCGGATGAAGGAATATGACCAAACCGTACGCATACCATTTTGACGATCTCGTTTCTGAATTTTTGTCCTGTTGCACAATATAGAAAAAAGTTGATAGAATGGTTAAGATACATAAGAAGTTCTGCTATTGTTACAAACAGTCGGAACTTTGACATTTCTGCAACGTTGTGTGACTGTTTATTCCAGAAAAAAGAACCAATTATCCCAATATTCATAGGTAGAGTTGTTATCAGAAAGGTGAACGAAACAGTTAGCAACATTATAGTTAACCGCGAATTCCCTTCCAAATTAAAACGACGTATGTGCTTCCCGCGGTTCTGTAAAAATTCTCTACCAGTTGTCGCTCTAAATATCCTGAAAATTATTAAGATGTTGAAAATCAGGATCAAAATGAAAGGCACAAAACTGTACAGTAAGGCATCTATCCATGGCCAAACAACATTCACAAGATATGCATGATCTGGAGAACTATCGCACTTCATTTCTCCACCTTTAACAGACTCATATAAACCCACCGTCCAAAAGAAATGCATGTTTATCGCAACAAACGTGATGAACAAGGCAAATATAGTTTTTTTCGCTTTTTGAACACTGCACAATCTTTGAGCCTTTAAAGGATAGGCAACTACGATATACCTCTCTAGGGTAACTGCAACTATCAACCACACTGAAAAATCACTCCATACGTAACCAAGCGTGATTATACTTTTACAAAGCCAGTCTGCTTGGTCCCTTATATCAAAATTAGATAACTCTCCTACCCACAATCTTAATAATCCTATCCCAAGAACCAATGAGTCTGCTACGGACAGAGCTGCAAGAAAAAGGTATGTTGACAGGCGAGACATAGCTTTGTGACGAAGTACAAGGAATGCAAATATGTTTCCAAATGTCCCAAGGATAAGTAATATTGGGGGGATGTAAATTAAAAGTGTTTTATGAATTCTATATTCCTGATAATTAAGAAACACTTGCTCGTCACGTGGGGATAAATATCCACCAACAAGGTACTGTTGTAAATCATCTTCATTACTAATTCCGATCAATTCGAATAATTGGATCCTTTCTTCTGGCCGCAGTTCGTGAATTTGTGACAAGATATCTGTTATATTCATATCATTCGATAAATATGGAATGGCCGTCATCTTTCTGAAAAAAATAAGCAAGTAATGTGTAAACAATATGATTGTGTCGACACCCCGAAACATAAAAACATCTTGATATACACCAGGCTTTGACTTTGGTAAAAAAAAGAAGTGGGGGGGTATAGATTAATCAGATTTGGATCTGCATTTGGCTTGTAAGGTCTCTCTACATGAAAATGTTGTTCATATAACCGATTTTGTCATGCATAACGAAACTAAAATTAGTACGCTAAATTTAATAATAGAGTTTTTTGTCACATCAATAACTGAAATGACACGGGACATCAAATTCAACATTTTTATTTGGACCTAAGCAACAAAGCTTTAACTGCTTACATTATGTACTTTTGATAATGTTTGTAAATAATGTTATGTATATTGAAGGTCGAACATCAAAGGAAGATGTTTCAAAGAGTCATCGCTATCCATTTACACATTGTCATATTTTACACAAATTGATAATAATGAAACCAAAATATTATATTTGAATCCAGCAGGTGCGTGTAATGGTGTCTTTAATCTTGTCTTTGATCCTTTATGTAAACACACGCGAAAGACATAGCACACAAGGTAGATATATTTTCACGTGTAATTAGCATAGGGTTGTCTTTACTTCAATTAGCAAACCTTCCATAACCAATCCGTAGCACGATTGGGTTTAATCGAGGGACAGTACCTGCTAGTTTGAATGGCGTAAGGTGTTCAAGAAAGTGTGAGCATACCTTCTTGTCCAAGGCGCTCGCCAGTAAATTATCGTTCGAACTTGGATTTCAGAAACCGTATTCACTCATTATTAGAAGTAAAATCATCACTCTTCAAAGTATTTAAGTTACTTTTCTGAAATTGTCAAATAAAGATTTTGTGTAAATAATTCCGTTACAGTACCAACAATCGCAACAAACCTAATAGATACACACTCCCAATTCTGATGCCAGAAAACATCCACGACTATGGACGGTGTTCCTAAAATCCACTTGATCACATTAGCGCAAGCGAACACCTGTAACTCAAATATCTAGCCTCAATTCACGGAAATTTCCAATGAATCCAGTCTTTTGTTCTGTTGGAACATTAATGCCGCTTATAATTAATCAGCGTGCTAAAAATGTCATACATTCAGCCATTGACGACACAAAGCGGATGTTTGTAGTCTTGACTACTGAATGCAAACGGCATTAAAACTCAATAATGATCTGTCTTTCACTAGAATACATATATACGTCTTAACGTTGTTATATCCGACATTACTTTGTTTATTGATAGTACAATTAATTCATTTGAATAATGATATTGATAGTACAATTCATTTGAATAATGATATTGATAGTATAATTCATTTGAATATTGAAGTAAATAAGCAACGAAGTTAATTCTGGAACGACAATTAAACAAGTGAATTCTTAAAGTATCAAAGTGAGGTGGGCTCTGCGTTGGATTAGAAGGTCAGTGCATTGAGTGAAGTGACGTCGATCTCCCGCTTATCTAGGGCGGTGATCAGGGTCATTCAAAATTGTTGGCAGGGTAAGGTATAAGGCACCCAATGTTCCAGCTTGGATTCCATCGGGTTTAAAACAGGCGGCAAACAAAATGACTGCGGCCTTATTATCTAGCGAAGCAGCATATAACATTTCAAATATTCCACGTGTCTTTGTAAATACTGACCGGAACGGAACCATTTTGGGGCTGATAATGTAGCATCAGTCACGCCTTGGGGGTTACATACGTCATATATTTATCGCCATTGCTGCTTACAATTAGAAGATTATTAAGGTGACCTTATTTACCCTTTGAAAAAGTTTAAATATAGCAACTTTCAATAATTTATCTGAAAATCCTACAAAATAGTTCGACCACATGGAATAATAAGATTAATTAAAGGGTTTAATCACGGATGAAAACGTTCAGATTGTAACGGATTGTTTATAATTAAAAAATTACGAGAAATAATATTACAGGTTTCAATAATAATTAGAGACATTAATTTCCAAGTATTTATGTTCAAGGTCGATCGTAAGGTCCGGTTAAGGGCGCGTATGGAGTCCGTATTTCTGAATCATGCTAAAATTTATAAAGCCTTTGTCCGTATTAATACACTATTTATTCATGTTTCTAGACACGCTTGAAATACACAAAATGACACTTTGCGACACATTAATCAACGTTTGGTACACAAGAAAGAAAAAAAGCTTAAAATGTAACTTCTACCATGTTCGAGTGCCATTTTTGTTGAAGGCAAGCGTGTTAGGGGCTGTTGAAGGGATGATATTGCAATATTTGATTGCATCATGGGTTGTTTTTACCTGGAATCAGTTTTTAAATCATTTAGATAATTTTAATGCAATACAGATAAATACTCAAAATCCAATTATCCATACAAAACTGCGTTTTATTATATGTATCATATTTTTCAAAGCACTAGAAGAGACCAGAGGCTGTTATGTTTTGTTATCTTAAACAAAAGCGATTCTGCGTACAATCAGGGGTCATAATCCTAGAAGATATATTCTGAAATGCGGGAATATTGTAATGGACTGAGTTATTTGAGATACAAATATACATGTATAGTTTCATCAAAATCAGATGAAAAATGTGTCTTCCGGAGTGTTCTTAACCTCGGTATTATTTTTATTATACCAATATTGAAAGCAATCGAGATCTATGGGAGACCTATAAGTTTCGTTAAAATTAGATTTAAAAAAAAGAGTGTGTCTTGTAGAGTTTCCACAAACAATTTATTGGCGGACGGACGGATAGGGGCGACGGCATCATATGTCCGCATGAGCATGTGGGCGTATCAAAATTTGGAATAAGTAAGTATGTTTGTCTCGTGTACGTCATGATTGGATTAATCCTCTAACGATAATGATAAGTAATGGCTCTTAATTATATGTTATGGTCGTAGTGTAATGTCTCCATAAACTCCACCATTTTCTGAAGGTCGAATTTAAAGAGTATTCATCAGAAAGATGGAAATTAACTCATTATGAAATGATGGAGTATATCAATTTCACTGTTTTGTCTCCGGTAATTGAAAAGCTATCAATTCTTCTGGTCATATAAAGAAGCAGTACAAGATGTCACGGAGTTGTTGTTTCTAAAATTTGGTTTAAATACAGAAAATAAATGCTAAAATGTGAGAAAATATTAAAATAATTTGTTTTACATCTTCATCTCAACATGTTATTTATCTTTTGGGGTTCTTTTTCAATTTAAGGCTTCAGAAGGAATCATTTAGGTTCTTCTGAAATCAGAAATATTGCAGACAGTGTCGATTTAAATAAATGAAAGTGGTGTCTTGAACAAACTACCTCCATAATATATGAAACTGTCGTGTCTTCAAAGCACCGTATATTATTTACATAAACATTCACGCAGTCTAAGACAAAGTAGGGTTTTGACATTTAAAATAATCCGCAAGTTAATAACCTGATGTTTCTAGATACGCTGTCAATTCGTTTCATCCACGCAAGATTTAAAGAGACAATACCACGTTTACTGACTGAAGCTACATTCACACTGCATGCGCATTTATTACGAATTCCGGAGACAGGAATTCGGATTGGTTTCTTCCGGATTAAAAGCTTTGCGTCACGTTACAGTTTATTCGGATTGAATTCAGAATGAAGAGCGTCACACTGAATGCGTAGTGAGGGTCATTCATATCATAGATGGCTGCGCCAAAATTTGTATTGGTGGTCTTATGTTGCTTATGTTTAATTTCCCGGGGCAAGCAACGCTATACCAGCGACGCCGGTTCTTACATCCTCGACACCATGCCATGCAGCGCCGAGCATGATTTCAGTGGCACCAAGAAAGAAACCTTTCATAATTGAAATGAAATGGAATGGGGTTAAACTTCCTACTGTTCTGGTCGACTTGGCGTATAAAGACGGGCATAGACAATTTCCCAAGACAGCGGCGCTTCAGCCTACACTTTTATCGTCCAAGCCAGTGTGTACACGGGAACTCTGTCTTCGTCCCATCCGAACGACTAGGCAGCTGTCCTTGTCAGGCCCTCCGCCCTGAAACGCTGGCAATGGGGTACCACACCGGGAGATCACGATGAACGTTTTCGGTCAACACCGGGGGCGAATCCTTTACAACCAGAAAAGAGAGCCAGCCTCTTAGTCACTGATCTATCGTGGCTCCCATTTCAAGATTCATTTCGCGATTGGCGAGAGACTATTCGCATGTCAAGGGCTACGTTCGAGATAATTTGTAATTGGTTGAGACCAACCACTGCAAAACAAGATACACGAGCGACTGACTGTAACACTTTGGAAACTGGCAACAGCTACAAGACTCTGGGAGAGAAATTTGGACTTGGACGGTCAACAGTTTGATCTGAATCAATCGTGTCACACTCAAATCTTGACTGCGAATAACCGGTTCGGAATAATTGTTCCGGGTCGAATTCGGAAAAAATATATGGATTCGTTCGTTGATTCAGAATCAGTTCGTTTTTTATCGAATTGAATGTGACGTGAAAATCCGGAATAAGACTTTATTCTGAATTCAATTCAGATTAAAGCTCTAGTGTGAACGCAGCTATAGACAATAGTTGTAATAATTCGAGAAAAAGCTTACACAATATAGCGATGAACATAATGAACCATGGGAAAACCATTAAATATTACTTTACTAACGCCTAAGAATGTCCCAGCAGTTTTGTCACATATTTTGCACACAATCTAAATGTTAAATCGAAAAGATGTTACAGATTGTGTTAAGTGAAAACATCCCGCCATTGCAGTTGCCGCCGATGTAAGCCTTTCACTTTTAACATATCACTATTGAGGATTATAAAATTGTAATTTGAAAATATATTATCATTTATCTTGATGTGAGAATATCACAAGTGGGTCTTATATAAGTTATAATAAAAATATGGTAACTAATATCATTTACATACCCATGAGAAGCCGTTATATAGTACAAACTTCGTGCCCCTGTTCACTATTTTACTAACAGATCTTGCGATATTTCAGTATTTTGAAATGTTCCTTCATTGTATTCAATAGGCTTTTGAGCCAACAATTTAGATGGGCTTAGTCGATAAACCATTCCGTGTAGAGTATCTGCTAGATATAATGCCCACATTATGATCGGGGTAATATTTCTGTAAATGTTATCTTTACGACATTAAATCCCCTTAAAGTCTAAGATAAGTGAATAAAGAATGTCCCGATTCGAAACCCGGTGTCGCCTGGAAAGTGTGTCGAACTTTTGGATTGGAGAATACCTCATGTCTAAGACAACACACTGAAGTGTCTCGTAATTAAATTAGGGCCAATAACCCTCGACAGAGAGCAATAAATTTGCTAATTTTTCACATATTAAAGTGGAAATTTCATATTTTCTAAGAAAGTCAAAACATAATTATTTCTATGTCTTTTGCTCAAAAGGTTTTCAACTCACTACGATCATGGACAATATTTCACAGGCATAGAAATCCCTGACACAGAAAATAATAACACAATTACTTGAATTACCTCCCTTGTTTTCCAATTCCCGTCCATGCAATGGCGATCTTCAAACGTTTTAATTTGAAGTTGAAAATGATATGTTTGCCGATTTCTCAACTGGCAATAGTAAATTATAGGATTATTCTTTAACAAGGTAGGACTGTTTATAAATACAATCTATTTTAGGGCTTTATTTTAATATATTTTAAAAATATAACTAACAAATATGAAATTGCCGTTTTAAGCTTTTTGGAATATGTTATTTTATTCATCTCAATTACGCATCAGAATGAGTATTAAAACGCACTTACCGGTATGAGGTCATATTTCAGCAAAACATACTAATACTACTAATAAATTCTTGGCCAGAGAAAATCTAATTAATCCATCTTTGTTTGGTGATGTTATTGTGAGTACAGACCGCGAAACGAGTGACAAACATGAGTAATTCATTTTCTCTAGTTTTTGCAAGGAAATTCTTTCTTTCTATACACGAAAGTGATCGATAATCGACCATGATAAGGCCAATACCTACGCTAAGATCTGTCACTTGTTTGGAGGGGAAAGGAGCGGGAGTCTACCTGACCATGTAACACTTTTAAAACTTCAATGAGAAAATGATATATTTTTCAATTGCCACTAGTGAAATATTGTATTATGATATAATTATTCAAAAAGGTAGGACTGTGTAAGAGGTCGTGTATGTTGATACAGTTGCTTGGTGATTTAAATAGAACAAGCCATCAAATAATTCATCACAGACGATACAAATTGTCCCAGGAAACGCACAAAAGCCTCCAACATTATTAATTAAACGTTGTTGTTACGTTAGCCACTGCTGCACGGGAGCTTGAGCTTGGATCGTTGGCAACACGGTTAATTATTCTCAATCTAATAAAAACAGCAGAAACCTTGTTTTCCTCCGGGTCATCTACTTATAACGCGTATTCGCTGGTTGTGATTGATGGATTCCAGACAAACCTATCATTCAAAACCCGTTTGGTTGTCCGTCTAATTAGGTTCAAAGGTGCTTTTTTACTGTCAACTCAGACCCAGGGACTTAACGTCTACCTTTTTACACCATACAAGATAATAAACACACCAAGCCTTCCGCCCTACACTACTAGGGACAACACGCTGGAAAATCTCAATGAACCTACTCGACCCCCGGACTAATGACAGTGAGCCACCGAGGCTCCTTTTTCTTAAACATGATTTTAACGGAAAGAACTGGGTCTTTAAGTACAGTTTTTCTCCTTACATCATAACAACATAATAATTGACTTACGACTTTTACGACTAAAGGTTATCCTAACGATGGTCACTTTCTATAATATATATACTCTATTATAATAGCCATTAGGGTTATCACTAATTACATATTAGCTCTACATAATCATTTACTTATCACGACAGGTGCCTGGTGGGTTATAACGGTCAGCAAACCTCAGTGCTAATTTCCGACAGCCGTCACTTTCCATTTAGGTTCCTATTAAGCTGGTAACACATTAATGGTTCCACAGCAGCTGTTTCTTCGTAAGATTTCGGGGTGTTTGTGCGACGAAATTTAGATGTCATTGAAATAGCAGCGTTTTTATTAGTCGACACAAAGATAAAACTTACCAAATAAATGTTAAATACAATCGAATTCCGTAAAATAAATGTTAAAGCATATAAAACGAATAATAAAAAGAATATTCGGTATTTATTCACCGTTTATCCGAGAACCTCAGCATAAGAAATGACACTGGATACCTACATCTGAAAATGAGCTGCCAACAAGTTAAATTTATATGACATCATTAACGGGTCGTATATACCACATATTATTGTATAGCTGATTGGTATCAATTCTATTTATCATATGAAAGCATAATACGCAGATACATTGCCAATAACATGTGTGAGTTACGAAGGCTGACTGAAAAGTTCTAAGCCTATCCGTAAAAGCCCTGTATAAAGTCGATTGTTTCCATTTATTTTTCTACATAATTACTGTCATGATGAACACACCTTTTCTCGCGATGTTGCAAGGTCTGCATGTCTGTCGATCAGGAATATTTTTTTCTGTCATCCTATAAAAAGTCGTTCACAACGGACATGACATCAGTTCCTTTTTCATTTTTGGAAACAGGTCTCATCCATGGTCACAAATCTGGCCAAACTATTATCAGAAACTGCTTCTAAGCAGCGCAGTTTGTCACGGGACGTGCGGAATCAGCCACGTTTCTGATTCGCAATCGAAAGCTTTGGCATCCATCTTACAGAAACTTTTGTCATAACACGTTTGAGATAGTCACTAACAGGTACTTGATGACTGCTCTATGGGCAAATTTCTGGTGATCTCAATCAATGGGTGGGTTCACAAGATGGTCTGGTACGAAAACAATAATAACTCTACATTTACAGTTCTTATGTCTATGTTCTTTCAATGATTGTATTTTTTTTTGGGGGGGGGGGGGGGGCACAAGGTTGATTCATTCCAATTGATCTCTTCTTTTCAGGCTTAGGATTTGCCTGGAATTAAACACGACTAACCAATGTTAGTGGTCAGATGTTTATAATATTAAGTATTGCATTACGACGGATGTAATAAATCTTACTAAACTATATTGTAATATATAGTCTAAGTCTAAATATGAAGCACTGACATATATTATGGGCTAATAAATATTGGTGTTTAGGAGTTGAAACAAGGGATACTACGTAACATCATGACGTCAAAGTCGATAAAATCTTGTGACGCAGAGAAATTTCGAAATTCCTAATATTTTTATCAAATGGTTTAACTCTATGTGGTTATCATCGGAAAGTTTTAAACAAAATTATAGGCTACGTCATGTCATTGATCGGGATTACTAGATATGTACGCCATTTCTCTCCATGATTTGTTTTTGGCCACAATAACATACTAGTGAAATTTTGTTTTGAGTCTGACTGATGAAGATGCATTGTCTTATTAAAAAGGAATCAATAGATTGTATTTGTCTGATAATAGACTTATCATCTTTCTTGTGGATACGATTGTAATCTAGCGTTAATAAGACAAGTGTTTGTCTAGGAGATTCGAGATCACAGAAATATTTTGCCAATCCTCGAAGTTTGAAATGACATACCCAGGCGTCCACGGAATGACTTGTCATTAGTAAGTACCCCGCTGTGACAATAGAGTGACATTACTTCCAAAGAAATCAGAGATGATTATTGTCCACCAGTTTCTATTTTCTGGCTATAACAAGGTGCTGTTATTCATTGCCATTCTGCGAATGACATCAATACAGATAATGACTATTCAGTAGTAGGAGGGCTTGGTGGCCGAATGGTTAGCGTGCACGCGCTGTATCATACGGCCTGCCATTGAATCAAATGGCGTGGTTTGGAATCCCCGGTTGTACGTGGCAAGGAGTAGGGTCGCATCTAAAGGACTTTAAGATTTGGAATTCTTAATCATCTTTCAACTGAAACACATAGTATATATATAGTATATCAGTCAATTCCGTAAATTTAACTATCGCGTAAATGTCACTGTCGTGTAAATGTCACTGTTTTTTTTTTATAGAACCACGCCAGTGCTAGATTGTTGTGTTTAGAAAGTTTCACAAAAAATACTGAATAATTCTTTGTGTCTGCTCTGGAAACCCACCCATAGATTAAAATAAGCCTAATTTTATGCATAAAAACTGACAAAAAAAGAATAAGTCACACTTTCGTTCTTTGTTGTTGTACGTAGAACGTTTTGTGAAGAAATGGTTCTCAATATCTGCCCCCCCCCCCTCTCAAGATTAGTACAAGTCTAATTTCAATGTGAAAAACAGACGACAATAGAAATATCAGAAAAAAGTAAATAGCGAAAGCAGAAGACACAACTTCAACATACGAGTTTGAACGATGGAATTAGTCTCGGGTTTATGAACAAAGTAATGTCAGTCATTATCCTATCAAACTAACAGCATTAAATGAGCATCTAAGGCCGTTTGAAATCTGGATTAAAACCGGGATTAAACCAGAAAGACAATAAACAGAAGACTGGAAATAGGTGAATCATTAGGGTTCATGGCTTCTAATGGCTTTTACAATTAGAGGATAACAATCGTCAGTCACCAATGTCTTTGAGAAGAGGCGGTGCAGATTAGGATCACTGTTGACAATATGAATGGATGTAAATATTACAGGGAGGAAATAATCAATAATACAACTAAGAAAGACTGTCTGTAATGGTGTTTTCATTACCACCAGGGTGGTAAATCAGACACAGAAATAGCTTCATTCAAGAAAATGGCAATTCTTATTCTTCAAAAATGTGAGTGATTATTTTGAAAACCCCATAGGTCCCTAGAATTAGATATGAAATTAATTTTAATATTATATAATCTTACAAACTTGATTTTGTACATGTATGTTGTAAATATTCACGCCAGCTGACTCAATGAAAGACCTTATGATGCACCGCGCACGCGCTAAGAATTCGGGCACCCCCACGCCCTCGACGTATTTTGTGTAGTTACACTTGATAATGAAATAAATATAAGTAATTACTATACGCGGTCAATGGAATTAATCACGGAAGCGCGATGCCAACAGATACATTACACGCCTCCAGTATGACGTTTTTAAATTCATATTAAATAATTACTATGTAAATATTGACGTACATGTATATCAGTTTGACGTTGTGTACTTGTATCCATGAAGTGTATTAATGGGGGAATTTTAACTTGTGGGCGGCGATATGGCCTACTCTTTGAATTCCAGTTTTCAAGAGTGTGCATGGCACACCAGGCCCCTCGACCAACATCTGAATTTAACCCACGGACGCATCTGTTTAGTGAACCAGCGCCTTACCCGCTGAGCCATTGGTAACCAAAAAAGTTAAAAGAATGGATGAAAAGTTCGATACTAACACACTGTTATCCATTGTCTTTGGTTACTCGCGGCCGTTCATCGCATTCCCCGATCCCAACTTCGGTTTAACTAGGCAAGCCACGGGAAGCTTTAATCAACATTGAAAACTCCCAATATCTTTCTCTGTGAATTTTTTATTGTGAACAAAAAAAGTTTTATAAATATGCCATACACTACAATTGGAAATGTCATTTGAGATATCAAAGTGTGACCAACTATGGTGGCCACTTGGGCGAATAAATCATTGAGATAAAAAAAATCAACCTGTCGGTTTAGTCTAATAACCACACAACACACTCTAGAAGTTAGCATGCAGTAACAGATATTTTCAAATATACTGAGCGCCATAGAAAACGCATCACTTAGTTTTTCGTATAACATAATGATTCTGTAAACATATCTTATTTATTTTGCTTCTTATTGTGAACAATATTCAAATCGGAACAATCAATAACAACACATTTATACACTTATGGATGTTTAATCTGTAATCAACGGTACAAAGTCAGAGGGGTCAAAACCAAAAGTACGACACAGATGGTTAATTCCATGCTACGTCGCTGCACAGCGTGTGTAAGAGCCAGTGGAGGACACACGCGCTACTGACATATGTGTCACTAAGTGATGCTTTTTCTATGGCGCTCAGTATACGTATCAGTTTTTACTTGAAACTAAGTATGTCGGCATTTTATCATTTTGAAAACATCTCCGTATTGTTTTGGCGGCCATTTTGGAAGTTATGGAATTAAAGCCGAACTCCGTTGATACCAAACCCCCAACAGTGTTATAAACAGACTCGACATTATGAAAACATTTGAGTTTTGTCGATAATGTTCGAAGTGAGAGAGAGAGAGAAATGGGGCTTAACGTCCACTCAACACAAACTAGGTCATTTCGGGACTAACATATGGTTTTAATTTTTTTTTATTTCAATAATACGCTTTCGCGTAGGGGTCTTTAGCAGTGGGAGGAAACCGGAGTGCGCCCCTATCTCCATGCCACATACACTCACACCAGGGCTCGAAACCACAGCCGCAAGCCAGAGGTGACCGGCCAGCTAGAGGTCGAAGCGCGGCACTCTAGTCCACTAGGCCATGTTCGAAGTGAATCAATTCTAAATGCACATTATTCATATTGTCTGTATCAACTGTATGTTTTATTCAGTTAAATACTGCCCACACACCAAGACACAAGTGATTTATACAAACGATTTACATTAAACCTGTTATGGATAATGATTTTTTTTGCTACGTCTTATAAGTTATAAATAATGGAATGGATATTTCGCTCTACTTCTGAACATATTAAATGGCCAGTAGTAATGATCAAAAGGTTTTGGGTTTGGTTTTTGTTGTACAATATTTCTTTATGATGAAGTACAATATACTGTTAGCTATTTTAACTCTAGTCTTAATGAGAAGTGACAAAGGGTTTTCTAGAAACAGCAACGCGCATGACATGAGTCACTATATATGAGGAGATAGCTTGCATCTGGACCTCTGAACTTATCTCGCGCCCAAACGTCAAAAGCACATTTATATATATTCAGTGGTTTAAATTTTAAGTACGTGACAAGGAGCAGGGTTACCTGTCCTACAAATTATCTAAACGTAAAGAAAACATATGTTAGATCAAGATACCCATCGCCGCGGGGGGGGGGGGGGGGGGCTCTGGGTGTAAGACTATGGCTCGCTAACCATATCCCAGTGTTCGATTCCGGGGTTTACAGAGAAAGATCACCGTGACTTTCCGGCGTGGTTCAACCCCCAGCCTTGTCATTGATGCGGTACGATGGTCCTGGAAAGGTACAATGTATCGTCACTCGGGTGGGACGAAATTCCGTCCACCAGTGAACAAATTGGCGTGCAAGGAAAAGAACTCCTGGCAGTTGGAATTCGATAGTCGACCGTCTGTAGCGCCACTGTCTGGGCATATCACACTGTAGTCGGAGAAGGAGAGTAGTATGTTTAGCCCCAGTTCATTTCATTTCGATGGGCTTAATAACGACATGCCTTGTGAAGGCCAAAATCACTTGACTAGAATAGAAAATGGCCTAAATTATCTTTTAAAAGCAGAGAGGGGTAAATGATAATAATGAAGTCGTATCGCTGTATAAAATAACAACCGGGTTAAAACTAAATGTGGGAATCCGCGAACTTCGAATCTATTCTCCCAAACGTTCGAAATGAAATGAAATCAAATGGGTTTAACGTCCTACTCTTCCAAACGTTAGAATTTACTCGGTCCTTCGTTGGGACAAAGCTCATCCAATTTTATTGGAGCGTCCGCTATGATAAACGTGGCACAGACAGTCCATAAAGTTGATCACAACAGATGAGACCTACTTCTCTACTTGTTCATAATGAAATTAGTATGGTCTTAGGTTTGTATGACCACTATCACACCTGTTACCTACTCTCGGATAATCCACCACCCCGACTCCGCTTACAATCACAGTAGACCTACACGCTACGTCACTCTACGTTTAAATACAATAAAATCCCTAAATAAATACTGTTCAATCTATATGTAATATGTGACGTATCGATTAAGAGCAGGTGTGGTATAAGTATAATATATACTGTAATTCAAGGGTTAAGGTGATAATTAATATAATATTATGACAATAATTAAATTCTAACTGTTAGGTTTTTATTCGGTACACGCCCAGGTGTGCTCGATATCTCGGATTTTTCGTTCCATTCGAACGACTAGGCTTTGTTCCTAGACAAACAGAATGGTATAAGCATGGATTGTCAATTCACTGCATATCAGTTGGAATGTTTGTTATTGATATCATTTTTATGCGTGACCATTTGGCTTACCGCAATCTTTCATATCACAAATAAGAATCACGATAACTCAGAATCAAGTCCCAACGGAGTTGAAACATGCAAAGATTTATGCAACCTGTCAAAACTTAAAGCTGTGAATTCTCTTAAATACTAATAATGTCAGGGATTTGCATTAAAGACCGTGGTATTGTTGTTTGCGAACTAATAGTAATATATCATCTGCCTCGCCCATTTCTGAAAACAACCCTAAAACTTTACCGATTTCAGACAAAAAGTGATATAAGGACTTCTGGAAAGACCTGCCGTGACGAAACGAAATATATATTTTTCTTTTTTTTTGGGGGGGGGGGGGGAATACTTGGCCTACTTTCTTTTAAATTGCAACTGTCAATACTTCTTTTAATGAGTGTCCGCCAACATGGAAGGTAATGAACAAAACTCTTCGCGTTGTTTAAAAAACTAAATCTTAAATCCATAGTGGTATAAAGTGCTTAGAGAAGGCATGCACACCCTGTCCCGTACACAACATGCTTGTGATTAAATTACATTAAACACAATATAATTTGTTTCGTCAACCTTCTAAGCATATGGTGGCAGATGTCCAAACAAAAACACGGACGTTTCTGCATATCAAGAAGCACCCCTGGACTTTAAACTAAACACTGTTACTACAGCGACAATAATATGTGTTTGTTAAATTAACCGTTAGTTCAAGTAGAATCTTTGCGTTATTCTGCATGGTACCAGACGATAGCCCTTGAAATCCTGGCAACGCAAAGCTACATAAAAAATCAGCAAGTGCCACGGATATGAAATGAAATGAATAATACTCAAAATCTGCCTAATCAACCGAACAATTTCATTGGGTGGTTTCTAGGGGTGTTTTTTTATGGGCAGCTGATTTATTTTGACTGCCTAGTAAACTTTTACATGCACCCGGACCCCACGCTAAAACAGAAATAATCAGAAAAGAATTTTAAAACGCCAACGTAATATTACGAATTCCCCATGCGTCCCTTAAAATACATTTTGTCGTTAAAATATGTAAATTATTCAGATTAACTATCAGGTATTTTGAAACGCAAACGTAATATTAAGAATTCCCTATGCGTTGCTTAAAACACATTTTGTAGATAAAAATGCAAAGATCATTAAATTGCGGAAAATCTTCACATTGATAAAACATAGTAATGCGATATACATTGTATTTTGAAAAAAATAATATTGTAAAAAGTTCCTGTACTTTACCTTTATTCCATGTAAACAATGGTAGAATCAAAGAAACTCTCCTGACAAGCTCTTAACAATGACACTTCTCATAAATAGAGGCACGGAGAACAACTCGCGTATCAATCATTAATACCAAATAGATTTTTCGCTATTAACTACACCACGTTAACATTAGCAAAAACCGTAGGTACTATCGTGTATCAAAGCCCATAATTAATGTCCCAAGATTTCTACTACTAACATAATATGAATTTACGTCCGCTCCCACTAATGTATATTTAGCAGACGCGTGTTTCCGAAAACCCTTGCTAGAAAGGGCCAATCAAATTGAATATCTAATCCAACGTAATACGATCACACGAACGTAATCGTAACTATTTATTTCTAACTTACATCGATGAAGGTGATAATCAAGTTATTCTTGGATTCAATGTCACATTGGTTAGAATGCCATATTATCTTTTACAGCAGCTGATCGTCCTTTGCATTTTTCGGACGATATCGAATTCTGAAAAATTTGATTAGAAAGAGAGAGAGAGAACAGGGGTTTAACGTCCATCCGAAACAAACTAGGTCATTTCGGGACAAAAATACATGGATTAATTTTATTTTAATAATTCGCTTGCGCTTAGGGGTCTTTAGCAGTGGGAGGAAACCCGAGTACCCGCGGAAAACCCACGAGGTTGGACAGGCAACCCTACTCCTTGCCTCGTACAACCGGGGATTCGAAACCACGCTAGTTGACTCTATGGCAGGCCGTATGATACCATTCGGCCACCCATCACCCATTTGATTAGAAACACAAAACTGAAATGGTATGTGTTGCAAGAATGATTATTTTATCACATGTTTGTATAATGAAGACACATGAATTAAAATTGAACTGGTATTCCTGTTAGAGAGCCCGCTTTCACAATATTGTTGTTTTTCGCATCGGTACAAAAACGAATACGTCATCGATTCGTGGGTACATGTGACGTCAACCGTAATGAGTGTTCGGCCAGTGAAAATGTTTTTTGTCTCATATGTTCAATTTTTTTAGGCCTCGTGTTCATTGTTGATTGTGTAGGGTTTGTAGAATGTGCCCAAATGCAATATTCAACTTGAATTGATGTACATCTACCAAAATATCGATTGAAAACTTTGTCTGGACAGAGAAAGAAGTTCATGGAGTGGAAATTAACACCATCTAGCTATTATCGTACGTCGGATTGCGAAACCGTGGGTTTTGGTGTTTGGTTCGTACCGATGCGAAAGATCCCTATTAGATTCACAATCTCGAACATCAGGACTTATTTGTCAATTACAATCAACATTGGTGTTGTTATCTTACCGAACATAACTGATTAGAAATTAGAGTAACAACAGAAATGATTGAATATAAATCAGTTTATAAACATTCATATTACACTGGCATATGTGTTGTGACCCATTTGTGTCCATTTCTAGGTTCCAGAAAATATCGATTTTGCTCGTTTAAGGCATTCTAAAAAGGAAAAGGGAAAGGTCGAATTTCATGCATTGCAATAATTTATATAGATATTAAATGATAGTATAAAGAGTAACTCTATTCGAGATAATAGAAGAATCAAAAACCATAACTTTTTTGGAACAGACATATATTTTAAAAGGAGATTTGTCTATAAAATAGTTTTAATATTTTGTAGATGACAAATGGATGAAATTCATTTCGTTTTGAAAGACTTTAAAAATGTAACCAGTCCTTCAAAATGGCCGTTCTCGCTATAATAGTTTAAATTGATAATTAAAAGTGACCAAATAGAAAATGTCTGTCAAATTACCGCATTGTGCGCTTAGTTATGATTGTTTGAAGAATAGCGTAGTCTTGATTTTTATTGCTACAAAGTCTCGATTATCCCTTTTCATTTTTGAATTAAATTAATATTGTAAATGAAGAGCTGCTGCTGATTTTAGCATGTAAATACTTGACATATATATAACACCTGGAGCCTAAGTTGATTTTTATGACTGACTGTTCCCATTGAAGTTACTAACTTGCGATGGAAGAATGCATCGAACTTTAGTATATATATTGACCAGGCGCAGCACAGGTATAGCCATGAACCGAAAGTAGCCTAACTGGAAGTAGTAGTCTATCGCTGCCAAATATGAACCCCAAGGCAGTCTAAGTGTAGCCGTCAACCCTGAACAAAGTGAAATGAAATGAGGTTTAACGTCCTCTGCTCCGCACTGAGCTAATGGAGACGGGCATACGCAATAAGGTGTGCTATGGAGGAAATTTTGCCGGGACAGTGCCACTACGACCTACTCTCATATTGAATTCCGACTGTGAAGGGATCTTTAACTTGTACGCCAATGTGTACACGGGACCTCGCTTTTTCGTCCCATCCGCATTACTAGACAGCTGCCCTTGTCAGGCCCTCCATCCTGTATCATCGAACAACACCGAAAAATCTGGATAAACTTACCCAATCAATGCAGGGATCGAACATCCGACCTCCAGACTAGCGGTTCAGCGCCTTATACGCTGAACAGACAAACAAACAACGGCAGCCACAAATAGTATTGATACCAATAAATCTATAAAATTATATCGATCTTTGGAGTATACACTATGACTTGTGGTCTGGAAAGTCAGAGGCGGCTTTGAATATATACACGGGAATTTAGGTTTATTCTCCGAAAGTTTTTTTTTAAAAAAAAAACCCTATAACGGGTTATTTATGTAGGGTAGGTTTTTACTTTCCATGAGTAAATATGATGTATTGTTTGGAATTCTGGGATATATTCATTTTACGTACATGTAAATTTATGCGGTTTATTATCTCGGGGAAGAAAGACTTCATGCAGAAGGAAAATTCTCTGAAGAAGTACCCCGGCCCTCGGGCTATTTTCTTCGTTTTTCTTGAGAGAATTCTGGATATTAGGTCTTCCTTGTGATAATTCTGGAATATTCTCATGTTGCGTGTATGTAAACATCAGGTTTATAAGCAAGGTAAAGTCGTCGACAAGGGTTTTTCTTTCCCCAGGATAACCCCAGTCTCGTGCTTTATCCTACACATAACTACCTCACAGATTTAGTGTTGTATTGTTGGAATTTTAGATGAGGACATTTGAAGAAGAAGAAATATAAATATATCTTTGTCCGTTCTGCTACATGGTGATAAAGAAAAGGCAGCGATTACACTGCAAACTTAATATCGTTCACTAAGCAACAAATAAATGAAAATATATGACACTAACAGATCCAAGTCGTGATTTTATATACATAAGGTTATTAGTTAGGTACAATTGTTAACAGTCACGAAGTCGGTGATGGCTGTGTAATTAGTCACCAGTAGTTACATGTCTTTAACAGTTAGTTACATGTGTCTTTAACAGCTAATTAATGTCAACGGATGTCGCGGGTTCGATTCCGTTATAGACCGAGAGAGTTTATCAGGATTTCCGGCGTGATGCAGGACGAGGATCTGTTAAGTCGTTGGGATGGGACGAAAATCCGAGGTGCCATGTACACATTGACGTTCACAAAAATCCATTCGCAGTCTGAATTCGGTACAAGAGCAGACTATGGCAATATTCCCCTCATTAGCCCAGTCGGAGCAGAACAGCTGGACCATACTTCATTTCGCTTCATTTCCTTTGAGTAGGACCAGTGATACTTCCTGTTTATTCTTCCCTAAAGACCGTATTTAATTCGAAAAGGGTTGCTGCAGACACGGAACTTCAAAAATGCGTGTTATGTTTGTTCTTGACGACTTTTTTGATATGGTCTAGAATCAAAGAAAGAGTATTTGGCATTATATTGGATGTCTGGTTTTTAGAAGAATCGGGAAGTACACGAACAGAAATCGAGAAAACCATGTACGAAAATGACGTTACAGTCCACAAGCATGATGTGCTCCAGGGGAGGGGATTGGTTGGAAATTTGTAACCTATCGCATGACTTTTAGTAGAATATCACGAATCCATTTTATTTTATCTTTAATCTTTAACATTTTGATTGGGTCGATATAATATGTGAAAGGAAACACTGATACCATTTTGATGTTTTAACCATCAAAATGGTATCAGTGTTTCCTTTTACATATTATATCGACCAAACCGTGGAAGTTGAGTTAAGCAAATAGGTTTTACTACCCTGGACACACATTTCGAAAGATAAATATTTACGAAAGGCTGCAACACTGCTGCTATTTTTTTTTATTCTCAGTTGAGAGTGTATACATTAGATATCACCTAGTATAGAGGTCTAAAGCATAGTCTGCTGGAGGGGGTACCATACACACACAATCACTAAATGCGTGTTTTCAGAAGCTCTTGTTGACATGGATATACTGAGTATTTATATACTTTATATGTTTTCAAACACCACTGAATTACTCTAGAGATGTCAAACAAAATGACACATAGTACGGCTGTCAACAGAAGCAAGCTAGACGAATAACCCAAATGAATTTCCGATGATTGCAAATTTTCGGCACTTTGTTTGCTTCTGACTGTCTGGGACAACCTTCGCGTTTCAAGTTTATCTTCGTTCTGTTGATTAGCAGTATGCTCAATCAAATCGGAAAAAGTTTTAATCCTAACACTACATGGGCAATGACATAAACGGTTGTACATAGGTTTTGTGTAACCCAGAGGATTGAAGGTCGGTGGGATATTTGTAGTTAGCGCAACAGTTGACTTCTCGGTATGGTTTAATATTGTTTGGGTTGATATTAAATCAGTTACTTCGGTGTTCGCTGAAAACATTCGTTTTGTTGTCACGATCTGGGTATTTATAACGGTTTGATTCAAGGAACTGGTTTCTGCTAAATCATTGGTTGTTGTAGCAGGAGCTCCCGTTGTTGTTAAATTTATGTCTGAAAGCAAAGTAAATCATTAAAGGTCTAAATCCATTTATATCTTACCTGAAAAATCACCGAATTACTTATTTCATCATAAATATATATTGCATCACAAATAATCATAAGTGTTGTAGAATATATCCCCATTACATGTATGTCTACTATAGGTTGCAGAAAGAAAGGGTGTGATTTAATGCCATTCAAGTACCTATAAAAATGGTTATCAATTGAAAAATTGCAATATAATCAATAGAGTAAAGTCCAAGACTTCTGCACCAACCGGGATAATGGGGTGTATTAATTCGTAATTATTAATTATTTAATTTCGCTCGGTGGTATCATTACAGGTTGTCTCGAAAACGCCAAAGTTGATGAAACTAGAAAATTACTCTGTTGAAAGATACCGGTCGTAGCTTTAAATAAGTAAAATCTATGTTCTTGGCATTAGGGAGTCTTGTTTTGTTGGAATACGCGGATCGATTGGCGTTGTTCCAAATGAATTGCAAACAAACCCAAACATGACGAACTTAAGTTCTTTTCAGGGAAATTAACAGGGGCCCCACTTAACATTCCTTACTCGATCAGTGCTTAGGTATTCGATAATGATAATAATTATGCCAATGATCATAATTATTGACATTTATTGGGTCAGTGAAATGCCTCTTATATAATTGGGCGGATTTGTCACCACAAAGACACAAGACCTACCAATCTCGCAGTTAACACCAAGATATTCTGGCAGACAGCGACATCTATATGACATTCCCACTTCTAAACACCAACCATAATTCTGACAAGGCTTTGCAGCACATTCATAATTTCCTATTGAAGATGGAAGAGAAGGGAATGATAAAGAAGCTATTTAAATCCTGCTTACTACTGATATACTGTTAAAGGAAATCCAAACGATGCTAATAGTTGAAATCTGTGTAATTACTGCTAAAGCCCCATTCGAGTACATTATAAAATATCTAGAATAAAGCCTACATGCACGGTTATAAAATGCCTAGTTCACAAGGTATTGCTATCTTCACAAGTTTGCTGTTGAGTTTCTAAATATTTTTAACAGTATATCAGTAGTAAGTAGGGATGTTATTGTGTGAAGTGGCGCGGTTGCCTACTTAACATGGTGAATTTTCTCCGGGACCTCATTTTATTTCTCTCTCTAAAAGAGCATATAATTAATTCTAACCACGAGAGGCCAAAAAAGAACATATACAAGTACAACACCATCATTTCACCATTTACCGGAATAATCAGTTAACTGCATACCACCAGGATAACCAAACCCTTCAAATTTCTTGGAACCAAAGACTATCACCAAAAATGGCTCGACTGAGGAAAACTTTGTTGTTTCATTTAATACACCAGTTGCGTACACAAACTGATTGTTACAAGTATTTTTAAAATTTTGGACATGGGAAAGCAGTGAATCCTTTGTAGCAGGAGACATTATTAAAACGATCTCCATGTAGAAGGAACTAACGTCCGCATCCAATACGTAATCATTAGTATATTTATTAACTGGTGGGATAAGCATCATTAAGGGGTCACCATGAAATTGCGCTTTCCCACTGGACATGAAAAGAACAGCCAACACTGGTTTGTTGCTATCAATACACATTTCGTCTCCAGCGGTAATCCAATCCAGAGTTTTGTATTCACGGACGTTCAATGTAAATACTACCGAACCATTGACAGTTACATCTGTAAAACCCTCTAAAGCCAGAACCTTCAATTCACTGGGAAATTGGTAACCACCGGGTAAGGCTAGTACATGGTGCTTCCCAAATTCTGATGTCGGTGGAAGCATCTCTACTATATGATCACAGGAGGAACTCTGTATAAAAGAGCATTTGTTACCGGACAATAGCGCTACGGGTTTATTAGATGTAACAAGCGCTCCAGTGGTACTTTCTTTGCAATAAAAATTGACAACGTCATAAGTGTCCATTAAGAAGGTATATTCCAAATTGGTATCGTTAAATTCAGTATAACAGGCAGTTTTACTAATTTCCAAGGTAACCAATGTTTCATCTTCAATTGATATGATGCCAATTTGTCCTGTAATATAACGATTCGGTAGTCTGTTAGCTTTCATGGCAAAATCAGTTCATAAGATGACAAATGGTAATCAATGTCGAAAACCTCAATATCAGAAGTCAAACAGTACTGTCGAGATGTGGGCGTATATTTAAAAGTAGCGTGTAACTGAAACCAGGTACTCTATGTTGTCAATGCGTCAGCAATAACGAATAGGAAATCAGTTTCATATTTGTGGGGGCGGGTTAATTAGTCCACCGATATCTATTATTAGGGTTAGGTTATTATTAGGGTTCATTAGTCCACCGATATATCTATTATTATAGTATTTATAGCATTTCTTATAGCGGCGGACTATTGCACCCGCGGTCTGGTGAACCCCTCTCGGAGGATGTGAATCTACCGGTACACTTGCAAGACTATACAAACTTTACATCCAAATTCTAATTTACATAATTGATAATCGACGATTTATCCAAGAGGTAAATACGAAATAGTTTGTAATCCTTCTCTTTTATTATGGAGGATAGTGTGGCCGAATGGTCTATGGCGTGCGCTATACATCATAAGGTCTGTAATTTAGTCACGCGGCTTTGTTTCGGTTCCCAGCTTGCAAATGACAGTGAGTAGAAAGAACATCGTGTTTTATCGGATCCTCCGATTTCCCCCACTACTAAAGACACCCAAAAGCAATCCCGGAATGACCTACTTTGTGTCGAGTGAACGTTTAACCCTATCTTTCTATATAAACCTACCACATTTTTTTCAACGCAATAACCTTAAATAGCATCATCATCAATAATGATTACAGATGTATACTCACCGCCTTCAAAATCATTTCCACGCTTGTTTTCATAATTAACTACTATATACTCCGTTCCAAGTGATGGAACTGGAAGGGTCAAGAAACCCTCAGTGGTGTATTGGTTAATATTCATTCCATAAACCGAGATCTCCGTTGATGACTCTATCAGTATGGCTCTCTTTCTTAGTACCACCCCATAAGGATAGGCTGTTGTGTTCTTATCAATTTCCTCTCTATGAGAATGGTTAGCGGGCAGAGAAAAGGTTTTGGTATAACCATGCACAGATACTCTTATATCGGTTGCCTCCCTTGTTGTAATAATTGCAACTTTTAGCGCTTGGTCAGATTCAAAATTGACGAGAAACGACATCACAAAATGTGTTCCCCAATGAGTGATTTCCACACCTGTTTAAATATGTCAATACAAAATGAAGCATTATTTAACGAATGCAAGTAATTCTTGTTAAATATTATATCAAACATTAAGGGGTGGTGGGTGGATGGCCGAATGTTGAGCACGTGCGCGCTGTATCATAAGGTCTGTCATTGAATCAACTGGCGTGGTTCCTCCCACTGTTAAAGACCTCTACGCGAAAGGGAATTAGTGAAATAAAATTGAACTGTGTGTTGGTCCCGAAATGACCTAGTCTGTGTGTCTAGTGGACTTTAAACCCATCCCATTACAGAAACATGTCAATGGCGTGTTGAAGATATTGATTATGTCGATTTAGGATTACTTACCATTAGACAATGCAATGACTAAGGCCTACAATAAAAACGTATTACAAATTATAGAAATATAACATATATTCAAACCATGGAAATTTTCTAAAATCAGTCCATTAACAATCATTTCCCGGGTTACTCACCTTGTCTTACTAAACCTTGGTAACACCCCCACCCCCACGGGTCAAAATTATCATAGAATCATACAGAATCAAATCTCTTCCCGATATGCCAATTTAAACGGTAAAGTAACATATTTTTTTTTTAAATCGATGCGTATTGGGGTTTTGTTAGTTTCTCATTTCATTTCTTTTTTTTTTATTGAAATTGAAAGATTATATCTACATGTATAACAACTATTGTGTCATATACGCGAATAGCATTATTTTCATCAATGGATATCTTATCCAAAAGCTTAAAAGTAAACAGTTATAGTTATGTAACGATCTAAGTGGGTGGGGATTTATATTTAAGATATAGTTATTTTTGCACTATTCTGTGTTTGCTTAAATAAAGAAAACTGAAAACATTTCATATCATGTAATTACATTGAGTAAATTTATAAAAATGTATACAAGCCATACCACCAAACAACGTCGCATGTGTATAATACTCCCAAATTTTCCTATATTATATAAAATTTTCATATCTTCATATACGATTATATAAAAATACGGTAACACAGAAACTTACGTAAGTAAATATGGTATAAATATTCGTATTCATCTTGTGAATCTTCTTTGAACGACTGTTCTGTAAACATTAAATTTTGAAACAAGAAGATGAGTGTTTAATTGATATTTTCCAACATTTGTTTTAATTACGCCTAGCAACAAATTGAAAACTCTTATATTATAATTGACTTTCAGAGGAATCTTTATTTAAAGAATGTTGATTGTCTTCTAAATTGTTCAATTTGAAGTTCATTAAAGTGTAAAGGATGAGCGGAATCAATACCCCTGTCTATATTCCTTGTTCCTGTCATTTGTTAGTTCTTTATGGTGTAACTATGTAAGTTGCATTTGCCCGATTCTGTTTTTAAATCCCCGTGGTTTGATATGTTGGTATTTTGACATCACCTTACCTGTCCCATATCTTGATACCATTGTTCTTGATATAAACTCTTGATGTCAGAAAACAATGACCGCCCAAACCCATTATGTCTTTAATTTGCTCTGTTTAAGCATACATTATACAAGAGCAAAATCTGCCTATTGCAGGCCTTTATTTATGCCTGAAATGCTATACAAACTATTAATTAAACATTAAATATCTCATACAGACCACAATTAGCTCTCGATGTCGAGGCTAGCATGAGATTTTTCTTGGATTGTAGTTCGATTTCCTGCAAAATTTTCCTTCGTGGTTTACCGATTAAATAGATAACCGACTAGTTTTGTCTAACCGACTTTAGTAATGATGACCGAGGCTAAGCGGAACTTTCATCCGATTAGTTTTGAGTTCATAGTGGATCAATTTCACTGAAATTTGCAGCAAATTGCCTTCACATTAGCTAGTTTTTAACTATTGTAGTGAGAACTGCCAACTCGTTATGTAATCTCCCATTGTATCTTTAACAAACAAAAGAACTGTGTGTTTTTATATTGATTTTTTAAACCATATTCAGTGGATTGTTAAACACTCGAAGTCTTCTTTTTGCATTAAAAAATAGGTTATAAAAGTCAATATAAATTCTTAATCGTCATTGATTAAAATACACGATTGTTGGCTCAAACCAGAACGGTACATCATCTTTGTAAATTAATGTAATAAGGCCTGAGTTAAAGCTTATTTCTGTTAAAATTTTACCCATGAGCTGTAAAAAAGGGACATTCAATAGTAAACAATATATAAGAGCTAGTATAAATTGTCGATCAAATACATCAAATGCTAAAAGGAAATTTGGCTGAATGAATAAACATACTCGAAATTGAGAGGGTCGAATAAAAACGTATAAAGTTCCGCCAATTTCAGAATGATCAACATAAAATTCAAAGTGGAGCATTGCAGTAGGATATTAAAGCCCATTTCATTTTCACTTCTTAAAACTCAGTGTGGTTGGTCCTTGGCACATTACGCATCAATTGACGGACATCGAAATATGACATAACGTCACATTTCCGATGTGACTACGATGATGTCATATTCGGATCCTGGGACATCGTACGCTCATACTTGCTGTCCTTCTTGAATATTCAACCATTTTTTCGGATATTTTTATCTGCTATGCTACTGGGAACGACAACCCACTCTTCACTCTTCTGCGGGTGCGTTTGAAGCTGCCACAGTGGAAATAGTGCCCCAAGAAATTCGCAATTTGGTAGAAGATGCACCGATAAAACCGCCAACACCATACGCTCGATTTGTTTAACGCCCTACTGTTCTTCTCCAACTGAGTTGATGAAGATGGGCATACATTATACAGTGGTCTGTGAGGGACATTTTGCCAAAGACACAATATAACAACATCCAATCGAATAATACAGCATATAGAAAAAATGAAAAAAGCTCAAGATGATAACCATCACCATCCCGCACCCTGAAATATTTTTGGAAGGAAAAACAACTTCTTTCATGAATATCAATGGGACTAGTCAGAAGATTCACACTCTGATCACAGTGGCTCTTCAAGTCTCTACTACCTGAAATGTTTGCACATCAACCTATGCCTACCTCAATCAGCTGCTGTACGTTAAACATTAAGCTTGTATACCAGAAAATAAATACTTTATCACCCATGCTTTACATGAATTTGATTGCTGGTCAATCAAAAAGGAACTAATTTCTTTTATTTTAAAGAAACCGGAAATTTTAAATAAAAAGTAACTGCATTTTTGTTAAAAAGAGACTTTTTATTTAAATGACCTTGAATGATATACTGGGTCAATAATATAGGACTTTGCAGTAGGTATAAATTATTGTCGAAAAATGATTATCACTACGCTGTAATGTAATCAGGTTCAGTAAAAGGGAAATCTATACCAAAGAATTATATTTTTTATTTGCGCATGTAATTGTGGATTGTGTGATAAATAAAATCTCCAGCTCAAAAATTATCAACACTCGTTGATAAGGTAAAGTAAAAAGAACTCGGCAGAGCCTCGGGGTTTTGGGTTGGGTTTTTTGGGGGTTTTTTTTTTTACTTTAACAACTTATGTTGATAGTTTTTGAAATCATAAAAGACTCGTGGGAGATTCTCTTTGTAATTGGTTGATACTTGTATAAAGTTTCAAAAAGTTTTTTTCTTGAACGAATAATGCCATATGCTCCTGAAACGAAAGCAGGGTGGAAAATAAAATAATAGGTTTTACGTGTTATAAAGATGGTGAACAGTTTCTGAGATATGCTCTAGAATTATAAAACCAAAAACGAAGTCAAATGTGTAGTAAATTTCTAATTAGCAAAAGGCACAACTACTATCACAGATTGATGTTTGAAAAAGGATTCAGGAGATGCTCCAGGAAAAATTCTACTCAAATTTGTTTCCATGGAAATACAAACTGTGTAAATCCGAGAAATTCCAAAAAGGCACAACTACTATAATAGGAATTGAACTTTGGAGAACGTAAATATTTATTATACGACATTCACAATATAATACAATTAGTTTGTTGGTGTGTCATAGCATTTATATCTTCAGATACATGCATGGAAAATAAATAAATCAATTTAACTCAGAAAATCGCCAAACAAATTAAAGTTTAATTTGGGTTTGTATGAAAATAAAAAACAGATATACCAAAATCAGGTTCGTAAGCTTTTATTTAAGACAAATAAAATGGGTGGAAACTTCAGTTTTCACATCCGGTATTTAATTTGAACTGAAGCCCCATAAAGATTGGGGGTGGGGTGGGTAAGAAATAATTAACATATAACACGCGATAACATTTTCGGATACTGACAATTATTTAAATGTAAATCGTGATAAAAAAAAAACCTGACAAAACGGATAATGATATTGACACCTTAATGTGGTGCATTTTTCATAACTCCATGGCTAAAAATAAATTATACCTGTTAAAACAATAATTTGAACATAAACACTAATTGTTTTTGTATATTAACAACTTTCTAAGTGTAAATCGTGATAAAAAAATATGCTTAAGCTGATAAGGACATTGACATCTAAAAAGGGAGTCCTGTATTTCAAAAAGCATGACGGCTAAAAAAATAAATTACACGTGTTGTGCATGATAAAGATATAATACACGATAAATGGTTTGTATATTTACAAATGTAGTGCAAAAAAAGACCATGGATGGCTAAAATTAAGTTATACGTGCTAAAATTAATACACGATAATTGTTTCGAATTTAAGTGTAACTCGTGCTAAACAAAATAAACTTAAGCTAAAACTGAAATTAACGCCTATTGCATCTTTTATAGAAGGCTTGATCTCGCCTTAACTACGTACATCTTATCAGGGTCTTCGCGTAATACGCTGCATATTTCGGCACTAGTTTCCTTGTCACATGGACTCAATGACAGACTTCGTGTAGTTACGCACACGCGTTAACCATTCGGCGGCTCAAACTCCGAATAATTTGGTATGCACTGTTATATATTTTATCTAGAGTCATCTATGGATCACGTGACAAGTTAGGACTTGTGTGTATAGATACCGTGTATTTTGCGGGGTTGGGATGGCCTAGTGATCTACAGTGCCGCGCTTCGACCTCTAGCTGGTCGGTCACCTCTGGCTTGCGGCTGTGGTTTCGAGCCCTGGTGTAAGCGTATGTGGCATGTAGATCGGGGCGCCTTCTCAACCTCGTGGGTTTCCTCCGGGCACTCCGGTTTCCTCCCACTGGTAAAGACCCCTACGCGCATGAAATAAAATTAAACCATATGCTAGTTCCGAAATGACCTAGTTTGTGTCGAGTGGACGTTAAACCCCAGCGCTCACGCTGTCGATCGCCATTTCCGCCAATTGCGATAAAAATATAATTTTGGCGTTAAAATATTCAATCTGGCGAAATTTTGGCGATTCTTTTTTAACCATGGCTAAAAATAAAAAAAAATTCTTGCCACATGGTTTTGATTTCCACGCCGTGCACACACGTTACAATCTATCACGCTTGACTGAGTCATTTATCAATCAATCAAGTACTAATCCTTTATCTCGGATTAGCGTTGATTAGTATATACAGTAAGAGTAGTAATAAACTAATCAAGAGACAAACGATTGTTTGTCTCCAAAACGAACCGGTGGCTTTTTTTGACGGTTTCTATATATTCAAAATGGCCGACACCGTGAATAGTACTCGTTCGATTTGTGTGAGATTATTGGACTATGATGTCTGTTTTATCCTTTTTCTACTCCTGTTGTACGTATCGTTAATAAATAAAGCCAGGTTTGTTGTTAAAGTTTATATGGAAGTCGATATTAAACGCCAGAAACGAACGAACGAAAGTCAGTTATTTTCTAATCACATGCCATTAATAATAATGGGCCGTAAGTGAAAACTTGAACTTGAACAGCCTTCGTAAACGTCCGATAGAAGAATTCCAAACTTATTTTTATTTTTTTTTATAAACCCCATTCCTCTTTCTCTGTTTTACAAATTATGCAAATATCATTTTTACTTATTAAATAATAGCACATCCTGCATATTTATTATTTATAAAGGTACGTGGGTGGGAAATCATAAGTTATAATAATTCTCTATGCAAGATACAGGTACATTATGGCCAGCACCTAACGTCATGTTTGCGCTCATCGTCTCTTCTCTTCCGCTCCCTCTCCAGTACAGATTATAGTGTTAAACATGTTATTATCAACTACCTATTTAGTATTAGCAATCATTAAAAAGATATACAGTACTAAATATAAATTATTTTCCGCCATTAAACATGATATTGGATCATAAATTTTATAACACCTCACTTATGTTATTATCAACTACCTATTTAGTATTAGCAATCATTGAAAAGATATACAGTACTAAATATAAATTATTTTTCGCCATTAAACATGATATTGGATCATAAATTTTATAACATCTCACTTAATGCACATATGGCATATGAACAGGACCAATAGTCACGTAACGGCTGTCATATTTTTTATTCATATATTTGATGTTAAATAAAATTAACATGTTGGAATTTAAAAATCTCTAAGGAGAATGATCCCTTGTTAATGTGTAGCAATAAATACGCGTTAAGTAGAACAGTATGGACTTTGTTTATAAAAGGGCAGCATGATTTCTGTAGGTACATCACTCCAGTATCAAATCAAACAACCCCCTCTTCGGAAGCTACAGCACTACCAGTAGAACCGCAATACAGCGGATATTCAAATCCTTGTCCTATCTGAGTAGAATACTTCCAAGTGTAGAACCGCGCCTTATAATTGACCATGACAACTAGGTGGATAAGACGCTGGATCGCTGCATTGGCCAAGAAAGTTCATCCAGATTTTCCGACGTGCTTTTCCCTTGACAGTGATACAGAAGGGAGGGCCTAACAAGGACAGCTGTCTAGTAGTTCGGATGGGACGAAAAACCGAGGTCCCGTGTACACATTGGCATGCACGTAAAATATCCCTTGGCAGTTGGAATTCGATAAAAGAGTAGGCCGTAGCGCCGCTGCCATGCAACATTTCCCTCACAACACACTGTACGGCGGTTGTCCGTCTTCATTAGCCCAGTTTAGGAGCAGACCAGTAGGACGATAAACCCCATTTCATTTCGTATTCACATTAAAATGAATATAAGATGTCCAACCATCACTAAGTACGAATTCCGCACGCTTTTGAAAAACGCTTTGAGGTGGGGTCAAATTAAGACCTTTAGAGACCCTAAGCACGGAAAAGATTATGATACCCCCCTTCAGCACCACCACACGCACTCTACAAATAAATACACTAGAAAGGTGTAGCTCAGTCTTGGAGGCAGACCACCATTAAATTTCACCATCTCGTCTATTTATAGCAGTTCTCTCTCTCTGTTCTCCCCTTTTGCATGCCCATTTTTGTTGATTTTTTGGCCTAGAATGGACTACGAGGGTTTGAATTAATATTTTCTGCCAGGTTTTGGTAAATATTCATGATTTTGAGGCGGAAGGATAACGGCGTTATGAGGTTGGCTACGGTGCTATGTACGACAACTAGATACATGTTTTGAGTATGCTTCTTCAAGTTCGTGTATCTCAAAATTTTGATGGTCAACCTCATAAAAATTTTAGTGCAAAGACATGGCCATCTGTTCCTCTGTCTGTAGTGAAAAGCATTTCGCCCAACGGAAATTTGGGGAAAAGTTGGAGGTGGGCAAAGAGTCCAGAATTAACATTGAAGTCAATGGGGAAATTAATGTGAGTTATTCCCATTGCGCCAATAAAAGGGATAAGATACCTCGAATGTTATTTTCTCGCAACTAATTTTTACAATCTTAAATATCAGAATATGTCCCCGATGAAAATCGTCTGTACCGCCAATGCAGTGCATAAATGTTGGAATAATACTACAATATGATGAGTAGATTGTCAATAGACACCTGCAAAACAACACAATAACATGGTTACTGGTGCATCTATTAACCAGGGCCGGATTAAACGTGCATGGTTTCCCTGACCGAAAATGTCATTAAGACCCTTGCATGTTCTGGTCGTTGTCCGTCACGCTCATACGATTGCAATTTGTACTCCAATATGGTAGCTATATTAATTTGGTACAGATGATGATGGTAAACCCTATAAAAGGTGTCCATAGGTATGAATAATGCCCCTCAGCGAAAACGAGTCGTTCTAGAAAATAATTGACACCAACAAGACACGCTTATTGTTGATGGGTTTTTTACGTGGCTTCACCATTCTGTCATCTTCGAGAGAATGTTCGTTATTTTCGCATAGTAATAGCTTTTCGTGAGCATGTCTGACTTGGAGATAAGAGACTCTTTTTAACCTCCCTTTACTCCGTTTAGTTTTTCCCCACAAGTATAACCCCTGCATATGCTGTGAACTCCCTGAAATAATCGATCGTCTGTGATATCACTGTGAGTAGAAGCGGACACAATATCCTCATGTAACAAAGCAACCATGGCAATATTGTACGGATTAAGACGCATGGAAGTCCCATATTCGGGAACTCCTGGCGCACTTAAAGTAGCTACGCCTATAACACAATATCATCCAAAATCCTCACCATTGAAAACACGAATTATTTGCCAATTTAAATCAACATTGATGCTGTGATCTTACCGGAAAAGATGGGCTTCTGATATCCAATATTTAAGACAAAATAAACATTTTACCATAGGTACACGAATCGTGTACCATAATGCGTTTTAGCCCCAATTCTAGCAACAGACTCGAGGAACGAGGTTAGAAACATTGCACCAAATCAAACGGCTTATGTAGTCTGGAATAACCAGACGCTAGAAATTTGCATTCGATTGATACATAACTGACTTGAAATTAGAGTAAAAACGAAACGATTGAATGTAAATCAGTTTATATACATTCATATTTCTGTATTCTATGCGTTGCGGCCCACTTGTGTCAATTTCTGGGTCCCAAATGTTAGTGATTTAGCTCCTTTAAGTTAATGGGGAGCCCTACCCAGCACTACTCCCATAAATAGGATAGGTTTATATCCGAGTCTAGAGATTATATGGATGAACCCTGTGGTCCATCGATAATATTTCAAGTAGGAATCATCACATGGATTTTCCGTGTCCGATAAAAGAGGCTCTGCCGCCTCCCAAAAAAACAGGATACGTTTATATTATTCATAACAATGAATATAATCACTTCTTTCTTATTTGATGAATAGTTAACCGTGCTTCTAGAAGCCATTTAAAGAATTGATACGTTTATATTGTATTGAATTATATAAAACATGTTATTGGTGGATTTTAAATTCACAATGTAAGTTAAATAAAAAAGCGTATTTAAATGAGGGGATCACGTGGCTAAGTGGGTAAGGCGCTGGCTCGCTAGCCTGGAGGTCGGGTGTTCGGTCCCTGCATTGGCCGAGAAAGTTCACCCAGTTTGTCCGACGTGGTTTCCCCTTGTCAGTGATGCAGAACGGAGGGTCTAACAAGGACAGCTGTCTAGTCGTTCGGATGGGACGAAAAACCAATGTCCCATGTACATGCACGTAAAAGATCCCTTGGCAGTTAGAATTCGATATAAGAGTAGGCCGTAACACCGCTGCCCGGGCAAAATTTTACTCGTAGCACACTGTATAGCGTATGCCCGTCTTCCATTAGCACAGGTAAGGTGCAGAAGAGTAGGACGTTAAACTCCATTTCATTTCATTTCGTATTTAAGTGAAATGAAATGAAATCGGGGTTAACATCCTACTGCTCGGACTATTTTAAATCACTGAATGGTACAATTCAGTCGTTAGCAATATAGGTCAAATAACAAGTTGTTTTGCAGTAAATTTAGTTGTTTACGTGTCTATAGTGCACTCAAATCACCTTCATTTTTCAATCATGCTGAATGGTTCAGTCACCCCTTTGTCATAGTATATGAAATGCAAAGTTGATTTAGTATTATACAAACGAAAACACATAATATTCAAATTAAAATGTAATATATATATATATATATATATATATAGAGAGAGAGAGAGAGAGGGTGAGAGAAATAAAGTTTAACGTCCACTCGACACAACTAGTTCATTTCGGACCTGTCACACGGTTCAATTTTATTTCAATAATCCGTTTATGCGTAGAATATTTACCAGTGATAGGAAACCCGAGGACGCGGAGAAAACCCACGAGGTTGGACAGGCGACCCTACTCCTCACGTAAAACTGGGAAATCTGGGTCAAATGTATTTTTATTCATTTATTTAATGTAAGTAATTGTTTTAAAAAACATTCTAAGATGCCACTAAAACTTGGGGACCATGTTGCAGCTGTGGAAGAATGCGAACTGTGTGAAGATAAAGGAAGCAAACCACTAGCTGCTACTGACAATACTGTGAGAATCTTGGCCTTAAGGCAAGTGGGGGTCGGATAGCCGAGTGGTTAAGCCCCCGTCAGACCGGAGTGGTGACCCTACTGCGCTCTGCGACCGAACGGCGGCCTGGAAATACACAAGGTCGTCGGCAAGCGTGAACACAACGCGGAAAAATGTCCCAAAATTACAAACTTAAAAAAGTCGCGTTCTTACTGCGACCTGTGCGTTTATATAGCATTCTCGCGGCGGGTTCGTCACGATCTCTCTGCGCTTATGGCGTTTCGATTGAGATCTATAAGCTTGGTAACGGCGGTCATCGCGAACCCGCGTCGCTCAACCACACGACTTATCTGGACTACACATGCGTTTCCACCACGTGATCACGGCGACTATGCAAGCTGGTTTGATTTTTTTTCGAAATTTCAAGATGACCTTTGAATCGTCCGTTTTCAAAGCAAGTCGTGCATGAAATGCATGGTCGCTATAAGCGAATAATGCAAGCTTGGTAACCGCGCCATGGTCGTATTAAGAACTCCATACACGTTGTGGGAACCTCATAAAATCGCCATATGCTTTAGAGGTAGCCCCATGAGGTCGTGATGCAGTCGCGCAACAGTGGTGGAATCATCGTAACATCCTATGACAACGCCATAAGGACTCAGAGCGCTTGGTGGGGTCCCAGTCAACGCGTGAGGGTTGTGGTGAAGACGCCATGAAGGCACCGTTGCAAATGTTACAATTTTCGCAGCGCCTTTTCTACGTGTGTACTGCGCGTGTGCTACGTTCATAGAGATGTTACCACGCTTATCGCGCGACCCACGCGACCCACCACGTTCTCTCGCTTTTCAATGTCATATGACAGGACCTTGGCGTTTTCTTTGAACATACTCAAAACAAACGCCGTGACTCAGCGATCATTGGCGACCATGGAGACCACAGAACGATATCTCGCGTTTCCACAGCGCTCAGGGTGATCTTGGCACGCTCTGAAATAATTTTTTGTCGCCGTAGCAGCGCAATAAGGACTTTTGCGACCACATCACGTTCTCGCAGCTTTACAGATCATATGCGCATGTTCAAAACAAACGTCGTGACTCGGCGATCATTGGCGACCATGGAGACCACAGCACGATATCTAATGTTTCCACCGCGCTGTTGCCACGGTTATGGCGTTCTTAACTCGCTCTGAGACCATTTTTTGTCGCAGTGGAAGCGCAGTAAGGGCGCAACTCGGTCTGACGGGGGTATTAGCGCGTGCGAGTTGTATCACAAGATATGTCATTAAATATAAATCACTTTGCATATATCGAGATTACATTAATATGTGCTTTTAGACCCATGTTCGTCTATTTCAAGATTCCAAAGAAATATGCCATACGTCCTTAGAAATGATAATGGCTCTTTAACAAGATTTAACCATTCTTACCGTCAGTTGAATAGAATATCTTAAACGTATCTGCATGGGTATTCCCGAAATACATGTTATGTTTGTTTATAATATGTACAAGCTGGTCGTTAAACTGGTGATGGAAGTAAACTTTAACACGAGGATAATATATACCTGGTGGCATGTGACCAGTTATCAGGACCTTAAATTATAAAATATAAAATCCAGAATGCTGAATAATGCCACAAACTTTCATCCCAATAGTGCCCCGTGCGATCTTACAGGCATGAATACAGTGACGTCATTTTCTGATATGTGGTACTATAGGTTGTGATTCTAGTACAGGGCCCTGTTTCACGAAATTTTAACTTAAGATAAAATCCAATTTTAGTAGATACTTCAATTTTGATTGGCTAAGCACTAAAATCAATCTAATATTATCCAATCAAATTACTAAAATTGGGATCTTATCTTAGTTAAAATTTCGTGAAATAGGCCCCTGGTGACTAACCCTGTCCAAAGAATAACCATGGTGAATCACACCAATGATTTCCATAAATATCGGGTGATGTCACGTTGTGAGTACATGTCAACTGTTCTGACCAATAAGAGAAATCGTAATGGGAATCAGTAACGTGCCAAAGCATCCTAAAATAAAAGAAAATCAAATGTTCTCTGAAATGTTCAATTCAGACATAATTTGAAAAAGATAATTAAGACACATACATTTACAAACAAGATAATTCTTGCTTTGCTGTATTAGCTTGATAACGTTGAGAGAATACTCGTCGAAACGTCGCCTAAATAAATTAATTAGCTGTTATTCCATAAGTATGTGTTTTTGTGTAAGATGGGTAGTATAATTTATAATATTGAGATCCGTATGGGCGCCCATAATGCCGAGATCGCGGCCGCCCATAATGCCGAGATCGCGGCCGCCTATAATATAATGCTAGTGAGATTGGTTAGGCGCATACGAATGAATTAAGCGCCCACCCAAAACGGCGTGATGATTTTCTAAATTCAAATGTTTTATGGGTTGCCTCATCCCAGAGGGACGCGCATAATGCCGAGATTATGGGAACCCATAATATAATGCTTGTGAGATTGGTTAGGCGCCCATGAATGAATTGGAGGGGCGCCCATGATATAATGCTAGTGAGATTGGTTAGGCGCCCACGAATGAATTGGCCGCCCAAAGCGGCTTGACCTGTGGGGTTCCTTATCTCGGAGAAGCTCCCATAATGACATGAATGGTGGGGCGTCTTAAAATGTTGGGCCGCGAATAGTACATAATGCTGAATCAGATTTGTTTGGCGCCCACAACTTGTTCAGTGGGGCTTCAAAAACTTTGTGGGGTGCCTTATTCGACTCGGCCATTTAAGTTGGGCCATATCAGACCACCTACTGTCTCGGACTGGAGTAGCAAGACGTCTGTAAGGCTAACCCGAACACCCGCACGCCTATGAAGATCACTCTATAAACCGCGGTGTAGGTACATCGGCGCCCCATAAGCTCCATCGGCGTCCCCGGAAGCCTTTGCCTCCCTAAAAATTTGGGCTAGCTATGGGCCAGACTCATGGGGACACTTGTCTGCGATATCACCCTCGATGGAGCTCATATTTTGGGGGCATCATTCGGAATGAGGAAAGTATAGACTAACGGTTATTCTACACTAACCATGTTAAGATTATAAACCAAGCTAAACTTAGCATTTATACCATAACTAATTTACAGAAGTTACGTTGTAGTGATACTATAGATACATAGTCCGGCGTTCCATAGTTTTATATATATTTTTTTACATCCAATGGGATGAAGATTGTCTCTTTATGAAACGTCAAGTCAAAATGAAGTCAAGTGGAAATCTAAGGAAAATTAAACGACAGGTTACAACAAACTAATCAGTCTTGTGTGACGAAGCGATAGGGTCATTGCTAAAAGGTTTTCTCACATTCTGATCAAACGCAGATACTTTATGGTCTTTGCACTGGGTTGTGAACCAACTGCTTTAACTACTACAACTACGAAAACGACGACGCAAACTACTACAGCAACAAATGATTATTTAAACTCGTTAGACAGGTGAGTATGTCTATACCAACGGGGCCTTTGCAGATCGGGGTCTTTATTGAGCAACATTAGAAATTGTCCCAGGACTCGATCACATATTTTAATTTGAGTCTAAAGTTGGCCTAAAACTTTAAAAAGTTTCATCAATAATAATGAGCAGTACATTTCAAGCGATGTAGGGGAGAGGGTGAGGTGAGGTATCCCCTTTTCAAATTACTCAGTCATCAGAATTCTAGTTCTTCCACTCAATATACAAAAATTGATTCCGAGAGGCAAACCTAATCATTGAAGATGCATTATGCGAGATTAGATAAAGAAATGGCAGTTCTCACTATAGTAGTTAAACACTAGATAATGTAAAGGGAATTTGCTGAAAATTTCAGTCAAATTGATCCACTTTCAATCGAGAATTAGCAATTGAATTTTCAGTCTTGCCTCGATCATCATTATTAGTCTCGATTATCCATTTCATGAACAAGTCACGAATGAACGTTGAGCAGCAAATCGGATCCTAATCCAGTAAATATAGTAGACTGACGATGACATCGAGAGTTGGTTGTGGTCTAGATAAGTAGATTAATATCTGATTAATAACTTAGGTAACATTCAAGGCCTAAAGAAAGACCCGCAATAGACAGGTAATTAGTACTACGCGACCTTCTAGATTGACTTTATATTAATAATGTGGGTATAGACATATTTAATTTGTGTTTATCTGCACCGTTTAAATATCTCTGTTTTAAAAACGTTATCGTTAACCCAAGTATTAGTATCCATTGAAAGCCTAACAATATGAAAATGTAATCAATAAATAGAGAATCTCCTACGAGTGTTTTTTGATATCAAAAAAGTGAAAAAAACGAGGCTCTGCCGAGTTTTTTTTTTACTTTATCAACGAGTGTTGATATTTTTTGATATCAAAAAACACGAGTTTTATTTATTTATCACCCAATCCTTTCTTACATGCACAAATAAATAAATATAATTATTTGGTATAGATTTCACTTATTAGAATCTAATTACATTACAGCGTAGTGATACATCAGTTTTTTGACAGCAGTTTAGCTATTGCAAAGTCCTATATATTGACCCAGTATTTCCTTCAAGGTCAATTAAATAAAAACAGTTTCTTTTTAACTAAAAAAAAAGTAATTTTTTTATTTAAAATAAGTGGTTTCTTTAAAATAAAAGAAAGTAGTTCCTTTTTGATTGACCAATCAAATTCATGTAAAGCGATATCTCCTAAGGAGATATCGCAGTAGATTATGTAATTTATCATACAAGCGATATCTACTGTCAAATGTATTATTGGGTGATAAAATACGCGGTCTTACCACCCTCACTACATGTACTATCACAGTCTCCGGTAGTTAGAAATAAAATCAACACCACTAAACAGGTAAATGTCTTTGTCATCTTTATAAATATATTACAGACAATAATCACTGGGTTTCAGCTGTTTGTGTCACTGCATTTTAGCATTGATATCACGCTACACGTTCAATGTTTAATTGTTTAATATCGTACGTGCTTGCATATTATCTCTGTTACTGCATAGTATGGAATAGAATAAATGCAAACTAGATATTGGTGTGTTACAAGTGTAGATGACCCTATTGAAATAATGTGTATGATGGGTAGGTCTAAGCCTCCAAACAATTTTTTTTTTTTTGGGTGGGGGGGAACACTAAAGTCACTTGTTACTGTGAATATCTATGTAAAAAGGGGAGCGGGATTCACATCAAAAACTGGGAAAACTGGATATCCTTTTATGAGTTTTAACAGTTCCGATTTTTAGGTTTTGACACGATGCTTTACCGAAAACTCGGATAAGAAATATCCGTGTTTTCGGCACAAGCCGAATAATTCAATACTTCTATAATTATCATAATTATGTAACTAATATACAGTGTGCAGGTTTCTTGTATATGTAAACATCCATACAGAATATTTATTTGTCTGATATGTAGAATAGTTTAGATATTCACACCTTAATCATGGGTGATCATAAGTAAAGGGGCGTGGTTTCGAATCCCCACTTGTACGTGACAAGGATTGAAATAAAATTGAACCATGTGTTAGTCCCGAAATGACCTAGTTTATGCCCTCTTTCTAATCGAAGAAAACATGGTGTGTATGTAACCGAATGAAGACATTTTGATTTCGTAAACTAAAATAAAACTACGAAAAGGAACAGAATTAGAAAAGCAAAGAAAACGATAACGAAGCAAATTCCGAGTTGTAAAAATGAAAAGCCAAAAATAGATTAATTTTCAAACTTTTCCGAGTTTGTGGTAAAACATTGAGTCAAAACCTAAAACTCGGAACAGTTAAACCTCGGAAAAAAATCCGAGTTTTCGGGAAGAGGCGTTCTTGCATTACGATAGGATAACATGGCTAATTCATATGACACGTTTAGATTATATTATTTATTATATTAACGATTAAAAAGCGTGAGCCAAAACATGTTTATCGTAACGCTATTGTATATACATTTATTACGAATGACTACAGTAACTGTATCACCATGACACTGTGATACAGAAGATAACCCTATCAACTGTATTTTAAATAATAATATGAGAAATGTGTGGGCTATGTTTATTTATAGTGTATTGTAACGGGATATTATAGCTTCCAGTGCGTACATACGAAACAACAAGGTATGTATTGATTTTGATTTCATCTTGACATTGTAGTATCTTGTTATGGTTTTTGGGTTCGGTCTTTTCGGGACCAACATATGGTTCAATTCTATTTTAATAATTCGGTAGCGCGTAGGGGAGGGAGAAAGCCAGATGACCCGGATAAAACCCACGAGGTAGGACGGCCGACCCTACTCCCTGTCACGTTCAAACGCAAATCGAAACCACGCCACTCTACTCAATGACAGACATTATGACCATACTTGCTCGCTTTAACCATTCGGCCGTGAAGCCCTCGGGAACTATTGCACGGTAACTTTAAAACTCAATAGAGTGCATGGCACATACACATGATAACATGCAAATAAGGAAACTCTAAAATCAAGGAAATTAAATCTGTCTACAGGAAAATGATACGTCATTTGTTATTTACACCGAATGACAAATCAGTCGACAATAAGGATATAATTAGTGGGTATTACTATAGATTCTTAAAATAAATCGTCGTACAAATTAAGCCTTCTGGGCGATATTAAATATTGTTATGGAAGTTTTCAAATTTTAATCCATTTTGAAATGTACAAAATATCAAAGGTTATTGATCTCCCTCCTTGGATATAAAGGAGTTAAAAGAATGTCCATCAGACGAGGTTACCCACCACTTGCAGGTGGCGCTGGATTGTTTATAGGATCTATAGAGAAAGCAGAAAGTTGCGAAATATTTAATTCATGGAGCCTTTATTTAAATATCGAACGAAACTGAACTATATTTGGACTAATCTGACTTAACAAAGTTAAAAGAGAATCAAATTCTCTTAATAACCAGAGTTGTTTAAGGGGGGGGGGGAGTACAGCATAACCCGCGGACACACACACACCCTCCCCCTCCTTGCCATGCAAAACACATGGACAAGCAGGTCAATATGGATAAACAGGTCGTAAAAAAGGTCAAAAGATAAATGATTCAACTGAAGAAGATTATAGGAATTAAACTTATGGTCTGAAAGGTATGACCTTAAAGGTATGGCCTGAAAGGCTGTTGTAGAAGGAAGTGGATTTATCTAAGTTATTGATAACAACCGAGGCATGTGTTTTGTGATTGCATAATTTAACAACAGGAGTACGCCGATAACATACTACATCTCCATGGGGTATCACGTGGCTAAGTGGGTAAGACGCTGCATCGCTAGCCTCGAGGTGGCCGAGAAAGTTCATCCAGATTTTCCGACGTGGTTTCCGCTTGTCAGTGATGCAGAACGGAGGGCCTGACAAGGACTGCCACCAAGTCGTTCGGATTGGACGAAAAACCGAGGTCCCGTGTACACATTGACATTGGCGTGCACATAAGAGATCCCTTGGCAGTTGGAATTCGATATAAGAGTAGGCCGTAGCGCCGCTGCCCGGGCAAAATTTCCCTCATTGCACACTGTATGGCGTATGCCTGTCTTCATTAGCCCAGGTTAATTGCAGAAAGTAGGACGTGTACTGAATTTCAACTCACAAAGGGTCTTTTACGTACACGAGATCTCAGTTTTCCATGTTATCCAAACGACTATACGTTTTCGCTTGTCAGACCCGTTTGACAAGGCCGAACCAGGCCGCAGAATCACGATGAACATTCTCAGTCAACACTCATAGTATCGAGCATGGAACCCCCAGGTTATCGAGTCACTGATTCACCGGCGCACCACGACCAAAAAGCTAACTTGATAACAATCGTATTATATTTAAAAATATTTCTATTTCAGTAGGCCTTTTGTCAGCCATTCATTTTTAGATTCAGTTTTACGTTCACCACAACAGGATGAAGTTTATGGTTGTTTTGGTGTGTATGACCGCCATTCCAGTAAATTCTTTACAAAATATAGGTAAGACTTAGATGCCGCTTTTCGTATGTTAACTTGTATCAGGTGTTGCTCAGTATGATAAAGGCGTTTAAGTAAGGCACAGAATCTGATAAGGCCTATCGTCTGTGGAGTGGAAACAAATTAAGTTGAGTCTGTTCTACTGTCTAATGTCAGCTATTTTCTGACAACATTTTTCTGAATTCTAAAGTTACACTGAAAAAAAACTTGTGTTGAAACAACACAAACTTGTGTTGTTTTCAACACAAGTTGGGTGTTACTATTTAACAACACAAACTTGTGTTGAAACAACACAAACTTGTGTTAAATGCTGAAACAACAAAAGACTTGTGTTAAAATTTGTCAAACAACACAAACTTGTGTTGAAACTTGTGTGAAAATCTACACAAGACTTGTGTTGAAAGTTCTGAAACTTGTGTTGAAATTTCTGAAACTTGTGTTGAAATTTTTGAAACTTGTGTTGAAACTTGTGTTGAAATTTCTGAAACTTGTGTTGAAATATCTGAAACTTGTGTTGAAATTTCTGAAACTTGTGTGGTTTCATATACAAACTTGTGTATAACCATCAACAAAAACTTGTGTTGTATTTCCCTCACTTTATATCCAATATAGCAACTTTTCCCACGCAGCATCCCCCCTTTTGCTCTGTTTAACCTGCAAAGTTTGATAAATGAAGTAACAATAATTTTTTTTTTTGTTAAATTATTATTTATTCATAAAATGATATTTGGAATGTTAACAGAAAAATAATATTAATAAAATTGTGTTAAATAACGCCCCCCCCCACCCTCAAATCACAAACTATAAAATAGCTATTTAAATTTTTCTTTACTCATCAACAAATACTAAGCATATAAAGACAGTATCCCTACCCCATACCCCCAAAATATATAATTCAAATATATTTAAATTTAATAAGATATATACCAAGCACTAATAAGATAAATTATCCACTAATTTGATTTACTTTCAAACAGTGAAAAGTGTTATAAGTCGTATTACATGTGATTATTGAGTAATCTAGAAATAACTAGCATACACAGAAAATTAACAAAAGAAAAATGACCTATTTTACAGTAGTAATAAAATAGTGTAGAACTCTTTCCTCATTAGGAAAAAAACCCCAAACAAAATGAATATTTTGTACATATACGGAGCAAAGCATCAACAAGAACTAGCATATAAAGACAGTATCCCTACCCCATACCCCCAAAATATATAATTCAAATATATTTAAATTAATAAGATATATACCAAGCACTAATAAGATAAATTATCCACTTATTTGAATTACTTTCAAACAGTGAAAAGTGTTATAAGTCGAATTACAGGTGATTATTGAGTAATCTAGAAATAACTAGCATACACAGAAAATTAACAAAAGAAAAATGACCTATTTTACAGTAGTAATAAAATGGTGTAGAACTCTTTCCTCATTAGGAAAAAAACCCGAACAAAATGAATATTTTGTACATATAAGGAGCAAAGCATCAAGACTGCAGGATTAAAATATAAAAATATGAGAGACAATGGCAAATATTGAATAATATGTACAAAATATTTATATACAATTACAAATCATAAGCAATGGGAAGCCATGGTGAGTATAAGGTGTTGGCCGAGAAATTTCAACTGGAGTTCCAAGCATAGTTCCTCCATGTCAGTAGTGCAGGACGTGGGAAGGGACAATATATAGTTGTTTGGATAGGACAAAAAAACCTCGATCTAATGTACACATTGCCGTGTATTTTAAAGAAGAGATAGAAATGAGGTTAAGCGTCCACTTGACATAAACTGGGTACAAGCCTGAATCAAAGCCACTATGACCGTGTTCACTTTAAAGTATCCTTTACAATTGACATATTTGACTCATTGCCAGACCTCCTGATCCAATGTGTGCCTGTTAACCATTCGACCCCCTGAGTTCCCTTTAATGAAGCCTTGACAGTTGAAATATTAGATATAAGAGTAGACTGTAAGGCAGAATCACCCTAATAACACAGAAAAGTGGGATATTAGGATATTAAACCTTATTTCGTTTCATAAGCAAGGAAAAGTCACCATAATGTAGGTCAAGGTTTTTTGTAATTCTGGGTATATCTGATCTACATTTGGTTTCTAGATAATGCCTATTAAATACTTTTATGATTTCCGACCAAATTTTACGTGATTTATATGTCACTTCACTTTCTATATTATACAGAAATTAATAAGAGGATTAAAATCTAATTGTGTTTTCGAAGAATACTTAACATTAAAAACAAAAAAAAAATATTTAAAATTGGGTCAAATGCATTCTTTTCCAGAATTATAAAATAAATTGATGCTTGGTTTCTCTTCTTTTTATCATTCATTAAATTCTCCTCCGAGAGTGCTTCAGCCTAAAAAAATAAAAAGTGGGAAATAAGAATACTTTCTATATGGTTCATAATGTTTAAATAAACAATTTATTTTGCCACATTGAGACTTAGTTTCTATTTTGTTTCAACTTTGTGTAACACTCCTTTTGTCTTGTCAAGTTACAGGCCCAGACAGAATATAATGCTCAAATGAAATGGGTTAGAGTCAGAGAAAGATAGAAATTTGGTTTAACATCCACTTGACACAAACTAGGTCATTTTGGGACTAACATACAGTTTAATTTTATCTCAATAATTTGCTTGCGCTGAGGGGTCACTAGGAGTGAGAGCAACTGGAGGACCCGCAGCTTTATGATACAGCGCGCATGTCCTAACCATCCGGCCATCCAACCGGCAATTCACCCCCGGGCCACCCCCTTAGAAGTCACAAAAAGGCCTTGAGATTTTGGACTGAAATTTTGCACGGTACCGCGACCCTAAGGCATACTCTTGTATCAAATTACAATTGCCAGAGGATCTTTTACATGCATGCCAATGTGAACACAGGACCATGTTTTGTTGTTAAATCTGAACAACTAGACGAATGTCCTTGTCAGGCCCTCCATCCTGAATTTTCTATGTCAACATTGGGAGCAAACCTGCAGCGTCTTACCCACCTCGACTCTCCACAAATGAGACAGTCATATGTGCACATACATGTGTGTGTATACTTTTACTATACTAAATTGAATTTTATATTTCAAAATAATAAACTGAAATGGAGGCTAATGTCACCTCCGCTCCAACCGGGCTACATTGTGCCAAACACATTTAATGGTGAGATTTCAAATTACCATATCAACAATCTTTTCTATTAGAATTGAACACTCACCCTCCAAAAACCTCATTCTTTCAGCTCTTTCTTCTCCCATATTTGTTTTTTTTCTTTCTTATTTTATTATATGATGTTTTATTTGCTATGGCATCTAATATGGAAACTGAAAAATATGAATATGTGACATGTAATTAACTGTTTAAGATATCTTACCATATACAAACTGTGTGATATGAAATTGAAACTAAAATATCTACGGTATCCAAAACCATTTGAATCCTGAAGATTTTACATAAGCCGTGAAAATCTATTTTAATAACCCTTGTTTGTCATTTGACTGGACTGTCACAGTAATTAGACGATAGCCATGTGGCTGAGTGAGTAAGGTGCGGGTTGCTATTCTGGAGGTGGCGGGTTTGCTCTCAGTTTTTCCTGAGAAAGTGCATTTGTATTGTTCCATGGAACCAAAAACCTGCAGTCCCATTGGCGTGCATGTAACCCGATAGCATGGTATGGCCTTATAGTTTTGTTCTGGGTATGCTCCATTGTTGGTTTTTAGAAAATACAGACTTTTTCTAGTAAAGCTGTGGACACACCAGAATGATGTGCTCAAATTATTTGCCCAATTCAATTGGCACAAAATTGCAGCCGAATGAGTGGATACTCCAGGCCTAGTTGTCTAGAGTGTCGCGCTTCGACCTCTAGCTGGCCGCTCACCTCTGGCTTGCGGCTGTGGTTTCGAGCCCTGGTGTGAGCACATGTGGCATGGAGATAGGGGCGCCTTCTCAACCTTTTGAGTTTCCTCCGGGCACTCTGGTTTCCTCCCACTGCTAAAGGCCCCTATGTGCAAGCGAATTATTGAAATAAAATTAAACCATATGTTAGTCCCAAAAAGACCTAGTTTGTGTTGAGTGGACGTTAAACCCCATTTCTCTCTTTTTTCTCCCTCCTCAGATTCACCACTCAGTTGACAGTTACATTACCTTTTAGGTCACATGATTTAACATTTGTCTTCAAAAAATTCATGTGACTTCTTGATATGAATGTGTGCTTATTGGCTAATGAATTCTAAAACCAGACGAATGCTTCAACAAAGCGAGCACACCAATCAAATATAGTTCAGCCAAATATATCAAACCTGTTTGATTTGGGCGAATGTCAGTGTACACACTACATGAATTTAGCGCTGATTGATTCAGCAGAATCCTTCTGCTAGTGTGTCCAGCACTGCCGATTTACGCAGGGTTCCCGCGACTTCGTCCAACATTTTTTCAAGGATATTCAAGGATAATTATGCGTCAAATTCCAGGATTTTCAAGGATATTTTTAGCCTAAAGTTACAATTTTTCATCTTAAAAACAACCAAAACATTACCAACTGTCGTTACAATTGAAGACATAAACTGTTTTTTATTATTACAGATCGACTTTCGGCACACCGGGGAAAACTCCCGCCATTTTTAAAACAGAGTTATTTCCCTTTTCCTTATTATGCATTGTTTAATGTAATTACTAATACCGATTTTGATTAGTCAGTGTAGTGGCTTCTAGTATGTTAATTGGACAATGGAGTCACGTGAGAGTATTTGGTTGCCTAACGGTAAATGTCATTGGCTTGTCTTGTTATTACGTGACAAAACACAGCTGTTTAGTAAGATCAGTTGATTGACAGCTATACGTCAGAGTTATTGTTTAGTATAACCAGCACTCTTATAATCTAAACGGTTTTTTAAGATCAACTTACCAGTATTACCATCAAAATTAAGGATCTCAACTGAAATTCAAGGATATTTTCCTATTTCCGCGAAATTCAAGGATATTCAAGACCTTGAAAATGAAATTTTAAATTTAAGGATATTCAAGGATTTTCAAGGACCGCGGGAACCCTGTTTACGTTTATACTTATGCAAATATCATATTTGAAATAGACCATTCTGTTATGCAACAAACACTAACAAAAACTCCAAAGTTTGTGTCGAATTAATATAAACACAACATACACAATGGTCAGTGCTCACGAAAATAGCGGAAATGTAACAACAGTCCTACTTGATTCTAGGATATATATCATGCATGGGCCTACTTGATTCCACCAATTTAATACAAGGACATGTTTATCGCACAGTTCTGTTAAGTGAAATTAAAACCCGATTTCCCCTCTCTCCTGACTGGATATTACTACTGATAGTGATATTATTAAAAAAAATATATTAAAAGAAAATGAAATACTTACCAGTTTGTCTTTGTGGAGTAGGCCTATATGCTAACATCAATGACTGAAATAAAAAGAAGAAATTATAGAGAAACTTCAGACGGCAGGTGTTAGTTTCTGAATCAGTACGTTGCATTGATTAATATAAAAATAAAAGGTTTGTTTAATGTTTGGTTGTTTTTTCTTTTATACAGATAAGATTACATTTTGGAGATGGCGTTCTAAGTTGTAAAACTTGTGCCTTATCCACTTGTTACTTAGAACAATAAAATATGTTTAAATTAAGATTAAATTCCAATTAAACTAGTACAAAAGTTAGTATCTAGCTATAGTCCATGCCTGATATTTACGTATTTCTCATTTTGCCCGAAACAAAGATGGCTGCCTGGCGAGTTATAAAATGAAGAGAAATTCTTACCTGCTGGTCCCAGTTGGTGTTGTTTTTTGCAAGTACAAGTATTTGAACAACGATGTAGCGCCGAATAATATTAATAAAGCACGTTTTCAGAAAAATTAAGACAAATTCGTTAGACTGCTGAATTACCGGGTCCGGGACGCTTTAGAAACAATCAAAAAAAATTCTTGTCCGCCATTATCAAATACACACTTCCGGTTTAATTGTTCTGAGTTAGTCTATAACATCCAGAAAAATATTCAACGAATAACGTACGTTGAAGATTACGAGGTTCTAGAACAAGTCTTGGTCTGACTTGTTTGTTTTTAATTATTAGTAATATACATATAAACAATAAATCGATGCTAAATTAAATACACGGTTTTATTTTTTTTTAAAATTTTACAAACCTGCGGTCTTGTATACTGTGTGACAATTATAATTTTAAAAATATCACTCTCGGTTGACACTACTACGAAACATGGCGTCCTGCAGTTAAATGTCTAACTGAATGTCGCTGATAAAATATCAAATAGAGTATAGATAACTTGGAGAACCATTGTATCAATAAATCAATTATGAGACAAATCTGGAAGATTAATTAAATTTGATTGGTTACTGTTTAGTTAACCAATATACTGTATAATTTCGATTACACCAACCAATTACATTACTAAGAGTTTTACTCATTGTTTTCCAATGCACATTGAATCAATTTTGACAAACACAAGGGTGCTGAAAAATCACATGTACACTATATATTCCTTTGATATATCAGTTTATTGGATCAATAAAAAAAGACAACCAGACATTTCATCTTTATAGACAACTTAACACCAATTAACATTCAAGTCTGCCCGGCAATTGTCTGATTAATTAGTGCGCACACTCTTCCAGTGAAGAACCCCATGTAATTTTCGTGATTTGAATTAAACCTTTTATTTTATTACTTTTCTTAAACTTGTGAACTCCCGAATTCTGACTTTGTAAACAACCCCCCCCCCAAAAAAAACCCCAAAAAAACAAAACCAAAAGAAAAAATCTTTGGTTGACGGTAGGCCTACACAATACTTGTGTTACTGATATGAAAACACACAAGATTTTTACAAATTTACACAAGTTTGTGTAAATGCAATGCAAAACAACACAAACTTGTGTAGATTAGTTTTAACACAAGTACTTGTGTTGCGATCCAACACAAGTTTTTTTTCAGTGTATATCATATAATTTTAAACTGTATTACTTTTTAGGATGGATATGGCACGTGACTGATTTTCATTACGACTTTTCTTATTGGTCAGACCAGTTCTCGTGTAATAATGAAGTGACGTCACCTGGTATCTATGGAGATTATTGGTGTGATTCACCATGGTTACTGATAAAAGATAGTATTGAGTCAATGAAAGCGATCAGACCAGACGTCGACTTCCTTATATGGACCGGGTAACTTTCTTAAAGGGCATAGAACTCTAACTCTATATTGTCCTCTGTCTTTTACATTACACGCACATTTCAGTCAATATTGATGATGATGTTGTTATCCTACTGTGAAAATATGGATTCCAGGCGGTATCAAACATTTAAGATAAATTAAGCAATTCTAAAATCAGTGGGCGACATCCTGTAGATCTACTTCATGCTCTCGGGTGCCGCCTGGGCGTGGAATGTCGAATCGCACTCGCGATGTATGTAGACTGAACTAACATCGACTGCTCACATATTTCAAGAGTTGAGGATTCTGTAGCTGGGTCTTAAATCCCGTGTTAAATTTCTTAGGATGACTTTGGACGAAAACGTAAACTTAAAGCAATATTGTGCCCAGAAGACTCGCTCTGCAGCTTCGACAATGTTCAACTTGCAGAAATTGAGACAGTTTCGGTCGCGATAATCATCTCTTCAAATTGCAACCTCTTTAGTTTTCTCTCAAATGGAGTATGGAAATAATCTGCTGTGTGGTCTGCCAGCAGTTACTCTTCAACTTCTCCAACAAATTCAAAATCACGGCCATAGCTCAACTGCTAGTGCTCTGTCTGTAAGAACTTCATACATTGCAAATTGAAGTCCAATGCCAATTCAAGCTACTGGTACCGGCGTATAAGAGTCTCCAAAACCTAGCCCCTGTCTACCTTTCTGAATTATTACAGTCCCAAACTTCATCATATACAACACGAGATCGTCTTCAAAAACATGTAAAACATTTACAGACAGATCGATCCGTGTGTTAGGACCGCGGCTCTGGAATACCCTCACATAAAGTGTAAAGCAATGCCAAACTGTAACGGATTTTAAAAAGAACCTCAGAACATACTTTTTCTGTAGAGCACTCCTTTAACGTCTGTGTGAAGCGCCATGGAATTCATGGCAGTAATGTGTGCTGTATCAAATGTAATATGTTGTGTTATGTTATGTTATGTTATGTTATGTGTACAAAAAGTGTAATACCAATAACAAATATATTCGTACATTTCGATACACCCTTTCATCTTATTTATTCCATAACATTTTATTTCAGGGACAACATTGGCCATATACACGACGAACATTTATCCATTGACCAAAACATGGACACCTTTAGAAACATTACAAATGAACTAAAAAGGCAGTTTTCCAACATCCCAACGTATGCGACGTTAGGAAACCATGATTATTACCCAAGCGACCAATTTTCTCCTAATACAAGCGAAATTTATCAACGTATTGGAGAAATGTGGAAAGACTGGATAAACGATACAGAACAGGTGGCACAGTTTAAAAAAGGTGACTCCACGTACTACTATCCAGTCTTAACGTCCTGGTTGCAGCACAGACCCAGCTATAACGAAGCGGGGCTTTTACGTGCTCGTATGAAACACGGAATTATTTCGGTTCCAACGAAATGATTAAATAAGGGTAGTGAAATGAAGAAAATATCAACAATCCACTGAAATATACAACTGAAATAAAATGGAAGTGGCTTCGATGTCCTACTGTTCGACACTAACAGTGCTATTAATGGCGGGAGACTGAAATATATACATTTGACATGTTTCCTGTATATTATATTATTCAGATTATATAAATGAGATTTTCCACAAGTATTTTAATCTAGAGTTTATATTTAAAGATATAAACCGTCATGTCTTTCCAGGTGGTTTTTATTCTGTTAAAACTAAATATGGTCTCAGGATTTTGGGACTCAATACCAACCTTTACTATACATCGAACAAGGTGACCACTAACTTGACCGATCCGGCTGGTCAATTTGCATGGTTGGACCAACAACTTACTGCGGCTAAGACGAACAATGAAAAGGTATTTGTTTTTTTTATTTAAAAAAAGCGATAGGTGACAAAGCCTTGTCTTAAAGGGACAATTCCGATTTGAACAGAGGCTCAAAAATAAAAGTCTGAGATGAATATAGATGAATGTTGTATTTACCTTGTCTCAAAATTTCAACTCAAATATTGAGTCGTTTGGACGTGAACGCCAAAACTGCTTATCCGGACACGTAACCCTTTTAAGATTTTCGTTGGGTGACCTTATAACCGATTACGATTACTTGAGAGTGCTATACAGTGAATGACCCATGTGGTGTACTTGATAAAGAAAGGTAAATTTTACCTAGGCATTATTTTTATAAAAAAAATGTTTGGTTTTATCCAGATACCGCAAAATATATCTTGGGGCACCGTTCTTAAATTCCAGGTGAAGACTGACGGGTTTAAGTTGTTTTAAAACGTATCATAAATACTGAGTTAGTTGCTCGGCCCCTGAGAGGAGGATTTTTAGGTATTTTAGCACAAAGTTAAGCAGTTTTATTCCCATAACCAATATCGGGATTAGACCTTTAAAGCTTGTAATCGGTGCACAATGACACAAATGTCCTTCTTATTCAACATCATGCCGATGCGCCAATAATTGGCACAAAATCTAAATAGAAACCCAGTTAATGATTCTACACGAAATAGTCACCAACCAGGGCAAAAGTGGGAGAAACACCGTAAATGGAAGGAAATAGATTAATGGTGGTCTGTATCCTGTATAGTCACTGTTGGTCCAAGTAAAATAAATTGCATTGCTCTCCCTTTTTATAAGTTGGATCATATTAACGCTTTTATTGTTCTGACCACTTCTGGGGTTTCGAACCTCTGTGTTGGAAACGCCGCATAAAATAGCAGCACAAAACACTTCTATTCAAAACTATTATTCCCTGGGTGCAAAATTGTCTACACCAAATGTATTTATTGGGGCAACAATTCTTAGATATAAGAGCCGAAATGGCCTGGTGAGTAAGCCCGGATGTCTCAGGTTCGCTCCCGTTGTTGGCCGAGAATTTTCATTGGAATTTTTCAACGTGGGTTCCCCCCTGTCAGTGGTGCACGATCGATGGCTTGACAAGGACAGCTGTTTAGTCGTTCGAATAGGACGTAAAGTGTACACAGCGTATATGTAATAGAAATGAAATGGGGTTTAACGTCCTAACCTGGGCTAATGGAAGACGGGCATACGCCATACAGTGTGCTATCAGAGGAAATTTTGCCCGGGCAGCGGCACTACGGCCTACTCTTATATCGAATTCAAACTGCCAAAGGATCTTTTACGTGCACTCCAATGTGTACACGGGACCTCGGTTTTTCGTCCCATCCGAACGACTAGGCAGCTGTCCTTGTCAGGCCCTCCTTCTGCATCACTGACAAGGGGGAAATCACGCCGAAAAATCGAGGTGAACTTTCTCGGCCAATGCAGGGATCGAACACCCGACCCCCGGGCTAGCGAACCAGCGCCTTATCCACTTAGCCACCGTGACCCCCGTAAAAGTAATAGAACCCTTGATAGCTGGAATTGGATATAAGAGTATGACCTTGCCTCAGTCGGTTCAGAAAAAGTAGGGCGTTAATCCTATTTCATTTCTTAAATATAATCTTATAAACGAGGCGCATATGGTGTTTTTTTTTTATTTTTTCAGGTTATAATAACAGCACATATACCACCAGGTATTCATACGCCAAGCAATGTATTGTGGTTTCGTTCGAATTTTAACGAGAGATTCCTCAATATCATCAAAAGTCATGTTAATGATGATACTATTAAAGTCGCCTATTATGGACACAATCACGCTGATGGATTTAAAATAGTTTATAAAACAGATGGTAAGCCGTGTTGTATTATTTCATAATCTTCCCAACGTATTAATGGTGTTCAGTTATCATAATCATGACTTTTGGTAAAAGGGACAAGATGAAAATGTTAGTTATTCTCAAACCGATAATAAGTGGCATGTACTAGTACTAGACACACGCCATGCCATATTTGGTAAGAGACAACGCATAGTCATTCGGGTGGTACGAAACTCGAAGTCCTGTGTACGTAAAAGAACCCTTTACAGCTAGATCGTAATAGTATTATTGTCAGGGCAAAATTACCCTCAAAGCACATTGTATTGCGTATGCCTGTTTTCATTAGCCCACTCGGTGCAGGAGAATAGGACGTTAACCAATTTTGATTTCCCTTTCATTTCCAACTCTTATTATATTTCTATAATAAATGTCTTTACAGGTACCCCAGCATTTCCTGTATTTAATGGACCTTCAGTAACTCCATGGCGATATAAAATACCTGTAGCCACTGGTCCACCCCATAACCCTGGTATTCGTCTCATTAGCTACGATAGAACGACTGGACAACCTATCAATATATTAACTTATTACATCAATTTACCAGAGAGCAATGCCAACAACAAAACAGACTGGAAGTTAGAGTATAACTTTACACATGCGTATGGTATTGATGACGTCACAGCGACCTCAATACACAAATTAACGGAGCGAATGGTAAAAGACAGATCATTGGTAGATATGTATTATAAATATAAAGATGTTTCTGTTACCAATTCACCAGCATGTGATGATAACTGTAGAAATTCCATTCTTTGTGGCTTTTCCAAAAGCAAGATGGGTGAATTCAATTCCTGCAAGGATTCATACACCGGAAGTGCAAACACGGTTCTGAAACCAGCACCAGTAATCATAACCACATTCATGTGTTTAATGTATTTTATGCATATGATATAGTTTGCTACGTTTAAAACATCTATGTATATTATGTTACAGTGAGTCCCCATGCGCCATTTTAAGTAATAGGATCACTTGCAAGCTACATTATTGTGAAAGGTGATTCTGTAATATGAATATATATGTTCGAAAATGGTTTAATTTCGTTATCATGAACACGGATAATGAAATTTCATCGATTTATGCTGCTGAGCTTTTTATTGTGTTCACATTTTGATTTTGTTTTTTTAGTTAAATGTATCTAGTGTGTACTAAGCGGTATGAGAAATTTTATATTTTAGCAAAAATGCAAATGTCGTATCGGAACATTACCAGTAATAACAGATTAGCACTGCCTAATAGATCTATGATTAAATCTTTTATCCAATAACATTTTTAGATGCATAGAAATTCGCGTTTTCGCCTACTGTTGTATTTATCGCTATATATTAATTTCTTTAGCCGTATATGTTAACCATGCATCTCATTATTTCATTATTCATTATTATTTATGCGAAATTTTAAAATTGTACTTCCACCAGAAAATTGACATTTAAATTTTCTCTGACTCGTGCGTCTTAAATCATTGGAAAAATTTGAGAATGTGAAAACACTAGCTGAAATTTCAATTCTTAATGTATAAGGGTAGGGGTGGGGTGGGGGATCTTCTGGTATCTTTAATTACTGGATGGTAATAATTTCGTTGTGAATATTTCTAGCATAATATTATTATTTGCAAATATTAGTGACGATTGTTTTCTGTATATTTATATTGAAAAGATAAGTATTATATAGTTTAAATGTCTAATATAGATTTATGGTTAGATATACCAAATTGTCACGAAACATAAAAATCCATATATATTTATTGTCTGAGCTTTCTTAACAAAACAAGAATATTATACAACATATGTTCACAAATCATCGATATACCATACCTTAATCAACTGTATATCTCGAAAGTTTGAAGCAATTTTATGACTTCATACAATTATCAATATTTAAAACAAGAAGCCCCAAAGATTTGACTTTGCGGTAGAGTATTGAAAGGGGGCATGCTTCCAATTGTAATCACTACATACTTTGTACTTTCTTTTTAGTAATAAATAAAATAAAAAAGCAAAAATAAACACCATACATTTCATTTATTACCTGTTTTTGTCAACCATTAATTATTCTAAAGTATTAAATTATTTCTCCTTCTGTCCAGAACATACTACTACGAGGCTCACTAAAAAGGCAAATGAGGATATGTTCACACGTTTCTAGCTTCTTCTCCTGCACTAAATGTTGTGTATGATGCCCGGGTTGTTATTATTCGTATTTGTTGAAAGGGCTGGGTTGGGGCACCTTAATGGGATAAATGTTGACATTTGGGAACTTTTTGGGCTGCATTTTCCAAAATCTCTAAATGGATTTCCATTCGATTTGTTATGCTTATTTATATTCAGACGGTGGCTCCAGTAGAAAGGTACGGGAAGGGAACTTTATAGGAGCAATTTAGACAGTCTCAGATATTTATTTGGTGGTGAGTAAGCGGGACACCTTAGGGCAGTATATTTATACCCAAATGTACCTAAACTACAATATGAATTTCAACCAAATTTAGTAAATATGTTATTTTACTTGCGAATATACAGATATAATTACCTGTAGATGGCGTGCACCCCAAAAAATTGACGACTTCCCACCAAAAACAACCAGTGAGTCCCTAATAAATAGTAGATGATGGTCATTATACTGAGCTGTTCAAATGAATTTACTTGTGGCGACATGGTGATGGTTTTTGGACTCATTTTTATCATACATTAATTTCGCATTTATTAACTAAACAAGACCATAATCAACCCTCGATGGCATCAAATACTCGCAATATTAAGTAGATTAGAACAGTTTGCGATTTAAAAATTTAATTTAGATTAATGCGAAAGCAAGACTGAGTCGCGAATAATACGCTAGGCTTAAACCAAGAGCACGATATCTCGTTTTTAACACACATTTGGGAAATTCAGGAATATCCTGGATTGTAGTTAGTGGTATTTCAAACTCCGAACGTCACTCTCTTGGGATATTACCCGTAATTAATTCGCTGTATAACATCAGTTGCGAAAATCTTGTGGGGACAATTTGCAGATTTTCAAAATAAGCCTGGGAAAAAATACATGAGACGGTGAAAATTAGAGAGACTTAGCTAAGCTATATCATACGTCATTTCGGCGCTCACAAGTGGAATTTGTGCTCGGGTGATATGCACTTGTACTTATTTAGTTACCTGAAAGATTTCACAAATTGCTTTTACTAAATGTAGCATGAAAGCTGAACCACGATCACTTAATAGAGCTCTAGGAGCATCGTATCTAGTAAAAATTCCATGATAAAGTTTGTCAGCCACTTCTATAGCTTCTTGAGTTTTAGTAGGAAATGCTTATACAATATGCTTATATCCCTCTGGACTTTCGGGTAGTGGCCCTTCCGTAGGCATGTTTTTGTTAGTTGACGAATTTCACAATTGGAAATGTAGCCATTCACCGTGTCAAAGGTTTGGCCACCAATATTGACTGCTAACCTGGTTGCTTCTCTGCCTTCATCGTAACCCCCAGCTAAAGAATTATGATATTAGGCAAGTCATCTCTTAGTATACGAGGAACTGCAATTTGTTTGAACGTGGTATTCTTATCCGTCTTTGCACCTGGATGGGAGAAATGAATTAATATTTCATCTACTATTTCGTAATCAAAAGACCTACAAACAATGGTTCTTACTATTTTTTTGTCATGTATACCCATCCTCCAAATATTGAAATATATCTTTACAATCGGAACATTGCTTTTGTAAATTGACGATATCAGAACCCGCCAAATTTTATTCTGGATATACTAGAGATTTCCGCTATGGATCCAGGCTTGTCCTGGGCGAATATGACTTCAGTTTATATGCAATCTTCCTAGTTTGACAAAACCGGTATTTCATCAATGCTTCTTTCAATTTTTTCGGGATACATTCTTCGCGTTTTCTTTCCTGGTCTATGCACAATTTCGTATTGGTAATCTTGAATTTGGATTGCCCACCTAAGAAGTCTATTTGACGTATGCTTTGTATTTTTGAGCCGTACATGATTTAACCCTCGAAAAGTTCTTATGTAGATAAAACACTTCTCCCATAGTTTAAACAGTTACTTTATGATATTGAACCAAAATAAAAGTTTGACCTTAACAAATTTAAAATACACCATTTTCAAAGTTAGTAATGAATAAATTACCTATTCTTATTGTATTTGTTATATTTTAGATTAAATATGGTTCGCAATTACAAAAGAAAGCTTGGGTCACGTACTTACTTACAAGAACTGAACCGACGATTCGTTAAAAGAATTGAAAACGGCTCCAAAACAGCAACTTCCAATATGAGTAGTGGGGTCTGCCTCTAGAAAAATGCTTCCAGCATACGCAGTATATAAAAGTGGACATATAATGTCAACTTGGGTTGGGGGTGGACCAGCAAATACCAGACACAACAGGAGTAGAAGTGGTTTGTAACTATTTTTGTTGCATGCACACGTCATTTAGAGGGTAACATTTCAATTATCGGAGATATCTTAGTAGTCACTTTAGTGAACGGGTTCTTAAAGTTTCAAAGGCTACCACAAAATGCAACTCTGAAAAACCCTACAGAATCTTAAACAAGTGAAAATCTTGTTACTGGATTTTAAAAATGTGGTATTTTTGCACTAGACCACAACTTCCCGAATGTTCAGTACATAAATATTTGGATGTGTCTAATTCATTAATAGATTTGTTAATGACATTAAGAGGAGTTAATCCGGAAGATGAACCACTAAACAAGCCAAAGAAGAGAATAGATGTTGAACCAGTTTGTAGTATTCGTTTTGAATATATTAATTCGGTAAGAGAAAACTCACCGGTAATCATGGCAGTTGATAAAGAAATGAGAGTGAATCCGAATCGGATACTGTTTGTAGTAGTGATATGCTGGAAAGTGATGACGTGGAAAAAATTAGTACCGATGATGCGGTAGCAAATATTCGAGAACCAACTATTGGTCGTTTTGTGTTATACAATTTGATGTAAAAATAAAAGTGGAACAAAGTATTATGTTGGTCAAATTAAATCAACCGATTCCCAAAACCCTATATTATGTATGATGTGCCCTTTCTCCGCGCTTCGAAAAAGGTGCCTTTTAGGTTTTTATGGTCGAATATCCCTGATGTTGGCACAATTGAGTTCTAACAAATTATTAAGGATGTGAAAGTTCCCGAAATCGATGAAAGATTTGAACTAATTTTTTTGAAAACATGAATTAGGCGTAAATGAAATATTTGGGATTGGAAAAGGGCGGGCGTTGCTGCTTTACTGAAAAAAACAAAACCGCAGCCACCGACTTCCTCTTGCTATTGTTCATGTAGCCAAGCACATCAATTTTTATGAAACCAAACTGAATATTATAACAACCTACTTCAGAAGATCCCCCCAAAAACTAGCCCTAGGTAAGAGTATGGCAGGAGATTTTAGACGAACATATGGTTAAGCCGTTGAAAGTTGTAAAAGACGAAGCCCATAGAGACATAAATGCCCGGTCCACGCAATTTCATGGTTTATACAGCATTTTTACGAGACCGGTTTGGTAGTTTAGGTGCCCTAAGCCGTTCTCTACAAGCCCGAGACCTCTCTTACGAGAACATGAAGATCAATGTCGATAGCTTCATATCCCCCCTGACATCTACGTACCAGGGAGAAACTCCAATATACGTTCCAAAAAGAAGATACCCGAGATTATGTGGGGGAGGAATTAAAGAAGGAAAAGGGTGACGATCGCCTGCAAGACGATGTTATCGCTGTCGTAAAAACAGTTGTCAATAATATAAACGACAGGTTCACTGACAATACAAAAATAGATATACTATCCACGGTATCGATTAATGTATTTAGCTGTTTGAACATAACCTAATTTCAATCATACTTCTTTCCAGGGAGTTTGTACTGCTATTACTTGACCAGCGTTATTTTCATTTAATTCGATAGTTTCTGTATGCTTATTCAAACGAGATTATTTTGCTAGATCCATGCACCACGAATCATTTTATTTAAGAACTATTTCTTTTGCTTGGGCGTTTATAACATTCGTTATATGTATGGGTATGAGAATGTATGTATGTTGCCCATGTTGATACTTTTTGGTTGTTCATAAAATACATGTGGTCGGTAAAGGGTGACCTACATAAATAATTTCGGCTGCTGTGTCGGTCATTTTGTTCTTCAAGTCGACCATCTCCTCCCTAAACTTGCCAAGAGTGCCTGTTACCGTGTTCAGGATACTTGGTTCAATTTGCATATTGCTTGTTGCTGCTGCTAGTGCTACAACTGGTTCTGGTGGGGGTAACATTGCCACTCTATCGGCTATTAAAATAGCACTTTTCAGTTCTTTAATTGTTTTTATGTGAGACTGCGTAACACTCTTCTTTATTCGTGGCAAGAGAATTTACATAGCAGTATGCACTATTCTATAGTTCCTCGGGCACTTTTCCATCTCTGGCGAAGACAATTTGGCTTAATTTTGACACTTATTGCTCAATGCTCTCATTTGTCTGCAATTATAATTTTAATTTAGATACATCTAAAGCAAATTCAAATTCCTCTGAAATATTTTTTTCATAGTTTGAAAGCTGTCTTTCTGTTCCGGTGTCAGTTTCTTCAATATGCACTGTTACAATATACCAGTGCGCTAGTTACCATAATCTGATCAAAACAATAAACAGTGATAATATGGGTCAGAATGAAGTTATTTTATCATCTATTTTTAATTATCATAGCAAGAATGACCAACTCTTAACTGATGTATCTTTAAGTAATAATAATGTCGGTGTTTAGTTACCCGCTGGCCACAAAAATAATATAATCGAGTGTAGTATGGGCGATTTGAACTCAACAAAAGGCGTAAACACAGGTATTATATAGACAATTTTCGTTTTTTAACATATTTAAAACCTAATCCAAACGGTTTTTATTAATTTATGCAAAATATTTTGTGAATATAGACCAGACAGGACCGTGTGTAGTAGCATGGTGGGGCGCCATAGCCTCCATGTAAGTGATATAAGAAAGTTTGGATCAGGGCAAAAGAACCCACTGGCGCGTGGGCGCCCTTAAAACCGACCGACTGATCAGTGTCTTTAAGAACATCACTATTTGAACAAAATCAAGTGTATTATTTTATAATTGAAAAAATTCCCCGCTAGGTACGGCCCTGAAACCAGACACTCTCTGTTTTAAGTAAAACAGTCTACCTGTCATATATAAATAAATGAAAGGTATATGAAACATCAACTGGACACAACGTTAAGATTGTAAACAACATCATTAAAGCATCACTTATGAACCAACTTTTTTATTGGTTGATTAGTTAAAAATCATTTACAAGTATCACAACTTTAAAGTAGTAAATGTTGTACAAATAAAAGCAAACAAACAACAGTTGCTAAATTAGCATGTAGATGAACAGCACGATCTGCGGGATTATCTGTGGTCTTCCCCTTTTCTGTGCACGTGTTTAGATCGTCTGGCTTATGATTCCAAAACCCACAAAGAATTGAGGTTTTACAATCATCATTACAAGATGGCGGATTTGAAACGGAGACATCTTTAAACTTATAATACATATCAATTAACGATTTATCTTCTTCCATTCGTAGTCTTAATTTATGTAGAGATGGTGCTGTGACGTCATCAACACTGTACGCTTGCGTGAAATTGTACTCCAACTTCCAGTCTGTTCTGTTATTAGCATTACTATCAGGTAAATTGATGTAATACATAAGAATGTTGATAGGTTGTCCAGTCGCTCTATCGTAGCTGATCAGACGAACGCCTGGATTATGGGGTGGACCAGTTTGGGTTCCTGCCTTAAAGCGCCACGGTGTAACAGACGGCGCTACAAATATAGGAAAAGCTGCGGTTCCTGAAAATAAAGACATCGTGTATAATTAAAAATACTGTCTGTCTCTAATAAATACATTTTACCAACAGAAGCAAACCTGGTGCCTGTGTGAAGCTCTGTTTTTTAAAGAATGTAAATATAGCCAGTGTTTATATGTGGTTGGCGATCTATGTTAATGTCTGGATAACATATCTCAATTGCAGACGAGGATTAGTGTTCAAAAATACATAACATACCGTCTTTCTTGTAGAATATCTTAAAACCATCTGAATGATCGTGTCCATAATACATTGCAGTGATGACATCATTGTCGACATGTTTGTTGATTATTTCTATAAATTTATCATTAAAATGTGGATAATACCATAGAATAGTATCTGGTGTATGCATACCTGGTGGTATGTGAGCAGTTATCAAAACCTTCAAAATTAAATATTCAGAATATCAGAATTTGTCATATAAAACTCCTAACTAACTCCTTGTAAGATTGTATTTTTATGATAGGGTGATAAAAAAACATCAACGATAATACACCACGTTAATCATACGAGGAGTCGATTTACACGTGGGTCTAAGCGGCCCAGTAAGTATTACCTTGGCTCACTATCTCGCTGTTGGCACACTATCCCGCTGCCCGTGTGCGTAGGGGTCTTTGGCTGTGGGAGGCAACCCGAGGACTCGGAGAAAACCCACAAGGTTGGACAGGCGACCCTACTCCTTGTCACGTAGAACTGAGGATTCGAAACTGTCAGTGATGGAGAAAAGGCGTGAACTCAATGGCGTGCATGTAAAAGAACTCTTTGCAGTTGGAATTGGAAGACGTCATGTAAGAAGAAATGCCAGCCACTTTTCGATAAACACTGTCCTGAAATCACGCGTAATGGCGCATGTTTCTCTTCATTATCCCTGCTGGTGCAGAAAACTAACACGTCAAACCCCATTGCATTTCATTTCCGTAAACAGCTTTAATTTTAAAGTATGACGGAAACAGGCATTACACTCTATGTGTTAGTAATAGTTGGAGTATGTAACCAATGTTTCAACTTAAATGCCCTTTGAGAATACGAAAATGAGATAATATATCTGATTGTACCAAATTGGCGGTGAGGAAGATATCAATTTGTTTTAAAGAATCACACCGATCTATTACCCCCCGCTCATCACAAAGGGATTGTCATAGTGTAGGGGGTTGGATGGACGAATGGTTATCACGTGTATGCTGTATCATAAAGCCTGTCATTGAGTCAACTGGCGTGGTTTCGAATCCCCTGTTGTACCTAACAAGGAGTAGGGTCGCCTGTCCAACCGCGTGGCTTTTCTCCGGGTCCTCCGGTTTCCCTTCACTGCTAAAGACCCCCTACGCGCAAGCGAATCATTGAAATAAAATTAAACCATATGTTAGTCCCGAAATGACCTAGGATGTATCGTGTGGGCATTAAACCCCATTTCTCTCTCTCTCATACGTGTATGGTTTTATTTTACGATAATATCTAAATACCCTTTCGTTGTTGGTTTTAGCCGCAGTAAGTTGTTGGTCCAGCCATTCAAATTGTCCAGCCGGGTCTGTCATATTAGCCGTTACTTTGTCCGATGTATAATAAATATTAGTGTTTAAGCCCAGTATTCTTAGACCATGTTTTGACTTTACGGAATAGTATGCACCTGTGTGAAGAAAATAATTATATTTTATTTGTTTTACTTACATATTAAATAAAATATCAAGAATACAAAAGTTCAATTTCCAATAAACCATATTTTAATTTCTACTAAACCGTAATTGATGTTTCCAGCTTTGGCGAAGCAAGTATATTAATATTTATCGTCTATGCTTACTTCTAAAATAAAGTATTATTTTAATTCGGTTGTTTAAATACTAGGCACAGCCTTCCTCGTACATGATGCTAATTACTAATTACAGTTGGTGCAAATGCAGTGATGTCCAGAATGTAGTACCATCTATCTTGAAAATGACGGCGGAACAGAGACCGTTTCTTTTATAGATTTTAGTGTCTTCTAAAGTTATTTTCCTTGCAAAATCGAAGAATGGTCGATTATACTGAGATACAAATAACAGGTTATATCAATATATATATATACTATGCAAAATATCCTGGCGAATCAAACATCTTACAAAGCTAAATCGTTTATATTTACCATTTCTGAATCTTGTAATTTCAGTTGCATCATTTATCCAGTTAGTCCACATGTCCGCTACTCGGTCATAAATCTCACTATTTTCAGCAGGGAACTGGTTATTCGGGAAATAATCATGGTTTCCCAGTGTAGCGTATGTGGGTACATCCGGAAAATTTCTCTGCAGTTCATCAGTAATATTTTGAAGTATTCCCATACTGATATCAACACTGAGATAGTCATCAGATATATGAGCTACATTGTCACTAAATAAGAAACAAAACAAAACTGCACATCTTTGATTATAGTAGACAAGTGATTTTCAACGTGGTGCGCATACCCCTCGAGGAGGCAAATTGAAAATGATGTCAATAAGAAAAAAATTCATGATTTCCAATATTACTTTTACACCAAAGCAACTTTTGATACAAATGACTGCCGGAAACGCTTGTCTCCCCTCCGCCATAGGCTACATATTTGCAGTAAACACTAAGCACAAAGGTCTAACTAAATTGATTTTTCTAAAACTTATTAATTTTTAAAATTAATATTTTTAGATTCTTTAATTTTTTTTATTTTAATAGTTGTATTTCATTTGGAGGGAATCAATATATTTTTTTAAGGGATAAAATTTTGGATATACTTTTACAACACTCATTTGTTTTCATATCAAAGGGAGCACAAAATAATTTGATGTTAGGGTGGGATATGGCACACAAACGGTTGGGAACCTGTGTACCAGACAGACCTAAAATTTATAATATAAATGAGAGGCTGTCTATAAAGGGGGAAGAATAAGGTCCAAGTTGCAACGTCTTTATTCATTGCGTTTTAGTTCTGAATCCCTCTATATTTGCACTATATTGGGAATATTTTAATAAATGTTTTATCATTTTATTCATGCGCAATATTTACCGAGTTTATTGGAGGCTTTAATCGGCTAGCACATGTGAACCCATGCGATACCAACATTCGCCGCTTACAAACCTGGGTACGTCCTATGATCTCACGTAATGTGGTGGGCTAAACGGGACATTTCCTTCGCCTTATCCAAAATGCCACGAGTTCTTTTACGTGCAAGCCTACATGCAACAATGACAAAGAGAAATCACGGTGGAAAATCCGAAGAAACGTACTTTCAACACCAGGATATCCAACCCTGGGCCTCCTGTTTAATGAGCCACAAATCCTAACTCATTACAGTCATACAAACAAAACAAATAGGCTTCTCGACAGCCCTCCGAATCACTTATTATTTCCCCATTGACTTTAATCTTAATTCTTGTCTCTTAGACCGGTTGTAACTTTTTCCAAAATATTCGTTGGGTAAACGCAATTTTCGGCCCTCCCTTTCAACGTAACCAACCTCACAACACTTGTATCCTTCCGCCTCAAAATCATGAATATTCTCTAAAACCTGGCAGAAAATGTATTTTCAAACCCTTTGAAAAAACTCAACAAAAATCGCCATGCAAAAGCGGGAAAAAGGGAAAGGGTGGGTGACGGCCAAGTAATATTTGGAGATCTGTGTCCTTTTGGGGTTGGATGAATTATCTCACGAGATTGTCTCTTGCCTGCGTCGATTGGAGCCCTTTAATTGGCATGGTTGCATTGAAGATGTGAACCTTTCAACATGCAGCCAAATTGCAAAATAACCGAAGCTTGCCAGCAGTCTTTGAATATGTAGTTTTACCCTGTCCAAAGAAGGAAGTCGACGTCCGGTCTGATCTCTTTCATTGACTCAATACTATCTTTTATCAGTAACCATGGTGAATCACACCAATAATCTCCATAGATACCAGGTGACGTCACTTCATTATTACACGATAACTGGTCTGACCAATAAGAAAAGTCGTAATGAAAATCCGACGCATGCCAAAACCAACCTGTAAATATGACACAAAACTTACGTCAAGTTGTTTTTTTTAAAAGAAATAAAATTAACAGCAATAAATTACAATATAAAGACATCTGACTCATGCAATGTTGATAGTGGTTTATATGGAGAAAGTTACGTAAGATTTATGGTTAATCCAACAATTTAGGGCGAGATGACGGATTGCTTTATAAGGTATTTTGCTAAATGGGTAAGACCCTGGCCCGCTTAAACAAAGCATCAAATAAATCTACAATTGATATTCGTCACGGGCACGACACACAACATTAATTTAGCCATGAAGACTTATTTATGATCTACACCTACGGATTAATTTTTAGACTGATAATGTTGCAACATTTAACCGTTGTAATGCTTTTATGAAATAACATAAATATTACACGATCAAATCTTTCAGCAGAAAATATGGTACCACCACCCCACCCCACCCATTCCCCTTTATCATACACCACAAGTTTTATACCATTTGCCCCGTTAGTGTAACGCAATTTTGTGACACGGTGACCTGGTTCGTATGAAATAAGAAGGTGCATGTATCTGATACCACAAAACAACAGAGATCCGCAACGGACACCAACATGGATATAAATACAGATCCAGGAGTAGCACTTGCATAAACACTGTTTAAACATCATTTACCCATGGAAAGTAATCACTGCCTTTGACCGGAGTTTGAACACGACATGATTGTAGAAACGTAGTTCCGATTAATAGATAGATCTTATACAATATATTAACGTATTTGAACGTACCACTATCTTGAAGAGATTTTACAATATAAAAATGTATTTAAATAACTTACAGAGAGCGTCCAGGAAATAAATGAAATTAAACGTACCAATATCTTGAAGAGATTTAACAGGACCAGTGTATAATACGAGTAGAAGATAGAAGAACCTCATCTTATTCTACCACCTTGCCAGATACACAGTATCTACTCGTATACTGTCGTAAATTAATATACTATATCCCAGCTAGTTCACGTGTTTCTCACTGATGTTTACAACACAAATAATTTATATATTTACAATGTCAGTTGACACTACTATCATCTATTCAGAAGATTTATCCATATTTACTTTGATTAAAATTACAGCTCCTTGCACTGTACAGCCAATGGGAAAATGTTGACCCCACTATCTTCTATTCAGAGGTATATTTACTTTGAATACAATTACTGAATCTGTATGGACTATATAGCTCCTTTCTATTATACACGGAAGCCACGGTGGCTAAGTGGGTAGCCTGGAGGTCGGGTGTTCGATCCCTACATTGGCCGAGATGTTCCGACGTGGTTTATCTTTGTCAGATGGGATGAAGAACCGAGGTCCCGTGTATACATTCACATGCACGTACAATATCCCTTGACAGTTGAAATTCAATATTAGAGTTGGCCACAAGGGAGTGAGAGAGAGAGATAGAGAAATGGGTTTAACGTCCACTCGACACAAACTAAGTCATTTCGGGACTAAAATATGGTTTAAAATTGATTTCAATAATTCACTTGCCCGTAGGGGGTCTTTAGCAGTGTGAGGAAACCGGAGTACCCGGAGAAAACCCACGAGGTTGGACAGGCGATCCTCTTCCTTGCCACGTACAACCGGGTATTCGAAACCACTTCAGTTGACTCAATGACAAGCCGTATGATACAGCGCGCGCACGCTAACCATTCGGCCCACCCCCACCCCCCGAGTTGGCCACTAGGCTACTGCCCTGGCAAAATGTCCCCCATAGCACACAGTGTGGTGCAGGGCACATATCTCAGTAAACGTGCCAACGAAACTAAAAACAAGAGAATGTAAGCAACACCCGCTTGTTCGATCCAGGGGTTGGTCGAGAAAGTTTCTTGAAATTCGTCAGTCTTGCCTCCCCGTCGAGAAAAATAAATTAAATCTAGAGTGAACGATGATGCGCAATTAGGGAGTCAAAATGGTTGTCGTATAGCATACTACACGGCTAATGCCCGTCGTTATCAACTTGATTGCTGCACAATGCTTTACGGCAAAATGAAGGAAAACGACATTTTGAATCTGACCATCAGTGGTTTGTAGAAAACAGTTTGACATTGTAAAAATGTAATGAGACAAACAAACCAAGACGCGTGTTCATAATAGGGCAAATAACTCTGGTTGGCTTAAATGCGAAATTGCCACAAACTGTAAACAAAATTTAAGCAATTGGATATTGACGTAAAATCATTGCACATCAATACAAAATACACAGCGAAGTATTATAATTTAGTGGGAGGCTTAGTCAATCACACCATACTTTATGTTGGTGTCAAATTATTTTACGGAAGTAAATTATACTAATTCCTAACGACATGGCTCTAATATGCCTACTTCTGTCACAGAGATGTTGAAGACAGTGTATACCTTTCTACCAGATATCCCTGTCCGAGCAATTACACTGGAATGTTAGAAATATCTCAAAAGTATATAAAACTATTATAACAAGGTGTAAGTGAAAGGGGTAATAACTCTGTAAATAACACGGAAAGAGACTACCATATGGCCACAGATCACCAATGATCTCACCCGTTGACTTTAATGTTAATTCTCAAATTGCGGTTGAGTAGAACATTTCTTCCACAGATAGAGAAACGCGTGACTACCTCTTGCTGGAAAACTTGAGATACACAAAATCGAAGTAGAGGCCATGCTAAGTAAACATGCAATTGCAACCTAACCAACCTCTCAACTCGGGTATCCTTCCGCCTAAAAATCATTAATATTCACAAGGTAGAATTGTATTTTCAAACCCTTTCTAAACTATAAAGTCAACAAAGACCAGTGCAAAAGGTGGAAAGGATAAAGGAGAAGAAGACTAAAAATAACTTTCGCCCTTGTTTCGTAGGAATAATTAGCGCAGGAATATTATCGCCGTGTGTTTTCTTGTGTCTTTGCCTGGCTTCATCCTTTCCCCATACTTTCGCTTTGATGAACCATTCCCATCGCCAGAGCAATATCTGGTAATGTGTTGCTCCAGAGCTTGTAGTAGGTTGACCATGCAATGTTTGAGATAAACAGCCTACTGTAAACACCCATCGTGTACATATCACTATAATCAGTCTGTTAGGGCAGAACTATAAATATTTACCAAATCCTGACAAAAATGTGAAATTATACCTTCTCTCTTCTATTCTAGACCAAAATGATAAGGCGTGCGCTGTCATTGAATCAAGTGGTGTGGTTTCGAGTAGGGCCGCCTGTCCAACATGGTGGATTTTCTCCGGGTTCTGGGTCCCCCGGTTACCTCTTACTATGGTTCCATACGTTAGAGCCAAAATGACCTAGTATGTGGCCGTGGCGAGTGGGCCTTAACCTAAAAGAGCCATTGACAGTTAGAATTCCAAATAAGAGTAAGTCGTAGAATCTCTGCCTGAATTCCATCCACCACAATCCCAACAAACCGATAGTACACCCACCCATAGTACACTGCATGGAGTGTGTTCGTCCTCACTTCCCGACTGGTGCAAAACGGAAGGGTGTTAAATCTCATTCTATTTTATTGAATATAGTCCAACGTAACAAACATTCCGTTTTAACATCTCAAATATTCACTAAAACATCACATGGTTAATTTCAGTCCATTTTTTCAACTGTCCACCAATAAGTCAACAAAATCCGGCACGCAAATTTGGAGAAAGAGGACAGGGAAAGAGAGACAAGACACATTAAGCGTTATATTCACTGTTAAGCAAAAGAGTAGACGTTAGACGTCAAAAGTGATTAATTGTTGGTGGTCTGTATCCAAATCATACAGACAATGTATTCCGGTCACGAGAATTTCGATATGACAGAAGCACCTGTTGTTCTTGTTGAGTTTGTAAGAGATAATATTAATATCGCGTCCAGGTTATTTAAGTAGAATTAATCAAATCCAGTATTGGCTATAATTAATTATTTAAACATCTCGCACGTTAGATTCTCTCTTCGATCTGAAAGTAAATGTACAATCTAAAGCTTTAATGTTAATAATTCGATTATTGACAACTTGGAAATTCACTTGGAGAAAAAGTCTTAAAAGAAATGTAATTAGAATTCTTGAGGACGTTGTTGCAGACGTGAAAATCATTTAGCTTCGTCCAGATCACCACCAGCAAACAGATGTTCTTGTTTAATTGTTCGATTATGGTTCTGTTTTAAAATACAGGACTAAAACATTGCTGCTAAGATGCATTCTATGAGCGCTAAATCTGCCTATTGCAGGTCTTTCTTTTGGCTTCATGTGTTATATAAACCTTTATTTAGAGATTTATTAATGAACATGAATTTTGGGATAACGTATTCTTTGAACAAATTGAATTACATTCTATTCTTTAAGTCGCATAAATTTAGTAACTGGCTAGATAAATAAAATATACACTTGAAAACAGCTACAGCTACGTTTCGAAGAGTATTCCCTCAAATTTTTCAAGCTAATACACTATAACAAAATTTGAAGCATCGCATATAGACAAAATTACAATAAGTTTGAAACCATTCGAGATCAGATTAAATTACAATTCATGAAATAACTGTAAAACTTCATTATATATAGTTAGCGAAATGTCAGATAACCGATTGTTGATTTCACGTGTTTGTCCATGTGTAGAATTGATCTGTACCGTTGTTAATAACCAATCTACGCTGTATATCTTAATTCCAACACCAATAACTTCGCTCAGAATAAAGAAATTTGAATGAAATTCCTAAATATTCAGTTTTACTGTTATAGCAAGAACGGCCAGCTCTTTATCTAACAGTCAACTCTTTATTTAAACCTAAAATAATGCATCTTTAATGGAATCAGAAACGTCTCGTATAACATTGTCTGTGGAATCTAATTTCTATTTATCCGTTTAGGCAACAGTGCTATATATACGATGCAGGCCATACATAATTCTACCTCACACGGGTCAATTTAAAAAAATGCGCACGGGCAAATTGTTGTTACTATCGGATGAAGGCAGTCATTAATGGAATGACCTCTTCTATAACAACAACATTTATTGACAAATTAGTTCAGGATTAAGACATGCGCTGGACTTACAAAGACTATATGTCCCATTTTCTTGCGTTTCTTGTGAGTTTGGTTCTGGCATGTCGTGGATGACGCATTTCGGGATCCACACGAACAAAAATAAAAACCACACGCTAGTCTCAAAACGACTTAAGTAAAGTTTCGACATTCAATTATGCTATGCATACAATACAATAGTTTCATAAAAAAAATTTAAAAAAAAAATAGGTTGACATTTTTAATTCACATGTCAACATTTTATGGAATACAATAACAGCATATTACTGAGCGACGTTTTGCTCTTGTCATTATCAAGCAATGATAAAATATAAAATATATACGAGATAAACCGGCGATAACTCCGCTCACAATTAAGTAATTTTCAGCATATTCCCTTTGTATTATCTATTTTTAAACTATGATTACGAGAACTGTCAGCTCTTTATTGAAATCTTTCATAATGTATCTTTATAGTACCATGACCGATGTTATCATGACGTGCTACATAATCAGTCCAATCTCCAATACTATTTGTCAAATTCTTACTATATGATATATCATTTCTGAAGACAAATTAATACATATTCATTGTACCAGATCATCATGTTGTTCCCCCTACAGAGGATTCCCAGAATAGATTAACGATATCATATTTCCTGTATATTGGCAATAATCAATAAAAAACAGTTCCTTCATGTGTTCTTCAAGAGCTGGTTAAATATCATATATTCTTCTTAACGTCATTAATTTAACTAGATAAAGTTTTAAAGCACATGTCTGACAACAAAATATCTGTGAGTGCAGATTGATTGGTATCCATCTTTGATTCTGAATATTGACCAGATGCTATCAGTATTATTCAATCTGATGAAAATACAGATTTCTATTTCGTTTCGTTTTTTTATACTTTCGTTGGCTAATACCTCACACCGTTCAGAACACGTCATTGAAAACAACTCTTCCAGATCCTAGTGTAGTAAAGACAAGTAAAACGAAATTTTGAACTATAAAAACGAAACGAAATAGAATTTGTGTTTTTTTCATCAGTTTGGTGTTGTTTGTAAATCAAATAAATATAGTCAATTAGAAAGGACAAACCAAAAAGTAAATAATTAAATAAAATAGGATTTTTAAATCTTACCTTTCTGCTCCATCTGGAGCCATAATGGGGACTTACTAGTCAACGGAAAGTCCCTCAAAATCCGACCGTTTAGTCAAAACGATATGATGCTATCACAATAAAAACTATAGTAAGGATATTCATGTCAAGAAAATACATCTGCTTTAAAATCGGTATATTACAATTTAGATGTGATTCCTAACAGCAAATACATGCATGGTTTCCAATGAATTGGGGTTAGGACATGAATGGGGTTGTGCACAAGACATCGTATGCTTGGTCGCTCTATACGTTGATACTACTTTACAGTTACTTGAAAAGCTCGCATAGCGATACATTTCTCATGCAGTTTTGTGTTTTGAAATAAACGCGCTCTATATAGATATTGTTTTGTAATATTAAGCGGAAATCTGTTTACTATTTTTAATTTTCGATTTTGGCTTAGTGGGTAATAATGGGTAATGTAAACAAATACCCACTTTACAAAACAAATAAATGTTACAAAGTAGCGTTAGCCTTTAACAGAATTAATTTATCCTAGTAATTTTAATAAAGTATTGCAGAAAGCATCGCTTTAACTTGCATAATAGGGCTGGTTTCATTATTTCGAATCCAATATCGAGCAGACAAGTCAAGAGTGATTGAAGATTCTCCTTTTCTCTGTGTTACTCCTCCCGTTACCTTTATTATGCTCTGTTCCTCGCACAATACAATATAATTAGCGTGTCTCATTAAGTCGCTTGCAACTACCAACTAGACTAATTCAAGCCATGAGCAATGCCATCAACAGCAACCACCGACTATATATCTCTATTGATCAATCATTTCAGTTCGTCTGCGACGCTGAGAATTCGCAGACGACTCCGCTACCACTTGTTTATATTGGATAGAAGAAACAGAGTCGGAGCGAGTTATCTAACCGACACAAAACAAAACTATATTTTGTTATCGAGTTCTGTGGTTAGAACAGTCAATTTTGGATATTTGCGACGGTGCGCCATTTATTGGAATAGCTCCGAGTTTCTGTAATTTTAGAGTTACTGTGGAACTTGGATATAAAGTGGGAATTAGTCAACATGCTACACTTTGTGCACAAGAGGAATTAGATAAAAAAAAAATTATTATTCTTTTAAAAGCTGTAGTGCCACTTCAAGGAGGGACCGGAATTCATTGGAAATGTTATACCGTTGTCTGTTTTCTTTGTGAAGGTCGCTGGAAATTTGTAATAGCATATACATTGTTAATGAAGTTATAATGTTTGGAACTAGGCTACACTCCGGGATAATTCCAATAAATATTCAGATGTGAACAATTTTGATTATCTTGTTCATCGACAGTCTTTATGTGTTAGTCGCCATTCGGATATAACGGTTTATTGAATGGACTAGAAGATTGATGTCGTAGATTGGATACGATGTTATGTAATAATGTGATGTCGGAACTCATATAAGTAGTTACACACGACTTAATGAATGGTTTTGTAAATTTAAGGGATACACTGTGTTTAAACTCTCGATGAACTCGTAAGAGGCCGTTCAAACAAAACCATTAATCTCTAACCACTCTTCAAGCATGCGTTCTAAATCAAAACGAGCAACACAGAACGGTAAGAGCTTTTTTAATCTCTTTTTGTGTCCTTTGTTATGTTTTTGTTCTGTGGTACATGTAGAGTTGTTGTTGTTGTTGTTGCGTTGTTGTTGAGATTTTGTTAAATTGCTAGTTGTTGTTTCTGTTAGTTGTTTAAAATGTTGTGTTTAGTATTTTAGAAACTAGATGTGTCTCCAATTAATTTCTTGGTCAAGTACGCCATTTCGGCACTGCATTGCATAGCGGTGCCTGTCCAATTTCCAAATATTATTAAAATGAATGTCCTGATTTTATTAAGTGGACTTTATACCCAATACTTTTCGTAGTTATCATCGCTTACGGTTACTGCCTTACAATAAATCAAAAGAACATAGGCGATTGTGGTGTCCTGGTTTCTTAATTTTATTGTAATTTTGGGTTCTGGCGGGGCAATTTGGCTATACGAAACTGCAAATAAAGCTAAAACCAGATCGTCTACTTGATAGGTTAAGAGACATATATAAACAGAAGAACATATTTTTCTACTTTTTATCTGTCACACGTGTGCATGTCACAATCAAGTTAGTGTGGTTCAAATAACGAATGAAAACACCGTTTGAATACTATGTTATTATTTATATATTGTATATCAACTATATGTTGATACGATAGTTTATAACGGTATCTAATTATAACGGTACATTGACGAGGTGATGACCGGACAATAAGGTCACTGAACGCTAGACAATAATTCACTCCAGGTGAGAGGATATTGCAAATCCCGTTCCTAATTGTCACAAGTAACGACTAGTAATTCGAATGGGACGAAAACCCAAGATACCCCTTGGTTAATAATGGCATGCGCTAATGAAATTTTTCAAAGTGTCGGAATTAGAGAATTATTGCATTGGTTAAATGTGGTATTATTTAATAACTTGTAGTAGGATCGAGTTCAAGACCCTTAACAAATGTGACTCATTTTAGTTCTTTATATATCTGAGTATTTATAGCGGGTGTTGACCTCTTCATTTACCATTTCTAAAAATCGGTAACTGATCATACAGTAATTTACAACATTCCCGATCAATAGCAAACAAAACAATATCATTAATATTGGTAGTTGACCTTAATATTGTTTCTCTTCTTGGCCTTCGGACATTTTTTCGCGTTGGTAGGTTTGCTGTGATATGAGGCATAGGGTATCTTTATGATTATCTTGTTTGGAGCCTTTCAGTTATGACTGTTCATTGCCTCATAGAATCGAAACGTTCGTTATAATGTAAATGACAGGGTGTTCTTAAATGTTTGCCCACCTGATACTACGTTTCATAAACTAGCTTTATACATCCTTGTGTACGAAGCAGGGTATCTTCACCCTTTTTGAACACCTTATACCACTTTGCATTCATATGGGAATTTCACATTATTAAAGATGTATGATTTATTTGTGTATCTTCTCACGAACATGCCACATCTGCCCTTGCCAATATTCGATGTGGGTCAGTCGTCGTTAATTATCTCATTTCTGATATTAAGGAACCAGTTTCCACTTTCATGAATTATTCTACAGAATGGAACCAATGATCAACTCTCCGTGCAGTGCTGATAGAATGGCTTTAACTAGATCAGAGATCACGTGAGATTGGAGGGGATTTTATCTGGAACTGTGTGTCTATGTCGACAAACATTGCCTTTACACGCCATTTCTTCTCCTAGTGGCAATATTCAATAGTCTTAAGAGATTCTATTAGAAATTCACGCACCAATGTAAACGTTCGTGTAAGAAAAGTTTTTATCTCTACTTTATCTAGAGAGCTAAGGTGACCTAACATATAAAACACAAAAACATTTTATGTATGCACAGCCAGTGGTTGCAAGTTTTTCTGTTATTATGTAATTTTAGTGATTTTCTGGAAGTCAATTGAGTTAACATTTGTATAGTTGTCTCCCCGAGACATATATTAATCTTTAAATTCGAAGTAGTGTAATTCATTTAGCATTGACTTGACTCTGTATTCTGTAGTTGTGCGTTAATCAACAAGGCACACTTCTGAACACGAGTGATAATCTATGTTTCAGAAGAAATGTAAAAAATTTGTTTTTCCACACTGTCAGGAATAGTCTTGACATAAACAGTCGTGAATTCTTTTGTTTCGTTTTATAATACGGACTTCCTTTCAATTAAACAGCGACCGATCTCTACTGAGCTATAATTTCGATATAGATTCTCCAAATCGGGTTTGCGGTTGGACTAAATCCTGTCAGGGGGGTTGGGATTGCCTAGTGGTCTACAGTGCAACGCTTCGACCTCTAGCTGGTCGGTCACCTCTGGCTTGCGGCTGTGGTTTCGATCCCTGGTGTGATGTATGTGGCATTGAGATAGGGGCGCCGTCTAAACTTCGTGGGTTTCCCCCGGACACTCCGGTTTCCTCCCACTGCTAAAGACCTCTACGTACAAGCGAATTATTGAAATAAAATTAAACCATATGTTAGTCCCGAAATGACCCAGTTTGTGTCGAGTGGACGTTAAACCCCATTTTCCTCTCTCTCCCTCTCTCTCTCTCTCTCAGTCCTGTACAAAACATGTGTAGTTGCATTGGGCACCAGATAGTTGGTCAGGGAGAACAGACAGGGGCGTGCCCAAGATGTTTGGTCTGGTGGAAGAGGGCTGGGGGGATTTGGAAAAATAGTTTTTCAAGGAGATTTTTTGGCGATTATACAGGACACGAATATAACAAGCAATTTCTACAGCTACAACCTCACTATATTGCCACACACAAACAGTTGAAATCTACATGTTTCCAAGAAACTCCTTTGATCCACCACTGTTTTCAGAGATTAAGTTTTTTCTTGACTGAAGTCTGTTGATGTTGATTTCAACCCTATCATTACGCTGCGTATTGTGTTTGACCTGAACTGATGTTAAGCTGTTCATTAGAGTTAACAACGTTATGGTGTATAATGGGCTATACAGGGAATACTTACAGGTTGGCATTTCAAAATTATAATCATACGATTACATACTTGAAAGCTAAACTTTGGACATTAAGGTCTGGAATTTCGTATAGATGTAAAGGGTAAAAACTAAGTGGCAGTTAATAAACGTGTTTGAAAAGTCTAATGGTTCTTTGAGCCTTTTCGAAACCTAATATCAATTTCTAGATTAAATTATCAGGAATCCTAAAATAAATAAGACAAAAATTACACAAGCTTTAATTTATTTTTATAGTGTGGGAAGGGAATCTATAAAATTTAATCTGGTGACACATGCATAATTGAATCCTTACACTTACACATCAACACAAACCTTGACAAATGTCAAATTCCATATAAAGTCACATTCCTGTAGATTCATGCATGAAACTATAAAGATCACAATTTTAAGAAGCGGTAATTCTGGATTCTTGTTTTAAAGCAGGTGTTTTACGATGCTATATTTCTGTATAATGATGGTTTTGTCATCGCCAATGTTCATGAGAAGTGGAACCCGGTATCCATTATGGTCCACGTCACGCACACCATCATTAAAATGGTGTGATAATTCGGTAAACCGACGTTTCAGCCACAGGGGTTGTGACCACAGATCGGGTGCTAATTGGTGCTTATTGCGGCTAACTGGTCAGGATTAAGAGTCAAATTGTCATACCAAAGTAATGACCAAAACTAGAATCACCAGATAATTAGTTTAAATATAAGGCACAACTAATAAGATTAAAGACATAAACTTACAAACTAATGTAACAACATGGCTGCTAAACAAAATGTACCGTAACCTACCCAATACCCACCCCATACCCTATCCCATCCCCTATCTCATACCCAATCCCATGTCCTATCCTATCCATTATCCTACCCAATACCCAATCCTATTTCCTATCAATATCCTTATCTACTATCCTACCAATGCTTAATCCCATTTCCTGTCCCTATTCTATCCAATGCTATACCCAATACCTAAATAACTAATTATGAATCTGATTTAACCTGGCATTTAGAAGGGATATACCATGTCCTATCCCTGTCCTATCCATTATCCTACCCAATGCCTAACCCAATTACCTATTCCTATCTAATATCCTACCAATGTCTAATCTTATTACCTTTCCCTATTCTATCCTACCCAATGCCTAATCCAATTACATATTCCTATGTAATATCCCACCAATGCCTTATCCTATTTCCCGTCCCTATAATTATATCCAATATTATATCCAATACCCAACTAACTAACTATGAATATGATTTTACCTGGCATTTTGAAGGAATATCGATTGTTGAATATGTTTATACAATACACTAAAACAAACACACACGCATGTATATCTAGACACCACATAGATTTACATAAAAGCGTTAACTGATTATTTACCGCTAAATATGTATATCTATAATAGGGATTTTTCATATCAGTAACCTTATCTTAGTGTTGAAATGGATTTGGTATATCTCTAAAATAAATGTAATGAAATGAAATGAGGCCATACAGTGTGCTATGAGTGAAAGTTTGCCCGGGCACCGATACTACAACATACTCTTATTTCGAATTCCAACTGTCTAGGGATCGTTTACGTGCACATGGGAACTCGGTGTTTTGTTCTATCCAAACAACAAGACAGCTGTCCATGCTAGGCTCTCCATCCTGCATCACTGACAAAGGGGAAAATTTGGATGAACTTTCTCGGGATCGAGATCGATCACCAGACCTCCAGGCTTGCGAGCAAGTGTCCTACCCACTTAGCCCAGTTAGCCGGCGTGACCCTCATCACTAAAATAATGTTCTAACATTGATATTTATTTGGTATAACACGTAGCTTATATCTCAGCATTGATATGGAGGTATAATGTTAAAATATGATTCTTTGCATAGATACTTATTCGTTGTTCCGCTAAACATGGATCTTTGCATTGATATCAATTCGTTATACAAATGGATCTTTGCACTTTTATTGGCATGTTCCATCACCAATATTTGTGCCCATTGCTGCCTTTATTGTGCATTTATTGTACTTGTTTGTTATGTAGCTAACCACTATGCTTGTATTTGCATGTATTTACCGGTTTCATTAACCCAGTCAGTACAGAACAGCGGAACGTTAAACCCAGTTTCATTTTATTTCGGTATATATTTCAATCTACTACGCGTGTCAGTTTTAACCGTGTATTTTGTGTGTTCGTTAGGGATAGTAAAATAAAAACCAGCCGTATCTAGGACACGAGACGACTTTGTTGCACTACTGAAAATTAATTGTGTTAAATATTTAATGATAACATTATACATGTAATAAATCTGTCATGTTTATGTTTTTTTCTGTCTGAGATTAGCCAAGTCTTTATATAAAGGATGCTAATTTAATGTGATCAAGTTGTTAGCTCGAATACTTTATACTAGGTCCCCACAATCACAATTCGGGCTACGATTGATGTCGTGGTTTTAATCGTGGAGTAATCGTAATCTTATTGGATCTTATATTATAATATACATGTATTGTTGCCAGTCGTAGCAATGTGTTGATCGCATCAAAACCTATTCGAACGTATTTGCACGTAACAGATCATGGACTCGATAGGGGCAACTCTATAGTAATCGCACGACAGTATGACAACCTAGCATTAAAGTAATACCGAATCTTTTGCGCGAGACAGGGTGTGCTTTTTTTTTCTTTCTGAAAAACTTGATACCTCTTATCCCCTATTAGGGAAGATGTTCGAGTTGTTTGCAGTGTCAATATCTCATTTCTTACTTGAAAATAAATTTATATATAATTAAATCTATATATTATTAAGTTAGTAAGTGGCAACGCCACGCCATTTTGTATCTACCGTGACTGAAGGTCAATGCGAAATTTCAAATTTCTGTTCAATTGTTCAATGTTTCCTTTGATATTGGGTTTTGAAAATGTCAAAACATAACAAAACAAAAACATCGCTTCTGTCAAATACCGAAAGGTTCATATCTGAGGATCTAATGGGTAAATAATGGTGTCTTTGATGTCTTAAGTATGAAAACTTTGATTGAAGGTACAATCATGAACATATTAATTCGACCTTAAATCTGAACTTTGGGGGGAATAATATCGATTCAAGGAAAAATGACTAGATCAACTGAATGCTATCTACAAAACTGATTTGTCAAAAAAATGGATCTTAACATCTTATATTTCTGGAAATGATTTAAACAACAGGTTGATTTTATACATTCTAATAACATCCAGTGTTAAAATGACCAATCTACTAACTGAGCCATACGATTGGAAAACCGATTTTAGAGGCACGCCCATGAATATTACTTGTAATAGCAAATACATTCTTAGGACAATCGGATGGTACTATTATACGCCCACATTGTTGTCACCATGTCCACCCGTTCGCCGTCCACACTCTACAGAGCTAATGCGATCTTTTTTAAAATGTATATAGATTAGTCAGACGTTAATTAATTCGGAGTTTAGAATCTTTGTTTCACTTTGTGAAAACTTGTGAAAGCTCTAATTTATCATTTGTATTGAATTCATAAGCATTACTTAAATTAGTGAAGCAAAGAATACTATTGCATTTCAACAACTTTAATTACTTCTAAAGTTATGTCTCTTTTAAATGTTTAATATGTGCATTTGGGGTAATAACTAGTTTAATACAATATACTATTGTTCTCACAAATAAATCTAGCTATAGAATAATCCACACCTGGTTTAGTTTGAATATTACACGAGCATCAAAAGAGAGAGAGAGAAATGGGGTTTAACGTCCACTCGACACAAACTAGGTCATTTCGGGACTAACATATGGTTTAATTTTATTTCAATAATTCGCTTGCGCATAAGGGGTCTTTAGCAGTGGGAGGCAATCGGAGTGCCCGAAGAAAACCCACGAGATTGAGAAAGCGCCACATGCTACATACGCTCACGCCGGGTATCGAAACAACAGCCGCAAGCCAGAGGTGACCGTCCAGCTAGAGGTCGAAGCGCGGCACTCTAGACCACTAGGCCACTCCCCCCCTACACGAGACCATAAACATTAAACAAAAGACCGGAAATATTAATTACACATAACCAAAGTCAAAACAATAGAAAAACATGAGAACACTAGAATCAAAGTCATGTTTTTTATACTTGTATACATAATCGAGACAACTGATAGCTTATTGATCGCTCTTCTCACAGGCAGACACCATGCTTTCATATCAGACGAACTTAAACTAGCAAACGATGTTCAACTCAGCTTTATTTACATTCCGTGGAATTGGTCAACTGTTAGAAGAATCTGCGTACGTTATGTGTACAATATCCCAATATCCATTAATTAGGTTTAGGTGTGTCAATAGGATACCCAGCACGTCTAATATAACAGTAATTTGGTGTTACAGGCTGATGAATTAGTACTCTGCATTTGTCAGAAATAAAAATTGGGTTAGGAACATTTCATCAAAATATACACCAAAGAAGGGGACCAAGAAAACAGCAGGAAACAAACCAATCTTCTAATACATGTTTCGAATTAAATCATTTCTTTTTTGTTTGCATTTTCGATTTGGAGAGAGAGAGAGAGAAATGGGGTTTAACGTCCACTCAACACAAACTAGGTCATTTCGGGACTAACATATGGTTTAATTGTATTTCAATAATTCGTTTGCGCGTAGGGGTCTTTAGCAGTGGGAGGAAACCGGGGTGCCCGGAGGAAACCCACGAGGTTGAGAAGGCGCCCCTATCTCCATGCCACATACGCTCACACCAGGGCTCGAAACCACAGCCGCAAGCCAGAGGTGACCGGCCAGCTAGAGTTCGAAGCGCGGCATTCTAGACCACTATCCCAACCCCCCGATTTGGAGAGATAAGCAGATTTAGCAGATACCAGAACAAATGTGAGCAGAAGAAAGAACAATCAATGACTCCCACACCACCAATCTTAAACTGTTAAAACAGTTGGTGGTGTGCGGGTGAGGAGGTGCACTCGAAATATACGCCACCGACATTTAATATGTAAATGAGATGGGGGGGGGGCTATTTGATTTAGGTAATGACGTATTCATTATTCTGAAAAAATCATCTCCGTAATTCGTCCGAAAATCAAGAGGGAACGGAGGTAATGGGTGCATAAGGTTCAATGAGATCGTGTTTGTATTTAACTTTCCTAGAGATTTCGACCATTCTGAAAAGTTCGTTCCCTTAATTCGACGTGCAATAATTAAGAGAAGGCTTAAAGGTGGATGCATTAAACTTCAATACTACTAACTCGACAGCATCAAACAATATAGATACTGGTGAGTGATGTGAGAAGATAGTTATCGTTTTACTGGCCTGTAAACTTTATTTCCACAATATTAGGAAGATGATACGTGTACCTCCCATAATGTTCCTAACCATGTGCGATACTCATCTTTCCAATACCCCATTGTCAGTAGAAGGTTTGGTCTGGATTTAATTCTATAGATCTTGTCAAGCCTGGGTATTCGGCACTAATTTCGATTGGCCACTAACCCGACCGGGGACCTATCAGATTCTTCGGTCATCGCGAACACCAATTCTTGCGGTTTCCAGCAACCTGTGATAATCGAGTAGCAAACTTCAAGGTTTATGATTGGATATGTGTCTGTCGCTTTAAAGTTAGATGACGTAGCTACATATATAAATTCGGCAATTGCAGACCATCCAAGCAACGTCTACATGTTGCAAAACTTGCGGTCGTTGCGTCAGGAACATGTCGCTGATAAATCTACTGAATTGATAGTGCCGGGTAGTATTAGCAGGAGAGGGATAGAGAGAGAGAGAGAGTACAAGCAGTGGCCAGGCAGTGTGGAGTAAATGAAGGGGTTTACACACAATTATAAGATATAAACCGAAACGTTATTACCGAAATGACATTGGATAAACCAAAGGATGTGATTAACAGTTGTTTTAATACAATTATATGTCGAGAGTTTGTTCGATATTTCATTAGGAATACCACGAGTTATATAGTTGGTTTTCATTGTCAATATCATCTATTGATTATAGTTTGGTTTATATTATGTATACAATCAATATGAATACCAACTCTTATATAGTAGGTTTTCATTAGAATTACCACAAGTTATAATATAATCAATTTTCACTAGCGACGCCGTCTGTTAGGTAGTTGGTTTCCATTAGGAAAACAAGCAATTAAATAATCGTTTTTCATTAGCAACACCATCTGTAAGATAGTTGGTGTTCATTAGGAATAGCAACTGTTATACATTTGGTTTCATTAAGAATAGCATCTGTTATATAATCGTTATTCATTAGCAACACTATCTGTTATATAGTTGGTATTCATAAGGAATAGCAGCCTCTGTTTTATAGTTGGTGTTCATTAGGAATAGCAGCATCTGTTATATACTTGGTTTTATTGGGGATACCATCTGTTATATAGTTCAAATGTTGTCTTTGATGAAACCCAATCTTCGATGTGGTTAGTTCTCTTTAATTAACACAATTCTATTAGGGAACGAATAGTTCACTGTGATATTCTGAAGACTGGGAACTAGGTTTCGTGCCGTTTTGATCGAATGGCTTTAACTAGATCAGAGATCACGTGAGATCAGAGTTGATCTTTTCTGGAACTGTGTGTTTATGTCGACAAACATTGCCTTTACACGCCATTTCTTCTCCTAGTGGCAATATTCAATAGTCTTAAGAGATTCCATTAGAAGTTAATACACTAGTGTAAACTCCGGTTCAGAAATCATCCCTTTTCTTCTTTATCTTTAAGATTAGTGCTCGGGTGCCTTAACCGCTGGAACTAAAAACAATTACTTTCATATTCAGCCGGCGGTTGCTAGGGGTTTTTTGTTATCATTATGTAATTTTAGTGATTGTCTTGTGGGGAATTGAGTTAACATTCTACAGTTTGTCCCCGAGACGTATGTAATCTTTAAATTAACGATAAATAGGAAGTATTTGAAGAAGTTGAATTAATTTAGCATTGACTTGGGGTTGCATTCTTGAACAGAGTATGTAATGTCGTATAAATATCTTGTACCAAACTATTAAAATAGAAGATCTATTCAGAGAAAGAAGGGAGAGAGAGAGAGAGGGGGGGGGGCGGTTAACGTCCACTCGACACAAACTAGGATATTTCGGGACAAACATGTGGTTCAATTTGATTTCCATAATTTGCTGGCGCGTAGAGGTCTTTAGCGAACCTGGAGAATGCCAACGACGTTATATAGACTGGCGACCCTACTCCATTTCATGTGCAACCGGTTTATCGAAACCACGCTAGTTGACTCAATGATAGACTTTATGATATAGCGCGGACGTGCTAACAGAGAGAGAGAGAGAGAGAGAGAGAGAGAGAGAAATGGGGTTTAACGTCCACTCAACACAAACTAGGTCATTTCGGGACTAACATATGGTTTAATTTTATTTCAATCGCTTGCGCGTAGGGGTCTTTAGCAGTGGGAGGAAACCGGAGTGCCCGGGGGAAACCCACGAGGTTGAGAAGGCGCCCCTATCTCCATGCCACATACGCTCACACCGGGGCTCGAAACCACAGCCGCAAGCCAGAGGTGACCGGTCAGCTAGAGGTCGAAGCGCGGCACTCTAGACCACTAGGCCATCCTAACCCATAACATACACAGGCACAACAAAAATGTTGTTACCTGAGTGAACTCGTCGCATAAGAGGTTGTATCGGGTATTCTAGAAAGAATAACTATACCTTGCCCCGTACACGACATCTGTCAATGCTGAAGATCAAACCCGTACATCGAATAGTCTGAAAATAAATTTACACAACAATTAATTGATTATATATAGAGTGGGTGTGGAATCTATAAAATTTAATCCTGTGACACATGTATATATAAAATTACTTATATAGAACTGACATTATATACATTGATTGTAATAGTAATAATACATTTATGTAATTACATCCTCATATCAACACATACGACATGAAACGAAGCGAAATGTCAAAGCTTCACAAAAGAACAATATATAGATTCATTTTCTCTGCACATGTATCTAATTTTTTAAAAAAAATCCTTATTCTTATCCCCCAAAATGTCTTCAATTATCTTTTTCTTATTCAAATGTTCTGGATTTTGTGAACCTTACCTAAAACAACAAAATACGTTTTAAAGTAGGTAAGTCTCTAACTCAATATCATCCAAAGTCTTACACGTTGATAACACGAATTATTTGTCAATTCAAATTAACATCGATGTTATTATCTTACCTTTGATAAGGTAGGCTTCTGATATCCAATGTTTTAAGACAAAATAAACATTTTAACTTACCTAGAGAGCTGGAAATGTATATTCGGTTGAGACTTATGCCGTATTTCGCTGGACATAATGGATTTTAAATTAGAGTCAAAACGGACAAAATTGAATGTAAATCAGTTCATATACTATCAGATTACATTATTATTTGCGTTGCGACCTATTGGGTTAATGTCCAGGTCCCAAATATTAGCCATTTGGCTCCTTTAATGAAAAATAAGGATTGAGTAAGGTAGTTTTTGTTGTGAATCAGCTTTTGTATTCAAAAGGCCCCCAAAACACCTGTTTAAGCATTATGACACAGTATGATAATTGCTTCCTTTTAACAAATTACTAAATGATTTATATATCTAGAAAGTGCTTTGAACAAGCGTCAATTTATGCTATATCAAGAACACCACACACTATGCGAAGAAATGCGTTGGAATTCCCAGGACGGTTGTTTTGGTGTATTTGTTAGAAAATATTTAATAGAGATGTTATATCATCATATATAATAAAGATGTCATGTTAAATTATCTTTATTTAAGTACGATATAAGACAGGCCTTGTAATTACAGACATTATCTCAGAATATTAAAGGGGGTATCACTAGATAGATATTGCAGTTTTGTGTACTTGTTTTTCACCAACTAGCTATCTACTCCACAGAAATGATGTTTACGTCAGAATTTAGGAAGTATTTGGATAATCGAGGTAATTAATGCCTAGGTCCCACTGTGTAAAAATCATCTCCCCAGATGCCTCCCCATATATTTGCCCCCCCCCCCCCAAAAAAAACCCCAAAAAACGCGGAATAATCTCGTGAGAAATGTCACTTATTAGGCATCAGGGATTGTCCGGTAAACGTCCACAAAGCTTCTCGGAATGTCCCCCGAACAATTGTCGTGAATCATCGTGAATGGTTGGTGGTGCTCGGGAAAGTTCCGGTATACCTTCGCTGATAATCGACATAATCGAGTGAATATTCACGTAGATTAGGGGATGCATCGGTAAGTTACTGTCAACCATCCTAGGAGTCTATGGGAAGAGTTATTGGCGCGGGGCGTATAAAATAAGGCGGGGGGGGGGGTAACATCTACACGATACAAACTAGGTCATTTTGAGAATGACACATGATTCAAGTTTATTTCCTTATTTTGATTGTGCGTGGGTGTCTTTAGCTGAGGCAGGTGGAGTAGGGTTGGGTTTATCATAACGGTATATTTGAGTAACAAATGTGTGATCTGATTGTGATAAATGTAAAGTAATATCGACTTATGAACGTCATTTAGAAGTTCGTGCTTTATTAATTTGTTATTTGATGTATTGCCGACGAGTTACATTCGTGAATTACTCGTGTAGAAATGAAACCATTTCAGATTAAAAACCATAAATCATATTATCATGTTATAAAAACTGCATCATTTATGGTTAAAATAAATACAATTTTATATAACGTACAATGGATAAATTATTGATTTAAGGATTTTGTAGCAATATAATACTGGATGCTGTCATATTGTCTTTATATCTAAGCCTCAAATGGGGTTAACTTTTTGAGAGATGCACTCGTGTTATTGGCATCCGAACCCGGTTTGGCCGAGATAGTTCCTCGGGATTTTTCGGCGTGGTTCCGGCTTGTTACTATTAGTGGTGCTGGACGGAGGACCTGGTAAGGAATAGAGTATAATCCAATCTAATTAAAATATAGATCTATATTTCGTTTCGTTTTTTTATACTTTCGATGGCCTACACTCATGTAGATCTAACAAGTTATAGTGGGAGCTCACGTTCTATGACGTCAGGTATCAAGCACGGGACATTTGACCCGATAACGTCAGTCATTCGATTAACCAATTAGCGACCGCCATGCTTTTTAAAATCTACTTTTGTTTTGTTTTGATTTCTATTCGCTGGTAATATTTACCCACAGTTCCACGCATGAAAAGGTCAAACGGTCGATTCGACAGACCATTTGATTGGCTGACCCCTCATTTCAGGCAGAGCACGACTTAAATAACAAGTCTTCCAGATCCAAGAGTAGTAAAGACAAGTAAAAACGAAATTTTGAACTATAAAAAACGAAACGAAATTGGATCTGTGTTTTAATCAGATTGGTGTATAATCGTACGAGTGAGACAAAAACACGGGCCTCCGTGTACATGTTAAAAAAACACATGACAGATTGAATTCAAAATAAGAGTCTAACGTTGTCGTGACATAATTTCCGTTATAGCACCCTGCATAGCAGACGGGGAGCCAGGTGACTACGTGGGTAGGGAGCTGACTCGCTAATATGGCGGTCGCATATTCCATCCTTGCATTGACCGAGAAAGTTCATCTGGATTTTCCGACGTGATTTCCCGTTGTCAGTGGTGCAAGACGTAGGGCCTAACAAGGGCAGATGTCTAGTCGTTCGGATGGGACGAAAACCGGATTTCAGTTGGCAGTTGGAATACGATATAAAAATGGACCATAGTGTCACTGCCCGGGTAAATTTCCCTCATAACACAATGTATAGCGCATGCTGTCCGAGCAGAACACTAAGATGTTAAACCCTATTTCATTTCATTTGCTTCAACAGACGCCTGTCTTCTTTAGCCTGGATGGGTGAGAAAAGCAGGACGTTAAACCCCATTTTATTTCATTTCCTTAAAGTTATATCAATATTCCGTTTGATTTAATAAGTAGGATCATTCATAATATCCGTTACAGAATACACCATTGTTTTCTTTTCATGCATGCTTTCAATGCCATGTCAAATTTGATGCAAAGCTAATTTGATATATTATAAATCAAAATCAGTTAACAAAAGGCCGGAAATATTAATTATGCATAACCAAAGTCAAAACAATAGACAAAACATGAGAACATCGGATTCAAAGTCAATTTTTTACGCTTGTATGCATAATCGAAACAACTGATAGCTTATTGATCGCTCTTCTTCATGCCAGACGCCATGCTTTTTATATCAGACGAACTTAAACTAGCAAACGATGTTCAACCCTGCTTTATTTACATTCGTTAAAAGTTGACATAGAAATTATTACAGCTTAAATTACTTGGAATTGGTCGGTTGTAAGGAGAACCCACGCACATAACGTGTGCTGTATCTCAATATCCATTAATTGAGTTTGGTTTGTGTGTTAGACTTCATAAATATCTAATACAGGTCACGTGTAACAGGAAGTTAGTGTTACGTAGTGAAGAATAAGTACACAGTAAATGACGTCTGTCCTGAATTGTATTAGAAGTATTCAATCAAAGAAGAAATGTATGTTTTGTGTTCAGAAAAGTTCAAAATGGGAATGAGTTTTTGCATTTGCATTCTCCCTTGAGAGTTTACCCTACATTTTGCCAGAGCGGGATTTGAAATTAGCAAGCAATGGCTAGATCTAGGCGTAAAGTGATTTCACGGTTGCGGCTACGAGATGTGGGGTTACGTTCGTCCCACTTGTTTACTGTATTGTCACGGCCTGTCTGTCCGTCCGTCACACTTTTTTGTACGCAATAACTGAGCTGGAATGTTTAAGCAGGTGTTTATTAGGTGAATGTCTTGGTGGAGGTCAAAGATGGGCATACAAAGAATGAACTGTCACTGTATAAGAGAAAACGAACACAATAGAACAAGTCCGCAATACTTGCTCGAACTGTTAAGACACAAAAAAATCCACAAGTTTCTAACTAATCGTCTAACATATTAATAAAATGTTATAAAGCCAGCAAACCATTGTATAAAAAGTTGCGCCAAAATGTGATATATGGAAATAAGAATATCGTAAACTGTTTTAATATTGCAAATTTAATTGTGTGCCATTCTCTGACAAATGCTCAAAATAGGTTCAAAGCTCGGCAAGACTTTTGATGTCCATCACTTTTACAATATTCATTCGCCGTTGCAGAGTAATGTTTATAGCCTATACTTATATTTCTCTTGGTGAAAACCCGTAGTAATCTCTTGATAGATATTTGTTAGAGGAATATAACTAATGGCGACACATTGATAGCCGAATAGGGATTAGATATCATACTAGTTAAAGTAAGATCAAGACCTGACACGGAGCCACTACCAACGGTCGATAACTCTCACTGAATCAATTTCATGACTAACAGTAATTCCTACCTTTATTACTGTTATTCAATACCCCATCGCTTCACATTTCCTCACAGAAAAGATTCTTTATTGAAGTCCGGTTAAGGACAACGGTTAAGTAACTACTCAGTCCAGTAGTAGTAATTAGATTCGTTCACGTTTGTTAAATATCCACGGTGTAAGAAAGATGTATGGCTTCACATTATTGGTCATATTGTCCGAGCTGTTCCTTAGATGTAATACAAAATGAAATACATTTACTTAAAGATACATTGTGGGAGATTAGATGAAGTGTTGGCAGTTCTCACTATCATAGTGGAAAATTAGATAATGTCAAGACAATTTGATGTAAATTTCAATCAGTTCAATTCACTATAAACCTAGTATTAAGCGATTGAAATTTCCGCTTAGCCTCGATCATAAAGATCATAGTCCAGATTATTAATTTATGATCAAATCACGAAGGAAAGTAATGCAGCAAATGAGATCATAATCCACTAAAGATTGTGGTCTAGCAATGCCATCAAGAGTTGATTATTCTCTGGATAAGTTAATTAAAGTGTATACAGATTTAGCTCTTGCATAACGTATGTTTAATAAAGCTTGTCGAATTCCATCTGTAACAGGGTTTCACTGGTCTGGCGGGTTTAAGTTGTTTGAAAACGTATCAAGTATATTTAGTTAGAAGCTCGACCCTAAGGAAGAGGATTTAAAGAGCTTTTAACACAAAATTAAACAGTTTTATTATCCAACATATAATCGAGATTGTCCCTTTAAACCATTTGACTACCAGATCTACCCGAGGAAAAGAATGAGACACCTTCTGTAATTTCTACAATGAAATCCTTATAACGTAACCAGGGAAAACATGGTTCAGATTATTCAATGCTTCGGTGTGATCCCCGTGTTGTTACGTAAAATTGTGCAGTTAATCAATAGAATGACCCCTTTAACTCACAGTTTTATAATAACATCATAATATAAGATCATACAATTACTACTTAATCTAAAATTGTTAATATAAATCAGTGTTTGCTTCTTTTAAGGGGCGGGTCCAGAGGGTTTGGGGGGGGGGGACCTCTGCTCAGATGGTTCTACTATAATGGTTGGTCGTCTGGTATTTTTGGTTGCTTTAAATTACCAGGCAACCTACAAACGAACTTATTTACATTTCTGTGTAGGTCGTAGTGCACTTTTTGTGTCCCCCCATCCGTTTTTTCCCCAAATATTCCCCCTCCTACAATTTTGATCCCATGGCCATCATACTTTGACAAGATTATTTACTGAAGGGGGTTTTAGCAATCGAAGAAGAAGCGATTTTTTAATTTCGCCTTCATTTACATACTAGTGTTTGACCCAGCGTAGCACGGGTATGGTCATGAACCGGACGTAGCATAACCCCGTAAATGAAACTGGTAGTCCATCGCCACCAGGCTGATGTTCCTCCCCAGTCCTATCTACTCCTATTAACCAAATTTCGGGACAGCCCTAGTGCGTAGTGTAGCAACCACAGATGGATATACAAACGACAGTCACAAATATTTCCAAATTTATTTGATGGATTCAAAAAAAAAAATCTTTTCGGCAACATAGTACCCAATAAGTGCTAGAACGTTTCTCAGAGGAAGTTGCGGTCAAATCGTTGTGATTTTCGTGAGATTTCGAAATTCTTTGTCGTGGGGTTTGTGACTGGTGACCCAGACTGGAGGTGTTTAACCATTTCAGTCTGTTTGTACCTGTATGTTTTAACTCAATATTCTCTGGCTGTTCCAAAATATCATTTCCTTCTCAACAAGAACGATGTCTAGAGGTAGCTGCGTGACCAAATGCAAATATCACCAAAGTCATACATATTTAATGAAAACAACAATACGCCATGAGGGGAAGTTTTACCTACTATTTTAGCATTCCTCGTTGCGTTGCCAGGGTGTGTGTGTGGGGGGGGGGCTTTAACGATGCACAAATCGTGTATACGGAACCCGGAAATTTCGTCCGGTGTATAAAACTTAATAAGTATTGGGTTGCCTGCCTTTTCTGTTGCGTTTTCTCCGGCTTCAGTTCCTTGAACTGCTAAATGGCCGGAGAGTGGGAAATTAATATTTGAATAATGGTCGGTTCTAGGATTCTTTTAATAAATATAGTTTTGATCTTTCCTTTACATTTAATCTGTATACTGGCTTATTGTCAATAAAGTACGCATGTATGCATAAAACATTAACAACTGACACGTTCCAGGCTCCAGTGGAACTCAACGCTGAATCCAGTAGACTAAACGATTTCACTCTTTTATAACATTAGCCAGTATATAACCAGCCCCATGGCCTTGGAAAATACAAAAAACAAATAAAACAAACGAGATATCATGATTAATTGTACATGAAGACCATTTGATCGATAAAAACGTTGCGATCTTTCAATTACTGTTTAATATGGGTTCTCGGTTGTTTTTTGTTTTGTCTACATTGTGTGCCTGTATCTTGTTGTTTACCATCTTATTCATTTGTATCCTTGATTTGATTTTGTTTTTGACCCTTTGAAATTTAGGTTTGAATCATTAATAAACATCTTGTGATTGTTTTTCCAAGTTGTGTTGGCTAAGAAACTTAAAGATGCATTCTCACGAAAGTATTTACAGTGTTATTTCCTATAAAGGTATGGCAAAAAGTATCACTAACCCGACGGCTTATTGTCTGCCAGCTTTAATTAGGGAACGCTTGTTAATTATTGGTCGAGTTTTTAGGCCGTTTGAGGAGCATTGAGGAGTTTAAACGGCGAAAAACGAAGTGGGCAGAGATAATCAAATAATTTACTTGGGCTTCAATATGTATGACAAATGGACAGCAAGTAACGACAAAATCATTCTGGAAATGGACCCTCCCTCAATCAAGTTACATGACAAACATGGCTTCTAAAAATAGATTTTTTAAAAATCTTGGAGTATTTCCTTGCGAATACAATATTTTAAGAGGGATTTTAAACAAATTTTTGATTAGTTTGGATATGATTTTAGTCTAAATATATCATCAAATCACGCGCGAAACCATCTTTAAACTTTAAACTTGTATTATAACCATGGTGTCACAGTGAAAACGGGTTACATGATCTACACAGACACTATTCTATCCTGTATTAACCACAGGGTGACATATATATATAAAGTTACATCTACTTCAACTTGATTATACGTCTTCGAGTAATTAGTTTCAATTAAAGCCGCTGGTCGTCGTTTTGGGTCGTATCTAATTCATCCTCAACTACTCCATACTAAATCTAATGATATTTCCTTTTTTGATATTCAACAGTATTGTAGGTTTTAACAGTTTGGTTTTCTTTCGTTTGCTTAGTTAATTATTTGATTTGCATTATAGAAAATTGACATGGATCCTTTGATTTTGGGCATCAAATGAAATTGTCAATTTCGTTTGATATATGTTAATTGATTTATGAAGTTATAGGTATCTGTCTACTGTAGTATGTATATATTCAGATAAAATGGGTGAACGAATTTGTAACAAGAAATGGCAATATGGTACAATCCAAATGGCTAATGTAGTCGGCCGTACACCATAACATGTGTTATGAGAGAAATCATGCCGAATGGAGGCGTTTCCAGTAACTCTACATCAAAATTTACGTACAATCTCGGTTTTTCGTCACGTACAAACAATTAGACGCTGCTCCTGCCTTCGCTAACACCGAGATCTCCATGGTTAGTGAACCATTGTCTAACTCACAGAGTCACCGTGGCTTCCAGCCCAGACCAATCAATAGTGTGCAATATTACATAGGTAAGTATTTTTCCCCCCATTTAATTACGACAGGATTATACAGCCTACACTTAGTTGCGTGATCAAATCCATTATATTCAGATTTATGTCCATTTAATTCCTGTTAATTATCTCCCCCTTGCAGCACATCATTTAATCTATGTCTGTAGATGGGTGGGTGGGTTTATGTATGTAATTATATATATGCTGAATACATATATCAGGTGTTTGTGTCTAGTCTATCTGTGTCTGCTTCCTAGTATCGATCTTATAATTCGTCTATATTCCCGTCCTAAATATATAGCCTACTCTACTAGTAACCCATCAGCTATCGATTGCGATGCTTTAAATGAAGATTTGTTAAGATACTGTAAAATCGTTCACAATTAAGTGTAGCCAAGACCGTTCATAAATTCAAGAGTGATGACCTGCAAAAGAATTTTGGAACCGCTAATCGTAATTTAAAGTTACTAATTCAACTTGCATAAATTATCTTGAACGCAAGTAACAATTGATTGAAACTTAAGTAAAATATAAGTAAATCATGGGAAGAAATTGTATCATCAGCACTTCGTTTGGGCGTAAAGAAATGAAGTGAAATGGGGTTTAACGTCCTACTGTTTTTCTTCTGGCTAATGAAGGCGATTATACGCCATGCAGTGTGCTATGCGAAATTTTTGTCCGGACAGCGGGGCTATGGTCACTCCTATTTCGAAGACGGAACCTAACATGGGACCTCCAGGTTAGCGAGTCAACGTCTTACTCACTGAACCAACGTGGATCCAGGGCGAAAAGGAAATCCAGACAGTTCGGCGGGTCACGCTAGTCCCTGTCACGTATACGCTAGGAATCGAAACCTCGCAACTCAATGACAAGAACGTATGACCTAAAGCCCATCCCACCCATTCCCCTCTATTTAATACAACTAGCTTATAATTAAAAACTGTGGAATATACCCAAATCAATCAAAAACATTTATAAATTTCAATAAGTAATAATAGATGGTGATTTTATTCTTCAAATGAATTATTAATTTCGTGTCGGTTGGCGAGTTTCTTGATGCAGGGTCAGAAGTCCCATTAGGTGGATTGAAATACTAGATATCGAACAGGCTGTGTGTTATGTTCTTTCATGCAGAATACAAACCCGACAGGTTGAAATGACCTAACTTGTATTCACGTAGACAAATTTAATCACTGGAAGATATGTGAAGAAATGTCATTTCTAAAAGATACAATTTACAGTCTGATGCTGGTTTCTATACAACAAAGTAAATAAAATGAAATAAGGTTCAACGGCTTGCTTTCCCATCAGAAATTTTAAAATTTTATGGAGACGGACATAAAATGAAATGAAATGGGGTTTAACGTCCTACTCTTCTGCACCTGACCTGGGCTAATTGAAGACGGGAAGACGGACATGCAACAGGCAGTGTGATATGGGAGTATTTTGTGTCGATAGTGCTGCTACCGCTTACTTTTATTTTGATCAGGGGATTCTTTAGAAAATCTTGAAAAATTCTTTTCTGCCAACATTGGAATGGAACCCATCAACAAAAGTTGCTCGACTTGCACTGGAATACCAAATATCCAACGATTTTTATCTTGATTGATTCCCCAATAAAACAATTCAACTTACAAAATGAAAAACAGGGGCCTATTTCACGAAATTTTAACTAAGATAAGATCCCAATTTTAGTAATTTGATTGGATAAAATTAGATTGATTTTAGTGCTTAGCCAATCAAAATTGAAGTATCTACTAAAATTGGATTTTATCTTAAGTTAAAATTTCGTGAAACAGGGCCCAGCAAAGATTTGCATGACATGGCTACCTTTCTCATTAGACCATTTCATTCTTGATACTAGCGTGTAAGTATATATACACGGTTGTCCAGACACTTCAGGGCCATGTAAGTTTGGAATGTATCATCAACATCATATCGCAACTGAAAGATTGTAGTTCTTTGAAATAGTATCTCACTTCCACAAAGGTTTACAATAGTCTTAGAACTGTCCAATCTGGACCATATTCCTGAAGCAATGGCCCGAGAAATCCCTCTCTGACCATTGCTGGAATAGCGTCTGTTTCTTGAACTTATGCGGGAGTGTGTCTATTCTTTCCGTTCAATGAAAGCTATCACTTCAGTACGGCAACATGACAGTCCTTCGTTTAATCTGGGTCTTCCGTAAAACTTTGGACAGTGATTTAAGGTATTCAAAACGGTGAAAGTATGTTCGTTTCCAAACAGTATTGTTTACATTTCATTCGACTTGATAGCCTCGTTTGTCACGCAATTAGTTTTACATCAGTATTCTGCTATGCACGGGTTAATTAGGCATAATAAAATCGTGAGTCATGACGTAACGTTATGTAAACATATTCGGTCCAATATTGGCAGCTAGTGATTGATTGGTAGACGGACTACTGACAAATCAAAATTTAAAACAACAATATCCACTCAAAATATCAATGTGTAGTTGGATTACTTCTAATCAAACGCAACACTGCGCGGAGTATGAATCTGGACCTGCACCTTTAAAGATCGACGTCATCTTAAAATTTTTAGTGAGAACATTGTAAGGCTATATTTAGACAAATTGCCACTTAACACTATGTTGTCCCTAGAGAAATATCTAAGGATTAAGTGCTGTCAATTAAGGCACTGTTACAGAACCGATTATTTAGTCTGTCAGAGCAGAACATTTTAATGAAATGCTATAATGTCGTAAAATGACCTATTTCTATGATCACTATCTGGGCTACTTTATTAAACCCCATTTCATTTCGATTGTAGCAGGATTTTACATGTTTGTCCGCCGCTCACAATTCTCGTTGTGGGCTCTGTTAAAGTTACATTATGGGAGATACGATAGAGAGATGGCAGTTCTCACTATAATAGTTAAAAACTAGATAGTGTAAAGGTAATTTGCTGAAAATTTCAGTCAAATTGATCCACTATTAGCCGAGAAAAAAGCGTTTGAATTATTCACATAGCCTAGGTCATCATTACTCAAATCATTAATATAAACAGCATAGTCTCGATTATCCACTTGATTGATTTAATTATCAACGGCCATTAAGCCGCATATAGGATTTTAATCCGCCAACATCGAAGGCTAGCATTAACTTTAAGAGTTTATTATGGTCTGGATATGTTAATTAATGTCTAATTGATTATTTAGATAACATTTCAGGCCTAAAGAAAGACCTGTTATAAGCAGATTTTGCTCTTGCATAATGCTATTTTAAGGTTGTAATTTAAATCTGATTTTAAACACCGTGTTTTTATTCATAAAGAATCCTTTTAATTTGAAACGATAGATAGTCTTGCGTTTAAAGATATTGAGACCCATAACCAATTGTGCGTCTTGGATTTCCCAGCGTTGGCCGAGAAAGTTCCTTGGCAGTTGGAATTCGATATAATGGTAGGTCGTAGCGCCGCTCTCCGTGCAAAATTTCCCTCATCTCACATTGTAGGGCGTATGCCTGTCTTCATTAGCCCAGGGGCAGTAAAACCGTCGGATGTTAACCCCATTACATTTCATTTATTTCCGTAAGACAGAACCCTCGTGTAATTAAACCCGAACTGGAAAATCCTTTATGCCTTTATAAAACAGATTTGTTGTATTTAAATACCACCTGAGTTCCATTATTGAAATTAAACCATGATTTCTCTATCATTTAGTTGTTCTTCTTGTAGTATCATTTAGAAGCCGGAGGAGAGGGGTGGCCAATTGCTTAGCACGTGAGCTCTGTATCATAAAGTCAACCATAAAGTCAACTGACGTGGTTTCGAATCCCCGGTTGTACCTGACAAGGAGTAGGCTCGTCTGTCCAGTGGGTTTTCTTCGGGTCCTCCTGTTTCCTCCACTGCTAAAGACCCCTACGCGCAAATGACCTAGTTTGTGTGGAGTGGACGTTAAATCTCTCTCTCTCTCTGTCGCTCCCTCTTCTCTCTCTCTCATTCAGAGGCCAGTATATATAGGACATATATAAATACATCTATAAGCTTGTCCCTTCCAAATCTAATTACTGAATTTCACCAAGTGTTGTATAAAAATTGTTTAATATGATCAATAAAGGCTGTAAAAAATCAGACATTATTGATGTTAATATTATAAAAGAGGACATTCTAAGTCGACTGACAAATTGCATTACGTAATATCACCAAACTACAAGTCAGTGTTGGAATACAACACTATGTTGAAATCTTGCAGACGTAATGCAACAGAACATTGTAATCCATTTTCGCTGTTTACTTTGAAAGGAAAAAAGACTGAATAATATTTTTTGACGACAAATGCAAAAAGACTATGGCGTTTAGAGGTCGAAAGACGATTACTGATTTGTTACATTAATAAACGATAATGTGCATTATGACTGAGAGATTTTTAAAAAAATTGAGGAGATCACTTATTATTATGAATTGCCTGAAAGTCTTTTCGTCTTTTAATCTGAAATATTTGGCCTTTAGAGGAGCTAAACCGTTTATATTTGAGACATATAAATATACACAAATGGGTCCCAACGTAAATAATAATGTAATATGAATGTATATAAACTTATTTACATGCAATCGTTTCTGTGTTTACTCTAATTTGAAATCAGTTATGATCGGCGAAATACGTGAGGAGTCTCAATCAAATGGCAATCTCTAGCATCTGGTTATTCTAGACTACATCGATAGTATTTATTGCGCATGCTCTGGTACACGATTCGTTTACAAATAGTAAAATGTTTATTAAAATGTCTTTAATGCATGGCATGACTTGTGGAGTTTGTCTAGCTCTGTTCTTCAAGTCCCTTGTATAGCGCTGAAAAGCATTCTGGTACACGATTGGTGTACCAATAGTAAAAGTGGTTACTTGATAGACATTGACTTTCCAACAAAGTACCCGACCCGTGGGAGGAAGGTGGGGTGTCCGAATGGTCTGTTCGCCTGGTCAACATCGTAACGTTACCCCAACACCCCCTCTCCCCCTCCCTCTCTCTCCCTCTCTCTCTCTCTCACTCCGACCCTAGAACCAAATAACAGTCATAATCTGTTCACCGTTTTTTAAACTCTTTATCTTATATGAAGTAATATTATCAGCATGGCTGGTATGCAAATGGCGGATAAGGATCGGATATACAACCATGTACTTACAGATCTTAACTTCTAACCTCTTTCACGATCCCGTCCATTAGAATTATTACTATTTCTTTTTTCTTCTGTGAATTAAATGGTTTTATTTTCATGCTGAATGCCTTTTCCCAACCTGTTGGTCGATTTTGTATGATTCGTTCACAAGTTATGACCGATTGTGCATAAACCCAATCTCTTTTGGCCTATTATTGCATTGGCAATACACTGGGGAACACTTTAACCTCATTACATCTTCATTATGCTATTCATTCAGTCGACCATCAGGGTAAACCAATAAAGAACATTAATCAGCGAGCCGTTGTAATTGTGTGTCAATAATATTGATAATAAAATCAGAACGCGAAGAACTTATATGAGACATAATCCAGGATTAATGACGAAAAGTTACAATAATTCTGTTTTTATTCCAAGTAAGATACACAGAATTTTAATGGAGTCGTTACGCATTTTGGCTTTAAGACATGTTGCGTATTATTGTTGGCATGGTAACGCGGGACAGATCGAACAAATGTTTTCAAGAAAACACCTCATTTTATGACCATGTTGTCTTGGTCAATTAATTCCAGGGTTGTGATTTTTCATGTTATGGCGTGTTTGTTTGTAGTGCACGAAAGTGAAGTTCCTGTTATTTCAGCAGACTTGAAGAGAGAGAGAGAGAGAAATGGGGTTTAACGTCCACTCAACACAAACTAGGTCATTTCGGGACTAACATATGGTTTAATTTTATTTCAATAATTCGCTTGCGCGTAGGGGTCTTTAGCAGTGGGAGGAAACCTGGGTGCCCGGAGGAAACTCACGAGGTTGAGAAGGCGCCTCTATCTCCACGCCACATACGCTCACACCAGGGCTCGAAACCACAGCCGCAAGCCAGAGGTGACCGGCCAGCTAGAGGTCGAAGCGCGGCACTCTAGACCACTAGGCCATCGCAACCCCCGCAGACTTGATGACTATACATATTGAAGCTACACGCCCCATTTGAGCGATAACTTCTGGTTTATTGCATAATGTCATGTTAGATAAAATGTAACCTTCGGCGCTCGTAGGCTGCGGTCCTCACTGCACGTCCCCCCCCCCACCCCATACGAATGGTCTCTGGATCCGCCCTTGAATTGGATTGATCTGAAGTGTTGTTCTGATAAAAGATGGAATATACTCTTTACAATCAACGTTTTTATAACGCCACGCGCTTTATCAGCAGACGCCAATGAAGACGGACACAGGCCATACAATATGCTATGAAAGAAATTTTTAATGGATAGGAGCGGTCGGTCAACTCTTATTTCGGATTCCATCTGTGGAAGAAATCGATAAGGGGTGGGGATATAAATTAAATCAAAATGGTCTTGAACCTCGGAGAGAAACTGAGTTCAACGTCCACTCAACATCAACAAGGCCGTAATATTATTCTGCTACACCCACATTGCAATAATTCATTTAAGCACAGGAGTCTTTGCTAGAAAGTGGAGAATAAACGCGCACTGTGGATTAGTACCGTAAGGAACTTAATTTCCGTTAGAAGCATAATGGTCAAACCAATTTATACCCAATATATCTGACCCAAATACCAACCCCCATGGATATATTGTTTTCTGATCTATCAAGAAACCAGATATTTTGTGGCAGGAAAAATGATTAATATTTATAAAATATAAATGACTGTTGAAGTTAGACAGCACGGCGGATTCCTATAGTCTTTCCTATAGATTCCTATGAATTATTAGTGAGCAGAAATTCGCCCATGTATCTGTTATCACTAGTCACTTCAGTCAGTTATATAGAGGAACAACTCATGTTTTTCTTTGGCGTTCGTCACTTCCGATTCATGAAACTTTTATTACTCCTCTATCGTAGCAATGATCTCTGTGTTAAAATTATATTTGGAATGTGTTTAATCAGTTCTATCACATATATGATAATGGCTGACTCCAATATTGTCCTTTAAGACTACACAACCATAATGGGTACAACGACGGGACCCAGAGAAAACCAACGAGATTAGACAGCTCACCCTAATCCTTGTCACATACAAGCGATGAAAATAAACCACACCAATTGAATCAATGACAGACCTTGAATTTCACTCGCACGCGTTATACCACTAGACCACCTAACCCCACCGGACTTTAAGAAAGCTCCCACAAGAAAGTACTCTAAGTGGGTCAGTGCTTTGATTATCAATAATCGGGAGAGTTGATTCAATTTGGTTCCTACGTGAGAGTGATAATTCCATCTATAAAGAAATTGGTATTTCTTAAAAGTTAGTGTACTTTAATAATGATGAAGTTCATTGTTGTGAAAATATTTGTCAGACCGAATATAATATGATTGAAGCTACTGGAAGATAACGTGTTAAGGTTTATTAAATATTCACCCAAGGTTGTGGTTTTCCTCTCGGCGAATAATACGGCGATTAATCATTTTTCAGACGGGAAGGCATTCATAATCTTTCGTATTTGAACAGGGAGGTAACTCTGAATTTGTGAGTCCGGTGGCCTGCAGAGATTTTGTGAATCAAATCGATGGTACGTGTGTGTAAATGTAAATAAGTTAAGTTAAAGTCTAGCTCACAACCCGTCGGACGTGTTTTGACATGAACGGTCGCAGGGTTTGGTAGCTCGCAGACTAGTCGCAAGAATCTGAGAGAAAATTTTGTATGTGCAAGACCAAAAGCCCTCTTTGATCTTCTACGGTGCAGAACACACACGAGTGACACGAGTACGGTGGGTTGTGGGGTAGGCTTAAAGTAGGTAAGTCTCTAACTCGATATCACCCAAAGTCTTCGACATTGAAAACACGAACTATTTGTCAATTTAAATCAACATTGATGTTGTGATTGAGAAAAGATCGGCTTCTGATATCCAAAATTTAAGACAAAATTAAAGCATTTTATCACGAATTAGCTCCTTTAACAGTCATAATTTCAAAATTTTAAAATTTCACTCTTCGATTGGATTGCAGTGAAATGGATGTCAGTGCCATCGCTCCCTCTGTCCGCCCTGTTTGAACGCATCTGGGTGGATCGAATTTTACCGCAATTACTAATACCTTATAAGAATAAACCAGCGCTAATCCAATAAAATGTTGACGTAGGGGTTATTATGCGTACTTCTTATTTTAAAATTAAACTTATTAAATGCCAAATCGTGGGTTGAAATATTCAACAACAATGTCTGAAAGTTTAAGAAATATATTGATTATCTTTTGTTGTTAACATATAACCCATAATTATCTTCTATATACGAGAGTTACTTGAAAAATTTCAATTAGGCTATGTTCTTGGCCACAGATGATATCCCATTACATTTAATACAAATATAACCAATGTACATCTAAATAATAGATCGCATTACACCTTAATGGATGTCACTTGAATTGATTTTTTAAAAAAATGTCTGGTAGTGAAATGATACATTTGTTATACACAAGAGTCTTTTATAGCGGCCATTTCATATTTCACGTTTGATTTCTTGGGCTCTACAATCTTTTTAGCACTATGTGTAGGCCCTATGGCTAAATGTGGAAAGCCCATAAGCCAAAAACTGACCACATACTCTCTACTGCTACATATATTTTGATAATGTTGTGATCGTCTAGTATTTGTTATTCTTTTCTTTGGATTCCTTTTCACATTGTGTATTTTTCTTGCTATCTCAGTAGTTAAGACATTTGTCTTAATGGGAATAACAATGCAGCAGTTCTGTTCTACATTTTTATGTCAAGCTGGATACATATGTTTACAATGCATAATAGATTACATCAGCATACTTAAAATTAACATCTTTCATTCAATCCCATCTCCTGTTAAAAGTCTCATTCAGGAAACCGTTACATCAAATGGTCATCTAAAATACCAAGGTGATGTCTACCCTCTTCCGTAATACAAGAATAATAACATAATAACTGATCACACAAGAAATCTATTCAGTTCCGATTGGCATACACATTTAGAAACCACAACCGATCACCGAGTGGCACTTCGAAGAGAAGGTTGAGTATGGTGGCTGAAAGCGTCCATTTAGATCGGCGTGTTTCTAAATACAACGCGAGAGTCGCTGTTAAGCCAGCACGACGAAATGGGCGACATAGTTGAGGGATAGCTCAGTCTCTGCCCTCGTGCAGCTAGATCAATTCCCGTGAAACTTTCTTCTGTAATTTGATTTTTTGTTTTGTTTTGTTTTTTTGCCACGAACCGCGGGGCCCCCTAAGTTGCCGGGATCCTGGGCCTGGGCTTGGGCCTGGGCCCCCTCAGGCCCATGCCTAAGCTGGGCTTTGATTTGTCCGGAACCCAAAGATATCTAAAAACCACGAGACAGCTCTGTCAATTGTTTAATTGCTATTGCACATCGATGTGGCGCTCTGTAAACCTTGAAATACAATGTTTCGGCGTACAATAGTTGGCCTGGGCAGCCCATAACTTAGTTTATGGAGATGAATTAATGTATAAACTTCGGTTTGTTTTCTACGGAAGCCTCCTGGTACCACAATTTTATTTTTTTTTTAGCGTAATTGTGACTTTTTATCTCCTAATTAGGACTTTTTTATCTCCTAATTAGGACTTTCTATCTCCTAATTAGGACTTTTTATGTCCTAATTAGGACTTTCTATCTCCTAATTAGGACTTTTTATCTCCTATTTTTTTTAGCGTAATTGTGACTTTTTATCTCCTAATTAGGACCTTTTATCTCCTAATTAGGACTTTCTATCTCCTAATTAGGACTTTTTATATCCTAATTAGGACTTTTTATCTCCTAATTAGGACTTTTTATCTCCTAATTAAGTAAAACGGTAGTATTTAAGTGAATCTCTTCGCGCTTGGTGGGATAATCATGGATGAACTTGTGATGCCAGTTCCTTGGTTCAAATGTCGGAGGATATCGACATTATTGGTTCTTGCGTGTGTCGAGAACGAAAACCGAGGAAACGCGTAAATTCTTCGTTCAAGTTGATCGCTACCTCCCAGAAATAGACTAAAAACCTATCACTACTCGTCAGAAATATAAAATATACTCATCACTACCAATTAGAAATATACACAAAAATCATCACTTCCCTTTAGACATATCCACAAAAATCATCACTACCCTTTAGACAATTTCCACAAAACTCATCACTACCTTATACAAATTTCCACACAACTCATAACTATCCTTCAGAAATGTCCGCAAAACCCATCACTACCCTTCAGAAATGTCCACAAAACGCATCACTACCCTCTAGAAATGTCCACAAAGCGCATTACTACCGTATAGAAATGTCCACAAAACGCATCACTAGTAGTATATAGTAGTAGTAAGTGTTGTTTATAGCAGTATATGATAGTAGTAAGTGTTGTTTATAGCAGTATATGATAGTAGTAAGTGTTGTTTATAGCAGTATATGATAGAAGTAAGTGTTGTTTATAGCAATATATGATAGAAGTAAGTGTTGTTTATAGCAGTATATGGTAGTAGTAAATGTTGTTTATAGCAGTATGTGGTAGTAGTAAGTGTTGTTTATAGCAGTATATGATATAAATAAGTGTTGTTTATAGCAGTATATGGTAGAAGTAAGTGTTGTTTATAGCAGTATATGATAGAAGTAAGTGTTGTTTATAGCAGTATATGGTAGTAGTAAGTGTTGTTTATAGCAGTATATGGTAGTAGTAAGTGCTGTTTATAGCAGTATATGATAGTAGTAAGTGCTGTTTATAGCAGTATATGATAGAAGTAAGTTTTGTTTATAGCAGTATATGATAGAAGAAAGTGTTGTTTATAGCAGTATATGGTAGTAGTAAGTGCTGTTTATAGCAGTATATGGTAGTAGTAAGTGCTTTTTATAGCAGTATATGATAATAGTAAATGTTGTTTAGAGCAGTATATGGTAGTGGTAAGTGTTGTTTATAGCAGTATATGATAGTAGTAAGTGTTGTTTATAGCAGTATATGGTAGTAGTAAGTGCTTTTTATAGCAGTATATGATAGTAGTAAGTATTGTTTATAGTAGTATATAGTAGTAGTAAGTGTTGTTTATAGAGATTCACTTAAATACTACCGTTTTACTTAATTAGGAGATAAAAAGTCCTAATTAGGAGATTAAAAGTCTTAATAAGGAGATAGAAAGTCCTAATTAGGAGATAAAAAGTCCTAATTAGGAGATAAAAAGTCCTAATTAGGAGATAAAATGTCACAATTACGCTAAAAAAAATCGTGGCACCAGGAGGCTTCCGTAGTTTTCAAACCCATCAGTATTGTTTAAATTATATTCATTAAGTGAGCTCAAATGAAGTGTTGGGGTAAATAGTTATGGCGTAATGTAACGCTAGTGTAGCTATTTTCCTAACTTTTGACATTAAATAAAGTGTTAAACCAAACAGGGAGATAATAACAGCGTTATTTTCATTCACCTGTGGATAAAATTTGCCCGACGTGACTTCCTATTATCCTGCTTCAATAATTTCTTGGCTTATTTCTAAAGAATTAACCTAAAAAAAATCAGATTTTAGTGTAAATACTGAAGGACTTTTAACATTGAATAATGATATTAGACGAAAAAAATAACAACATTTTATGGAAATTAGATAACACATTACATCTTATGATGTTTTAGCTCGATAAAGTGTAACACCTAGGGGATAGGTAGTGTCGTATTGGAGTCCATGGAAACTTCAATGAGCTAAGATAAGGCAAACCCTGGAGACACAAACTCTAACACTAGTACTAACTTTTTGTCATGTACTAATATTCCATGACATTTTGACCTGTGTATTTAAATTCCAATTACTAGATGACACTGGATCTTATTTTTTAGTAGTATGTCGACTGCTTGTTAAAATTTATTCAGATTTAAACGAAACTAATCTGTACCAAACTATCCAAATCAACATTTCATGATCCTTTGCATGTGGTTGTTTAAAGTTGCAATTTCATATTCTTAAGTTATATTTTTAAAATGTATTAGAATAAAGCCCTAAAATAGATTGTATCTATAAACAGTCCTACCTTGTTAACGAATAATCCTATTAATCATTTAATTCACTATTGCCAGTTGAGAAATTGGTAAAAATATCATTTTCAACTTCAAATTCAAACGTTTGAAGATCGCCATCCCATGGAGGGGAATGGGAAAACAAGGGGGGTAATTGTGCTATTATTTCCTGTGTCAATTATTTTAATGCCTGTACAATAATGCCCATGGACGTATAAAATTTGGAATTCACACTTTAAATGGCAGTCGTCCTAAGTAATAGAGAATGGCACTATCGCTGTAGAAAAAGGTCGATGCGTACAAGAACTAAAGCAATATAACAAACAAACCTTATGCAATACTCTACTTTCAATTAAATATTAAAGTGTATATTGCCACACCTATTTTATACTTTCAAGTTTAAAGTATCATGAAGCTCAAAATAAATTATTCAAGGATAATATTATGACTTCAGTTTCGTACATTATCGTGGCACTCATTGAAATGGTGATAATTGGATGTGCCATATGGAATTGTACATGGGGAGAGATAACAATTCATTGTTCTTGTTATTTCCTACTTATCGCCAAACAATTTAAAAGTGTGAACAATACCAAGCTGTAATCATTTACAAATAAAGTAAAATTGACAATGTTTCCCTTGATGATTTGTTGTTGGTTATTTTTCCGTATTCAAATTCAAAGTAACAATTCCAGTTTTCACTTTGTCTCCGCGAAAGTGTACCTAACCAAAATTATAAAAAGTCCCAAACCTACAGGAGGTGCTCACTACTAAGGGTTCGCCTTGGGGTGCATATATTAGTGCTTTTTGACGATATTTCTAGCTGAATTCGAAGAAACAGGAGTGTGTGATTGTGAAAGTGGAAGAGAACCCTTGATGAGAGTTCAGGAAAGTTTTCGCATCATGTGGATTCCATGTGCCACAAGGAAAAGTTTTGTCCAATGAAATCATTTACTGCCATGTTTTTTCTAAAATTAAATTCTGGGGGAGATTTCTAAAAAATAAATACAGAAGTTATCAATGCAGCTTGGGCTGTGGGCTGCTTTTTCGTAATTTGCAACTCAAGAAGTCAGACATAAGTTGGTATCTTTGAAGACAAATCATATAATAGCGTGCCGTTAGATGTCAGAGTTGTTAGAGCCTCAACGCCCAGCTTTACTTTAAATATAGCTGGTAATCATCCTTCAAATTAAAAAAAGACAGTTAATATAGAAATGTTCAGCTAGCTTGAACACGTTTTCTAACTACATGTTAAAACATTATCTTGAATCATCGGATTCAAGAAATTTCAGTAATAGGTACAGTCGATCATATTGAAAAATATAGATTACTTGCGACTGGGTTGCTTGACTTAATTTTATTCCATTGTACCCCTCTTCTTATCTTTCTCATAAAACCACACAATTAATTTCCGTTTATATTGATTTTTCTCGTGGTTTTTTTTTTAAATTAACTTGAAGTCTAAACAAAGGATGTTTTATTACCTAGCCGTGTAATACCCAATCAAATGTGACTGCATTGTTTATCTGACCACAGGAATGAAGCAGTACTCCTGTGGAATCTCGTGGATTATTGGTATACAACCGGCACGCCAGAATAAAGTTTTAGAAAATGACTAAAACCATTCACAATCAAACGTAAATTTCTTAACAAAATTTCTGTCAATTTTTTTTTTCGAATATCATAAGTTATGGCCACTTACAATGGTTTCTTTTTATTTCACAGTGCCATCTTTATGTGCCTTATGCTGGCTTCCGACTGTCGTGCGATGCGTTAGAATTGAGTCCATGATCTGGTACAGATACGTTTCAATGGATCAACGCGATTGCTGCGATTGACGTCAAAATGTGACCTGATAGGATCATCGCGATTACTCCACTACTAAAACTACAATTTTAATCGTACCACGAATCGTGATAGTGGGGACCGAGCAGTAGATATATAAAGTAATACATAAATCAAAACAGTAGGCCGTTAAACCACATGCCATTTTATTTGTAATTGTATATCTTTTGTAGTAACTGATGTATAGATTTCCATGCTGTGATGTAGTGTATTTGGAAAACAATACCTTTCTTAAGGTATCGGATATCTAATCATCAATTTATCACATTTCTATTAAGACAAACACTCTTTATATTAAAGGGTCTCTGCCTACTTTCATGGAACGTACATGTCCGTCCGTTCATGTAAGCAGGTATCATTGTTCGTTTAATCTTAAATGCTGTTGAAATTCGGAGTCGCGTTACTTTACTGGTTCTCGTTTTGTTTTGTTTATAAAAAATTGATAGTCCACCTCTATTTTTAAACATTCTGATCGTTTGTGTTACGAATTTCTGAAATATTCTCTCCATTTGCTTTGCAAATTTGTCCCCTTCATCATGCATTACAGTTTAATCAAGGAAATAAATGTAAACCAGATGACATCGGTCATCAATATCCCGCGCTCTTGCACGTGATTGGCTAGTTACAACGATAATCAAATGTGTTTCAAAAACGAATAATCTAATCAGCAAAATACATAATTATAACAACAGAGTGGTTTATAACAGATTGGTGTAGTATAAAGTTTAGTAAAGGTATTGCGAGTGGTTGCTGAAACAAAATATTCAAAAAGCGATAATGGCGCTTTAATATGTACATCGTTACATAAATTGTATAAAAATGTACGTCGTTAACATTGATCTCAAATAGCGGTAAGGCCTCTTTAATATGAAAATCGTTAACGTAGATGATATACGGGGTTATATGTTATATGTTGGAGGTCAAATAAAATTAGTTTGGAAATAAACTAATTATCTGATTTGTCTTATATAGTATATCAATACCATTATTGATTTACCTGTCAAGCTTGTCAAATTGACGTCAATCTTGTCTTTTACACGACTTCAAAACAGTCCGAATCGAATGAGATTTGATGTGTCGTCAACATAATACTTCGGTCAATTCCAGACAGTTTAAATTTCTATGGGTTGTACGTGAAAAGGAGTAGGGTCGCCTGGCCAACCTCATTGACCTCCGGTTTCCTCCCAAGGCTAAAGACCCTACACGCAATCGAATTATTGAAATAAAAATTGAACATAAGTTCGTCTTAAAATGACCTAGTTTTTGTGTGGTGGACTTTAAACCCCATCTTCGTATTGAAGACGGCTGGCGGGCAAATCAGTGTCACATCTGTCGTGACGAAATGTATCAATAATGCCACTGTTTATTTATTGTCACACAGTATGACCGTGTAATGACAGAGTGTCATTGATCTGTAACGGTTTAGATATACAAAGGTTTATCATCTTATGTGGACATTCCAGATGCGCATTGGTACCAGTTGTTATAAGAGTAGGCCTACTTAAAGTCTTTACAAGAAACTTACAATGCCACTATGACTTTGGGATAATGCGATGTCAAAATGTAAACTCCTTTATTACATGTTTAATTTGGAGTTCAACGTCCCACTGTTCTGGTTAGTATTTGTATCTTGAATTATTTGTATCTATCGCGGACTGTATGCCAGCAAACTACCTAACTCTTGCCAAGCAAAAAGCAAAAAATAAAAATGCGGGATAACACCCCACCACACCCTAACTCACAAATTTAAGTGAAAATGTCACAATGTTAATACCGGAATATGTAACTGTTCTTTTAGTAGTATTAACCAAATCGTTATATAGTGATTTGCATGGTTTTTCTGAAGTCAACAGTCTATATACCCCAATGATAAATGATTATGTCCGGTTATTTTCTATGTATATCCAGCGAAAAACTCAATCATTTTTACTTCCTCGTTCTGGTGAACAACAAAAATCCATATTATCTCGCTCCACTGCCCCATTATAGCTACCTCATTGATCATACGCAAGTAGAATTAAAGTAGCCAAGTCTCTAACTCAATAGCATCCAAAATCTTCAACTTTGAAAACACGAATAATTTGTCAATTTAAGTCAAATGTGATGCCGTGATCTTACTATGGGAAAAGATGGGCTTCTGATATCCAATATTTAAGATAAAATAAACTTTTTACCATTGGTACACGAATCGTGTACCATAATGCGTTTCAACCCCAGCTCTAGCAAGAGACTCGGGGAACGAGGCTAAACACATTGCGGCAAATCAAACGGCGCATGTATACTGGAACGTCCGGGCGGTAGAAATTTGCATTCGATTGAGACTGCAGGCTTATTTCGCGGAACATAACCGATTTGAAATTAGAGTAAAAACGGAAACCATTGAATGTAGACGACCCACTTCTGTCAATTTCTTGGTCCCAAATGTTAGAGATTTAGCTCCTTTAAAGGAAGAAATATTTATTTGGTTTTATATTTATAAGTTAATATTCGTCCATGTAAAAATAACAACATCTTTTGCATTCTGTGATACATCGAATCTAGATATTTTGGCTTAATATGGTTCATCATAATTATAAATCAGTCGTTTTATTAACATCTTTATTCTGAAATATGTCCAATCATAAACACACTAAACATAGCTGTAAGAAGTGGGCACACAAATCATTTATATGTTTTTATGAGAATAGCAGATGAAACATTTATCATGTTATATGTATAACAAGTTAATTAACTTTTGTATTACACAGTTGAGGGTATGAACAGGTCAATGGCGGAATTTATTAGTAGCAAATGGATTGCAAATTAAAGGGGAGTGTCATTTGTTCAACATTCTCGAAACAAGTATGGACGTTCTATGTTTGTTTGTCCGTGAAATTACTGTCATTTGCATTAATTTGTATGACAGACTTTATTGCTGTATCTCTTAATGTTCGAGCCGTGCTCGAACTAATGTTCCTCGACCATGTAACAGAGTAGTAATGATTGTTGACTATTGGTTTGTTGGCAGTCTGTTAAAGGTGTTCTTCTCTCCTCATGAACAGTTCGTTTGCGACATGATTAGTCGTTCATCAACACAACCTGATCTAGCTCACTGAGAATGTTTGGGTTGCTCTAGTCGTTACTAAAATTGTTTAATTTCATACTAAAATTAAAAAACAATTTGTAATGTATATGTGTGGAGGCGTAAAAATATACACTGCCTGGTATTTTGTGACAAACAATGTCCCTTTTTTCTATATCAGTATTTAATCCCCGCTTCCGCTGACAAGTTATCTTGTTTTATTATTACTATCTTTCCTGTGGGAGGGAACCGGAATACCCGGTTGAGAAGCCGGTCCGTTAGAATTCAAAGCACGCCACTCTTGACCACTTGGCCAGACCCCCCACACACACACACACACACACGAACCAGCATTGCTGGAATCTTTATAGTCTATTTGTATATCTTATAGATTAGGCAGCTTGGTTACTAATTTGACCAGAAATAAGATAAGCAGAAGCTCAATTATAAACAAATCTACAGACAGGGTTGGTCGGATTCAATTTTACCAAACACGCCTGGATCTTAATTATTTTCAATATTGGATTCAAGTCTAGACCACTTACCTCCCTTGACACCTTACACCCGCGGTATTAGGGTAGACATATGTTGTATAGAATTAAATTTGAATTTATCTACGTTGGAAACTATTCATTTATGTACGGGTCGATATTTTCGAAAATTCGTGATTTCTTCCTTCTCGAGCCGGAAATAACAGATGAGTGCAGGGGATTTGGCTCAGACACAAACATGCGGCTGTAAATGATATTGCTGTTTTTGATATATATCTGTGCAGGATTATAGAAATGCTGGTTAATTACATCCGGTGGGTGGGTGATGGGATTGGGGTTAGATTGCGCGAAGCGGTGGATGGTAATGGGAGGGGGTGCCTGCACGTCATTAATTTCGATTGGCCACTGACCAAGTTCCCAACCTCTCAAGGTGCTCGATAGAAAATATCGCGCTTTCCAACTGAAATGTCTAGCCGTGATAATCGAGAGACAATGTTCAAGGTTCGTTCTATGTCACGGGTGCAGGAACTTTCCGCTTTTCGGCTTATGATTATACTATGACCCACTCTACATCTTAATCCAAACCTTTCTAATTTACTCTTTGTTCTTCTATTATGCTATTAAAACTGTTTTTGTTTTTGGATTTCCGTGAATATTTCAACTAAAAAAGAGCTTTCAACGACTGTAAACAAATATATACCTCTGTGGTAAAGAGCGATAACGTACTTCAAAGTTTGGGAATCTCAGACTAATCTAGCAACGACTAGGTGTTGTAAAACTCGTAGTTGTTGCTTTAGGAACATAGAGCTACTCAGTCCGCCCTGCTCCCAAGGAAAAGGTTGTGTACCTCTTATATTAATATATGTTGATGAGTTAATTAATGTATGATGTGGATTAGCTGTGATGTATGATCAACTGATTAATGATCAATATAATCCCATATTTTTAAGATATTTAATTTTTAATAAGTACAGTTTAATCAACATTCTGTATCAGATCTATGAAGACGACATGTTTGTTTAGCTGCTGCTAAGACATACTTGTAGAAGGATCTTATCGCAGTTATATTATTTGTTTACTATATTAAGGTGGGTTTTATTAGAATCTATTTTATGAAACTTTCTGTAAGTTGAGGGGGTGGGGGCGTTTGATCATATTAAAGTCTGTAGTCAAATGCCTTCACAATTTCATGATGACAGCGATGATGTCATGCTCGTTCCTGGTCAGTAAAATACTACCGTACTTGTTGTTTCCCGCATGCGCCACCTAAGAAAAACAAAGATAAAAGTCTCAAAAATCCTGAAAGTACCACGGCATGATCGTACGAACTAATTTCTTTAGTTTATACATATTGCCAATAGACGTTTCAATGTATTCAACTGCCTTTGTATGTATCTTTGTGTGGAGGCTTTCAATATTCTAGGGAAGTAGACAATAGGCTTACAATTCTATCCCTACGGCAACTAATACAAACATTCTGTCTCAGATTGTGAATGCACCCACCCACACACACGCCATATCTTCAAGCTAATGTTTGATGGTTTACACAAATTTCAATGACATTGTACATGGGTTTAAGAATAAAAAACAACTGAGAGGGAGACAACCAGGAGAATGTGACACATAAGTGGAGCTAAAGGCTATTATATATGAAGATTATCCCTCTTGCCTTAGGTTAATGGTCTCTCATTGACTTGATTTTGTATATCCGTCCTGCTATAAATGTCCTTCCAGGTGATTCCCCACGTATTATTAGAACTGCCTAAAGCTGTTACCGCAGATTCACGATGGATTCCGGAAACATGTATTCAGGAACAATAACGCCTTAGTAATATTTGCATGGAAACCGAACTAAAATGGCTTGATATTTTTATTTTAGAAATTTGATTGTCCTTCCTGTTGGATTAAATCTCTCTTGACCAAAAAATTCATCTTTTTAATCAAATTTCCAAACAAGGAAGCTTAAGCGATCCAGACAGGATGTTGTTGTTTGTTTTGTTTTTTTTCTTTTAGTTAACCCTTTTATATGAAGTATAGTGTTTAACGTACACTTCAATCGAACTTGATATCACAGACAAGTTTTCTTTTTTGTATTTTTATTATCTTAGCAGGGGCCTTTCCTGTGAGCAGAAACCGGAGTAAACCCACGAGGCTAGAGAGGTGCCCCACCTCCAAGCCACACTCGCTCACACTAGGGATCAGAACCAGAGGTGAACGGCCAGTCAGAGGTGTATTTCTTACAATGTCTGTGTATTTTGTCGTGTCCGCCGGTTTATCTTGTTCGTTATGTTTTGCATATATGGCGATCATCCTGCACTTACCATTCGAGTAGAGGTTTGACCGCTCGCTGTAGGGCTTTGTTCCTGATTCCTCACTACACTTTATCGTTTGTGTTTTTTTTTAATTTTTTTATCGTTTTCTAGCATTCCATCAGGATTATCGCCCTTAATGTTAACGATGTTTACTGTCTAATTCATGATGACGTCAACTGACAGACTATCGTCATTCAATAGACGACCCCTGCCAAGGTCGGTAGCATTATTTCTGTCACGTCTTTCTTGTAAATAGTATTTCATTTTGACTGAAACTCGCGTCATTAAAGACCCAGAATTGAAGAGTACAGTGAACTTTGACGACTGGCCCCAGAATCCATTCTGATTTGATATGTGTTGTGTATTTCTTGCAATGTCTATGAAGTTTGTCTTGTCCGTAGATTTATCTTTTAGGTTTTGTTTTGCGTGTAGTGCGGTCCTCCTGTGCTTACTGCTGCAGATTTGTTTGATTCCGGAGCAAATCTTATAAGGTATCTTTATGAAACTTGTTACATGTATCAACCTATTATAGTAGTTGTGCCTTTTGTTAATTACAAATTTCTTAGTTGAACAACTTTAGTGTTTCCATGGAAACAAATTTCACTAAGTTATGGGTTCACAGTCCTATTGTGGAACTTATCTCTTAAATAATTTAAGATATTTTTGCCATGATGCCTAAGTTGTAACTAATATTTGCTGGTTACCAATAACACAACGATTGACGAATCTCGGTGCCTTCAAATCATGTCCAAAGACGGGAGATAACTACGTCTTCTTGCTATCTTTAAAACTGAAGTTGAATAATTCTCTATTCTTGCGGTTTTATTTTTATTTCAGATACTATTCAAAGGGTCGTGATGCAGACATACTTTTATAGTTGTTGAGTTTAATATTTTCGACGTGTTCCTTAATTAGTTTTCTGGCGATAACTTTTGCAATGTTTGGGTATTTTTTTGTACATTTAATTACGCCTATATAATTGGACAGATACAAAATAATAGTAACTAAAGATCCGTTCCCACGAAAGTATTTATAAGGTAGTTAAAATACATCTTGTGTCTATAGTTTTCTTGCAAATAAAATGTTTTCATAAGGATTTGAAGCAAACTTCTGAAAAATAAGTTCGAGTTGGTGACGGGAAGGCATCTTTAAACTGTTTTCTTTTTTCAAATATAATTGAGAACTATACGTTACGACTGCATACAAACTAGTGTGGGTTCCAAAACATCACACATTTACTGTGAATAGAGATATAATTGCTGATTTGATATGATACAGGAACTGTTCTGTATGTTATCTACCGGTAACATGTTACAATATTATATAGACCCAGTTGATGAATTCACATTCTCTACATCCTTATTAATACTAATGAGGATGTTAAAATATAGAAAAATATTGTAAGACGTGAAACTTCAATAAACACAGACAATACAAACAGTACTATTAAAGTTACGTGGTAATAAAGGTTTGCGCGATAAACGATACGGTAAGCGAAATTTAATTTTATTTCTCTGTATATACTGAGACAGTATAAGACTCGTAATGTCGACAGACACAAAATCATCCATTGTGCAACCATTCGGGAAATGGAGGAATACCGAGGCTATTATTTTTAAAAAATTGTTGGAGACTTTAGTAAAGGTTGGATAGATATGTCCCTACATCCTCAAACATCAACCTAAGCGTGATGTCAAAATATTTAACAATGTCAATTGTATAACATTTTTAGGCCCAGGTGGATGAGTAAATAAGTCCTTTGTTACTAACCCGGGGTCGAGCGCTTGGTTCCAAAGTTGTACAAGAACGTTTCTGCGAATTTCACAGCGTGGGTTCCCCATGTCAGTTAAATAGGTCGAGAGCCACGAGAATCACAGCGTCTAGTCGCTAGGGTTGGACAGAAAACTGTCTGCTCATGATAGAGCTCTTCGACCAGGGGCGTTTTAAGGTTTATCATGGATGAGGCTATACTATTTTGAGGCCACCCTTCACGGGGGGGGGGGGTCTTGATTGGTGATTTTTATGCCAATGCAATGACTGCATTCTCAATCAGTAATGGATTCGACAGTAACAGTGTATAGAAAACGATTGACTCGGACCCGGGGTGCTTTCCCTTGGCCAGAGAGACCCTTTTGTCAGAAGTGCGTCCCTTTTGTCTGCCTAAGCCCCCCCCCCCCCAAACTAGGATACATTTTCATTTTTCTCGTAGTTTTTATCATTTTTTTTTCTGCCGTTTTTTCCAATTTCTTTGATTTTTTTTCGCGAGGAGTCTGGCGCCTCCAGCGCCTCAGCTATTAAACGCCTTTGTCTTCGACGAAGGGAAGACGGAAGCCGGTTATTTAGAAAAGTAAGATGTTAAAAATTATTTAAGTATTGTTTAATGGTCGAGAGCGAGACATTAAGTAATATAACAACAAGAGGGTCATACGGTGAAATACGTCACTCGACTCCAATATTTCGCTAATATAAATAATGTACGATTGGCAAGTTGCCCGTACGACTATTTGAAATAATTGTACACCAACTTCAACATCTCTATTTTAATTTCGCATAATTTCGGTATCTTCCTGGACCCGCCCTTACGATTTACGAGGTTTGCCTAATACATTAATTACCTTGCTTATGTGGAATGTTGTTAAAGTATATATTTTACATATCGATGCGGCTTGGGAAATTGATCGAACTGTCCTTTGTAAGACGTATATAATTTATATAATAGATGAGCGAGGAAAGCGCAAAATACTAAAGTTCAGTCACCGCCCCACAGCCAATATTCTTGATGAAATAACTCTACAGTACAATTTTAAAACAACATGCACCAAATCTGCAAAGTTTTCTTGGGGGCTACACTCTTTTACAAACACCAAAAACAATTTAACTGAAAAGGGGTTTTATTGTATTAAAATAGCAAATGATACATATTTGGTTCCTCGGGGGGCTTCGCAAAATATAAGATGTCAATAGGAAACCAAAAAAAGCTGAAACTGAAACATTTTCTTGGTAGATTTGCTCACTAGTCTGCGAAAGGGTGCTTCTGCACGACATATTATATACCAGAGTATATTATGATAGTGTAGTGTTTGTATACATATATAAACAGTGTAAAGTTAGTTTTATTGTTATATTACTTACTGTGATGAACACATGATTTATAGTCACCGCTTTTATATATAAAAAATTATATATATGGTAACATATGGCATGTTTAGATGACTGCTTTATTGACCTTTATACACTGAGAAATTAACACTCGTTACAGATTTAAAGCTACGGTCAACTTAACAAAATTAATAAAGGTGATCTGAAGGTCAAGGCGGATAAATGTTTTCGAATAGGGTACGGTTGTGGGGGAAAATGAGCACTATAATCGAGCTTTGATTTTTTTTATAGTCCAAATCCATCAATGCCACAAAAATAAAACACTTCCTGTTCAATGGATGTAATATAATAAAGACTGTCATTCGGTCATGGAGCCACAGTGGCACTAACCAAGAGGTCCCAGGTTCGATCCCGTTATTGGCAAGGAACATGTATCTAGAGGTTGGGATGGAGGGCCACTATCGTACATATAAAAGATCCCGTGACAATTAGAATTCGATGAAGAGTTAGACGAAACGCTGCTTTTCGAGCAGATATTTTCCTCATAGCATACTACATGGAGTATTCTAACCCCATCTCACATAGATACTTTTTTTATGTATTTGGGTTATTCGGTCACCCCCCCCCCCCCCCGGTTCCTTTATGGCCACGCATATGCTAACCTTTACCAAACTGACTATATTGTATTCAATCTATGTAATGAGTACACACTAAACGTTATCTCCTCGAAACTGCTTTGACAAACAACTCAAAGTCATAACATAATATAAAAATGACATGATGTTTACCTTATGTAAGTTTTGTTATGACTAGCAGTTGGAGGAGAGGGTCCCTTTAATGCAGTGATAAACTGTCCACGAACTCACACTGTTTTTGTTGATAGGGTCACGTGTCAAGTCAAGATTAAAGGTAGGCCTGTCTTCGCAAGTAAGGCTTCATTTAATAAGTCCAGACCTTATGACACGCAGCAAATTTGTTTCAAGGGCTCGTTTTGAAGGTTGAACTTACTGTAGGATTTGTAGCCGCTTGGACGTGCACTGCGGAGATTCGTGTCAAGGATTTTAAAGGCAAAGCAGGTAGGCAAGCTTGTAATTTGTTAACTTGGTCATTATATCTATCTTCCGTTTACACAATTGGTGTAATGCGCGAGAACTTTATTGTCATCGGTCGATTCAATATAACATTGGGCTCTACCAGTAAACAATCGATTAAAATTTAACACTAGATTATATTTGCAGTTTATGAACAAGACTATAATGATATATCTAATTGTCGACTCTCCATCTATTGTTGCTAGAATATAAATTGTATGTTGAGAGTTTAGAGCCATTTTAATCAATATTTTTCAATAGTTTCATAACAGTCGAGAGATCAATTGAGGTTCATATTAAAGGCAGGTTGATCACAGATACATCATGTATAGCATAGTTTTGGACCAGGAACTGTTGCTAACTGCTACTCATCCTGTTCTTGGGGTGTAGCTGTTCGAAAAGGCCCAAGGCGGCTCCAAATCAACTCCGATCGACATGCAAATTGGCATGCTAATTAATATAAAAATTACGCACTTTATTGCGCCTCAAAGTCTAATTTTTAAATACCTAAACGACTTTATATACAGACACTGTTCAAAGAGTTATGGTGATACACTTGCTATGTTCGTCAACTTTTTATACAAATATTAATATTATGTACTTTATTGCACCACAAAGTCTAATTTTGGAATACCTAAACGACTTTATAGCTACACAATGTGATTTATCTGCATAATTTGTCATCCACCCACAATTGTTATCTTTATCATTGTCTTAACATTTACAATGCACAGTGCACCGCGTGCAGACTTTGTAATTTGAAATAAAAAAACTATGTATTTTACATAAAGTAATTGTATGAGATAAATTTAATATGACTATATCTTTCTTCTGATATGGTGTAAATTACAATCTTTTCTTCTAACGCTTCTGACTAATTTATAGCTGAATGCTGACAAATATAGGAATATAGAAGAATCTATTGGGTTACTGTTAGTATGAAATCTATTTATACTTATATTTTAATATCATTAATAATTATATGTCAGAAAGAACGCGCAAAATCTTTCATCAATGTTTCGGAAAGGGCCATAAAAGATCGATCGACATTCCTCAATATGTTATTTCTGGTGGGCTGTTATTAAAGGAGTGGGTCTCGGAAATATCGGCAAATCAAACACTAAAATCTTAAGAAATGGACAATTGCGCAGTAAAGAGGGGTTTCGTTACTAAATGAATCAATGAAATGGGGTTTAAGGTCCTACTTAACTGCTCCGACTGGGCTAATGGAGACGGGATACGCCATATCGTTGGCTTGGAGCAAGAATGTCGTAAGTGATTTATAAAATATTTTGAGTGATTGAGTGTTGTCTGGGCCTTGTTTAAATATATGGGCTATAGCCAAAATTCACTTACGACATTTTTGCTCCAACAAATTTCGGCCTAGATGTTAGCTGAAAAATTGTTGTAAGTGCAAGAAGTAACCAAAAACTCACAATGACTCAATAAATAAAAGATAAATAGACTCAACCAAATACATTTTATTATCAAGAATTAATATAACTATTATGATATCATATTTTGGGGAAATATAAAGAAGACAAAATCTATCAACAAATTTCGGCCAGGTGCAAAATTGTCATAAGTGAAGGAAGTAACCAAAAACGCGCAATGACTCAATAAATAAAAGATAAACAGACTCAACCAAATACATTTTAATATTAAGAATTATTATAACTATTATGATATCACATTTTGGGGAAATATGAACAAGCGGAAATCCATTAACTATCATGACATCAAATTCAGCTTATAACAATCTGGTAATGAAAAATGTCATATACGACATTTTTGCACCAAGAATTTGTTCAACTTTTCACTTACGACAATTTTGCGCAGATAAGATTTCCGGTTTCCATGACTACATAACGTGCAAATAGCACCAACTATCAATAATATATCGTAACAAACATGGAAATCGCAAATTTTGGCTCCAACCCAACGATATAGTGTGCTATGAGGGGCATTTAGCCCGGACAACGGCACTATGGCCGACTCTTATATCGAATTCCAACTGCCAGGGGATCTTTTACGTGCATACCAATGTATACACGGGACCTCGGTTATTCGTCCCATCCGAAATTCTAGTCAGCTGCCGTAGCCAAGCTCTCCGTCCTGCGCCACTGACAAGGATAAACCGATGAACTTTCTCGGCCCATATACAGGGATCGAACACCCGAGCTCCATACAGCCAGAAAGCTTGATCTCGCTTTAACATCTTATCAAGCCTTTCACATAATAAGTACAATGACAAGTGTGGTCAGATGTTCCGGAAGGAATATTGAATTTTTAAAACAGCAGTGACATTTTGATCAAATCCATTTGATCTACAAATTATAGAAGCGTTTTGTATCGTATTTTAACGTAAATAGTTAGTATAATACTGCCAAATACTATGCAGTTTTATTAATGAAATGTAACTGAGTTTAACGTCCTACTATTGAAAGACAGCAATTGTATCAAGGTTTGTATCTCAAGTAATTTGAGTATATCATTCACTTATGATGTTGGTTTATTTAGGCAACACTCATTAGGCTTAGCAGATTTAGTTTAATATATGTATATTTTTGGATATGTTCACCGAAAATAGAACGTCTTTAGTTTCCTATACAATACATTTAACGATAGGTTTCGTGTTCTGATGAATAAAAACTTCAAATGTGTCCGTGATCATCTAAAAATAAAAACACAATACCTTTTAAGTTTACTCCACTTTAAAGAAACAGGCATTAGTTTGAGGTAGATGTTGATTGAATAGATAAGCAGTAATAATATCAAACTCACACAATGTATCTATAAATAAAATATCAATATCACACAATGTTTCTTTCCATATCTGTACCATAAGATGTGTCTTTAAATGTCTATATGACACAATGTGTCTTTAAATGTCTGTATGACACAATGTCTCTTTAAATATCTGTAAACACTGTTTCTTTAAATAGAAACATAATGTTTCTGTTATTGATATATTTCTACACTTATTTACGTTTTAACTTTTCTGTTTCAAACTAGGTCAATTTGGGACTAACATATTGTTCAATTTTTTATTTCTATAATTTGTTTGTGCGTAAGGGTCTTTAGCAGTGGGGGAAACCAGAGGACCCGGGGGAAACCCACGAGGTTGGACAGGCGACCCTAATCTTTGTCACGTACGACAGTCGAATCGAAACCGCGTCACTTGACTCAATGACAGACCTTGTGATGTAAACTGTTGAGCTGGTGAATATGGGGAATAAATATCTTAATAAACCAACATGCTTATTAATGTATAATTGATCTTGCAAATATACACCTATATAATTACGATCGAGTTATACGTAAACATAATATTACAATATGCATTATCCATGTACCAATAAATATCCCAACATGTATATCGATCCGATTTTAATATGCTGTAGGCAAATATAAAGTAATCGCTTTGTTAATCTAAATTACATTATGTTTGGGCGATATTACAATCGTGACTTTCGCCTGTACCTTTAAGTAAAAATGGAAATCGAATATGTTAGTTAATAGTAGACTTCAATTTATTCCTATATCAATAAAATGATTTAAATATGAAATCAAATTTAACTAACCGCCCACTTATTTCAAGTCATAATCTTTCGATGTTTCTAATTATGTAATTGAGTAAATATACGACGTTTGTTGACTATATGTGTTTTGCACTGACAAAATATTATGGTGGTTGTTACCGGTTGTTAACAAGAAAGGGGACAATATGTCATTAACAATCTGTTAGAGGTGTACGTCGCTCGGACCGAAGAGTAACATAGGCCTACAGACTTCCGGTTTCAGATCTATGCTACTTCCGGTTCATGGTTATACCGGCATGCCGGGTCAACCGAAAGTAGTCCTAATACATCAATCTAATATTCATGAGTAGCTACAGCTAATTAAAGCTACGCTAGTGCGTTCACTGTTAAACGCATATTCGTAATCGAGATTCGGTATGAAGCAGCTTGTAATGATAGTCTTTTTTGTAAATTTGGTTTGCCATTCGTGGTAGCTAACCGTTATTGTTCAACCCTATCAAGCGGCCGGATATTTTTGCCACGGAGGTTAGATAGATGAAAATAAATGGAGGGGTTGAACGTCCTTCCTTTCTGCACCAATTGGGTTATCAAAGATAAAACTATACCTTGTGCATATGCTATGGGGCGAATTCCAACTGCCAGTCTGTTACAATATGCACGCCAGCAGTTACAGGGTTCGACCTCGTTTTTTGTCCCATCTGTACTGCTAGATGTGCAATTTTCTCGGCCAACTTCGGTTCTAAGAAAATTTAAACTCAACAGAAATTTCCGGAAAAGGACAAAGACTGTATGAAATGCCTGCATTATTTGAAGTGTTGTTGCTAATAGATACGTGTATTTATGCCCCACTTGACGATTTATGAGATAAGATAAAGAGAGCTAGAGTTCAAGTTTAGTTCTGAAAAAATAGGATTGTTATTCACAAAGGTTAATAGACGATATAATTTTTATATACAATGAAATAGTAAGATTTTATATCGCTGTTCAAACTATTTTAATGGATAGAAATACAAACCCATTCGCACTAAATATGTAAAACTTACTATGATGAAATAAATACCATGGTAAACTTGCTCGTGGTATTCTGAATATTGGCGCGAAAGATGTATTACGCTTGAAACAACGAGATATAACATCGATTATTTCTATGACGTATAACATTGTTGAGCGTATGTAAAGTCAGACTGACACTTGCACGATTCCGTGGCACGCATTGGCGCGACTCGAGTCGGCACGACACCCTCCGATTTGCGCAAACTCGTCGTGCCAATGCGGGAAGTGCGTAAACAATGCGCAAATTATGCGCAAACTATGCGTGAACTCGCCGTGCCAGTTTGTGTCAATGTGGACAGTGAGGGGCACGACAAAATCGTGGCCAAAAGTCGTGCAAGTGTCAGCCTGGCTTTAGCGTTCTATAGCACCATGTTATATTATAGCATCAATCAGCATTTTACTCTACAATGTTGTTCTTAGCGTTTAACGTCCGCTTCCACCAAATTTTTTCAATTTTATTATCTATGCGCACGCGCAGGAGTCTTTCCTGTGGGAGGAAACCGGGGTGCCCGGAGGAAACCCACGAGGTTGAGAAGGCGCCCCTATCTACATGCCATATACGCTCACACCAGGGATCGAAACCAAAGCCGCAAGCCAGCTAGAGGTCGTAGCGGCGCGGCACTCTAGACCACTAGGCCATCCCAACCTCCCATACCCTATAACAGAGTTAGCGTGATATAACGCCGACTAGCTCCGTGCCATGCAGTGTAACAGTGCTGTGCGTAATATAGCATCAACGTGCACTATGCATTGGGTTATGCTTGTATTAAGGTTGTGTTATAGTGGTGTTTAATACCAGTGTTAACACATTTTTAAATGTTCCACCTTCATTTTCGTCTCATGTTCTAACACATTCAATTGTTTGCATGTGACCCAAACAGGGATTGATAAAAACATCTGACCTCTCTCGGGAAGTTTGAACTTAAAAGTAAGTGTTGAATTTCTGTGGTCTCCCTATGAATTATTTAGTTTTCATCTGTTTGTTCATTATTCTATTGAATTTCCTTTCTGAAATTTATGTAAATCAGCAGGTTTCTGATCAACATTTCTCTGTCTTTCGTTTTGGTCATACATGGGTAAAAAATAATTTTATTAAACCTTAAAAATAATTCAAAAAACCTATAAAAATCCTTTTTGGTCGTCTGCTGCTTCACACCAATGTTGTAATAAATGGGATTTTGTTACAATTGTTTTTAACAAGATAATAACTTTTATCAAGTTATTATTATTTAAAACGTTTTTATGTAATTAGAGATAATATTGAACAAAGCTACTTGTTTGATTAATTTTTCATGTAAATTAGCTTTCTTCAATTGGGGAAATTGATATTACAAAATACAGACAAACTAATGTAGTGGTTGGGTAACACCGATACGACACTAGTGTTCATGTTGTGTAAATATATATCCATGTTTAACAAAACCTCAACACCACAGCTCTTACTTAGAATTGATTTCAAATACGCCGATCTAACTGGTGTTAAACATTTGGATCGTTCACACTGTTACGGATGACAGGGGGCTGGGGGTGGGAGGCAATAGTAGAACTTACAGAAATGAAATAGGGTTCAACGAAAGAACATACAAAAAATCTAATAAACATTATGTTTACATAAGTACCTTTATGGGTAAGGGGGGCGATGCAACTAATCTGATAGAAATCATTTTCTTTTTAAAAACTTTCATGTTATCTATGTTTAGTTTCGGATTTTATTCATTTAGGCAGGGTGGAAGTGTATGTATTCAAACTTCCAACTTACATATTTAATCTCAGTAATGCCCCACGTTGTGTCTAGAAACACGACGATCTAAATGGACGCTTTCATCCACCATATAAAATACATAATATAAGAATAATTGTATATATGCATGGCAAATAGCGTTGAGCAAAGTAAATGTTACATGTACGCTTATTTTAATCTACATATTACATATATAATATAAATATGGTAAATCCTATCAATAATCTGAGATAGTGTCTATTGGCAACATTAATTATAACATGTATTTATGGGTCACTAGTTATAATTGATTAATTTACCGAATTGTGTGACGTTAACCTATATTATTAACTATTTCCGATAGTCAAATTAAAGTGTGTCTCCCATTAATACATGTATAGAGTTTTGTTTCTTTACAAGAAGACATTTATCATATTATCATTATCAACTTGGCTTTATATCACATTACATTTTAAAATGATGAATCGTAATATTATTTAAAAAAAATGAATTAAGAAAATAACATTGTGTGTATGCTTATGAAAGATGTATAGCGTTATCTTGAACACCCTTATTAATAATCCTATGACATACTTTCTACATTATAATAATAATAATATGTATACATGTATGCAGGTTCTTGACTTGAATAATAACGGAGTAAGAGACGCACACGGTTTTAACAAGGTTATGTTTACAGCCTGGTATTAAACAACACTGTGAAGCACACATTACTACAAGGTGACGTGTTGACTTGTGGCTTATTGTCACTGTCTATACAGGTGTTTTACAGATTTCTCTCGTTTTGGATTTTATTGGGGTGTCGATGTTTATAATATATAGTTCGTTGCTCTAATTTTGACATAGGGTAAGATTCTTTATATATTCAACTGGTTGTTAATCTTGTATTGGTGAGATTATGTACTTTGTTTGGATTTCATAATCTTTGTATACATCATAGATGTACTGGTTCTTTAGTTGGGGTGTATCTAATCCGTTATATCGTGCATATATTTTAATACAATTGATGGCCCACAGCGAATATATGGAACCGCGATGGTTCGGTGTGTCAGGATTAACCGGTGTGGTTTCCTTTGCTAGTGGTGAAAGGCGCAGTGCCTGACAAGGAACGGCGTATAGTCGTGCGGGTGGTACGAACAACAGCAGGGTCTCGTGTACACATTCGCATGTACATAAAGTAACCCTTCGCAATTTGAATTTGAAAAAATGTAGACCGTAGTACACAGAACACTTCATGGGGTACGCCCGTCTTCCTTAGCCCACAGAGAGCAGAACAGTAGGACGTTCAACCCCATTTTATCTTATGTCATAAAGACTACTATGTTATAATGTTTGCATGGATCGATGGAGAGAGAGAGAGAGGGGGAGAGAGAAATGGGGTTTAACGTCCACTTGACACAAACTATGTCATTTCGGGACTATGGATCGACGGAAAGTGTTATGACTAATCAATTGACCTGAAAGTAAAGGAAGATATGAGCTCATGTGAAATGAATGTTAACAACATCCTACTATTATATGACAATATTATTTTGTTTGACTGCTCTAGTTATATGTTGATCAATCTATTCAGTTATTATTCGTTTCGTTTAAAATACAATTCATTTGATTTAAAATCCGTGACATGTCGAATGTTGCCAAGCTCTATCGTGAAACAAATATATAATGATGGAGGACATTTTTAACTGACTGTGTTATTAAATTCGGTCAAAATGAAAATAAAGAAGCGCACAATAATTTCTGTGAGCCTGACACGCTGATTTATTCACTACGTAGACATTTGTTGACGGTAGAACACACTGTCAAACTTGATGATTATTACTTATATTTTATTATGTTTTAGGTGTATTTACTCGAGGAAGATAGTGATTAATATTGATATATTTATTTATATAGGAACATGAAGAATATTATAGGGGCAGTGCATTATTATGTTATTTACAGGTTATTATATTATATTATATTATATTATATTATATTATATTATATTATATTATATTATATTATATTATATTATATTATATTATATTATATTATATTATATTATATTATATTATATTATATTATATTATATTATATTATATTATATTATATTATATTATATTATATTATATTATATTATATTATATTATATTATATTATATTATATTATATTATATTATATTATATTATATTATATTATATTATATTATATTATATTATATTATATTATATTATATTGAGATGTGTACATTATTACTTATATTTCTATAGAAACCGGGATGTATACAGATTATTATTGTTATATTATGGGAGCAGTCTTTAGAGAGGAATATTGGTTTTTTATTTATATATTATATTTTAGTGGCAGTATATTGGCTGTATATAGAAGGCTTTATATTATTTTAAAGAGACAGTCTCTTTATGCATGTATTTTGATTATATTTTAGGGGCGGTCTCCTAGAGGGGTATAAACATGGTGACTGTATTAAATCATCATAAACTTAGTAACCGGATATCAACTATGCTACATACAGCTATACACCATACACACAAGGATAAAGGTGAGACTATTATAGCAATAGTAAGAAAGTTTATGCCAAATCACAGACATAATGATAAGAATGGAAAAATGTTAATGCACATTCCATGATTTTTTTTAAAATTTGAATTAGGTGAACGAGTCGTACTTTGTTTGGTCGCATATGTTGACCATTTTTTTTAAAAGGATTCCTCATTATTCCGTTAGTGGTCGGTTCTATTTAACAAGGCGAGCCCTTATTTTAAGTCATTTTACCGAAATAATGACCCGAGAAATCCCTCAGGTCTAATCAGAGTATAATTTGAATCGACTGTCGGGATTTGTGTGGACTAACAGTAATGTAGGCAAAAGCTTACATGGTCGTATAATATAGCAACAGAAAATATATGCTAAAAATGAATGTCCTTTTCAGTTGCGTGTTAACTTGATTGATTTATATTTGCCACATGAACAATGGAAACACCCAAAAATATAAGTAAAAAATGCAGATATAGGTTAAATAGAAACGCAATATTTGATTGTGTTTATTTGGGCGTGAAGCTGTAAATATCATGTGTATATTTTAAGTTACAATATACTATTATTACATACACACCGCTTGGTCTGTGGTATTTTGATATAACCCCCTTTAATTACTCGTTTTTGAAAGATTGTCTAATAGATATTTTTGTATGGTATTGATTGACCCAGCTTTATACGTTTCGAACTCTTGGTTGAAGATGGCAGCGTATGTGGAGATGGCAAGAATGTCACACCATACCATATTCAATGTATCGGTATAAATTGGAGGGGTCACACCATACGATGTATCGGTATAAATTGGTGGGACCCTAGATTGCCAATGGTGTTATTCGCATGTTCCGAAAATTCGGGGTATACATTGGCGGGTAAAGATTTGGATGTGGACATGAGGAGTGTTGTATTTAGACAGTTAATTATAATTTTTTGCGTATCAATTTCACAAATATTTAAAATGTATTTAGCAAGGTTTTATTGAACCGAGATGTTTTCTATGATTACATGCACAGTGTCAATAGTAGTATTAGTGGAGCAGTGGTTATTGTTATAGTAGTAATAGTAGTATGAGGAGGAGTAGAAGTAGGAGTAGTAGTAATAGTACTAGAAGTAGTAATAGTACTAGTAGTAGTACTAGTAGTAGTGGTAGTAGTACTACTGTAGTAGTCGGCTAATAGACGTTGTCTACTTGCAATCTGGCAAGTTATAACCGGGCTCAAATACCTCAATGATTCTTGACCTACTCTAGGGTTACAGTCCCGGACATAAAAAGAAAAATACAGGACAAATAATCATTATAGGTTAATGGCAATAATTACGTGTACTGAAAGTGGTCTCATCTTCATTGACACGCCATACCTGTAAATCATGGGGACATGTTTTATAGTAACTCGTAGTAATAAATCACTTTTTATTATTTCTAGTATACATATTTACAGTTACTATATATTCACTTTACATTTAATGATCATCATAAATTATATTAATTAATATGTATAATGATTGTACATCATAATTTATGTTGTTAACATGTACTATCAGGAATGTACGTCATAAGTTGGGTTTGTTGTTGTATATCAGTGTCTATATTTTGTATACTCTGATATGATTTGACTACAGACGAAATTGGAGAGTGATAGTTCGATTCTTGTACATGTGACTTTACGGTAGTCCCACCCGTTATGTATCTGTTTGATTCCCTGGTTTAATATGGGACCAATTTCGTATTAGTCGGTAAATGATATACAATTGTTCTACACAAAGTAACCCAGTTGTTTTTATGGTATACATCTAAAATTTCGTGTTGTATTTTCGTATTGTATTGTGTGTATTGTCAATTCCTGGGTAGAAATGTATCTGTGGTCTGATACTGGAGATGTAGTGGTTTCCGGGGGCCGGATAATTCTTGACATATATAAGGGTATAAATTTAATTGAGTTCATGATCATCGAATATAAAACCGGAGCTAGAATTTCAACTCAAATAAACCATGTATACGGAAGAATGATAACTTCCTAATATCAGGCGCACTACACCTAGATAGTCGTGGGCGGAAATAATTTCCTATTCGAAACTGAAATAAGCGCTTCTTCGGCTAGATTGTGTTGATGCAGAAGCTAGCATGTCCGCCCCTAAACTTTACACTTCCCTACGACAATCAACGGAGCCCAAATAATATAGAGGTGTTGGGTGGCCGAACTATTAGCGTGCGCGCGCTGTATCATACGGCCTGCCATTGAGTCAACTGGCGTGGTTTCGAATCCCCGGTTGTACGTGGCAAGGAGTAGGGTCGCCTGTCCAACCTCGTGGGTTTTCTCCGGGTACTCCGTTTTCCTCCCACTGCTAAAGACCCCTACGTGCAAGCGAATTATTGAAATAGAATTAAACCATATGTTAGTTCCGAAATGACCTAGTTTGTGTCGAGTGGACGTTAAACCCCATTTCTCTCTCCAAATTAACATCCCCGATGTTGTCACAAAAACGGTCAACGGGACATGGTGGAATAGTTATAATCGATGCGCATTTGATTATACTCGGCGGTAGTTGACGGTCAGCGTCGACCATGAGAAGACACAGCGCCACAACCATACTAATGCCATACACCACATGTGGACATGTGGTCCCAATAAGAGGAATTACACTACTTAGGTAAATGTAAAATTAAACATCAAACCTCTGGGTCAACGAGTTAATGATTGAAACACGTTCGCCATTTAATGATTTGATTTCAAAATAGTAACAAGTATCGTTGCCACGATAATCTATGCTACATGGTGTCAAAACTTCAAACAGAGGTAACTTCGTTCAGTAATAAAGTAATTTAAATGACATTTTCAATACATAGAGAACCTCTTACATTTTCAATACATAGAGAACCTCTTACTCCTCTTGTGATATCAAAAAAGGCGAGTAGGTGATTTTATTTATCACCCAACACTCACAAATAAATAAATATCGCTCAGTAGAATAGTAAAGTAATCACAGAAAGAGATATCTACTGCAGCAGGCGCGGATCCAGGGGGGGGGGGGGGGGCAGGGGGCCCCCTCAGTCCCCCCCCCCCCTCAGCCCCCCCCCCCCCCTCAGCCCCAGTGATATAATAGTTGATTTTCATTTTCGTTTGCTTTGTTACTGTTGTAGTCCACATATCTGCTCTTTAAAGGGACAATAACACTCTTGCTGGCTTGGCAGCTCTAGAAAATAAATAATAGTCTTATTCTAAGTATTAGATGTTTATGTGCCCTACCTGTTATTACATCATATTTTACTTGTCCAGAGGGTTCGAAAATATTTTAAAATCCAAGTCACATTTGAAAAGGTTTACGTTAACCTTTTCAAATCATGTAGTTGAATTTTTCCAATTTTTTAAATTAGGTGTGTCAAGATGAAATTTGTATCATCAATTAATTTGAATATTGTAAAATAATACAATTTGTTGACCAGAATAAAGATTGGGACATATTATTCAATTACAACAAGAGTGTTATTGGGGCTTTAATAAATGATATAAACATGATTTACGCATTGTCGCCGACTCGCCGTCCAAGCAGTCCAAGGTTACAACGTTTTACTCTTTGTTACAATGTACCCCCCCCCCCTCGACAAAATCCTGCATCCGGGCCTGTACAGAATGTGTTTTGGGGTGATAAAATCATCATGCAATATTACCTTTTTGCTTATCTTTTTGAACTGTAATAGCAAGAACTGTTAACTCTTTAACTAAATCTAACATAATGTACCTTTTAAGTATTAGGCAAAAGTCTTTTGTGCAAGTTCATATTCATAAGACAGATAATCAAATTCAGGGGCAGGCAACTCGTCTGAAACCGCTACTCAATCAATCAAAAATTACTAAACAGTAAGAGAAAGGGGACCACCCATGAACAATATACACAAGACATTGCAAAATTGAAACGTGTATCAAATCAAGTGAAAGGGGTATAAAAAAAGATAAAAAAAAAAATAACACTTCCATTCTCTATGGGACATTTGATACCACCTTTCTTTTTCAGAAAATAATAAAATAAAATGGCTATCATCGATTTTTTCTTTTAAAAAAAAGTATATGCCCGGTTGACTAGAAATGTATGTCCATTTTCAGACGGTACGTGAACTGGGTATCTTTTACGTTAGTAAAGCCTATTAAATGGTTGTTTGTATTGCACCATATTTATTTTACAGTGATATAACTGTATCATATACAAGAAAAGTGCACGAGTGGGAAATAACAATGTTATATTTTGTCAAGCCCGAGGGCTCAGGGTGGTGGGAGATAATAATAACGGTTTAATAATGAGATATGAAACCAACTGCATCAATACGTATAGCCCTGGGACATGATACAAGGTCAATAATAAGCCCTGTTGGATTAGTATTCGTTTATTTACTTCGCAATGGTAGTTGTATTCGTTACCAGCATGTTTCTAAATGTTCTTTACTCCCGTGATTGGTATCATACAATGATTGTCAGTGAAGGAATGGATCTTATAGATCGATGCCATATATTGGTAAAAAAATGAGGTCAAAGCCTTAAGAATTATCAGCAATATCTTTTCCAAGGTTTGACTCGGTGTCTCTGAACCTTGCTATTTATGTTTAGTTTCAGATTTAATGCTGTAAAAACCTTTTAAAGAAACTTATCAAAATCTAAGAAATTGTAAGCTTATACTTTAATTAAATTGAGCATCCTCATATTGTGTGTAAACCTTTTGTTATGATGTGCCCAGACTGAAAACAGTAGTATAAACGATCTCATGATAGATTTCGAAGAAATTACGTGAACATTGCAAGACCCCCTCAGATCAATATTATCTCCCTTTATTAAATATTATACGTTATCTTGTTTCGGCGCCTTGTAATATAGATTTGTTTTAATATCTTCACAGGGAGTATAAATATAGTTGATTTTCGAAATACTGATGAAAATGTAGACCTAATAACTAACCTGGTATATTGACTGATAATTATATCGTTGTACGGATTCTTTATAGTCGTTTTACAGAGATGTTTACGTGTAATAATATAATCATAAATAAAAAAGCATTAGCGATTTGACATGATATAATATGGTTCAAACATGCCCAAATTAAAGCTGAATCTGCCATGCTATCGCTGAAATATACCTCTTTTAAATTCCATTACATTGGAAGGTGTATGATGATCAAATAAAGTCTCGTTGGCAATAAAAACGACGGGAAGTGTTAGAACTAGTGAGTATTGTGAGATGATAGGCGACGAAATGTCTTGAACAACATGGCGGGTGAGAGCAAAGGCGTTTTACAGCTGAGGCGCTGGAGGCGCCAGCCTCCTCGCGAAAAAAATTAAAGAAGTTGAACAAATAAAACAGGAGATAAATGCTAAAACCGATGAGAAAATAGACATGTGCCCAAGTTAGGGAGGGCCCTAAAGGCAGACTAAAGTGTCTCTCGTCTGACAAAGGGGCCCCTCTGGCCAAGGGAAAGGGCCCCCGAGTCCGAGTCAATCGTTTTCTTTACACTGTTACTGTCGAATCCACTACTGAATGAGAATGCAGTCATTGCACTGGTATGAAAATCATCAATCAAGACACCCCCTCCCCCCGACCCCTGCGAAAGAGGGCCCTCAAAATAGTATAGCCTCCGCCATGATAAACCTTAAAACGCCACTGGGTGCGCGACTTTGTATATACTATAATATATAGTCAAGCAGTAGTAAGAAGTTTTATTTTAATCCCTTCAAGTGCCCATGAGTGTACATAATATATTACCAGTGTAGTTTTCTATAAAAATTCTATACAACATTATGGGGGGGGGGGCTATCCCATTTTCTATAGGCTAAAATTCAGTAGTGCCGATCCTATAATTTTTATTAGGTCACAATTAAAAAAACTGAGTTTTGAGCATCCGGTCTTGGAGTGACAATTCTCTTTATGGATCCAAAATTGCCTGTGCTGACACTAGTCGAATTACAGCTGATTATACCTTAATTTCTCTAACTTCACTAAATGGAGAAGGGGGTAGGTGTTATTGTGATGAAAATCCCTGAATTTCGACGTGTAGTTTATTGAAGATATTTGCCCGGACTTTCGGCATTATATTATGTTTTTACCAAAGCCAAAATCTATGTGTAGCGTGACCTTTGAAAACTGTACTCGTCGAGACATGTGCCCTCATCTTCCAGGATTTTTTATAAGTCAGTAGTACTATAGTACATTTAAACGAACCCCTCCCCATCATCAATGCATAGTAAAGACTGTAATTTGCTTTCTGCGAATTTGAGATATCATAGTAAACGAACGTCTTGTGTACAATTTGGGGAGTTTGCATTAAAACTGTACGTTAAAAAATTTAGGCAGGTTGAATGGACTGTCATGGGTCCATTTACATGCATATCAACGAGTACCCCGAGTGGGCCTAGTAGTAGTTTTTGTTATAGGCTACCCCATTGAAATAGGCTACACGCGTCCTTCCAATATGACTTGGTTTTTGGAGAAAATCTCGTTATCTATTCAAGATAACTTTATGAAACTTCATCAACCATTTATAGTAGGGTACCTTTTGACAATAAGAACGTTCTCGGATTCAGTATTTGTTGTATTTGTTTGGTATACAATTTGAATTCAAAAGCATTTCTCATAAACCATTAGATATATATTTTTGAAACTTTGTTACACACAAATCAACCTATTCTCAGTTATAAATAATCGTGGTGTTGGCAACACATTTGACTAATAAGTTCTTGGCAATGCAATTATTGTTCCACGGCACATCTCAGAAACCATTCACCATTTGTATTTCAAGCTTGCATTATTCACACGTCTAGAACTGTTTTTTAAAATGTTTTTGATAATTGATTGTGTAATTCTTTTTTGGTCTTTAAAAACGGTGGTGGTAATTGAATACAATGTGTGTCCTATTAATTGGAATGCCTGATATATAACATGTACAATAACTGTAATTGGTTGTTGATTACCAGTAACACGAGAGATTGTCAAGCAGGCCCTTATCTTCCGAAACATGCGCAGGGTGTTCATGGCCTAATATTTTTTTAGGCTTTTGGACTACCCGAACGGCCCAACAAGGGAAACCCAGACTGGAACATGCCGAAAAACTGGCAGGAATGATCGTTATCCCCGCCAGTTTTTCGGCATGGCTAAACTTTCAAAGAGATTTTTGTATGCCCCGAAAATTGAAATGAACAAGCATTTACTTTTTGTCCATTCGTAAAACACACAACCAATACCAAGCGAATAATGAAAGTTGCATGTGACATTTATTTGCAAAGTGCACCACACAGCATTATCTTATCTCTCACTTATTTATCAAAGCAAGTTTAACTACATAAAACTAATGACTACAGCTTGCAGCGAGGGAATTAAATAAACATTACACGAAAGCAGCTGATAACGAATCGTACATAAAAGGTCACATTCGATATTTCAATGGCGTGCTTGCAAATGTGACAAAAAAATAAATAAAAGTAGGCTAATAAAATAGCAACAAAAAAAAAGAAGAAAAAAGGACCTAAAAAGTGCCTAACAAAAATGCTACAAGACCATGGGTGTCATACACAACGGGTTGGTATTGCAATTTGCAAGTTAGGTTAAGTGCCCATTCCCTGGCCAAAAATTGTCGCGCTCAAGCTGAAATCCGCATCTATGGGGTCCAATATTAAAGGCGCAACAAATCAAATAGTCCAGTCATAATAATTACTATTTAAAATGTGAAACTGTAAAGACTGTTGTTATTATGTATTTAATATAAGCACTCCCGGATTAATGAACACTATATTTTCTAAAACACATGACCGGGAAAAACACATTTATAGGGACTAACTGGGAAATCAATAGACACCAACGTAAGGCTACTTTAAATAACCATGACTTAATTAGTAAGAATTTACATAACATTATACAATTTCGTAATGTGGGCCACTGTTGATTGGTATGATCCGTAACCCTGTAGGCTAATTAAAATTTAGTCTGGCATGTTGAGGCGTCAAATTTCGTGTATTTTTATGGCCTAGCTAAAAAAAAATTCTTGCAGCTTTGTATTTGTATGGCTTCGCAATGCTAAGCTCGAAAAAAATATATCTACAGACTGTATTTATATGTAAAAAATGTTGATTGATATTTTTCGTTATTTAAACAGCCTTCAAGGGGCATCGCTGCTAAATTATAAGTAATTAATCATGAATATTAATCATCTAAAAGAGAATTTCCTTGTTCACTTGTTGTAGGCCTACATACGTTCGATCGTTCGTTCCTGTGGGTGATATCGTAGACAAATTTCCTTGTCTTGTACATACATATAGGTTTTTCTAGTGCAGTTTTACTTGTGTGGTATTGTTGTAATTTATTTATAGTTGCGCTGTTAGCTATCAGCATTATTTGTTAAATTATTCCAAAGATCCACCTTTTTTGTTTTCCTCGATATTATAGCTTACATAGACGACCTTTAACTTGTTAGCATGTCAGGCAATATACATGTAGTTCACTGTCTCACAATACTCTCCCAGCATGCATTTAGCATGACGTCATCATTGAAGATCTCCCAGCCGTTCAGCGCCATTTTTACTTAGCATCGGAAGTAACGATGCTTCGTATTAAATCTGTTGACATCAGTGTGTTATATTAATGCAAGCTATATTTTACTCGAGCAAACAGTTCTACGATATATAGAGAAGTCGTAAGCGGTGTTATTTAAAGTTATTATGGCGGGTAAGAATTTATATCGAATAATATTTAGAGGCGGTGTCCATTCACGAGTCGTGTAAAAAAAAAAAAATGTCATTCCTCAACATTTATTTATTTTAGGAAATGGCGGGGAGATTAATTGGTGCTTTTCTCAGGTCAAAGGAACGATAGAAGACGAGGTCACAGAAGGTGAGTTTCAATTTGAATGTACTTCTTTGATAATCTCGTTGTAAAAGTTAGAGACGAGTTCGGAGAATTTGTCTCAGTCGTGATTTCTCAGCACTGATCAAGGAGGACGTGTTATGTAGGCGTTTGTCGTCATTTAATCACATTACTTTTGACCTAGCCGAATACATTATAGTGAATGACAGTTCATGAGATATAGTATCGTATACACCATTACAACAAGATGTTTTATGGGTCAAACAAATTATTGATAATGAATGACATAATTTTATAACCCTCACAAACAAGAGTCAACGGACTTTACATGCAGGATTTTAATTTTACCGGTACTGTAGGCTAGGCCTAGAAATGGTTTTATTAACCAGTGACATGGATTGTGAAAGGGCTACAGTCACAGTGAGCATTGTTTTAACATGGGTTTATCTAAATAACTAAATAAGAAACCTTATCTCGACCCTGGGTGTAAGGGATGGTGCATTATCATTATAGATCCACCTGACAAACCCCAATCCCAATGCTGATCACATCACGCTTCAACAAGTGAACAAAACTGGTAATTTTTTCTTCAAAACAGCAATTGATAAGTGTTGTCTTTAATGTATAACATTTTTGCTACATCCTACTACAACGAAGCATATAATCCTACCTGACAGACAGGTACAAATCATCTGCATGTAAGTTCAAGCAAAGCGATAATAGCGGACTACCTCAACATTTTTAATTTGACTTTTTACTTTATGAAGCAGAGGTCGCAGTGGATCAGTTTCAAGTTGCGTAAAAATACACAGACATTCCAAAATTTCGCGTTTTTGCCATCCAAATCTGCCTGACTTGGGAGCCTCTCAAAATACTCATTAGTAGCAAGTCAAGTCGTTTTGTGAACAACCCTATATTAAGCGTCCTTAATTCATTGATAAGCCTATTGTATTTAGTCAAATGACGATTGGAGGTTAGCGGCATCGGCATATCTTAGATCTATGGTTGACAGCGCAGCCATTTCAATCTTTCACTCCGACAGGAAGTAAAGAGAAAACTATCGCTAGGAAAGCCAACATTTGATTGGCTGAATGTAAACAGTATGTGTTGTGTTCTAGCCAATCCAAAGTCTTGTATGAAATACGCTTTATTGCTTCCAATGGTGGGACCGTCTTCGATCTAGCGTTCTCCGGCAAAATCAAAATAAGAATGAAATAAGATGAGATATAAAAATCTACGGTGACTGTGTGCCTAGAGGTGTGTAAATGAGGTGTGAAGCACGCAAATTATGCAAACTACGATATAGAATAATCTAATTATTCTCACGTCGGGGGGAAATTTTCTGTGTGTACATTACGCAGCGTCCAACAATATTTGTGTTTATTTTGAAAAAAATGCGTGAAATACGTGGATTTTTGCGTGACAGCGACGAGTACATTCTAACCCGATATGAGTTTTTCCGCAGGAATAATACAATACATGGTACCGTAGTCAATGAATACCTGTGTCAGTTAAGATAAAAGCAATGATTTACTTAATTAATATTTGCAGAGGAACGAAAGTTGTTTTACTAGATGGGGCTGCATATGTTCTGATAGTATGAAATTAACTTATTTTCTAATACATAACATGCATTAAAAACAAAATTAAGTTTGTCAGGTGAAACTAAAGGCATCCAATTGTAGCTAAAAACATTTATTTCAGTATATTCAAGGTTTTTAGCTACGGTCTTGTAGCAGAGGTTGATCAAGTTTAAATGAAACTGAATTCTTCCAGAAAATTTTAAGATGTCAATGGTATTGACCAAAATGATATGTAGAATTAATTTTAGCAATACGTTTGTAAATTTCAAAGAACATGTAATTTTGAATAATTTAAAGCAAAATCATGAAGAATTGTTAGAAATGCATGTCAATGCTGTTATGGCGGTAAACGTGTGGGAGTGTTCATTCACCCTGTCGATTGAACTGCATCCCTGGCACTGTTATTATTTCTTGTATATTTCAGCTGATATTATTTCATGTGTAGAATTTAACACAGATGGTGATCTACTAGCTACTGGTGATAAAGGGGGTAGAGTTGTTATATTCCAGCGCGACTTGCAGGTTAGTGTAAAACTAAATTACAGTAAAAGTTGCGGCATGCAGGATAAATGTTTGATTAGAGATATGGTGAAATATTGGTGATCCATATAAATATTGTGATATAAAACATATTTATTTCCTTGATATTGGCAGGGAGCCACAGTGGCCGAGTTAGATATTGCCTCACTGACTGGGAGGTCCCATGTTCGATCCCTGCGTTGGCCCAAAAAGTTCATAAGGATTTTCTGACGCGATTCTTTACAGTGATGCAGGACAAAAATACAAGATCCCATGTAGACATTGGCATGCACGCTGAAGATTCCACGACGCAGTGTTTCCGCCAGAAAAATCTTGAAGGGGGTTACAATTATTTGGTCGCCGAATGAATGGGGTGTACACCCACTCCACACCCAAAATTTTTTCTTGTGAACCTTGTAAATCTATTTTCCGAGCTTCTAAGACAAGAAAATTCACTGACCTAATTCCATCGTTTCAGGACGAAAACACCCCAAAGTCGGCATGCATGACAGTTTAATATATGATTCTTATGCCATTCTCCAATAAAGTTCAGTTATTTAAGCTACGCAGGATTGTTCAGATATTAATTGTCGATTCTACCATCGCGATGCATGTTTTGTTTACATGCAGACATCTGTCAGACTGCACATGCTCAGTCAGCTATTTGATAATGCCAAGTAATTGATGCTTTGCCTTGCCATTCCGACCTGTTTAATCGGGTGTTTTACATTTGAAAATAATAACACAAAACACATTTTAGAACTTAGTGAGTAAAGATAGACTACAACAGAGACAGCTGTAAACAATGCAAATGATGCTTTTCAAAGTATGTCTCACTGTTAATTCTTACATTATGTTAAATGATACCTGACATGAGTACTTACCCTAATTATAAACAGGATCGCATTTGTTTAAATTTTAGAAATATTTTTTTGTTCAGCATTCAAATCAGACTAATTGCAGCAATAAAATTGTCATTATTCAGGATATGTTGTAAACTTGATGTTGACTAATCTAACATTTGTCTTTAATTCAGAATTCCTGTCTCTCTTTTATGCCATGGTATTATATCATTGTGTATTGCAGACAGGTATAATATATAGCAGGAAAGTACATGTAGGTTTGTTATAAATCTGTATGAACATATACTGCTTACAAATGTCTAATTGTCTCCTGATACAATTTAGCACTGTATTCTGTAACTTAACAATTAAATTCTAAAATTTCAGGCTAAAGCTGCAGTACCAAGTCGTGGGGAATACAATGTCTACAGTACTTTTCAAAGTCATGAACCAGAGTTTGATTATCTGAAAAGTTTAGAAATTGAGGAAAAGATCAATAAGATACGATGGTTAAAACGAACAAATAGGAACCATTTTTTGTTGTCTACTAATGGTAGGTATATTAAAGGACATTAGTTGAACAAAAGAAATAGAATGGTCCTTTCCCAAGTTCTCCAAAAAATAATCTATAGTCAAAGTGTTTTCAAAATCACATAAAATGTACAAGTAAAATCGCCAAATACAGAAATATTGTAACCTGTCTAAGACACTTTTATATTTTGATAGTACGTCACTGTATAATGGAAATGACAGGGAAAGTAAAATGAAGTTGTTTACCGTGCTTATTAGTTATTTATTGACTTGATAGGCCCCGTACTCTTCACACATGTCATCAATTGTTAACAGGCTTTATGTATGGTAGTATATGCACAATGTCTCCTCAGATACATTCTTACATGTTCTAGCTCATACATGTGATTTTAGACTTCTTCTTGGATTTTACAAGAAAAAATACCATATCTATTATTTTGTGAACAAATTATTTTATTCCTTTCCAGATAAAACAATTAAGTTATGGAAGGTAGCTGAACGAGATAAGAAACCTGAAGGTTATAATTTAAAAGATGATGGGGGTATTATGAGAGACCCTAATACAATTACCACTCTTCGAGTTCCCACATTTAGTCCAATGGAGTTGATGGTAGAAGCTAGTCCAAAACGTGTATTTTCTAATGCACATACGTATCATATTAATTCTATATCTGTTAATAGTGATCTAGAAACGTATCTATCAGCCGATGATCTTAGAATTAATTTATGGAATTTAGAAATTACAGACCAAAGTTTCAGTATCCTTTTTGAATAACTTATTTTTCATGTTCTTTGTCAACTCTTAAGATTTGACATTTATTTAATTAGCAGATTTAAATATGGTCATCTGCCTGAATGTCATACAGTGTACTATGTGGACAATTTTGTCTCGACACCCGTACTACAGCCTACTCTTCTATCAAATTCCCACCTGCCAAGGGATGTTACACATGCACGCCAATGTGTACCCAGGATCTTGGTTACTGTCTCCTCTGAATGACTGGACAGCCATCTTTGTAAGGTCCTCTGTCCTGCACCACATTCTTTGCAAAAACCGGGAATGCATCCACGGTCTCCAGGCTATCGAACCAGCATCTTACTCACTTAGCCACGGTGGCTTCCTATGAGGTTTAAGAAACTGTGCAGTAAATGTATAAATAAACACTACCAAAGTATATCCTGGACTAGGTTTGTTAATGGCTGCTGAATCTTGGTAGTAGAATAAGTACATATGACAATGTAACCTGTCAAAGACACTTTTATATTTTGATAGTACGTCACTGTATAATGGAAATGACAGGGAAAGTAAAATGAAGTAGTTTACCGTGCTTATTAGTTACATAATGACATGATAGGCCCCGTACTCTTCACACAAACTTAATAATATATGAAAAAATACTTAAAAAGATAAAGATATTTCTTGATTAAATTTTGTAATCTTAAATATTTATTGCTGTAAACAGTCTTATCTTCATAAATATGCAGATGTTTTGAAAAAGGAAAAGGCTTGAATTTTATAAATGTTATCCTTACATATTGTATAGATATTGTAGATATAAAGCCTGCTAATATGGAAGATTTAACAGAAGTTATAACAGCATCTGAATTTCATCCTAAAGAATGTAGTATGTTTGTTTATAGTAGTAGTAAGGGAACAATACGTCTATGTGATATGAGACAACAGGCATTGTGTGATTCTCATGCTAAAAGTAAGTACATCATTACACATCTTGGTTGGTACCAGTATATTCAATAAATATATTATTCTTTCAGCTTGGCCATAACTGCTAAATTTCTGACTTCTGAATGATCATGTTAACAATTAGGGTATTGTCGACATCGGTGAAAGGTGCTATACACAAAACACCATTGAGGTGTTTATGGATCACAGTTATTCTAGGATGATTATTGTCAATTAAAAACCCTTTACCAGTTGTTTCACTATTGTGGTTGGTGGATAAAAATAGATGTTAAATTTCATTTTTCCAAACAAACTGTTTAACCTGTCTAAGACACTTTTATATTTTGATAGTATGTCACTGTATAATGGAAATGACAGGGAAAGTAAAATGAAGTTGTTTACCGTGCTTATTAGTTATATTATTGACTTGATAGGCCCCGTACTCTTCACACAAAATTCAGAATACATAAATAAGCATTAACAAAAGCAAAATGGACTAAGTTTCTTGTGCTTTTTATATATTTTGACTTGATAGGCCCTGTTCTCTACAAATACATCCTTGTTGGATCAGAAAAAGGGTTATCTCTCCTGTAACAAGGGAAACTAGGGTAGGGTCAGTAGGCATGTATCTTATTCTAGATTATGGATTAAAGATTGTCTAGGGACAAATGAACTCATTTGATCATTATACTCTAAAAAGCTAGGGTCTAAAGGCCATTTTGTTAACTGGATATGTACATGTGCATTGTTCAGGGGAAAGAACTCCGATGAAATTAAAAAGATCGTAGTCGAGTTGCAGGAAACCAACATATTTGTTTTTGGCCTTACTGTAACTTAAGGTTGCAGCGATACCCCGGGGATGCCGCATTATCGCGATTATTTTTTTTCAAGTGATATCGTATCGGCCAAAGTTGAATAATCGCAATCCCCGGTATTTTAGAATTTTTTTGGGCGGAGGTCGGTGCAATAAATCCAAAGTTCATTTTCACCGGTGCGGGGGCCGGATCGAATTTCGAAATAATAGTTTAATTACTACTTGTAAAATTATACAATAAAAATCGGTGAGAGAAAGTTCCCGAAACACATTTTGTAAACAAAGCCGCACGCGACATCGGTGTACCGTAGCAACGGTGCGGCGAATCCCCGGTTAACAAGACTGAAAATATTATGTTTATTTCAATGTTAAGTTAGTACTGTACGTCTGGTTGTTTAACCCGCCAAAACAAAGCAACCAAGTAACTCGACTTAGTCATCCAGCCGCTATTTTCAAGTTATGAATCCGCACTCAGGTTCATCGATATCTATCAGACTATCTACTATCTAGTTTTGTTTATTTTATCTTTGTCTCCGCTATTACTGTTTTAACAGTTTACTTTTTTTGGATATTTTAAATAGATAATGTATTACATTATTATTAAAATAAATTGAAAAGTGAATCGACTTTTGTTTTTTATCGGATGGCTTTAGATGGGTGGGTAGTGGACTGATTGATTAACATAAATAGTGTCTTATTAAGTGACAACAGAACCCACCTGCAAACTGAGGAGAAATTACAGATGGCTATTACCCCCTATTTTTCACTAGAAATCCTATCCTCTAACCAATCCTTTATTATGGTGCATGATAATTACAATTATCACGATTATAAATAACTATCGTGATAAAGAGAAATATCATGATAAAGAGAATTATCGTGATAAAATTGATAATCGTAGACTTTTATTTATTGCGATAATTCCAAAAGCAGTTATCATGATTAATGGCGATATCAGAATTTGATATCGTTGCAACCTTACTGTAACTGTTCTGGTAGAAAATTTCTGCAAGCGGTTCTATACTAAATGTGATAATATATGAGCCAATAACATACATGTATCTAACCTATACTATGTACTATTATTTCAGTTTTTGAAGAACCTGAAGATCCAACAAATAGAAGTTTTTTCTCTGAAATAATTGCTAGTATATCGGATGTTAAATTTAGTCACAATGGTCGTTATATGATAACTCGTGACTATTTATCTGTTAAAGTTTGGGACTTGTTAATGGAAAGTAAGCCTGTAGAGACCTATCAAGTTCATGAGTTTCTACGTAGTAAATTGTGTTCTTTATATGAAAATGATTGCATATTTGATAAATTTGAATGCTCATGGAGTGGAAATGATAGGTATGTATAAGTTACATTAAAACTTGAACCAGAATTCTTATTTAACACATAATCACAGCAGAAGCTTTCTGGAGACAGGGGTATTCTCACAGTATTGGGTAGCATATTAAAGTTTTTCAAAGGAGCAAGAAATCCACAAAACTATTCCACAACTCATTTCATATCTGTAAGAATCCTCATACATTTATCAAGCTTTAAAGGAAGTTTTGAGAAACAAATTTTCTAGCGCTGTGATCTAAATCAATTGCAATGTTTTGTGTAAAATACATGAGCAACTAATGATTTTAATGAAGTCCAATCTGATTATTTTACAGATCTATATATCGTTTCGTTTTGTATACTTTTGATGGCCTACACTAATTGGAAGACTTGATCGGTTGTACTGTAAGGTCGCGCCTAGGTCTTCTTACAAGCAGCTTTTGGCCCTATTATGTCAAACATTGATTAAATAGTCAGCATTTACATTTCGAGTGGTTTATGCACAGTTGCGTACATCAATCGCCAAGGCGTTGCTGTAACAGACCATATCATTGGTTAATCCCTACTACTATATAGAACGCAGGTTATATAACAACTCTTCCAGATCCTAGTGTAGTAAGGACAACTAAAGGGAAATTTATATCTTCTGAAACAAGGCACAATTTTAGCACAGATGCATGTACATTTGACAATATTTAAGACTTAAGCTGCAAAATATTGCAATATAACCTGTCTCAGACACTTTTATATTTTGATAGTACGTCACTGTATAATGGAAATGACAGGGAAAGTAAAATGAAGTAGTTTACCGTGCTTATTAGTTATTTATTAACTTGGTAGGCCCCGTACTCTTCACACAAATTGAACAAAAATTACCTAAGGATGAAGGTGTAATATTATTTGTTTTACGATTTATCTTTTATTCTATTACAGGAATATTATGACAGGGTCGTATAATAATTTCTTCAGAATGTTCGATCGTGAAGGTAAACGAGACAACACTCTGGAAGCCTCTAGAGATAATATGAAGCCAAGAACTGTTCTGAAACCACGTAAAGTGTGCACAGGTGGCAGGCGGAAAAAGGACGAAATTAGTGTAGATTGTTTGGACTTCAACAAAAAAATACTTCATACAGCTTGGCATCCACAGGAAAATATAATTGCCATAGCTGCTACAAATAATTTATATATATTTCAAAGTAAGGACTAGCTAACAAATATTTTATAGGTGAAGATAAAATGAAATTTGTATGAAGTTCAAAGATGACAAAATACCAGAATGTTGGTATTGTTTGGTGTAGGAAAATTGGTCAATTTTGTCACAAGACATAGAAATGCTCCATGTTCCAAGTTGTGCGTAGCATACAAATTTCCCTGTTCCATTCCGTTTACTGTTAGTTGTACAAGATGCAGCTCGAATACTTCCCGATGAGATTTGTAAACAGTATTTTGTGATGTACAACGTGTAGTGGTGTACTTAATAAATGTGAATGATTCAAGATTCATAGGAACAAAGCAGATGTGATAAAATAGATTCTTTGCTCGGAAATATTCTCATATTTGTAGACCATATGTGCTAATGGGTTCTTGAAAGGAATGGTCTACAGATAGCTACACAGAGAGAACTTGCTCAGACGAACTATACTGAAATAATCAAATTAAAGTGCTATTTGATAGAAGTTAATACATAAACATGGCATAAATTTTTTTCATTTTAGATCAAATTTGTTGATAAAAAGGATAATCTGAATAGCAAACTGCAATATTATATGTATATTGTTTGTATGAATCAGAAGTCTGTTATATCATTGTGTTGTTAAACTATTTTGATTGTAGTAATATAAATGGTCCCTTGTACTGCAGTTTAGTTACATATATTATGTTATAAAATCAGAGCTGGTACTGATTACTATATTAAGACAGAAAGTGCTAGAACTGAATATCTAGAAATTCAGTTCCATTCATGTATCTCATGTTGACAGTTTTGTAAAACTATGAAAAATAAATGTTAAATTGTTGATTTTGTTTTTATTTTTGTGTCTTTTCAAGATATTAGATTCAATTTTTAGTCCATTTAAAGCGGGTATGTAGGCTTATATCAAAGTTAATATTCAAGTAGACTTTTTGTTACAGCAATACACATGTGCATGTAGGTAGGGTTCCAGTTATTTCCAGTATTTGATCAAATTTCAAAGGCTTTCACCATATTTCTTGAAAGGAATGAGGTATTTGTATATAAAAGTAACTCTAATTTAAATCGCACAGACTTGCAGACAATTTTTCCCATAATTTTTTTCTCCACTCTTCCTGCATTTTTGGGTTGACTTTTTGGTCAAGCATTGGAGAAAAGTACTTCCAGAGTTACGTACCTTGTTGACTTTGGACTGCTGAATATTTCACCTTATTTCATGGACAAATTTAGTAAGAGTTTTAAATAGAGCATTTTTCCCTAGATTTTTTTCTCCCCTCTTCCTGCATTTTTGGGTTGACCTTTTGGTCTGGTATTGGAAAAAAATAGATCAAATACAATTTCATAGCAGTTTTGGGTAATACTGATATTTCAGCGGAGGGATAGGGGGTGTGAAGTGTCTTTCTGCAGAACAATCATTGTGTCGGAAGTGGAACATTAAGCAAAAAACTAAGTCTGTGATGTTACAGCCATTTAACATTGAAGTCAATGGGCAAATAACTACTAGTACTAGTCAGAGTTCTTTAGGAACTAAAATCATAGATTGACTAAAAATTTATACTGAAAAATCCTTTGGAAGGTCCTCTTGACTTATTTTTACACACCATGTTCATGTAATAAAGAAGTTATTTTAGAGTTATTATAATTGATCAATCGAGTGGTTTAAGTTTTTTTCCAATTTTACATTTTGTGGGCTATATGGCCAAGGAGTAGGGTCGCCTATCAAACCTTTTGCGGGAGTATATCTATTCTTCCCGTTCAATCAAAGCTATCACTTAAGTACAGCAACATATGACAGTCCTTCGTTTAATCTGGGTCTTCCCTAAAACTTTGGACAGTGATTTAAGGTATTAAAAAGGGTGAAAGTATGTTCGTTTCCAAACAGTATTGTTTATATTTCATTTGACTTGATAGCCTTGTTTGTCACGCAATTAGTTGTACTGCAGTATTCTGCTATGCATGGGTTAATTGGGCATAACAAAATTTGGTCCAATATTGGCACTCGTTTTAAATGTAAAGCTTTTGTTGAGCATCTTGTCATTGGTTGGTAGTCGGACTACTGACCAATCAAAATTTAAAACAACAATATCCACTCATTACAGCAGTGAGTAGTGGGATTACCTCTAATCAAACCAAACACTGCCCGGAGTATGCCCACTTCTAAAAGACTCCTAAATGCAATTGAGATTATATGATTAAAATTGAACCATATATAAGTGCCGAAATCACCTACATGTGGACTCCTTTTCTTACGGTCTGATTGATTTCAAATTAAATCTGCACATTTAATATCAGTTTTCATGTGCTATACAGACATTATAATCAATTCAAATGGATTAGAAACCTGTGAAATTTTTAAATATAACTCTAAAATGATAATGAAGACTTGGTACAGAATGTCAAGTAAAAATGTTAAGTTACCTCCCTTTAGTCTTCAAAATCCTCAAAAGGTTATAACTTACTTAAAAACAGAACCAATATTTTACAAGTTTGTTGTACATGTATTTATACATAATGACATTGGTGAAATATCTACAATTCAATGGTACAGTTAAATGAGAAAATTTCACAAGGACAATACAAAGATACAAAACATGTTTTCAGGTGTAAATAATCTTGCTTTACAATTGAGATTTCAAATTAAATGAATGAATAATGAAAGAATTGATGCTTGTCTTACTTTCCTGTCTCAACCCAACTTAAGATGTGCATATGCCATACATTATGAGCAGAAGGGTACTATTGCCTGTTTGTTTTGATTTCAAACTGTTCAGAGAACATTAGGTAATGTCAATTATTTAGTTGAAACAATATTTTCATTTGAAAAAGACAGAACAATAGTGTACATGGAACCTCGGAGTTTGACTAGATCATTTTTTTTAGTGCGAAAAAATTTAAGCCAGCCTGGATAATCAAGACTATTTTCTACAAAACATTACAGAAAGCTTGATCAACAAATCTAATTTAGTAAGTTTGGCAACTCAACAATTGTTTCCAGAACCTTGTAAAAGCAAAATACTACTACTATTTTTTATTGTTGCATAACCCACAAGCTTCAGAGATATAAACTGTACTAAACCAAAAGATGTCCTCCTAATGATACAGTTAATAATAAAGCAAATTAATAACAAAATTTTCTACAGTTGCAGTAACAAACAAAAAGCCAAATATTACTGTCTTTCAGAATCGATAACAATAGATTTATTAGAGCTTTAATAGTGGATAGATATGTAGAAAATTTCATGTGCGATGGCTATTTATTGGCTTATAGAGCATACTCTGGATTATGCACATGCTGCTTGTCTACCCTGTAATCACTTGGGGACTTGTACTTTGAGTGTACATTCTCTGTGGCGAGTTCAACTTGTAATGCACTGCGCATATGCCATACCAATATCTAGATCAAACCTGTGATCTCCGGTTTATGTATATTTAGACATCAACACATGTTTTAGAGTAAGTACTTGAATATCAATAAGTTTTATTACATGTGTATTCTACCAATCTGCACTACTATTGGCCAAATAATCTCTTCTGCCAATATTTTGGGCTTGTTTGTTCTGCATGGCTTCTAATTTTGGACAATCTGCAATACGATGACCTAAACCTCCACAATAAGAACAGCCAACTTCACCTAAAGATAGATTCAAATAACATGATGTTAGTAAATTGAAACTTTCAATTTTAATTTAGTCTCGAAATAACTTTGGTGTGATAAGTCTCGATTATTCATTTTTATGTTAAATTATCCATCACAAAATGTATTCAAATCCACTAAATATCGCAGGCTAGGCTAATCGTGGCATCGAAACTTGATTATGGTCAGGATAGGTAAATAATGTCTAATAAATAACGTTAACGTTCAGGCCTAAAGACGGACCTGCAATCCGTGGATTGGAGTACATTTAAGTATGGAATTATTCCTAAAATTACACATATTGTCTGAAAATCCTGATCTGGACCAGCAATTTTATCTACGATAATATATGTTGTACAATTAGCCAATAAATGTTTTTAATTATCACAACATCATCCCTTTAATACAAGAGCTTATATGGCTGCCCTGGTGCACCTTACATCATAGATAGATAAGCATTTCATCATTTATTTTTCTATAACTTGTATTTCAAAAGGAAAAGATAAAGATTAAATGTCTTACCTCCCAAATCCAGGTATTTTTCACTTTCTGATATATATGATGCCAAAAATGGTGGCACCTTCTGTTTAGCTTCCTTTAAAAGATGTTTCAAATCCAATAAGACAGATTCATCTGTAAAAAAAATTAAAATGGGTATAAATTTTAAACAAATCAGGCAGATGGCAGATATTACTTTTCTGTAGCCATCTTTCCATGCCAGACCTCTTCTGGTAAGTTCCCTTGGAAACACAATTATCTACTATCGCCGTAGGCTGAAGGAGATTTTCACCACCAGCAGTACTAGTAGCAGTAGTCGACAGAAGGTATATATATATTTTTTTTAAACAATATTTTTATTGTGACAATTATTAAAAGAGAAATAAACTAGACTACTAACCAACATTTTTATTGATATAAGTGGTAGCTAACCCTGTTTTTCCACAACGTCCAGTACGACCTATACGATGAACTGTAATATACAAAATAAGATGAGTTTAATTTCTGAGATGTGGATATATCTAAAAAATCAGATAATAAACAAACTAGACAAATACTAACCTGTTGAAAGTCAATCTAACATACGTTAATTAGTCATTAGGGCTGTGTATTGCAACATTTCTACTCTAATACAGCTTCTTAATATATTGCAATATATGGAAGTTGTGTAATGTTAATTTTCTAGTCTAAATAATATCCAAAAATGAACAAAGGACCTGTGAATTGAACAACTGGGCTTCATTTTATCAAATACGTTAATAAGTCAATAACTTATTGGTGTGATAGTTCTAATGGGTGGGTCTATTAATCAACAACAATCAATCAATTGTTCTAAATAATAACAGAGATTTAGACAAGAAAAGAATGGAAGGTTTTGCGAAACAAAAAAGATTATCATTCATCAAAATAAAATATTGCAATACATTAACATTCAGAAATCAATAAAAAAATTTAAGATGAAATGTCTGGATGTACCAGCTTTATGGTGCAAAACAATTGAAGATTTTCACAGATAATAAAAAAAAACATATATACAAACCATCCTCAAAATTTACAGTGTGGACAGACCAAAATAAGGATGAACAAGGTATTAGAGGTGAAGTATAATAAAATACATATGAAGTATTTACCATAATTTTCTATGTCTTCTGGCATATCATAGTTTATAACATGTTGTATATTAGGAAAATCAAGACCTTTAGATGCTACATCAGTAGCTACTAATACATCCTTTTCTCCTTTTCTAAACTGATCAACTGATCGACTTCTTTCTTCTTGATCTATTTAAATAACAAAATATACTTCATTAGAAAAAGGGGTTTCTCTGGGTGAACCATTTGTTAGTCCCAAAATAACATAATTTGTGTTGAGTTCAAGTTAAACCACATTTCCCCCCTTCTCTCATCAGAGAAGACAACTTTTTTTAAAATTTGATCAGAAATTGGTTTAACTAGGAGGTAATATCGCAAAGCAGAATTTTTTTTCAAATCTATACATCAATGAAACAAAGCCTACCTGACAACCAAACGTAGGACAGATAAATACATTTTTTCTCAAATTTAAGTTTCTCAGATATTGAGCATATAATATATATATGATGTTTGTATTTGTTGTGTAAATATTCATAATGTAAGAACAATATCTGTAATTGCAATTTGGATGAAATACCTTTTCCACCATGTATAGCCACAGCTTCTACACCTTTTAATAATAAATATTCATGAATAGCATCTACATCTTGTTTCTTTTCAGCAAATATCAATACCTAGAAATAAACACATTTAACATAATATACAAATACTAACTCAATGTTCCAGTAAAGACAGTTTGTTCCATTTCCAGTTGGTTAGTAAATTTCTTTGAATTAGGTCCAAATAAGTTTAATAAGAGTATCAGATGATGTGATCTACCGTGAAGGTGTGCAAGAAAGGGGCAAGTAAGCGGATGTAGGGCCCCAGGCAAAGCCGGTTATCAAGCTAGTTATCTGTAAATCAAAAAGTTTAATTTCGAAAGATTAAAGGGAAATCAGTATGCCCTAACAACTTAACCCAACAGACCATTTGATTGGCTAATCTCTCACATCAATCAGAACATGGTTTACTAAACAACTCTTCCAGATCCTGGCTGATAGTGAAGACAAGTGAAACAATATTTTGAAATTTTAGAAAAGAAACAAAAAAAGATCTGTTCCGATTACCCCACAAACTGGCCTAAAGCGGCCCACACATGCTCAACATAATTGTCAATATATTGTCAATACTTGATATTGACAATCATATTGAGCATGTGTATGTGATATTGAAGCTTGAAATAATTGATGTCAATCTGATTGAAGAAATCAGAGTCCTTAGATTTTTTATTATGAACCGTCAATTTTTGTGCAAGAATTGATCGAGTGTGGGCGTCATCAATAATATTGACGCAATATTTCGTTTTCATGAAGCTCTCGAAGTGAGTGTGTGGGCCCAAACTTCTCCCCCTGGGTGCACCACCGTTATGACTATTTTCAATGTATTTTCCTTTTCTTGGGACTTGGAGCCGCCATAGCTAATGCTAAAAAAATAGTTCCGTCAATCATAGCTGCTTTCCTCAGAATGAATATTGAGACAATATAATTGAACGCGTGTGGAAAACCGAAATTTGATTCAATAAAATTGACATCAATAATATTGACAATTATATTGAGCGTGTTTATCCTAGATATACCACCACCTATAATAAGATGTCTAAATATCAGGTTGTTTTACACTAATTATCATATACATTATAACAACTTAAAACCAACAAACATTTAAATCGCAACTTACAGGTGGAGCTGTTTTTTGTAGACATTCTAATAAATAAACAACTTTAGCTTCTTGTTTAACGTTTTCTACTTCCTGTATTACATCTAGATTAGCAGCTCCCGCCCTACCTACATTTACTGTTACAGGTTTTACTAAAGCACTACGAGCAAAATTCTGGATCTTTTTGGGCATAGTAGCGGAAAATAGTAATGTTTGCCTTTGACCCTGCAAATAGAAATGAAAAGTGAATTCAGTCAACGCGAGTTTAAAGATACAATCCCATGAAAATATTTATAGGGTAGTTATTTCCTGTAACAGTTGACAAAAATTCAAGGGATCAGTAACAGGCAGTCAATCTCTTGCTATCTGCTTGAATGATTGAAGAAAGAAACACTTAGTTTTGTTGATCGAATTGACTCTTCCTTTAATCACATGACAAACAAGGATGCTTAAAATAGATTTACAATTTACAGCTTGGGGAAGTTTTCTTCTGATAAAAATGTTTTGAGAGGGAATCAAAGCAAACTACTGATAGATCAATTTTTCGAATGTGTTTTTAGTTCAAATATATCATCAAATCACACAGTTTGCACATGAGAAGGCATCTCTAAGTAACGCAAAAAAGGAATAACAATCAACTGTTAATGCTTCTGCTCAATATTCGTCAGTAGATTAGATCATATAGCTTACACAGTATTTTACCAAATTGGTTGGAAATTGTCAGTATTGTACAATAGAACAATGTTGTTATCTTATCGGGAAAAGATTGGCTTCCGATATCCAATATTTAAGACAAAATAAACATTTTACAACTGGCACACGAATAGCGTGCCAGAATGCTTTCAAGCGCTATTTGTAATGAAGCGAGGCTCAACATATCCACTACCGATGTAGACTTGAATTACGCCAATGACTGCCATTCAATTTGTACTCTTTGCATATTTCGCGGAACATAACTGATTAGACATTACAGTAAGAACAGAAACGATTGAATATAAATCAGTTTATATACATTCATTTGTGTTATATACCTTAAAATAGGAAAAGATAGTTCTCACATCTTCTTCAAATCCCATATCAATCATTCTATCAGCTTCATCAATACTCAAATATCTACATACATCTAGATTAATCATCTTTTTATCTAACATATCCATTAATCTACCTGGTGTAGCTACCATAACATGTACACCCCTAAAATATATTGAACATAATAATATATACATGTACACTCTTAAATAGTATCAAAATATAGATGTGACATCATCTTTTGATGTTGGCGTACCATTATGTCAAGGGCAACTTGCCAATCGTACATTATTTATATTAGTGAAATATTGGATTCGTGTGACATATTTCACTGTAAAAGCATGAGCTGGGTATCAGTAATTTAAGTCGTTTAATGGTCTCGAGCTTAAGACATTGTGTAATATATTGTAAAAACAATCATGCCTACTGCCCTCTTGTTGTTAAAATATATTACTTAATTTCTCGCTCTGGACCATTAAACGATACATAATAATCATTTGTACTACTCTAAATATATATCTAGCTATCTACTATTTATTCCCTCAAAATATACAAAACATTTTAATATGTGCAATCCTTCATAAATATAGCATTATAAATAAATCAAACATTTTAACTTTTACCACCCTAACATATATAAAATAATGTATTATGTACAACCCTAAATTATTCACAATTCTATACTATATCAAACTTATATAGAATTGAAGAAAATGCTAACAAAAAGATTACATTTGAAAATAGGATTACCTTTTGATAACATCTAACTGTTCTTTAATAGCTAAACCACCAATACAGAGAGCTGTACGTAAAGAAGGGTAACCATCATTTTCTAAATTTTTTATATGATAGTTGATAATCTCATATGTTTGTTTTGCAAGTTCTCTCTTTAAAAAATAGAAGAAAGCATGTTACATTAATTTCTATGGAACCTGTAATGAATCAAGGGTTGATTTATCTTTCATATATCAGACAGCTCGTAAAAAATGACTACACTACCTAAAGTTGAATAATTAAAATAGTATTGTACCTATATCCTTCACATTTTATATGTGGTATAATATGGATGTTTGACAAACTCCTCTTAAAATTATAGGTCTACTGCTCATAGTGATAGTTTTAATTTAAACCAAATATGGGCATGCTTATATTTCAAAAAATACAGTAAATGCAAGGACAAAAATCATGAAGAACTTACAGATGGACAAATAATCAAGCCATAGGGACCTTCACCTTTCATAAATGGTAGTTTTTTCTCTTGTTCTAGAGCAAACATTATAATAGGTAGGGTAAAGACTAATGTTTTACCCGAGCCTGTAAAAGCTATACCAATCATATCTCTACCAGATAAACTGAAAATATATAATAATTCTATTATACCACATATCTAGTATATTAAAATACATGGTAATAAAATACATATTAGTTTCAAAATTCACTATTGATAGTAATCCATGTCTTTAGACTTAGCCAACTGTTGTTAACATCACTCTCGGGGGACAATTTTCAGTCGTCCTACCACTACCATCACATTTCAAGTTTTAAAAAGCTTGTATCTGTCCTATCAATTCTCCATATTATTAGAGATATAAGCAATATTAATGAAAGCTTTTACAGAGTAAAAGCTATCCTAGAGGTTAAAGTTTAGTTTTCAAATTGTTATTGCACTTTTGAAATCAGTAAACCAACTTACACAGCTGGTATGCCTTGTACTTGAATAGGAGTAGGCCTATTAATACCTTTCTTCTTCAGTCCCACCAATATAGGTTTCGGGAATTTCATCTCTCTAAATGATTTGATAGGAGGTGGTATATTATCTCCTTCCACTAAAATATGCCATTTCTGACGCAATTTCTCATGTTTAGCTTCTGGCATAATCATAATATACCTTGGCGGCCGCCACCTACAAAATATCAACTTATTTACAGTCATGCTAAAACATATTATGTCATCTGTCAACCTGAAGAGATTACTATCTTATTCACTTTTAAAATATTTAACAAAGGACAAACAATACTATGTACAGGAATCTTCATTGAGGGCTCAATTGCCTTCTTTTTGACAATCTGAACAAATTAGGATGTAATATTTAACACCAGACAGTTACTTGGATATAAAATAAATTTACATGTCTACCGTATTTATTTTCAAAATTGACTTACTCTCAACCATTCATTTTGCCATTAAGACTTGGTTAAATATAGAAACTGTAGACCACAGGTATATTTTTTTGTTAAGAATAATGCCGTGGTAGTCCTGATAACTGTTGTATTACAAATGGCAGTAAGTTTTGGTATATAGTATAATAACATACCCAGTTTTAATCGGATCTTCATACTGTATACCTTTAGCTAATTCAGCCACACCCATTAAAGCTACAAAACAATTTATATACCATAGAAAAATCGTGTAATTATCTTTACAAATAATTTCATGATTAGTAACTATTCTTTAATCATGTTATAATAACTACATTGCACATCCCTTATGTTCTGGCAATATTAACTGAAATGTGTTATATTATTTTCTGTTGTTTTTTTTTTTAAGAGAGAGGGGGAGAGAAATGGGGTTTAACATCCACTTGACACAAACCAGGTCATTTCAGGACTAATATATGGTTTAATTTTATTTCAATAATTCCATTGTGCGTAGAGTAGGAGTCTTTAACAGTGGGAGGAAACAGGAGGGCCCGGAGAAAACCCACAAGATTGGACAGGCGACCCTACTCCTTGTCATGTACAACCAGGGATTCGAAACCACGCCATTTAACTCAATGACAGGCTATATGATACAGTGCACATGTGCTAACCATTCAGCCATCCATTCCCCCAGTTTTTTTTTAAACTATGTGCATGAAAAGATTCTTTTGAAATTAAACCAGTTGTCGTAATTGGCTGATAATAGTCAGATTTGCTGTTTGATGCTTGAATCAGTTTATTGATAAAAATAAAGGAATTAACAACTATGCTACTAAAAATCAACTCAATTACAAACAAATTAATAATTATTACTTGTTGATTAACAAGTCAATCAATTTGTCAGATTATCCTGGTTGGTTTAACGCCAAACATCAGTCAGCTGGACCTCCTTCTTTGACTTGTTTTCATTATGACAAGAGAAGATGACCTGCCCTCTATTCTTACAAAAGTGATTTACTAGGACTTTTTGATTTTTGTGTTTTTATTGGTTTCCACCCTTTAAGTGTAAATAATTAAATTAAATCAATCGGTCCATAATATCATATTTATCGTATTGGACGTTAAATCTGTAATAAACAACAGCAACAGTTTCAAAGAAGTTGACAACGACCAATTGTCTGGTTCATTTCAAAATGGAAGAACTCTGATTCAAACCTGTGTCAACGACCCACTGTTATGCAATAATAAAGATTTAATGTAAAATATTTATAGATCATTCTCATCTGCTTAAATCTATAACCAAACAGATAAAATAATCCAAACCTTATATTCAATTGAAACTGTGTTTGTTAGTCGACCATAAGGTGAAACCACTTGTGAATCAAATGTACTATTATTTTACCTTTTTTCTCAGCCACACTTTCTAAAATCTTTTCTTCTTCCTTTAATAGTTTTTCTCTGGCTGTTTCTTTCCTAGCTGTTAAAAGAAAGTGATTTTTACCTATGTTAATATAGTTTTATATAACCCAATAGGGCATCATAAAAACGACAAAAAATTATACAGGTGTTATTTTATGCAAGAGTTATATCTTCCTATTGTAGGTCTTTCTTTAGGCCTTAAATGTTATCGAAATCATTAATTAGACATCAAAACTTTTGATGTTATAGTTAAAGATTTAACTTCTATTGCTATGTAACTACATGTATAATATTGTGTTCTTTGGGTGTTTTCTCCACTAGCTATCTGAAACAATGAACACTTGTCCCATATAACTGAGGTAGTTTTGTAATGTACAACCAAACGCAGAAATTTTAAAAAATCAAAAGTTATCAGTACCTTCTGCCTTTTTTTTCAATTCACTGTGTTGATCTAAAAGACTTATATGGGCATTAGGCCCAACAGAAACTTGTGGATCTTCTTCATTTTCTTCTTCATCATTTGTACTTTCCTTTTTCTCTTCCTCAGTCTTAATCAATGCTGTTCTACCAAGTTTCTTTTCTATCTTTTGGATCTGTTAAATTACAAAAAACAGTTTATTTACTACAGTGTACTTTTCATATTTTACAAAGAACAATAACCAGGTTCCTACCAGTTGTATTCAATGTAACTTTCAAGACTAGGACTGAAGCAGTTCTCAACACATTTTTCTTTACACCCGGTCCGTATGTTCAGGGATGCTTTTAATGGCTCAGTGAGTACCATGTTGGCTCATTATCCTGGAGGTTAGCAATTGAACCCAGACCTCCAGATTAGAGAGTTAATGTCCTACTCACGGATTCACTGTGGCTCCCCAAAAAAATGAGATCTGCAGGTTATAAAGTAGTGATGAGCCACATGTACGCTATTACCTGTTGTTTTTTCCTTTGTTTTATTGGAACATATGGGACATAGTTTTCGTCATCGGAGGAATCACTTTCATTCTGTCTCTGAAATGAGAAATAATACAATCTGGGAAACATACACAAAATAAGTCTCAATCATGTCATTACAAAAATTTGAAATATTGTTATATTATGATATTTTGATATGAACATTATACAAATTTAAGAAAGGAATATGACTTTAATGTACCTGTAATAATTGGGTTAGAGTGTGATTTGTTTGAATTTTGAAGACTATCACGCTGATTTGGGTGCCTAACCAATCTCAGTCTGCATTATTGGTGCCCCGCTAAATTATATTATGGCCGCCCACGATCTGGTTGTGGGTGTCCAACCAATCTCGGCATTATGGACGACCCTCCTGGATGAGCATCATACCAATCATGCTGTTTAAGGTGCCCCATTGATCAATTCAATATGCATTATGTGCGGTATTAATATATATTGTCATTTTCGTCTTACACGCAACATGAGATGATATGTTGTGTAGGACAAACATTATATATTATATCACAATTTTTTAAATATAACGTACAATACATGTAGAATTTAATTTCAATTAGATAGTATAATTAAAGGCATTGTCGTCATGATGTCAGAAAGTTTCAATTAGTTCAAAGTAACATTCTTTTCTTTATGAAAAAAAAAAAAGATGTTATTGAAGTGGTAGGGCCTATTGTAAAATAGTGTTGTATCGGACGTTGAAATAAATAAACTAGCAGTTTATATCTAACTTGATGATCAAAAAAGTGTCTTAATTTTTTTTAACCTCAAAATTTGAGACTTTCCGCTACTCTACTTTTGGTGAACTTTCAGTGTCATTCAGAACGCCTGAAGCTTTCAAAAAATTTGTTTAGTTGTAAACACACATTTTTTTCATCAATTGACCGGGCTGTAAGGTAAGTTAAGAATAAAAATAAAGGAAAAGTAGAGCTATGTTTTGTTTACCTTGTTTTGAAGTCTGTTTCTTCCGTAAGAATACGACATCTTTACAAACTCTGAAGATTTTAGTACAAACAGAGGTAAATATCTGTAATATGGCTTACATTATTCAATAAATATTACATTTGCATAATAATAATATCAATTTTGTCTATCTGATCATTTCGTTTGAAAAACGTACGTACATGTACCTTGAGTTTCTACGAGAGACTGCCGTATATCTTTGTCATATGAAAATTACAAATTTTCAACTCCGGCGAAATAAACATGAAACGAAATAGTTATAAAAGAAAACCTAATAAAATAGATTATGGTGGACATAATATTCCAACGTCTTTTCAAATCGGATAAAAAAAATTATGACCGCTATTTGGACCACAAGCTAAAAACGTGATATTTCGTTCAAACAGGGGCTATAATTCAGTAAGTTACGATCCGATAACCAGGAACTTTGGTTTCAAGTTTTATCAAAATCAGCTGGAAATTGTGACCTATAGAGTGTCAACAACCTTGTTATTTGCGTACGAGGGGTGGCCATTTTTTCCGACAGTTTATTGGTCCGATTTTCACAAAATTAGAACTCAACCGACATTATGGTGTAACGGTGATACATTCGAACGGTTTGGGTTTGTTTTTGTTTTTTTGCCTCTAAAGGCACTACAAGCTGAAACGCGTACCCCCAATTTAGGGGTTATAATTCAAGAAGTTAACAAGATCTTGGGGTTATAAACCAGCATTTCAAGTTTCATCAAAACCGGATGAAAAGTGTGACTGGTGGAGTGTCCACAAACTAAACAAGTGATTTTGTCATCCATGATGTTATTTCCCGATACAGGACTACCAATTTGGAAAGGAAATGGGGTCTTTGCGAGGTAAACCTATATTTCAAATATCGTCAAAATCGGATAAAAATTGTGACCTGAAGAGTGTTTTTAAACAAGTTGTGGTGGGGGGGGGGACGGGCGCCCGGGGACTGAAATGTGGGCGTATAAAAAATGAATGAATTTGGTCGGCTTCTGCACCATCCGGGCTATAGAATATGGGTTTACGCCATACAGTGTGTTTATCTGGGAGAAATGTTCCGCGCAACAATTGAATTCAACTGACAGGGAATCTTTTACGTGAACGCGGGACTCCGTAGTTTTTCGCACAATCCGAACGACTAGACACTGTTCCTTGCCAGACCCCGCGTCAGTGCGCCACTGACAAGTGATGGAAACTCCGGCCAGCGCGGGATACTACCGCAATAAAATATATAGCTATATATCCGTAACTATTTAACTAGCTGGTGCCCGCGCGCGGAAAGATTTAACTTGAATTTAAGAATGTATGAATAGGTACGAAATTGGGTTTAACGTCCCAATTTTTCCTCACCAACCGAGTAATGGAATTCAGGCATAAGCCATACAGTGTTCTATGAGAGAAATGTTTTATACGCATGCCAGCGTGTTTACACTCAGGACTTTCTATCCGAAGGACTATATAGACGCCATTCCTTGCTAGACAAGAGGAAATCACGCTCGGAAATGATATATTAATTTTTTTAATGCAGTTGTACATTGCCTCTTTGGACTGACAGACAACTGTAGGCCTACCAAACATTACAATCTTCACCAATTTCGCCATATCAACATATAGCAAAGCTGAGCAAAAGGCCTACCAAAGTGGATCACTGATACTGCCATTTTCTTTTTGATAGAAAATATTACAGAATCGATATAGCAACAGCAGCGTCCAAATACGATGGGAATAAATATTGTCTCAATAATAATTTATATCAATATTGATGCGAGAAATAAAACCTTGTAATAGACAGATTTAGCTCTAACCGAGTGCAGCCTTAATGCATATAATATTATTAAACAGGACGTCACAATTCTATGGAATACAATTACTGCTTACTACTGAGCGACGTTTCGACTAGGCTTCTCATTATCAAGCAATGATAAAATATGAAAATATATCAGTACAATATATACATGTACGCAACAATACTTAATTAATGCTGACAAACCAGATGTATCCAGGTGGTAAAGTCGACTACCTAAGGTACCAAATAACTGAAATACAAGCAAATGCTACCACCAAACAGCAGACGACCAATGTTTCACACCAAAAAAGGAAAGCTCTCAATGACCTTAAAGACGATAGATCTATCACAATTGTTTCCGCTGACAAGGGGAAAAGCAACAGTCAACATGAACACTGACGAGTACCTCACATGTCAAGGGTTTTACTCCAAGATCCGGCAACATATAGAAGAATCCGCAAAGACCCAACAAACGCACACAAGGACTGCCGTGAAAACTTGCTTAAAAAATTAAAAGAAGACAAACAGACCTCTGAAGCTCTCTATTACAAGCTTAGACCAAACCACGCTCGACCACCTTATGTCAGGGCTATACTATAAAAATCCACAAAACCCCATGAAAGCCCGTCTGTTCATATTGGTGTGTTCTTGAGATTCAGTCTTCTACAACACGGCCTAATACTTATCAAAACTACTTTTCTTACTTGGCACAACAACATCGTCCTTCATCAAAGATTCAGGTGAATTCCGTGTGAAACTGCTGAACATTCAAACCCCCTGGAGGATGACCATGATGTTGTGATTTGTTCACAAATGTACCAAGCGCATAAGATAGTTTATACGACCCACTAGAGACTTCCTTATCAACTGACAACACCATACTCATGTTAAAAGAATCCAGCAACTCAACATATTTCTCCTGGGGTGACAACTTTTACGAACAGATCAATGGATTACCCATGGGAAGCTCCCTCTCCCCTTTAATTTCAGAAATATTTTAAAATGAATTAGAAGAGAAGGCGCTTCAAACGTCCATCATAACCCCAACATGCTTTTTAGGCAAGTGGATGATACCTTTGTTATTATCAAAATAATCCAGAAACATTGTTACAACACCTCAACACCCACGTATCAAATTCACAATGGAAACCGAAAATGACAATCAATTGCTTGATGATGACTCAGGTCCGTATCTAGACACCATTAAGCGGGGGGGGGGGGCATTACCTTTCGGTAGGGGGGCGAACATTTTGAGGAAATTTTCGGAAAGGTCATTCTAAAGACTGTTGTAATCATCATGCTATGTATAGTTATAGGCGTCTAATAAGCATTTAAAAATAAGTATTCAAACAAAAAAAAAAAATAGCTTTTTGAGGTTAATATAAGGAACTGTGTATACTTTAATGCTTATTAGCAATTTCTGACCGGGGGGCGGTGCCCCCCCCCCCCCTGTAGATACGGGCCCGTGATGACTAGAGAAGCCTAGTCGAAACGTCGCTCAGTAATCAGTAATAAGCAGTCATTGTATTCCATAGAATTGTAACCTGTATACAGTTGTATACTCCAGTTCAATTACTAAATGCCATTGAAACAGTTTAATTGATATAGCCTAGATACGGCAAGGCATCGCTTTTCATGTATTTACGTTTTAATGTTTAGGGAATATTATATATCCTGCATAATTTATAGGCTAAAGAAATAAAATTAAAAAAAATCAAAACGTTATCTTAAGTTTAAGCAACATATAATTATGATGTTTTGTGTAAATCTACGAAACGCAAACCAATGACCTAACCAACTGAAAAGTTTAACCACCTTGCAGTCCTTGCGGAGTGTATCTGGTTTAATAAGGGTTATTTCGTTTCATTTTTTGATATAAAATTTCATCAAATCATTCAAGTTTCTGCCGCGTACACAAAAATACGACAGATTCTGCCGTCAATGGTCCACGACAGTGGTTCTCAACCTTTTTTACCAATGGCACACCTTGGAACACATGAAAAAATAGCGGCACACCTGGCTAAATATGTATAAAAAATATTTTAATTTTGAAAAATAAAGGCATAATAGGTCAAACGGCATAAAACCATAGACAGAGGCTAGTCACATACACATATATAGAATAACTCAAACTAAACACAGGTAAGACAAGTCAGACGGCATTTAAAACCGTAGACATGGGCTATAGTCATAGACTGCTAATTTAAGGACCCCGCACACGAGCCGAAAACTGCGTACGCAAATGGCGCAGCGTCATTTTCGGCTCGTGTGCGGGGGTATTTTCGAGCGCATTTTGACGTTCGCCAAATATCTGTCATGTTTGATATTTTTTGACGCAGCGCCAACTGCGCTCTCGTGTGCGGGCGACTCAGCGCTATTTGTGTTTCATTCGTCGTCAATGCGCATGCGTAATCACTACTGCAAAATGGCGGCACCCAGTGAGTTCGTCAGTGACGCAATTTTAGAGGATTTATGGCAAGAATATCCTTGCCTATATGATACAAAATGCGTAGAATTTCGAGACCGCTGCCATTTTGGGATGAGTGGTGGTCACGTGAACGACACAATGGCCGCAGTAGCTTTCGCTCAGCGTCGTTTTCGGCTCGTGTGCGGACGCCGTATTTCTGCGTCAAATGCGTACGCATTTAGCGCGGCGCTAAATGCGTACGCAAAATGCACCCGTGTGCGGCGGCCTTAAGACCTTATCATCAGACACACGTGAATGTTCAATTGGGATCACGTGGTTTTTCACATTTTCTTAAGTGTGCCGTTCAAAATTTCGGGGCAAACTTAAAAAGATCTCGCGACAGACTTGTTGAGAATCATGGTCCACGATATAAATGGAATGAAATGAAATAGGGTTTAACGCCCACTGTTTTGCTCCTAAACTAGGCTAATGAAGAGTGCATACGCCAAATAGTGGCTTTGAGGGAAATTTTGCCCAGACAGCGTGACTACGCCTACTTATATCGAATTCCAACTGCCAAGGGATTACGTGCACGTCGATGTGTACACGGGACATCGGTTTTTTGTCCCATCAGAACGACTAGACAGCTGGCCTTGTCAGACCCTCCGTCCTGCATCACTGTCAATGGGAAACCACGTCGCCGGAAAATCTGGGTGAAATTTCTGATCGGCCAATGCAGGGATCGATCACTCGACCTCCAGGGTTGCGAGCCAGCGTCTTACCCACTTAGCCAGTGATCCCCGGTTGACAAACCCAATCTGTTTATATACATCATTACGAAGTGACAGTGTATTAATATGCATTAGCCGATAGCTCGTGCGATCTTTACACAATGTCAACCTGGTCCCGGCATTTATACTAAATATATTTTATCGACTTATACTTCTTAAATTCAAAAAGGTGTTTTAGAATTTAATTTGCAGATGCAAAAAAGTTAATAACGCGAGCTCATTAATGAATCCGCAACGACGTAATCCCTCCCATTGATATAACGCCCTCGTGAAAATTATAAAACTCCATGGCCTACTTTACCTCATACTTTCCGCAAATAAAAGTCTCGGTCATCCAGAACCTCCGATTAATAATTTGTCTGAAGGATAGAGACTACACTGAACAATTACACTTCCTAGTTGGTATTATGTTAGGTTTCAAAATTTGTCTTTCAATTTTTATTCAGGCTTGTGATAAATATGGATAAATCTAGCTCTACTGAACTAAAGAGTGGTTATCTATTAAGTATTCAAAAAGGAATTCTGGTAAGTTTTGGCAACATTGTGTAATGTTGATTGAAAAAATCGTCTGCTACTGAGTGCTACAAGAGAGCCTATGCTATCATGCTATCATTGCTGGTCACAACGTCAGATATTATATATAGGATCGATGCAGCAGTCATCTTCTCTTGAAATTCAATCACTTCTCTAAGCTATCATTCTCATTAATTACCGTAACAGCTAAATTTCAGCTCAAACATATGTAGTGGACTGGAGGAGTTTCCCTGAAGATCAAGCTAGATCAGTAGATGACCCAAATGTCATATTATAATATCTATATTTTGATCAAATGTCTGTACTTTCCCCTTAATTATTTTTAATAATGTGGTTATTTGAAGGGCTGACATCCACAGGGAAATGAAATGAAATGGGGTTTAACGTCCTACTGTTCTGCTCCAAACTGGGCTAATAAAGAACCTCTAGTCTGCAACTCAATATCATCCACAGTTTTCAACACAAATTTAATGAAATTATATGGAAATTTAAATCAACATTGATGTTGTGATCTTACCAGAATAAGATGGCCTTCTCTGATATCAAATATTTAAGACAAAATAAACATTTTACCATTGGGTTTCAGGACCATTTGTAACAAGTGACTCGAAGATCGAGGCTAGACATATTCCGCAAGTCATCTCAAATGTTGACGTATATTCTTATCTGGAGCCCATGCACAATAAATACTACTGGCAGACTGGATTGAATAACCAGATGCTAGAGATTGCCATTTGAAAAAAATATGACAAAATCCAAATACATATGCTGAAAATCACTAAATAGACGGAAAAAGACAACACTAACTACCAAAATAAACCTAGTCCATGCATACAAATTTTAAGGATGTTTTTGAGAATTCCTAATGAAAACGACTGTACTATGTACCGAAAATTACCAACAATCCTATTAATTATTAAAAAAAATCTGAAAAGGCCCAAATAACGAAAAAACACTACTAATTACCAAAATAAACTTAGACCACATACAAAAGTCGTCTAGATCTTGCTTGAAAATGTTGGTTAATGGGTAATGCTTGGCCATGTATAAATGTCTAGGTTGATCAGGAATCATGCACATAAGACTTGTGGGGCACTGTTGTAGGTGGGTCATAGGTCAGACTAGGCCTCTTAAAAAATTATAGGGCACTCTAGGTGTTCCATGGGTTAGGGTTATTTTTGGTATGAACTAGTTTAAAAACATTTTAATACAGGTTGTAAGCATTATTTCTTCAAAATCCATACACACTAGCTGTGATTAGTTGATGAGTCCCAACAGGTGTTCAATTCAATGAGGTCACACTTTTATTGTCCCCCACCTTTCGAAGAAAGTTGGGGGACTATTAAAATGGGTTCGTCCATCCGTCCGTCTGTCTGTCTGTCTGTCCGTCACACTTTTTGGGACACAATAACTCTCTTCCTAATTGAGCTAGAATGTTCAAACTTGGTGTATGTGTTTATTAGGTCAATGCCTTGATGGAGTTCAAAGATGAGCATTTTCCGCTTAGGGTAAGCAGAGATAAGCTATTTGATTGGTTGATGCTTTGGGACACGATAACTTTAGTTCTAATTAAGTGAGAGTGATGAAACTTAGTGTATAGTTTCATTACAGTAATACCTTGACTAAGTTCGATAATGAGCATTTTCCGCTCAGGGTAAGCAGAGCAATTTGATTGGTCGAGACTTTGGAACACAGTAACTCTCCTTCTAATTGAGTTAAAATGTTCAAACTTGGTGTATATGCTTATTAGGTCAATGCCTGGATGGAGTTCGGAGATGAGCATTTTCCGCTTAGGGTAAGCAGAGCGATACGCAATTTGATTGGTCGAGACTTTGGAACACAATAACTCTTCTTCTAATTGAGTAAAAATGTTCAAACTTGGTGTATATGCTTATAAGGTCAATGCCTTGATGGAGTTCGAAGATGAGCATTTTCCACTTAGGGTAAGCAGAGATAAGCAATTTGATTTGTTGATGCTTTGGGACACGATAACTTTAGTTCTAATTAAGTGAGAGTGATGAAACTTGGTGTATAGTTTCATTACAGTAATACCTTGACTAAATTCGATAATGAGCATTTTCTGCTCAAGGTAAGCAGAGCGATACGCAATTTGATTGGTCGAGAGTAGTCGAGACTTTGGAACACAATAACTCTCCTTCTAATTGAGTTAAAATGTTCAAACTTGGTGTATATGCTTATTAGGTTAATGCCTTGATGGAGTTCGAAGATGAGCATTTTCCGCATAGGGTAAGCAGAGATAAGCAATTTGATTGGTTGATACTTTGGGACAAGATAACTTAAGTTCATCTTGATTGATGATTTTTATGCCAATACAATGACTGCATTCTCATTTAGTAATCGATTCGACAGTAACAGTGTATAGAAACGATTGACTTGGACACGAGGGCCCTTTCCCTTGGCCAGAGGGGCCCTTTTGTCTGCCTTTAGGGTCCCCCTAACTAGGGTACATTTTCATTTTTCTCGTCGGTTTTAGCATTTTTCTTTATAAAACACTTTTGGATGACACTTCGTGTACAGTTTGATTGCTCGATACATTGAAAAAAATAAATGTGTGATTAATTAATATGTGTCTTCTATTTATTTTGGGATTTCGGCGGGGGACATCAGCCTCACTGTTGGCTTGTTCCTCATAATAAGACCAGTTGTACAAAGTGTAATCTTGTCACATTTATACTGTCCATTTACGAAACCAATATTTTTCTCTATTTATCAAACTCCATTTATCAATTCAATTTAACAAACTAATAAATGGTTGTACAAAGTGTAATCTTAAGATTGTCACATTTATACTGTCCATTTACGAAACCAATATTTTTCTCTATTTATCAAACTCCATTTATCAATTCAATTTAATAAACTAATAAATGGTGGGGGGCACTTCTAGGGCACCATCCAAACCCCAATGAATGTCAACAAAATGCTGGTTATCTGAGAACATAAATCATATTGCCTATATAGTTGACGTGGGTGGTTATCTATGTAGAAGTTTTATTCAAATGACATAAAGTTCATATCGTATTATAATTTTTTATTGATTGGGAGTGGACCTAAATATTTTACTCACATTCTGTCATGGCAAATGGAAGCCAATGATTTGGAAGGGACTGAGATATTTGGGATATGAATATAATTTTAGTTTCATCAAAATTGGATAAATATCATGACTTCTAGAGGGTTCACTAGAAATGGTTCCACCACTGATTTCTTCCGTCTTGCTCCAGCCCCAGTAGTGGAACGTCCTAAGGAGTTCCTTTGAGCAAGTTAAGTACTAGTCTGTAACTCACTTAATTTCCAATTACACGTCACTGACCCCAAACTGTACTGCACATAGGGGGGAACACGTGGCTAAGTGGGTAAGACGCTGACTCGCTAGCCTGGAGGTCAGATGTTCGATCCCTGCATTAGCCGAGAAAGTTCATCCAGATTTTCCAGCGTGGTTCCCCCTTGTCAGTGATGCAGGATGGCCATTTTGTCAGGCAGCTCTGGTCCGATTTTCAACCGTCATTAGGGTGTAAAGGTGATACAGTAAACGTTTTTTTAAAATTGGATAAAAATGTTGATAATCCATGAAGTTATGGTGCAATAATATACACATATAGCGAAAAGAACCAAGATCTTTGGATTATAATTATGCAATTTGAGTTTTATCAAAATCAGATAAAAATTATGATCTCTAGAATGTCCACAAGCTAAACACATGATTTTTTCATTCAATCAGGGGCCATAATCCATGAAATTATAGTCCGATACATGCCAATATCGAAAGGAACTAAGATCTTTGGTATATAAACCTATATTTCAAGTTTCATCAAATTCGATAAAAATTTTGACCAGCGTAGTGTCCACTAACAAATTGTGGATGGACAGGGTCGATTGCAATATACATCTACATGAAAATGTGGGTGTACAAAAAATTGCGTTTAATTTTTAGGGTACTTTGTCTCATGGTTAATTGAGGGTTTGGGAGGGGGGGGGGGCTGATGCCCTATACATCATGCATGATTGTTACATTAACTCTAAATTATTTCTGGTATATTTTTTAGGGTACTAAAGCAAATAAAAAATGGTGTATTTTATTAACAACTGGAATATCTAGCTGCCTGCAATTACACGACTCCAAAGAAAAGTTATCTAGTCCAAAACCAATAGACTTGGATAAAATAGTTAGTGTAGAAAAACTGAAAAATGAGCAGGGTTTTGAAGTGTGTGTGAAAAGAGAAAAACATATCTTCCGGTGTGAGGACTCAAACAATGAAGACCTATGGATACAAGCGTTTAATAAAATACTAAGATCAAAAGCACCTCAACAAGTAGGAGATCGAACTTCAGTGATTAGTCGGAATGATGACACTATTATCCTCGATGATAATATGTTGTATGAATCTTTAGATGCTCGTAAGTAATTTATAAGTGCCTCATTTTCTTTCACATCATATTGTTCTTGTAGCAAACCTACCAATTTTCAATGATCTGAGTGATAGCGGGTTTGCTTAACGACAGTGTAGACATGATGATTGATAGTATACATCCTGAATGATGGTCATGGAACTCTTTAATCCGTCCCCTGAAAATGAAATAAAATGGGGTTTAAAGCCCTACTGGTCTGCTACGGCTGGGCTAATGAAAACAGGCTATAAGCCAGACTCTTACATTGAATTTCAACTTTAGAAGTGCATTATGTTTTTGACCAGTCATAAGTTAAAATCAAGGGACTGCTTAAATTTTAACTTTGATCAACAATAAATCTGTTGATTTTATTGGATTTATTGTGAACTTGCTTTGTGAGGATGAAACAATCTGCCTTTGTTTCCGAGAACGCAGAGTACTATAGAAAAATTGTTAAAAAGTTTTCGGAATCCCAGTCCCGCATAAATGACATCATAAGTTAGGATTCCTCTTTACAGCATGAAGTCTGACATTGTTTATGTTCAGTCATATTTACAGTTACTTAATTAAGACAATCAATTTAAAAAGTATAGCTATCAACCGTGAATCATAGCATCTGATAATTTAATCATGAGCAAACAGTATAGTATAAGAACCCTTTCACAGAAATATACAAGTTTCCTTTATAATGTTAAATGGAGGATGTCATTTAAATTTTTTTGTTTTTGGTCAAAACTTTTAAGTTTAGCACACTGAATCAACAATATCCCAATCTGATTAAAACACAGATCCTATTTAGTTTTGTTTTTATAGTTCAAAATTTTGTTTAACTTGTCTTTACAACACTAGGATCTGGAAGTGTTGTTATATATAACAGGCGTACTAGTTGATGTGAGGAATTAGCGAATAACACTGTCTGTTACGGCAGGTTCTTATTTTATTCTGCACAAACTATGGGTAAACCCCTTGAAACGTCAACGCTGATTGATTAATCAAGTCTGACGTCATAGGGTATAAGCCACTCAGCGTGGTATGACCCCTGACGTGACCTCCCAGTACAACTGGTCAGATCTTCATGTAGTGGAGACCATCGAAAGTATAAAAAACAAAATGGAATATAGATCTGTATTTTAATCAGGTTGATAATATCCCAGGCTTTTATCTGTAGATTTAAGAAGAAAATTGTGGATGTTACAAGCGATAAACTTTCACATCTCAGACAGTAATTAAATTGACACTTTCATTTTTCTCCACAAATCAAAGAAAGCTAGTCATAACCATATGCACTTTTACCATTTTTTCTGGTTCTATTTTTTAGCACCAATGTTTTCTGTGACAATTGAAATGAACGAATCAGCAGAAACATGCCAACTTCAAAAAGACAAGACCTATTTCCTGGCTGTTAATAAATACAATATAGCATTACTTGACCACCCATCTAAAACAATTTTATATCAATGGCCATACCAATACATCAGACGATTTGGAAGACATGCAGGACTTTTTCACATATTTGCTGGAAGAAGATGCCCTTCTGGGGCTGGAGACTTCAATATAATTACTGACGAGGGCGATGCCATTTTTGAAAGTATACGAAAATTTACACAGACACAACGTAGTCAGGGAATGGATGAAAATCAAGACTACCAAGCGGACGCAGCTGCCTTCAAGAAAACTCCACCCAAATCAGGTATGACAGTATCTTCTAGTGAACCTCCCAGTCTGCCTCCGCAAGTAAAGAAACCCGCACCAGTTAAAACAGAGATGCCTTCAGAAGCCATAACAAGGACAAAGTCTCAAGAAGGGGTGAAAAAAGTCTTGACATCGTCATCCAATAATTCATCATCAGCTGTGAATCAAGAATTTAAACTTGAACTTGATGAAAAATTGATCAAACAATCTGTAAGTGTAGATGAAGCCAAACCAGTTTATAAAGGAACAATTGAGAACAATTTAGTTGGTGAGGCCCATAGTACTCATTTTCAGGCCCCCGCAACAAATCCACAAGGTAAAAAAGATAAGAAAGATAAGGAACGTGAAAGGAGAGAAGAAAAAGAGAAAAAAGAACGTGAAAAACAAGAAGAGAAAAGGTTAAAAGAAGAGAAAAAGAAGGACAAGAAGAAAGGCAAAGATAAGGCAGCAGCACCTCCAGTTAAGCCAAAACCTAACACCCATAATCCATCACCATTATATGAAGAATTGGATGACTTACCTGTTCCAAGACACCCAGAACCTAAACATGTCAAAGCTTCTCCAAATTTTTATGAGGATGTTGATGAAGGTGTGGTACGAGCCTCTGGGGCCTATGCAGAAGCATCCAATAGAAAAGTCCAGATTCCAGCTAACGAAGGAAATGGAAACTTTTACAGTAATGTTGAGGATATGGCAGAAAATAAATCACAGGAAATAGTAGCCTACGCAGAACCAGAAGGAAAACGCTCTGATGCTTGGCGGCAATATGGTGCAAAAGAAGATGATAATGTTCATTTTGAAGATTATGTTAACATCAAAATAGCTGCCATTAAGGTAGCTAATTTCAATGATGAACACTTTTCTGTTCAAGATGACGAGGAAGATGAGACATATGATTCTTTCAGTACTAAAACAATATCAGAAGAGACAGAAAATATTTATGGCATGAGTTCAGGTAAAGTACTGGATGAAAACCCTAGTGCAGGTCATTCAGCTTCTGGGGGATATGAAGCGGTACCAAGTATGGTTTCAGTAAAAGCATTGTCTGATTTCCAGGAGCCTGTTCTAGTTTTAGAAGGCACTGAATATCCAGGAGAAAGCACTGATAACTGAAATTGATATTTGAAATATTAAAGTTGGTTGCCATTAAACATAAGTATTAAGTATGATTATAATGATGCCCTATAATCAGACATGATTTTAGCTGTTGAAAAAAAAAGCTGAAAAAATCGGGGGGGGGGGGGGCGTGTCCAGTGGCAACGCCAGTATGTTTTGGGGAGGGGGGTGTGCAAAGGTAATTTTAAAATAAGGGGGGGGGGGGGGCTGTCTCATCATACTGAATTTCAATATTCTTGTATTTATTTGTCTTCAAAATTACTAAAAAAAATTTATTTCTTATTTTTCTTGTATTTAATTCATTTACAGAATACTTACTACTAAACAAAAAAAAACAAAACAAAAAAAACAAAAAAATAACGTTTGAACTTCGCATCCGATCTTTTGATTATCCTGTATAATTTTCTAGACTAGAAAATATGTTGCTCTAATTTGTCTAAATCGAATAAACTTCTCCCTCCCTCCGACCGTAATTAATAATAATTCACGACTCTTCGGGAATTGACTTTACGAATAGAATGTCTCAAAAGCTCGCCTTCAAACTTCTGTTCCAACCATTTCCATCCATTTTAAAGTCCTTTGTCGAATAGTTTGGTGTCGACGTCTCGATATACGACCTTAGCCATAGCGTACCGTACCATCATAGGCACAATAGAGAAACTCCATGACACTTGTAATGACAGGCGATCTCGTTCGATCTCGCGCGATTCTACGATATGGTATTGTTAATGTTTACATCGCTGACATCCGGTCGGCAGATTTTAAAGTTATGGATAGATATTTTGAAGTTCACCAGTTATAAATTTGTCAGGAAAAAATTAATGATTGTTTGATTTATGATATTAGGCTTTTGACACAAGGTGCTTGAATTAATTAAAGCGGAACAATATCATAACAAAAGCATTGTCAAAAATCGGAACCGACCGCAAAAAATCAGAACCTGACGGGACAAAAAGCGGAAATCCGCTTTAAAGCGGGAAAAAATCATGTCTGTATAATATCCTTTTCGACAACCCAAAAAGTGAAATTAATTAATGATTCTTAATACATCTATATCTATTTGTGTCAAATTCAAGTGCATTCTAACTTGAACATCCAACACCATCCAATGTTATCTGCTACCAATGTTGGACTGGATTTCTACTAGGTCCGTTCTTGATCCTATTTGAAATGCAGATTAATACCGAGATTAAAAATTTGAGCAAAGCTTGTTTGAAATGCGATTTAAAGGAAAAAAAGATAATGTCCACTTCTAACAATATTTATGCAATTTTTACTCAAATACTTACATTTAATGGCAACAAGAAAATGGTGCTTTGTTTTCAGTTTTCTGAAAAGTTACATTTATAAATGAAGACTAGTGTTTGTCTGATGTTCTGCATGCAAATTAAACAAAGTATTTTAGATATTACTATATGAAATAACTCATGCAGCTCGAGTTATGAACCAGTATGTAGGCCTTTTGGGCCAATACAGTCAATATATACATGTATTATGTATTATTGTAATATTATATATGATGCTTTTAATGTGGTGATTTTTGTTTATGAAGAATATCATAGATGCCATTAAAAAAGTAATCAAAGATTTGGGGGATAAAAAGTCCAAGCCCATTTCACGTTTGAGTAGAATAGTTGACATGTTTATATGATGGTATTGGTAGATTAATGTCTAAAAACAATAATAATAATAATAATATCGTCATTAATAAAGCGCGTTAATACTGAAAAAATCAGTTTCTATGGCGCTGTTGGTTTTTTTTTTTATATTCACTGATTATTTACAGATCAGGGTTTTGAAATAAGAATGTTTTAAGTTGAGATTTAAAATGGCCCACAGATGGTAATTGTTTTATTGACTGTGGTAGTCTATTCCATAGAAATGGACCATTCATTTTAATGTAGTGACATGGGATAACATTTGATTATTCATAATGATTGGTTATTCATAGACTAATGCATTTGAGACACATTTTAAAACTGATGCTCCATTGCTCCTTGATATTGGGGGGGGGGGGAATTGTTGAGTCAAGTGGCATGTTTCTGTTTTTTCTTGTTTAGCAGGTCTTGTGTAGTTTTTGTGACCCCATATATGTTACCCTTACACAAAGACATGCCAATAATTATCCAAATTTGACATTGATTGTAAATAAATTTATATGAGAGCTTGCCAAATCTGGCTTTATATGGACCTTAAAATACATATATTATATATTATAAGGTCCAATGGTTTTATCAACTATTTATTTGAGTATTTTTGTTTGTTTATGAATTTACAAATCAATCATTATATGAGCATTTAATGGAGCCCTTAATTTAAGAAACATTGTTTAAAGCCATATGACTTCATATTCAAAATGATTATGTTTCTATATAAAAGAAATTGTGCTTTTTTTATATGTTAAATTTGAGCGATTAAAATACCCCAGAATATCCTTCTAAGTCTTCCTTGCACTTATCTAAATTACATTTATGGCGGGTCCATTTTTTATGCATTGTTACATAAAAGGGTTAATATACAAAAATATGATTCATGATATCAACTTAAGCTTGACAATAAATCAGTTTTGTTTTTATTGGAAATTTTGTTCATGATATATAGTAAAATTTATGTTTCAATAGTACATCTGTACTTTCAAACAAATGTTATTGCATTTGTCCATAGTTCCTGTTGAATAACATGACGTGAGTACATGTAAAAGACGATTACCATAGTGGATGTAATATCGGCTTGGAAATATGCATTATGTAAGATTTAGATAAACACTTCTAAAAATAGATAATGCAAAATGGATATATTGAAAATATTATTCAAATTACTTTATTCTGAGTGAAATTTGAAATTATCACTGTTTGAAGCCTCAATTCATTGTTATTAAATTAAATCATTAAATGGCGACCATGTTTTAATCCATTTATATCTCGACCATCAAATGGTCTGGTGAGTATAGCTTTGTTATGTGAATAAATGTCTAAATAATAGTTAATATAACTTTGGAAATCAAAATAAGCCCTGCAAAAGGTCGATGGAACTCTTATATTGTTCATCTTTATGATGTGAATTATTGGAGTATTTGAAAGTACCACATTCAGAATATTAATAATTATATAAGTTATTTTCTATCTAAACCTTGGTCAGTTTTGAATTTTACTATTAATATTAAGAATATTATTAACTTGAACAATACAGTTGTAACTTGCTAGGACAAGTCATCAGCTATGTATTCTATAGTGCATCAAATTGTGTTAGTTCCTGCTGGAATGTACCCTTTAAAATGGTGGCATCCTTAATAGATGAGTTTAGGTGCCCTTGGGTATATGTTTTGTTGGGATATATTTGATCAAATTCTTTAAACAACCATTTTAATTATTCAGAACATTCATGTATATTAATTACTAGGCTTAATTCTTTTATGGGGGGTCAAGATTTAATTCCCAAATCTTCTATAAAAGTAGGTATATGTTACATGGCAACTACCTGTTATTTATCTGTGTTGATTATTATGTTCCAATTACTAAATATCATTCATATAATCTTATTGATTATCTCATACAGTGACCACACAGTGATGTAATTAGGTGCTGCCTTAAAGTGAGAATTTCATATTTTCTAAAAAAGTCAAAACATAATTATTCTTCGTCTTTTGCTCAATAGATTGTCAACTTACTATGATATTGGGATTATTTCCCACTCTTATAAATCATTAACCCCGGTAATAATGACACAATTACCTCACTTGTTTTTCTATTCACCCCATGAAATTGCTATCTTCAAATGTTTGAATTTGAAGTTGAAAATGACATTTTTGCCAATTTCTCAACTGTCAATAGCGAATTATAGGATTAATAGGATTATTCTTTAACAAGGTAGGACTGTTTATAGATACCATCTATTTTAAGGCTTGATTTTAATACATTTTAAAAAATATAACATAAAAATATGAAATTGCCACTTTAATACTTCCCAACCTTCTGAAAAACCATCAAGCGCATGTTCCTCATTCATGACCTTGTTCTAGAGAATTCAAAGTACACACTATTTTTCTATATTTCTTATTAACTATATTTAATTTTATTGAAGAATTTTTAAAATTTATGTAAAATATGCCGCAAAATAGTTTGTACTTCTTCTAAAATGTGCAAAGAATAAATCAAGTTTGGAAATACATTTAGATGAGTTATATATCTGCTTTATCTTTAATGCAGATTTGTTTTAATCCAATCACTTTATGTTAAAAACCCATTCCTATTTTTTATGATTGTTGAATTTTTATAGTAAATTCTATATTATTTTTGTTGTATGTTAAAAATATTTTTAAATGAATTATACTAGATATATTTGATATTATTTTAAAATTATTACATATATAACATATTTTTGGAAAGGAATAAATGATCACAATTGTAAATTATCTGCCTACAACTTACTTGTACATAAATATATAATGTCTATTTATTATTGTATTGCGCTTACAAGAACTGGAATAAAATTAAAAAAGAAATGAAATAAGATTTAACGTCCTACTTTTTTGCACTGACTGGGCTAATGAATATGGGAATATACCATGCAGTGTCCCATGAGGGAAATTTCGCACAGACACCGACGATACGGCCTACTCTTATATCAAATTCCAACTGTCAAGAGTCTATATGTGCAAACCACATATCTTGGCATACAACGGGAGCAAAACCGATAGGCTAGCTAGCCAGTGTCTTACCCAGTGAGCCACCGCAGCTCCCAGTATAATTAGAATACATGTGTTCTTGTTTTATATAATACTTTATATTTCAATAACGTTTAATTAATGAATCAAAATACAAATGCGAGATAATGTCCCGACTTGGATTCAGTCGGATTTAAATAGGCCTATCATTAAATATACATGGACAACAAAATGATGATGGGCTTATTTCAATTCCAAAATATCTTTATAATTCCAACAAGACATAATTTCATTCTAACTGGTGGGTTAACATTACAGTTTATAATCTCATGCTAGAAAATGTCCATCCTAAATAATATAGGCCTATCTATTCTGTGCTCTTTTGTCTCATTATCAACAGAGGGTTGGGTGGCCGAATGATTAGCATGTGCACTGTATCATAAGTTCTGTCATTGGGGCAACTGGTGTGGTTTGGATTCCCCGGTTGTACATTACAAGGAGTAGAAGAGTGCGAGAGAGAGAAATGGGATTTAACGTCAACTCAACACAAACTAAGTCATTTTGAGACTAACATGGTTTAATTTTATTTCAATCATTCTCTTGTGCGTAGGGGTATTTGGCAGTGGGAGAAAACCCACGAGGTTGGACAGGTGACCCTACTCCTTGCCACGTACAACCAGGAATTTACAAGAAGTAGGTTCGCCTGTCCAACCCCATGGGTTTTCTCAGGTTTCCTCCCACTGCTAAAGACGCCAACACCAAACTGAACCATATGTTAGTCCAAAAATGACCTAGTTTGTGTCAAGTGTATGTTAAACCCAATCTCTCTCTCTCTCCTAGATTGTGGCAAGTGGATGTTAAAATCTCTCTCTCATTCAAATAATATAGCTAAAGTTAACACCAAAAGGAAATTTGAAATGGTTAACATTTTGGGGTATTTGCTATTCATGCATAATATGGATTGCTATATTAAAACAACCTTTGAATAGAGTTAAATTTGTAATTTAAAACTATAGATAATAACAACTAGATTATATATATTGTGTTTACACTATAAGTCCTGTTTATCCATACATGTTATACATGTATCCTGCTGGATTCATATAATGACAATAAGGCTACTCATCCAAAATTGTTTGTTTCTGTCTATTATATAATTCCCTTGGTTTTCTTAGTTTATTGAGTAAGCTATAAATATATTCAATAATGGAATAATTGCATTTTAAATAAGCGCAGTACTAAACTTTTGCTATTAATGCAAACTCTGACTGCCATAAGCCGTAATTTCCTAAAGCAGTTATATGGAGTCTTTCCCTATCTGGACTTTTAAAATGGAAGTCCATAGATTTTCTAATAGAATGTGATTTATGGTTTTGTAGTAGCAACGTTTCAAACTTGGATATTCTGAAATCAATGCACTCAACTATAGAATACTTCTAAATTTCATGGGAGCTACAGTGGCTAAGTGGGTAAAATACTGGCTCCCTGCATTGGCAGAGAAATTTCATTGCTTTCCCCAATAGGTGTCTAGTACACACTGGCGAGCACATAAATGATCTCTTAAAAATTGGAATTTGATATAAGAGTAGGCCATAGTACCACTGCCTGGGCAAAAATTTCCCTCATAGCACACTGTATGATGTATGCCCTTTTTCATTAGCCCAGTTGGAGCAGAACATTAGGATGTTAAACCCCATTTCTTTCTAAATTTTCTATTGTGGCCTTAGGTAGTGTTTACACAGGAACATACAATTTAGGAAGTAAAATTGTCATTGTATTTTAATCACAAATACCACGACTCAACAATGCCATTATACACCTATATATACTATAACCAACAATTAAACTTTACAATCATTTATTTGTTTTATTATTCATATTTCTATTATAAATTCTTGCATTCAGTTAAATATTTTTTTAAGGAACCAATAACGAATTTGGAAAATTTGTTATGAATTTTTCACAATAATTATATTTGAATATCCAATGGGCACATTGTGTTTTTTCTTGGAACTGTACCAGTAATACATTTTTCAAACCAAAGTGAGACGGAAGATAAGTTCATCAGCTTTTGCAATAATTGAATGATTATAGTTTTTAGGTAGAATAAATACCCCAGCTTCGTGTTCAAGTAGTTATTTCCTTGAATATAATATTTAAAGTAAGAATGTTACAACGATAAGGGTGATTTGTCCTTATATAGATTTCTTCCTCTCTGAAATACATGACAATAAAATAAATGACATAATATACAAAATAGAAAATAAATTAAAATAGTAGAACCTTAGTAATCTTGATATTTTTGACATTTGTTTTATCGTCACAAATGAAATATGAAATTAAAGCAAAGGGAAAGGGAGTAAGTGAACTGAAATAAAGGGGACCCACTTTTTCTTTCATCCTGACTAATATTAATGTCTTCAAGGTTAGTGTTTCAATTTGAATTTTTAAAATGACAAAATATCATCATCATCTAATTAATTATAGCTCTGATAATTTTTTGGCTTAGATTTCATTTCACTACGAATTCTTGATAAACATTTGAGAAAAACTTACTTGGTTTAAATATGGCTTTAGGTATGATTGGCCGAGGTTTAGTTATAGTATCAGATGAGGTTGGATCATCGCTAACAGAGTTTGCTACTAAACCTTTAAATTCTGACTAAAAAAAAAAGATAAATAAAAAATTAAAGCGATAGTTTAATACCAAGGAGATAATCCATCTTTTTCTGCCTTACAGATAATGATGGCAGCTACTCATTCAACGCTTAGAAATGACAATGTTCTTAGAAATGCAGTCAAATTTGATTTTTTGTTTGTTGAAATTAAGTGTTAATGGTGTTTCTGCACCAATTAGTTATTCTGGTTCTTTTTTTTTTTTTTCTTTTTTTATTTAAACAATATTTATTCAGATAACTGAAAGGATTGGGGAACAGGACAAAGCCTATATCACCTGACTCCAAATTCTGGTTCTTTCAGTGATGTTGTGAAGTAAATACAATCTTGAATTTAGAGTTACAAATAAACAAAGGGAAATTATATGTACTTTCTGGGTACTTAATATGGCACCAAATCAAGGTCATGACTAATTTTATGAGTTGGTTTTATTGACAAAGCACTTTACGAGTACCAGAGTACTTAATATGGCACCAAATCAAGGTCATAACTATTTATGAGTTGGTTTTTATTGATAAAGCACTTTACGAGTACCAGGTAATAACATATAACAATTAATACAAAAATCAAAATGGAATAATGCAATTTTCAGATTTGATAAAATAGGAAACTGAAAATTAAATAGATGTGCAAGTAACCACGCCAAATCATGTTCAGAACCAAATTAGACACAGACCACCCACGTATCTTCTCAAGTCAACAGGAAGTTTTAAGTAACCTACTTTATATAGATATGATAATATCTCATGGCACATTATATCTCGGCCATAGGTCATTCTTAAAAAATTCTGGCCAACCAAACAATCGTAGCAGGCATTACATTAAAGATACATTATGGGAGATAAGAAAAAAGAGTTGACAGTTCTCACTATAATAGTTGAAAACTACATAGTGTAAAGGTAATTTGCTGAAAATTTCAGCCAAATTGATCCACTATGAGTCGAGAATAAAGCGGGTGAAATTTCCCTCTAGCCGCGGTCATCATTACTAAAATCATTAATATAAACTGCATAGTCTTGATTATCCACTTCTTAAATTTAATTATAGGAATCTAATCCAGCCAACATCGAAGGCTAGCCTTGATATCTAGAGTTTATTATGGTCTGGATAAGTTAATTAATGTCTAATTGATAATTTAGATAACATTTCAGGCCTAAAGAAAGACTTGTAATAGGCAGATTTAGCTTTTGCATAATGCATGTTTAATGGATAAGATTAAGATATTCATTATTGAACTGAATTAGTAATTTTACATATCAAAATATCCCAAGCCCCCAGGGAGGATCGAACTCCCGACCCCTGGTTTACAAGACCAGTGCTCTAGCCACTGAGCTATGGAGGCCTGTATATAACTTGTCAACATATTTCTGATATTGATCATAAGGTGTAGTATGGTGTTGACTTCACTATAGGATAAAACATGACACAATTATATGGAAAATTAAATCACTTTACATGTTTATTTCTAGGGATGTTTCAACCAGGTTTTTTTGTCTTTTTATCAAGCAAATAATTAAAAAGAGGTGGCAATGATATACAATGAGAGATATTTAATTAGAAACCGTCAAAGTGGGAATAGAGAGGGAGAGAAATTGGGTTTAACTTCCTTTCACACAAACCAGGTCATTTAAGCATTAACATGTGATACAATTATTTCAATAATTTAAGGATTTTGTAGCAGAAATCGGGGGGGGGGGGGGATCCGGAGTGGACCAACAATTCATATGGGTGTGGGATTATGGATTAAAGTTGTGAAATGTTGGTACTATAGTACTATGGATCCTGATGTGCAATGACAAGATAATTAAAGTTGCATTCCTGGGGACAAACTGGGTGATTTGATGATATATTAGGACTAAAAACATATTCAAACTAATTAATTTATCATAATTTTGCTTCAAATCCTTCTCAAAACACTGTAATTGCCAGGTATACCCTGCTATGAAAATCGATCAAAAGAGGCCATGTTTGCGTCGGGGGATTACCCCTCTCCATGCCTATCGCAATGGCGGGCGGAGATGGGTGAGAATTCACTGCATACACAAGACGATGTTGTCTGTAATTGCTGACTATTTATTACAAATATCGAATCCTAATTAAATTCTCGCATTATCCACTGCCTGCGTCCTTTCCGTGATTTTTATTCCAGAAAGTGTTGTATGTCTAATCCTTTATAGAGTTTATCAACATGTACACAAAGCGCTCAATGTACTCGTGCAGCCTTCAACGTCACCCATGGGGATAGCTCTAATCGTTGGGCTGTTGATTTGTCCTGTATAGCTCCATGAGTGTTTTTCAGGGAATCCAGTATTTTTCTAGTAAGATTGGATATCTATCCTTTCATATATATTATACCAAAATTGCCATAATTTTATTGACAATGACCACCCGATAAATACTTTCCTGGGAACCCATCTTTAAGTAATAATATAGACAAGTTATAATACAGTGGAATAATGTTACATTTTGTTTATATACATCAGAGGTGGGAACTCGAGTCCTGTGACTCGAACTCATGTCCAACTTAAGTCACATCAACGACCCAACTCAAATTGAAATATTTGTTGCGACTCACTGGATTTTGACTTAAGTTACATCAACTATTCAAGTACGACTTAAGTCACATCAACAAACCATCTCTACTTGAAATATTTATTGCGACTCACTGGATTTTGACTTAAGTCTCATCAACGACCCGACTCAAAATATTTATTGTGACTCCAGACATGACGACTTGCCACATGAAAGAGCTCAGGACTTGAATTGTGTCAAGGGAACATAACTCTAACTTCACTTATTCACCATTATTTGCTGACTCATTTGGTCTTCGTGAAGACTTGGGACTCGACTCAGTTCTAAAGTCAGCGACTTAGGACTCGACGTGCAGTGACTTGAGACTCTATTTGGGCTTGAGGTCCCACAGCCTGTTCCCACCTCTGATTTATATATCTACCTTCACAATATACTATGGATTCTAAATATTTTGGTACAGAAATATAGGATGTTGAATCCCATTTTATTTCATGTCAGTTATTAAACACTGTTTAAACAGGGTTATCTTGACAAATGAAAACTTGTATACTAATTCTGTTTAAATCATGTTAAAATGTTTGAATGGAAGCTTAAAATCAACATATTGAAAAGCTAATTTGTATTTTAACAGCCCAATACATATATTATTTTGTAATTAATTTCAATACTGCTGTTTTAAACCCAAACTATATTTTAGAGACAGAGAAATGGGTTTTAAAGCCCATTCAACATAAACTGTGTCTTATCAGGAGAAACATATGTTTCAATTTTATTTCAATAATTTGCTTGCGTGTAGGCGTCTTTGATATTCTAACAAGAACATTTTAAAACCATGTGACCCCCCCCCCCCCTTTCTCATAAATCCTGCCTGTTCCAATCGTGTATAAAAGAGAAAGAATACCTGTGAAGTATGTGATTGTCTATCTAATGTAGGATAACTTGTAATACATAATCTGTTACTAGTTTCGCATCTTCCTCCTCCCTATAATATATAATAATAAACACATTTTTTTAACTATCACATTACTTTATGTCTACACAACTTGCTATATCATCACTGTATACTTGTCAATCAAACATGTTCATCCCTTAAAATATGAGAGACCAGGATTGGAAAGTTTGTGATGATTCTTCTCAGTCCAGGAACCTATGACATTATAAGTGTACTGCCACTCAGTTTTAGATAATAAGTCAAAATCTACAGGAAAATTAGAATAATTATAATTTTACTATGAATGAAATCTCCACCCTTAACGTATAATATATTTTTAATTCATTTGATTTAATTTGGTTAAACTCAATTTCCAATGGGCTTTTTCAATTTGCTGAAGGACTTTTTAAATTAAGGAAACCAAATTGTTTCTGTAGTTGTTAAGGAAAATAAAGCTTTACAAAAGGGGCAAACAATAATGCTAGTTTCAAACTTGTGTAATATATTTTCAGACTTAGTTTCAAATCTTTTGCTAATAAATTTAATTTCACAACCAATTAATTCAGTTTCAGTTCTTGTATTTATAAATTTACCTCAGTTTTCAATTCAGTTTCATTTCCTGAATTAACTTTCTTGACATCAAACTGGGCATTATTTGAATGAGTTTCAGTGTTAGGTGTATTCTGAGAGTGATTAGATGTTTCTTGGGCAAAAGAAGGTGCAGACACCATTGATGTTCTTGATTTCAGTATTCCACTTGATGGCTTTTCACTCCTCTTATGTTGTTTACGACGTAGCATAAGCTGCAACGTGTTTACTTCTTGTTGTAACTTTTGAGATTCTGCTTCCAGACTGTGCGACATTAAATTATTTAAATCTGACCGTAACCTATTTAAGACAAACAGCATGGCTAGATGTAAATTATTTCAATACAACAATTACATGTCATTAACATACAAGAAATAAACATTGGTAGAGTCATCTGAAAATTTGGATCAATTTGGTAAGAAGATCCCAATCAACAGGTGTAAATAGACACATTAAAGTTTTCTTTATTACACATGTAGTTTAAATTGATTTAGAAATAATAATCTTATTATAGTGTCTCATACTGAAGTGTGCTATCTGAATATTTGTGGTCTAAGGGGAGACAATAGGTAAATGGAAGAGTTACCTCCCTTGACACATTACAGCTTGCTAGGGTTTCAACATTTATTACTTTAAAATATAAATCATCAAATCTAAATAATGGAATTTTTTGTACCACAAATAAATAAATTCAGTCTTAATAATAAAACCACACAATTTGTATTTGTATTAATGGTCATGTACAAACTACAAATACATGCTCTGAGTAGAACACTAAAGAACAACAGAGATCCATCTACTTCATGCTTCGAGAATATATCTCTGTCCTGAATGGCCGCCATATCCAAAAATTAGTATATTGTTTTGTATCCATTTCACATCTGGCATACAGACAAAGACTGAATAAACCTATTCAATTCCATTAAATGGAAGCAGAATAAACTCTTCCCAAATTTCTTGAAGTTAATTTAATGTTTTCAACTAAAATTGTCAATTTAGAACTTAAAATGTCTGTCAACTAGCTTAATGTCTGTGCTTAAGCAGAGCTAACCGTAGACAGGCAGTCAAGTTTAGTATGCACTAAAAATGCGTTAATAGAATAAAAAAGAATTTTCGTTGGTTAATGAAGCACAGAAATTCTTCACCGCCTGGTATTATTAATTAATGATAATATACATGTAATTAAGGGCAATGTGAATACTTTCATACCTACAAAATTCAGAATTTGTATGTGGATAATCACTCAATAATTTCTTTTCTCTTTCTAAATTACTCAGACTATCTTTCTCTTCAGATAACTGCTGATCTTTTTCTAAAAATTAAAAAAAGGAACAGTTTGACTGACTGACTAATTAGTCCACACTTATTGGCAAAGAAATGGAACGTCAGTTATCAAGTTGGAATGAAAGTAACATTATAAAATCCCTTTTTTTAGAAAGTATTCAAAATTTATTTGAATTAGAGAAGTAAATTTCGTAAACATAAATACCACTGACCCACCTGTTCGTTCCTGTATTAAAGATAAAACTGTGTTTTCTATAACCTCCTTCTCATCAGTTAATCTATTGATTTCTCTTATGTGTGCTTCATATTCTTCAATATCTGTTATTAAATATATAAAATATACATCAATATCTATAATTACATACTTATAAACCCTGAACATCAATATCTTTAATTAAATATTCATACATATCAAGATTTATAATAAAATATTAAAATCTATAATAAAATTTTCAGAATTGATCCAAGTTTCATGCTAATCATGTAATTCATTTAAACCAGACAACATAGGGGACTTCTGTTTTATTTTGTCCTGAGACCAAATGATTTCTTTATATATACTGAAAATTAAAAATTCCGATACTGGTAAGCTAAAGTTAAAATTAGTAGAAATGATTTATATTTTTTTCCGTGCATTAAAAATGTAATGACAAGCAGATGCTTATATATTTTATTTTGCACTATCATCATAATATGGTAATTCTTTATAAATCGCTTTTATACAAGGCTCATGGAAAAACTTGCAAATATGTACATTCTACTGAGAATTTAACTTTACTGCAACCCAAGTCTAGAATGAGAAGCCTACTGTATTATTTCTCAAGTGTAAATTAAGTTTATGGTAATCAACTGAAAGGAAGAACTGATTTTAAGTTGGAGATTTCAGTCAAACAGGCATTATATATAAGATTAAGAGCTAAATATTCCTGGATGATTGTTTGAGGCCTTAAATGTTATACAGAATACTAATTAGACATTTATTAACATGACAAGACCATAATCAACTGTCCATGCCATCAGATGGCTCTGATTTTCAATAGATTAGAAGTTTGGCCATTTAATGATTTAATTTAAAAATGGAGAAGACTCAAATGACAAGCACAGCGGTTACAATGATACAATCAATGCATACATATTCAATTTGCATTTTCTATTTTTGAAATATTGCAGCGAGAACGCCCAGCTCTTTATCTAAATCTTACATAATATTCTTTTAAGGTTGCCATATCTCAGTTTTTATCATTCTCAACAACTGACCAATGTCTCTGCAGTCTGACCAAGAAAGACCTAGAACAAACAGGATAAAATTGCCCTTTTACACACCAGCAGACAATTCTGTTTCTTTTGCCAGTAATCTTTCTAATTCATCTTTTAAAGTGACATCCATGATAGATGTATTTTTATCAAGCAAATCATAGTCTCTCATAAAATCATTAACATCTTTTCCAAATTCATTCAAAATTTCATCAGAGTGTTTAATTGCTGTTTCCTGTAATGATACATAAAATACAGCACATTTATCAGGCCTAAAATTGAATCGATTTCAACAAAATGAGAGTTCCTTAAGATTTCCAAAGTTGACATATAAAAAGTTGTTAATGTAGATGCAGGACATATTAGGAAACATTAATTTATTGTAAGAGGGAAATGAGGTGCCCACTATATGATATCAGTTGTATAGTAGGTATACATGTAAGTATAATATTCCAATTTAACAAGACCCTGCTTGGCAATGATCTTTAGCAGTAAGATGCATCCCAATAAATCCCACCAGGTTAAGTAGGTAGGCCTAAATGTAAAGAGAGATAGAAATGGGATTTAAGATCAACTAGACACAAACTATGTCATTTTAACACAACCATAAGGTTCAATCTTATTTCAACAATTCACTTACACATAGGAGTGTTTAGCAGTTTGGCAACAGGAGGACCCAGAGAACTTCCACGAAGTTAGAAAGGCAACTCTAATCCTTGTCACGTGCAAGTGTGGGATTGCATGCATGCACATGTGTTAGACCATTCAATAACCCAACTTGCCCAGGAACATGTAGGTATCACTACATTTTATATCTTGTCACAATCAAGATATGACAGCTTCATGACAACTGTGGCACACAGTTTTATACCACTATGCCACCTTTTAACTTAGTTCATAGAAAACATTAAAACAGACCATCTTTTCTTCTATGTCCATCTTTTCTTTGAGAACAACTTGCTTTTGTTCTGTTAGAATTATTTCTTGACTAGTTAACCATTTTAATCTCAATTCTTCTTCGTTTAGTTGTTGTACCTAAAACAAAATACTTCATTCCATAAAATCCTGCATTTTTTTTTAATTCAAAATTATATGTTAATTGTTGCCAACTCCTATAAATCTTAACTAGTGATAGAATAAACACAAACCTTTAAAACCTGTCGACCACGTTGGCTCTCTCTTTCTTCTTTGGTTGCCAATAGTTTTTCTTGGCATTTCTGAATTTTTCTTTTCACTACAATAAAATCATCTATAGTTGATACCAGGAATGCGTTTCAGATATCAATCTCCTGACACGAGACACAGACTTTAAATAAAAAAAGAAATTAAATGAAATGGGATTTAACATCCCACCCTTCGGCTGAAATTATGTGTTTTGTAAAACATTGGATCCCTTTATGGACATTATGCAAGAGCAAAGTCTGCCTATTGCAGGTCTTTCTTTAGACCTGAAATGTTATCTGAATTCTAATTAAGACATTAATTAACTTATCCAGACCATAATCAACTCTCAATGGATTTAAATACATTTTGTGATGGATAAATTAATGTAAAAATGGATAATCAAGACTTTGTTCATTATCCTACCAGTTAGCCTGAGGCATTTTGTCTTCCGCAATCTTGCATTGATTTATAGTTACAGTGAATAAAATAAATATCGTTAAAAAAAAGGGGAGGCTAAATACGGCAAAATTTGAGATTTTTCTGGGACCACCTTAACTTTCAATTTACGAGTCCGGCAAATTGTGGATTCCAAGGAGTTTGTGAAAAATACTGTGCCTTAGGACTAGGTTGGTAGGCCCCTATCCCTATCGCCTATCTCGCTTACGGTAGCCTATAGGCCTATATATGGTCCGATCAGAGACCGTTTCTAAAGAAATTAGTTTAATACATGTAGGATTATCGATAACAAGCATGGGGTTAATTATTTTAGATCTACTTATTTTATAAAAAAGTTATTCTCTTGTAAAACCATGTAAGTCTAGGCCCAATGCCTCGTCAATGCGCCAGCGATTATATTATTATTATGTTGACTAAGAAAGCAGCTAGCATTCGGTTGAAAAGATTCCTTGCCTTCAAGAAGGCGGTTCTTCCTCTCCTGTGCTCGTCGTTCTGAATGAATAATTTGATCAAACAATTCATTTAGCGTTGATGTCATCTTCTAAATTCTTGATTAATCCTGGATCAAATATCAAATAAATAAAAAGACTTTTCCCACAACATTCATTTTTTTAAGAAGACGGTGAAAACTTTTTTACCAATTTTTGTCAGATTTCAAAAGATGAAATTAAACGAAACGATAGAAATATTATTAAAAGGGAAGGTGAAGAATATGCAGACAGTTTGTGAGAGTAAACTGGAAAGATTTTATCACACAATTTAGAATAGGTTTCAGTCATATAAAGTCTGCAAAACAAAAAATAACGGGACGAATTGAAGTACGGTAAAGAAACAAAGGTAGGTAACTCTTCTAAAAGGAGGTTGATAAGTGGATTTGTCCCCCTTTCCACAAAATTTCAGACAACTATTCTTTGTATATAAACTCATTGACTTTTGCATTGCATAACATTAAAAGACAAATTCTATTCTATTTTCCAATGAATACAGGCATTTTTATAAGGATAGGCAATGGTATATGCCCTACAAGGGATGGTGAGGGGCAGTGAAAGTGAACTTTTAATATTTTTATTTGTGTGTGTGTGTGCGTTTGTATATGGTGTATATCGAGGACACACATCTGAATACACACCTTCTAATCGCGGACCTGTGTCAACCGAGGACGTCCTCGGTTCAACCGAGGACATTTTGAACTGAAACCAGGTCTGCCACGATGCTCAGAAGCCTGGATTTGATATCCCATTTGATTTTAAGGTCGATCTGAGGTGTTCCACGTTAGGCGGTATTCTACAGTTAGGGTGTATCTTTCGTGTGTGTGATCTGAAAAGGCAAAAATATGATTGTGTGTATCAAGTCCGCAGTTAGTGTTTATTGGACAGCGAGTGTATCAAGTCCTCGGTTAACCGATTTCGACCATACACATCATATATGGTCACGTGGGAGAAAAACGTTTTTTTTTATTTCTGCCATATCTAAACTTTATAACCATTTTCAACCCATAAATTATTTTTAAAATCTAGCCATCTAGTCATTACATTATTTCTGTCTGACATTTCGAAATTTTTATCTGGCGAAACACACAATAAGATTATTACCGAAATAATAAGTGTAATTTTTAATAAAAAAACCCCAACAGCAATCGAAATATTAGTAAGTTGCACAATCGTAGGTACCACTGGGCAATTTTTGCCTTGCGGATTTACTACAGAAGGCATCGGGAACAGGTTTACCGCTTACTCAACGGGAGACCATGGGAGAATGCACGCATTGTCACGAAAACAGGCCGGGAAGGCATTCACCGGAGCTTTCCAGACCCACAAGGAGACCCCGGGGATGATTGCCTTGTTTGGGGAATAGGGTAAGGCGTCAGGAACAGGTTTGCCGGTATCCCAGGGGAGTTCCTGGTGCATATCTAGCCTTGTGGAGAACTGCGAAAAGTTCCAATGCTTGCATTGTCCGGAAAACAGTCTGAGAGGCATTCCCGGAGCTATCCAGACCCACAAGGAAAATCCGGGGCATCACCGAAGCATTTACGATGTCTTGCCTTAGTCACTTAATGTCAAGGGACTTTTGAGGATATTTAAATCGGGGATGCTTCTGAAAAAAGTATTTTACAGAAGCTTCAAGGAAGTATCCCCGGAGCTTCCCCGCCCGGAAAATATCGTAAAAAATTTCAATACAAACTTTGAAATTTTTCGCAGTTATCCAGAGGCCACCCGACGGGTCCATATGGCTTACGATGTCTTGCTGACTTATCAGGGGCTCTTTGAGGATATTTGATTCCGGGATGCTTCGTTAAAAAAATATTTCGCTGAAGTTTCACTGTTCCACTGGACGTTTCACTGGACGCTTCTATAGAACTGTCGGGATGCCTCCCTGGTCACTTTTCCCCACAAAACTTTGGTAACACAAGGGAAAAAATTTCAGTGCCAGCTCTGAAATTTTTCCCAGTTCTCCTGAGGGCCCCTGATGGTTCCACGTGGCTCACGACCCCGAATCTTCCCCTGCATACCGGGAAACCTGTTCCCGACGCTTCAGGGGGATCATCAACTGCCCAGGAGAACTGGGAAAACCTAGATCTCCCGACATGAATATTCACGAATGATGTTGATTATCGGTGAAGGTACCCCGGAGCTTTCCCGATTATTGGGAGCCATCCCCGATGATTCAATGCAATTGCTCCCTGGGGGAGGGGGGATTCCCATAAATTTGTGACCATTGCCAAAGTATCAGTGCACATTCACTGGACCACCAGGGTGCTTAATAAGTTCTATTTTTCATTTTCATAGGACTACTTTGTTTCTTTGGACAAAAATATCGAGAAAATTTGTTCATTTCCCCGAACCACGGAGGTCCGACAGGGAATTCGGCGAAGGGCTCTTCCCGCTTGGCTTGCCGCTACTGAGGGAATCCTGGTTTTCTGTTCCGCCGCTCAGTGATATGCTGGTGCAGAAGCCACAACCCAAGCCATGCATCTCCCCACCTGCCTCGCCACAGACTGGTTGGCTCGGGACGAGCCTCCTAGCGTCTGAAGTAGAAGAAGAGCGACCTGGTGAAACGGTAAAGTCGTGCATCTTCCCACCCGCCTCGCTACAGACTGGTTGGCTCAGGACGAGCCTCCTGAAGTAGAAGAAGAGCGACCTGGTGAAACGGTAAAGTTTCAAGGGTTTGGGTTCCGTCATCTTTCGCACAGAGAAGAAAGAGACCGAAGATACGGTAATGATCCTTCTGCAGGTTCACCTACGGAAACCTTGTTACGACTTTTACTTCCTTTAAATGATTATAAGCTCGAACGCCTTTCCAGGCTTGTCCACAGACAGGCCCAGTCTAACGGCCTCGCTTAGCCATTCTATCGGAGGTGGCGACGGGCGGTGTGTACAAAAGGCAGGGACTTAATCGGCGCCAGCTGATGACGGACGCCTTCTCAGAATTCCCGTTCACGGGGCTGAGCTGCAAGCCCTGGTCCCCAGCACGAAGACGATTAGCACGGTTAACCCTGCGAAGGAACAGTTCAAACTCACCTGTCGGGGCGGATTCCCGGTCTGACCAAACCAAGACCGTCGGCACTCGCGCTTTCGTCTTCTTCGAGCTCGGTAGGCTCGCCCCCACCGTTCTTCTCGAATCCTAGCTCTCCAGCGAAACCGACAGCAAAAGACACGTCTCCAAGTCGGCGAAACCGACAGCAAAAGACACGTCTCCAAGTCGGCAGGACCACCCTCCGGAATAGACCATCCCCGCTTATTCCATGCACGAAAGTTCAGGCTCGGGATTTTAGCCTGCTTTTAGCACTCTAATTTTTTCAAGGTAGATAGAAAATGCCACGGGTTCTCTCCCGCGAAGGCGAAACACGAGGTAGGACCGATATAGGCTATAGGAACTAGAATTACCGCGGCTGCTGGCACCAGGCTTGCCCTCCAATAGCTCCTCGCACACTCTTTTAAATTGCGCTCATTCCGCCCGCGGCAACCACAAAATGGCCCCGCCACATTATTTTTCGTCACTACCTCCCCGTGTCGGGATTGGGTAAGTTGCGCCCCTGCTGGTAGCCGTTTCGCAGGTTCCTCGGGAATCGTACCCGGAGATTTCCCGCGAAACGAGGGTATTAGTCGAGACTCGCTCATTTGACAATTGGACGAGCCAGCCTGTTCCGCCGTGTAAGCGTATACCAGAATGTTTCGGGTCTGCCGGGAGGAAGGAAGAAATCAATCTCCGCACCCCGCCGACCACCGCGAGCTGTGACCGTGCGTCGAGGAGTCGTCATCCCCGGGTCGGTCTTGCTCTACCGAGTCTTGGATCGTACGAAGAAAGGGTGCGCGGTGACGGGACGAGAGATCGGGCTAAACGATCCCCCGCCTTCCGACTTTTTACCCCCAATCAAAGGGCGATCCTCAACGGTAAAGTGTTTCTTAGAAATCAAGTTAGCGCCTTTGAAATTCATTGTCATATGTTGAAGATTCACATTAGTGTCTTTAAAAGTAAGTAACAGCTTGTGGATAATTAAATTTGGATCCATTTTGTGATTGTCGTTTGCTGTAATATTACAACAAAGGAAGAAAGAGAGTTTGTACACACCGCATTGGTATACACTTACAACGTCCTCGGATGTGAGTGTGTGTGTACTCGGTTGTTAGTTTTCACCATACACAAAGGCCCCATTTGTCGGTATTAAAACATAATGTGTGTCCTCGGTTGATCACATTAATAAATAACTGTTATATCGCGGTATTATGCACGGCACATTAATTATAAACGGTTATATTATCTTTTTATCCCATGTGTGGTCAAAGGGGGGGGGGGGGACAAAAATGTAGTTATTTAAAGGTTTAAGACCACAATGAGTGTCAAGTCCAAAGGTCCTCGATTGTTCACGTACAATCTGTAAGACCTCAGTCAGATAAGTTAAGAAAATTAAAAGTTTTAAGTGCCTGAATCAATAAAAAATGTTTTTTCATTCGACTGCTTCTGTGGTCAAAGGGGGCCTGTTCTCGGATATAAGTGTTGAACCCACTCAATTTATATTATTGATATACACCTGTAACGTCCTCGGATGTGAGTGTGTATGTACTCGGTTGTTGGTGTTCACCATACACAAAGTCCACATTTGATGGTATTAAAACATAATGTGCGTCCTCGGTTGATCACATTAATAAATAAACGACTGTTCTACCACGATATTGTGCCACATCAATTTTAAACAGTAATATTGTATTTTTTCACATGTGTGGTCAAAGGGGAGACAAAAACGTAATTATTTACAGGTTAAAGACCACAATAAATGTCAAGTCCACAGTATGGTAGTATAGAGCAAAATGCCCTCGTTTGGCGGCGTTCCGAACACACACCATGCGTGTCCTCGATTAGGTGTAACTAGCATAGGGACCCATTCGGCCGTATTTCCCCAAATATTCAGAAACTCCCGTGTGTCCGCATTTCTTCCGTAAAAAGTCAAATGCATAAAATATATGAATTGATGTATAATTTATACCTTTTCATACTCCTTTGATGTAATAGAGTTCAGAAATAATGGGGTTTTTCAGCTACATGCAGTATTTATCAAGACCTCGATTAGGAGGATCCAGTCAAAGTCCTCGATTTACACCATATACATGTACGTGTGTGTGTGTGTGTGGCGGGAGGGTGGTGGGGGTGGGGTTGTGGTATGTTCTCTTTCCCTGTCCAGGTATAAGGGGAGGTGGACCGGGTTCCTCCCTAGTGATGGATCATGGGGTCGCCGGGCTATGAGGCCGACCAGCTGCAGGGCTCCAGTGATAAGATGACAAACTAAAGGGGGTGGGTCTCGTCTCTTGGGTTTTTATTTGGGTGGGGGGGGGAATTATCTATGAATGATAGAAAAATAAAATGAAATGGGGTTTAACATCCTACTGTTCTGCTCCAACTGGGCATACACCATACAGTGTGTTTTGAGGGAAATTTTGTCCTTACAAGTTACGTACAACTGTGCTATGGCCTATTCACATTGAGTTTCAAGGGTTCTTTTACATGCACGTCCAAGTGTTTTTTGTTCCATCGGAATGAGTATCAGTTGTCCCTTACCAGGTCCTCTGCCCGGCACCATTGGCAAGGAGGAACCACACGGAAAATCCTGGCCAACATAGGGATCGGTTATCGAGCGAATGTCTTACTCACTGAGCCACTGTGTCTCCTTCTAATGATATATTTTATCAGGGTTTCTCTTATAGGATACACTCCCACCTCTCTCTTTTAAACTATTAAGATAGGAAGGGTTCTTCTGTACCAGGCTGTGTCATTGAAACCCAAAAGATAATTCATGGTATTTTTAAATTTTCCCAAAGTAGAAAGTTGTGTTTGGTGTTTGTATTCCTCGTTTAATTTCATATAATTTTGAGAGAGAGAGAGAAATGGGGTTTAACATCCACTCGACACAAACTAGGTCATTTCGGAACTAACATATGGTTTAATTTTATTTCAATAATTCGCTTGCGTGTAGGAGTCTTTAGCAGTGGGACAAAATCTGAGTGCCCGGAGGAAACCCACGAGGTTGGGAAGGCGCCCCTATCTCCATGCCACATACGCTCACACCGGGGGATCAAAACCACAGCCGCAAGCCAGAGGTGACCGCCAGCTAGAGGTCGAAGCGTGGCACACTAGGCCATCCCAACCCCCCATATAATTTTGAACATCGTTTATCCATGTTGTATTGCTTATATACTACTCAAAAAAAGTAGGGGATATTTGATTTTGGGGGCATAATACTAAAATATGCAAATGACTACGAAAAAAGTCACTATAGAACCTAACAGAAGAAACATTTCCAGTTACATGTGACGACCAAACGCACCAATAGCTACCGCATGGAATGCAGGTGATGCTGGGGATCATCATGGGGGTCCAACCCAAGATTTGCACGACTCTGACTTTGAATGTTACAGTCATTGTGGCATTGAATTCCAGGGTGGAAACATCAGTTTAATTGTTTTAGTGACCAGAAAACAAATTTTGATATGCGCCGGCTTACCCAAAATGAAAGGTTACGTGCCCTTGGCATGCTACAGATCGGCACAACACAGGCGGTTGTGGCGCGGACGATGAATGTTTCTCAGTCTGTCATAAGCAGGCTACGGTCCAGATACACAATCTGTACAGGACAGACCACGCTCAGGTCGACCAAGGGCGACAACTCAAGCCCAGGATCGATTTATCCGTACCTTGGCCTTGAGAAATCGTGTCATCACAGCAATTCAGATCAGCGCTCGTCATCAAACAGACACTGGTGTGAGAGTGAGTAACCAGACGATTCGGGATCGACTACATAGGGGTCACCTTCACGCCCGACGTCCTCGCGTGATCCCTTGTTTGAGAGCTCATCACATTCAGGCAAGACGTCGTTGGTGTAGGGATTGTCAACACTGGGATAATCGACGCTGGAGCGATGTGATGTTTTCAGATGAGTCAAGGTTCACTGTTGATTTTTTGGACAGACGTAAGAGGGTGTGGCGTCGTCGAAACAAGCGCTTCCAAGATGTTAATGTCATCAGACATGATCGATTTGGGGGTGGTTCTGTTATGGTGTGAGGAGGCATCACTGTTGCTGGAAGAACGGCTTTACATGTTGTTGCAGGGCGTGTTACAGGCCAGTACTACCGGGACAACATCTTGGCAGTCCATGTTGTGCCGTTCGCACGACCTCATGGCCGCTGTTTCATCTTCCAGGATGACAACGCAAGATGTCACAGGGCCAGGATCGTTACAGGTTACCTCCAACAACAGAACATCACCACATTACCTTGGCCAGCACTGAGTCCCGACCTCTCCCCCATCGAGCATGTCTGGGACATGCTTGGACAGAGGTTACTTCAACGTCAACAACGTCCTGCCAATGTCCAAGAACTTGCTGCTGCATTGCAACAGGAATGGGACAATCTGGACCAAAATGACCTTAGACGTCTCATTAGGAGTATGCCACGTCGGATCAATGCTTGTTTGGCAAACAGAGGAGGATTTACCCGTTACTGACTTTGTTGTGATGCTGTGGTAACTTTGCTGTTTGACCCCGGGTATCATTTTACCCTTATAATGGTCAGTCTGTGCCTTACTTAGTCTAACGATCATTTGGAATAAATCGATGAATGTGAACTTCATTTCATTTTGTCATTTGTTTCTTCGTCGGTTTCATTAGGTGACTTTAATAACACTTAAAAATCAAATATCCCCTCCTTTTTTTGAATAGTATATGTACATAGATAACAAAAAACAATAAAATTGATAACATCATTTATTCACCACAGAAAAAAAACAGAAATGAATTTATTAATAAAAAAATTCAACATGATTCCCATCTAGTTTTGTATATATATAAATTCAATATATTAATATAGAATATCTATATGGAAAGACAAGTGTGAACATGTTAAATCACATGGTTTATTAACATATACATGGATGCGATTAGTGGTTTGAGCAAATAACTCTCTATACATTTAACTTTAATGACATTCAATATAAGCTGTTTAATAGTATAGAATTAGAACTGATGATATTTTTGTTGATGAAGTGAGAACAAGCTCATGATCTGGTGTCACAAAAGAATAAAGCTATTATCTGGTAGATCTATTATCCATTATAAAACCTCCAAGCTTTCAGTAATAAAATCTGTTACAAATTTAATTAAAAATTTTACTCGCTGTATGGAATAAAGTAAAAAAAAACATTACACCTACTACAACTAACAAAATAGTTTTTAACCTATATAAAATAAATTTTATTTTGTGTGCGTGTATAAGAATCACAGTGGAATTTATTTCCAAGTGAAATACTGAAACTGTTTTAAAAGATTGTATTTGGTTCAGTTACAACCAGTATTGCATCACAGAAAAAGAAGCAGCATATGTGTATATATCAGGAGTCCGGACACTTTGTACTAATTTTGTTTTCAAAGAGCAATACATAATGAATATTAAATATCTATAGCCTTACCATCTCTTATTCAGAATATATGGTATGGGATATATACAATAAAACTAATTAGAATGCTAATGGAAGTAACTAGCGATAAATTTAAAAACTAAAAGATGAATAATTTGTATATTGACAGTCAACTGAGGTATATTTTATTTTCTGTTAAAAACAACAACCGGTCAAATATGCAGTGACAAATCAGGAAGGAATTTGGTAATTGAACTGAAAGTGTCAGTTTGCTAGGCGGTAAAACAAACATTTGTTAGCTGTGATTATGAATTCTCAAGAGAGAAGTTGTCATAGATTCAACCTTCAGTTGATTAATCTTCCATCCAGTGTATAATAACTGTGGGTATGAGACTGCAAGGAGCTTGGGGACATTCCATGCAGAAAAAATTAGAAAATGAAATGAAATGAAATGGGGTTTAACGTCCTACTGTTCTAATGAAGACGGGCATATGCCATACAGTGTGATATGAGGGAAATTTGCCCAGGCAGCGGCGTTACGGCCTACTCTTATATCAAACTCCAACTGCCAAGGGATCATTTAAGTGCAAGCCAATGTGTACCCAGGACTTTGGTTTTTAGTCCCATCCGAACGACTAGACAGGTGTCCTTATCAGGCCCTACGTCCTGCATCACTGACAAAGGGAAACCATGCTAGAATCTGGATGAACTTTCTCGGCCAATGCAGGAATCGAACACCAAGTTTCCAGGCTAGTGACCCAGCAACTTACCCACTTAGCCACATGATCACCCAAAAAATTAGAAATGCCACCTCCTTATATTGCATCCTCACTGCAATGTATAATTATACAATAATGTTGCACGAAAAGTATGCAATATATTAAAATGTGTGTGTGTGTGAGGGGGTGGGGGGGGGTGGAAGTTGGATTGTGATTTATATTCTGGCTTTATTTAGAGCAATCTAAATATTTAGGCCCAATCCATCATGGAGGGGGACTCAACCACACCTCATTTTTTCAGCATGTGGGGATGATGAAATCTCGGTCCCCTAGCTCCTGTCAAGCCAACATCCATTTTGCTACTTGTGTGTTAGCAAGATGTTGTAAATCAAAGAAAACTTTACATCTGAAACTATGTCCATGCAATTTTATAACCTAGAAAACAAGAGCATTATAAAAATACATGCATTAATTAAATATAAAAAGCCTTAAAAATCAACGAAACAAGAGCATTATGAAATATCTGCATTAATCAATATATAAACAGAATTTACAATACATTCCCACAAAAGTATTTATTGGGTAGCTATTTTCAATAAAAGTATGGTAATTTTGGTATACAATGTATCTGGAAAGTAAAAACACTCAATGTTACTATAAAAGTACATGTATTAGATTCTCCAAAAAACTTCCACAATTGTCTGCACACAGAATTTGATTTGTGTGCCTGAATTCATAAAAAATATAAATCATTGAACTTTAATTACAGCTGTTTTATCCAAACAAGCAAGATTTCATTTTCACACAAGCAAAGTCATCATTCTAATTGATTAAAAAATATTTTCCAAAATAAATGCAATGCAACCTATCAACAAATTACTAAATATACACAGTACTATTTATTCCTATTCAAAAAGCCACAGTGTGAAGACAGATATCAGAAGAAAATATGTTTATACCTTGCATATGTAAATACCAGACCTATTATATACTATGGTCCATGTTTAACAGGCCAATCCCAATAATATTTCAATTTTCGTCAAAACCGGATAACAATTGTGACCTCTACAGGACCACAGACTTGGTATTACATACTTTTACACTATTTGCGTTTGTGGAGTGACTGGCCATTTTAATGGGCAGACAGACAGGGGTGACGACAATATGGGTGTATAAAAAAGGTTCAGCCATGTTCACTGCAAAGTACAAATCGTTTTGTCTTAAGACTAGGAATCTCCTTTAATGTAACCTATAAACCTATTTTTTATGACATCATCAGTAGGCCTACATACATACTAGCTTAGAGAATTAATATACATATATTTACTTTATTTTGGCTTGAGCAAGTAAATTACGTAAGGTTTAGGTGCTTACATACTAGTTACTTTAATAACAATGTCTGTTTAGACTAGAATAACTCGGCCTACTTACCTAGCTTAGAAAATTAATATACATTTGTTCTTTATTTGGGCTTGAGTGAGTTAATTACTTAATGTTCAGGTGACATGGCAAAACAACAGCAGAGCAGAAGATAATTACATGTGCCATATGATGAATATATTTTTAACTACCACATTTCTAGCTCAAGTTGAATGACCCATATATCACCCGAGGTCGTTGACTTTTAACAAAAACATACATAACAAACAGTAATCAGTCAAGATTTATAAACTGGTTTGGACAGTAAATAAAATCAACAACCTGAAATGACATCGCCATGCACTATGTAACCCACATTTTAAAATATTTTAAAATATACCTCAGATTAAATGCAACTTAAATGTGCTTTGTATTCGTTGAAATCTATTTTGATGGCCTAGAAGATTACTGGAGCAAGGAAAATGAATTTCCTTTGTCATATGTGCCGTGATAGCCATTTTTACTCAGGCAATCAATTGTAAAGTGATTAAGTAAACTACAGAATATATTTCCGACAAATAAAATAAATAAAAGATACATATCATTTTCTCTTTGGATAAGTTTTTATTTGTCTGGTAGATGTTATTGATTTAGAAGTAGAGCAGTGACCTCAAAAGTTAAATTTTTAAATTGTTATGAAAAAAGAAAGAAAATTTATAGCAATTAATCAATTTTATCTTTAGCAGCATGACATAACTATAAAAAAAGATAACCAAAGGCAGTGACATTCGAACGAAACAGGTCAATGAATGAATGCAAGGAATGAATGTACTAAATACAACATTGGAGCCAAAATACTTTTTCTAAAAACATCTCGCCAAAACTAAAATGCATGTAGTATCGGAAACTTGCTATCCTGTAGAAGTGACTGTTTTTTCTGCTGAATAACGTTAGAAATGTTATGAAATAAAATGGGGTTTGAGAGAGAGAGAAATGGGGTTTAACGTCCACTCAACACAAACTAGGTCATTTCGGGACTAACATATGGTTTAATTTTATTTCAATAATTTGCTTACGCGTAGGGGTCTTTAGCAGTGGGAGAAAACCGGAGTGCTCGGAGGAAACTCACGAGGTTGAGAAGGCACCCTATCTCCATGCCACATCAGCCACACCAGGACTCGAAACCACAGCCGCAAGCCAGAGGTGACCGGCCCGCTAGAGTTCGAAGCGCGGCAATCTAGACCACTAGGCCATCCCAACCCCCAAAATGGGGTTCAACATCCTACTGTTCTGCTTCGACTGGGCTTATTAAGATGGGCATATGCCATACAGTGTGCTATGAGCCGAATTTTACTGCCAAGAGATTTTTAATGTGCACGACAATGTGTAAACAGGACATACATTGCCCCTTATAAGGCCTTCGGTTCTGCATCACTGACGAGGAGGGACCATGACAGAAAATTCAAATGAACTTTCCCGTCAAAGCCAGGGATCGAACACAGGACCTTCAGGTTAGTGAGCCAAAGTCTTACCCAATGAATCACCGTGGCTTTCGAGTAACATTAGAGAGAGAGAAATGGGGTTTAACGTCCACTCAACACAAACTATGTCATTTCGGGACTAACATATGGTTTCAATTTTATTTCAATAATTCGCTTGCGCATAGGGGTCTTTAGCAGTGGGAGGAAACCGGAGTTGACACATATTTATTCTTTTGTCGGTAATGGCCGGTATTTACAAGGCAAGTTCATGTATAATTTTGGTTCTACAAACTGAAAGGCCTAACCTCTGAAAGTAATTTTCAGAAATTGTTGAAATTCAACAGGCTTTTTCACTTTACTAGTTTAAATAATGCATATTATTTTAAATTTCATACAGAGAGAGAGAGAGAGATGGGGTTTAACATCCACTCGACACAAACTAGGTCATTTTGGGACTAACATATGGTTTAACTTTATTTCAATAAGGGGTCTAATGCAGTTGGACAAAACCGAAGGACCCGGAGAAAACCCACGAGGTTGGACAGCCGACCCTCGTTCTTTTCACATACAACTGGGGATTCGAAACCATGTCAGTTGACTCAATGACAGGCTTTATGATAAAGCATGCACGTGCTAACCATTCAGCCATCCAACCCCCCTAAATTTCATACAAGGTTCAAGGGGACACATGGGGCATAACTCTCGAAGTATTCAGTGGAAATAGCTGAAATACAATTGGTTTCTTCGTTTTACTAATTTAAATGATGAGTATAAATGAAATGAAATAAAAAGAAATGGGGTTGAACTTAATTAGAATTTAACAGAAATTATTGAAATTGAATAGGCTTCTTCATCTCTCTTAATTTAAACAATATCAATTTAAAAAAATCAGACGATAAATACAGTCTGTAGACTGTTCACAAGAAATTGTAAGTGTATGAAAATATGATTAGCTGCATACTTTAGATACATGTATGTTAGTAAATCTAAATAATTGTTCCAAATCATCATGTACAGAGCTGGAAGTTGAATTATCAAGACAAATATTTGATTTAAAAAATGTGTCAAATCAATATTCTGCAGACAATTATGTAAATGGCAGGAACGCTATATGTATAGATATAATAGATCAGATTACCTCTACAATAAATTAAATGGCAGAAGAAATGTTATGTGTATACATTTAGATAAGACTACAATAAAATGCATAAAATAAATGGATGAATAAATTGAGCTACAAAAAATCATCAAAATGTCATTTCTTTTTCAATATCTAGGGTCTGCGTGGATCTATATTTAACATGTGTCAGGTACACACCTAAGCCTAATTAACATCAAAAATAGAACATAACACAGACCAGACATCAATTATTCATGAAGAATAGAACAAAATAAAACTCAAGGCAATAATACATAGATTTAGCAATGTGTTCTTTATTCATTAAAATTGACAAAGATAATTAAGATTACTCTTCCTTTTACTCTCAGGTGAAAGGGAGACTTCAACCTACAATAACCTATCTGCCCTCACCCCCCCCCCCATCCACCCCCTAACATACATTTAAATTTCCAAACAATTTTGAATTTGTTTTATCTCAAGACAGGTTTTACAGATGTTCTATATGAAACTTAAAATGTTGAGGAAAGAAAAACAGTATTATGCAGCTAGTGCTGTCCTTCTGGCCTTTAATATATATTTTCTAATAATAATTATATCACGCTATTAGCTTTCAAATTAACCAGATGATACCTTTAGCTGCTGGATAGGCCACAAGAAAGTAATTTTCAAAAATTGCTGAAATTCAATTGGCCTTTTCATTTCCATACACAAATAATCCATCTCCTATTGAGCTGAATAAATATGGTACATAAAAATGAGCCCCTTTGCCTCTATTTACAAAATGATTAAGGACAATATCATGGATTTATCTGAATTTGTTGAAAATGAAAGGCTTCTTCATGTCAAGATACTGTGTTCAAATTCAAGTCAATGTCTTGTAATCATAACAACTAAGTAAAATTTGAAGTCAATCAAATGCTAACGTTCTATATATTAACATCCAAACTTCAATTGTAATTATTGTAAATCTTTATCTTATTCACTGATATAAACATACAAATTTAAAACAGATGGAATACCGATAATAACATTGATCGTCCACATGGGTGGATGGATGAACAATTAAAAACAACCATATTTCAATTGATGTGTACAAAAATAACAATAAAAACAAGGTTACATAGAACTAATCTATACTATTGTAAGTTCTTCTGGAAATTGTATGCCATTTGTCATTTCTTTCTTCAAATCATCCTTAAAAACCATTTAAGTAATATTTTGTTTTTAATTATAAACACAATGATAAGATAAAAACTTGTATCAGTATATGAATAAATAGATAGAACTCAACGACCATTGAATACTGCAGGGATACACTCAAGTGAACCATGGAATAATTTGAGCCGTATTCAATAGTCACGGAGTTCTGTTTGTATTTTATAACTACATGTACTATCCAGATTATGAAAAAAAAAAATCAGCCTCAATAACGTCAAAGTTCATTATACGTTTCGCACTTTTTTCTTTCTTTTTAACAAAAATTGTAGTTTCCAAGTGGTGATGTCATTACTGTTAGACTTTATTCTGAAAGTGACGTTTTTCTGGACAAAAGTAGTATGTTTTCAAGCCATTGAATACAACCATTGGTTATTCAATGGCTGTATTCAATGATGTTTGCTTGTATTTGCATGTAGTTATAGAATACATATAAGATATATCATGAAAATTAGCACTAAAAGATGTATTTTAACAATTAAATATCAACAGTTCGTTCTAGACAAATGGTTATTCTATATACATGGTTTTAATAAAGCTAAACAAAACTGATCTTTTGACAACAACACCAGTAGGCCTTTATTTCATCAATAAAAATATTTTTAAATAGAAAAGTTCATGTCCATCAAAAATACACAAATATAATTTTTTCTAATTTTCGTTTCCATTTATTCGTGACAAAACCTTTTACAAAATGTCTTCATAAAACAAATGCAGTTCTGTTTACGACATTTTCTGTACTAAACATGCACTAACAAATTAATAATCCTGTTAAACTGTTTTTAAAAAATATGGTAGAAACCAAACATTATAGATTGAATTGTTTACTAGAGAGAAAAGATAATGACTCAAGCTATTTTATTTTCTTTTATCTGGAGCAAAATATACAAGGCAAATTAAAAATGTGAAGAGGTATTGATCTGAGGAATTCTTTATATTTTTTGGTGAAAAATACACAAGGCAAATCTAAATATTTGTGCATCACACAAAAAGTGTAAATATCATTCTAACTTCTTATGTGATCACAATGTTTGCAGACAATCATGTTTGACGACAAAAAAATGGATAAAGTTTGATAGAGTACGGTCATTGATGTCAGTTTGTGTAGCTTTAGAATGTGAGCCAAATGTCAGTCGATGGGAGAAAATCAATCTTAACCAACTTCAAACAATGCCTCCAAGTTAGCCATCCCCCCTCCCTCCCCACAATACACCCATCAACAACAAATTCGTCCATACTAGCTCTAAAATCATTGTCCACCAGAAGAAATCCTGCTGAGTTACCGTGTCCACAGTCAGCCCTCCTTATATGAGAGCCCATCAGCAGTACAATCATTTGGAGAAACATTAAGAAATCTATTATGAACTCTACTTAAAGAGCAAAATTGTGAATGTAACAATAATGATCCAAAATATCTAAAAATAATATTCAATACCCTGTTTTTATGCCTAATCTCTCAAAATGTAAATGATAACTGGCCATATAAAGAATCATATACCTGCAGCAAATAAGTTGTCCAAGCAGTCCACAAGTTTGTCGCTTATTCATTCATTTGCAGGTAATGGAAACATTCACAACACATTAAAAACTGGCCAACAGTAACAACCATTGAAGTATTTATCAGTAAAACTTAAACATTTTTATTGTGTTCTAGATCTTCATTGGGGTAACATTTATTACATAAAACATGTACCAGTAAAATCAGATGATAATTAGCATATAAACATCTATTAATGGTAAATTATGTATTACTGGTACATGTATATTGAACATAATTATTGAATTAAAGTATGTCCATTAGATATCAACTATTTTACATCACATGCAATGAAATACAATGTATATAATCAAATCTATCATTGAAGGCACAATACAACATGTAGGCCATATTTGTTATTATCCTCTATACATGGTTTCACATTCACACTAAATCAATTCTAGTAAACGTTTATGTATTTGTGGGGGGGGTTTTGGCCAGGGCCAAAGGTCATTTCGGGACTAACAAATGGTTAAATTTTATTCAACAATTTGATTCAGCATAGGGGTCTTTAGCAGTGGGAGCAAACCGAAGGACACAGCGAAAAACCACTAGGTTGGAGAGGCAATCCTACTCTTGGTCAGGTACAACCAAGAAATCGAAACCATGCCAGATGACTCAATGACAGACCTTATGATACAGCGCTAACATGCTAACCATTCGGCATCCACCAGCCATGTGAGAAAAGGACATGGAGGGCATGATAATAAGTTTTGAGACCAGGGCCATCAACTCTTAGTTCTAATTAAATCTATTAACATTGATCGATACAAAGTCAGATCTCTTTTATTTTCAACCAACAGGATAATGTACTTAATATGTCTTTAAAAAAAAATGTTCAAACAGCAATATGAATAAATCAATTCTAATTTCTATTGAATTACAGATTTTCTATTTAAACATTAAATGCCATTTGTAGAAGATTAACCAATAAACACTAACTAGGAAGTGACTAAACAACCATATTGGATAGATAATCACATGGATGGTAATCTTTAGCAATCATTTAAATCACAGAGCTTGGTTGATTTTACTGATTGATGAGGTAACCATGGTGATGGGTTTTGTTATTTCAGTACAGAATTTGTTGATTTAATTGCATAAACAACTTGTTGGGATATTGATTCAAATACAATACTACCAACTTTCCGCTGATTTTAATGAAACATTATTTAAATAATCAAACATTTTCATACTTAAAATAAGAAAGTGGTTGTTATGCAAGATACACTCAAATTTTGAAAGAGATGGACAGAAAACAAGCTGAAAAAATAATTTTTCTTAGAATCAGGGGCCATAATCCAGGACGTTACTGTCCGAAATTTGAGAATATCGAAAGGAACTGAGATGTTTGGGATATAAACATATAATATTTGAAGTTTCATCAAAATCCGGTAAAAACTGTGAGCTTTAAAAACGTGATTTTTCATAGAATCAGGGACCAGAATCCAAGAAGTTGCAGTCTGACACATGCCAGTATTGAAAGGAATAGATATCTTTGAAACATAAATTGTTTTTTTCAAATTTCATCAAAATGAGATTAAAATGAATGGACAGACAGAGTCAACGACATACATTGAAGATTCTTTTTGTATTATTCACTATATCTACTACATTTCTACATTACACTTGTTTACAAATCAAGACAACATTATTAATTAAGGGCCATTTTCATTCAGTGATTAGAACACAAAGCATGGGCTCTCCATAATGTCTTAAGGTGATTTGTACTAAGGATTGAACAAGGCTGAAATGAAATGAAATGAAATGGGTTTAACATCTTACTCATCTGCACCTAACCTGGGCTAATGGATGTTCGGCATACGTCATACAGTGTGCTATGAGGGAAATTTGGCCCGGGCAACAGCGCTATGGCCTACTCTTATATCGAATTCCAACTGCCAAGGGATCTTTTATGTGCCCGCCAATGTGTACACAGGACCTGTTTTTTTGTCCCATCCGAATGACTAAACAGCTGTCCTTGTCAAGCCCTCCTTTCTGTATCACTGACAAGGGGAAACCACGCCGGAAAATCGAACATGGCTGAAACCATATCAGCACAAAATAATAATTAATACATGAAGAATATACTTAGGAAGAATTTATAAAATTGTATTTGAAGGTTTGTCTATCTAAACAAATAAACACAGTAATAAATCACAATTATTTTTCTGTTTTGTCTTGGGAGAGTTATTAATACTGGTACACACTTTCGATATTTGATAAATACATCTAAGTATGTATTAGCCATAAAAATTGATTAAACCAGACATAAAGTTGAATGAAAAATATGTTGATTTTGAAATAGCATGTTATTTTATTATAAATCAGTTGTTTTATTCAGTAAATAGAAATATCATCAATGTAAACCTATCTTAAACTCGATTTCTACCAACAGTAGGGCATTGACCTACATTTCATATCCATTTCTTGTTACACATTTCATTTCTGACACACTTAATTGAAATACATGTATATTCTTTGTAGCAAGTTTATTATTTGAATTATTTGAAAATGATTTGCTCAAACAAACAGTTAGTCCCAAAATGACCTAGTTTGTGTCGAGTGGATGTTAAACCCCATTTTTCTTTCTCAAACAAACTGGTTAAAAGATCCTACTAATTGATACAGGTTGTTAATTATCAGTTAAACGGGGTTGTATTATTCAACAATGTAACTTATTTCCCAATATGCCTTTTGTTCTTCCTCACATCCCTTTACCTCGTGACCTGATTTTTCTTCCTCCCCTCACATGCTTCCTCACCCCAAATCATTAAATATTGTTCCTCATTCATACATGAAATATTTTATTTTTTTACAAAGTGATGACAAAATCCTTCCTCACAGCCGACACTATCCATTCCCCCCAATCCATGTGAGGAAAATAATGTCAACTGTAGTCAAAAGGCCAAAGAAATAACAAGTAAAAGAGAATTTTGTTTTTATATCGTGTACCTAATCTTCCTTGCTCTGTACCTTATTTTCCTCTATATTTATTGGCACCAATCATATATCATTTACATAGACTTGAAATCAAAATATCATATACAGCTGGCACTACTTCTCTTACATATATTATTTGGCATCAAGGTGGGAAAAAGTTGGGGTAACTTAGTCCAAATCAATTTGACTTAAGTGCAGAGTCGAGTCGAATTCCAAGACTTCACTAACGGCAAGTCCTGTTCAAGTCGCCAGTTAATCAAATAAGTCACTGAACATTTCCAATGACCAGTGAGACCATGGCAAAAAATGCAACTCAAAGTTATTCAACTAACCGCTCGAGTTCTCAGCTCTTTCACGATTGCCGGGTCCTAGTCTACTCGAAATAAATATTTCAAGTCAAGTTGCACGTCAGCTCTTTGATGCAACTTCATTACGTCAAACTCGAGTTCCCACCTCTAAAAAAAAAAGATGTTTTTTTGTGTATCTCTGTTTATGACATATATAAAATATACTCTTCAAAAAAAGATACGCACAACCCATTTTTCATCATTTTTTTATTTGACCGAGGTCTTTGTTTCGGCAAATCTTACTTGTTTTCAATGCCATTATGTAAGGATAAAAGAAATTCATTATTGATTTTAAAGGTAGGGTCACTAATTGTGATTGGTCATCCTTTTTGTTGAAATTTTTTATCGCTTGATTGCACCAAGAAACATGAATTTAACAGCTTCGCGAGCTTTTCGCATGGAACCTAAATCTAAGGTCTTTAAAATTCCGGGGTTCTCGGTTTCCAAATCAGTTGGGCATGTAAACACTCAAAGAATCAAGAGATGCCACACCTGAACGAAGACCAACGCAACAACGCTATTCGTCGATTACAAGCAGGTGAATCCAAGACAGATGTAGCCAGGCTGCTGAATGTTTCCCTTAGTTCCATTTCTAGACTTTGGGATAGGTACCGACAGCGGAGTTCAACACGTGCATGCCCTAGCCCAGGCCAAACAAGAGTGGCCCCACCTGTCCTGGATCGTCACTTCCGGTTACGTCATTGGCGTAAATGGTTTTCAACAGTGACCTCTACTGCAGCAGCAATTCCCGGACGGCGTAGAATCTCGTACCAGACAGCAGGCAAACGCCTACGTGAAACTGAATAACGAGGCAGACGTCCCCGTTAGAGCTTCTGTTTTGAAATACGCCGACACCATGAAATCCAACTTTAATGGGTTCAGGCACTGAGGGTATGGCCACAGCCACACTGGATAGCAGTTTGGTTCAGCAAAGTGTCGTTGTTCTTGTTGCAACAAGGCGATAGCAGAGCAAGGATACTGACGACGAAATGTAACTTTGCGTTTCTTTTTTGGGAGAGTATATAAGACTTGAGTGGTGTTTAAATAAAAAGGCATTAAAAAGCATTTATATCCTACTTACCGGTATGTATATTTTTTTCACAAAGGAAAACTAGTCTAGTTAATACTATTAATACTTTGAGACAACAAAATCAATGGGATTCACTGGTATAATTAAGAAAATGTCTCTATTGACAAATAACTATATTCTTGTGTGTAGATATACAGTTGCCCTGTCAAATGTAAATAACTTTTACCAGAATAGCATCATTTTAATTAGTACTCAACTTAAAACAGGGAATGATAAAGAAAAGACCGAATGATTAAGACACAGAGATCACAAAAATGTTCAGTTCATGACTTTAAAAAAAATCAATGCGTTAAAATAGAGAAAACAATTTAACAATTTGTCATATATCTCAATTACATGTTAATGTATAATAAACATTTAAAACGTAATATTTGCTAATGTATAATTATTGACGTACATTTGGCGCTAAACATTCTTATAAAACCTGTTACAAAATTGATTTTGAAGGAGCCATCCCGATTCCAAGATTTGATGAATAAAACTGTACAAGGTTAGCGTGAAAAGCTCTAAGCTTCACCATCTTCATAGCTGGTACACAAAAGTAGGATGTTCCACCTGTTCGTTTATCAAACTTTCACCAGGATACCTTACATTTAATGTTTTGTGATAATTATTTTGAAAACACATCAAAATATTAATGAACAGAATACTTTATTTTCAACTGTATAGGATGCAGCAATGTATAAGACGCAGGGTAAGTTTGTTGAAGGTGTTCCATGGAAAAACGACAATCTCCTATTTAAGGCACCTGCTTTTTCAGAAACAATGTCATGCTGCCTTTACGAAAATGTGCCACCTGACTATATTTTACTTTTCACTTTTATCTTATCATGTTTGTAAAATATCATCATTTGTCATACGACCTGCCCAATACAGCCATACATGAAAGAGTTACGTGAGCCAGCTAAACAGTTTCAAGCAAAGTAAATTGGCTTTGGTTTTACATTTTGGCATTTCATTCATATATTCAAAAGCAGTTGCATGCTTGCCCTGGGAGGACTCCTTTAAAATCAATGACTAAACTATTATTTTGTAAAGATTAATCACACAAAAATAAATTTAAGGCAATGTGTGTATTTAGTTGTACGCTATATTATTATTTACATGTAAATCTAATGTTGTAACATCATCAGTTAACGCAGATGCCCTAATTTAATAATCACTCAATGCAATAATTTTCATGGTTAGTGAAATTATCAGAGATTTATTAAAATAACTAAAGGAAAATTCCAATAGATTAGATAAAAATTAAACAGTCACACAGAAGCAGGCACGGTTATAACAAATTTAAAGGCAGGTAATTAATGAATGACACTATGGCAATTTAAAAATACTGCTACTATTATTTCTAATATGTATTTCTAACTGATTTGAAATTACATAAAGTACTCTCAGAGATCATGAAAGCGTACCCTGTTGTAAATACCGATTTAAATTCTATAATCATTTTAACCTGTCACAATTAGACAAAATAGCATTTTAATATTATCAAGCAAATTTTATTTTAATCTACAGGCTATTTAAAACATAATGCAATACGTGTATTCCTATTATTATTTCAAACTACTATTCAATATTTCTATTATTATAATCTGCATCTAAATCAATGGTAACAATCAGTCTCTTTTTCTTAATGTAAACAGCATGTATTGATGTATTCAGTAGTATGCACATTGTCACAGGTTGAATTTTACTCCAAGGTTTTCAGCAACTCCAAATTTAACAATCTTCCAACACAATGCACTGCACTAAGTCACTAACAAAACCGCAATAATTATATAACAGATGATAACAAAATATCCAGGTAACACACAGTTATGATCAACAAAAAACAACACATAAAGAAAACAATATATAACCCCAATTCCATTTGGTGTTGAAGTTACACATAAAAATGGGCATGTACTGTAGATGTACTCAAATGATTGTGGTTATATAAAACAACTACCGGTATTAATGCAAATTACATGGCTATATACTTTCTATGATTAGTCTAAATCAAACATTTCCTTTTGAAGGGGTGCAAGTTTAGAGATGTCCACATGAGCAGCAAGTTTAGCACTTTCTTCTCCTAAATTACGAACATCAGTTAATTTCATGAGCACTTTTGGATAGAGAACTTTAGCTGTTTGCACCGGATAAACTGATTCCATATATGCCTTTAGCCACTGCGAGTATTTTTCTTGACTTCTTGCAACATGTTCTTTGTTTTTTAAGTTTGGACGATCCGGTGAAAACAACTCAATAATAAAGAGAAGCATTAAAATAAGTCTGTCACTATTAACTAATTCATGTAGAGATCTTACGAACTGAATATGTGAAGAATACATGTCAGTACTGAGAGCAGATGCAATAATTTTAGGATCTATTTCTTTTTTACCCCCTTCATCCTTATATTTCCACTTCTCCTTTCCCTTATCGAAAGCCATAGCTGAACGCAGTACAAAGATCTCCATTATTCCACCCTAAATAAAAAAATATACAATAATACTTATATGCTATCAAAATTTAATTGTACTATCAGCTGGTGGGATTTTATTCCATTTACAGTACACAGTAATTTCATCCCTTTTTCCCTACTAATATTGACAATATTAAAAAAATGGCTGAGAAATGAGCAGCTATCTATGAGTTCAGCACATTGCTTTAGTTGGTACAAGCGGTTGCCATGCAAGATATGCCTACACTTTGCAAGAGATTGACAAAGAACTAGCCTAAAAAATGAGCTATTTTTTGTGCAATCGAGGGCCATAATTCAGGAAGTTATAATCCAACATGTGTGAATATTAAAAGGAACCAAGATCTGTGGAATATAAACATGTATTTAAAATCAGAATTTTGCAAATCAAAAACATGGTAAGTCATAGACAGCATACAACCTAGACAAGGATTAGTCATAGATAAATAGAATGACTCAAACTAGTGAATATTCAATTGGAATTACGAGGTTTTTCGTTCAAAATTAGGAATATCTTGCGGCACACTGGTTGAGAATCACTGCTCTAGAGGGAGCACAACCTTGATATTCCATATATTTACAATATTTGCGTACAAAGGGCAGCCATTTTATCATAAGGGTGTAACCCATCATAAGGGTGTAACAGTGATATATTCAAACATTTTTTTTTAAAATCAGATAAAAATTGTGACCTTCAGAGGGATCACAAGCTAAAAACGCGACTTTTCGTACCATAATTCATGAAGTTACAATCCGTTATATGCAAATATCGCAAGGAACCAAGATCTTTGGTTTATAAATATGTATTTAAAGTTTCATCAAAATCAGATCAAACTTGTGGCCTCCAGAGGATCCACAACCATATATTTACACTATTTGCGTGCGAGAGGTCGCCATTTTGTCCGTCAGTTTTGGTCCGATTTACACAACATCCGAAATAAACCATGTTTAGGGTCTAACGGTGATATATTCAATCAAACATATTTTTTAAATCAAATAAAATGGCACAACCAATTGATCTAAACGATAAATTTTTAGAATGAAAATACATCAATCAAGGTAATATGCATGCACCACAACTGCAGCAAAATTAGCTTTACATCAAATCATTTATTGTAATTATTCAGGATGTGTGTGCATGAAAAGGGGTCACATGTAAAATGCAACAATCAATCTTTCTTTAACAAACATGCAATATATCACATGAATTATTACGGCAATAAACATACAATAATACTTACTTTTAGAATGCTTATTTGATCCTCCTGCGACAATATTTTAAATTCAGGTAAAATTTTACCAAATTTAATAAGACGCCTAATGAACATATCAGTTAAATTAAAGAGATCACTGGAGTCTTTAGGATTTGTTGAAATTTTTACTGCTGAAGAACCCTCATAAGGAGCATCCAGTACCGTGGTATATGTTTTTTCCATCAACTGAAGACCTGACATGATCTCTTTTGGTAGTGGTTTAGGATATTCATCGTCATCTGTATCAGTTTTAAGGGTGGAGATGGAACCGGGAGATGGACTAGATACTTCATCAGAAGAAAAGTTAGTAGTAACTTCACAAGTATTTGGAGAATCGTCCACTGATGGATACGGTTGTGACGTTTGACTCCTTATTCGTTGTCGTCTTTTAGCTAATTGAGTTTCATCTGAAAGAGTTGAAAAATATTAGTTGCAGAGGCCTTTAAAAGACATTAGTTCGCTGTAGCGCATGCACAAGAAGAATGGATTATTTGTTGTATTTAGATCAGATAAACACTAATTTGTTGTCTGCAATATCAGTTAGGTGGAGGTGTAAAACACACAGCTACCTTGATTGATTTACAACCCCAATTTAGCTTTCACAACACCTCAGTTGGTACTTAACACCTATACCTGATTGGGCAATAAATTAATCAAGGTAGCTATATGTCATCAATAGATTTACACCTCCACCTATGGCGTGTATTCTTGTCTTGTCTATTTCTCTGATTATAATATCATAGTTTGGACTGGTTTATTTTCGTATTAAATAACATAAATTTTAATTATTTACAAATTCACTGATAGCAAATATCGCTAATAACTATCTTGAAAAAAAACGTTAAGTAAACGAGGCATTTTTACCAAGCCTCGTTCTAAAAAAAATACCTCGTTCCAAAAAACAGGGCAATTTAAAAAACCTTGCTTTAGAACTGCAGACAAGAGGCATTTTTTTTACCTCGTTTGGACAGAAATTAGAAATGCCGAACGAGGCATTCTGAGGTTTATAGTGTAAGTTGATTTGTTTTGTGACATGAAAATCTGTTCTGATTGAAATTTTCCGTAGATATTGAGATATACCATACCAGTAACTAAAATTGGTACACAACTGATTTTTCTTTAATCTTAATTGTGTGCATCACGTTGGGAGATAAACCTATATTTCAAGGGCAACAACCCACATGAAAATATGGGTGTATAAAAACATCACTGTTTTCACTACTGTAGTCAATATTTAATTTGTCTAAGTGCCAGTTCTTTTACTTGGGCTGTCTAGCAGTTCTTTGGGGTGATTTTGAACATTAGCTACTAAACTCAATGTAAAAGCATCACTTTTCTGATGTACAGACATATTGTTTACCAAATATGTCAGGGACCTGGTGTTTTTATTGTAAATATCCAAACATTAAATTTTCAATATAATTAATGTTTTAAATATCATGTCCTCCTGGAACATCATACTCTTACAAAAGATCAATATTTTCACACAAAATATCCTTATCCTGTGTTTTCAGTCTTTAGACATATACTAGTTTGTTGATGCTGTATAATGAGATGATTTGAAATAAATTATTAATTTTATATTTTGAATGACAAAATTATACTCCCTATTTTAGGGGTCACCTGTGGATGAATTGATTCAATTGAAATAAGGTTGGACTTGTCTGTAGACTATTCACAACACACTGTGGACAGTCGGCCAACATGTATAAGAGGGAGAGAGAGAGAAATGGGGTTTAACGCTTAACATGTATAAAGAACAACACATAGTTTATTGTGACTGTACATAAATACAAAATTCTTTAAGGTCAATATTTCATTTCTGGTTTTAGTTTACGTCATTCTGAGCGTTAACTTATAAACTAAAAAGCCTGAATCCTTGAAATCACACTAAAATAGGGAGAGAAAAACTTACTCAAAATCCAATCTTTTTTCATTCCAATACTAAAACATTTCTTTAATCTACAACCTGAACAAAATTTTCTTGTATGGGCATCCAATTTACAATTTCCTTCAAAACTGCATGTAAAGCTCTAGAAAAAAAAATAGATGATAGAATGAACAATTATGTACATTAAACTAGATTTTGGTAGATGGTGGATAGGAGCAGGGATGCAGTATATATTTATGAAATAAAAATAATCTTAACGTTAAATACCATGTGATAATCTTAAGTTCTGAATGTATGTCGATAATTGTTTTTGACTTGCTTGTTGCCCGAGATGCTACTCTTAAAACGTGACTATAGTGCCTATTAGTCGAGCAACCATTCAAATCGAGGCCACACTTGAACATTCTTATATAGACATCATTACTGGAGACCTGACATTAAGAATGGAACTAATTTGTGTGAAGATATTCTGTAAATTAAGGCGACAATTTAGACAATAGGTTACTTGGTACATGATTAGTTCATTAAATGTGTGAAACAATTTTGATCTATGAATCTAAAAGCTCTAATTCCGCCCAGAAATGAGGATGCAATTCAAATTTTATTTTTTACTTGGATAATCAATAATGACATCATCCACTTTTCTGCACTCAACTAGACAAATAATGATAGTCATTAGCCTACTCTTATTTCGCCATGGGAGAGAAAGAGAGAAATGGGGTTTTACGTCCATTCCACACAAATCAGGTCATTTTGGGACTAATAAATGGTTCAATTTTATTTCAATAAATCGCTTGTGAGTAGGGGTCTTTAGCAATGGTAGAAAACCAGAGGACTGGAGAAAACCCAATAGGTTGAACAGGCGACCCTGCTCCTTGTCACACCAGTTGACTCAATGACAGACCTTATGATACAGTGCCCTTGGCTGACCATTCCGCCATCCCCCCCACACTTCGACTTTAACAGGCTACCAATATACATATATATGTATGTATATAAGACTACAGTTTTTTGTCCCATCTAAAAGACAGGCCAGTATCAAGGAAAAAACCTTGTGGGGAAAATCCCAAGAATGTTTCTCATCCCACCCCAGGATCAGAAATGTGACACAAGTTACAAGAACGACGGAATGTGTGTTTATTCGACTTTGAATTAAGAAGTAAATAGCTATTATTAAATTCCTTGAATACAGATAAATGGTGGGATGATACAAATAATACAATGTAATCAAAATACAACAAATGGCTGCCAATATGGAAATATCAAGACCGTCTTTCCATCTGCAAATTTATTACTGGGTATTGCTTATCAGCTGCCAGATAATACCTTTATATTGGACATCAAGGAAGTAAATACCAGAAATCGTAAATCACACATTTTATCACCTTAGGATATATCTTGTACCATACCTTATTCTTGGAGGCGTTACGTCGGAAAAACGCTTTACAGGATTCACAAGTGATTGCATCAAAATTATAGCCTAAAGCCCGATCATTACATACGCCACAAGTCAACACAGTCCCATCTCTAGGTTTTGGACGACGCTTTTGTTCTTTTTTCTTAGCAGATGTCGATGGCAGCTGTTGATTAAAAATATAGGAAAAATATCTACAACAACATAGATAACCTCTACAACAACATAGATAAAAATTTAGGATTGAAAGCGATTGGATATTGGATTGATACGTAACCCGAATTACTATCAGAACGCTTTACAAATCATTTATCCCCTGGAAGCTTTGGACTTGGTTGTGTCTAATAATATTTTTTATTTTCACACTAATTATTATTCACGGATTAGAGAGAGAGAGAGAAATGGGGTTTAACGTCCACTCAACACAAACTATGTCATTCCGGGACTAACATATGGTTTCAATTTTATTTCAATAATTCACGCGTAGGGGTCTTTAGCAGTTGGAGGAAACCGGAGTGACCGGAGGAAACCCACGAGGTTGAGAAGGCGCCCCTATCTCCATGCCACATATGCTCACACCAGGGCTCGAAACCACAGCTGCAAGCCAGAGGTGACCAGCCAGCTAGAGGTTGAATAGCGGCACTCTAGACCACTAGGCCATCCCAACCCCCCTATTCACAGATTAAAGGTGTGGTCATGGGTACTAAAGTTGGCCCCACCTATGCAACTTTAACTTGGGGATATTTAGAAGAGATTTGGTATAAGAGGGTTGCTATTGAGTTTGATAGAGAATTCAGTAATATGATAAAAAGATTATGGTTTCGCTTCCTGCGTAACAATACTTAAAACAGATATGACAGTTATCTCCATATTACATAAAATATTGAATGAGTTGGAATATAATATCAAATTCACTATAGTGTTTAGCCCAACATCATTAATTTTTTTTGGACGTAACCATAAATCTTTCACCAATGGGAGTGATTGAAATGGATCTGTTTACAAACAAACAGATACCCACCAATATCTAAACTTTCACTCTTGCCATCCTTCTCATACCAAACGGAACATTCCATATAATTAACCTAGGAGAGTACCATTGTTTCTAACCCAGTTGTCAAAGTTAAGCGACTAGAGGAATTAAAAACATTCTTATTGAAACAAGAATATCCACTATATAGGTCTCATAGAAGATGCAAAGACTCGGGCCTTAAATTTAGATCAGACAAAATTTAAAGACTACCAAAAACACACCCAGCCTGCAAAAATCTAAATGTTGCTTAAGTCACAACATTTAACCCCTCAAAAGAAGATGGAATGTCCTTAGTAAATAACAATTTACATATTCTTAAGAATAGCGAAGTCATGTCGAAAATTTTGTCTAAAACTAAGATTATTAACAGTCTTAAACAGCCACGTAATCTAACAAAATTATTAATATCTTCTAAATTTGTTTCTAGTTCAGATACACCGGTGGTAAGTAAATGTAGAGAAATAAATTGTAAAACATGTAAAATGATAATTACGGGCCCCTCAATCCAGATCACCGATAATAAACTTTTCAATTTAAGCAACCCATGAACTGTAAAACCAGTTACATCATATATGTGATTGTTTGTTCTGGCTGTAATAAACGGTACATCGCAAAAACTATAAGTATGCTAAAGACAAGGATGAACCTCCATCGACATCATATACTCAATCCACAATATAGGATGATCCCACTTAGTGAACATATAGATGTTTGTGGTTGTTGCAAATTTAGCGTTTTTCCAATGTACATGCTAAGTAACAACAATAATGATTTGTTAGAAGCCAAAGAGGCATATTCATTTGACAAATATCGGCCAGCTTTAAATGCAAAATTGTAGTAGTTTCATTACATATAGGCCAAGTTATTGTTGTCTGATTTGATATTCTATTTATGTCCCATTTTTGTACTACTGTTTTACTATGACGTTATGACGCCAGAGACAAGTTGTTTTGACGATGTGGCTGTCTTTGCTTATGTCATCTATCTATGGAGTGCAGTCTAAACAAACATGTGACTGTTTTACGCTCAAGGTAACGCAACAAGGCACACATGTAAATGCAATACTATTCAAGTCGTTTCTCCACTGCGAAATCATTCTACCATGAAATGTAATGTGAGGCACAGAAAGGGATAAATGAAAGAGCAAAAAGTGTTTTTCACATTTCGCTTGACACGACTCGATAATAAAAATAAATACTATTTTTCACATTTCGCTTCACAATACTCGATAGAAATGTGATGTAAGTAACTTATTAGCACCTTTCCTCAGTGTATCGATGAAGATCAGGAAAGTTTTAGTCGGGGGCCGCCTCGACTAGGCCCAGGCCCTTGACCAAAACTGTGTTGCCTCCATAATGTTTTTTAAAGGGACAATAACATTCTTGCTGGCTTGGTAGCTCCAGAAAATAAATAATACCCTTATTCTAAGTACTAGATGTTTAAATGTCCTACCTGTTGTGTAAATTATCCATTACAACCTATTTTATTTGTCCTGAGGGTTCGAAAATATTTTAAAATTCAAGTCACATTTGAAAAGGTTTACGTTAGACTTTTCAAATCAATTGGTTGAATTTTTCCAATTTTTTAAATTAGGTGTGTTAAGATGAAATTTATATCATCATCTAATTGGAATATTCTAAAATAATACGATTTGTTGACCAGAATGAAGATTGGGACATATTTTTCAGTTACAACAAGAGTGTTATTGGGGCTTTAAACTCATTTATAATTCCATCTATTATTTCTTAATTTCCAAAAGTTTTGATGTAAAGCACAATTGCGATCCACAAAATATCTTAGAAGGTCGCAAAAAATATCAATGTGCAACTCTGAGTTTCAACTCTTCTCGTGTGATAGACTAATTTTATTAACAATCTGATATTAAGATAGGAGTAAAAAAAATGATGTGTTTGTTTAGAGTTTATTAGCACAAAGATGAAGTTTTAACGTTTTCTGTGAAATTTGAAAAATAGATAAGACCTTTATTTTTTCAAGAGATAAATACATCAATACACTAATTCAGTGGTAGCTTTAAGATCTATTTCAGAAAATATATATCAGTAACTATCATCATGAACACAGATAATCTGTTGATTACAATTTTTACAATAAGAGGATTTTCTACTTTTACACAGTCACCCGAAGCAAAATCCTTTCAAGTCTGTTCTCTACACTAAAGATGTATTTATGTAAATTCAAATAAATAGCAGGCTAGCCATTCTTGCTATAATAGATCAAAAATAGATAATGAAAAATAAATATATTGAAAATTTCATTTAAATTACATTAATCCGAGCAAAGTTATGACATAGATCATTCCTTAACGTACCAACGGTCCTTGCCGGCTGAGACATAGCCCAAATTGTCCATTTTATTTTTCAATTTTCAAATCTAGCGGATGTTTAAATCCATTTAAATCTCGTCCATCAGATAGTCTAGAGAGTTAATTATAGGCTTGTTATCTTCAGAAATGTCTAAATAATAATTTATAGAGAAAAGAGTGAGAGAGAGAAACAGGGTTTAACGTCCACTCGACACAAACTAGATCATTTTGGGACTAACATATGGTTTAATTTTATTTCAATATTTCGCTTGCGCGTAGGGGTCTTGGGAGGAAACCGGAAGTCCCGGAGTAAACCCACGAGATTGGACAGGCGACCCTATTCCTTGTCACGTACAACTGGGGATTCGAAACCACGCCAGTTGACTCAATGACAGGCGTTATGATACAGCACGCACGTGCTAAGCATTCGGCCATCCAATCCCCCTATTCAACGCCGGATTAACCATGGGGCACAGGCCCCAGGGCCCACCACATTAGGGGGCCCCCCACAAAAATCTCAGTTGCGCGCCTCGAGCATGGTCGGACCGAGGATTCCAACGGCCGGTGACCTAGTGACGGGGCCCCTCCCATGCTTCGAGGGCCCTCAATCGGAAGTCCCTTGGGCCCCCTCAATCCATGTTGTGTTGCGATCGACATCCGAGAATTCGGTGTAATCCGGTGATGGGTGTAACACATGTTTTTTATTGTCGTGAGATCTCCTATCGGACCGACCATCGTCTAACTCAATTATCGTATAACTCGAACACCTTACACGTCCCCATCATTTCGAGTAGCGCGAATTTTGCCTCAGATTGACGTACGATTGTATATAAGCTGTTGTTGTTGTTGTTGTTGATATTTGTTGTGGGTATAAGCTGAATTTGATGAGATGCACACCATGATCACACGAAATATTCATATTTCTTGATTAAATCTCGTATTACCATTTTGTTTGTCAGACATCGAGTCCGGCTTGGTCGTAACGTTACGGCCTCCATTCTTCAAATCATCTTGGGGGTATAATACGATTCCAAATCAAGTAACCCCGTTATTTATCACTGAGCGACTTCAAAATTAGGTTTGATGTCGCTCTGCCCACTTACAGTCTCCTCCTCTAGAAATGCCATCATTTCATAGCACTCGCATGGATTGGCCCACTAAAATAACGTCAGAATGCGCTAATTTGGTGGCAGAATTTTATTTTTTTCTGGGGAGGTACTTCTAAATGGCTCCAACACAAGTGTCTGAAATGCCAGGAAATCACGTTTCTGGCCTCCAATTTCTGAAAATTTCGGGGGGTGGGGGTGGGGGTGGAGAGAAAACCCCCAGACCCCCTATGCGGGGCTTCGCGCCTTTGGCGCTCGCGGTCAGTGATCAGGGGTCCCCACATGTTCCAGGCCCCAGGGCCCCCACCATGGTTAATCCGGCATTGCCCCTATTGAAAAGAAAGACATGTAATAGTCAGTATTAGCTATATATAAAACATCTTTAACATGATGAAGGTGATAAGTCTATACCAAGAAATGGCTTGGTCGGCAAAATACATCTACTAACATGGTCTTAGCTGTACTTTAATAAAACTCTTCATCTCATTTTTTCACCTTAAATCTATGGGACCCTTGACGGGAGCTCTCTTGCAAATTGCACTCAAATGCATAAGAAGTCAGTGCCAATGAGAGTATTAAAAAAAAACGAAAGAATTGTGGGTTGGAGGCCAGTACTGTAAATAATAATCCTCAAGATTGAAGTTTTATAAAACCCAAATATGGACTAATCAGTCAAGAATGTAAGTGGTTGTGCACAAATTAATGTAGATCATCACAAGGCTGTCAAAACATGAAATACAGCACTAATCAAATACGAGACCTGTTGATCCAACATGCGATTAATTAGTATCTCCATTTAGTTCTTCTCACGTCTCAGATTTTATGCAGTGTCATCACATTTTACTGGGGTCATTGAATTTATTACATATGTATATACAGATGTTATTTTCTTCTCATCACAGCTTTCATCAAAAAAACTTACATGCTTAACAAATTCAACACAACATTGAGGATGATTTTCCTCCCCAAATAAATAGATGACATATATTAAGGGGATCACGTGGCTAAGTGGGTAAGACGCTGGCTCACTAGTCTGGAGGTCAGGTGTTCAATCCCTGCATTGGCCGAGAAAGTTCATCCAGATTTTCCAGCGTGGTTTCCCCTTGTCAGTGATGCACGACGGAGGGCCTTGCAAGGACAGCTGTCTAGTCGTTCAGATGGGATAAAAACCAAGGTCCCGTGTACACATTGATCTGCATGTAAAAGATCAATTGGCAGTTGGAATTCAATATAAGAGTAGGTCATAGCACTGCTGCCCGAGCAAAATTACCCTCATAGCACACTGTATGGTGTATACCCGCCTAAACCCCATTTCATTGTTTGGCGTATGCCCATCTTTTTTTAGCCCAGGCTATTAGGAGCAGAACAGTAGGACTTTAAACCCCATTTCAGTTCAGATTCAGACACATGTCAATTAATTGCACATGTGTCTTTTTGAAAAGTACCTAGCAATCAAACTGATTATCTATACTGAGTAAAAGCAGAAAATGTTCACAAACGAAGTTAGTCATGGTCTTGAAGTACCTAGTAGTGAAACTCTACACTAAGTTTCATCACTCTCCATAATTGTGAATCAAAGTTATCTTGTTCCAAAGCATTGACCAATAAAATCATCACTGCAGAAAAGTCTCATCATCAAACTTAGTCAAGGTATTGATATAAGGAATCTATACTCTGAGTTTCATCACTCATCCAATTAGAAGACACGCCGATAGTGAGGCTTATGTCCCCCCGCCGAAATCTCACAACAAAAAGATGACACATATAAATTAATTACACATTTATCGTTATCAAAAGTATCAAGTAATCTAACTGATTATCAATGTACAGTCTAAGCATAAAATGTTCATTTTCAAACTATACACTAAGTTTCATCACTCTCCATCAGTTAGAATTAAAATTGTCCCAACGCATCGACCAATGAAATTGCTTAACTCTGATTAACTTTCATAGGAAATATTAATACCTACATGTACACCAATTTTGAACATTCAACCTCAATTTGAAGGAGAGTAATTATTGTGTTCTAAAGTCTCCACCAATCAGATTGAAGTCTCTAATAGCCAAAGCAGAAGATATAATTCATCAAACTTAGTCAAGGTATATTGTGTAATAAATCTATACCCAAAGTTTCACCTCTCCCATTCAATCGGTTCATGGTACATGTACATTGCTTTTGATTCATAAATAGGCTGGGAAAGTTAGGTTATTAACAATATCAATTTCATAACTTGTGTTAATTTAGTTACTAAAGGTATATGATAGACATGCAATAAAATGCATCATAACTGCCTAGCAACCCACAACAGTATATCAACACAAAACAGACATGTCAATGTGAGTGCAGAGTTGCACTAAAATATCGATTGTAGCGATTATCTACATTGAGGTGTGACAGATCTTGATAATCTATTCTAGGACAACAGGTTTGAATATTGTTCAAAGCAGTGTCGATAAACACAAACTCTTGACAGAATTATATTTTTAGTCAGTAATTTATTTCTGTTCAATGGTTGCCATCATTCTCACCATCAATCAAAAATGATATTTTGTATGGATTCCATTGCCACTTCTAAACATGAAGCACTGCTACCTTAATAGATATTTGTCATAAAATAAGTTTTTAAATAACAAATGTTCCCACAGTTCAGTATATAATAGGCAATTGACTAAAGTTTATCTTTAGGAGATTGATTTTATTTTGTTCAGGTATCTAGCATAATATATTCTTAAAACATAATATCACCATTTCACGTTTTTAGAGGTTCATTTAAATTCATGACAATAAATTTGTAAGTAATAAAAAAACAATTAAAATGTAAAATTGAATTTAGAAACATAAAGCCTGTTTTCCAAATCACAGAACAAAAAAACGGTAACAAAAATATAAGTATGTTTTATGTTATCATTTTGAGCTGTTTACACAGCTAACATTCTCTTTTTGTATGTTAATGTCAGTCTTCAGAACCTTAGATGTTATGTCGATTTCTGTCGTCTGGGAAGAAATATCATAGAAATGACGTTGATTTGACTGTTGGTTTGCATAAATAAAAGACCACATAAAGCCTAGCTTCTGGTCGAAAGAGACATGTACAGTACATGTAAATCCCAATGCTTCACTATTTCCCAATCATATATCCAGTATCTTCATTAAGGCGAGATGCAGACAGAGCTAAATGAGTTTGAAATTACTTAGTTTAACTACCCATGCCAAAGATAAACATATGTACTTTGATGAAGGATTTAACAATTGGATTTCAAGAGAGTCCTTCTGACCTTTGGATCTTCCAGTTCTAATGAACACATTTTCAGTAATGCTAGTAATTGTTGTTAATTTAGAATTTGATTAGGATTTTCCCGACTTAACAAACAATCACAAATCTCGCATTAGTTATTTGAAACCAATGAAAATCAATAAACACATTAACCAACATGTATGAATTTCAAGTCAAAAGGATGATAACTTGGGTGTTCACAAGCAATAGTGGACAATGGGTTGACATGAAGGGGGGAGGAGGGACCAACACTAACATTGGTTCTGCTAATCCCCTACAAGGTTAGAAGCATCTTTTTGTCAGTTGTGCCTCACATATTACAAAGCGTAACCAGCATAGAAAATGTAATAGATATATGCATATCCTTATCATCAATATATGACCATATTTCAATACGATTTACAATAATTTGGATACAATGCGATTTACAATAATCAATTGGACACAATATAAAAAAAACATTGTTTTTATTCTATTAACTATCAGACTATCAAATGCATCATTTTGAAATCATCAAAATTGATTTCCATCAACCGTCTGTAATTGGTTTGTGTTACCTATTTCTATTGATTGGAAATTTCTGATATGTCAATGTGGGAGCATAAAAATCCTGAGGTTAGTAACAGGGTTTGAAAATAAACATAAACTTTAAGGAAATTTGAGAAAAAAATTATTATACATGTAACCTAATTCTTATTGCAGTTATTCTTAGAAATCTTGAGAAGTTTTCAGTAATCCAAGAAGCGTGAGAACAGAATTTTTATAGATCAGTTTAATCCACGTTTTACAAATGAAAATGTCAATAGGCTTAAATTTGGGTTAAAAGAAGTTTTTGGGGGGATCAAAAAACAAAGAAAAACATTTTAATTAACTCTCAAAACAAACAAATTCACAATACCGCAACTACATTTTAGTGTGATGGTCAGGTAGTAGTGAGATGTTTTTGTGACAATAAGAGGATTTAGAAACTTTGGGTTGATATGAAAACTCATTAGAGCTAAACATTTCACTTTTTGCTGTAGAGCTAGTAATTATTTCCCTGTAGACTTCAATGTTAATTTCATCCAATAACTGGATCTGTAACTTTGTTTTGTCCAGTCTGAGGAGTCTAAACATTACATGTATATATAGCAGCAAGTTATATCTACGAGTCCAACATGTTCCAAGTACATGATCAAAATCTTGAAGGGAGTTGATTGGTTTGAATTTTTCTCTATGAATGGTCTTATTAACCTACTTTGGAAATGTTATTTCTAAAAAGCTGATTTCAAAATTGGACATCTGACCTAACAATTGTCTGTCTCAAAATATTATCAATTAATATCCATCAAAACCTGGCAGGAAATAAAACCCCTTTTGATCAATTCATTCTGCCCTAAAAAATTCATATTTTGTCCAAGCCATCCAGTATGGTTGTTGCATTGTTATTCTTTAAACTGTAAAAAATCTTTATATTGAAACAGCAGCGATATCGTCCAAGCGGTCGACAAGGGTTGTCGCATATATATTCTTTTTTAGGTAGTTAGGGTCATTTACAAATCAATTTCATACAGATCAGATTATAATTTTCATTGCGACCAACTTGTGTCAATTTCTAGGTCGCAAATGTTAGCGATTAAGCTCCTTTAAGCTTGGGTATATTTCAGATGTTAAAATATTGATCTTTGGCAAGACAGAATGATAAGGTCTTTTTTTTCAAACTGACATTTATACATTGTCTATATATATCATAAGGCAATGTCCTGCTGCGTTGCATATTAAACTGTCTGTTCAGATATGGTTATACATATTTACTAAAGATATTGTTATAAGATATTAATATTAGACTTTCTGTTAAGATAATCTTTATAAAATTTTCTGTGTTTTATTGCTTTAAAATACGGTGTAAGATATTTTGAATAGTTATGTCTTTTGTATTTGTAAAATATGTTTAGAAATTTATTTTTTGACTTGACGGACATGTAATAAACTGATTTACCAAATTTGGAGCAAATAACCTAATTTGAATATATCAGAGCATCCTGTGTTCTGTATATTAATTCTTTTGTAGGTACAATGGGAGCCATTTAAAAGACACAATCAAGAGTAACAAGCCATGAAGTATAAATCTGAAATTATTAAAATTTGATTAATTTCTACTCTTTTTAGTGTTACCATTTTTACACGCCCACATACTACTACTCCTAACATCCATAATAATGCAATAATCATTAATTGTTAATGTTGTGTACCGCACCAAATCCAAATCCATTAGCATTGTTAAACTTCATGTAGAAAGCGTGTTGTAAAGTTATTTAAAAATGTAAAAGTTTAGTTTCCAATAGTGAACAAACAAACAAACTTTCTCTTTTATATATTTTTAGATTACAGCCACCTAATTATACTTATCATTCATTACTTCCAATAATGGTGCCAAATATGCCATTGTTAAGAAAATAATGGAAAGTTAGAACAAACAACATGAAAATAATAAGGTTTAAACTTTGCATGGTTGACAGGAAGCCATTAGCAATATATCAAATAATAGGCTTTAACTTCAGCTGGCAGCCTACAATCTGTCTTTAATATAGGCTACCAGATCAGAATTTTGCCCGGGCAGTGGCGCTACGACCTAAAGGATCTTTTATGTGCACACCAATGTGTACACAGAACCTCAATTTTTCATACCATCCAAACGACCAGACAGCTGTCCTTGTTAGGCCCTTCGTCCTGCATCACTGACAATGGAAAACCACATCGCAAAATCTTAATGAACTTTCTCGGCCAATACAGGGATCAAACACCTGGGGCCTATTTCACGAAATTTTAACTAAGATAAGATCCCAATTTTAGTAATTTGATTGGATAATATTAGATTGATTTTAGTGCTTAGCCAATCAAAATTGAAGTATCTACTAAAATTGGATTTTATCTTAAGTTAAAATTTCGTGAAACAGGGCCCTGACCTCCAGGCTACAATAAAATGTACCTATTGTCAAAATAATTGTAATATAAATTTCATGTCAATCCTATATTGAAACTCTATGGTTCTTTCTAATCCATATAATACATATCAATTTTAGTCAACTAAAATAAAACGAGACATGAGATTAATTGGTTATCCACTATCTAGCACCAAAATAAGTAAAATGATGTTTAATGTCCTGCTTGGACTATAGGATAATAAAAATGTGCATACACTGCAGTGTGCGATGAGGGAAATATTTCCTAAAGTGCAGTGGTACGGCCTACTCTTATATCGAATACCAACTGCCAAGAGATCTTAAATGTGTACACAGGACCTCAGATCTTTTGAATACAGGCCTATTTGTACACAGGGCCTCAGTTTTTCGGACAAGCTGAACAATTATTCTCTGTCCTGCTCAACTAACAATGGGAAAAACACATGAAATTCCTAATGAAACTTATGGGCCAACACTGAACTGGAACACAGGACCTCCATGTCAGCAAACCAATGTCATAATACTCACGGAGCCACTGTGGCTTCTAGCACCAAAAAAAACACACAATTAGTTCATAAAGCAAAGATAGTATAACACTGTAGTTTAATTAAACCCCAATTCTATTTATTTTGACTCAAAGCCTTAAATTTCCAAATCTGTATAAGTAGTTATAGAATGGACACTTCTGAAAATTGTTGTGTCTCTGATATATAATGGTAGATATAAAAATGGTAGATACATGTTTTTTGATTTCACCCACGGACATCTTGGTTTACTTCAATAAATCCTTCAATGTAAAGTCCCTTTCACACCAAACTACATGTAGTTCTCACTACGTTCTAGAAAATGTTGCCAAACTGTCTTAAACTATTTGACAACATGACTACAACACAGAATCGCTGTACTATGAACAGCAATGCCTATTTTGATCCTACAGGGACTAAAACGTGACATGGTTGAGCATCAAATAGCATTTAAACTGGGTCAATTTGCAGCCCTTAATAAGTCCATCCTAATTGCAATATGCTTGGACAAGGTAGGTCTTAAACTTGCTACAGACGGGCATTAGAACCAATTGCAAAAATATTGGGAACGGTGTAGTACTAGTTAGCAATGGATTTAAACTTACTATGCGCAGCACAGGTGTGGAAAATTCACTCAATAAACTGACTGAGCACACTGGGGTTGTATTAAAGACATAATTTACAGATTATACACTGACCACAACCCGTTTTACGATTTTATGGGTCTTTTTCCAGAACATAGTGAGAACTAGTTTGGTGTGATAGGGGCTTAAGTGACATAAATCAGTATTACTTGAAATTACAAGTTATACATGGGAATATAATTGGGTTTAAATGAGATAAAAGGAAATCCTAGCTGGAAATCTTTGATAAGTACATGACTAAATTGAGATAGCTAATAACATATCTTTATCTAAGAGATCACATACTATGCCGTACCAGACTTACTTTGACACATAAAACAATATTGCAGGTTTTCAGTCTCCAAGAACATTCCCCTGTGGTCAGGCAACAAATCATATGCCCGAGAAGTTGCCAAAGGTGTTTGCCTATCTATTGTTTTGCAGGCAACTAAAAACCGACCAAGAGTAACAACACATTAAGTTATCATCACAAATAATTAAAATATGGTTGACTTCTAGATCCTTATAGTGCATATTTGTTAAATCAATTATGTACGCCAGTGATAAGATAATAACTTGAGTTGTTTCAGCTGTCAAGGGAGCCTTGTTTCAGCTGTCATGGGAGCCATGTTGGTTCAATAACCCGTAGGTCCTGTATTTGCCCCATTGTTGGCCCCAAAAGTTCACAGGGTTTTCTGGATAGTTCCCCCTTGTCAGTCGTGTAGGCTTCAGGATCTGGCAAAGGCATACTCCGCGCAGCGTTTCGTTTGATTAGAGGTAATCCCACTACACACTGCTATTATGAGTGGATATTGTTATTTTAAATTTTGATTGGTCACTAGTCCGACTACCACCCAATCACTAGCTGCCCTACAAAAGCTTTACATTAAAAACGAGTGCCAATATTGGACCAAATATGTTTACATAAAGTTACGTCATGGCTCACGATTTTATTAATCCGTGCAGAGCAGTATACTGCAGGAAAACTAATTGCGTGACAAACGAGGCTATCAAGTTGAATGAAATGTAAACAATACTGTTTGGAAACGAACATACTTTCACCGTTTTTTATACCTTAAATTGCACTGTCCAAAGTTTTAGGGAAGAGCCAGATTAAACGAAGGACTGTCATGTTGCTGTACTATTAAGTGATAGCTTTCGTTGAACGGAAAGAATAGACACACACAAGTTCAAGAAACAGACGCTATTCCAGCAATGGCGAGAGAAGGATTTCTTGGGCCATTGCTTCAGGAATATGGGCAAAGGGGAAACATAGAGTCGCTTGGATGCTATGAGAAACTGTGGTCCTGTGTACACATTGGCATACACATAAAAGAACCCTTGGCAGATGGAATTCAAAATAAGAGTAGGTCATAGCCATTTCATTTTGACCTATAAAAATTGCTCAAAATCATTAGGCCCCATTTGTATCATCTCATGAACATAAAACATCATGTATGGAAATTTGAACACAGTATAAATTTAAAGTCAATCAGATATAACTGACCCCGTAAGATTTTTTAAAATTGATCAAAGGCCATTACACTGAAAGTCATTATCAGAAATCTTGAGAATTCTTTTTTTCTTGTGAACTTTAAACACTGTATATATTTCAAGCCCATCCGATGATTACTTAAATTAACCTCTGGAGCGTCCACCATGATCAAGCATTATAACTCTAATATAGTTATTATCGAAAATTGTTGAAAATCAATAGATTCCATCAGCTCATGAACAAATTTTAAGTCAAATATATTATGATAACTGTAGCCTCTAGAATTCAGGACAACAGATGGAATATAAATATATGACCATATTTCTATGTGGGCGTAAAAAAAGAAATTAAACAAGCTAATAACCAGTGGGAGCTTTTAAACTACCTGTTTATTATTGTATTAATTCATTACCAGTACCCTCTGTGTTTGTTGTAATATGATCTATCCAAACCATTTTATCAGCAAAACAGTTAAGGCTATAATTTCCTTTTTTCACACTAATGAAAGAATATCTATAGAGAGAGACAAATGGGGTTTAACATCCACTCGACACAAACTAGGTCATTTTGGGACTAACATATGGTTTTAATTTTATTTCAATAATTCGCTTGCGCTTAAGGGTCTTTAGCAGTGGGAGGAAACCGGAATGCCCGGAGGTAACCATGAGGTTGAGAAGGCGCCCCTATCTCCATGCCACATACGCTCACACCAGGGATCGAAACCACAGCTGCAAGCCAGAGGTGACCAGAGATTATCTATAGGTAATGACATGAAAAGTTTACTGGATATATAAAACTCAAAACATTTCATTTTGTCTAGAAGCTTTTTTGTACCTATTAAACTCAATATAGGTCTACTCTTTTAAAAACTTAAAGATATGATATGGGAGATCAGCTAACGAGTTGACAGTTCTCACTATAATAGTTAAAAACTAGATAATGTAAAGGAAATTTGCTGAGACTTTCAGTCAAATAGATCAACTATAAACTGCGAATTAACCAATTGAAAATTTCTTACTAGTCTTGATCATTAAAATACTAAAGTCTCGATTATCGATTTAATCAGTAAATCATGAAGGCAAGTAATGCAGTAAATCAGATAATAATCCACTAAAGATCGCAGCTGGGGATGCCATTGAGAGTTGATAATCGTCTGGATAAATGAACTAATGTCTAAATAATAATTTAGATAACATTTCAGGCCCAAAGAAAGACCAGCAATAGGTAGATTTAGCTCTTGCAAGAGCTAAATCGGCCTATGAGAGGTCTTTCTTTAGGGATTAAATGTGATATACATGTAAACTATTAATAAGACATTTATTAACATGAGAAATCCAAAACCAAGTCTCAGCGCCATCTGATGATACAGATAATTGAATCCGATCTGCGATTCAACACGGTAAAAATGGATAATCAAGACTTTGTTTATTATCATAACAAAGGTAACAGTGACAATAGAGGCTACAGGATTTTTGAAATTCGATCTAAGTAATTTGACTATATTATAGCGAGAATTGTCAGCTCTTTATCTACTCTTCCACAATGCCTCTGTGTATACACAGATTTAAATGCATAGTAGAATATCAACAGTACATCGTGACAAATCTACAGATGTTGGTCAGATTCACACATGACACAACATGATTTCAAATCGCTGCAGGCATTCTTAATTGTATCAAATATTGAAGATCTACTATTAAAAATACATGATGTACATACTGTAAGAGGCACATACATGTAAATATAGAAATTAATGGTTTTCTAATTACATAAGGCCACCCACAAAGAATTACAAAGAGGGTTTAAATAATGTCATAAAACTTAGTATGTAATATTCTGAAATAGACATATTTTTCAGTATAATAAATTTCAATTAGGCAAGATCAATGTCTACCTCCCTGGGGACAAGAGGAGAATACTATATATGTTATTGTTGTTGTTTAAATAAAATGGGGTTTAACATCCTACTGTTCTGCTCTGAATGAAAGAGGTATGTGCCATACAGTGCACCATGTGGTATGAAATGAAGTGAAATGGGGTTTAACGGCCTACTGTGGGTCACTCATAATTTAGCTTGAACGGCGGCGCTATGGCCTGCTCTTATATCGAACAACATGCATCCCATTAATACGCTGGACCTTGGTTTTTTGTCTCATCCAAATGACTAACCACTGTCCGTGTCAGGCTTTCTGTCCTGCACTTCTGACAAAGTGAAACCGTGACAGAAAATCTTGATGAACGTTCTCAGGTTACACCGGATCAAGTCCGCAAACTCCAGGCTAGTGAGCCAGTGTCTTACTCACTGAATCACTGTGGCTCCATATCATTGTTTAAAGCATTGATAAAAATAAATGATTTTATATCAGTTTATATATAAAATGAAATTTATCAATATTTTTTTTTTGCAAATTTATTTTTGTTAGAAATCTACAGTATATATAATATATATTTGGATCCATTTACCACATATTTGAAAAGTTTGTTAAAATGTATACTAATATTTGTGAGAGTAGCCTACTGGGGCTGTCCCGGGGCTGAAATTTGGTATATAGAGGTAGCTCAGATTGGGCAATAACATAGGAGTGGATGGCGATGGCATACAGCTTCCGTTTGAGGCAACCTCTAGTAATTCTTAGAAACAATGGTCGGATGGAATGATTTGAGTTTCAAATGATACGTGATTAGGTGCATAGTTAATGACTCTTTAAATCTGACGCCAAACAAGATTTCACTATGAAATCAACCCTACAAAAAAAGCATGGAATCGTTGTAGCTGGTCAGAACCATAATCAAGTGATGTTGACTTTCAGCAACAATTATATCATCTACCGAATTTATCCAGCAATTTCAGACAGTTCAAATATCACCCAGTATCATCTAAACATTTGTGTCAGACGGTAAAGAAGATGACACATTCTTACCTGTGTATCTTGTGCTTGTGCTTCGGACGTGGATGGTAAAGGCAGCCATGATGAGTTGCTCGAACCATCCATTTCTAATTTTATCTTTCAATTTCTAACATAACTCCTGAAAAGAATTATACATCATTGTACTGAGGAAACTGATCAATGTTGTTTCCTGAATGCTGCATTAGTTGGTAATTTACGAATATAATGTAAGAAAATGAAATCCCAAATTCAGTCCCCAAGTCAGGAAGTGAAAATTTATAATATTTTTAAACCTGTAATGTTCTGTCATTTTCTAGTTACCGATATTTGCTTCTGAGCTCTGGTTGCAAAATTACATGACAGTTTCAATGTTTGAACCAAAAATAGCTTACTTATTTATATACACTGTAAATTAGTACACAAAACCTAAGTTTCTTATCTTATCTGAACGATTAAACAAATATTCCTTTCAGTAATAAAGGATTTTGGCCAGAGGCGGATTACCCAATAGGCCCGCGTTGCCCACGTTTCTCAACCTTTTCTCACCGCTCACCTCGAAATGAATTCTCAACCAATCCATTTACCCCCAGAGTTTTGAGGAGGTTACTGACCGCGGAGCCATGGCTGGCGAAGCTGGTCACCGCGAGTGCTGTTGGCGCGAAGCCCGTCGAGGAGGGCCAAGGGCTGTGATTTCCAGCCATTTCAGGCACTCTTCATAAGAACTTGAAAATGTCCTTTTTCTATAGAAGCCATCCGACATGAACCGCGGATCCTTGCACGGGCCTGCACCCCCTGACCACATTGACATTGAATATGGAATGAATAGGGATCGAAGGTGAGATTCAATAATCACCAAATTGATATTTTAATGAAAATACGTTGTTTCCAGTTCAGTGCAAAATTTGCTACTGCTGATTGTCACAAATGATTTTTTTTATTCTCGGGACAGTGTTTGAGAGTGCTAATCTCAACTGCACAACCTTTATATGATCAACTTTGAAGTTACTGGGAGTGTGGTCATTCACCCCCTGGATGCCAGCCATTCCCCCCTTGGGGGTGAATTCACCCCAGGTTGAGAAACGCGGTTTTAAGCAATAATAAATTAAGTTTGTTTACATTGTGCTCATCTGAGCATCAAAAGATTGTCACTGGCTGAATCACATGGTAACGTTTGTCTTAAGTTGTAGTGCTGGACATTATTCCATAAGTATATCCTGGAAATTTTGTTTCACTAACAGTGTTCTAAGTTCTACTACGGCAAAACAGTTCCGCAAAGGGCCCAGCTGGTCGAGCTGCCTAGGGCCCATCAGAGCCTTGATCTGCCTCTGATTTTGGCTACTCCTGACATATTAAAACCAAGCTTCAAATTTCCTAAAAAAAGATTCAAGATCAGCCTTCACTAACGTTAAGAATAGGACTGACAAGTGTGTTTTTTTCACCTGATTGTGGCCCAATATTTTACTCTGGCAAAGATTCATAGGCAAATCCTCTTGATCTCAAAATGGTTACTCACCTAATTAATTTGTCAGTTTTGTGCTAAGACAATTTTGAAATGAAATAACTAGAAACCCTGGTCTGAACAAGTATTCACTGGCTTCTTTTTACAGCCATATAACTTACTGTGTTTCCCATCTTATTGTGACAGCTACATTCTCTTGTCCTTAGGCTATTTCTATCATTTAGCAGAATTGTGTAATGAAGAAATAATAATTCTATGCAACTTGACGGAAATTAAAACATTAATTCCTGAATTTTTTAATAATTTAATAATTATTTTTTATAAGCCAATTTGTCAAAAACACTTTTTTCCAAAATATTATTTTAAAAATGATTTAAAATTTATAAACTAAAACTGTTCCAGCAATAAATATAACATCTGACGTGCATCGATTATACCAGTTTGCAGTAATAATACTATAAGCCTATTAGTAAGACGAGAAATAAGCCGCCTTGTCACCGACATTGTCATGCACAAATTCAAGATTTGTCAGCACCCGTCAATTTGTCAGGCACTTTCAATTTAAGGCCGTTGAGTTGCCTAAAATGCACATTTTAAAGCTTGCACTGTAATTTTTTGTTGACAAGATATGGCATTTTTTGCTATTTGGGGTGATAAACTACATATTACTCACCCCAAAAATACCAATTTTATTAACATGTTCCAAACTGGTCCAAAAACCATAATGGGCGCTGATGTGATGACAACAAAAGTTGAATTTTCTCATTTATGTCTGCATGGATTTTCATCAAATTTGGCATAAACAATGCTCATTGCAAGTACAAAAAAGCCACAGAATAATTTTTGGCTTACCCCCCATTAGATTCAAAGTGTTCTAAAATCTCTGTTCATTATTTACCTTCAATGAAGATTTTGAGATTTCCGGTTAATTCTTTGAATACAACATCTACAACAATAAGTTTGAATATAAAAATTCATATGTACATCAGTCACGTTCCAGTCGCGATAGATGTTGACAATCACGCCTTAGAGGCAAATCCTTCTGACATTATTATGGAACAAGTCTGCAAAGTCTTAATAAGATGGTGTTGAAAAGTTATTGCATATCTTTGACTACTTACAACACCGTTAAATGCATTAGTATCATGATCGTCTCTGGACGTTAAACCAAGTTTTCACCTGCTTTTTCTTTTAGATATTATACATATACATATACAAAAAGATTTATGTTGCTTTTATTCATGCATGGATTATTTAAGCCTTTTTATATTCTAAGAAAAATATGAATACATACTATAAAACGTTCTGACTTTCCTTTACACTTGATGTGGCTTATAAGAAAGAGACATGTATGTCACTCAGCAGCTGAGTACGCACAAGCAATTGTTAACAGATGAACAGTCACATGTGTAATGTCAATAACCAATTTTATTAATGAAAATGATTTATACCAAAAGAGAGATGAAGAGAGAACAAGTTTTTAAAAAAATAGGTTGCCAGGCAATAAAACATACGCCCACCAGCAGCTAAATCGTTCGGCAGTTAACAAGAGATGTCGCATATTAAGTTATTATCAGAAAATCATTAGAATTTGTTTGGTTCTTACAGAGAGTTCTGCCCCATGCTAACGTTTAGTATACGAAACATTTAATATTATGGATTTAGCTGTTCAATTATCAAAATTCAATGAAATCAAACTCAACCATCATTAATGTGTAACAGGGATATAGTCAAACTTTTTTTATTTCGGAATAAAATTGTGACCTCCATAGGGTCTACAAGATAAAAAACATGATTTTTTCGTACAATAAGGGGCCATAAGGGGCGTATTGGAAATATGAGATGAAATTTAATGCTTTTTTGATTAATAATGGATTATTTGTTGTATTTAGATCAGATAAACACTAATTTGTTGTCTGCGATATCAGTTAGGTGGAGGTGTAAAGCTACCTTGATTGATTTACAACCCCAATTTAATTTTCAACAACACCTCAGTTGTTACTTAACACCTATACCTGATTGGGCAATAAATCAATCAAGGTGTAGTTTTGTGTCTGCAATAGTTTTACACCTCCACCTATACCGTGTATTCTTGTCTTGTCCATTTCTCTGATTATAATATCATAGTTTGCTGGACTGGTTTATTTTCATATTAAATAACATAAATTTTAATTTGTACAAATTCGCTGATGAAAAAAAACATGTCTAGTAAACGAGGCATTTTTACCAAGACTCGTTCTGAACAAAATACCTCGTTCCAAAGACAGGGCAATTTAAAAAAAAAAACTCATTTTTTAACTGCAGACAACGAGGCATTTTTTTTACCTCGTTTGGACAGAAATGCCGAACGAGGCATTCTGAGGTTTATAGTGCTAGAGGAACCACAATTTTGCGTATAATCAAGGGCTATAATTCAGGAATCTACAATCCGATATGCACAAATATCAAAAGGAACCATGATCTTTGGATTTTAAACATGTATTTCAAGTTTCATCAAAATCGGATTAAAATTGTGACCTCCATAGGGTCCATACCTTGATATACCATATCATTACACTATTCGCATTCAAGCGGCGGCCATTTTGTCTAGCAATTTTGCGCAAATATCGAAAAGAACCAAGATCTGTGGGTTATAAACATGTATTTCAAATTTCATCAAAATCGGTTCAAAATTGTGGCCTCTATAGGGTCCACAACCTTGATATAACATATTTTCACACTATTCGCGTACAAACGACGGCCATTTTGTCCGTCAATTTTGGTCCGATTTTCACGAAATCCAAACTCAACCTTCATTACCATGTAACAGTGATATAATCAAACAGTTTTCCAAATCAGATAATAATTTTGACCTCAAGAGGTACCACAAGCAATTTTTCGTACAATCAGGGGCCATAATTCAGGAAGTTATGATCCGATATGTGCAAATATCGAAACAAACCAAGATCTTTGGGTTATAAATATGCATTTCAAGTTTCATCAAACTCGGTTCAAAATTATGACCTTTTTTCGTACAATCAGGGGCCATAACCCATGAAGTTACAGTCCGATAGATGCCAATAACGAAAGGAACCGAGATCTTGATAAACCTACATTTTAAGTTTCATCGAAATCGGATAAAAATTGTGACTGTAGACTGTTCACAAACAATTGTGGATGGACGGACGAACAGGGGCGACGACAATATACGTCTACATGAAAATGTTGGCGTATAAAAATATCTTAAGTATGATCTGAGGCCATAACCCAGGAAGTTATGTCCGATATGCATAATTATTGAAAATAACCCAGATCTTTGGGATATAAACCTGTGTTTTAAAGCTCCAATAGCATTTTTTTAAGTTATATTTTTAAAAAGTATTAAAATAAAGCCCCAAAATAGATTGAACCTATAAACAGTCCTACCTTGTTAAAGAATAATCCAATTAATCCTATAATTCACTATTGCCAGTTGAGAAATTGGCAAAAATATCATTTTCAACTTCAAATTCAAACGTTTGAAGATGGCCGTCCATGGAGAGGAATGGGAAAACAAGGGAGGTAATTGAGTAACTATTTCCTCAATCACCCTGTGTCACCCTTTCTAATGCCCAAAAAATTTTGCCCATGACCGTATAATAGTGAGTTGACAACCTTTTGAGCAAAAGACATAGAAATAATTATGTTTTGACCTTCTTAGAAAATATGAAATTGGAACTTTAAGTTTCATCAAAATCAGATAAAAATTGGGAATTTTACAGGGATCACAAACTTGTTAATACATACTTTTACACTACTTGTGTATGTAGAGTGGCTGACCATTTTGTTAGGCATTTTCTGTCCGATTTTCACAAAATTCAAACTCAACCATCACTATGGAGTAACGATGATATACTTAAAGGAGATCACTAATATTTAGGTCTTAGAAATTGACACAAACAGGTTTCTACACATATTTTCGGTATTATAATAATCGTTTCAGTGATATTTTTAAACGCTTGTTGAAGTCAAATAAAATTGTGACCTATAGAGGATTCACAACCTTGGTATCACAAATAATACTTTTACACTTTTAGCGTACTAGAAGCAGCCATTTAATCAGGCCATTTTGGTCCAATTTTCACAAAATTCAAACTCCGCCATTATTAGGGTGTAACAGTGCTGTCTTTGAAGGCTTTTAATATCTTATAAATAGTGTAACCTCTAGAGGGACTACAAAATAAATAAGGGATTTTTTGTTCAATTAGGTACAATCCAGGAAGTTACTGTCCGATATGCAGTATGCATGAACATGGAAAGAAACTAAGGTATTTTCAGTTATAAACAAAATTTATAAGTTTTATTAATATCAAATGAAAATTGCAACCTCCAGAGAATTCACAAGCTAGAAATATGATTGTTCGTACAATCATGGTCCATACAGCAGGAAGTTACGCTCTGATACATGCTAATATCAAAAGGTACCAAGATCTTTGGGAGATAACTGATAAACCTATATTTCAAGTTTCATCAAAATCGAATTAAAAAAAAGAAGAAATTGTGGGTCATATTTGTAGTCACATCCAAATGTTTCTTTAGGATATTTACCATTGTTAGCCATTTGTACAGTTTGACAGGTCAAGTTGACTAACACTGAGAATACATATTATGGATGCGAACAAATTTTAATCTCATTAAACATACCTACCCGCGTACAAATTGGGTGACTTGATGATATTTGTGAGGAAATACCTCTAACTATAAAAAATTCTATTAAAAGAAGTCAGTTATGTCACATGAATTAGTTGATGCGGTACCTAGCAACGGGTGCAAGGTGGAGGTGAAAATCCTAAGAAATTTGTTCATTGCATATCCAAGATGATTTTGTCTTTATTTGCTGTCCATTTATCATAAATATCAAAGTCTAATTAAATTCTTGCATTATCCACTGTCCACCTCTTTTTCTTTGGTTCTTATCTCAGAAACTGTTGTTGTAGGTTTAATCTCTCACTTTTTTCTGTTCACAATCAAGAGTTTTGCGTGCAACCTTTGATGACACTTGAGCAGAAATCCCTAATCGTCCAGTTGCCAGTCAGGAAAACACTTGTACTTTTGCTCTATATGCGTTCCATGGGTGTTTTTCAGGGAAACCAGTATTATTCTAGTAAGATTGGATGTTTATACTTATCATATACACCAAAATTGCCATACTTTTATTGGACATAACCAATCGATAATACACAAACAAAGGATAGCCAAATGAATTATATAGATAGTGTTAATATACATGTGCACTTTACAATAATTTCACACCCATCTGACTAAAACTATTCAATAGATTACCGTTTATGTTGGCAAACACTCTGAATTCATACATGTATCATGGATGGCAGTAAAATTTCATCTCATTAACACAAACAACACACACCTGAATTAATCATATTAAAGAGCGTTTATATGAATACATTGTAGTATTTACTATACATGTACACATTGTAGTGTTACTATGTTACAACAATTACACACCAATCTGATTTTAAAAAATTCAATATATTACCACTTCTGCATTTCTGTTTGTGTTAGCAATCAGACGCTCTGATTGAATGGCATGTGGCATCACAGGGAGTAAAGCATACCATACACAGTGTTTATTTATGGTTCAATAAACATACTGACTGATCGAACTAAATTATTACCTAAGCTACAAATAAGTAAACACTACATATTATATACATGCAAGGCAAAAGAATAATACAACAACTTTTTTTAAGTTGTTTTAATATATCAAAAATCAGTTGGGCTTTATATTGTGCCTAATGCAAAATTAGATGCGATTCAATGGGCTGGTGGAGATGCTGATGGGCATGTGACATGCAGTTTGTCACGAGGGAAATTTTTGTCAGGACAACAGTGTTTCCGTCTAGAATTCCATCTGTCAATTGTTCTTTTACAGGTGAACTTGATTTTTTTGTCTCCTTACGACTTTATGCTCCCGGATCAACGAGTCTGGAAAATCCTAAGAAATTTGTTCTGGGACCCTCTGGGTTTTGAGGAAGTGCAATACTCACTAAGCAACAATTTTCAATTAAAGCATGTGAATGTCATCAAATTTACTCTGGAGGATTTGTTGACAAAGATTTTACAGCTAACACAGACAACCTTGCTTTCGGCGAGTGTATTAGAGATACTGACATGTCAAATCCATGTTGATCAATTAATGAGGAAATGGAAAGAATCAAGTCTAATGCCACAATTTGTTAGATTAGAAATTATTACATGCATTTAGTTACATGTTGGGTTTTTTTCATACTGCTGAAAGCTGATCTCTCATTTAGCCCTTTTTTTTTGGTAAATCATTCTCAGTGCACCGCGGAATCAAAATTTTGGGTTAACTAGTTAAAAATTAACCAGATTAAAAGAGCTAGATTTCCATGTTAAAATTTTAACTTTAATTTAACGAGGTATTAAAACCAATTTGACTAGTTAATTGTTTTTTAAAACAATTAAAGATACATTATGGGAGATTAGACAACGAGTTGGCAGTTTTCACTATAATAGTTAAAAACTAGCTGATGTAAACGAAATTTGCTGAAAATTTCAGTCAAATTGATCCATTATTAACTAAGTTCTGCTTAGCCTTCGTCATCATTACTAAAGTCGGTAAGACAAAACCAGTAGTCTCGTTTATCCATTTTTATTGGTAAATCACGAAAGAAAATATTTCAGCGAATTGAACTACAATCCAACAAAAATCTCATGCTAGCCTCAACATCGAGAGTTGATTATGGTCTGAATAAGTTAATTAATGTCTAATTAAAAGTTTTTATAACATTTCAGGCCTAAAGACAGATGGGTATTAATAATGCGAAAATAATTTATGGTATGGCGTGTATTCTTGTCTTGTCTATTTCTCTGATTATAATATCATAGTTTGGACTGGTTTTATTTTCGTTTTAGGGAAGACCCAGATTAAACGTAGGACTGCCATGTTAATTGAACGGGGAGAATAGACACACTCCCTCAAAAGTTCAAGTATCAGAAGTCAATCCAGCAATTGGCAGAGAGGGATTTCTCGGTCCAGTGCTTCAGGAATATGGAGAGCAACTGGCATTGCAGTAACCGCATTTCGGTAACCGCAAGCAACTGGCTTCAACTGATCATGAATGGAACTGAAAAAGGTTGACCTAATGAGCACCTCTTACAACTCAAATAACTTATTCCAGTCACTTCTAATAAGCAGAATGGAAGCGAACGAAGACACACACACTTTTCAATTGTTCATAATGTCCACAAAAGAATTGTCCACATGCCAAATGTCAATAAACGATATAGATATCAAATGACGAATTGCAATACCTCAATTTAATTAACATATGTACTACAAATAAACAACCAGTCTGTAATGTATTAACAGCAGACGTTTCTTATCTTGAGTTGTTATAAAATAATAAACATGTATATGACAGGTAAATAATATTTGAAATTTGAAAACACTGTACTCTGTGTGTGTGATTGCGAAAGTTACAGCAATATGCGTTGCGACCCATTCGTGTCCATTTCTTGGTGCTAAAGAATAGCGATTTAATTCCTTTAAATAAAATAGTTTCAACGCGTATTACACTGAGAAAAAGCTCTTAATAAACATTTCAACAAATTTCACAATAAAATATCAGGTACACATATTCTAGCACTGACACTGTAAAACCTTGAACTAATGACCTACAATAAATATCTCAGAACAATTCTGATGATCAAAACAAAAGACCTCACTTCAACCTATTCTGTGAACAAAAAAAAAATATCTTGCAAAACATCCGTATTGGAATTTAACATTTAAATGCAACAAACATTTATATTTTCTAATATATTATAATATTGATGGATTCATAAAGAAAGCTTAAGATCTACTACATTACATACAATAAAACCTGTTCCAACTCATTCTTATGGATTTTACATGAAAGTAAAAACAATTACATTGATTTTCCATCCCAGTGTTCTTCTTACTTGTAAAAAGGAATATCCGTTTAAACATAAAATGTCTACAAATATGAATATTGTTTTTATTCTCCAAATACAATCACACAGAAAGTTGGGAGAGAGATTGAGAAAGAAAAATATGGTTTAACGTCCACTCAACACAAACTAGGTGATTTAGGGACTAAACATATTGTTCAAGTTTATTTCATTAATTCACTTACGCACAGGAACTGGAGAAAACCCACGAGGTTGGACATACAGGTGACCCTACTCTTTGTCACATACAAGCAGAGAAATGAAACTACATCACTTGAGTCAATAAATGTGACCTTATGATCCAATACGCACACGTTAACCAGTAAGGTTGGCAATTGACATTTCAAATCTGTATCAATTATCAATCCTTAAAACGCTTTACCAACATTTATTAGCAATATCAAGATTTTCTGCTAGCCTTTACTTTTCTGCTAGCCCTTACTGAAAGTAGGAAGAAGGGTTAATCATAATGATATAGTTCATTTCAGGACAAACATATATTTCAATTTTTATTAGGAAACCAGAGAACATGGGAAAGTCCACAAGGTTTAGCAGGCCTTTACAGACATGTGTCGGATCAAATCCATTCGTGACTATATATATATAAATAAAACGTATATAAAACCTTAAAACTAATCTGCCAGCTACCTCCAAAACCATGATTCCAAATAATGTCAATGATAATACACATATATATCACAAAGATGACAACGATGACGAGGGTGTGTCAAGAGTATATTTCTCCAATTACTTTAATATTTATTAAAAAACATAAGTTCAGAAGGACAGACATAAAAGATGATTAAAGTGAAGATTGTAATGATCAAATCTGATGTAGATCAGACAGGAAATGGTGAAATTATATCAGACAAAGAAATACTTTTCTTCTCAAATCAGAGATACCAGTATGTTCTAATCAATGAAGTAGATATAGAAAATTAGGATTGATTTCATTTTCTTTTATATTGGTTCACATGTTATTAGTAGTTTATCTCACCAATGTAAACAACATTTACAAATTTCAAAATAATGTGCTGATAAATGAAGGTTGTAGAGTTCACGCCATGTGGGTGTATAAAGAGCACAAAAGTAAATCAAGCATAAAAGGTTTCTGCAAGCTATTTCCTGGTCCTACTTTGTTTTCTAAAATTATGCAATTCTGTGCTTTCTGTAAACAGAGCTGTATATTTAACCAAACCGTTAAAATCAGTGGTTACTAAAATTTCAAAATCTAAAGAATGGTTGCTAGGCAACGAAATATATCCCACAGCTAAATTGTCCGAGTAGTCCATTTTCATTTATTTGTAGGTAATGGATACAATAGATACTGATCAAGGGCAACAACCCAGGATGTATTTTAATCAGGAATAATTAGAATTTGATAAACAAAACATGTAGGCCTAGTAGGCTTAATTAAACATCTTCCTATTGCAGGTGTATCATTATGCCTGAAATGTTATTTAAATTATTAATGAAACATTAATTAACTTATCCAGACCATAATCAACTCTCGATGTCAACACTAGCTGGCGATGTTTATTGGATTACGTTCTATTCATAATTAAATCAAAAAATGGATAATCAAGTCTATGTTTTTAATTAAAGACTTTAGTAATGATGATCGAAGCTAGTGTAGTGGGTGATCAGTTTTACTGAAATTACATTATCTATTTAACTATTATAGTGAGAATTGTCAGCTCTTTATCTAATAATGTATCTTCAACATGACAGCTATAATTTAAGAGATATCATAAACAATTAATAGGCCTTTTCATCTCATCAACACTGTATAAATTTTAAGTCAATAGAATGATAACTTGTGGACCATGGAATGGATGTGTAAAATTAACGCCATATGTTCTTGCTTAAAGAGAATCATTAAAATTTGCCTATTAGATATAATAATATTCAGTTTAACACATGAAACATTAAATTCCTTAAAAGAGCATTAATTACACCAATATACTTCTTATTATAAGCATTACACACTTTGTGCTATTATATTCAGCACTTTTGACAGAGCGTAGACTACATAAAAACTGGAACAACCATACTAGGAATTATGAATAAAAACTTAAAAGAAAAATGGCATCATAGTAGAATTAGCATATCTTCAATTAATATTTAAAAACCTTTCACTTCATCTGTGTTGTTAATATAAATTGGATTATTTATCGAACAATCATTCAAATCTGATCAATACATGTTCCTAATTAGGGTTCTTTGAATAATGCCTATGGTCATGGCCTATTAGCCATAGTGTAATAAATCTGACATTATTCATTCTCTTCAATAAAAAAAAAATTGACATTTCTGTTGAAAATTAATCATTTACCGATCAAGAAGATCGGTAACTGATGTTCATTTTATTCTTAGGATTAATTGCTTTTTGTCATGCAAAAAGTTTAAAAGTTAATACATTTTTAACCTTTAAACATGAAACGATCTTCTTTTCATGATGCTTCTTAAGAGAAATTATATCTAGATTCTAGAATATGACTCAATCTGATTAAAATCCACATTTTGTTTTAATTTGAATTCCATTTTTTTTATTTTCCATATTTTGTATTTTAATGGATTCGATTCTACTTATAATAAGTTATATGCTTTATGTAAGAGCTAAATATTCTTATTGGTAGTCTTTGTCTGCCCTGAAATGTGATATAAATTATCATTTCATAATTCCTTAACATGACCTTGAGCTCATAAGTAACTTATAAGTAATTTACTGACATGACCTTAAGCTCATAAGTAACTCTAGGGGCCACTGGATGGCTGCGATATTAAATGGATAAGAACAGTCACATCATTTAAGACTACACAGCTAAATCTTGTCATAATCACACACAGAATAAAGTAATTTGACTGATGTTTTCAATATATTCATTTTTTAGTTTCTTGTTTTAACCTATCATAGCAAGAATGGCCTCTATCAAAATCTTAAATAATGCATCTTTAATATGTCATAAGTTTTATCACACCAGGACATTATCACCTGATCTTATAAACGCATCGATAAGTCTTATACATAATGCAATCAAATGCATGAATGTGCAGTGATCTGTCAACACAAGCATCTACCCATTAATACACGGTGTATACATGTACATGTATATTATGTAGATGAACTGTATGTATGTAACATATTACTACATTATCAAATTTTAATAAGGTGGAGCTTTAATGTAAATGAGTAATCCGTCAGCTTTGCATAAGTTGAGGTATTTTCCAAATCTCTAATTGGTTTTATTCAAAGTGGAAACATTGTGAACTAAACTGCAACCACAGAGAGCAGAATATGCCCAACCAAAAATATCTGTTAAAACTTAACCTGTATCACATTCAGGAGGTTTTCAACAAAGGGGGGGGGGGGTGACGCATGAACGGAAGGCTACAGTCTATGAATATCGATAGGTCATGATGCAAATGCCTCAAGCCAACTATGAAAAAGGCCAATTACCAGTAATTACAATTATGTCTGAATTAACATGTGTAGTGTAAAAACACGCTGAGAAGCATTACAAGCAGTGTGAACAGGTTACAGCAAAAAAGGTTCATAACTCTATTATTAATGATGGAAACTCTCCCCTTTTTTGTTCTGACAAGCATTTACAAGCAGTGTGTACAGGTTTTGGGAAATACATAATACAAGCTTTCTGAAAGTTTAAAGTAGCTAAATCTCTAGCTAACTCAATGTCAACTAAGGTCTTCAACATTAAAAACACAACAAACTATTTTGTCAATTCAAATCAACACTGATGTTTAGCTAACTCAATGTCATCTAAAGTCTTCGACATTAAAAACACAAACTATTTGTCAATTCAAATTAACACTGATGTTGTGATCTTACCGGGAGGGGGGGGGGGGGGAAAGAGGGCTTTCAAATATCTAACATTTAAGACAAAATAAACATTTTACCACTGGTACATGAAGAACGAGGATAGACATATTCTACAAGTCATGTCAAAGGCCGATGGCATTCTTATCTGGAGAGCATGCGCAACAATTACTATCTGTATTGACTGGAATAACCAGATGCTTGAGATTGCCATTCAATTGACACTTCTGGCATATTTTGCCGAACATAATTGATTTGAAATTAGAGTAAAACTTGAAATGATTGAATGTAAATCAATTTATATACATTCATATTACATTATTAGATGCGTTGGTGTTAATCTCTAGTTCAAAATATTAGCTCCTTGGAGAAAAATCGGAGGATGACAACCATTACAAGCTGCAATGCATGTATATCTTGTCTTATCATAATAATACTTCCTGACAGAGTGATTACAATATATGACCACATTATAACAAGAAGTGGGTGTTTTAAAATGAAATGGGTTGAACAGTGAACATTGGTAACATTATGAACTACAAGTAACATCTGGACTTTGCTGTCTTGTTGCGAAGTTTGCCTGCATTATCTGTAAGGTAATATGATCAATAACTTCAAATGACAGCTAGTTTAACCCTTTTTTTTTAATGTTCCATATAAATGTAATATAAAATTTAATGCTAAATGGTACTCTGACAAAATTTCATGAAATATTATACTAAAAATACTACCGCTTCCAATGACTGGGGATTATGGGATCATTTTGTACATAATCCTTGCTTTTTATGTGTGGACCAATGTTCTTTTCAGGTGCTGGATTCTTCCTTCAGAGAACCAATAAACAATCTTACGAATAACAAACTAAAGACATTATTAACTACCATACCCAACAAAAAAAACAAATGGAAGGAAGAATGAACCAGGCCATAGACTCACCAACAAGCCCCAAGGGAGAGAGTTGCACCGACCTGCCATTCTATCGGACAAATCATCCAGACCGAAGAAAACGTCCCAAAGAAATATTTATATGCACATACTATGTCACTATGTTTAAATGTTCGTCCACATTCATGTCTGTTTTGTCAAAATGTTGGTATGTAAAAGTCTATATGCTTGTCTCTATGTTCATCAATATTCATGTCTATTTTGTAATAATTTTGTCTGTCTGCGATTGTCTCTACTGGCACTTCTTTAATTTTGCACTTGCTATGTCGTCCTGTTACTTATTGTCTTTTGTATATATATAAAAACCCAATAATCCTTTTTTCCACTAATCACATTGTAAATATTTTGACTATATTATATAACATGTAATTGTCTGCGATATCACTTAGGTGGAAGCGGACTTTAAATATTTTGACTATGCATGTATGACATGTAATTGTCTGCGATATCACTTCGGTGGAAGCAGACTTTAATTAAAGCTATTTCACACACACACACACCTTGGTATTACATAGTTTTACACTATTTAGTTCGATTTTCACCAAACTCAAAATCAGATGTTACTAAGGTGTAACAATGATATGCTTGAATGGTTTTTAAAATCTGATAAAAATTGTGACTTCTGGAGGTTCCACAAACTAAAAACACAATTTCACGTAAAATCAGGGGCCATATTCCAGGAACTTACGGTTCGATATGTGCCAATAGTGAAAGGAACCAAGATCTTATGGTTATAAACATATTAAAATCACATAAAAATTATGATGATTTTTCTTACAATCAGGGGCCATAAACTTATATTTTCATGAATGCGTAGCATGAGTGAAAATATAAACATTTTCTTGCTTAGAGATGAAATAAAATATGTTATTCACGACAAAATGACAAATGTTCTATTTATTTTATGATTTTACAATCATTTTAGGTAAAACAACATGGACTACTTTGCTAGCCAGCGGAATAACACTTTTATTTCACTGATAAAACGTGGTATTTCACTACTGATCATAAAATAAAAACCTATACTTTAAGGTTCGTGCTCGGATGGACAGGGGCAACAACAATATATGTCCACATGAAAATGTGGGCATTTAAAAACAACATAGCCATTTGTGCAAACAGGCCAAACTAACTATACATTATATCTATTTCACTAATGTATTAATTGTATGGCCTGAGATAAATGGACATGCTGAAATAACATTCAAATTTACTTGTTAATTTGATAGATAATATCATGCTGGTGTGTGATTGAACTGTCAATATCCTTGTTTGCCACAGAAACCTTGATTCAGGTTTCGCTGGAAAAGAACACCTGTTTATAAATTGGCTGAATTGTTGACATGACAACTGTTAGATAAGATATGATAAGATTTTATTGTAGTCATAACACCCACAGCAGGCCGCATACAATTCATATACATGACATAAAGAAGATAAAACAAGTGGCAATTAATATACACATATGTTTATGAAAATATGAAACATGAAATACAGGTTCTGTTAAAAGTGAAAATATATGTCAGAAACATTTTTTCAAAATGAAAATAGATGTGAATTTTGCCTTTTAATACCTTATATTAGGTCAAGGCTTGATTTCTATGTTGATGCTTTTAATACATAATAACATACACTAACAGAAAGTGAAGGGAGAGGGTCAAATAGATTTTCAAAGTTATGGCCAAATTGTTGTTACTGAAAGTAGGAGAAAGAATATTTGCCTTAGAGATTGATAGTGTGGAGTGTGGACAATGTCTAAAAATCCAGCGGAACATAATACACGTATATCAGCAAGTGGTAGGTATCCCCATGGGCATTTTCGAATTTTGTCTTTGATGTTTTTTGTGCAGATAAAGTTGTTTACGAGTTAAAAATCGCATTAACTTTGCTACATTTTGACCGATTTTAATGATTTTTTTTTCATGATCAGATTATTTTTATGACTCATGACATTGAACAGGAAGTGACTGTGAATATGAAAGCTTCAATATCTGCTTGATTTTATTTTCGGTGACCGGAATACTCTTCCCAGAAAATATTCATACTGATTTTTAGTGATGCCACAGTTGCAAAATTCTTGAATCGGTTAATCGCCTAGCCAAAAATCGTATCGGTTGGGCTGCAGGGGTGGATTGGGCCATCGCGCTATCGCCCGAAGGGCTGGTTGGATGATTGACCGGAGGGCCGGTCGGACAAAAATTGTAAAAAAATAATTTTGTCCAATTCATCTAAAAAAAACAAGCCTTTTTCTGCTGAACACTATATGGGGGAGGAGGTATGGTGATCATTTTGTATGTGGCCAGTGGCTTTCACGGGCCGCTACGCCATCACTGGAGTCTTGAATGGGCTGGTATTATAGACTTTCTGGGCCGGGTGTGGGCCAGAATTCGGAATCCTGCAATGGGGATGTCGAATTGTGGGGATATTAATTAAGGTATTATCATTGACGATAAAATGATAATACGTTAATTAATAATATGACGATATAATTTCACAGATTGATGGTTGTAAATTACTTGCAGGTCAGGGTTTTGGCCTAAGTTAATCGATTTATGAAATATTATTTCACAGAGATTATAATCAGATATACCACCAAATCTCATATTTGGGGTTCATTTTTCAAAAAAAATTCCAGGGGGTAAGTACCCTGGAACCTCCCCTCATCCGGGCCCTGCGGTCAGTAAAATGGGCTGCTCCAACACGGGGGCCCGGGCCAGTTCCTGGCCCCAATCCGCCCCTGTTGGGCTGTGTAAGATATTCCGCATTCTGACTTACCCCTACTGCTTTAACTGCTAATCAAAAATCAAGTCTGACAATAGATTACAATTCACAAGTTCAATATCTCCCGAACATCAGTACGTACTATTTTAACACGGATATTGGTAATCATATCGACAATAAACAGCAGAAGTGACACAAGACGGTAAAAAAACCCCATGTGTTTTCTAAATGTGCAGCAAAATATGCCAAGGGTGGGGGTGTTAGAAGAGCCACCTGGCTGGTATGTCAAGTTCACAATGTCACATTCTGATTGCGAATTAGATAATAAAGTACATTGTTTTATTCTTTATATTGTATAAAATGATATATTATTAATATTACATTGGTAGTTTCGTAACTTGTAAAAAAATCCTAGCCAACTTCCCCATCATTGCGACAAGCTTTCAGCATCTCTGTTATGGGCGTATGTGACTTTCTTCAGCTATATTTCTTGTAAAAAAACCATGCCTAATATAGTAGACGAAGCTTAGATCGTGTAACAATATTTTAGTGATAACAGTGCTCTTTGCTAAAAAAATCCAGAGAAAATTGGAAATCAACGTGTGGAAATCCTGCAGTACACTGAGAATAGGCATACGACTGGTGATTGCGACTCGTTCTTAGTGTAGCAATTATCTTCACCATGGATAGCAGATTTTTTGTATAACTGACACCGTTTTTACTAGTCAGTTTCTTCCGGTCCCGGGGTGTCCGTTATATGCGAAGTCTACAGTAATGTTGGTGTCATACCAGATGTTTGAAAGAGCTCAACCTCTAACTCAATATTAAAAACACCTATTAGAATTCAATATTGGTCTGTCTCAATCAATATTCATGCTGTTATCTTGCCATGAAAATATTTGCTGTCGGTGGAGTCATATAAATCATGTGGGTAAATTACGTTATTTTAATTTGCGAAATATTGGAAAATTGAAACCAAATGTGTCTGCAGATAGTGTGAAAACTCTTGTAAATGGTATTCCTATTAAATATATCAAAAAACTACAAAATTCTGCAGCTAGGTTTATTACTGGAGCATCTTATAGAGAACATGTACAGTAACAGCAATCCTTTTTAATTTACACTGGTTCCCAATTCAATCTGGAATAATCTATAAAACTGTATTATTAACATCTTACTTATCCAATTTTTAACTTACTGCAGTGGTAATCACGCTTTTTCCAATTTGCACCAAAATTATGGAATAAATTCCCAGATGCTATATGCAGTTGCAATTCACTCTCTGTTTTTAAAACAAAACTCAATCCCACCTATTCACTCTTGCTTTTACATAATTCTTTGGGTTTTTTTTTTAGTTTTTTATAATTACGTGATTATTTTACACATTATAACTCTATCTACACCATTAAATATCTCTGTTAATGTTTTAGATATGTACACTTTAGATCATAGGGTCTGTCATTGAGTAAAGTGAAAAGGTCTTGATTACACACTTCTATGACAATGATTAGTATGACCTGTCCAACCCTTGTGGATATCCTCTCATTTCATCCTACGCGCAATCAAGGTTTTGAAATATACTGTACATATAACATTGAACCATATTGTATCCCCTGTATACATTGTGTAGTATAATTTATACCATGCATTTTTCTCCTACAATTACCTCACTCTAGTTTTAATTATCTGAGCCTTTATTCACCGTTGTAGCAGTTACATATAGCATAGATCGTATATATAGGTCTATGAATAAACAATGACACACGTTTCGACATTGGAAAACAAAGCACATGTAATCGCACAAGAAACCATGGACTACATCCATAGAATTCAAAGTAAATATTGTATTATTGTTGCATATACCCCATTAAATAAGATAAGATAAGATAAGAAATTTATTGCATCAAAACGTCCATTATGGACAGCATGCATACATATACACTTATAGTCATATACATTTAATAATACATGTACATGTACATACCTAATACATTCATACAAACAATATACAACATGTATAAGGGGTTTCAGTTTAATGAAGTTGCCACCAAATTTGATTTCATTCTCGTATAAAAAGCTAAAAACACATATAAAGCCACTGCTTTGGTAATAAATTTTGGTGGAATGAAGCCAGGGTCGAAACTACCATCACAATCATATACTCTAATTGTGTTATCACCAACAGTAATATCGACCAGTCTATTGCGGATAAATCTTAATTTCTGAAGATGTGGGGGCTAGGTGGCCAAATGTTTTAATGTTCTTTAGATTATCAGGTCTGTCATTGTTGAGTCAAGTAGCAGGGCATTGATTCCTTCCTAATATGTTAGACCTGAAATGACTGTGTTTGTGTTGAATAGAGTTTAAACTAAACATCATTTTTCTCTCTCTTAATTGATTCCGAGGTCTCTTCATATTCTACGAGAAAATAGTCCAGCAGCAGGTTGACAAGAGGGGTTCACTAGCCAAACATGCACTCGTCCACCGCTATAAAATGTACCATAGACATGGGTATCAAAAAAGGTGTCAACCAAGCATCACAACATTTTAATTCAACACAAAAACAACCCGACATCACAGCATTTTAACCCCGACAATACAACATTTTTACGCGACACAACATTAAAACTACTGTAATTTGCGAATAAATGTTGTGATGTCCGTCTGTCTCCCATCTTTCTCTAAATACTGGTATACAATTTGATTATGTACAATGATCATGATGTAGGTCAGGTAAGTTCCCCAGGATTTTATGTGGTTTTTCCCTTTCGGGATGCAAGGTGAAGGGCCTGCCAAAAAGAGAGAGAGAGAGAGAAATGGGGTTTAACGTCCACTCGACAATCAATAATTCGATTGGTGCAGAATAGTAAATGAAATGAAGTTTAACGGCCTACTGTTCTGCTCCGAGTGGGCTAATGGAGATGGGCATGCACTATACAGTTTACTATGAGAGAGCCTTTGCCCGGGTAGCGGTGGTATTGGCCTATAATCATATTGAATTCAATCAATTCTTGGAAAAATGGTTACATAGCATTGTCAGTGTAGGTGTGATACATTGCATTCTCGGGGTTGGTGTGTTACAATTCATTGTCGGTCAGGGTGCTTTACATTTCATTGTCAGGGTGGGGGTGTTAGTAGGGTGGGTGCGTTAGTAGGTTATACATAATTGTTCATTACGGCCACTACGGGTGTGCATTTACATGAGATCATCACTTGTTTCCAGAAGAATAACCTACCAATCTTCAAACCAAAGTCTGAGAGAATCTCTCACATTTTTACCCCACGAAATAACCAGAAAACGCCTCATGGCAGCCATCTTGAATATTTCTTAAGCATGCCAGGTTTGTTGACGGGAATGCTCACTAGTTCCCATGTGCACTATTTTTGGTGGCTTATATTAAAGTTCTCTAAAAAAAAAGTGTGTACTATTTTGAAATATCTGTAATATGTGTAGTTTCTGAATCTGGATGATGCCACCTTGGCATCCTTTTGGAAATTTAAATATCCAAGAAGACAATTCCTGCCAAAATAAGCTTCCATTTTGAATTTGGCCCTGGATTCAGCGGGTCAGATTTTTACATATAAAACCCATCTTCAAACCAAAGTCTGAGAAAATCTGTTACATACATATATTTTATCCCACAAAATTAGTAACAAGAAAATGCTTCATGGCAACCATCTTGAATATTTTGAATCCCCGAAAAGTGCCAGGGTGGCATCATCAGGTTTCTTAATCTACACATTATATTGAAGATATATAATCCACCAAAAAAAAGTTACATGGACGACATTTCCATGTTCAGGCTTAAAATTGGGCTTAGCAACTGGACCAAAACACTTCCTGACCCATATGTGTTTCAAAAATTCTGGTAAGGACAACGGCATTGATGTAGTGAAACAGTACACCAAGTTTCATCACACTCCCTCAATAAGAGAGAGAGAGAGAAATGGGGTTTAACGTCCACTCGACACAACTAGGTCATTTCCGGAACACATAATTCAATTTTTATTTCAATAATTCGCTGGAATATTCTATCTGAGTTAAAAGCAGGTGTTCCAAAAAGTGTGACAGATAGACAGAAAAACCACTTTTAATGGCCCAATGCTTTCGTTAGAAGGCTAGGGAAACAAAATGTGGCTAAAGCAAATAAAATAGAGTGCAACAATAATGAAACACAATAAATAGATTAATGTAATAATATCACTAGATTGTTGCACCATAGCTGACAGATTTTTCTGTCATATCAACCAACATACCGGTAAGCATCATACAGGTCTTGAATTAAATCGACAAAAGAGCATACAAACTATTAATATTCATCTATTGATACTGTACAGGTATGAGCATGAAGAGCATGATTTAATCAAAGTCATAAACAACACAACTGTTACAGATCTGAGTCAGTATTCAAAGGTTTTCTTAAAGTTTACCAGGTACATGTATCTTACCTTTTATCAGTATTCAAAGGCTCTATTATACTTGGCTACGTGAAAAAACTTAACTACACACTTATGGAATATGGAATAACCTCCATAGCCAAAAATCATGAATTACTCAAGTGCACACAAGTTATGCCCCCTTAAGAGCAATACCATACTCTATTAAAATCTTTGCTGTCATCTAGGAAAAAGAATATCGAAATATCATATTGTAATGCACGAAAATAATATGACACTAATTCATGATAGAGTGCATCTGTTGCCGGAACAGCTGCATTTGTATGTTTTCCGAAAATAATAGAAGTTATCGAATAGTGGTAGTGGTAGTGTTATGATGGATATTGTAAACTTAGATATTTTATTAATGTATAACAAATAAAAAGTAGCATATTAATAAATACGAATAAATACTACCTATTAAAAAAAAAATAGATAACACAAAAAATTCATTGGTGGCATGCTTCCGTCAGCGAAGACAAGAACATGTATTTTCAAAATTTCAAATACACTGTATGTATACCGGTATATGGGAATGAAATGTAAAAAATAAATCATGCCTTGTTTCAGACGGCCTTTTTAATATTTCCTGAAATCTACAATGGAATGGCATCGCAATGTCAAATCTATACTAAATGACTGATTGAATATGATAGATGATTGGGAAACCTTACACACTATTATGACTCTACAAAATCAAAGCTGATGATGAAAATAAAATCGTTTGATGGCAACTACGCTCAGCAACATTGTCTTTGTTTCAATCTCAATTCCGTAACTTCTAAAATTGCCATTATGGGCCTGCTACTACATTGTGTAAATAGAAGTCATTAAAATCTCACTTAACTTTAAGGTACCTGAAGCCTGTACATACCATAGGTCACTTAAAGTAAAGTGGATTTTTCTCAGTTAAACTGGCCTTTGAATACTACTATTAAAAGATTAAACACTTTAAGGGAAACATTGATATCTAACACTTCCTTTGAATACCAATCACCCTAAACTTACTGGAAGATTTAAGTGAAATCTAGTAGTTAAACATGCATAATATCCAAGAGCTAAATCTGCATATTACAGGTCTTTCTTTAGGCTTTAAATTTTATCTAAATTATTAATCAGACATTAATTAACTAATTCAGACCATAATGAACTCTCAATGACGACGCTAGCCTTTGATATTAATTGATAATTAAATTAAAAAATGAATAATCGAGACTATGCTTTTATCGTAATGATGATCGAGGCTAGACGGAAATTTCAATTGCCTAAATCTCTGTTCATTGTGAATCAATTTGACTAAAATTTTCAACAAATTACCTTTACATTACCTAGTTTTATACTATTATAATGAGAACTGCCAACTCTTTATTTAATCTCCTATAATCAAGCTTTAAGTGACTATCTTACAATTAATATCATTTGAATATGGACCCTGGTGTTAGCCAATGTGATAGAACTGGTTAAACACATTCTAAATATAATATTAACACAGAGGTCATTGATGTGAAACAAAGCAGAAGGAAAACAAGAGTAATTTTTGTATAAAAATAACTTACTGCAGGCGCATTTAAGAGTGACAGCTGACGAAAAGTTGTAACATTAGACTGATCAGCGTCACAATTTTTATTCAGTTTTAAAAACCATTAAAATATATGTTAATATCCCAAAGACCATGGTTCCTGTAGATATTTGCACCTATCTGACCATAATGTCCTGGATTATGGCCCCTGATTGTATGATAAATAACATTTTTAGCCTTTCCTTTGAACCCTCTAGAGCCAGTAGAGGTAACAATTTTTATACGATTTGAAAAAACTGTTTAAATATGTCATCGTTAAAACCATAGTTAATGGTTGAATTAGAGCGAAACTGCCAGACAACATGGACATGCAACATACACAAATAGTGTAAAAGTATGTACACTGTAATAGCAAGGTTTTAGACCCTCTACAGGTTTGATTTTGATGATGTTGTTTATATCCCAAAGATCTTGGCCATTTGATATTCACGCATATAGCCCCTGATTGTACGAAAAATCATTTTTTTTAACATTTTTCATCCGATTAAAAAAAAAAAAAAAATTTAAACATATCACTATTAGTATTATTAACCATGATAACAGCTGAGTTTGAATTTTGAGTAAATCGGACTTAATGAAACTGGGCGGATTTGGTTAAATTATGCTACCGGTTTGTTATATGTCAATTAAATTATTTTGGGGGGCTTTGCACCTACTAATCAAAATTAGCGCAATTTGCCCAAATCCACAATATAGCCAACAACTCTAATCTCGAGATTTTTATGAAATTTTTTCAGAGTAGCATAGGCTATTATCAATCTGATTAAAGGGACAATAACATTCTTGCTGGCTTGGTAGCTCCAGAAAATAAATAATACCCTTATTCTAAGTACTAGATGTTTAAATGTCCTACCTGTTGTGTAAATTATCCATTACAACCTATTTTATTTGTCCAGAGGGTTCGAAAATATTTAAAAATCCAAGTCACATTTGAAAAGGTTTACGTTAGACTTTTCAAATCAATTGGTTGAATTTTTCCAATTTTTTAAATTAGGTGCGTTAAGATGAAATTTATATCATCATTTAATTGGAATATTCTAAAATATACGATTTGTTGACCAGAATGAAGATTGGGATATATTATTCAGTTACAACAAGAGTGTTATTGGGACTTTAAAAGACAGATCTATATTTCGTTTCGTTTTTTTTTATACTTTTGATGGCTTCTACTACATGAAGATCTGACCAGTTGTACTGGGAGGTCGCGTCAGAGGTCATACAAGCAGCTTTTTACCCTATGATGTCAGACAGTTTTTAGTGGGGTCCACAGTTCCATGCAACTCACGCCAAAAACAAAAACTTGCCGTAACAGACCCCTTCATTAGCTTATCCCTCAAATCATCCAGAGTTTGGGTTATATAACAAATCTTCCACATCGTAGTGCAGTTAAGTACAGAGCCCGGTAAGGGGCGCAAAATAAAAAGTGCGCTGGATAATAACTGGCAATCACTGGATAATAACTTGCATGCGGCAGATAAATTACAAGCGCGCCGATGTAATAACAAGCGCGTGCTGATTAACGATTAAATAACTGGCGCGCGCCAGACATTACGCTAGTGAAAAACACAACGTTTCGACAAGTACTTGATAACGATAAGAGAATACTTGTCGAAACGTCGTGCTATATGTGTATAAACCAGTGATTGTTTTCCATATAAATTGTGTTGTGTTTTTAATGTGCTCAATCACTAAATGCCACTCCAGGATTATATTACGCTAATGAATGTCAGAATATGAGGAAAATTTTGCATGGGCAGCGGCACTACATCCTACTCATATTTCGAATTCAAACTGCAAATTAGGAAATTTTGGGACTAACATACGGGTCATTAGCAGTTGGAGGAAACCCGAAGACTTCAAGAAACTCCGCGAAGTTGGACAGACGACTCTACATCTGTAACGTACAAGACGATATCATGCCACTCGATTCAATGTCCGATCTTATGACTATGGGTGTTAAACCATTTGACCACCCAAACCTACTTAAAGACGCATTGTGTAAGAGTTAGATACAGTAAGAGTTAACCATTTTCGCTGTAATAAGTTCGAAATACACCATGGAAAATGTCAGTCAACAATCATTGTTTGAAGTTTTGATAAAAGTACCGTTGTTCCTTTTGTCTTTGCAACCATTGTTATGACATCAAATAAAATTGCGATTATTAAAGCAAATAATAATAATCAAATATAGGTCGTGTTTCAATCCATTAAAAATTACAAACATTATTGATGGTCTATGGACTTGTCAGTGTCACTTGAATAAATGTCCAATTATTAATTTATATAACATTTAAAGCCAAAATAAAAGCTGGTCATGGCTCGTAAATTCCTTGGGATTTCCGGCATAGGTTTCCCTTGTCTGTTGGGCAGGACGGAGGGCCTTACAAGACACAGTATCTAGATGGAATGAAAACTATGTAACAAGACCCTTTGCAGTTATTTATTCAGCACGCGCTAGATATTTTTTTCATATTTTGAGTCGCCCTTACCATGCTCCGTAGTAAAGACACTTAAAACAAAATTTTTAACTATAAAGAACAAAAAGTAATAGATCTGTGTTTTAATCCGATTCATATTCCTGAAGCAATGGCCCGAGAAATCCCTCTCTGACCATTGCTGGAATAGCATCTGTTTCTTGAACTTATGCGGGAGTGTGTCTATTCTTTCCGTTCGATGAAAGCTATCACTTAAGTACAGCAACATGACAGTCCTTCGTTTCATCTGGGTCTTCCCTAAAACTTTGGACAGTGATTTAAGGTATTAAAATGGTGAAGTTATGTTCGTTTCCAAACAATATTGTTTACATTTCATTCGACTTGATAGCCTCGTTTGTCACGCAATTAGTTTTACTGCAGTATTCTGCTATGCACGGGTTAATTAGGCATAATAAAATCGTGACGTATACGTTATGTAAACATACTTGGTCCAGTATTGGCAGCTCGTGATTGGTTGGTAGACGGACTACTGATCAATCAAAATTTAACACAACAATATCCACTCATAATAGCAGTGTGTAGTTGGATTACCTCTAATCAGACGCAACACTGCGCGGAGTATGATCCGATTGGGCTATTATAGCCCTTAGCCCTAACGGAAAGTGGTCTGATATTTTAAATTATCTATGGTTATGAATAGGCCTACTATATAACTTATCTCCTTACCTGCCTATATAATATAATATATTTGGTTTAAAGATGCAGGCTTATCAGAAAATGAACTACATGTAGGCCTTTTTAAGAATTATAATAATAATATTATATTATGAAAATAAATATTGGTCAATCTGGGTAAAATATAACAATGTTTTATGTACAACATATTTAAAGCAAATGTTAAGTGTCAATGTCTGCTCATTCAAGCATGTAACTTATTTTATTTCATACTTTTTTTGCTACAGACCTAGGTCTACTCGTACAAAATTTACATACCGACAACACATAATAAGGCAAGTAGAGAAAATACATTTATAAACTTGAAATTCAATCCCAGATTGCCTTGACAATGTCTACCACAATTAATAAAATAAAAAAAAATATGCATAGCTCAAACTCAAAAGAATCATCATAATTATATAGTGTACAATAACTAAGCAAAGTACACTAGTCACTACAACGTAACAATATCTTCTCAATTATTTGTAGTCTATTTATTGATGATATTGTGAATATCATCGGCAAGTAATATAGAAATAGAACTGACCTGTGTGACCTAAATGTTGTTATTAGTATAATATTTAATCCCTTTCTATGGCTTGGTTTAAAAACAATAGAGAAAATAGAACAGACCGCGAAGAACTGTCATAAAATCCTAAGGCAAGAACTGGTTAATAAATAACTAGACTGCCATCTTGTGTGTTAAATAGGTATACAGTCAATAACCTTCACCTTGTAAGTAGTACAATTGGGTCTCCTTGTTGATCCCATATATTGCTCAGGCTGATTTCAAAGCAATGTCTTTGACCCACCTTATTTCTTATAACGATAGACTCCCACATCTAAAATCAATATTGAGCGCGGACCGATAATTATATAAGTAGGCTTCAGGATGTAATAATGCTAGAATATAGAATATCAAAATTAAAATAGATCTTTAATATTCATGATCAAAATTCAATTTCAAATCAATGACGATAGACGATATATGAAGGCTTTATTTAAGGACCTTAATACAATCTGTTTCACAGAGAATTACTTACGAATTATCTCTGTCACACATGACTGTCTACAACATGTGCATTGACTTCACGTGCCGTCAGTCATTGGCTAAACGGCTCGTGCATTGTTTACATAACACCTAACTGCTTCGGGCAAAATGGTGCGTTTTACTCATTTTAATACCCATTTACACAAAATAGGAAATATTTTTTAATTACAAATGCTTCAAACCTCTTTATTTATTTTTCTTATACTTCAAAAAAATGTTTGAGAATTTAATTTGTCGGAGTAAAAAAGTTAATATGCCGTACTCATTAAGCCTCGTCGATGTCATGCTTATCAGTGATTGCAGTTTGACCTTAATAGTTCAAGACGTAAAAATTTAAAAAATATGGATGATGAAGCACCGGTCGGTACGGTACACGGGTCACTGGGTTTGTTAAAATAAATTTTGTTTGACAGTGTCACAGTATTACTGAAATGAAATGAAATGAAATTGTATGGATGGAGAGAAAGGCGCACCCTCGGCCTGTAAATGAATACATATAACTTTGATTTTCTTATCGTTTCGTAATAAACTACAGCATTCAGGATGTTATTAACTAACACTTCTGATCAAGACACATAATATCAGGAATATAGGCTACCCTAATGCGAATAGACTCGGTAATTCCTTTTGTCTCTTTTGAAATGTGGCCGTATACTGTCGTAGCCCCCGTCTGTCGGTACGGCCGTCCGGAGGTCCGGCGTCCTCAATTGCTTGTGGACGCTCTAGAGGCTAAAGTCAATATTCGATTGACTTTTGATTTATACACAGTGATTAAGGTCATGATTTTCAGCGATTCCCTATAATTACTGCAAGAGTTATGGCCCTTCATCACGTCAAAAGTCTTGTGGACGCTCTTGAGGTCAAAGTTAATATCCGATTGACTGTAATTTTATACACAGTGATTAAGGTCATGAGACGAAGAAGTCTATTGATTTTCAGTGATTTCCGATAATCGCTGCCCTTGATCACATCAAAAAATCCTGTGAACGCTCTAGAGGCCTGAGGTAATATCCGATTGACTTTAAATTTATACAGTGTTTGAGGTCATGAGACAAAGAAGCCTTATTCTTAATCAGATCTTAGTGTATTATAAATGTTTTATTACCGAAAAAAGTAAAAATATGCGACAACCCTTGTTGACTGCCCTGACGATCTAGCTGCTGTGGGCATATATTTCGTTGCCTGGCAACCTATCTTTCATTTTCTTATAAATATATGTGAATATTGCTATTTATTTATTTTATGTTCCTTGTCACCGTGGTTGTGTCATGTATATGAATTGTATGCGGCCTGCAATGGGTGTTATGATACAATAAAATCTTATCTTATCTTATCTTATCTTTAAATATTAAACTGTTTCAATGGCATTTAGTAATTTACTCTTTAAATATTGTAATTCTGAAGAATAAATAGCCTATACATAACGATCTTTGTGGGGCCCATTCGATGGGGTATGTTCGTCTGGGAGGTGTACATACCCGGAGGTGGGCGAACGTGCCACATTTCATTTCTTTACATTTTATATTATAGGTCTAGTAGGCCTATTACTTCATTTCAACGTCTCATGTGATGTATTTTTAAATTTCAGGATGGTGTACAGGCCTTATTAACCGATCCGAAGAAAAATTGCTCGAATAACCAATATCCCACCAGGCATTACATTATTATAAAGAGCGCATAGGCGTACGAGCCTGGGGGACGGGGGGGGGGCAATTTTTCGGGCAGGCGGGTAAAGTGAAAAAGAAAAATTATTTCATCTACTTGGCAAATTAAAGGGCCCGAAATCTAATAAAACACTAATTTACGGACTGGAATAGCAGTAAAACGTGTTTGCGGCCGTCAAATATTCCAAAATTTTCTTTGGGTCCATACAAAGTCAGCACCGCTTCATCGCCTCTCGAAGAAAATCGGCGTAAACCTGTCTGTAAACCTGAAATGTCTTCGGGCATTTCTAGTTTTGCTTCCTTAACTGTCACCGAGCCCTAATAAATCTCTAGTTTTACTCATTTTCAACTTTCTGTTGAGTGCATGAAAGATGATATAATAAAGGTATTTAACAATTCAGCAATGGCTGCTGTCCAAGAGAGTTAAGGTTTAATGGACGCTAATGTACGATACTCTTTAAAGGACAATATTGGTGTCAGTCATTATCACATATATGTGATAGAACAGAGATTAAACGCATTCCAAGTATAATTTTAACACAGAGATTATTTCTACGAAAGATGAGTAATAAAGTTTTCATGAATCGGAAGTGACGAACGCAAAAGGAAAACAAAATTTTACCGTAATCTTATTTAAGTCTAATTTATCCCATTTTTTTCAGATCCTGTGGACAAATTGAGAACCACATATTATCAGATGAATAAATTGAAATTTGTTTATCAATAGCATGGTACAGTTTAGTCAAAATATCGGTTGGTAAAAGTACACACCTTATATTTTATGGAAAACCAAGCGTTTCTTGCCTTTTTACAGAGCAGCTTTGTAATATTTGAGACCTAGCTCTGCGAGTATGTCTTTATATATAGCCACCAAATAGGCAAATACGCACAGCAAGCGATGCCTTCTAGGTATTAACTAAAAACCACAAAATAGAATTCGGTCTGATGGGCCCAATCTGATTACGGTAAAATATAAGATCTAAATTTTGTTTCATTGTTTTTATACTTTCAATGGCATCTACTACATGACGATATTTGACCAGTTGTAGTGGGACGTAGCGTCAGAGGTCATACGAGCGGCTTTTGATCCATTGACGTTAGACATTTGATTAACAAATCAATGTTGATGTTTATAGTGGGTTACCCACAGTTCCTTGTAACTCACGCCAAAAACTCTTCGTAACAAACCGTTTCAGTGGATAATCCTTCACATCATCCAGAACGTGGGTTATATAACAACCATTCCAGATCCTAGTGTTGTAAAGAAAAGTAGAACGAAATTATGAACTATAAAAAAGAAAACGAAAGGTGTGTCTAGTCTCATTCTCTGAGCCTCTCACAAATGGCACCGAAACGAATTCTGGTACACGGTTCGTGTACCAATGGTAAAATGTTTATTTTGTCTTAAATATTGGATTAACTATCTAAAAGCAGCGTCTAGATGTCTGTATTTAATTCCTAAGTGTTTTTCAACATCTCTGAGAAATGTAATGAGTTTTGAGAAAATTTAAATATTTGATTTCGTGAATAAAATCTCGTGAGACCTGATCAAATGTTTTTGTGGAAGTCAAAACAAATTGTGCCACAAAGAAGATTATTATCTATAATTATGCTATAAACCACAGAAATTATTTTCTTATTGAGGTAATTTCAACTCAGATATCTTCAATATTATCATTAATGGTTATCATAACATAACAAACTACCAGTTGAGCTAAATGAACACTGACCGCGAAAATCATCAGGCACTGAATCTGCTATTTGGGTGTCAGTGAACCCAATGTGGGCACCATGATTTGGTGATGAAAAAATATTTTTTTCTATTTTGTAGAAACAATATCAAAGACCCATTTCCCCCAAATCGTGAAACAAAATGTTTTTTTTTTTTCCGACGAGTTTTGAGATCATTAAATAGACGGATCCCAAAGGGCATCGGTCAGAGAAAAAATGACGTCAACGATTCCACGTTGGGTGGTTTGGTAGCGGGAATTTGATATCAGAAATGTTTCCATAGAAGAACCGTCAACCGGTGTCCCCTTCTAACTAACCCCTCTCTGCGAAATACAATGAAATGAAATGGTGTTTAACGCCTTGTTTTGCACCTACATTGGGCTAATGAAGACGGGCCCCACGCCATACAGTGTGCTATGAGGGAAATTTTGCCCGGAGAGCGCCGCAACGCAGGGGCGTACATAACGATTTTGTTTGGGGGGGGGGGGGTAGCCAAAATGTGACCGACTGATGCACATACCCCCCCCCCCCATCCCGTGCGAGATATGCAATCAGGAGCCGAGTACCACGTGCGAGTTGGGGTGGGGTGGGGTAGAGGCCTTTTCAAATCTAGGGTGACATCCGCTATCCCACAATGAGTGGAAACAAAATACTGGCTATAACATTAAGCGTCCCGGTAGAACATAGATAGTATTGTATAAATTATATAGTTGTTCGCCGATCGTTGTCTCGCCGGAAAGCAGTTAATTTAAGTTCACATTATAGTTTATGTCATATAGCACATATATCCCAAAGATGTCCACAATGGCCGGATATCTACCTTATATACGTGGAACCATAGAGAGTGAAGTCATTTTGCAGAGCGTGTCATAGTGTGTCACCGGCCAGAACCAAGGCGCCTGTACCAGGAGTCAAAAATAACAGTTGTGCACCAGGAAGGCGCTGTGATGCCTTGGCTGCGGGTGGGGCCAATCGGCTTCTTCATTGCCTTCAAACCGCAGACCTTTGTTGCTTCTGGTGTGACCTGATGCCATTTAATGTGACCGTGTTGGATGTTGGTATCATTTGCGATCTGGTACTGCTTATCGGAGCCTTCTCTTGTCGTCGCCGAGCTCTAGTTTACTCTTTCGCCGAGTGGATGTTGCTGATACATGTATTTAGTAAATCATTTTAGTTGACGAAATAGATAATTTGGCGTATATGGGTCTGAACATGATTTATTAGTAAACTTATGGGCAAAAATCATGAAAAAAAAATCGAAAATGCTGCTTTGTTTTTTAGATTAAAACACTAATTTACGGACTGGAATAGCAGTAAAACGTGTTTGCGGCCGTCAAATATTCCAAAATTTTCTTTGGGTCCATACAAAGTCAGCACCGCTTCATCGCCTCTCGAAGAAAATCGGCGTAAACCTGTCTGTAAACCTGAAATGTCTTCGGGCATTTCTAGTTTTGCTTCCTTAACTGTAAATATTTGATTTCGTGAATAAAATCTCGTGAGACCTGATCAAATGTTTTTGTGGAAGTCAAAACAAATTGTGCCACAAAGAAGATTATTATCTATAATTATGCTATAAACCACAGAAATTATTTTCTTATTGAGGTAATTTCAACTCAGATATCTTCAATATTATCATTAATGGTTATCATAACATAACAAACTACCAGTTGAGCTAAATGAACACTGACCGCGAAAATCATCAGGCACTGAATCTGCTATTTGGGTGTCAGTGAACCCAATGTGGGCACCATGATTTGGTGATGAAAAAATATTTTTTTCTATTTTGTAGAAACAATATCAAAGACCCATTTCCCCCAAATCGTGAAACAAAATGTTTTTTTTTTTCCGACGAGTTTTGAGATCATTAAATAGACGGATCCCAAAGGGCATCGGTCAGAGAAAAAATGACGTCAACGATTCCACGTTTGGTGGTTTGGTAGCGGGAATTTGATATCAGAAATGTTTCCATAGAAGAACCGTCAACCGGTGTCCCCTTCTAACTAACCCCTCTCTGCGAAATACAATGAAATGAAATGGTGTTTAACGCCTTGTTTTGCACCTACATTGGGCTAATGAAGACGGGCCCCACGCCAGTGTGCTATGAGGGAAATTTTGCCCGGAGAGCGCCGCAACGCAGGGGCGTACATAACGATTTTGTTTGGGGGGGGGGGGGGGTAGCCAAAATGTGACCGACTGATGCACATACCCCCCCCCATCCCGTGCGAGATATGCAATCAGGAGCCGAGTACCACGTGCGAGTTGGGGTGGGGTGGGGTAGAGGCCTTTTCAAATCTAGGGTGACATCCGCTATCCCACAATGAGTGGAAACAAAATACTGGCTATAACATTAAGCGTCCCGGTAGAACATAGATAGTATTGTATAAATTATATAGTTGTTCGCCGATCGTTGTCTCGCCGGAAAGCAGTTAATTTAAGTTCACATTATAGTTTATGTCATATAGCACATATATCCCAAAGATGTCCACAATGGCCGGATATCTACCATATATACGTGGAACCATAGAGAGTGAAGTCATTTTGCAGAGCGTGTCATAGTGTGTCACCGGCCAGAACCAAGGCGCCTGTACCAGGAGTCAAAAATAACAGTTGTGCACCAGGAAGGCGCTGTGATGCCTTGGCTGCGGGTGGGGCCAATCGGCTTCTTCATTGCCTTCAAACCGCAGACCTTTGTTGCTTCTGGTGTGACCTGATGCCATTTAATGTGACCGTGTTGGATGTTGGTATCATTTGCGATCTGGTACTGCTTATCGGAGCCTTCTCTTGTCGTCGCCGAGCTCTAGTTTACTCTTTCGCCGAGTGGATGTTGCTGATACATGTATTTAGTAAATCATTTTAGTTGACGAAATAGATAATTTGGCGTATATGGGTCTGAACATGATTTATTAGTAAACTTATGGGCAAAAATCATGAAAAAAAAATCGAAAATGCTGCTTTGTTTTTTAGATTAATCTTTTATTTGGAAACTGATAGTATTGAGAAAACAACACGAATCATACTTCAACTTATGTAAATTTGCATTGTGAACATTTTCACCTATATAACATATCATTAGATGAACCTATTGGGGAGGTACAGTGTATGAAAGTTTCCCAGACTCACACTATTTAAAAGAAAAAAAACCCGGCCAAACTAACAATGTGAGGATGCTTCCCTGGAGCTTCCACGAAATAATTTTCCCCGAGATATCCCCTAAGCATCGATCGGTAATGTCTCGCCGGAATATCAAGGAGCCTTCGAGAAATTTTGAATGCCTTCCGGTGACACATGCCCTCTAGGGTTGCATCCCCGAATGTTCTCTGAAAGCCGCGTTTTTCCCATGGCTCAGATTGGCTGGATTTTCGTTTTGAATCGGCGATCATTTTCATAATGCCTAGGTCCCATTTTTTCCGTAGGATACTCACGTGGGGGCGTCGCGAGACATGTGGAATCATCGGGAGAAAATTTGTTTCTACATCGCCGATAATTTGTCTCAAGTGGGATCTAGGCGTAAATCCTATAATTGACTCAAGGTTGATTTATGGAATTTATACGCTCATTGAAAGTTCAAACACGGATTTGAAGACAGTTGCTAACTTGGCGGATCCTAGAATATTACTACTTTTTAACGTTACATGAGCCCCCTTCCCTATCCCCCAACCAAACTTAACTTTACCAGTGTCTGGGCTATATTCGATTGTGCCTAGAATAGAGCAAAGATCGTAATAAAGATTGGTTGACGTGTTCTTAATACAAGATCATTGGAACCTGGGTGAACCATACAACACTATAGCTATATATAGAGCTCACATCGATCTTCGTTTGCTTGCCAATATTTGCTAACTGCCAAACAAAAAGACATCAACTCAAGGATTGGGTGGGGGGGGGCAAAGTACATATCATTTAAAGTAGCTAAGTCTCTAATTCAATATCATCGAAGTCTTCAACGTTGAAAACACAAATTATTTGCCAATTTAAATCAACATTGATGGTGTGGTCTTACCAGGAAAAGATGGGCTTCCGGTATCCAATATTTAAGACGAAATAATTTTTTTACCATTGGTACACGAATCGTGTAGGCTACCATACGGCGTTTCATACTCATTTTCAGCTAGGGACCCAAAGAACAAGGCTAGGTAGCCTATACTCCACATTACATCTCAAACAGTGAGCATGCGCAATAAATACTATAGACTGGAATAACCAGACACTATATATACATACGATTACATCATGTGTACCTATTTCAAGAATAGGTGTAGTCAAGCACTGATGTGTCGTATGGCTATATATATTGATATGAGAGTAAAAACGGAAACAAATCAGTTTATATACATTCACATTAAATTATTATATGGCTTGCGACCCATTTGTGCCAATTTCTAGGCCCCAAATATTAACGATTTAGCTCCTTTAAAGATCACTTTATGCTCAAATTTGGAAATCTTATCAGGTCAGGGGATTTTTTTTCCGATTTATAATCCGAACTACTGCAAAAACTTCGAAAATGATAGAAAGTACCAAAAGCTATTAATGGCCAAAGAAGCCAGATCGTTAACCGTATGTATATTACGAAAGTCGAAAATCGGTCTACTATTTAAAAAATGTAAAAACATGTTTTTATTGTGTACTTAAGCACATTTTAGTACAACAGACCTGTATAAATGAATTATGGGCTGGCTTGTACGTAACGATTATTATTACTTCACAGGGCGACAATGAAGGAGTCGTGAAATCAATGTAAACTAAAGCCAGGCTGACACTTGCACGACTTTTGGTGACGAGTTTGTCCACATTGACACGAACTGGTACGTCGTGTTCACGCATACTTTGCGCATAGTTTGCGCATTGTTTACGCACTTCCCGCATTGGCACGACGAGTTTGCGCAAATCGGACGGTGTCGTGCCGACTCGAGTCGTGCCAATGCGTGCCACGGAATCGTGCAAATGTCATCCTTGATTTAGAATGACCATAACAGTAGCCAAGAAGACAACTTGGACTGAACAACCTAATTAAAGTCCCAATATCCAGATCATCAGTTTCATATCAAACTAGCAAATATTTAAAAGCAGGATTAATTAATGCTAGATCTGTTAGGAATAAGACCAGTGAAATAAATGATTTTATTGTGGATGAGGAATTAGATCTGTGCTCGATTACTGAAACATGGCTTACCCAGAACTCAGATTCAGTGACCATTTCGGCTATACTCCCAGAAGGCTACAGTTTTCTACACATTCCACGTGCGACTAGGGGTGGTGGTGTTGGTCTTGTCTACAAATCAACTTTAAAGATATCTTTGCAGTCTAATCTGGTATTCAACTCTTTTGAGTGCCTTAATTGTTTGATATCCAACCTTAACAAATCTCTGCACCTGTTAATTATTTATAGACCCCCAAATTCCAATAATAACGACTTTTTTGAGGAATTTACATCACTTCTTGAAACAAAATTACTGTTAAAGGGCGGCCTGCTGATACTTGGCGACTTTAATATTCATTTCGAAAACAGTTCTGATCCACTGAGTAATCGATTTCGGGAAATATTGCATACCTACAATCTTCAACAGCATGTCAAGAAAAAGACACATAATAGAGGTCATCTCCTTGACTTTGTAATTACACGCCAAGATGAGATACATATCCATGATGTACTGGTTGAAGATACTTTACTATCAGACCATTTTCCTATCACCTTTAAAATTCAAACGGAGAAGCCACCTTTAAACAAGAAAACAATATCGTTTCGTAAATTTAAATCTCTAAACAATGATACCTTTAGTGACACAATTGTTACATCAAACTTTTCCGACATCCGTGAATTGTGTGATGTGAATCTAAAAGCTGATTTGTATGATAAAACACTGAGAAAGATCATTGACGATCTAGTTCCGTTAACCACTAAATCATTTACTGTAAGACCAGAAAATGAGTGGAGTAACAGTCAAATAGCTGAAGCAAAACAAAAGCGCAGAAAAGCTGAGAAAAAGTGGCGTGAGACCTCCCTTCATATCCATAAGATTCTTTACCGAGAAGAGAAAAACAAAGTAAAATATATAATTGAACAATCAAAAGTGTCCTTCTACAATGAAAAAATTCAAAACAGTGCCAACAAACAGAAAGAACTATTCCGCGCAGTTAATAAACTGATTGACCATTCCTCCTCCACTGTTGTCCTCCCTGATTGCACCGATAAATGTCTGCTAGCAGAAGAGTTTGCAAACTTTTTCTCTAATAAGATAACTCTTATACGAAACGAACTTGACAAATTTAACAATTCCTGTGATTTTGTTCCCAAATATGACACGCCAAGTGTAGTTTGCATTGATAATTTCAATTTAGTTAGTGAATCTGTTGTGTCAGATATTATTAAATCGTCAGCCCCTAAGACCTGTCCTCTTGACCCCCTCCCTACATCTTTAGTAAAAGAAAACCTTAATTTATTCTTACCTGTGATTACTGATATCATAAACTCTTGTATTCAAGAAAGAAAAGTACCCGATTCTTTTAAAGTTGCTAATGTCATCCCAGTTATTAAAAAATCAACTTTAGATAGAAATGTTCTAAAAATTACCGTCCTGTATCAAACCTGAGTTTTATCTCTAAAATTTTTGAAAAATGTATAGCCAGACAGCTGATTGAACATATTGACACACATAGCCTTCACGATAGTCTACAGAGTGCATATCGTAAGTTTCACAGTGTTGAGACGACTCTTATCAAAGTGCAAGATGATATATTAAGGTCAATTGACAATAGAAACTGTGTTCTTTTGGTACTTTTAGATTTGTCCGCAGCCTTTGACACCATAGATTCTACTGTCCTGCTGCAAAGACTTCAGACAGACTTTGGCATCAAAGGCTCTGCACTCCAGCTACTTGAGAGCTATCTTACTGATAGGAAACAGAGGGTTGTTATTGGCAATGTGATGTCAGACTACCATAATAATTTATATGGAGTGCCACAAGGGTCTGTCCTTGGGCCCATTTTATTTACTCTTTATACTGCTCCAGTTGGTAAAATTGTTAAAAGACATGGTCTTGACTATCATATTTATGCTGATGATACTCAGCTGTATTTAAGTTTTAATCCTGTAAATGCAAATCAACATGCTGTGAGCAAATCTAAAATTGAGCAGTGTATCAATGAAATTAAGTTATGGATGTCTGTAAATTTCCTATGCTTAAATGGTGATAAAACTGAATTTATTTTACTTGGATCTAGTCATAATCTCAATACCATAACTGAATCCACTTCGATTAATATTGATGGAAATGAAATTACTCCAATTAACTCTGTTCGCAATATTGGCGCTTATTTTGATAGTAAAATGACCATGTCTAATCACGTGAACAATATTTGTAAATCCTGCTACTTTCATATCCGTAATATTGGCAAAATTCGCAAATTTCTTTCCTCTGATTCAACTAAAACTCTTGTTCATGCTTTTATTACCTCAAGACTTGATACTTTTAACTCACTTTTATCCGGCTTACCCAATAAATTAATATACAAGTTGCAAAAAGTTCAAAACACTGCTGCACGACTCATTACCCTCACAAAAAGGCATAGCCATATTACTCCCATACTTAAACAACTTCACTGGCTACCCATTCCATATCGTATTCAATATAAGATTCTTTTAACTGCCTATAAATGTTTTCATGGCATAGCCCCATCTTATTTATGTCAGCTAATTGAAAAACAAACAAACTTTCGTAGTCTCCGTAGTTCAAATGACATTTATCGTCTCAAACCAAGATCTGCTCGAACGGTTACATATGGTGAAAGATCATTTTCATTTTTAGCCCCAAACCTGTGGAATGATTTGAAACCGTCTGGTCCTGATACTGATATTCGCTCCAGCCCCTCAGTACAATCTTTTAAATGTGCTCTTAAAACTTACTTATTCAAAAAAGCTTTTACTTAGATATATATTTTTTATTATATTGCATCTTTTTGTGGTCTTTTAGTTGATTTATTTTGTTTCACTGCTATATGATTTTACTCTTTGTGTAATGTTTTAAAACTGTCTGGTTTCTGATACTGATATTCGTTCCAGCCCCTCAGTACAATCAGTTAAATGTGCTCTTAAAACTTATTTATTCAAAAAGCTTTTACATAGATATTTTTCTTATTTTATTATATTGCATCTTTATGTAGTCTTTTAGTTGTTTTTATTTTGTTTTACTGGTTTATGATTGTAAAGCGCTTCTGAACACTGTTAGTGAAACTAGCGCTATATAAATGTTTAATAATAATAATAATAATAATAATAGCCGATTCTCTAACTCAATATCATCAAAATTCTTCGACATTGAAAACAAGAATTATTTCTTCATTTCAATGAACAGTGTCCAGTGATGGTGTGATCTTACCGAGAAATAATAGGCGTCTGATATCCAATATCTAAGGTAAAATAAACACTTTTACCATAGGTACACGAATCGTGTACCATAATGCGTTTCAGTGCCATTAGTAACAAAGGATTCGAAGAACGGGGATAGCGATATTCCATACATTAAAGTTCCAATTTCACATTTTCTAAGAAAGTCAAAACATAATTATTTCTATGTCTTTTGCTCAAAAGGTTGTCAACTCACTATTATACGGTCCTGGGCAAAATTTTTTGGGCATTATAAAGGGTGACACAGGGTGATTGAGGAAATAGTTACTCAATTACCTCCCTTGTTTTCCCATTCCTCTCCATGGACGGCCATCTTCAAACGTTTGAATTTGAAGTTGAAAATGATATTTTTGCCAATTTCTCAACTGGCAGTACTGAATTATAGGATTAATAGGATTATTCTTTAACAAGGTAGGACTGTTTATAGGTTCAATCTATTTTTGGGCTTTATTTTAATACATTTTAAAAATATAACTTAAAAAAATGCTATTGGAGCTTTAAACGATGTCGCCATATTCTTGTCTCGAGAGTCTGCGCAATATACTACGATGTAGACTGGAATAACCCGAGGCTGGAGAGTGTCATTCGATTGAGACATTTGATTTGAAATTTGAATGCGTGAATGTAAATCAGTTTATATACATTGATATTATTTTATTATATGCGTTAGGACCCATTTGTGTCAATTTCTAAGTACAAAATATTAGCGATTTAGCTCCTTTAAGATAAAGTCCAACGATTGATAAATTTTGTAATCAAAGTGCAAGTTTAAAAACACGTACTTTTCATTGTGTATGCCTTTCAACCGCTTTTTAAACCTTTTTCTGGATGTCTTTGACTTTGATCAATTACGTCCGAATTGCTCGTCAAATTTATAGTATAGCCTACATAAAAATATGTTATGTAAATGCAACCTGCTCAGATGTCATTTTTCAAGGAGTTTCACATGTTGACAAGGCAACTTCAGCAAATAAAAAGTGCACCAATTTATTTTTCTAAAAAAAAAAAAAAAAAAAAAAAATAAGAAAAAAAAACATGAAATGGTCTTGAACTATCAAGCCTGTATAAAATCACATTACACGACAAGCAAGACGTAAATATTGAAATTTACTTGTTCAATCATACGATGTTTTTACAGAGAGAAACTAAACAACTTTTGTTACGTCTTAACAAATGACACATAGGCCCTACTGCCCGGTGGCTGAACGGGGGAATCGCTATCCGAGATGTGGATATATGAGACCACGTTTTTCTAGACCCATGTTTTGTGTAGTTTCGAGATACAGGGGGTCAAATGTTTACAATGGGTGTGTGGGTGTGTGCCAAATTTACCGTGAAGTGAAGTATTCGTGTTTGCTTCCAATGCATTCAAGCGTATATTAATGGATGTCAGCACAAAAAGGCATGAGATTTTACAAAAATGGATAAATATTATCGAATGCATCACAATGATAGACAGTAGTATTGAAGGTTGGGAAAATATGACAAGTTTACGGAAGTTATGTCCGAGATTCAGCGACGGCCAAATTTACCGATGCAAGTGTACCCAAGCGTAATACTAATTGATGTCAGCACAAAAAACCACGAGATTTTATTAAGAGGCCACTCCCGTTAAGCGGCCAATCGTAAAAATTCCCATGGGTGGCTGCTTAATGCAGATTCTACTGTATGATATACTGAGCGCCATAGAAAACGCATTACTTAGTTTTTCGTATAACAAAATGATCCTGTAAACATATCTTTTATATTTTGCTTCTTATTGTGAACAATATTCAAATGGGAACACATCAATAACAACACATTTGTACGCTTATGAATGTTTAATCTGTAATCAACGGTACAAAGTCAGAGGGGTCAAAACCAAAAGTACGACAAAGATGGTTAATTTTATTGTGCTGCACAGCGTGCGTAAGAGCCAGTGGAGGACACACAAGCTACTGACAATTAACCATCTTTTTCGTACTTTTGGTTTTGACCCCTCTGACATAAGTGTACAAATGTGTTATTATTGATGTGTTCCAATTTAAATATTGTTCACAATAAGAAGCAAAATAAATAACATATGTTTTCAGGATCATTTTGTTATACGAAAAACTAAGTGATGCGTTTTCTATGACGTTCAGTATATATTGCTATAACATAAATGTCTTGGACTGGCCATCTATAAATAAGTGTTTAGGATGCCCCCCCCCCCCCTGACAACTGTTGTAATTTGTAGAGGAGGGGGTGGGAGGTGCCCATCTCTAAATAAGTGCTTTTGATGACCCTGGACAACTGTTTGATTTGTGGGTTGGGGGTAGCAGGTGTGCGTGTGTGTGGGGTAGGTGGGTAAATTTGGCGGGAAATGAGTTCACGTTGATTTAAATGATGATTTTCTTAGAGCTAGGTAAAAATATTAGTTTTTAGTTTAAATCCACTGCACATCTCTAAATATGTGTATAAGATTACCAGTGTATGCGGGGAGGTGGGGGATAAATGTACTTTGGGGGACAGAGACCAATTGGTTCAATATTGACATGTACCAATCTCGTCATTTAAAATATTTAATTATAATGGTGCTTGCAGTACATCTTCTCGATGGCTGTTCAACAGCTTGCATATATCCTTTGGGTATGCTTCAGATACCCATTCACATTGTAAATCTGAATTCCAGCCTTGTGTCGCAGGGTCATCTTGTTCGATCATTGGTTTTGCAGTCTGTCTCCATATTGTTGCAACATAATTATTGCGTTTAATGTGCAGCAAAAGACTACTCAGGCAAGATGATAATAAAGAAAGAAAGTTTTGTTATTTTTCATCACAATTAAAATTACCCCAGAAGATCGTTGTACAAGGCACGAATAATTTTTTTAAAACAGCAATTACGACATCCCAGTTCATAAAAATTTGATACAAAAGTTAGGATTATCTTGAAAAAGAAAGACAGATAGTCATTACCGTAGGCCGAGATATTCTCGACTCATTCAATATTAATCTTGATTGGATCAAAATATGTCAAGATTAATATTGAAAGTGTTGAAAATATCTTAGAACTGGCAACTATCAACGGAGACAGTAAAATATCTTACCACTCTGACACTCCCGCATTGCAAATAAATGGAGGTGCTGAAACAAATTGTATTTTGCGCTCTTGCTTAGGCAAAAGAGACAACCAAAATGATCCAAATATACAAATTTTGATCGATAATGAGACAGACAAAGGGTGAAAATATCGCGAAAGGCGACTTACATCAGTAAAAGACGCTAGAAAAAAGATTTTCTGTGTGAAAAAGTAACAGACCTATCTTTATTGCCACCTGTCGTATACGTGGACTCTTGATGCATGGCTGGAATGAAAATTTAAAATGAGAATTGGTTTCTGAAGCATATCCAAAGGATATGCGAGCTGTTGATCACCAACCAAGAAAATATTTATCTCGCTCATATGAAATTTTGATGAAGACTAAGAATAAACTAATAACTAAACACATCTCTGAGTTACTGTGTTTTTGATTTACATTCTCAGATCTTTTGAAAAGTACCATTGAACGAAAACGCTAACAAGATACCAATTTAAGCTCAATTATGAACGTAATTATTTCTGTCCACAAAAATAAATGTTACATCCCCCCCCCCGCTCGGGCACCCACCCCGGCCTCCATTCCCACACAATGGGAATCTTATACACATATTTAGAGATTTTTCATCAAGCTCTTTGACAATCATCAATTAAATCAACGTGAACTCATTTCCCGCCAATTTTATCCCCACCCCTCCGTTCCACACACGCACACTTGCTAACCCCATCCCACCACCAACCATATTAAAACAGTTGTCCTAGAAATTTATGTTATAGGCCTATTAATATATTACGTCAATATAATGGCATCCCCACCCCACCCGCCATTGAGAGACATTTGACCCCTCTATATCTAGAAAATGCCCTCTCAAACGCCTGATCACCGCTCTAAATAAAAAACTAGTCAAGAAAAACTTGATCTCATAAATTCACAGCTCGGGTGGCAACACTACATGTGATATAAACTGAATCCTAAACTTTGTACAAATGTTCTAACTTGGTGACATTTTGGTAAAATCAAAATATTTTGTTGTTTTTATTATTTCATCTATTGATAAATGAATAGAATACCTTTGCCTTATTGTTGGAGTACATTTTCTGTATTCAGTGAATAATCTATAGAATCAATTATATATAATGTTCGGTAAAACACGTTGTGTTGCAGGATACGGTTTTCTTTGTTCATACAAATAGCACCCGAAACCATATAGATTATTGAGTCAGAGGTTTAGATGCTTTAACAATGTAGGTCCCACAAAAGGTAAACCCACCTGATAATAATAGAATATCATTCAGAATTTTAAGATAAAAAAAGTACAAGAAAGTTAGAAAGCTATAGCAACCGCAAATGTAAAAGCAGTGTAAGGGAGACAATCGTTGTTATTATCTAACGTTACTTTCGCTGTTCAGAATAAAAAAAAAACGTGTCTAAAACTAGTAAAACCACTAACGTCAATGATAACGTTCAATAGTCTAAAACAGTATTGAAATAAATAAACAAATACACGTAACTAGAACTGACACTGTAATTATATCTCAAACCATCCGGCCGGGTTCGGTTTATTATTAAAAGCTGTAGCCTAATATTACATAATGGAATTTCTAAGAATTTATAAAAAGTTACCGTACACGTGACGTGTATGGGTTTTTCCAACATTATAACAACCAGAAGAATCACACCAGAGATCTGTATTGTTTTCGGTGTTTCGTCGGAGAGGGCATCACATCGTGTATCTTGTGATTTTATGTGAACATTTGGCTGTATTTTAAAACTACATACTTAAAACTGTTTTAGCTGTTTAGTGCCCAGTTCCCATCGGATAGTGCCATTCCGCTTACATTACATTAACTAATAACAGACCATGGAGATAGAAAACGATGAACATACAGACAATATTGCAGAACTTAAAGGGACATTTGAAAAAAACAGGGAATTTCTCATCACTGATGTCTTTAAAAAGATAGTACTGGAAACAATTCACAGCGCTGAACTGTTACCATTTCTATCTGCAATTATTCCTAAAGGTCTGTGGGTCACTTGACTTTATCAATTTGTAATGTATGTTAAGTAAAGTATCGTACGGTATATTATGCCGTTCCATTTTTAGACATATCATATTATTATATAGCTATATCTATAGCCCTAGTTAATTACTAGTTAAATCCAAATTGTAGGCCTACAAGTTTATAAATTCAATATCCCCCCTATATCACCATGGAACAAGTGTTATGTTTACTTTCACTTTCATTTTAGCCGTGTAACGACATTGATTGAGTATTGAGATGGTAAAACATATCATTAGTATTAGGCCTATGTCCATAGTGAGCCATCCAGGAGAAATTGTGTGTGGGGGTGGGTGAAAAAGAGAGATTTCTGTAATTTTTCTTATTCAGATGACTACAGATGAATAATAAACAGTGGATCTACTGTAGTTTTGTATAGGTTCAGTCAGTATAGGGCCTACGCCTACATGTTTTGCAACTTAACAGAGAAGTTAATAAGTACCGGTAGCTAAGTCTATAACTCAATATCATCCAAAATCTTCAACATTGAAAACACAAATTATTTGTTAATTTAAATCAACATTGATGCTGTGATCTTACCGGGAAAAGAATCGTGTACCATAATGCGTTTCAGCCCCAGTTTTTAACAAGAGACTCGAGGGACGAGGCTACACACATTGCACCAAATCAAACGGCGCATGTAGACTGGAATAACCAGACACTAAAAAATTTAATTCGATTGAGTCTGTCGGCTTATTTCGCCAAACATAACTGATTTGAAATTAGAGTAAAAACGGAAACCATAGAATGTAAATCAGTTTATATACATTCATATTACAGTATTATATGCGTTGCCACCCACTTGTGTCAATGTCTATGTCCCGAATGTTAGCGATTTAGCTCCTTTAATATTAAAAAGGGGCATTATGGGAAATTAGAGACTGGTAGAGAGTTTACAGTTTTTGCCATAATAGTTTAGAAATAAATAATGTAAATAAAATATGCTGAAAATTTCAGTCAAAATTGCTTCACTCTAAACCTTGATATTTATCTGTGAAATTGTAGGTACCATATAAAAGGTGTCTAGATTATCCATTTTCTTTTATGTTTAATTATCATTCACAAAATTGATTTCAATCTGTTAGCGATGTCTTGGATAAGTTAATTAATGTCTCGTGAATACAGAATAATTTAGATAAAATTTCAGGCCGAAAGAAAGACCGGCAATAGGCAGATTTAGCTACGGTATTGCATAATTATGTTTAATCTTAGGCACCTAGAAATAGAAGGGGGGGTGGATGGGACTTCATTGACCTCAGTTTTCCATCCCATTATTTCCAACCAATTCTGAAGAACTTTCTTGGCCAACACTGAAATCAGACCCTGGACCTCATGGTTAGTTATTGTCCAGAGTCAAGGGGGATGTGGAGGATAAAATATACTTAACTATAGCTACGTAAGTGGTTGTGCAGAATTTTCTTTGTCTTATACGGTATAAAGGTCTATTAATTTCATACTTCAGGTTATGGATTCTATTCCAAACAGTAGCAGTATGTCACATGTATTTTGTATCATCCTTTTAATATTTCATCCATTATTATGCTTCTGATTTCAGGAGATATACAATCCAAGATTAGAAAATTAGATAGAAATGGAAATTACCAAGAAGGGGCCGAAGAACTTATAAACTATATTCACCATGGTTGCAAAGTAAATGGAAAATGGGCAATCTTTATTAGCTCACTGGAACAAGCAGGTAATTTATAATAAGGTTTTAATTGAGGATAAGTGCGAGTATGTGGATATTTATGAAGGTTGTTGCCCATGCGTCAACGCCTGCTAATAGTGCAAGTGTGTTTAGAGAAGAGGCTTGTTAATGTTAATGCATTAAATTGAAAAGCTATAGATGGATTTATTGTTGAGTGGCAACTTTAATCATATCAGTCAGTGTAAGATGAAACCAGTTGAAAATCAGAACATCATCTTCATTATTTACACAGTTTTTATCAAGGATGGGATCATTATATTGCCAGTGTCCAATGAAATTATTTTTACATTACCATTACTTTTTAAATGTAATCATTACAATTACTTTGTCAGTTTTATCAATGTAATTAATTACCATTACCCATTACATTGAAAGTAATTAATTACCATTACTCATCACTTAATGACTATATAAATAAAAACCATGTTTCATAGTAAAACCCTAAAAAGTGGATTTCTTAAAACATGTACTGTATATATATTGTAATCAATGAATACTGCTAATCTGTTGGCAATTACTCAGTCAATCAATCAATTAGTTTAATTAAAAGATAATAGTCTTTGTACACTTGAATCTTAATAAGTGACAAACCAAACAATGGCTTTCAAATATCTCATTATTTTATGGTTACTTAAAGAGAAATTCTCAGAAAAGTATTTATCGGGTGGTTATTTCCAATAAAAGTATGGCAATTTTGGTAAATATGGAAAGTAGAAAAACACTCATGGAGCGTATACAGGACAAAAATGTAAGAGTTCCCCTAATCGACAGCCCGACGATAAGGAATTCTGTGAAAAACACTCATGAGCAATTGATGTACATGTTGATAAACTTTAGTCCAAATATATCATCGATTTACCCAGTTTGTACGTGGGAAAGTATCTTTAATATAAAACAAGTATATATTTTGTTTTAGATTCATGATGAATAATTTATCAATTAGACAAACTATTTGGATTGATTAAGAATTTTATGAAATTATGTTAATAAAATACAGTTAATTATAATTAACTATACTTTCACATAAAATCATTCCTTAAACCATGTGGTTACCCACCTCAATTATTGGGATTTGCTGAGGCATCTTACTGTTCACATTTTGATTGCTAATTAGATACATATTTCTCAATAGAATTTATTAAAGCTTGGTGGGATTATTCATGAGGGCATCGTCAAGAACCATGTCAGAATTAAGAATACTTGAATACTTGTTCAATAGGGCATAAAGAAGAACCCTTATGAATTTCAGTATTTTTAAATAGTAAACTTTGAATGTGTTTGGCAGAGTTATGTGTCTGTTCATATTTTCACTTCTAAAGCTTAGGACACAGTTTATAATAGATTTTTTTAAAACCTGCTCTGTTGGATTTGTTGACAATGATTTGAAATTTACTACAAAAAGCTTTGCTGGTGATGGACATATATATATACTGTGTAAGTGTGTGACATTTTCGGTTAGCATTTTATGTTTAATCTGAGAAGCCATGGTGTCTCAGTGAATAGACACTCCTGGCTCACTAACAAGGGTTCTGAGGTGTCGGCCGAGAAAGTTCCCCAGATGTTTCAAGTTTCCCTCATAACACACTGTGTCTTGTATGACCGTCTTCATGAGCCCAGTCCGTGCAGAAAAGTGGAATGTTAAACCCTATTTCATTTTATATTGACCTGATTAGCTGCTATTTGTGTGTTCTTGTTAATGAAATAAAAGATAGTCGATCAGAAGATATGAAATTCAAAATTTAACTATTTATCTTTTCATTTCAGAATTAACTTCCCTACATAGTCTTTTGAATGATTTAAATAGTTTAAATGAGAGTGATGAAGAAGATATTGAACTTCTGAGGTTGCATTCGGCCATTATTATTGATCATATTAAACTAAATGACAGTGGTATTCTTCCATATTTGCTCAGTAATAAGGTCATTACTAGAGATGATATGCAGAAAATATCCTCGTGTGACTGTAATAGAGATGCATGCATGGAACTCTTTAATCATATTTATAGAAAAAGTAAAGATTGGTATACAATATTTCTGGAAAGTCTTTACAACGACAGGCAAATAAAACTGGTAGAATTGTTGGATCTGAAATTTCTAGGTAAGTTTATCATTTAGTATATAATGGCTTCCATATGTCATTCGTTTAAAATTATCTATATATATTTCATTCAATAGGCTACAATATATGTACCGGTATGGCAAAGATTTTGTTTGTTTTTTTTTCAGAAAAAAAGAAAAATTTGGAAACTACTAAAAAATGTGTGTGGCATCCCCGTGATAATGACGTACAAGAAAATATACTTGAAGGTTTGTATAATGTGTACTGTATATATAAACAAGCATAGATAGGGAGTTTTCAGACCCTGTGATGGTTACTGGGGTACCTACCAGCAGGAGATTTTTTAAATTCTGAATTCGATGTGAACAAATCATGTTAAAGATACATTATGTAAGATTTAGATAAAGAGCTAGCCTTTCTTGCTATAATAGTTTGATTGAAAATACATAATGTAAATGAATAATTTGGAAATTTCATTCAAATTACTCTATTGCGAGCCAAGGTTTTAGCTTTTGAAGGTTTGACAAGACATGTGCAATAATTTCATCCACGGTACTGGTTGTTCGAAGCTAAGTCCCGAAGCTTAAATCAACATGCGGCTAAACTGTTCCAATCTATTTAATATCGGAGAAATCCGATGTCATCAAGAGTTGATTATGAGTTAATTAATGTCTAATTAGTAATTTAGAAAACATTTCAGGACTAAAGAAAGACTTGCAATAGGCAGATTTAGCTCTTGCAAAATGTATGTTTAAGCAAGTTATGAAATTGTACACAAACTGGGTGACATTCATCTGTTTTAAAGATATATAGATAATGATAAGAGCAACTTTTTGAACAATTCCAAGAGTTATACTCAAATGCTATCTTATTAAAAGAAAGATTTTGTGACGCCATCATCGACTTTACCCGAGCTCCCAAGATACCACAATTTTATGTGGACATATATTGTCGTCCCTGTACTTGTGTACATAAAAATAACCGCACATGTGGAGACTTTTTAGGTCACATTTTTTTATTGTCACCGGCCCTGTCCATATGTCCACAAATTGTTTTGGTTTATATCCAAAAGATCATGGTTCCTGTCGATAATGGCATGTATCGGATCGAAACTTCATGGATTATGACCCCGGATTGTACGAAAAATCATGTTTTTAGTTTGCGGACAATCTTGAGGTCACAATTTTCATCTGATTTAGATGAAACTTGACGGCAATGTCGGATGAGTTCGAATTACTTGAAAATCGGACCAAAACTACCAGACAAAATAGCTGTCTCTTGTTCGCAAATAATTGTAAATATATGGTATAACACGGTTGTTGACCGTCTAGAGGTCACAATTTTGATCTGATTTTGATTGAGCTTGAAATACATGGTTATAACCCACAGATCTTGGTTCCTTTCGCTATGTGCGCATGTCGGATAGTAACTTCCTGAATTATAGCCCTTGATTGTACAAAATTTAGAGGTCCCAATTTGTAACCGATTTAAAAAAAAAATATGTGAATATATCATCAGTACACACTAAGATCTTGGTTCTTTTTGATAATCGCGCATATCCAAACTTAACTTCTGGGATTCTGGCCCCTGATTGTTCGAAAAATTGCTTTTTAGCATGCAGATTCTCTAAGAGGTCTTATTTTATTTTTCCAATTTTAAAAAACGTTTAAATGTATCACCTTTTCACTATATAATGAAGGTTGAATTTGAATTTCAGGAAAATTGAAATGAAATTGCCCAACAGAATGGCCGCTCTTTGTACGCAAATTGTGTAAAAGTATGTAATACAAAGGTTGTGGACCCTCCAGAGGTCACAATTTTTATCCGATTTTGATGAAACTTGAAATGTATGTTCATAACCCAAAGGTCTCCTTTCGATATTTGTGCATATCAGACCATATCTTTCTGGATTATGGCCCCAGATTGTAAAAAAAATCACATTATTTTTTTAGCTTGTACTCTGTCCATCTCTTGCAAAATGTAGGCGTATCTTGCATAGCAGCTGCATGTTGATTTTATTTTAATTTCAATGTCTTTAAATATTCATGAATCAGGCAGTGGTGAAGCATACAGCTCTGGTGATTATGCAAGTAATAATCCTGAGAACATTGGACTGAATAAATTAGGGAGTGTTGAAGACAAAGCCATGATAAAAGATGAAACTGGTGATAATTTAATGGACACATCATCGCCACAAAAATTATATGATAATAAGGAATTGAAAGAAATCAATACAGGTGATTGTTTTATTTACACCAGAGTTATTTCAACCCTTGATAGCCTCCAATGAATTTAACCCATGAGGTTAGGGGAATAATTTTGATTTCATGAAAAAAAATGGAATAGAACAATCTTTGCTGCACAAACTAAATAAAATGCATGTTGTTTTACAAGAATATTTTAATTTTATAAATTTTATAGATAAAATGAATATTGATGAGCCAGAACATCAACGAACAGATGAAGATGGGGATAAAAAAACAATAGAATTAAGAGATTATCAGAAAGATTTGTGTAAGGAAGCTTTACAAGGCCATAATGTTATTATATGTGCTCCTACAGGTAGTGGGAAAACAATTGTGGCCATAAATATAATTAAGGTAATTTTACACCATTGCCTTTAAATGGTCTTTTAGTTTATTTACAACATTAAATTGATTACATTTAATGATTTGCTTTGACAGCCCTAAGTTAAACAGGTAGCACGATTTACCCAATTCTAACCAAATCCACCATTATTTCAACTGATATCACAATAATTTATGTCGATATTTGATAATATACCGTTCCTTCTGTCAAATTGTCATTTTTAAGTTAAAATCATAGCGTTTTTGTGTCAGAATGTGATTTCCACGTAACTTAGTAAGTCGTAACCAAAGGACATGACTCCTCTAATACACAAATCTAACCAAAACAACCACTATTTCATATCATATCAAAATAATTTATATCAATTTTTGATAACCTATCGTTCCTTTTGCCAATTGTCATCTAAGTAAAATATCACGTTTTTGTGTTATTGGGAGTTTTAAAAGAGAAGATGTGGGTATATACACGAGTTATGTTCCTTCAATACGAAGACCACACAAGCATGAATTGTTGGATTTTAACACAAGAAGACTGTGATTTTAATATTCTACCATTCCTTTAGCTAAATATGGCATAATTACTTTAAAAAATGATATGATTGTGACACTAAAAAGCTGTGATTTTAAATTAAAAATGACAATTCGGCATAAAGAACGGTATAATTATCAAATATCTATATAAATTATTGTGATGTGAGTTGAAATAGTGGTGTATTTGGGTGGATTTGGGTAAGTCGTGCTACCCATTTAAGCTGCTTTCCTTCAAGTTTTGTACTAGGGTTTATCCCTTTTCAATGTTATTTCATATCACTTCTGATGATTAAAAACGATGTGAGATGAGCAATAATAGTTCTCTAAATTGTAACAGAAGATATTATCTATTCATTACAAAATGCAGTTTGCAACAGGACGGTGGATTTGCTTGCATTACCAATATTAATATATGTTTGGATTATCTTTGTTTTCATTGACAGGAACATTTGTGTAAGAAATTTGGAATTAAAAAGGTAGCATTCTTGGTTAATCAAGTGGCATTAGCTGAACAACAGTTTAATCTATGTAAACAATATCTAAACTGTAGAATTGAAAGATTAACTGGAGACACACAAACTAATGATAAAATACCCCTTCAGGAACTTCTTAATAGGTAAATATTCTCATCCTGTTCATTAACACCTGTGAAAGCTTGTGATTGTGATACAGCACAGACAGAGGTTCATTGAAATATGTTAAAACCCCGTCGTGATTTGCAGGATTGTTCATTTTCAACAGTTATTTATAAGAGATATTGTGGATGTTGTTTTTTTTTTTTTTACATCAAATTGGATATGTAGCTCTGCTAGGCTGATGTTTTTATTTTTGTTAACAACTCATTTAAAATTGACAGTTGTCATACAAGAAGTAGCATACTAGCATGCTTCTCTCTCTCTGATATTCTTTCAATACAATAGATAACCTTAAGTAAATGAAGTGTAAATTTTGAATATTTAAACCACGGTTAGAGTTTATGCACTAAACCTCTTTTATCGAACTGATTGATTGCTAATTTTAGTAATGAAGTAATTGTAATGACAGCACAGATATTGGTAGATGCTATAAAGGAACATGATATCGACGATGTTTCAGCCTTTTCACTTATTGTATTTGATGAATGTCATCACACGAAGGCTCGACATCCATATAACCAGATTATGCATATGTATATGGACATAAAATTAAAACATCAGCTACCTGGAGCAACAAATGAAATGGAGGTGGATGAGTTGCCTCCCCCTGTTCTGCCACAGGTACAGTAAGAAAGGGTTTTATCTGTTTCATTTTTATACACCTTCTTGTTTACTTTCTGTGAGCACTACAGTGCTCTTGAGAATTCTCTACAAAACTAAGCATTATTCAGATTATTGAGGTAAAAATAAGCAATTGGTCTTGCCTGTTTTAAGAATCTTGTGGATGTTCAGACGACAAATGTTATCAAATCTGCAAATCGATACGGTATATCTGCAGACGCACTGAATAATCTGAGTGAAGGATAGCAGAGTATTGTTATTGACAAATCTCAATCAATGCCTAAAGTTCTTGAATTTGGTGTTCCCCAGGGATCCGTATTGGGACCGGTTTTGTTCACAACATACACTGCATCAATTGGAGATATCATCTGTGAGATGGGACTTAATTACCACCTCTATGCGAATGATACCCAGTTATATGCTGAACTTTGTCCTTCACCAGATACCACTACATCAGAAGAGCATGCATTGAGCGAATTTGAATCTGGCTGCAGAAAATATAATAATTGTGAAAAAAAATAACACGAGACTATTTGAAGCACAGCCATAACCCCATCCATCTGTTTCAGGAATCTTGGTTTGTTCTTTGGCTAGTCCTTCGATATGAAAACCCATGTATCCAGGCTGTGCAAAAAGGCGAACTTTCACCTTTATAACATTTCCAAATTTGACCCTATATTGACCTTGATGCCTCTGAAGTGTAAATAAATGCTTTTGTTATGTCATCTTTAGATTATTGTAATTCATTAATGTATTCTCTTCCTAAAACTCATATAAATCAGCTGCAGAAAATCCAGAATTAAGCAACTCGAAATTGTATCTCTCACCAAACCATCTGACCATTTTACATCAGTTCTAAGATAGTTACATTGACTACCAGTTAATTAAATCATCGTTTTCAAAATTAACACAATCACTTTTAACTGTTTAAATGATCCCTTGACACCATCCTATTTACCCGATTTGATTAAAGAACATGTACCTAACGTTCATCTCATAAAAGCCAACTTATATGTCCAGTACAGAAGTCGAAATCTGGTGAGAGAGCCTCTTCTTGATCTGTATGCAGCACCAAAAGGATGGTACAGATTGCCTCTGGAAGTCCCAAATAGTCTAAACTTTGCTATATTTAAACTAGCTCTAAAAATCTGTTTTTTACCCAAACTTTTAAACTATAATTTAAATGCTTCACTTTCCCTTTGTATATTGTAACTTGAGTATTCATTTGTATTCTTTTGTTTATTTCTATAATCATATCTACATTGTTAAGCACCACAAAGCAGTCAAATTGGCAGAATGTTCAGCACTATAGAATACATTTTTTATTACCTGTATTATTATTATTACAATGTGTATTGTTCAAATTCACGTGGTCAGATTTCTGACAATGTCTATTCGGTGTTTCCATAGTTATTGTGATGATTAACAATAGAAAGGCTTTTTATTTTAAGTGTCCTCCCATTGCCTAAAAACAAACATGTGGGAAACGTCGCCTAAATAAATCAGTAATTGTTATTCCATAAGTATGTGTTATAGTTTAATGCTCTTTCCAGTTACTAAATGCCTCTAAAAGATTATGTAGGAAATACATCTTTAATTTTCTCTGAAGTAAAGGCTGTAATAATTTATTTATTTAGATCATTGGATTGACAGCATCAGTAGGAGTAGGGAAGGCAAGGAAAGTGAGTGATGCATCAGAACATATTATCACCTTATGTGCTAATCTAGATACAGTAAAGATATGTACAGCAAGAGCCTATGAAGATGATATGAGAAAGTATGTTAATGTCCCTAGTTTAGGTACGTCATATACATTTATTAAGTAAGATTTAGCTTTGCTCAGCTTTCTTTGAATTTTAAAGTTTGCGGCGGTAACCTTTCAAAATGAAATGGGAAGTTATTGTCCTTCTTCTCTGGAATGATATCTGCCTTCTCTTCATGGAATTTCAATCTGTAAAGGTTTCTTTTAATGTGTAACTCAACAGCTAAATGGATGGACTTTGGTTTTTGTCCCATATGAATGACGAGGCATTTCTTTTTTGACAGACTCTGTTTTCTGCACTACTTAAAAGTGGAAAATAGTTGAAAAAACCTTGGCCAAAATTGCTGCCATTTATATAGATTATAGTTGTATGAGTGAAAGCATTAGGAATGATGGTGATATTTAACTGAAAAACATTTCTTCTTATAGATATTGAACGGTGTGACAAACGAGAGAACAATGTTTACCACCAGACTATTGTAGAAATTATGCAAAAAATAGAAACTGACATGCTAAATTCTAAATGTAAGTTTTGAAAATTGGATGATTTTTTTGAAGTGTTCAACAAATATTAAATATTGCGTAATATGATAATCAGGGCCTGAGTTTACAAAGCTTTCTCTGACTTAAGTTAAGAATTTACTAAAAATTGTTTGCCTTATTTTAACAAAAAAATATAGCTCTTTATAAATTTTTTTGTTGTTTTAATGTATCAAATACATCAATAACAAACTATGTGCAAAGTTTTGTGTTTCTAGAAAAAAGATATTTCTTATAACCAGTGATTAAAAATTGAGTAAATTCTTAACTTAAGTCTGAGAATGCTTTATGAACTTGGGGCCAGGGCTCAGTTCTGATTTCTGTTAGAGCTATATGGCCTTTGATCTGTTACAAAAATCTTATGATACACTTTGTTTTGGTTCATGAGATGTTAAAGCTGATAATTACTTTAAGATTTTTTTGCCCTTGATTACTGTTAAAAATGTTGTGGTTGGTTTAGAGTTACTGTAGTACCTAGGGCTATAAACTGATTGATTTGAAATTTATATACTGTGTTTGTGGTTATCAGATGAAGATGTCTTTTGATTTTCAATGATTTCCACGGCTACTCATCTGATTACCGAAACAAGGAAGAACAAGAAACCAATTAAAGGGACTATTCCGATAAGAACAGAGTCTCAAAACTTAAAGTCCAAGTATTTATGAATTTTATGGACCAAAATATAGCGGCATGGTGTATTTACCTTGTCTCAAAATTCCAGCTCCAAATATCGAGTCGTTTGACGTGGACGTCAAAACTGCTTATCCGGACACGTAACCCTTTTAAGATTTCGGGTTAATTTTTCATTGGGTGACCTGATAATCGATTCCCGTTTCTTGAGAGGTCTTTACAATGAATGACCCATGTACTGTACTTGATAACCAAAGGTAAATTTCACCTACATATTATTTTTATAGAAAAAAGTCTGGTTTTATCCAGATACTACAACGGTCTCCATTTCTGGATGAAGACTGTCAGGTTTAAGTTATTTACAAGCGTATCACAAATATTGGGTTAGTTGGTCGGCCTTAGGTAATGGGTTTTAAGTTATTTTAACACAAAATTAAACAGTTTTATTCCCCAAAAAGTTATCGGGATTGGTCCTTTAAATATTAATTATTTCTGATGACTACTTCATTGGTTGTTGCTCTTGATCCGTTTATAGTGTCTTGTAAATGCCTTGATTATCTACAAAAGAATAAATATGCAACAACCAATGTAGACTAAAGCTACTTAGCCTCAGACAACTTAGGGATTGAACATGGAACCACACGATTGGCGAGCCTATGTCTTACAGTAACATTCCAGATACTACGACACTATATAATGTTTTCTATTCACAGGCATTACGATTTTTAAAAATATGCAACTAGAAGGAACTGTTTCTCTCACGAATAAAAACTCTTAATTTTATGTGCACGGCCAAAGGTGGATCACAATTACGCATTTTTAAAGAAATTTCTAAACTTCCATTTCTTCAACATAATAGATTTGACATTTCTTATAAATATATTACTGACTACATATTGGATAATGATTCAATATAATTTTTTATCTTCTATAAATGTCTAGTCCTGTTTGGATTATCGCCCTTATTATTATGCCTTTGTGAATACACTTATAATCTACGATTTCTTCAGCATTCCTGTTTTGCGTTTCTTACGTGGGTTATTATATGATATTTATGCTATGGTTTGTACAATTACATAGTCTCAAAAACTTATAGTTTTTTAGTTTTTAACGTTATTTCATCTGGATTATCGCCCTTTTTTTATCGGGAAATTGCACCTTCTAAGCGACGACGTCATAACAGCTATAACGACAGATTCACGTCACGCCATTCAGTTAGCAGACGACGGTCTCCCTAGACGGTCTTACATTCCTTTGCTTCCATGTATTCAGTTTTGTTTCTGTGACGGTTGTAATGTGTGTCCTAAAGCATTCAATATACTTCAATCCTCTTCTTTATTGATTTAATGCATCTAGTTTTTTAGAACTAGGCCTACTTCTTTGATACATTTAACAGTGTGGTTACTTGTATATCGGAATTTATACTACAATATGCTTGCATTCATAATTCTTGCAACATATGACAGATCATGACTCATGCTGACATTATATAACTGTTTCCTTGGGTTTTTTACTCCCAACTTGTTTTTCAAATGTGAGTGAAGTCTGTGTCACCACAGGCCCGGGACTGTACAGCGCAGTGGACGCTTACGGCTAGCTCCCGGATCCATTCACTCTCTTTGATTTGTTTTTGTTTGTGGTCTCTTAGTATGATGTCTTATCTGTATATTTGTTTTTGTGTAGAATTGTGTGTGGTGCAGTCCCCCTGCACTTACTATTACATACGTAACTAGCATGGATCCCGGTGACTTTAAGATCCCTGGACAAGAGTATTAAATTAAAGAATTGTTATTTACAAGATATAGATTTAAATAGATTATAATTCTTTCTTTTATTTTGTCAGATCTCTTGAAAGAGGATGAAGAATTACAAGAATTTAAAAAATATTTAAAACCACCAGGAAAAAAAGGATATGATAATTACACTCAGTGGGTGGCTAAGTTAAAGAGAGGCATTGCTGCTGTTAATGAACATAATGCTCGTAAATTCTATGTAACATGCTATAAAATGTTAGAGGTAAATGTATGTTTTATAAATAATAATAACAATAATTTACATTTATGATGGTTGTTAATCCATCCATAGTGCATGCTTTAAGAGCATGGAAGATAATAACTAAATCTATTAAGTTCCAAACAAATGAGTTTTGATTTAAACACAGAGCAGCTAATGTATCTTAAATGGGGACTTCATCAAATTGCTATACAAGTATTACTGGCTAGATCTATAGGTCACTTGTAATTGGTAAGTTGAAGAAACCTCACTTTTAGACAAGGGTACTTCAGGATGTGAATAAACTTACCGTTTATATTTAAGCCGTTTTTTTGATTAAAGTAGGATTACTGACCGCCTATAATCTAATAACACATGAAGCCCAGCTCACATTTGTCACGAACGGTCGTAGGGTTTGGTAGCTTGCAGACCAGCTGCAAGAAACTGTGTGCAGGATCAAAAGTCTCTACAGCCTGTCTACAATCGTACACGGTGCTGAACACATGCAAGTGATTCACAAGTCTCACGCACAGGGCTACTAAAACTTTCCCCATAGACTGTCCGTAATCCGTATGGAAGGTTGTGAGCTAGGCAAGAACGTGCTGGCAATAGAGCTAGCTAGAATATTGTCTAATCAGTAATAGTCATAATGAGAAAGTAAAAACCATAACAAAATTCAAAACTGTGCCTTTATGACCTTTAAACAGCTACTGGCGGACATATATTTATTAAAGGCAATGCTTCTGTTAATTCTGCACATGAGGTTTTGGATGCATGGTTAAACTGGTTTTTGTTTCAGATTTATAATAATTCTCTAATTATAAATAATGACTGCCGTTCAATAGATAGTTTAAATTATATAGAAGAGGAGTTCTCAAAGACCATAACAGTGAATCAGTCCAAAGTTACACATAAAGAATTGATGGAATATTACACAGGTGAATAGTTTTCATGACTTTGTACTTTTGTTGGTAGAAGGATTCCTATTTGGTCACTCAACAGACCAGACATTGAATGGAAACTTCTATATTGTACTATGGTAATTCTGCTAGAGCTCTCTTTAGTGAATGTTAATATATAGAACACAGCGATCTACAATGACTTGTGGAGTTTTCATTTTTTGAAAATCCCTTTATCATAAAACTAAACTAGCAAATGACATACCTCAAAAGTACTTGTAATATATTGAAAACATTATCTGCTTTCGTGTTTAGGTTCACTTGAGCATTGGATATTTGTTTGTTTGCCTTAAAACATAAATGATTGTTAATTTGCATTGTTTACCTGTCTGAAATCGGCCATTCTTGATTTACTCATTGGTTTGTAAATATCCATCGCAGAGTCGTGGTCGCACATAGCTTTTTAAGGTGTGGGCTTTTGTCTGTATTCAGTAGATTCGGTTTTTGGTTTTCATGCCATTTGTGGGGTGCAGACTTGTTGCAAACCGGTATCTGCATTGTTTTTCGTGCGTAATGAGTGTGCCTGTCGTCTGAGATTTATCTTGAGTGAAGAGAATTCACGCATTTAGGAAGTGGTCTTGACTGGGTGGAACCAGTTTTAATGTAGGCAGAAAGATGTGTAAGATTCGTAGTCATGGAATCTCAAAATTACATTTAAATTAGTTGTTTGGTTTTTTGCAAGGAACTTTTATTTTTGCTTATAAGTCCCAAGATACAACATTTTGTGACTGATTTACCATCATTCAATACATTGGCAAGCTTCATAAGATACATTTTTGCCATTTATAAGCGCTTCCTATTACAAATTTTTCATTCATTTTGATCTATTTTACAGATAGGAAACAGAAGCTACATCGATTATGTTTGGACCCTACAAATGTAAATCCGAAATTAGAAAAGCTAAAAAAAATGATAATGGATGGTTATAGAGAAAATCCTGATTCAAGAGCCATTGTATTCGCAAAGACATTAGCTTTAGTTCAGAAGTTAAAACTATGGATGGAAGAAACCCCTGAATTAAAGAGGCTAAATCTAAAACCAGAAACTGTTACTGGAGCAAGAGCTTCTGCTGACAAAGGGGGTTAGTGGTTTTTAGTGACTCAATTCGAATTATTCTTCATGCAATACTTTATTTACCATATTTTTTGGTGCATTAGGCGCATGCTTAGATAAAAGCGCACGGTGAGTTTGGCACAGGTTTTTCAGGAAAAGATAAAAGTGCATGCTTTAGGCACACTCTTCTGGGGTGCCTTGTGAAATATGTGCCATACCATGTGTGATTCAAATACACCTACGATCTCCAGTAACCGGGCCAAACTCAACTGTTTACAGTTATAATAAATACCGATATTAATTAGCAGTATCCAGCTTTATATATATTTCTTTATGAAATAAAAAACTCTATGTATATTTTTTGAATTGCATAAGACTTTATATTAATTATAACTTTCAATTGAATTGTTTCATAACTAAATGGTAATTAATGGTATATGTCTGTAGTCAAATTGTCAATAAAGTCCCTCCCACAACAAACATGGACGTTTTTTTACATCCAGACATAGGCCTATACTTTCTTTTGACAAGGAAATTTAGAATTTATAGATGGTGCTTATAGTGTAATTTCTGTTATACCAAATATTATGACATACAGACTGGCAGAAAGATTAATCATTTATTTTAGGTTTTGAGGAGTTTATAAGTTGTTAACATTAACCCCAAATGAATATATTGCATGATTCAAAACCAATAATTACATGACTTATCACAGCCCGTCTCTTTGATCTGGTGTCTGTCCTAAAACGTCAGGCAGTTAATAGAATATATAATAAGATGGTGAAAATAATATTTCTCTGTTGTAAATCATGTTTAGGCTTGCTGTTATTTGTGATAGCCTCATTTATCACACCATTAGTTCTTATGCAATATTCAGCTTTTTCTCTTGTTAAAGATACATTATGGGAGATTAGGTAAAGAACTGGCAGTTCTCACTACAATAGTTCAGAACTAGATAATGTAAAGGGAGTTGACCAAAATTTTAGTCAAATTGATCCACTCTGAACCGCGAATTTTTCAACCGAAGTTTCGGCCTAGCCTAGATCATCATTATTAAAGTCTTGATTATCCATTTCATGATTAAATCATGAATTAAAGTTGAGCAGCAAATCGGACCCTAATCCAGTAAATATCACAGGCTAGAAATGACATCAGGAGTTGATTGTGGTCTGAATAAGTTAATTAATGTCCAATTAATATGGAAGTCCAAACAGCTCTTTATTCAGTGTTCTTTGTTCTTAGTTCTAAATTCATAGTCCTTAATTCTTACTTCTTTATTTGTTGTCATATTTCGATATTTGTACACTAAAATTAACATTTGTATCTTAAAATCAATATTTGTTTCACAAATCAGACATTTGTCATATAGGATTTGTAAAATGTATTTTAATATAAGATATTTATTTTTTTTACAAAATCAAAAAATTAGTCTATATTTACATTTCATCAGAAAAATACAACGAAAAACAAATATCAAACAACGAATTTCAAAACACAAATCTCCAAATACAAATCTTGTAAAACATTTCTCTAAAAACATTTCTCCAAAAATATTTCTTCAAAAACATTTCTCCAAAAACATTTCTCGAAATTCATCGAACCTGAACATTAAAAATCAACCTGGCATACAATAAATCACCATACAATAAAGGAAAATCCAGCCACCATACAACAAGTAAAATCATACAATGACCGTGAAATCAAGTGCGTATTATGTTTCTATATATACAAATGTAAATATATTGGTTAATATGATCTAGCATTAAAAAAAATAAATTGAAAGTAGACATGTCGTTAGATCAATGAAAGGGGACTTTATCTCTTCTAAATCATGTATATGTCAGAAAATATGTATATCAGAAAATATGTATATGTCAGAAAATATGTATATGTCACAAAATATTTTACAATTTTTAAAATGTATTTGGACGTTCTTAATGTATTTCGTACGGTGGCTGATTTAGGACACGCAAAAAAATATTTTTATCTCGAGCGCTCAAGATACCAAGTCCAACGCTCGAGATAGTTAAGTCGAGCACTCGAGATATTAAGTCGAGCGCTCGAGATAATACAACCCAGCACGTCTCTACTGATGTTTTAAGCTATATGATTTGTGCATTATGTTCAATTTCAATGATAAACTTGCAGAATAAAGATTCATTGGTATATTTTTACAGTCCATCCAAAGCTGCAGTTGCGAAGGGGATACCCCCCCCCCCCCACACACACACACACACACGCACACTCCACCCCAAGCGCACCACCACTAAATATTTGCCGTTGCAGAATAAAGATGCATTGTTTATTTTTACAGCCCATCCAAAGCTGAAGTGATGTGGAGCGGATACCCCCCCCCCCCCCACACACACACACACACGTACATCCCATCCCTTGCTTATCATCACCACCAAATATTTCCATTTATATTTACACCCTTCCAAGAGGGTAGTACATAACATGTTAGTATACGAATCAATAACTATCTCGAGCACTCGACGTAATTATTTCGAGCTCTCGACTTAATATTTTTTTGCCTGTCCTAAAGTAAATCAGCCACCGTAATTTCGTGTGATGGCCGGTATTTTGACGTTAAATACCCCATACCCACCCTTCATTTGTTAGTGCCAGTCAATTTTTTTTTTTTTTTTTTTTGTAAGTTATGTAAATATAAATTTACATTTTGTAGCAAGCATAAAAACATACTTTCCAGTAGTATATGTACGGTGCCTGATTTAGGACATGGAAAATTTTTTATTTTTATCTCGAGCGCTCAAGATAATTAAGTAGAGCCCTCGAGATACTAAGTCGAGTGCTCGATATAATACAACCGAACACATCTCTACCGATGTTTTAAGCTACATGATTTGGGCATTATATTCAATGATAAACTTACAGAATAAAGATTCATTTGTTTATTTTTACAGCCCATTGAAAGCTGCAGTTACAGAGTGGATACCCCCCACGCACACTCCACCACATGTGCATCACCTCCACTAAATATTTCCCGTTATGTTTACCCCCTTCCAAACATATCTCGAGCGCTTGACTTAGTATCTCCAGCGCTCGAGATAAAAATATTTTTTTGCGTGTCCTAAATCAACCACCATATATATGAACAAATATCAAGAATTTCTTATTGAGATCGTTTTTAAGAATTAAATCCCTGCCACCTCCCCTCACTTAATAAACGAAATGAAAGGAAATGCAGTTTAATGTTCTACTATACTGCTCTGAACTGGGCCGATGAAGACAGGTATAGGCTATACAGTGTGCTATCAGGGAAATTTTGCATGGACAGCGACACTACGGCCTACTCTTATATCGAATTCCAATTGTTGAGGGAAATTTTACGTGCACACTGTGGGCTCGGTTTTCCGTACCATCCGAACGACTACACAGCTGTCTTTGTAAGGACCCTGGTCCTGCATCACTGACAAGGGGAAATAACGCCGGAAAATTTGTATGTCGAGTGGTTGTTAAACTCCATTTCCATGTTTTCTTGGGAAATGTTTTTGGAGAAATGTTTGGCAAGATTTGTATTTGGTGATTTGTATTTTGAAATTTGTTGTTAGATATTTGTTTTTTGTTGTATTTTTCTGATGAAATGTAAATATAGACTAAATATAAGATATTCATTTTTTTTCAGAAAATCAAAAAATTGTTGAGGGAAATTTTACGTACACGCTGTGGGCTCGGTTTTTCGTACCATCCGAACGACTACACAGCTGTCTTTGTAAGGACCCTGGTCCTGCATCACTGACAAGGGGAAATAACGCCGGAAAATTTGTATGTCGAGTGGTTGTTAAACTCCATTTCTCCCTCTCTTTGAACAAAGAAATATGTCACTATCAGACAAAGCCTAATTTCTGAAAATAGACTACTTTCAATTTATTTTGGTTATCGAAGGCCTGGTTCGATTAGCTGTTCTACGCACGTGGTTTCACTAGAGAAATTAAATGAAATGGGGTTTAACATCCTCCTGTTCTGCTCCTAAACTGGGCTAATGAAGGAGAACATGCAACATACAGTGTTCTATGAAGGGAATTTTGCCCGGGCAGCGGCACTATGGCCTACTCTTATATCAAATTCCAACTGACAGGGGATCGTGTCACAAGCGATTGCTCATATTGTACATGTGCTTATACTTGATTCCCATTATTGTATGGTGATTATTGTATGCCAGACTGATTTATAATGTTCCGGTTCGATGAATTTCAAGAAATGTTTTTTGGAGAAATGTTTTTGAAGAAATGTTTTTGGGGAAATGTTTTTGGAGAAATGTTTGGCAAGATTTGTATTTGGTGATTTGTATTTTGAAATTTGTTGTTCGATATTTGTTTTTTGTTGTATTTTTCTGATGAAATGTAAATATAGACTAATTTTTTGATTTTCTGAAAAAAAGTGAATATCTTATATTAAAATACATTTTACAAATCTGATATGACAAATGTTGATTTTAGTGTACATATGTCGAAATACGACAACAGATGAAGAAATAAGAATTAGGGACTAAGAATTTAGAACTAAGAACTAAGAACACTGAATAAAGAGCTGTTTGGTTTGGTCTTCCATAAATTAATAGTTAATAATAACATTTCAGGCCTAAAGGAAGACCTTCAATAGGCAAATTTAGCTCTTGCATAATGTATTTTTATTGCTTATAAATGTGCGGGTTGTGGCGTAATGTGGACGCAATTTTTTATAATACATTAACATATTTAGAAAGCTGGTTAATTTAGATTGATGACATTATCAGCCAATCGAGCAGTGTTAAGTGGGATTAAATCTAATGAAACAAAATACTGTGAGGAGTAGGACTTATCACAAACTTATTACATTTATTTATTTTATTTTATATAGGTATGACCAGAAACAGGCAGGTAGAAGTATTAGATTATTTTAAAGATGGCGATGCCAAGATAATTATAGCCACGTCTGTTGCTGAAGAAGGTCTGGATATAACAAAATGTAATCTGGTCATCAGATATGATCATGTGACTAATGAAATTGCCATGGTTCAGTCTAGAGGTATATACATCTAGTTATATCAATAATTTATAAGCACAGTACATTTGTCCTTCTTCATATTAATTTTCCGAAAAAAGAGAGAATTGAAAAAACTGTGATAAGATTTTGCTTTTGAGCCCTCGAGAAATCCTGATGATCGCCAGCAACCTTCACATTGATCGATCTTTGAACATTACAACTTGATTGTCACTGTAGGCATTTTAGCTAAAAGCACGAGACTTGGTATTCATGACGACCGATGAATCTGATAGGTTCCCAAGCTGGGCTTGTGCCAATCGAACTTGGTGGCGAAATATGCTCAGTATTACGTGAAGGGCTTGATAAGATGTATGTAGTTAAGGCGAGATCAAGCCTTCTACTGAAGATGGATGATCACTTACACTAAAACTTAGACAAGTTGTGAACATGGCTCAGACCCTTGCATATTATAATTTGAGTAATATTTGTCAACTACATTGAATTGAAAGTTTGTATTTCTGACTAAAAGTTCCACACAGATTGAGGTAGCTGGACAGAATTAGGGTAATAGTTTCAAAAGATCTATCTATGACAGATTCTTCACAAGGTTCATAGCAAGCGGAGGTGGGCAGCTGCCCCCCATAACTGCGCCTTTACCATTGGACACAATATGAAGCCAACGACTAACATAAAGCCAAGTGACATTGGTTGGACTCCCCCCCCCCACCAGCTACGGACCTGCATACTTTAAACCATCCTCGGTTACCCAGTGTACTCATTCCGTTCTACTCCACTATACCCTGGGTTAATCCAGCTTTCAAACTATCTGAATGTAGTTAGAGTGTACGAACAGTTTACAAACCAGTCTTGCATAGACTCTTTAGCGTCATTTTTTACGTCATAGAACTACATTGTTTCCAACCAACGTGGCGGCTTGTTTGATCAATTATTAGAAAGTTTGTAAAAGATTGAATATAAAAGAATTGATATGCACACAAAAAGATGTCAGGGAAACTTCTGTCATGAAATTGTTAAATGACACTGATTTTTCTACTACGCGGTAGGTATTTTTCCCAAATGACATTTGTAAAGTGTGAAGGATGGACTAAGGTAGCCATGTTTTTGAGGTATGGACACAGATCACCAAATATTCATGGGCAGTCACTAACGAAACAAGGGCGAAAGTTATTTTTAGTCCTTCTCTCCCTTTCCCTTTTTCCTCCTTTTGCATGGCGATTTTTGTTGAATTTTTGGTGTAGAATCGAAGAAAAGGGTTTGAAAATACATTTTCTGCCAGGTTTTGGTGAATATTCATGATTTTGAGGCGGAAGGATACAAGAGTTGTGAGGTTGGTTACGTTGAAAGGGAGGGCCGAAAATTGCAAGGTTAGCTGTCTCTACTTCCAGCTTGTCTATCTCAAGTTTTTCATGAAGAACCTCATACATGCTTTTGGGCAAGAGTCTGCCACATGTTGCTCCATCTGTGGCAGAAAGCGTTTTTCCCAACGAATATTTGGGAAAAAGTTACAGCCGGTCTAAGAGACGAGAATTAACATTAAAGTCAATGGGGCAATAATTAGTGTTCTGTGGCCTGTCTGTGTATGACAAGGCTGTTACTGATATGCCTTAGTTTTGAAAATATGATGACTAATTTGTCACAAAATATGTATAAAATGACTTGACTACAGAAAAACTAAAAAAAATTAAATTTAGAAAAAAATTTATCAAAGTTTTGGGAAAAATTGTGATTTTACTGCAAATTTTCCAATTTTCAGTTTTTATTTAATTTCTAACAATAAGAAAAATATTTCAATGTCCAATTTTGGTGTATTCAGCCTCAGAAAGCACAGATAAAGTGAACAACATTGTAATTTCACCTAATTTTGTCTAAAAATCAGGAATATTAACAGAAAATCTCCAGATTCTCCCATTTCGATGTAAAAATTAATGCTTTCATACCTACTCAAATGACTCAAAATTTCTAAAAATGCCCTTATTTTTATTGCTAATGTAACTTAGATGGGATCTATAAGTTTGTTATGTTTAGAAATAGCTCCAGTTTTCCTACAGAAAATGGAAAATTGGCAACACTGAGTTAATGATATTCAGCAGATGGGTTTGTACAAAATGGTCAAAACAGGGGTAGGCTCAATTTGGCCACTATTTTACCCAGAACAAGCATTTTTTTCTTCTTCAAAGCATTAAATTCTTGCATTTTCTTCATGTAGGAAGCAATATCCCAGTCTTTGTAGACATTTTTCACTCCATCTTTCTATTTAGAGGGGCTATAAATGCCCCACCCCACCCATTTTTATTAATGTGTTTTGAGAGATTTAATTGCACCTGTGTTGACAATTAAATGATAATAATTGGAATTTGTTGTTGAATTACAGATGGGAATGTTATTTTTTGCCAATAAATGGTCATTTTGTACATTTCAAGGATTTCTGACCTTTTTTGTTCATAGTCAAACTTAGAACCTTGAGACATGTCAGGCCAGTAAGACCACATCCTGATACAGAACTGATGTAGATGTGTAAATGTCAGCTTAATGGTCAATATTTTCTTATCAAAATCTAGGATTTGTGGTGTTTGTTGCATTTATGTCACTTATAGAACAGTAAAATGTTAATTTTGCTCCTTTTCAGGCCTCTTTTATGTTGTCAACTATGTCATAACTACCTTTTTGACTTCATTTTTTAAGGCAATTGATGTAAAGGTCCAGACATCTTACTTCAGTACAATAATTGCAATAAAGATTTGTATGATGCCTCTGAGGTTTGAGATGTTGAAAACATTAAACTATTTCCAAATTTGTGAAAATTGTGTATTCTGTGACCCTTTTGTTAGAGAGGGGTGGACATAGGCCGAATATACCTTTTTTATTCTTCCAGCAAGGCCTATTTTAACCATAATTCATATTAATTGCACCTATTTTAGCTTCTATGTACATATATTAGCCAGGGATGGTAAAACATATCTGTTAGACAGATTCCTTTGGTTATGTTAGCTCTGCAACCAAAGATAAGATTGATTCAGTCATTGACATTTTTAGGGGGTGGGGTTACATGTTTCAGTACAGACCTCTATAATTACAATCAATGCAATTGATTTGTGATTTTTCTGTTTGCATATTGTCCAGGGTTTCCAAAAATATATTACTTGCCAGTCTGGCTATCTAAAAAAGTGGAAAATTATTGGGTTTTTGACAGATGCTACATGTAAATTTTATACATTTTTCATGACATAGCAGTAAAAAAATATATTTTTGATAAAAATTCCAAATTATGAGTGTTTTCTATGTAGTTTGTTTGTAACTTGTCTAATTTTTTCACAGAGCTCAAATACTGCCTCTATTAAAAAAGATTTTTTAAATTTTAGCACAAAAGGCCCAGGGACCTGAGATGCACCACTGTACTTAAAGCAGCATGTATACTTAAAGGGCCATCATTTTTGCAGTTATTCTGAGATTTTGATTTCCTTTCACCAGCATGTTGCCAGAACATATGGGAAGCAAATACAAAAGGCCTTTTGGTGATATCCGAAGTTTCACCCCTATATAGGACACAGATCACCAAATATTCATGGGCAGTCACCCACGAAACAAGGGCGAAAGTTATTTTTAGTCCTTCTCTCCCTTTCCCTTTTTCCTCCTTTTGCATGGCGATTTTTGTTGAATTTTTGGTGTAGAATCGAAGAAAAGGGTTTGAAAATACATTTTCTGCCAGGTTTTGGTGAATATTCATGATTTTGAGGCGGAAGGATACAAGAGTTGTGAGGTTGGTTACGTTGAAAGGGAGGGCCGAAAATTGCAAGGTTAGCTGTCTCTACTTCCAGCTTGTCTATCTCAAGTTTTTCATGAAGAACCTCATACATGCTTTTGGGCAAGAGTCTGCCACATGTTGCTCCATCTGTGGCAGAAAGCGTTTTTCCCAACGAATATTTGGGAAAAAGTTACAGCCGGTCTAAGAGACGAGAATTAACATTAAAGTCAATGGGGCAATAATTAGTGTTCTGTGGCCGTATTCTTTGTTGGAACATGATGAGAGTTACTTCCCTTCGCCTATTACCTTTCCAAATAACGCTTTATGGGATTGGACGATAAAAATATCACAATCCACTAGGGCAGATAATTTGAAATCGTGGAAACCCTATGGATTAACCCAAGGTATAGTGGAGTAGAACGGAATGAGTACACTGGGTAACCGAGGATGCTTTAAACTGGCATTAGGTAAGATTAGATAAAGAGTTGACAGTTTTCGCTATAATAGTTAAAAAATAGATAATGAAAAGAGAATATTTTGAAAATTTCAGTCAAATTAATTCACACTGAACCTAAATATCAGCGATACAGTTATAGTCAATATGCATCGATAATATGCAATGTCTCGATTATTGTTATTTACGCAAACCACATGGACCACAAAAAGTACTTATATCTAATTAAATCGCAGCCATCCAATGGGATCGAGACTTGATTTTGGCCTTAAAAATTAAGTTAATTAATGTCTAATTATTAATTTATATAACATTTCAGGACTAAAGAAAGACCTGCAATAGACAGATTTAGCTCTTGTGTTATGTCTGTTAAAGCAGAGTTGCTTCACAATATAATTTCTAAAAGTGCCTCATTCTTTACTTTAAATAACTTGATTTCAGGTCGGGCCAGAGCAGAATCTAGTAAATTTAAACTTGTGGCCAGCGATGATGCTAATACTGCTAGAAAAGAAGAACTTAATTTGTCAAGAGAAATGATGATGAAACAAGCTTTAATAGATCTAGCTGGAAAACCTGAAAAAGACTTCAGAGAATCCATTCTCGATTATCAGATAAAAGCAAAATCTGTGCGAGATATGGACAAACTCATAAGAAATGGTCGTATTTTAAAAGATGATGAATTTGTATTAAGGTGTTTTGGGTGCACAGATTTTGCATGTATTTCTACTGATATTCGTACAGTGAGGCATTCACAATATACTGTGGTAGATGAAGCTTTCAAAACCAGGTATATAACGAAAGATCATAAAAATCCCATGGAGTTTCATGGATTTCTAAAGAAAAGTAAAATCTATTGTAAATCTTGCAATCATGATTGGGGAATAGGAGCTATTTATCAGAATGCTGACTACCCTTTGATCAAAATTGAAAGTTTTGTCATTGAGGATTCTGATGGTAAAAAAACAACCACAAAAAAGTGGAAAAACATCCCATTCCATGTCAAAGAAATCAGTGATGAAGATTTGCGTCGCAGGTTCCTGGAAGCATCCGGAAATATTTCGGACAATGATTCTGAAAATGATGAAAATTAAGAGGTTTATATATATTTTCTCAGTAGTCTGTGATCTTTAAATAATTTTGTTAATTATATATGCTTTTTCAAATGAATATTTTATTTATGCTCACATTAAATGCGTCGTCATTTTCTTGCAAACTCCATTCAGTACACTACAGTTGTATGCATCCTTGCTGAAATGTGCCATTGCCCCTTAGTGAAAGGTCAATCAATCCGATGAATTTTAAACCCTGGGAACGTGCTACATGACATAGTCCCTAAAATAATTTTTTTAAACTTTCTGAGATTGCTCATTGTGGCATAAAGAAGAACTGACTTTCGAATGCATTTCATGAATCTTAGAACTGAATCAAATAAGTTTTTAAAATTTATCATAATTGTTCAGTCAGGAAGGAGTTATGGCAGTATATTAGATTTAGATTCAATGTGTGTAAATGTTGTGCTAACAAATAAAAAATAACAAATGCTGAGCCTGTTTGACATAATAGTTTGAAAACTATATTATGTTCGATGTAGCACGAGAAAGAACACAATCAAATTTTGACATTGTTCATTTGGGCATTATGAATAACATTAATTAATTTCAAAATTCTATGATCGTAAATAACAATTGAATTTCAATTGAATATTGATGATTTTGCTGCTGGTGGGCTTATAAGTCCCATATTGTATCTGTTTGTTATATATAAGGAGCCTATAAGAACCATACTGTATCGGTTTGTTATAGGTTGGTGATAAAAACTTTATTTTATTTGTCAATCACTGTTATAAACCAAATATGTTGGTATTGCAGAAATTTATTGATATAGATAATCTATTGTTGATCTACTTATTATTTGATAAAATCATTCTTAAATTGGTTTGATGGTTGATAATTTTTTTTTTTTTATTTATTTATTATAGATAGATTGTTAAGAATGCTATGATTGAGGATTGCTCTGAATATTATTGATAGATTTTTAAGGAAATAGTTAAGAATGCTATGATTGATGATTGCCCTGAATTTTTGCTTCTAACATATTTTCTTGCACACGTATACAATAAATATTTATTAGAAAAAATATGTAATATATATTAGATTATTTAAAGAATTAAAAAGTCTTCGTTACTAACATATATGTTAATTTCACTTTGAGGTATGTAATAAATATTGTACCATCCATAATGTAAATGCCTCCAGAATTGCAATCTGGCAATGTTTCTCAAAATCTTAACTAAAGATAAAATCCAAATCTTAGTAGATACTTCAGTTTTGATTGGTGAAGCACTAAAATCAATCAAATATTATCCAAACAACTTACTAAACTTTGGACTAGTGAAACAGGCCCCTGATTAAAATACAGATCTATTTTTTTCGTTTAGTTGCTTTTATACTTTTGATGGCCTTCACAACATGAAGATCTGACATATTATAATAGGAGTTCACATCAGAGGTCATACAAGTGCCTTTTGACCCTATGACGTCAGACATTTGGTCTTTTGACCCTATGACATCAGAAATTTGATTAACCAATCAGCATTTTTGTCTGTCGCATGTGCCATGGGTGTTTTTCAGGGAATCTAGTAAGATTGGATGTCTATCCATAAATACCAAAATTGACATACTTTTATTTGAAATAATATAACTACCCGATACTATTTACCATACTGTGGATCTATCTGTAGTGTTCACACTTCAATGATTATAAATTACCGAAAAATTGATATGGTCTCTGCAGGTCCCCACAGTTAATGCTAAAAATATCCACTGTATATATTGCATGATATGCCTCAGGAATAAAAAAAAAACAAAAAAAACAAGCCATGAAATATAGAAACTAAACATGCACAGACAATCTGTTCTGAACAAGTACAAGTCGCAACACTGTTTTATAAATTCATCACTGACAAACTCCCCATAAAATATGTAATTTTGGAAATCTCTTCATTATGCTATCAACAGATGTTTATGTTTGATTATAATAACCTGCCTGGTTGGCCAAATTTCAACATTTACATATTTGTCAGCCAAAAAGAGATTGGGTTTCATCACATGTGAATAGACCGCTGAAAACCAGACACTGCAGCCATCAATAGTTAAAAAAGTTAAAACATGTACAATAATACACTTAATTTATTGTATAAATTTACATTAATTGTACAATCAAAATCTATTCATTTTTCAAATATACATCTAGATCCTTACAAAATGTTAAATGACATGCCACACAAACATAGGTTTCAAAATGAAATCGAAAGTAGCAAAATTAACATCCATAAAGATGAAAACATTATATGGAATACTTATACTCTTTCTTATATGCTTGCATAATATTTTATTCTGAGTCTGCAATTAATGCAAGTTCCTTAAACAATTCATCCATAAACAATGTCAAGGGTCCTGCAATAATGTACGTATTAATGTGCTTAATTTGGTCTCTCTTTTATAATCTAAATATAATAAAATGAAATGCATTTCACATTGTAGTGCAAACTTTTATTTTTAAGGTTTATCCATTTATCATCTTGCAAGTGTAAATTAAGACACTAAAGATCACAATGACAGCTTAAAGATACATTATGGGAGATTGGGTAACGAGTTGGCAGTTCACTCTATAATAGTTAAAAAACTAGATAATGTAATGGCCATTTGCTCAAAATTTCAGTTAAATTGATCCACTATGAACCGAGAATTAAGCGACTGAAAGTTCTGCCTAGCCTGGATCATCATTACTAAAGTTGGTATGACAAAAATCATAAGTCTTGATTATCCATTTAATCATTAAATCGTGAAAGAAAGTTATGCAGTTAATCGGATCATAATCCACGCAGGCTAGTGATGCCATCGAGAGTTGATAATGGTCTGGATAAGTTAATTAATGATTTACATAAAATTTCAGGCCTAAAGAAAGACCTGCAATAAGCAGATTTAGCTCTTGCATAATGTATGTTTAATTGGTAGATCAAAAAACGTGTTTTACTAGAAATATCGAGTAAGATATATGTTTTGGGGAACAAATATCTTGAATATATACAAACACAATTTTCTAAAGAAATAATCAACTAATATAGTTGTAAATTATAAGATTCTTTAAAAAATTATCAGTCCTAATATTTATAAACTGAAGTAAACAAAATGATCTGAGGTATTGAGATAATATTATTATATTTTGTCATTCAATCATTCATTTCTTAACAATCATAACAAACACAATAATCTTAATTCTCATCCATATTAATCACTGAGCTATTTTATCCTAATCCGAGTTCGAAACATGATCAAGTAATACCCAGAAAAAAATGATGAAAAATATTTGAAATAAGTAATTTAAAACTAACTTAATAATATTTATTATAAAATCAATCCACATTTTTGAATGAGCATTTCTAAAAATAATGAGATTACTCATATCTTTGAGGTGAATCGGTAATTGCATTAAAAGCCAATACACGATGTGGAACAGTTTTCACTTGTCTGTATAAATAGATTCAATTTCTTTATTCAAGTATTGTTCTTATCACTGATCAGACCGCTTTTTTTCTTTAACTGATAAATTTTCTAAACCTATACCCAGATTCTTTTCAGTTTTTACAGTACCATCGTCTGCTAGTTTTTCAGGACCATTTTCTGTAGTCTTTACAGGACCATTACCTGTAGTTACAGGGCCATTAGCCGTTTTATTAGGATAATATCGAGCTCCAAATATTGTACTCCCTACACGAACACTTGTGCTGCCTAGTTCAATCTGTATAAAATGTAATATAAAATAATACTAACCACACCTTAATGTATTGACGGGGGACAATCAGATTACCCAATCAAGTCAATATCAATTTTAATGTATGATTATTTTTTGTTTGTATATAAAAACATTTCACTATTTTATTGTCAAAATCTCTATGATTTGTATGAACAATCACTCCATAGAACACAGAAAAATCATCACTTAACGGATGTTGACAAATTGACATTTTAGAACAAACACACCAAAAGACTATATGTTGTACTAAAAGTAACTTCCAGTTAATATCACATATCTTTTGCGTATTTCTGAATATTTTTCAGACTGTAACATTCCCATTAAAATATTCAGCCCTAATATATATCAAATAGCTAAGGACTTATCATCCAATGAACATACTATCCATCAGGGTACGTGAGGTCTGAAGTTAATGTTTCTATTATATGAAAAGAATATACCTTTGTTGTCTCAAGAAAGAAACCCGTCTGCCAATTAGTGTTGACGTAAACTGCCACCGAGGGTGATATTGCAAGCAAGGTGTCTTATTTTACTATGCTCAGAGCACATGTGTGAGGGTCTTTGCTGTGGTGCGGGGGTTGGTGTTCGAATGGTAAGCGTGTGCGCGCTGCATCATAAGACCTGTCATTGAGTCAACTGCGTGGTTTTGTGTTCCAGTTGTACATGACAAGGAGTAGATTCTCTCTAGGTCCTCTAGTTTCCTCCCACTGCTAAAGATTCCTAAGCTCACACAAATCATTAAAATAAAATTGAATGATATTAGTCCCGAAATAACCTAGGTTGTGTCAAGTGGATGTTAAGTCCCATTTCTCTCTCTCTGTGGAGAACCCGGATTAAGCCCACAAGGTTGAGAAGGCACCCCTATCTCCAAACCACATATGATCACACCAGGAATCGAATCCAGAGTTGACCGATCAGCTACAGCTTGGAGTGCGACACTCTAGGCCATCCCAATCACCTAAAGAAAACTAATTGGTCTGTCCTATAAAATACTTACAGCATGTTCAAAATCGTTGGACATTCCCATACTAATTTCTATATCCTCTCTTGATAAACCAATATCTTCACACACCTTATCTCTACATTCTAATAACTTCTACAAATACAAAATAAATTTTATTAATTAGAATAGTACGGTATGGTCTTGAGCTAATCTTTGTTTATTTTTTTATGACGATTATATGAAAGATTAGATCCTTAAATCTTGGCTTATACAAATTTTATCAAGAATCAAGCAATTTGTCCTGTATGTGTTTACAAGCTATATTATAGGTACAACTGGAAATGTATATCCGAAAAATTTGGTTGAAAATTAGTCTGAAAATTTGGTTGAAAAAATTACAGTCTGAAAATTCTGCCTTCAACACACTTTTAAGCAGCAAGCTTAACAGTAGTTTTCAATATTTTGGAGAGAGTTACAATAGCTATTCATACAAATGATAATACTGATTTCTTAAAGGAAAAATCCAACCCTTGTTGAGGAATTTAAAACAAATATTTTCATTTGTCTGGTATCAAAATACTTCCGTACAAATTCACATAGATTTTTGTAGGGCAGTGCCTTATGGACATCCAGAGATTTTCACCACAAAGTCCAATCATTACAACAGATCCTGTGTTCTGATTCAGCTATATCCAGTTACATAACCCTTACTTTAGCAAAGAGACGACATCCTTTTATAACATACCTGTTTTGGTTTTCTAAGTGTTCAAAGAAACGTACCTTAAAATCTGGATTTGGACCATTTGATAAATCATGATCAAATGAACCAATGGTCATCAAACCAATAAATTCTAAACTTGGACATTTTTCTTTTACAAAACCAACAACTTTACTGACTTCACTAGGGTCGCAGCCATGTTTATCTAAAATGCAGAAAATATACAAATTGGGTGGGACCATATACATCTACAACTTTTTACAATGAATTCAAACTGTTTGTATTGTATCTTTAAAAGTTTGTTCTTTAAATAAAATACAGAGGAAAAGGGACACTTTCTAAATGAATACATGTACATGTATAGGTATTGTATTTTCTGACACATCATTTTAAATAAGCAATTTCTAATTTTAATGTCAATTCAAAGGCCTATAAAATCCCTGAATGTCATTTAGATTTATTAACCAAAAATGAACATGATCAATGTTTAACATCCATTTGACACCAACTAGGTCATTTTGGGACTAACACATGTCAATTTTATTTCAATAATTCACTTGCATGTAGGAGTTTAAAGTTGTGGGAGAAAAAACACCAGCAGAGAAATTGAAACCACATCACTAGACTCAATGACAGACCTTATATGATTCAACGTGTAAGCGTTAAACCATTTGTCTACCCAATCTCCCACTAATATATTATTATAAGTTAATATCTTACTTTCTTCTCCACTCGTATTAACCTGTACCATTATCTTTAGTTGTCTCTCTTTGTTAAATTTGGACCAAGTTGTGTTTAATGATTGAGCTATTTTCTCTGATTCAACTGTTTCTATAACATACAAGTTGGGAATCACTGGAAAATAGAAAAATGTCAAGCCATAAATATATCATGTGGTTAATATTAATAGCTTGAAAACCACAATAATATAACTACATCCAAAGCAACAAATCCCCACAATTCACAATGTCAAATACTTAAAGCCCCAATAACACTCTTGTTGTAACTGAAAAATATGTCCCAATCTTCATTCTGGTCAACAAATCGTATTATTTTAGAATATTCCAATTAAATGATGATATAAATTTCATCTTAGCACACCTAATTTAAAAAATTGGAAAAATTCAACCAATTGATTTGAAAAGTCTAACGTAAACCTTTTCAAATGTGACTTGGATTTTAAAATATTTTCGAACCCTCTGGACAAATAAAATAGGTTGTAATGGATAATTTACGCAACAGGTAGGACATTTAAACATCTAGTACTTAGAATAAGGGTATTATTTATTTTCTGGAGCTACCAAGCCAGCAAGAATGTTATTGTCCCTTTAATCCAGATTATCTATTTGATTTGACAGTTCTTTATAGTTTACAATGTTCATGCTGTCCATGTGTTTGTAGTTCTGTTTTATAAATTGTTACGAGTGGTGTTTTCCTCCATTAACAGCTGCATGTAGGTTGGGTGTTCGATCCCTGCATTGGCCGAGAAAGTTTATCCAGATTTTCTGGCATGGCTTCCCCTCAGTGATGCAGGACGGAGGGCCTGACAAGGACAGCTGTCTAGTCGTTCAGATGGGAGGAAAAATCGAGGTCCTGTGTACACATTGGCGTGGACGTAAAAGTTCCCTTGGAAGTTGGAATTCCATATAAGAGTAGGCTGTATGGCATATGCCTGTCTTCATTAACCCAGGTTAGGCAAAGAACAGTAGGACGTTAAACCCCATTTCATTTCATTTCCTCCATTAATATATAACAGTAAATGTTTATAATACTCACTAATGACCTTATTTACTTTATTTTTTTGTAAATGTCCAATAAAGTGCCATTTAATATCTTTACATTTTTCCAAGATCTGTAATGATATAATTTCAATTGAAAACAATATATCAAACCTTATTAGTTTAATTAGTGGAATGGCACATATAATTGTTTAATAAAATATCCTGCATGTATAACTTCATTAATAAAATAATAATGATAACAATATTCAAGATAGAGAGATAGAAATAGGGTTTAACAACCACTCAACACAAACTAGGTCATTCCGGGGCTATCATATGTTCAATTTTATTTCAATAATTCGCTTGGGTGAAGGGGTCTTTTGCAGTGGGAGGAAAGCAGAGGACCCAGAGAAAACCCACGAGGTTGGACAGGCAACCCTACTTCTTATCACATACTTGCGGGGAAACAAAACCATGCCAACTGACTCACTAACAGACCTTATGATGCAGCACGCACACGCTAACTATTCGACCATCCAACGCCCCCCCCCCCCCAAATGTATTCAAAGAATACTGTTTGACAAAAATGTTACATACATTACGTAAGTCGATACCAACTTCAACAGTTTTTGATCTTTTTTTCTTTTCTTATATTAATACAGTTACAATTCTTGGTGAAAAAAATGACCAATCCTCATGCACAAAACATGGCACATGTGGTGGTATTGTCATTAATAACATGCATCAGATCTTAGTTACTTTCACTGCACAGATTCTGAAGTCACCTGGAACAGTGTCCATAATGAAAACTCTGACCAAAATGTATTAAAAACTGATCCATAACATTATAAACATGTAAATACTTAATTTATTCACTTACCTCCTCGTCATTGCTTTTCTCTATCAGTTCCATAACCTATAAATAATATAAACATATTTCTATATGGTCACAAGAATTCTCAAATTTTACTCATTAATCACTGACACACCGGGTAAATTAATTAAATTGTAATAATATTAACTTTTTAATTTGTTCCAATTTAATTAATTAAAGATACATTATGTAAGATTTACATAAAGAGAGAGAGAGAGAAATGGGGTTTAACGTCCACTCAACACAAACTAGGTCATTTCGGGACTAACATATGGTTTAATTTTATTTCAACAATTCGCTTGTGCGTAGGGGTCTTTAGCAGTGGGAGGAAACCGGAGTGCCCAGAGGAAACCCACGAGGTTGAGAAGGCGCCCCTATCTCCATGCCACATACGCTCACGCCAGGGCTCGAAACCAAAGCCAGCTAGAGGTCGAAGCGCGGCACCCTAGACCACTAGGCCATCCCAACCCCCTTTAAATAAAGAGCTGACCATTCAAAATAGATAATGTAAAATGAAAGTATTGAAAATTTCATTCTGAGCCAAGATATCACTGTAATTTTGACAAGATGAGTGCATTGTGTTAACCAGAGCATTGGTATATTCGAGGCTTGGACTCGCTTTCCCATTTTTAAATTAAAGTTTTAAATAGTGAACTGTTCTAATCTAGTTTTAATCTTGTTTATATAACTTTTTAGGCCTAAAAAAAGACCTGCAATAGGCACATTTTGCTCTTGCATAATGTATGCTTAATTATTTAATAAATGAATATGTGTGTCATAAAAATAAAACTTGGGAATTCAACCTGACGATTGTGTGTGCATTTTAATTCGTAAGGCTAGACGTATCTTGAAGACAACACAAAAGCAATGTGTGACCTGAATGGAATAGATGTGACTTGACTATCACTGTCAATAATTATGAATATTTATATGGAGAGAGAGAGAGAAATGGGGTTTATTGTCCACTTCACACAAACTAGGTCATTTCGGGACTAACATATGGTTTAATTTCATTTCAATAATTCGCTTGCACGTAGGGGGGGAAACCGGAGAAAACCCACGAAATTGGCCAGGCGACCATACTCCTTGCCACGTACAACCAGGAATTTGAAACCACGGCCGTATGATAGAGCGCGCGTGCAGCACCATTCGGCCATCCCCCCCCCCAATATTTATTCAAATGAATTACTGCGCAATAGGCTACTTTTAATGTTTGTAATATAGACATATCTATTAGGCTTATATCTTAAATGATAGGCAGGCCTACATTCTATTTTCTGAATATATGGTGATGCTAGCTTTTGGTCCATGTCCATATTCCGTAGCCTAATAGTATGATGTCACAGTTACATAATCAAAGACTAGATTTTCTTCTTAATCCCTCTTTACAATTCTAATAAGTTTACTTAACCTACATAATTTTCCCCAAAATGTTTCTGTCCAAAGTCATATGCTGCTAAAATGGCCTCTGGTGGTTTGGTTTTACTTACAGCTACAAGACGGGGTTGTCTTGTGGTACATACCTGAAACAAAATATCAACATTAATTCTCTAAAGAATATGAAATAGGCCTAGTCTGATTAAAACTACATGTATCATAATGAGTTTTGTACTTAACTATAAACTAGTAGGACTTGACATTTTAATAACCAGGACATGTATTAAAAAAGAAATCTTTCTCACACACAATGACAGATATGGTACCTGACAAGGCCTATACAAATATTTTGTTTGGTTTTATTTTTAAGTTGTTTATTTTTCTTTATTTTGGTCAACAACATTTCTTTATACAATAGTTCTGCAGGATTTTGTAATTTGCCTTTTACAAATGTGTTTTGCTGCAGTAATAGGCTTTTACCGTGTCCCAATGTCATGGTTTTAATTTTCCAATTATAAATGCAACGAATTGAAATGGGGTTTAACGTCCTACTGTTTTGCTCCTACTGAGCTAATGAAGACAGTTATACACCATACAGTGTGTTATGAAATTTGCCCCCGGAAATGGCCCTATGGTCTACTCTTATACAAAATTACAACCAACAATTTTTACACGAGACATCAGTTTTTCGTAATATTCGAACAACTAGACAACTCTCCTTGTCAGGCCTTTCATCCCGCACCACTGACAAGGAAATACCACATCAGGAAATGCCAATGAACTTTTTATAGGCCAATGCAGGGATTGGACACATGACCTCAAGACTGTATAGTCTATTATAGAGAGCCTGCGTCTTTACCCGCTTAGCCAACATGGCTCCATCTCCTATTAAATCTATCAACCACACGTGTTGTCTCTGTGCACCATGGACAAGAAATAGTACATTTTAGGAAAATTTTACTTTTGACAAGTTCGTTGACCTATATTAATTTTTGCGCAGTCCTTACCTTGTCCAATGTGAATGTATCACTGAATTGAAATTCAAATATATGTACTGTTACGGTGAGACACGAAATTGATGTTGAATGAAATTAATGTCATCAAAGAAAGGGGGGGGGGTGTCGACATAAATGTGTTCAGAAATATGTGGTGCTGGAAAATATTCTGCCAAACAAAATTTTGAGTTACTGAGAAAAATAAATTCAATGGTGTTGGTAGAATAATTGGTGGTCTGCTTCCTTTATACTTTTATTTAGAGTTACCTCCCTTGTGTCATCCTAATCTGTTTACATAACAAAAACAGGTTGTGTAAATAAGAACTCTGGGCTTCCTCGCATAATATTATTAGGGTATTGGTTTAAAAAAGTAAACATCTACATACATCTGACCGCTTTGACGACACAACCGAAATCTTATCCAATACCGTCTTCAGTGACGTCTGGATTTTCTCTCGAGAAACAGAGCTGACTTCAGCTTGACTGATATTCGCCGCCATCATTACAAAATTACGCAACATCTCCTCAGAGGTCAAAACTCAGTATCATCTCAGTAACTTCATTTCACAGAAAGTTGTTCAAATTGGCAATATTTAGGCTTAAAGCTACTACTGTTAGTGTTATACCAAATGCCGAGAAAAGTAAACAACAGTTACAACTAGACTTGATCTCCCAGTCTCAAAATATCATTTCCGATATACAGGATGCAGACCATCAAATTCTAGGCCTAAAAACTGACCCGCAATAAATTTTCGCATATTTTTCTGGTGACCCACACTTGAACCATTTCCGCAAATGTTTCGTGAATGGAATCATTTCTACCACAGAAGGAGCAGAGCAAGTACACGAGGCAATCGTCTTTTTTTTCAAAACACCCTTATTTATTTACGCCCATCTTTACAAGTAGGCCCCCTACACACGTCACGTACATGGCGTGTATAACTGCATAAAACTGTTACTGAAATGAATACATATTGATCTATTACCTAAACTGAGTTGATTTTAAACTGTTATACCATTACTCACTGAATATAGATTAATCTATTAACCAGATTGTGCTGATTATAAAATTTTAAACTAGTACTCAATGAATACAGATTGATTTATTAACTGTACTGTTATATACTCATCGAATGCAGATTGCAATTTTCCCAGTAGTGAGATGGGTTGAAACTGTTAAACTAGTACTTACTAAATATAGATATTTGCTAATAATGTTCATGTTCACCCTTCAAACAATTGTCACTTATGGTATATGAAGGAGAGAAGTGGAGCTTGACAGCTTAACGTCCTCGCGACAAAAACCAGGTCACTTCGGAACTAACATAAAATGGTTCGATTTTATTTCAATAGTTCGCTTGTGCGTATGGGGGACCTGGAGAAAACCTACATAACGATTTTGTTGGGGGGAGGGTGTTTAGCCAAAATGCGACCGACTGATGCACATAACCCCCCCCCCCCCCATTACGCGTGACGCAATCAGGAGCCGAGCACAATATGTGCGAGTTTTCTATGGAATATGCGGGTGGGAAAGGGGCGGTTTCAAATCGAAGCCGTGATCAACAATCCCACCCCACAATGAATACCAACAAATACTGGCTATAACATTAAGCGTCCCGGTAGAATACACATAGTTTTGAATAATTATATAGTTATTCGCCGATCGTTGTCTCGCCGGAAAGCAGTTTTATTTAAGTTCACATATAGTTTATGTCATATATGTTGATTGTGCCTATAACACAGAGTAATTTGGGAAAATTTTGAGAAATTGATTCAATATCCTGGCATTTGAGGTCATTCATGCTGAGAGAAATTCTTGTGGGCGACTGGACCAGAAATGTCAGTCAATGGAACAGAATCTCGAGATTTGTTTTGCAAGAGTTGACATAACATCTGTACAATCTGACGCCCCACGACCCACACACCAATGGTACTACAAACTGGACAGTTCACTATAATCGTGAAATTGATAGTGGTGCTGAGACAGTATAAGACAACAGGGGAGTAGAAGAATGATGTCATAATGGAATCGAGCGCCGCAGGCACAAAAAATTTCAGATATGTAACCGAGTAGACGAATAATGTTATAATGGAATTGGGCTCCGCGGGCGCGAAAAAAAAATTGATATAACAGAGCTTTTAAATTTGTGGGACTGGTCTTGAAAATTTGTTTCCGTCCACATTTACGCCCCTGCTTCTGACATGTTTGCGACCTTTGACGCCGTGTTGCGGTTAGCCATTTGGGGGAAGATCACGTTTTGTAATCCGCAGTTATTCACTAATCAGAACTTGGATGTCGGCCCTGCACTGGGTAGCTAAGCGGATTAGATTTGGAGAATGTCGTGACGTGGAACCCGCTTTCAGTATCGCCTAGTATCCAAGAGAAGGGATCACTGTGATGTGCTTTGAGTAATAAGTACAAAGTTTTTGCGTCCACGATGATATAAATCAAAATAGATATGCCACAAATTTCATTCTAGAATGTGCAACACCGTGTAATTGTGCCCTCACAAGTTGTTGGTTTTCGTGCCAAAACGTGTGTATTTCCAGCTATGTTACTATATGCAATAATTCAAGTCTAATTGACAGACCAGGAATCTCTCGCTGTCGGTGTTCCCTAGAACAGTTCGGCAGAAAATAGATTCGGAGGCGCGCGGATTTAGACGGGGGGAGGAGGGTGGGGCTTGCGTGTGTGTGTGTGTGTGTGTGTGTGTGTTGGGGGGGGGGGGGCATGAGACCAAGTAAACGCCCTCGTGAGACAAAGTCCCCTCAGACCTAGTCCCAAATTACATATCATCTGGACTTTGTTTGCGCCTTTGCCGCAAAAACCTCAGTTACATTTATATTATAATTGCTGTCTGACATTCATTCACACTTCATTCCCATTATATCATTATTCTTCACCCCCTACCCCATGTTCCACCGCCTCCCAACCCCCCTTCAGGTTGCGCAGTGTTATAGTCACTTCTCTAAGTTTGACAAATATCAATGACAAGATAACGATCGGAGAACAGCTATATAAGAAACATGATCGATGTTTTACCGGGACGCTCAGGCAGTGTTATAGTCAGTATTTTGTTGATTGTGGATGGCGCCCTCGACCCCCCCCCCCCCCCCCCCACCCGCCCGCCTCTCAGTTCCGGAATCTTGAAAACCTTATTACGGATCAATCAGGACACAACACAGGCACTCATACACTTCATAACATACGCACACACGTGCAAACACACATGCACACACCAAAACATTTAGATAATGGTTGCTTTTTATGGACAGATGACACTATTCTACTACATGTACAGTATATAAATTAAGTGATAGCAGTAATAATGATATAACAAAAATATGGAATTGGGGTTAAAGTCTAGTAAAAACTTCGCGATAGTTTTTAGCCATTTTAATATAACTTCAACATCAATTACCACTGAAAAACGCCAATGACTTAAATCGAGGACCCTGTTGCACTTGTGAATGTTTGAAACGAACGAGACTTCATTGTATTCCATCTGCGTTTAATTTCCGAGTATTCTGGAAACACAACCAGTAGATACAAACAGTGTAATATGTTGCTACCATGTAGATCAATCCTTTTCTATCCGGGATCCACGAAAATGTTAAAGAAGAGAGATTATTGAAGTGTTCAAGAATTGTAATGGCTTCATCATCACGTCCATATCACTTCTGCCTTCTTTATTTTCTTATTGGTGTGTGGTAGAAATGAAAACTTCAGATATCAACACTTTATTTGCGTAAAAACGCAAAATGCATTTTCTTTTTCAAATTAAGATGGCCGATTTTAGTGTTTATCAAAGATTACCTGAATAATGATGGTAAGCTAGAAATTCAACGACATCGTATAATATAGCCAATCTGACTGAACAAAGGAAATGCATGTGTGTTGGTTGGGTTCTTCGAGATTTGTAAATTTACGCAAGTCGAATGGGGTTAAAACAGCTAGAGAACCACTGCAAATCCCGGTGATCCTGGTGAATCAATCGAATTATAGAATATGCAGCATTTACCGAACATTTAGGAAATGTTAACACAAAATATTGAAAAGCGCGTATAACAAAAAGTTCGTGTAAATATATAAGCTTGTAAACGAATCAACAGTTTGATTGTTGCACGCTTATATGCGAGAGAGAGAGAAATGAGGTTTAATGTCCACTAAACACAAACTAGGTCATTTCGGGACTAACATATGGTTTAATTTTATTTCAATAATTCGCTTGCGCGTAAGGGTCTTTAGCAGTGGGAGGAAACCGGAGTGCCCGGAGGAAACCCACGAGGTTGAGAAGGCGCCCTATCTCCATGCCACACGCTTATATGCAATCATTATTTATTTGGTGAGTAGAGCAGAACATGCTGAAGTTCTATAGGGAGAGTGATTTTACATAAGCTAAGCCTGCTCCACAATCCCAATAATAAAAATATTGTTATACAAAATATATATATCGAAATGAATGACGTATATCTGTGCACAGTAATCTAATTGTTCACTATATAAATATTATATTTTAATGTTCTACTGGTGAGTCCATCAGAATAAGCGTTTAAGGCTATACCCCAATGAATAAAATATGCCTTTACATTGTAATCTAAATTTTTCACTATAAATACCATATAATACAGGATTTGCTGCATTATTTAGAAAATAAAAATTGTATAAACTATATACAATAGCCGTCTGTGTTTTATTTAGTCGATTGTCCAAATCAGGTACAATAATGTACCAGCAAGTTACCACCCAAAATGGCATCCAGGACAGAATGAAAAATCCAGTAATCAGAAACAAAAGCTTTGCAACAAAAATCTGCTTTCGTCTTGTTGGTGACTCGTACGCCATTTTCCTTTTTAGTGTAGCTACTTCATTGGTTTTTTCTTGCGTATTCTGTTTAAATATGACGAAAACGTTAGCAGCACTGACTTTTGGTTCGGTAGAATAAAACAATTCCACTTCGCCGGGTTCCTTTTTGGAAGGACCTCCTTGTATCTGAATGATGTTTGCTTTTTTCAAACCCTTCCGATGTTGTGTTACTTTGTTTTGAAAATCTTTTGTTGGCCGTGGGTGTTTTGTTGACTTCGGCCATACCTTGTTCCGTGTTGACCATGACAGATTAGGCCCACTACTGATTACCAGGTAGATTCTTCCGTAACAAACAACAGTTATTATTATAAGAATGACAAATATAATCATACAGCTAATAGCATACAGTGGTAACGACCAAGTACTGTTAAATACATCTAAATATTCACAAACAGCTATCGAAGAGATGTTCACAAGAATACTGGTTTCATTATACCCCAAAATGCCCAGTCTCTGTAGCAGGGGCATATCCACGGGTTTAGTTTCAATTCCTTTAAATACAACGATTGGGCTCATAAGCACAACTGAAACGACAACAACTGCGATCAGTATAGTTCGTAGTCGTTTGGCATATCCGAATGTTTGCGTTTGCATACTGCTTATAACTGTACAGCGATCTAGGGCCACCACTAACAGTATGAAACATGATATGGTTAATGACGATGACCTCACCCATTCGAAAGATTTACACATAATAGAATCAATCTGAGAATAGTAGTGCCTAAGTTTATAAATTTCATATGGCACCAAAAACATACAAACAAATAAATCTACAAATGCCAGGAAGATGATGGCTATCAAATCAGGATTCTTCTTTTGTTTAAACCTATTGGTCAGAGTTATTATAAGAACCAAAATGTTCCCAACAGATCCAACTACACCGACCAAAGCCAGAAAGAAGTAATGAAATGTACAAATTCTGGAATAAGCTTCACTTATTTTTGACCTTAATAAATACGGATCACAATCTGAACAGTTGGTGTCCATCTTCCAATTTTACCCTTTTAAAGGACTTTAACCAGTAAGAATAGTCAGTTAATGTTCTTATAGAAAAAACACAGAATTATTAAACATCTGTTGAATAAAGATACTCGTACACGATTTCTCCATTACACGTTCAGTGCAATATAGTCTACGATGCTGCTGCATAAAATCCCAGTCCAAACTAGCACAAACTCCAAAACCAACAAAACAACAACTGCTTGTATGTCCGAAATCCCCAACAGGATTTAATACTCAAGCTTGAGAAATATCTAATAAATATGACAAATGACTTAATCTATTATCTTATATACTCGTAGGTTTTATCCCACTCAATTCTAATTATCGATTGGTGTGTTTTAATCATAGATAATATTTGATTGAAACCATTAAAGAAAAGACGAAGCCAGAAAACAAAACTTTTTGATCATAATCCGGGTGGTTTGAATAATGTATAAATACTTATCGTATCTCTTATTTGATCAATTTTATACCCTTTATGTATTCAAATCTCATGAAAGTATTGATTATTTTTTAGATATAGAACTAACAACAATGCACTTACTTAAAAGTTTTTTTTTTAGAATTGTGCATTGGTTTTAGTCAACACAATAGGATATCTTTATTGAAACCCGAGGAAGAGCTGATGTGATACAAGTGAATAGATTGAATTAAATTATCTATATGAATATTTGTCATGTCTCTTTTGAGATCAATTTTATATCCTCAATGTATTTAAAATAAATGTTTTTTTTATCTTGAAATATTAGATGTAAAGCTAAAACTTGACATTTTTTTTATGCTATTGACGTCCGCAAAGTTAACATTTTTAAGTGAATTTAATTAAGCACTGGAGTCAACATCTTCTTATTTCTTTAATCCGAGTTTGTCTTTAGTCTTCATAATTTTGAACACAAGATATAATCTCTTAGAAGTTTCAAATGTTACAAGTAACACGCAAACATTAAGCCCCATTAAAAGTGCATTATGTAAGAGCAAATTGTGTCTCTTGCACGTCTTTTTTTTTTGTCTCCAAGTGTTATTTAAAGCGGAAATTTTACATTTTTAAGTTATATTTTTAGAATATATTAAAATAAAGCCTTAAAATAGATTGCATCTATAAACAGCCCTACCTTGTTAAAGAATAAACCTATTAATCCTATAATTCACTATTGCTAGTTGAGAAATTGGCAAAAATATCATTTTCAACTTCAAATTCAAACGTTTGAAGACAGCTATTGCATAGGGTGGGGTGGGGTGGGGGTGAAAAACAAGGGAGGTAACTGTGTTATTTCTTGCTTAAAAATTTTTTAAGTGTGGGACATAATGCCTATGATCCTATAATAGTGAGTTGACAGTCTATTGAGCAAAGGACAAAGAAATAATTATCTTTTGACTTTCTCAGAAAATATGAAATTTCGACTTTAAATGATTATGACAAGCCCATAATCAACTTATAGAGCCTCGGTTGACGGATCAATAGAATAAAACGCCGCCGCCATTTAAACATTTAACGTAAAATAGATACTCAAACAAGACTTTGTATATTGTCGAGGCTTTTAAACTAGACCTTGTCAAAAAAAAATTCAAATATTATATAACGGGCAGCTCTTATCTAAATTTTACATACTGAATCTCTACAATTTGGAAACAATATACGTATGTTTTCGTACCCCCATACCTTTAAATATAGCTTTAAAGGAGCTAAATCGCTAATATTTGGTAAGCCTGGGGGGAAAAATTGGGATTTTTGAAAAAATTTGATTGCAAATTATTGTAATTGAAATAAAGAAAGCAATAAATGGCTGAAGATTTTCGGCTTTTCAAACATTTTAATTTTTCCCCCCAGACTTAAATTTGTGCGTTACCCTATCAATGGCATCGACCAAGTCGTCTAGCAGACGGAGACGTATTTTTTTAAAAGCGTGTTGTGTCGGTCATACTGGTTCTAGCTAGGTAAGCAATGTCTTATTTTCTCACTAAGATGTTCATTTACATTGTTCAGGGGTTCACGCGGACTGACACGCGACCGTTTAGCCGTGAAAAGTTGCCCATAAGTAAAATTGACTGGGACAGATTATAGTTTCGACATTGGTTGAATGGCACGAGATCTGATCGTAGTAATGACGAGTGTAATGAGACCCACGTTCAAAGCTGAACTACTCCGAAACCAGTTTTAGACAATTCAGACAATTTTTTGATAATTTTTTTGTTTCCATCAGGACTATGTGACCCCACCCCATCCGCCACCTCATGACAACAGTGCTGTGGTACTAATAGAGTCAGTCAACTGTTCTCCTTTATAATAAGGTACATATACTCTTATTGCTCTCTTTGGCCATACTAAAATGGGTGCAGGAACTGGATTTTTCAGGTTATTGCAAATGCTTTGAGTTTGGACTAAAAGTGTATTTTTCACTCATGTGTCTTAATGTGCATATTCTATATCATACAATACCACTGTGCTGCTCGAGTGTTTTTCACCACCCTTGACCCTGAAATTATGGGTGTACTGATTTCATGGAGCTTAGTCAAGGAGTCTCAGATTATGGGTGAAAATAAGTCTTTTTCATTAATGGCGGCAGTTAATGTGCATATTGTGCATTATATTCTAAATATGTTTATTTGCTTCCCAGGCCACCAAAACATGGATTTTGACACAATTTCCACCAAATTTGAACATATAGCCAAGTTATAGCATTAAGTCCATTTTTTAAATATGAATTTATGCTAACTAGTATATTATGTAATTTGACCCTTTTCCACCAAAAATATTTTGAAACATTTTTGGGATGTTTTTAAGGGGACTATACTGAAATATATCCCAGTGAAATTAATTCTGTTGCAATTTGTTTTGGGTGTAACACCAGATTGACTGGACTATTAGGCCCGGTCTAAAATAAATCTCTAGAACAACACAAACTCTTCTGTTTTCAGTAAAATGTTTGTATTGGATTAAAGATGTAAATATTATAATACAGTATAGGTAAAATATATACGTAAATACAGTAATCTAACGACATGGTTGTAATATAAGATTAGTAACAATAGGTTGAGTATCTTCTCTAACACATGATAATAATAAATTCTCATTGCTCCTCGATGATAGATCATGTATCCTGAAAACACAAATACGTAAAGATAGGTTGCCATGGAAAAGAAAACATTCAATTATCGTAAAATATTTATATAGATTTAGTATTTCACAAGTACAGTGACCCTATCAATATTGTCATTTTGGTCGTTTCATTAATGTAAATAAACGTAAAAAAGTTGGAGGTTTGTTGTAGGTTTCCGCCAAGAACGATAACTCTGGAAAACCATAGTTTGGACACTGAGTGGCATGAAGCTTTTCGTATATCTCATGGATTCTGCGAGGGTACACAGATGGGCTAGCTTTGTTGTGCATGGGGCTCGTATAAAATCTCATTGGCCATGTACCCTTTCTATAACAGAGGGCAGTGGATTTGTGCCATCGTGCAAATCCTCTATTTATTTATTTGTTTAAAAACATTCTTTATTTAGATCTATATTTTTCAATTTTACTCCTTTTCGTCATTTGGCCAAACATTATTTAAAAAAAAAATGTATTAGTCAAGGTAGCTTTTCTATAACAAGCGAAAAAGTTAGATACCAAGCCAAACTACGACATGGGTTTCATCATACTTACTCAGAATTGATGGATAATTCAGCAATGTCTCCAACAAATTTATCTTCACTTGCATCCCCTAATATAATAGTATACAGGGTGTCGGGATCATTGCTGTAAAACCAACCACCGTAACTAAAGGATCGCTCTTCTCCTAATACAACTACCTCTATTCTAAAGAGAAAAAAAATGAAATCATTAATACGGTTTATTAATTTACAGTTCACCAAAATACGCCGCCGTTTTTAAATATTACGTCATATCAAAAATCACAATTGTCCAAGGAACAAACACCAAGTTTCATTTCGAATTGGGGAGCCTTAGTCTTCCTTCTGAGAGTGTCACCCCAAGAAGAACAAGAAGATGAGTGCCGGTAGCGCATCGGGATTAGTTCCTTGGACATACAATAATATTCTTGACCAACCTTCCAGACCCTACATCTATACTGCAAAACAGGACCGAGTTAAACAAGTGGTAAACCATAAATAATCCGTCAAACATTTCTGAGGTTTAATATACATTATTATATACATGTATTGAGACAAAGACGGTAACATTAAGAAAAGACAAAAACAATATACAATTATTTCAAAGTTTGTTATTAATTTTTAGATTGAATATTTTGGATTCGTCATCTAACAAAGCAGAAACTCTGTTCTGAAGTGTCCCGCCCCCTTCCAATGATGTCCTTGACAAGAGCTTATTTTGCTTAATGGTTCATCCCGCACTGACTGCAGCGCAAGTCACCCTTTCATTTATAAAGCTATACCAAATTGCCGAATTTGTGATCCGAAAATGTACTTACTTCCCATTATCGTCACGCAATACTAAAGGTATAAATGTTCTATTAGGTGGAAAAATAATCTCTGCTGTAAGACTTTTAACTGTTTCTGTTATAAGTAAAATACCATCTTTAACTGATAATAACAAGTTGAAATCCTGAAAGACATTACCACAACGATTATGATATAAAGTTTTGAACCATATGATATAGTACGCTGGCTATTAGTGCATGGGGGGAATCACGTGGCCAAGTGGGTAAGACGCTGGCTCACTAGTGTTCGATTCCTGCATTGGCCGAGGAAGTTCATCCAGATTTTCCGGCGTGGTTTCTCCATGTCAGTGATGCAGGACGGATGGCCTGACAAGTACAGCTGTCTAGTCGTTCGGATGAGACAAAAAAACCCAGGTCCCCTGTACACATTGGCGCGCACGTAAAAGATCCCTTGGTATTTGGGGTTCGATATAAACAAACTGGTCAGCAGTTAAAATTCACTCTGCCGCTACATTCAACGAAAGGGATGCCATCGTGGTGAGTTAATCAGCTGTCAATATTCATTTTCTTTTCTTCAGCAAATTAAATTCTGAAACAATTTTTATAAAAATAAATGTTGGAAGCATATCTGGATAAAATGTGTACTTAAAATAAGTAAAAGCACGTGTCATCGAGACCGTATGATGTGACGTCACACGTAGATCTATAATGCTACAGAAGTCTTTCGCTGTTGCCACGGAGGCCTAACAAAGTTCTTCGAGGCATTAAATATGTCTTAACTCTTTGTAACAAAACTATTTGTTTCACCCGGACATAATTAGATATACTGATCATATAGTTGTCTGCTACTTGCTGATCCAAATTTTGTGCGATCAGAATAATTATAAATAACAATAGAAGATTCTACAAAGTGATCAAGGGAAAAATCGGAATAATATGTTTTGTAAGCTTCTTGTCACTTATCTGAATATTTAATTTTAATCAGATTATGGTTAATGTATTGCGTTTTCGGGAGATGATGTAGACGTACGTGTGTGAATAAACAATCTGAAATCTCTTCAATATTTTTATTTTATTTGTTTCTTTGTCAAATACAGGAAATAAACTCCCGTGTTCAAAGGAAATCCATTTGTTATTTCCAAGATTTAATTCGCCGTGGAAATTAATCTCATATCAAATGATATATCGGTCATATTGTTTAAAATATAAGAGTTTAAAAAAGCAATTATTGATCATAATAAATTCATTCAGATAAATACCGAAACTTTATAATAATGGAGTATGTTCGACTTATTGATTAAATACAAAAAATAAATAGTATTAGCGAAATGTTCGGGTAAACAAAACTTACTGATCCTTTAGTATAATGAAGTAATTGACCCGATGAATCTCGACTTATTGTTAAGTCTAATAGATATATCATCTTCTGATCTATGAACTCTACAGCATTACTCCCGGCATTAAACTTCACACAATTATCCCATATCTAAAAAAAACCCAAAAAAACTTTCAATTTAGATTTTATTTTGATGCCATTTAGATGGCTTTGATTCAAAATCTAGGAGTAATAAAAAAATAGAAATAAATCTTGAAATAATCTATGGCATACCTTTGAAAAGTACAGTAAGATTATTGATGTCTCAAATTGAAACATGCACAATGTTATTGTTTAGGCAAATCACGTTCAACCGAGTTGTTGTATTTTGATGATCCGAACAAAACCTCAAAAAACTATTGCGACGAATATTGTTAATGTGATCAGTTTGTTACTTTGTTGTTTTGCATTGATCCATTTTAAAATTGAGGCATTGTCATTTCATATACACCATATTTTATCCTCCCTGAAACCATCCATAACAACAAATAATCTATGAGTGTGATGGTTGTAATACACTTACATTATGGGTAAAACAAGGTCCTATATGAATATTCTCATACGACACCATTTCAAAAATATCTATAAGACCATTATTTATTCTTAGATTTCTTAAACAACCAATTAAATATCTGAAACACAAAACAAAAATGAAAATGTTTTGGAGTTTAACGTTTTCATCTAGTTCATTTTATCATTTTAAGGCTAGCATACGTCTTTACCTAGATCATTTTAAACATACGCCTTCAACTAGATCTTTGTAAAACATTCGTCTTCCCTTAGATCATTCTAAGGCTAACATACGTCTTTACGTAGACCTTTTTAAGGTCAAAATATGTCTTCACTCAGATTCTTTTAAGGCCAACATACGCTTTCAACTTGATCATTTGGGCGTTTTCGCCGTTTCACCTACGACCATTTTTAGGCTAACATACGTCATTTTAAGAGAGAGAGAGAGAGAGAGAGAGAGAGAGAGAGAGAGAGAGAGAAATGGGGTTTAACGTCCACTCAACACAAACTAGGTCATTTCGGGACTAACATATGGTTTAATTTTATTTCAATAATTCGCTAGCGCGTAGGGGTCTTTAGCAGTGGGAGGAAACCGGAGTGCCCGGAGGAAACCCACGAGGTTGAGAAGGCGCCCCTATCTCCATGCCACATACGCTCACATCAGGGCTCGAAACCACAGCCGCAAGACAGAGGTGACCGGCCAGCTAGAGGTCGAAGCGCGGCCCTCTGACCACTAGGCCATCCCAACTCCCCGTCATTTTAAATGAAATGTAATGGGGTTTAACATCCTACTGTTTTGCTTCAACTGGGCTTATGAAGCCGGGCATTTGTCATACAGTGTGCTATGAGGGAAATTTTGCTCGAGCTGCGGCGCTACGACCTACTCTTATATCAAATTCCAACTGCCAAGGGATCTTTTACGTGAACGCAAAGGTGTACATGAGACATCAGCTTCTCGTCCCATCCGAATAACGACTAGGCAGCTGTCCTTATCAGGCCATCTGTCCTGTATCACTAATAAGGGCATTTTAAGGCTAATAAACGCCTTCACCTAGATCATACGTTATTTTCTTTTTCTATACGTGTGTGGACAAAGGTTTTTCTCGGACAACGGAGTGATAATTCCTGGACTGAACTAGTGATATCGCAGACCAGAATTAGGAGAGCCGAAACTTGCTCTTATATGGTCATGGATTGGTTTAGTAGGAAGTTGTTCCCTTATTAATCAAAACATATAGTTTGGTGTTAGATCATTAAAGGACATAGTTCATCTAGTTTACGATAGAACAACAGGGAAAAGACCACTCAAGCCATCCAACCCCAGTTTCGTTATGAACTAAACGCCTATTTGTTTAACTGTCCGTTCTATTAAACTCAATTGAGCACAGTCTATTTTTACAAGTAAGTCTTCAGAATATTGATTTCAAGAATCTTACGGTTGTTTATCGGAATTTTCTCTTTTATCATATTTATTCTGTTTTCCGCCAAGTAGAATGCCATCTTTCTTCATATGTAAACTTGGTTGTCTTTCTATAGAAAATAGACCATCTTCGCCATCTACTTCAGGATAAGTTGTACTATCTCTATATGATATCTAAATAGAAAAAAAACCCTATCCAGGCGCGGATCCAGAGGGGGGTCCAGGGGGTCCGCCCCCCCCCCCCCCCCCTGCTCAGACTTGAAAATTTTTTATGCGATTTTATTGGCGACTTTTAGACCTGTAATTTTGGAATTTACCTTCCGGAAATACGTCAGAATGTACCGAATTGAATCTAATTTACCAAATTTTCAGGGGGGAGGGCCCCCAAACCCCCCCGTTAATTGGTTGATTGCCTTTTATCAAACCTAGACCCCCCCTGCAAAAAATCCTGGATCCGCGCCTGCTATCATATACTGGTTTTCTTCTTATTGAAGAACGAACAAAAACCTCAAACCCGAGCAGTCATACTAGGACACATACCCCACACGGCCTTAAATGGATGGATGGAGTAACAACCACACGACCTTATCCCCTCCCCATTCACATTTACACATGGTCTTTATAATTTATGGCAAGTAATACAAATCCTTTGAACGTTTTCATGAGAGTTGCGCTTACAAGCACATGTGTTAGACTTCAGACTTGGAGAAGCCCTGAACTATATAGAGCTTGATGTCCTTGCTATAACCGTCCTACCAGAATGTACAACTACGTTTTACAAGAACAGCCAGCTGTACAATTGTTTGAAACAACATCCTTATCTTATTTCTCTTTACTCAACAATCACAGATCCTAAAATTGTAAATGTTTGTTCAATTTCAAACTTGTTATGTGGAGGTGATATAAGAATGACAACTGCACCTTCAGACTACGGTGCATGTGGGTCAAATCTGAAGATCCTCTCCAGTAGTCGATTGAAGACATGTTTCATCTCTTTTAGGATGGGATATACATAAGTATCATTTGATTTTAAAGTATATAAAAATTAATATTAAACAATTACCTTAAGATCATAGAATTTATTATCGTTAAATTTTTTCTCGCTTCTCAGCAGTATTGATTCTGTGGGAGTCGTAGTTTTAATCACTACTTTCCCATTCTCTATTTCTACTTCTAGATGAAATCTCTGTAAAAAAAGATATGAATGTATTTTTCACCAAATATATCACAAGTATTATTTCAATATATCTGAGATTTTTAACAAGCTTGTTTCCTTTTAAAACATTATTGCTGTGTGAACGGCTGTACACTGTAAAGGAACATCTTAGTGAGAAAACAAGCCAACAGTGAGGCTGATGTCCCCCGCCGAAATCCCAAAATAAATAGATGACACATATTAATTAATCGCACATTTATTTTTTTCAAACGTATCGACCAATCAAACTGAACACGAAGTGTCATCCAAAAATTGCTTATATCTGCCTACCGTAAGAAGAAAATGCTCATCTTCGAACTCCATCAAGGAATTGACCTAATAAGCATACACACCAATTTTGAACATTTTAACTCAATTCGAAGGAGAGTTATTGTGTTCCAAAGTCTCGGCAAATCAAATTGCTTATCGCTCTGCTTACCCTGAGCAGAAAATGCTCATTATCGATCTTAGTCAAGGTATTACTGTAATGAAACTATACACCAAGTTTCATCACTCTCACTTAATTAGAACTAAAGTTATCGTGTCTCAAAGCATCAACCAATCAAATTGCTTATCTCTGCCTACCCTAAGCGGAAAATGCTCATCTTCGAACTCCATCAAGGCATTGACCTAATAAGCATATACACCAAGTTTGAACATTTTAACTCAATTAGAAGGAGAGTTATTGTGTTCCAAATTCTCGACCAATCAAATTGCGCATATCTCTGCTTACCCTGAGCAGAAAATGCTCATTATCGAACTTAGTCAAGGTATTACTATAATGAAACTATACACCAAGTTTCATCAATCTCACTTAATTAGAACTAAAGTTATCGTGTCCCAAAGCATCAACCAATCAAATTGCTTATCTCTGCTTACCCTAAGCGGAAAATGCTCATCTTCGAACTCCATCAAGGCATTGACCTAATAAACACATACACCAAGTTTGAACATTCTAGCTCAATTAGGAAGAGAGTTATTATGTCCCAAAAGTGTGACGGACAGAAGACGGACAGACAGGCAGACAGACAGACGGACGAACCCATTTTAATATAGTCCCCCAACTTTCTTCGAAAGGCGGGGGACAATAAGACCTTGCTTATCTCGCTATAGTCAGTATGAGCGACACAACACGCTGTTTAAAATACGTCATCTGCTACCAAGTTGCCTTTTCGCCGCCATGATACCAAATGACGGTTCCTGAACGTACAGGGCAAGTGTAAAGAGACCTACGTTCAGAGTTGAACTAGTGTGGAAGGCGAAGGGTGGGCAAACTCAATTAAATAACGCCGCCTCCTTCCCAAACATCGCCGTTAATTTGGCTGGAAGGTCCGTGTGATAAGCTCCTTTCTATATATAACATCATTTAATCTTACTTCACGTCTATGGTATATAGACATTATAAATGTATTAGTTTGTCTGGTTCGGAATTCTATGGAAACACTCGTTACTGTTGGATTCCGATAAAATAACGAGGCGGGAATTTCTACATAACCATCACCAGCGAATCTTAAAGACATCTGTTCCTTTGGACTAGGATGACTGAAAAATAAAGTAAAATACATCAAAGATGTTATCACTAAAGTTCTTCCTAAACCCTAAATAATAAACATATAAAAAAGCAAAAATGTTTAATTTATGAAGTTTTCACACAGATTTGGAAAGACATTAGACAGAGGATCGTTTCTATACATGTCCATGTATGTTGAGAAAACCTAATGCGATCTTTTTATTTATCTGTAAAGTTCGCATGTTTAAACATTGTTGCTGCAGTTTCGTCTAACTTGTCTTAGAAAGAGTGTAAATATAAGTGTATATTGGCCACCGCAAGAGGAACCTCATTATATATGAATACAACGGGAATATACATTGCACAGGTAAATCAGATAAAACTGTTAAACAAAACTCTGATTTTTGCACTATTAATTTTAAGACGCCTACTGTAATTTTCAAATGCCAGGAATCTTTGCATACAAGCCAAAAGCATAAGATTATTGCATAAAATGAGAAAAAATAAAATATCTACCAGTTGGAATCACATGGCTTTGGATTGACTCCCAGATGTGACTTTGCAAATAAAGGTACGGTTTTACCATTTACTATTAAACCAGATATACACCCCTTCCACGAGAAGTCATCTGTTTCAAACTACAAATAAATTATCATCAAATTTAGAAGGAATACATTTGAACCAAGTTAATTATGCGTCTTATACGGGCCCGTAGCCAGCTTATAAAATGGGGGGGGGGGGCTACAAAATTATTGTCATTATTGTTGGCGAATTATTGGGGTGGGGGGGGGTCTAATTGGATTTTGGGGGTGGGTGGGGGTGGGGCGGCTTATATTTTTTAAATTCGATACGTGTATCGGAAGACGACATTTTGAAATATTTGTCACGTTAGTAAACTTCTGAATCATGAAGATATTTTCAAATGGTTGATCTTCTAGACCTGTTAAGGAGCTGTCCGTACAGCACATTTGGACATTCCAGTGACGGTGTCCAAAAGGTGCGTTTAAAGACTTCTGATGATCGTGTTATAATGGCCATATCTTTACTCACATAAGAATCGGATATGACGTTTGCAGGAGCGCCACCAATATATACCGTGCCTGGGTCAGGTTGATGATGATCTGTATCAGCTGTAAAACTTTGTGTATTTTTATTTTCTCCATCAGTTGTATTTAACCACATTGTAAGCTTGGGTCCAACTCTGAAACCATTAATAATAAAATAATACCCAACTCTCTACTCTTTTCTATTTAACTAAATCGGATATTGTCATTCGACATTATAAATTAACAGAACCTTTTTAAACAGAAAAACTGCCAATTCTACGGAAATGAAATGGTGTTTAATGCCCCAACTTTTCCTGCATCAGCCAGGATTACAATGAAGAAGGCAATCATGTCGTTGTTCTTGGTGTTTAACGCCCGCTTCCACCAAAAGTGATATTGCAGACAAGTTGTCTGATTTCCATTTGTGTTATCTAAGCGCATGCGCTGGGGTATTTTCCGTGATCGCAAACCGGAGTACACGGAGTAAATCCATGAGCTTGAGCAACACGCTCACACCAGGGAGTGAAACCACAATCGCAAGCCAGAGGTGACCTGTCAGGTAGAGGTCAAAACGCGGCATTCTAGACCACTAAGCATATAAAGGACTATCCCGATTTAAACAGAGTCTCAAAAATAAGTCTGAGTACGTATGAAATTTAAGAGCCAAAATATTGAGTCGTTGGGACGTGAACGTTAAACCTGCTTATCCGGACACGTAACCCTGATAATCGATTTGCGTACCCATAGGGGCCTATGAATGACCCATGTGCTGTACTTGATAACGAAAGACAAATTTCACCTACACATTATTTTTATGAAATACAAGTCTGGTTTTATACAGACACTGCATAATACAGCTTTGGCACTGCACTCGGCCTTACGGTACAGGGAAAAACCAACACATTGTAAAACGAGACTGAACAAATTGGAACTCGTCCGCTCGACCCAGCACCAAAATGGAAATTTTTTCTTTAGAAATGGCAATTTCATAGAAGTATAGAAGAATAAAACAGACTTTGTCCTGGAGGCGCTTAATTTATATGTAAGGTTATTTTTTGTTTTGAACTGAATATCGAATAAAAGAATCGAATCCGAAAATAGCATAACAATATGTTTCACTGTTACATTTTGATTATAATTAATGGTAAATTACTTCTTTCTTTCTTCCTTAAAAGGTAACAGAACAGTAGGACGTTAAAACTCATTTCATTTCCTTAGACATTTTCTTAAAGATAATAGAATAATTCGCCTACATTAACGGTCTGTGTTTTATTCACCAATGTCTTTAATCTAATTAAAATCACATGTTTTTCAATTCGTGTTTTTTTTCTGTCATTTTATATTAGACCAGAATCGATAACGCATGTTTATATCATTTTGTACTGAAAACAGATAGTGCAATTACAGCTTTTTAAATATTAATTACACCCAAACATCATCTTCTGGTCTAAACGCAATGAAGTCTCTTCTATTTATGTATGTCGATAAATTCTGTTAATTGTTATGTAATCTGGACATCATGCTGGCGGAAAGAATGAACCTAGTAATTAGAAAAAAATTTCCCAATCAGATTTGGGACTGGAAAATCGTCGCGGCCCGCGTTGTGAAAATTACTCATCGTTTATTTTTTTTTCTGAAAATATCTTATACCATCTATTGAAAGAAAAGTAGTATGTATTTGTTTGGTCACAACTATAGCTATAGAATACCTCCCGCTTTTCATAACCAGAAGACGCGATGGCACAGTGGGTAAGAACCATGCGTAATTCCCCTTGTCCGTGATGCAGAATGTACACGTATACACATTGGAATACACGTAGTTGAAATTTGATATAAAAGCTATAGGTGGTAGTGTCGCTGACCGGAAAAAATTTCTAAATTTCTCTCCTAGCACACGGTATGGCGTATGTCCGTCTTCACTAGCCCGGTCGAAAAAGAAAAGTAGGACGTTAAACCCCATGTCGTTTCCTTTTTTTTTAGTCCGGTAATCATGTCGGTTATTTGGATATCGTATAGATTGTGTATATCATTTATGTTAGATCAGATACAATACAGATAATCGGAACCATGACTTAGAGACTTAACGAAATAAAGATATCAATTCCAATTGGATAGTGTTTTTATTCTCTGGTCTATGTTTTATTTGCCCGTTAGACTGCTTTGTCTATAGCCCACTAAAACGCCAAAATAAAAGCAAATTTCAGGAAAATTGCCTATAGTTTTTAAACAATTTTTATTAAAAGATAAGACATCATCGGGTCATTTCTAAACAACAATAGTAAATGTCTTTGAATAGCGAGAGAGAGTGAGAAATGGGGTTTAACGTCCACTCAACACAAACTAGGTCATTTCGGGACTAACATATGGTTCAATTTTATTTCAATAATTCGCTTGCGCGTAAGGGTCTTTAGCAATGGGAGGAAACCGGAGTGCCCGTAGGAAACCCACGAGGTTGAGAAGGCGCCCCTATCTCCATGCCACATAGCGAGAGAGAGAGAGAGAGATGGGGATTAACGTCCACTCAACACAAACTAGGTCATTTCGGGACTAACATATGGTTCAATTTTATTTCAATAATTCGCTTGCGCGTAAGGGTCTTTAGCAGTGGGAGGAAACCGGAGTGCCCGTAGGAAACCCACGAGGTTGAGAAGGCGTCCCTATCTCCATGCCACATACGCTCACACAGGGCTCGAAACCACAGCCGCAAGCCAGAGGTTACCGGCCAGCTAGAGGTCGAAGCGCGGCACTCTAGACCACTAGGCCATCCCAACCCCCCTCTTTGAATAGCAAGTAAGTTAATGGTATATCAGTATTAATTATAACCACACAAACCAATAAAGCAAATTTCAAAAGCATAATTTCATAATTAATCTTATTTAGTATTTGGATCAAAATCTGCAGGTATTTTTCATGGGAAGCTTTAAAAGATATTTCGTTAGGACTATAGGTTCACAGAAAGTAATCACCACAAATTATTCAAGCTTTGTAATAAAGAGATCGTACCTTTTTAATTTAAGTGTATACCATGTATCTAATTCTAACGGTTCACTAATTGTTAATCCAGCTATCTCATTCCTCGTCAACCCCTTTACTACACCTCGTAACTTACCACTCTTCATCTCAAGAGTATAAGATGCCTACAATATTCATATAAAAACTCAAGTCAACAGAATATATTATATTAAGGTAGACTTCATAAGTAATCTGAACTCGGCAACCATAATCAACCAGAACTCCAGCAACATACCAGAACCCATGAACTAGTACAACTTCCAAATATAACCAGGGGGTGATGTGTTCGACCCCTGCATGGGTCAGTTTTCAGTCATGCAGGACGGGAGATTCGACAATGACAGCAGTCTAGTTGTTCGGGTAGGACGTAAAACCGTGGTTCCGTGTATATGTATACATATATATATGTATGTGTACGTAAAAGACCCATTGGAAATCGATGTAAGAGTCCGGTCTAAATTTCCCTCGTAGCATACTGTATAACCCAGGACAGTGTAAACGGAACTGTTTTCCGACAACCAAGTGGACCATTGGAAATATTCATCAACAATGAAGCCAAGAAATGGCGATTTATCCAATCAACCCAATATTAGAATATTTGGGGTCTATAAAATGTGGTACCCATCCATTACCACCGCTGCCCCGAACGTAAATATACACCCATCATAACATGACGGATTCAGACCAACATGCTACTTCTGGAATACATTATGCTTTAAGTAGATCGAATTGAAGTTTTTATACTAAAAATAGCCATGTCACTTTAAATCTGTTGTTCCATTTAGTGTACTTACCGAATTATTGCCATCTACTACTAGTATTATACCATCGGTTACTGTGGGTTTTATACAAACTTGTATATCTGTTACTACAGATGGATAATGAGATCTTCCTTCTACTTTACTTTTTATATAACTTGTATCATCAACACTCACTGATAACTGTAATACGATATGTTAATAAATCATTCACAATCAACAATCAAAATGAGAGAGAGAGAGAGAGAAAGAAAGAGAGAGAGATGGGTTTAATGTCCACTTGACACAAACTAGGTCATTTTGAGACTAACATGTGGTTTCATTTTATTTCAATAATTCGCTTGCGCGTAGGGGTCTTTAGCAGTGGGAGGAAACCGGAGTTGAGAAGGCATCAAGCAAAGATGTTTTCTATCAGGAGATGTACAGATCTATATTTCGTTTCGTTTTTTCATACTATCGATGCCCCCTACCACGTGACGATCTGACAAGTTGTCATACGAGCGGCTTTTGACCCTACGACGTCGGACATTTGATTAACCAATCAGCGTTGACGTTTTTAGTAGGATACCCACAGTTCCGTGCATCGCACGCAAAAAACTCGCCACAACAGACCGTTCCATTTACTTATCTCTCACACCAACCAGAACGCGGGTTCCAGATTCCCGTGTGACAAAGACAAGTACAACGAAATATTGAACTACAAAAATGAAGCGAAATAGGAACTGTGTTTTAATCAGACTGCGAAATGTATTGCTTGAACAGTAAGAGATTTTAGACAGATATTGAACACGTGTGTGTCGTGGTAGATATATCGCTGTTTAAATAAAGTATATACATGATAAAATTAAATTGCAAAACTTATCGGGTACACTAATGAACATGTTGCAAGTAACTGGATCGTTTCTGATGTGTGATCAGCACTATAGACACAGATATACCGTGAAATCCAAGGCATGCCAAAACAAACTAGCATGCCACACCTAGGTGAACAACTCTTATTTCGAACTTTCTGGATTTATGAAAATATTGAAACTTACTTTCAGTGATGCTAGAACTAATCTGGCTCTATCAACTTTTTCTTTTAATGCCGATATATCTGATCTCATTTTTCTAATTCTATCCTGAACATTTTCACATAACACTGGTGTATCTACTCTCAGTCTTTGTAATGTGTTCAATTCAGTTTTAACAGAATTGACTAAAATTAAAATGTGAAATAAAAGTACTTCATTTTATTAATTGATCTATGAATGATATGTTAATTATTCTTACAAAACGAATCTGCCAATTTAATCTAATCTCACACATTCTCCTTTTCATTCTTCATAATGTTGTTTACGTTTAAACAACATTTTTATAATGTTGTTTACGTTTAAGCTACAGTAAGGTCTAATAGCATCTTTATAATGTTGTTTACGTTTAAGTTGCAGTAAGATCTAACAACATCTTTATATTTACATTTAAACTACAACAACAGCATCTTCAAAATATTGTTTACGTTTAAACAAGTATAAGGTATGACAAATGCTGTTTACGTTTGAACTACAGTAAGGTTTAACAATATCTTGAAAATTCCCCAGACTGGTCTAGGGATGAGCGACGTATGACACATAAGCAGCACACTGGACGATTCGAATCAGCAGTTGCACCTCATGAAGATATGGTCTAATAACTTAATTTAATTTCATGTCAACAGTTTGACGAAATCAAAACATAATCTAAAGACTCATTGGGGTAAATAGTATTTCTGTTTCCATAACATTCGTAAAGGGTTGGCCATCACTGATCTAGCCATACACTTTGGCTTGGGCAAAATAAGTTTTAATTAATCACAGTGAATCAAACTAAATTTACTATTAACACATTCCTTATCATTCTACATGGTTATTACCTTTACTACTAGTAGCCGTCATATCTACATCTTCATTAACACTGCCATCACCATCGTCGTCATCCCCATCGTCATCGTCTGCTGAACCTTCTATAGGGCCAGGTGTTTTATTCTGTAATCCTTGAACTAGACTTACAATTTCTTCAGCCTGTAAATAAATATTGTCTTCATTTAGTTGATTCTCAATATTCAAATAATTGTAAAAATTCATTATAATTCTGATTAATTAACTACATTTTAATATTATCCTATTTAAATCAACCTAGATGTATCTTACACCAATCTTTGTCTATGTAGAATAGAATAAGACATATTTCATAAATGTTTGTTAAACCCCCTGAAAACCGCTAAAAAAAACGTGTGTTTTTGCAACGGAAAAAACAGTTGGAAAATTTCAGTATCATAAATGTAGGTGTATGCATCAACTAGTAAAGTTATAAACCAATTTAAAACGACACTATTCCATCTTACCGTCACCGTTTTCATTTTCTTAATTTATAAAACAATAGGTGGTGATATGATTGTATGTGATTCAGGCTTATTAAAGATACAATGTGGGGGATTAGATAAAGAGCTGGCAGGTCTCACTATAATACTAGATAATGTAAAGGGAATTTGCTGAAAATTGCAGTCAATTTGATCAACACTGAACCGAGATTTTAGCGATTGGATTTTCGCTCTAGCTTTGATCATCATTACTAAAGTCGGCACGATAAATAACATAGTCTCGGTTATCCATTTCATAAATGAAAGTTGAGCAGTTAATCGGATCCTTATCCAGTATATATCTCATGCTAGCGTTGACATCAAGAGTTGAGTTGATTATGGTCTGGATAAGTTAATTAATGTCAATTAATAATTAGGTAACATTTCAGACGTAAAAAAAGACCCGCAATAGGCAGATTAGCTCTTGCATAATGCTTGTTTAAGCAAATGAAACACAAAACGAAAGCGGAAGCAGATCTTATTATCACAGCATTTAGATATTTCGTTTTTTTAGCCTATTCAAAATATCTTAAAAAATAATTAATTTAATCTACAGTGTAAGCTTAATCGTCAGATTATCTTCAGAACAATTTGTAATCACCGCGAAAGAGATTAAATCTCTTATTTGGTGAACAAAAATAAATACATTTATAAACAACATTAATCTCAAAGCAAAGCAAACGAATCCCTGATAAAATGAAACTAGATATATTAGTTTGAAAATTAAGCAGTTACGTGTTTTTCTAATTTTACCTTTTGTGTAGCTTGAAGACATCTATTTTGTGTTTTATTAAATGTTTTGTCAACCATGGAAGCAACTTTCGAAACTTTCAAGCTAATCTCTTGTAATCTGGATTGTTCCGTGAGCCACAGAGATTTAATATCTGTAAAAGCTTTCGTGGAATTTGTGGATTGTTCTATTCTATCCTTTGTATCATTCCATTTCAAAGATTTGGCTGAAAGTAGAAAATATCTATATTAAATATTGTTTCACGTTACCATGAAAAACAGAAACCTCCAATCAACCGATCACAACGCGTGGCGAAGAAAATTCCGTGAAAGACTCTCATTATACAGCCCCCGTTATATAATAATTATTATTGTTCGATATATAGCGCTTCATTACACAAGAGTGTTTCTAGGCGAATTCACACCAAAACAAGTCAAAAACATCCTTTTAATAAATATGTTTTTAAGCTAGTCTTAAAACTCTGGATGGAAGAGTTCCTTCGAAGAGTTTTGGGAAGATCATTCCACAGCTTAGCTGCTCTGGCAGAGAAAGTATATTCACCAAAACGTTTATTATATGTAGGAATCCTCAAAATGCTACGATCATTTGAAGAACGAGGGTTGGATCCCCGACGAGTATAGAAATCAAAAATATTCTTTTAAATAACTGGGTGAATTGTCAGAATAAATTGATTTATACACATTCACGAAAGCTTTAAATTAACCCTCGCGCGAACTGGAAGCCAATAATAACGAAATAAATCGAAATAGAAATCCATTTTTTTCGTTCGGTAAATTTATGACCTTCATCATATGGCTATAGAGGCCAAAATTCTAGAATGAGGGTATCGTATGATAAGATGCATATATTTAAGGCTCGTTTGTTTATCCATAATATCTTGAAATATTTTTTTTTCTGTCCCTGGATTTAAAGCGCCCATGTGAGTGGTAGTCCATTGTTTAGCTAGGGTTTGGGTCGCGAAACCACGTATGCTATAAGCTTATCTCAAGAACTAAAATGGTAAGCGTAACTTGATCCCTGAGGGCGACTTTCTCGGTCGCTATGGCTGAAAGCCAAGGAAAAAAGTACAACAGGATGGACACCATCCGGACACCGAGAACCAGGCCTTGCCCACTGTAAATACCACGTGTACGTAAAATGTACTAACCGTCAACTTTAAGTTTGATATTTCTAGCGTTGTTGTGAGCTGTCTGTGATAATTGGATCTCTTTTTTTAAGTCTTGAGATAACTGTGATCCTAAATTATTAAAAGAAATAATATAATGTAATGAGATTGATTATGTAATGTTTACACACGCGATGAGCGACAAAATCTTGAATACAAATTCATTTGAGCATAAAAAGTATTACGAACTCGGGGGAATGGAGTCTACAGAAGATCCATTGAAAAAAACCTCAATATTTTGAATATATTTTGAATAAATCTTATGGTCACTATGGAGACAGATTACAGGTAGATTTAAGACATCGCTTACTATATTTCTCAAACGCACTAGTCATTTGTTTATCTTTACTTGGTGTAGTTTCCTCCTCAAACTCAAAATCCATATCTGTTGTTGGTAGAGACCCATCTTCATCTGCACCAGAACTTTCTGTGTCATCACAAGCAGAACCCTCGATACACGCCCCTTGTCTATCACCAACTTCGTCACTTTCTTCCTGTTTACCTAATGTGAAATAAGGTAAAAAAGAGGGTAAAATTAACTTTTCAGTGTCAAATAATAGGATTTTCTCTATATCAAAACAAGTGTGTTCTTAGTTCGTTAAATAAAAATAGTGAAATTATATAAGGGGCAGGTTATGCATGTCACCACCGTTATTTGCCAGGCAACGCAACAATTGCAGTTGGGTATCTTAAAACAAGAACTTTTAGACGGACCTCAAACGGTGACGACAATGTATAAAAATGGAAAAGATGTGTGGAACGAAATGGTTAAGAAAAGTTGTTACCTATACATTGGTGATCTTCTGGTTGACTAAATACACAATATACAGGCAACTTTTCATCAAAATTTATAAGATTCCCTAAAGTCTTGAGTTTGGGGTACATTTCCTGTAATAATAAAATAATAAATAATTCATTTACTTTTCTTATGGGGATATATTATCGTATTATCCACGACTGCATAATGTTTTTGAATGTAAGCCATCAAAATATCTATTTCAGTTTTTCAATGTAGAACTTTTTTCCAGTAGCTTTTATGTTCCGCCTAATACTTGCTTATGGTCTTTCCCTTTGTGTCATGTTTAGACACAACTAACACAGCAGAGTGCTATAGCTGGTTATTAATTAACGACGGGCTTCAATATGTGTTTAGTGATTATAACCGAATAGAGAGAGAGAGAGAGAGAGAGAGAGAGAGAGAGAGAGAGAGAGGGGTTTAACGTCCATTCGACAAAAACATACGGTAAATCTTATTTCAATAATTCGCTTGGACGTAGGGGCTTTTAGCAGTGGGAGAAAACCCACGAGGTTGGACAGGCGACCCTACTACTTGCCACGTACAACCGGGAATTCGAAACCACGCCAGTTGACTCAATGGCAGGTCGTATGATACAGCGCGCGCACGCTAACCATTCGGCCATCCAACGCCCCGTATAACCGAATAAGAACCGAAATAACTTTATGTTATGCAAGTTAACAGAGTAGACTACCACCTATTGGTAACGCACAAGGAGATCATATTTAATAAGTTAAAGAATTTTCTAAACAAAGACGTATGTTTCTTATATTTATTAAAGAGTAACCAATCATTACCTTTACTGTAAATATGATTTTTCTAGTTATCATTTCCGTATTACTTCTACTACCAGATGAAAGATTCTCCCGATTTCGTGACATTTCAATCAACGGATCAAGTAACCTAGAACAATAGATACGCGTTAATAAACCATAAATCTTGAATTTCATGAAATACTACAGATCTAAAATTTAATACAACCAAAGATATAAAGAAATTAAATGAAATCAAAAGGGGTTTAAGACCTACTTTTTCCAACGATTAGACTATTGAAAACGGGCATGAGCCATCCAGTGTTTCTTTTACGTGCATACAAATGTGACAACATGATCTCATTTATGTCCTTTTCATCCCTTGCCAGCTCCCCACCCTTCACCAAGGGCATCGGAAAATACCGAAGAAGTTTCTCGGCCAACACAGGACTTCCACATACTCACTGAACCACCGTGGCCACATTTAGTATTTTTTGCTCAAATACCTTTTAGCATCTTGTGCAGTTTTTCTTAGTAATTCAGCATGTTCTGAAGCTTTTCGTGTCAAGAGCTGTAAACTAGCCTTTTCTTCTGGTGTGTATAATGATGATGAAGGTGACGATGCTGATCTGGAGGTTCTATATGAAATAGGCGGTAAATCTCCACCGTCGACTCCATTCACTGGTTGTCGCCTTGGTCTTCGTCTGTCTTGACTTGCTATCATATTTCCCTTTGGAATAAAGAATATTAGATTTTGATAGATGGACGATTAAAGAATATGTTTTAACAGATTCTAAAACATTTAGCGTGTATGAGATATCTTGAAAAATGTTTTTTTTAAAAAATAAGCATAAGTTTTTCCGAATCTTAACTAATTATGTGATTTCACAAAACATTAACTGTTTGATTTTCCAAATATTTTGGACCTTTCTTATTATTTTATAAGAATATAAATGTGCAAATTTATTACTCGTGTATGAGTTGTAGCTGTTCTAATTTCATGCCATGCTTTACGTAACAAAACTCTGCTGTCGTCTTTTATTAACCGGGCATCAGTGATGGCATTCTATAAAAGAGTTTAAGACGATTAAACAAAACATTCATTGGTATAGTGACAGTGGGCTCTGTGAATCTAAATCATTAATTTCTGTCAATCGGGCTTAACGACACTAAATATTGAATATGTATATCAATTTACTAAATGTTGAATATGTAATTTAGAAATTACACTAAATGTTGAATATTATTATGTAATTTAGAAATTATGCTAAATGTTGAATATGCATATTAATTTAGAAAATAATTTCAAACGTTGAATATGTAATTTAGAAATTATACTAATGTTGAATATGCATATGTATATTATTTTAGAAATTATACTAAATGTTGAATAGAAATTATTCTAATTGTTGAATATGTAATTCAGGAATCGTACTCAAAGTTGAATGTGTATATTTATTTCAGTAAGTTAAATTCAATAATTATCAAGAGTCCCCATAGCATCCGTGACAAGACATTATTACGTTAGTTTTGCCTGATCCAACTTTCACGATTCGTGCTCCGATTGAAATCGTGATTTTAATCGTGGAGTGATCGCACATTCGGCAAACCTCGGCAGATTCCGGAACCTACATCTAGCCTCGGCTGTATGACAGTAAGTGATATGTACCGACGCCTATACAATTGCGATGCGGCGCCGGTTTACTTATTAAGAAAACTTGCCGCTTTTAGAAAGAAATTCTCAAAATTGCGTCGTTCGAAGGGTGTGTAGAATTTTCAGTGCAAACCTGTCCTTGTCTAAAGAAAATCGGATAAACCTGAAAGAAAAACAGCTTCATACTTTGAAAACTTTGTAAGATGAAACATTCTTCAAAGGCGTCGTCATGAGCAACGCGGTTGGTAATCCGGGAACTTGAAAGTAGTTTTAATGGCGGACTTCGTCATACAGCCGAGGCTAGATGTAGGGTACTGGAATCTGCTGAGGTTTGCCGAGTGGTAATCGCAATGATCCTATCAGGCCCTGAGTTTACAAAGAATTCGCAGACTTAAGTTAAGAATTTGCTCAACTTTCAATCACTGTTTATGAGAAGTATCTTTAATCAATAAACAAAAAACTTTGCACATACTTTCTTATTGATGTATTTGACACATTAAAACGACACAAGTTTTCTAAATAGCTATATTTTAGTTAACATATGGCGAAAAATTTTGAGTAAAATCTTAACTTAAGTCTGAGAATGCTTTATGAACTTGGGGCCTGATCTTATATCATATATCGTGGCTAGTCGTAGCAATCATGTTGATTGTAATAAAACGTATCCGAATGTATCTGCATGTAGTAGATCGTGGACTCAGTAGGGTCATTTCTACCGTAACGCATCGCACGACAGTGCGAACCTACCATAACAAAAGAAACTTTTAATTTACCATATATCTGTCGAACCTTCTAATTGCCATTGACTGTTTAAATTCAGCATCTAATTTCATTGTAGTCTGGTTGGCATGGTAAATCAAATCCATCAACTCAACACGACCAAGATTTCTATCTAATTTTTCTCTAATCTGTTTTAAACGATCGGCAGCCTGTTCACTCTTCCTATAAATTTATTATTTCATAAAATGTTACATACCTGTGTTTTAAAATCTAGATATTAAAATGTATAACAGAGTTTTTAAAATCTAGATATCGAAATGTATAATTAATTGATTTCTTAAAATCTAGAGATTAAAATTTAAAAAATGCATAATAGATTTTTTTTAAAATCCAGATATTAAAATGTATAAAAGCTTATATGTAGCTATTCAGAACATAATCATATCTGTCATTTAAAATCGCATTCGTGTTCTTCTTGAAGTTTAAATGCATTTTATGTATTTCTTGACTTACATTTTCATCATCTTTACAGTTTTATACTGTTGTTGATATTTTCTGTAATCTTGAGACAGCTCGCGATATTTGACCCCAACATTATTCGTAGATTTGTAGTCTTGTATAAGAGGTACTAAAGGAGCAACATTTCTTTGTCTATTGTGAGATCGTCTGTACACGTCACGTGTTAGTTTACTTAGGCCTACCACCGCCCCTAAAATACAAAGTAATATAAAATATATTGAAAGAGATGGAACGACAATATTTTCTTTCTTGTTGCCCCCAACATCCAAATTTCTCGATAGTTGGGCGTGAAATATCAAATTTCTCGCAATAGAAGATTGCAGGTTAATAAAATTGCGCGAGTAGTCTCCCTTAAATAAAACATAAAATCATTTTAGTATAAAACGTACGCCGTTATCCAAATTTTAAACCATATGAAATAGAATTCACCCCAAAATTCATGCAAACAATTTACTTAAATTGAATTTTGTGGGAGTGAAATGGGGAATTCGGTGATACTCTTTTTTAAGGCCCAATAACAACCTAACAATTTTCAAATCCGATTTTAATATGGTACCATGCCAGATTAAATATTCTTACCATAGACCTCATCGTTATACTTAATGATGTTCTGTAACAAGTCCCGTACACCCATCATCAATGTATAGCGTGTACTGTTGTAGATGAAGTTATTTAAAGATTTTACCTGCAATCAAATGGTCAGTTGTAAATTAAATTCAACAAGATGTACAATTACTTGTTTAAGTAACACGATTGAGTGATATCTAAATTATTTTATGAAAGATACATTAAGGAGCTAAATCGCTAACATTTGGGACCTAGAAATTGACACAAGTGGGTCGCAAAGAATGTAATACTGTAATATGAATGCATATAAACTGTAATATAAACTGATTTACATTCAATGGTTTCCGTTTTTACTCTCATTTCAAATCAGTTATATGTTCGGCGAAATAAGTCGGCAGTCTAAATCGAACGCAAATTTCTAGCGTCTGGAAAATTTATTTCTTAATACACCGTTTGATCTGGTGAAATCTGTTTAGCCTCTTCCCTATAGTCTCTTGTTAAAACTGGGACTGAAACGCATTATGGTACACGATTCGTGTACCAATGGTAAAATGTTTATTTTGTCTTAAATATTGGATATCAGAAGCCTATCTTTTTTCCGGTAAGGTTACAGAATCAAGTTTAAATTGACAAATAATTCGTGTTGAAGATTTTGGATACTAAGTTAGATACTTAGTTACTTTAACACCAGTTAAGAGTTTAATAAAGAGTTGGCCATTCTTTCTATAATAATTTAAAAACAGGTGATAAAAAAAGAAAATATTGAAAATTTCAGTCAAATTATTTTATTCTGAACGGAGTTATCAGTGTTGGAAGTTTGGACAAGAAATGGGTACAAACTGCGTCTAAACCTTCTACGAGAAATGTCGATCGTTTGATTGGCAGACAATAACTCCACCCACATATTCTTGATTATCCAGTAACGTGCTCAATAGCAATAACACTCTCGCTTGACAGGCTTTTCATCACCAGTTTCCGGTAGCGACGTCACCGAGTAACAGTAAACGTTATCTTGGTCAGCCATTTTAGAAGGACGACTGTTTAAATCCGAGCTGTATCCAAGCCAACCGTGGGTCTACACAGTGTTCATATTGTGCTTGTTGTGTAAATAAAGGTGTAATTAATCATTTCTATAACATCTGAAGCCTAAATAAAGACTTTCAATGTGTTGATTTAGCTCTTGCATAATGATATTTAATACAAAAGAAAAGAAGCCCTATCGAATCGACTCTATTTAACGCATTGCCTTACCTCTGTTGATCTTGTCGCTGTAGCATCCAGTACTAAGTCCATTGAATTCAATAAAGATTTTACTGGTACTTCAAGTCTATTGTACAGTTTCTGATCCTAAATATATAAAGTATTATAACATACTGTAATTATATCATAACAGGCGATGAGCGGGTGGGGCAGTAATTTCACTAGGCACAAAATTAAATTCAAGATATTGGCTTAGGTTCTGAAATTTAAATCCTGCAGATGTTTTATTATATGTAAAGCGCGCTTATATTTCCAGGACGTTTGAAGTATTATTTTTTTGTGCTACTTTATTTTAAGCAAAGAAAGAGTAGGACGAAAATATTTTTGCGTCTCCTTTAAAAAAAAAAGAAGGTTTTTGCATCGTGCCCTGCTGATAAATGACAGATAGGACACAGCGTTTAACGCCTGGTGGCTGGAGGTGGAGATGGCGGTGTTTTAAAAGCCATTATTAACGCATATTATCGCTTATAATTGGACTGAGAAATGGCCGTGAATAAATAAGTCATTAAAATGAAACATCTACGTGCGTATTGCACACTTTAATTTCTTTTAGAACGTAATTGTCTGCTCATTAGATGTTATCTTCAAAGTCATTGATGCGCTAACAAACTTAACCCTTAATTCAATAATTCAGCGTTGATAATTCATCTATTTATATATACATAGAGAAAGAATAGGGTTTAACGTTCACTCCACACAAACTAACGTAAGTTTAAATCTTATTTCAATAATTCCCTTGCGCCTCAGGGTCTTTAGCAGAGGGAGGAAACTGGAGGGCAAGGAAAAAACTCACGGGGTTGGACAGGCGACCCTATTCTTTGTCCAAATAATTAAGATGCAATTCCCCGCATCGGTACCAACCTCATACCCTCTTCTCCTGTAGGGATCCTGATTTTGCGTCTCCTTTAGAATATTTTCCTGAGAAGATTTCTTGTCTGTTTGTTTACTATTTTGGTGCTGTGGATTTTTATTAGAACGATCATGATGTTTCAGTTTTTTCTTATGCTTTGGTAATTTTATTTTCTGGTTATTTTGTCGTCGGTCTGTTTTATCATTTTTACGATGATGGTGTTGTTTCGTTGATTCATAGGTTGCTAATATATTGGGATCATCGTCAATGAATATTTCAGCTGATAATTGTGTTTGGGGATTTCGCTTATCACTATTGTCATTTAACACTAGTTTTGTACTGGAACTGGAATCAGAATTTGTCCGTTCTGTTTTATTTTGGTCATTAATGAGTATTTCATAATTTTTATCACTTGATGACTTTACATTGTCTGAATGTTTTGTGAAATCTTTTGACCCAGTTAACCATTGTCCTACCTCGGTGCCATTCACCAACATTCTAAGAAGGATTTTTAACGGCGTTTCTGTGGCGTCTGAATTAGACGCGTCACTTAAACTGGTGGCCGCCGTTTGGACGACACCTTTATTAATATTTCGAGCATTTTTCTTTTGTTTTCGTCTGGAATGTCTTATCTTATGGTGCTCTTTTTCTGTTTTGCTAACATTGTCCTTACAATCTGAAATGTATAAAACACATAATATAACAATTATACACAAAGCAGTCAAATTGCCAAACAACACATAAGACAGAGAATAAATATAGCAGAATACGAAACTTACATTTGTATATTGCAGTATATGAACAGAAAAAAAAATACATAATAGAGCAGGATCAAACTAAATGGCAAGGTGGGTTAGCAAAAATAGAGCTCCTTCGGTTGAGGCTAGAAGCAATTGGCATCAGGTGGTCTTGAGTTTTCGAAAGGGGTGAGCATACACTGTAGGAAACCCTTTAAAACTGCCCAATGTTTATAAGACAATAAGGCACCCAACGACATATACAAGGTATTTTAGAGCAATGGCCAATGAATATTTCAAAATATTACGTAAATGACCATATAGGTAACATATTATAACCAAACCAATATTTATCGAGAGGGGTTTAATATAGGCTAAGCCTGTTCCCCAATCCCTATTCTGAATAACAACATTGATTATCAATATAGACGCTATTCAAAATTTAACATAGAATATAATTTGTATCATTTTACTTTTGAGTGATGCATCGGCCGAGAAAGTTCATCCAGATTTTTCCGTGTGGTTTTCCCCTGTCCGTGATGCATGGTGGAGGGCCTTTCAAGGATAGCTGTCTAGACGTTCGGATGGGACGTCAAACCGAGATCCCGTGTACACTTTGACATGCATGTAAACAACCTCCTGACAGTTGGAATTCGATATAAGAAGAGTAGGCCGTAGCGTCGCTGCACGGGCAGAATTTCCCTCATAGCGCACTATGTAAGGCGTATGCCCGTCTTCATTAGCCCAGTTTAGGAGCAGAACAGTAGGGCGTTCAAACTCATTTCATTTCATTTTTTTTCTTTAGTATCATGTGATCGATCAGGGTTGTTGTTCCCTTCTTCGATGTATTAACTAGATTTTTAGATACGGTACGATGGCTTTCAATTGTTAACTTGACATTCTTGTCATAATTAAAAATACTTTCTTTTAAATGACTAAGTAAGACACCAGGAGAATCAACAGGTTGTGTTTGAATTCTGGAATCTTGTTGATTTATATATTTAAATGGGAATGAAGGGATTAAGATAGCTTTTATAAAACCGTGAAAGACGGAAAGGTATGAAAGAGGCGGGACTTCATCTTGAAGTTTAATCAAACACAAGGACTTTCTCTCCGACACGATTTCTACATTTTACACATATTTGACCTTCAGATGGACTTGTCAAGGTTGAATAATCGAAACATATTTGAGTGTTAATGTTTGTGTTAGTTAAATATAAAGACGATCAATATAAGATTACATGTTTGTGGTTGTATAGTAACAAGCCCATAAGTAACGCTAGTATAACCATCGAGTGCAAAACAAAATCAAATGAATGCAATGGGGTTTAACGTCCTATACTTTTCGGCACCGACTGGGTTATGATTAATGAAGACGGGCATACTGTGAGAAATGAAAAAAAAATTGTCTGTATAGTAACAGAAAGGCCTACTCTTATTTCGAATCCGTCTGTCAAGGGACCTCGGTTTTTCGTCCCATCTAAAGGATTAGCCACTGTCCTGGTCAGACCCCCCAACTTGTAACACTGACAAGTAGAAACAGCGCCGGGAAATCCCGAGGAACAAAGACACAAACGTTCCAGAATCAAATCAGTAACGCAAACATCTAATTGACTGATTCCAACAAATGTAGTCGAACTATTTAAGAATATTAAATGGCTTGTCTATATGATAATCTACATCCGGGTGCGATAGGTTCTGTAGCTACCAGATGTAAACTATGAATTAGCTTTTTTAGATAGGAGGATAAACATCAAAGAAATGGAAAGAGAGAGTGTGTGTGTGGGGGTGTGTGTGTGGGTGTGTGTGTGTAAAAACTAGATAATTTCGTTCAACTGTATATCAATAATATATAGTTGAACGCCTACCCGTACCTTAACGAAGGGATGTTGCGAACATAGGACGGTTTGGTTTTCGGTTGTACCAGTAGAGTTCCGGCTGTGGTGTTTTGTTGGGGTACAGTTTGGAGGTAGTGTAGGGATTCTTCCGAATAGCGACCCGGTTATGTTAAGTCCAACTCACACCCCGCCGTACGTGTCGTTGGTATGGTAGCTCACAAACCAACCGCAAGAAACCGGGTGTATCTTCTACGCAAGTTTGTCGTAAGTCTCACGCACGGGTTTACTAAAACAATTTCCCCGTAAACTCTCTGTAGTAGCATGTACGGCGGATGTGGGCTAACCTTTAAGGAGAGGATTTGAGGGTGGATATGCTATGCTATTCGACAGGCAGCCAATATAGATTCTTCAATGTACAGGAGTAACAAATCAAATTGTTTAGTACCAGTGACAACACGGACTGTCTTTTTCTGAATCTTTTGAAGCTAATTCATTGGTTTCAAATGTTCCAGAAACTCAGCAAGTACAAGACTAGTTATTATTAAAATCTGATTGAAGCTAAACATATACATATATATCATAGTTATTTACTTGACTACTCCCCCAAACATTAAACGTACATTCAACTCTTACAAGATCACCTTTCCAACTGAAATTGGTTCTGGTGTAAAATAGGACCACGTTTAATTTTTTTAAACACACGAGACTTGTATTTAATATAACCCACTACGCAGTTTATTTAACTTGACAAAGTTAAGAATGTCATTCATTATAGTACATCCTACGCGACTCATTCATAATATACAACATACATTTTACAAACTATGACAGCTTCAGACGGTAGTCGTTTAAAGAGAATGGTTACCCCTATCTCAGATTCGTGAAAAGTGAGTTCACTGGGTCTAACATCTTTCCGTAACAATATCGATTATAGAATAGCGTGTTGTGTGCAATAAAAAGATAAATAATGCAAAAGTGACGAATTTTCAAGAAATGACGGTCGCCATATCTTTTAAAGGATAGGTGGAATTCTTAAAAGATTTTCCTTGCAAAGCTCAGAAATATATAAATATTTGTATAATATACAAACGGTATATGGGTTTAATAACGTCTTATTTTTCTGTTCCAATCCGGCTAATACAGATGAGCTTAGATCGTGCGTTTCCAATTACTCTTGAATTGTAACTGCCAAGGGTTCGTTTAAGTGTACGCCAACGTGTACACCGGTGTCTTGGTTTTTGTGTCCAGTCGGAACAACCAGACACTGTCCCTTACAACTGCACATCGCTGACACGGGTGAAACTAGACTAAATATTTTCTGACAACAACGGGCTCGAGTCACGTGCTATATACGTAAACCGCGACTTGCTGTCATTTTTGCCGAGTTGGAATTTATTTGAATCTTTCCAACAAATATGACATAAAATAAATATAGCATGTAGACGAAGTTTAATGAAATGATACACGCTTTATTAAGGCATAATTTCTCTTTTACAAGGCGGTTCTTTTTTACTTACAAACACACACTAACTGTGATGAGACATTTCTTTATCACAAGTAGGTGTATCTATTGAGTACGTATGTCATCTTTTCATAGTTTAACATAATGTATATCCTTATTATACAGTAAGTTGACATACTGTGAACATTTCATACGTGAAAAGTAAAAATAAACAAAAAAACTAAAACTGCATACAGAAAACTTAATACATAATAGTATTTACATTTTTGCAACATAGACTACTTTTTCCCCTGTTAAAATATGATATGTTGAAGCTGACAATTTTAAGAGTATTTCCCATTTTTTTTTCGAAGTTCAGTTTTTGTTGAATTTTTCTATTTAAACGACATCGTGGTTTTTCAGACTTAAATTCAAAATATCTTCTGTTTACATATAAGAATGTGGTGCACGAGGCTGGGCAAACTTTTAGAAAACTTTATACTATGGAAGACGAAACGGGACATTATTCATGATTTGTGTTTCTACATTCCAGTTTCGAAGTTTTATATATGAAAGCAATATTTTAAACCGATTATTGTTGTTTCTACATTTTTATGTCGACATTCATACACGAAATCAACATTTTAAACAGAATATTCACTTTATGTTTGAATTTCGGCAATTTTATTTAAATCAACTTTGATGTCGTTATCTTACTGTGAAAAGTTAGGCTTCTGATATTCAATATTTAAGACATAATAAAGACACGCGTGCCAGAATACTTTCGAGTGCCATTTGTAACGAAGTGACTTGATGAACGATGCTTACCCCACGGGAGAATACTGTAGACTGGAATAACCAGACGCCAGACTGTCATTCAATTTGGACATTAAAGAAATATTGTAAATCAGCTTATATATATTCTAATTACATTATCATAATGCTGCGACCCATTTGTGTCCATTTCTATGTACCAAAGTATACAAATCTAGCTCCTTTAAAATCAAAAATAATTGATCAATTTTACTCGACAATGAAATAAATTCATTGGTTTCAGAAAGTGTCTAAAACAAATCTGGAATTTTAACTCTTATGAAAATATTTTCTACGTTTCATAAAGTTATGAAGTTTAAATCTTGAAATGAAAATCTCCAGAAAAATGTAATGAATTACCAACATTATTACATCAGACGGCGTTGTAGTACCAACATTATTACATCAGCGTTTGTGTAAAACTTGCGTACAGACTATATCGATTACTCTCGTTAATAAAGTTCTCGGAGTGTTTCTCAAAAATACCATCGACATTTTATTTTGACGTTTTTCCGTCTGGTATAACCTATATAGATTAGTCTTGTTAATAAGGCTCCTGGAGTGTTTCTAAAAATAACCATCGAAATTTTATTTTGACGTTTTTATTCCGTCTGATATAACCTAGTGTTACTTTGTATTCTGCCACATATCAATTTCTTTGAAATAGTTAACTTGTCCACACAGCAAACTATTATGGTCTCTGTAGTCGGAACACCATTTTTCTGGGTGTTCGGGGGTTGGATGGCCGAATGGCACGTATAAAGTCTGTTGAGTCAACTGGCGTGGTTTCGATTCCCCGGTTGTACGTGACAAGGAGAAGGGTCGCCTGGTCAGCCTCGTTGGTTTTCTCCGGGTCCTCCGGTTTCCTCCCACTGCTAAAAAACCATAGGCGCAAGCGAATGATTGAAATAAAAATTGAACCACGTGTTAGTCCCGTAATGACCTATTTTGTGTCGAGTAGACGTTAAACCCTCTCTCTCTCTCTCCCTCTCTCTCTCTCTCCTTGATGTTCTGAACGATTTTGAGCTTGGTCAAACAAGTCGTATATTGAAGTCCTTAGAGTACAGTGTAAAGCCAGGCTTACACTTGCACGATTCTGTGGCACGCATTGGCACGACTGAGTCGACACGACACCGTCCGATTTGCGCAAACTCGTCGTGCCAATGCGGGAAGTGCGTAAACAATGCTCAAACTATGCGCAAACTATGCGTGAACTCGTCGTGCCAGTTCGTGTCAATGTGGGCACTGATGGGCACGACAAAGTCGTGCAAGTGTCAGCCTGGCTTAATTCAAGCTCAAGGTTAACGTAGTAACAGTTGTGAGTGCTTACTCTATAACACGTCTCAATAAGTTATAATTACATTTATTTAAAAAATTAGCTGAATAAAATAAGCGAGTAATGTCCTGTACAGACACATAAGAACACGTGGGCGGGCTATTCAGGGGACGTCATTCACATGATGATCAGGTGATTACCACGCCATCACGCGTTTACAGAAGATTTGCTTTCATAACACCGACTCGGTGGGATACCTATATTAAATTAAATTCCCTTAGGCTTTCCACACCTGCTAATTTACATCCAAATATTACAAACATTTTATTAACTGACATTCTTCAAATATATCAATCACTGTATAAGTTTGGGTTTGTTTGAACGTTGGTTTCAATATCATTAGGCATAAGGAGAAATTTAATGTGGATGTATATTGCCATCACCGTCGTCAGTGATCCTCCCATAATTTCTTTTCAGCGTTCAGATGGGCTGTCACAAGACAGTACCATACCAAAATTTGAAATTTTTCGGTTAGAAAATTGATGTTATCCCCTCTTTTTATTTCAACCCATGAACACGATAATATAGTAAAATTTCAGCATAATATTTCTTAAAGGTAATTCAGTAAGACGTTAAACCACCTTTCATTTCCAAAATTAATAATATAAATGACAAATAGGAAAACCGCAAATCCTGGAGTTCTCTTCCTGTTATGGTTTTGTTTGTTAGTGGTGAACTTTTAAAGGCTACTTTTTTAATTTATGGAAATACAAACAATAGATTATATCGATTTTATCTCTGGATAATAATCGATATCTATGGTACGATAATAAGTAGGTATTATGATGTTATTGTGTGACATTTACTTTGATAATAACACTGATACTGAATTGATGAGGGTTACGTATCTGCATCATGAATAGACATAGGTAAAACTAGTCTGAACAGGTAGTATATCAAATCGACCTTAGTGTATATAGTTATATATATTAAAGTAGATAAAGCACAAGTACTTTAGAGCCAGGGGGTATTACAGTGTATTATACTTATATCACGTCATTGCAGGTAATACACATCGACAACAAAAACCCCAACAAATAGTTAGAAATTTTATACCACCGTCGACTGTTTGAAACTGTCAGGTAGACGTTTTATCACTACATTACACATGTTTACACGTATTGTAAACTGAACTCAGATACACACAAGTCACTAAATAAAGACAAAAGTTATCTTAAAAGTGTGAAAAGTTGTGTATAAGGTCATATATATTTATCATCTCATCAGCGGCTTCATTCACAGATCTTGATATCCACTGGCAAAATATTACATGGTCCTTTATATAGATTTTTTAGCATGATTTTGAAATATTTTTTTTCTCAAAAGGAGAAATGTTATTAAAAGATGTACCATTATCTAATGTTTCGCTTCAGAATTTATAAGAGATGATTTTCGTCGTATTCTCTCATTTAGAAAATGAGCTGCTATTTATCAGTTTGACAATTACCAATAACCATACTATTGATCACTTTTTGAGATTCGACTCCTCGTGCATCAAGTGGATTCTGAGGCAGGGCCCATAAATTAGAGACTGTATGGGTAGCCCTTAGAAATGGTGTCTCGAAGAAAGAACAACACCAACATGAACATATATTGCATGTTTGAAATGTGGATTCATGCACCGAGGAACTTTATTTAGAGAAAAGTCTCTAGACCCTATTCGAATGAGTCACTCGATCATAACAACTAAAGAGTGTTTGTTTGTAACACATCCCGATATTTGGTATTTGAAATAACACGTAGCTCTTCTATGTCAGAGGTAACAACAGTATTGCTAATTGTGGGGCATTCCAAGCCTTCTGTTCACTGTAGATCATCGGGGATTTTACTGAAGAACAATGGTCTTATCAGTAACAAGTACGACCATCGATGTAGTACAATATTTTAATTATTATCAACTAAATAAAGTACTTAAATCTCGATTTATGTCGCTTTCAGCAACAATTTTATGGTTTAATGGCAAATTTCGAATGTTACTTTCATGTCATTATTGGCCACAAGACAATTTGACTGTTGACGCAGTTTGAACGTTTCAAGGCGGAAAGCCGTTATTTCTGGAAATAATAAATAAAATAAAACCAAGTACGAACAATCCAAACCATAAGACAGAATTCGAAGTTCTAAAAAACCACAACAAACGAATAAAGCATAAGATTCGGGTATTTCCAAGGCAATGTTTTCTTTTAAACATGCATTATGCAAGAGCAAAATCTGCCTATTACAAGTCTTTCTTTAGGCCTGAAATGTTGTCGAAATTATCAATTAGACATTAATTAACTTATGCAGACCATAATAAACTCTAGATATCAAGGCTAGCCTTCGATGTTGGCTGGATTAGATTCCTATATGCCGCTTAACGGCCATTGATAATTAAATTTAAAAAGTGGATAATCGAGACTATGATTTTTATATTAATGATTTTAGTAATGATGACCGAGAATAGAGGGAAATTTCACCCGCTTCGTTCTCGCGTCATAGTGGATCAATTTGACTGAAATTTTCAGCAAATTACTTTTACGCTATTTAGTTTTTAACTATTATAGAGAGAACTGCCAACTCTTTATCTTATCTCCCATAATGTATCTTTAAACTTCGAACCACTACAAGTTGTTCGTTATATTATCAACATCCAGATTACTTTTCTTGTAATTGTACCGTCGTCTCATTGTTGGATCCAAACTCAAGTTGTATTCTATATTCTTTACAAGCGGCGCCTGTCATTGTTTTGAAAAGGGGGAATATTTGCGTTCCATTTTATGAACCCAACTGTGTACAAAATCAACGAGACATAACAGCCATAATTTTTTAAAAGATTTCCTATTCTGATATTTAAGGATGATTCACGATATGATCGAAAAAAATTGAATGTTGATAAAGTATATAAACTCCGTCATGTGATATTGTGTTTATATCAATAATATATTGAATAATCTTTCAGTAGATCGATCATTCGATCACACCACACGGGAATTCCATTCACACTTGAACGTTGTACAATATAAGTGTAACTTAAAGCGATATATCCCTATTATAATTGTAATGTTTCTATAAAAGGAATTCTAGGTGTGACTTTAATAGATTCTAGGGTATTGAAAGTAAATTACTTGGTATAGTCTAATGTATGAATACTGTCCATAATATTCAACATTAAAAACACGAAATGGGATTCAATATTAGTCCATTTCAATCAATATTGCTGCTGTTATCTTGCCGGAAAAAAAGTGGAATCTTTAATGTCTGATATTTAAGACACAATGCACATCTTAAATCAGTAGACAAGTTGTGAACCGTATAGTTTCAGGTGCCATTTGTAATGAACAAAGACAAGCAGAAGTTATTATTAATGGCTGATTAATAAACGACAAAAAAATAATCAAACAAACATGTAGCATGGACATATCAGACAAAAACGATGGCCGTTTGATTTGGACTATTCGGGTATTTCGCCGAACATAATGCATACGAAATTACGTTGTTTTTAAAAAAAAAAAAAAAATAGAATTAATATAAATCACTCTATATACGTTCATGGCATATGCATGTGTGTTTTAGACACAACTTCGTCTATTTAAGGTTCAAAAGATTAGAGCTACACGCCCTTTAAAGGTATGTCGACCAATCAAATGTTTTGTACTATAATGTACACGCGTGTAATAGCAGGTGAAAGAAAATCCTGTTGATTGATAAACTACAATAATATTAACATAAAAATATAGTATTCTTATTGCTATCTATTGATATTACCGAGTATTCAAGGTATGAATGACTAAAGCAAGCCTTGCTGTGTGGTACAAAGCCTTATAAACATGTAGGTGGTCTCTTTGTAAGTGCATGGCTGTTTCCAAATCAGAATGGCAATGTCGACCATGCGTAGAATTTCCTAAATACGGCGTCTGCCAAATGAGTTGAAAGGAAGTTTGCCAGACAGTGCCAGTGGCTATGGTCAAATGTAATTTGAGATCAATATTTTAGTACTGTCGCAGCATTTCTTTAATTGCATATATCGAAAACTTCTTAACAATGTTCAAATAAAATATTCATGTCTGCTTTTAATTTCATTTATACTTTGTTGGAAAAGCTATTCAATCAATCAAATTCAAACGATATATTGGCTAGTACAGGGCCGTAACTAGCCCCCCCACCCCTCGAAAAATAAGGCGCCCTCTGTCCTCAAAAATAATTTGACAATCTTTCAAATATAAAATAGTACACTTATGCTGATCATTCGGTCGGGTTATGGTGATCATTCGGTCGGGTTTAACAGTGGTCGCAACTTTCTTATATCATTTATGTGGAGGAAATGGCGCCGCACCACCTATACTCCGCGCAGTGTTGCGTTTGATTAGAGGTAATCCAACTACACACTGCTATTATGAGTGGATATTGTTGTGTTAAATTTTGATTGATCAGTAGTCCGCCTACCAACCAATCACTAGCTGCCAATACTGGACCAACTATGTTTACATAACGTTATGTCGTGACTCACGATTTTATTATGCCTAATTAACCCGTGCATAGCAGAATACTGCAGTAAAACTAATTGCGTGACAAATGAGGCTATCAAGTCGAATGAAATGTAAACAATACTGTTTGGAAACGAACATACTTTCACCGTTTTTAATACCTTAAATCACTGTCCAAAGTTTTAGGGAAGACCCAGATTAAACGAAGGACTGTCATGTTGCTGTACTTAAGTGATAGCTTTCATTGAACGGAAAGAATAGACACACTCCCGCATAAGTTCAAGAAACAGACGCTATTCCAGCAATGGTCAGAGAGGGATTTCTCGGGCCATTGCTTCAGGAATATGCGCACCACCCTGCTACACCCTCACTTTTTAAATCCTACATACGGCACGGGGCTAGTATGAATTTCTGTGGTAACAATGTTGTTTTTCAGTTTTTCAGTCATTTAAAGAAATACAAAAAGAGAGAAAATAACCATACTCTAAAGTTCCAAAATTGAAAAATAAACAACATAATTCACTTGAGTTAATACATATTGTACAAGTAATACAATTTTTAATGTTAATGAAGTACGTTTCGCATGGGCAATTTTACATAAGGCAATATGCGGCGTTGTTAAAGGTTATTAGCAGACAAGGCAAAGATTTATTTTATTAATTTCTTGATGCAAATCTTACTCCAGACGGAGTTTTTGTGTGACAGGTATGAACACAACACACCTATTGTTGCATAGACTCTAATATTATATATAGGTATAAACATGTCTAACCTAGTTCTTGTAACACATTGACGTCATTATTACAACTAATATTTTGTTGTTGTTCAGAGTACAATCCGAAACTGTCCTTAACCCACTGGGAGTTGAATGGCTGAATGGTTAGCACGTGCGCGCTGTAACATAAGATCTGGCATTGAGTCAACTGGCGTTGTTTCGAATCCGGTTGCACAGGAGTAGGGTTGTGGGTTTTCTCCGGTTCCTCTGGTTTTCTTCCACTGCTAAAGACCCCTACGCGCACGCGAAACCTTGAAATGAAAATAAACCATATGTTAGTCCCGAAATGACCTAGTTTGTGTCGAGTGGACGTTAAACCCAAACCCCATCTCTCTCTCTTTTTCTCTCTCCTTAACCCATTTCAATTTTATTATGTCTAGCGGAGCATCAATATGATTAAAAGCACTTTAATTAATGCTTGAATTATTGGGTTATTGATCAGGGGTTAATTCAATTCCCATGCATTTAGGCTTACACGCCATAAATATACGGTAAACGGAAAAAAACCCGACATCGCTAATTCCCAGGTTGACAATTACACACAAAGCTTTTCGTGGCATACTAACTGTTGATAATCTGTACTTCTTGAGCTGTGACGTCAGAATTTGCATACAGATGATTGGATTGTGATTTTATTACGCCTGTAATTTATCTTCTACGTCATCATATATTATTGTTACTAGTATGTGATTGTCAGTTATGCTTCACATTCTTCAACGATCTTATTATAATCGCCTATTAGACTGACCAAGCTGGTTTTTGCTAATTAATCGGGATATATTATTCATATATCAAAGTCAAAGAGCTTTGAGTAAATTTGACCCAAGGTGACCTCATACAGGTGTGTTGCTTGTCTGTTTTTGTGGACAACAAACCCACATTCATACACAAACAGGTACATACAATGTCAGAAGGTTATTCTTATTGAGATTTCCCCTTTGATCAGGGGAATGGCGTTATGATATTAACCGAGTTTATTCATATTTATAATGAAACAGAACATTAGGACATCAGGCCAATAGATCATATAAGACTAAAAGTGGAATTACATCTCTCTCTCTCTCTCTCTCTCTCTCTCTCTCTCTCTCTCAGTTACGTGTAGCATAATATATAATTCTGGATAATTATATATTTTTATTTGAATAATTTGCAATTTAATATAAGTATTTTTGGTGTGTTATCCCCTCATACCATCCCAACACGCCCGTTTTAAAGCCACAGTTTATTGCGAATTTCCCCTTGCACAGTAATAGTTCAAATCATTACGATCGTCGCATTATCTGTTTTGGGATTATATTAAATTGTTTGACCTAATTCACGTTCAATTCTTGGCAAATGAACAGAGGTAACAGCAGGTCATGCCAATCTGACCTTAAATCTGTCAATACGAAGTAGTTTGATTTGATGGAATGTCAATATTGTCCCACGGTATTTGATATAGAAATCCTCGTTTGAATATTTTGTTTCAATTAATTTGTAGAATTTGTCTCGTATGAAGGTCGTATTAGAACGACTGGTTATGTGAATCGTGGGAAAGATGAATTGTGTCTATTGGAGTAAAGTCACGTAGTAGGTATAATTACCTATATTCATTGTAACATGGGATATATCTATATATATATATATATATATATACATGCACCGTTGTTCGTTTCTATCAAACTGATGACACCACCTGTCAATTGTGATATACACTATAAAAATATATAATATGTATAAATGTAGTCCCACTCAAATGGTCACATTGAGACAAATTAAACATTTTATGGGACATTAACTTTAAATGTGGTTTATGTTCGCCAGAACATGTTCCCTTTTAGTAAGTTGGAATCAATCTGTACTGGAATTCTACCCCAAACGCTACCAATAACCTAAAATCATACCCTTGTGCAGAAATATCGTGAATACTGGAGATGGAATGTCCAGTTCCCTAAAATCCATTATATTTGCTCAACTGATTTCCTATAACGGCGATATTACGATTGTCAGGACATCTACCAGGTAAATAACTAACAATTGTATCTTGTCTCCGTACAAAACTATGATTTTATTTTAGAAATTATTTTGAAATTTTAGAGGAATTTGTGACGAGCACGACAAAAAATTAATTTTTTGGGTCAATAGTTTCTTAACTTAGATCACAAAAATTCGAACAAACTTGGCGTATTTAAATAGAGGGGACTTTCTCTGGATTGTCCTTATATAAATACGGTTCTGTATAACCAACTGTCTACTGAACTTATAACCAACTGTCTACTGTGTTACCCCATTCGGCTTTTCGTGTATTGTGTTGCTTTTTACAGTAAAATTTAACTGTGTAGTGAAATTTTATAATTAGATAATACAAATCACTCTGATACAACTTGAAACCTATATATACTTGAAAAGGTCATTTTAAATTCATTATTTTAAACTCTTGCCACATTTAATTACAGTTCATGTTATTGCGGTAGGGTGGTATATGTACAAATCAGGGTTGGAATATTTACAGATGTGACAAACAGATAACAATCTCATTTTATAAATAAAAATAAACGAGTGTAAAAAAGTTGTACCAATTGAACTGTACCTATTGATTTGAAATTAAAACCAAACTCCCATAAAAAAAATAAACTGATTGCATTTCTTGTATTCGTTAGAATTAATCAAAATATTATGTAAATTATATTAAACACGAAAAGCTTATTGTTTGTTAACCGATATTAAAAAAAGGCGCTACGAATTCCAATTGCCAAGGGGTCTTTTACATGCACGTAAATGTGTACCTCGGCTTTTCGTCCTATACGAACAATTAAAAAGCTGGCGTTGTCACGTCCTCCGTCTTGCATCACTGACAAGGGAAACCACGCCGGAAAATCTGGATGAACATTCTTCGGCAAATGCAGACTAGCGAGCCAGCGCCCTACCCACTTAGCCACCGTGACCCGAATAATAAACCATTGCAGACGATGGTTAATGACAGAATAAAGCCAATGACATATATAATGAAGATAGTACACACATTTATATTAGACGTTTTCAGAATGGACTGGATGTTCCGTATCCTAAAATAATCTTACTTGGCAGAATCATGGAATTTAAGATGAATTTAGCATAACGCACTGATCACTTAATTCTGTCGACTTGGTCATGTCCAGACTCCCCGAGAAGTCGCATATCTGTATTGCCCTTGATATTCTCAACGACTAACAATTATTGCCTTTAATAATTCCCGATTTGCTCGATTTGCATCCCTAAAGATGTTATAAGTCCTGAGTTTCAATTATCGGATCTTTAATCATTACTACCTTTACTTCATGTATGATTATATGTTTCGTTTTGTTGAGTTATCTGCCACTTGGCCCTGCTCCTAAAGGCGAATTTTGTAAGAACTTAATACAGTCGCCACTTAGCCCGGCTCCTAATTAGAATTAGAGGCAAATTTCAGAAGAGATTACCTCTATGAACTTTATGGAAGTCGTTCTCTGCAGCGTATCGTGTAATAATTCAGTCGCCCCTTGTCCTGTCTTCTAATTATAATTAAAGGCAAATGTCACGAGAGACATCTTCTATGAATTTTATGGAAATCGCTCTCCGTGTAAGAACTTAGTCGCCCCTTGGTCTGGCTCCTAACAAGAATTAGAGACGAATTTCAGGAGAGACCTCTTCTATGAACCAAATGGAACATGCACTCCACAACGTATCTTGCAACAACTGAATCCAGTCGGCATGGAAAGCTTCATCAATGCCCGTTTGAAAGATATACGCTGTGGATGTGATTCTACAATTATAAAGACTGTAAGGTTGTTGATAGTTAATTGCATTAATATTATGAATGGAATAGTTGATTGTTGATATAGAAATGAAATAGGGTTTAACGTCCTATTGTGGTGCCCCGACTGGACTAATGAAGACGGGATTTGATATACAATTATACGACTGTTGATTTATAATCTTGCAATTGTTGGTGTATAATTGCTTGATTGTTGATGCATAATTGTGCGATGGTTGATATATCATTATACGATTGTTGGATTATCCTCTTTTTTACATACTATCAATATGATTGACATTACAATATCCAAAGGAGGGTAATCACGACATATATAGCATCAGTGGTGTGCAAAGGTTTGGTGATGTCTAGGGCTAATTCCTTCATTGTATGAAAAGGAAATAAGGAAGTCCTGGGCTAATGAAGGCGGGCGTACGTCATACAATGTGCACTGATGGAATTTCAGGGATATTTCATGTGTACGTCAATGTGTACACGGGACATCAGTTTTCGTACCATCCAAAGGACTATACATTGTCCATTACACGCCCCTCCATCCATCCATTGGCGATAATCAATGAGTCTGGTCAAGTTCACTAATTGATATTAGTCTATGGGGAAGATAAGTTTCGGTAATTCAAGACTTACCTTGCAATACACAAAGAATTTATAATCTATTTGATAGGTTAAAATGTTCTTCAATCACCACGATAATATATTAATACGTTAAAAGGGTAATTGTGTGTGAGTGGTTTAGTATTACTATTATTTGATTTATTTCAATAGCCCTCTCAATTATTGCTCATATTCCCTTTATTGATTTCTCCGGATGAGTGAATTGTAAAGACGTTCACCTAGTCTTTAATTGAGCCAAATATGTAGTTAACCATTACCAATTCAAACAAGGTCTATAAATTGATGTATAAAACTCTTAACGTGAACTTTGTTTCTCTTCCGAGATCGTTTTTATGCATTTGTTTGTCTTCGGTATTATTGTTTATCAAGTAAGCAGGGCAATAACATGTTCTTTTGGTTTATCAACAACAATTATGACAACTGTTTTATGATTCTTAAAATCTCTGGGCGTCATTTGCATTTTCTCGAAAGTATCAAATTTTATCCACGTTAAAATGATTACCTTTCATTTAATTTAGAAAACAATGTCAGAATCTCAATGGCATGTAATCTCTCAAACTCAGAGTGGATTAAACAAGGCTTTTGGACCGATGTTCCTTTTGAAGATTCAACCTTGGCAATTTTAGTTCGCAGGGGTTTTAAAATATGCATTTTCAATGTTTAAACGTAAGAGATACTAAAATATAGTAGAGGGTTGTCGAGATGTTAAGACATTTCGCTAAAGAATTTAATGCTAAATACGTGCTATTTGCAAAATCTAATTTACATAGCAAATTCAATTATCTCAAAATTTGCACAGGACCTCTAAAGTCACAACCAACAAGAAAGGGACCTCTAAAGTCACAACCAACAAGAAAGGGGGTATAATGGTTAGATATTTTGTCGTATCAACGCGTGTGAACTGCTAGGGGACAGTCGTGTTTCCAACTATTCTACTAACTTCCAAGGCATCTTTTAGACAATATCTCATATATATTTACAATCAATTAGGAATTGGCGTTAAACAACTATTCTAAGGCAACGTTTTGATGGAATTATTCGGGAAAATCCCCATGCCTTCTTCCCTAACCAAACAACTACGGGGTATGGACACCAGACTTGAAAGGCCCCGAGTGTTCTTATCAGCTGACGCTGGTACGAATCTGGACAAAACGAGGTTGTGAAATATTCCAAGGTTTCTTTTAACGATGCTGGGCAGCAAGATCCTAACACCCTAACCTTTGATAACTACGGGAGATCTTTTGTTTTCTTAAGTCAATTAATGCGAATAAATTATTTCAAGCGAGCGACACAAAAAGAATCGAAGTCAGTTGATGACATAAATTATTTCAAGCGAGCGACACAAAGAAACTATTTAAGAAATTTATACACACTGCCCTACATATTGCAGATATCGTAATATAAATGACATTTCGATGATGAAAAATGTCAATAATTGGGTATCTTATCTCAGCGATTAGCGCCTGGTAATCCACCGGAAAAATTAACATAGTGTATAAAAGAGTTACCATTACCAAAATTGAAACAATCGTAAACAATTTAAAAGGAAATGTTCATTTTTCCCGTCCATATTTTCTTACGTGTAAGTCACTTTGGAAACAAACTACTTTTGAATCTGTATATTCTAAACAATAGAGGGGGGTACAGGGGGTAAAGGTATTATATAGTTTCACAATCTACTGAAACTGGTTGTGTTATAGAGAAAAGGTGTGTGCAGAGTTTATTTATAAATATCTAATATCTTCTTTTTTGTGCAATTAGATGATTATCATTTTAATAAGACACAAAATCACAATGGGACATCGGAATAAATCAAAATAAATTGGGTATAGTTTTGAATTGAAACTGTTTGATCTAATAAAGTTTGGCCAAGATAAGCCTATATTCATTATAGCCCAACATTTTACAGTCAGTTCTCTTTTATTCTCATGTTCCTTGGTGTTTGTGCCTTTGGTTAATGACTTTAGATTGTACACGAAAAATGAGACGTAGCTATCACCAGACCTATTATTACTACCAACTAACAAAATTTCATAAAGAAAAAATATTAACGAACAAACGTTATCAATGTATATATCTTTTCATTCATAAATATGCAACCCCGTTTTAAATGAAAGCAGCATAAATTTATTGCTCATTCATTTTTCGTAAAAGATGTAAAAACAAGAAATATAACAAAGCGATGGAGAGTTATATCAATGTTGCCCGTGGTTAGTTTTCTAATGATGTAATATAAATACATGTTTATTTACCTGTACACGTAACGGGTAACGGATGAACCCGGGTCGACTTTTCCTCATTCAGTGTTCTTTTTGTTGACTCTTTAGATTTAGTTTGTGACACACCTTTGGTTCCTGGTCCAGCACACGAAATAGAACAAATAAAAGTAACGACCACTAAAGTCACACAAACATTGGGAAAATTGCCTCTAACCCTCATTTCTAGGTCCCGTTACAAACATATATCCATTAAATGATTTTTATCTGAATTGACTACACTCTACTGCATAATACCTTGTATAGACTGTATCGGTAAATGGAGACGACATGTATGCTGAAAAATCACGTGGTTCTATTTTTAGTGTAACCAGGTCGCACTAAATTGTGAGTCTTTTGAGTATTTACATAGTCGGCCTACAACATTGACTTTTATTTTTTACTTCGTGTCGGTTAACAGTACGTGCTTTCGTCTCGTTTGTCTCATGTAGTTCCACTCACAATTTTACGCAACCGACATGTTAAGGTCAAGTTTAAACCATAAAAAGTTCCCTTTCGTAAAGTAGATGAGAGAAAGCTCTGTAGTGACCTTCAGATTACCAACTGAATGTATTACCTTTCTATATTGTTTTTACGTCATTATGTGGTCTAAAGTGTATATGACTAATTATCACTTACTAACACCCAATAAGAAGATAACACGTTAATGCAAGCGTACGTGTTAGAATATGGCAGTAGATAAAACTCAAAATATGTATACTGCATAAAATGATTTCAAAAACTAAAACAAATAACTAAAACAAACAAGGTATAGGACAGGGTGATGTAATTTGTCCTATCTGATTAAACCTTGGTTCAAAGACCTTTGAAGTGAAACTAATCAGTCGGTATAACGGTTTCTTCCCAAACTTAAAAAAATTCAATTACAAGTAAATTGGAACAAGAAAAATATAAATAACGAGTCATACAATATCCACTTTCACACTCTCCATATCACTTTGCACGTTCAGTAGTCTAAGATTTGGCTAAAATGTCATGTACGCAAGTGTCAATGGACAACCAGATCTAGTTAAGAAGACATATTTTAACGAGCTCAGTAAATTGAATGGGACCGGAATATAAAACATGGGGTGAAAGTTTATGTTACAACAACTTTAATATAAGGTGGATATCACACCTCATTCTCTGCATAATCAGGTAGATGAAACACCGGTTTCCGGCCAGGTTTCGTCCAATGTTTGTTCAGGGTTAGTGAAGAGGTCTTGGGTATATTTTTACTGATTATATTGCCGATGTGACGGTCATTGAGTGTAAATAGTGTCAACTAAACCACGATCTAATCCACCAACATGCACATCGTCAAAAGACGATATATGATAAAATGTGAGTCCAGCGGATTATCCACCAACATCACACCGTCGAGTAGAATATGATCGAATCTGGTACTGAATCGGAATTAATTAGTAAAATTCCACAAACATCAACCTGGATTTTAAAATTGATGTTTTCTCGACAGGGGATAGTAGCAGATTTAAAACACGACACTTTAGTAATCAAAGAGTCATCTCCCCTAGATCATGTTGTTAGTTATATATATACACGGCTCAAATGAGAAGTTGTTTTATAACAAATAGTACATAAAATTTAACAAATCTGAATCATATTTTTTTCAAGCTTTTGTGTAAGTCACAATCTATTTTTATACATTTGAGTTTTCGCGAAGAAATAAACTTTGGCTTTGGCTTTGGAGTCTGGCGTTCTGTCGATAGCGTTGATATGTCTTTTAGATTACTAATCGGTTGTCACAGAAAGATATCGTTTCTAAAAAAAAATATCTCCTGTATGGCTTTGTATACTCGAGTCGATTTAGAAATAATACACACATAGTTTTAGTGTAATACACTCACATCTCAGGGACGGATCTAGGAATTTTTGCAGGATGGGGTTTGCTAGGTTTCTGTTACAGAAATCTGCCATCATCTTCTCTAAATTACATAGGCATACATACAAATTGGTCTTTTTAAACAGAGAAATCATTTTTATACTGATGTAGGATCACTTTGTGATGTAATTTCATTGATGCAAGGCATTATCTTTTTTATGTAGCTAAGCTGGGGGTGGGGGTAGATCCGCCCCTGCATCTATGTTAAGGTTTATCAGTGGTTCCCAACAATTTTCCAACCCCTGCTGCCTGCAGACATTTAACATGATCCCCGAGGACCCTAAGAAAACCCACAAGGCGACCCTACTCATTGTAACGTACAGCCGTGGAATCTACGCCACGCCGCTGACTTAATGACAAGCCTTATGCTACCCCCCCCCCCCCCCCCGGACAGATGAGGTGTGATACGACAGAATCAGGAGAGGGCACAAGAACCTGGGCATTGATTGGATCTTTGTTAGTTTATGTGCCGGGCTTATGGTGGACGGACTGCTTTGATTATAGAGATTTTCGGTCATTTAGGTTTGTTTATTAATAATGTTGGCTTGGTCACGCTCGTGGTTTTGGGTCGTTGGTCTGGTCGCTTTGAAATGAGTATCAAATCAAAATTAGAAACAAGCATAGTCTGTATTGTACACTTCTTCAATACTTATAGCCACTTTGGACTGGCTGAATTTACTAACGTGTCGCTGCATAAAATTCCTACTCGTTTGGTAACCACCAAAAGACATTGATTGTCATATTTCTATTTAATAACATGTATGATCAGGCCCGTAGCTAGTGGAGGTAGGGGGGGGGGGGGGCTGGGCAATAGCGGTACTTTGGTCGTTGCTTTCGTATTGCGTCCAACGGAAAGGGCACCAAAGGCGCCCATTGGGGTAACCGGTTCCCCATTGGGTAAAGGCACCCATCGAGTGCCCGATTGCACCAGGGGAGGCAGCTGCCTACCTTGCACCTCCCACTAGCTACGGGCCAGATGATATTTTGTGGAAGTGGGGGGGGGGGGGCTGGGCAATAGTGGTACTTTGGTCGTTGCTTTCATATTGCGTCCAATGAAAAGGGCGCCAACGAGGTAACCGGTTCCCCATTGGGTAAAGGAACCCATCGGGTGCCCGATTGCACCAGGGGAGGCAGCTGCCTACCTTGCACCCCCACTAGCTACGGGCCAGATGATGTTTTGTCATGTTGTCTATACCTTTAAGAAATAACTATTAAGACGCGCTAGGCCCTGAAATTTGTATATCCATGGGTCCAACAAGGGGTGGTTTCTGTTAATAGCGAAATGGATAGACATGACCGACAAGGATAGACTTGTTATTCATATGTATAAATATTCTTGTCGGTGGAGATTAAGAGGACTACCTTTAACTTTTTTGTTACACTTTTATTACACTTTTTAATTCTAACAACATTTAAAAATCATTTACTTTTTATTACTTGGAGATTGTTCACTCAACGTGTTAAACCAAGCACAGTATCAACTTTTTAGGGCAATCAGAAACTTTACCCGACATTATAACATGTCTGTATATAACGGTCATGACCATTTGTTGCTGTGCTTACTTAAAAACGTTGAGAGAATCGGAAAACGTCGCACAAAGTTTACTGCTCTATCCAGTTACTAAATGCATCTAAAGGATACATTCAAGAGATCCATCCAATGTCTTAAGAAAATATTTATATTTAAGTATTAATCTTAAGAAAATATTTATATTTAAGTATTAATCTTAAGAAAATATTTAAGTATTATATATTAAGAAACTATATAAATATTTATTAAATATTTAAAAACATTAATAAAGAATATAAGACTAGATCTGGTACTGTCCCATGTAGATATGAAAGCTTTCATATTCATCGTCACGATTATATCAAGTATCCTAAATAACAGGATAAGAAGAAAAAAAATATCAAAATTGGTCAAAAACTCGCGAGAAAGAACTAAAAATGGCAGGTTGAAATACGACTTTTTGGATTTTCGATCTCTTTTTTTCTGTTACCCCGGACATTTGAAAAAAAAATGATACAATGATTTCACACAACAGGCTAGCTGTTAGACTCTCGATTGACAAGAGTTTCATCGCCCTCCCTTCATTATAACCAAAGTTATCAACAAATCAGCTTGCTTAGATCTGCTTACCCTAAGCAGAAAATGCTCATCTTTACCATCAATCATGACATTGACCTAGTGAACGTCTACACCAAGATTGAACATTCTAGCTCAATTAGAAGGAGAGTTATTGTGTTTCAAAGTCTCGGCCCTTCAAATTGCTACTACTTTTCATATTCACTTCAAAATGGCAACCATCAGTTGACATAAATCAAAATTCTGCTCCGTGCGATTTTTGGGCCATCCTTTAAGGATTCAGAAAATATAACTCCCGTGTCTGTAAGTAAAATAGCAAAAAAGCCTTAGGGATTTTTCACGTTTCAAGATGGTGGCACTTCCGGTTCGATCGACAAACTCCATATTTTGTATGCGAATCGGTAATTACTTGTCTAGTATCGAAAATAAAATAGGTCGCTCTGACCTATATTTCGTTGATTGTTTTGAAAATTTTGATCCTTAATTTCATCAAGGGGAGATAATTTAGAAAGTTTGTGATCATCTTTTTGAAGTCGCATCGGTAGGATCTACTTATTTACTACATTTCATGAAAATCGTGCAACTATTAAAGAAGTTGTCAAGTTGGTCTAAACTTCCGGTTCGAAATCACAGCGACGAATTTTCAAAATTCGAAAATCTGAAACTGCAGATGAAAATGTTTTTTTACACTCAAAGAAAAAGGAATTAGTAAAATAGGTCAATAAATAACAAAGTTACGACTATGCATTGTTAGTTTTTTTCGTTCGTAAAATTCGGTGATTTTGAATTCGTAAAACGTTTTGAAAATATATTTAAACAACTTTCGCACCCCATTTTTTTTGGGGGGGGGGTAGGTAGGTCAAAATCTCAGAAAGATCCTATGGATAAATTCTGAGAAATCCGATTTGCAGAAAATACACAAAAAAAAAAATAATAATAATAATCTTAACAGAAAAAATAAGCTTTCATATGTAATATGAAAGCTTAATAATATTTCTAAGATACTCACATCCATGAAATATAAAAAAAACCCCCACAGTTATACAATATTATAAAGGGTACAACTATGTAGGAAAAGTTGCAAGAATGGTGAGTCAAACACGATTCAAAACTATGCAGGAAAAGTTGCAAGAATGGTGAGTCAAACAAGATTCAAAACCATGATACCAAAATTATTTGATAGGTATAGATAGGCGTTTCACTAAAACACCCACAGATCTATGGTATCAAACGCCGCGCTGAGGTTCAGAAGCAAAAGAAAACAAAACAATATTTACATATTTAACAGTAACACGTAGTGGAGCAGTCTACGTACTATGTAACTCTGACTTGAAGATTTTATTTAGATGTGATATATTTGAGTTGATCTGAAATGATTCACTTCTAAAATAGAACGATTGTTGGCGGAGATTTAGTACCATAATTTCTTGATACGACGAATGGTATCAAAATCCCAATGTTCAGTTAGATGCTGGTTGTATATTCAATTTGATGTATTCAACAAACCAACATTTAACACCAATTGTTTACTTTGCTGACGTCGACACTGTTGACCAAGGGCTTTAGAACAATAAAAGTAATATAGATTCTATAATATATTTACCAGTATTGGTAGACAACCACCAGTTAGCATGTTTCCTAAGCGTTATCTATTTCCTCATAAGCCGGAGGACGCACGGGACAACGTATTGACTTGTGAAATATATCGTCATATTTCGGTGGATCAGCAGACCCTTTTTCCCATAACAATGGCGTTCGTTCCGCAAGCATAGAGTCGGGTAGTTGGTTTATAATCAAACTAACATTGCTTTCGGGAAGTATCGTCTCCCTTTTGGGATCGGAACAAACAATATATATGATGGATGTCAAGGTCAATCCAACGAGTGCCGACCCAAGAACAAATATTGACAAATATATCGACAATCGAGCTTCACATTTAGAATACATATCCACTGTACTATATGTGGACTCAGGAGATATATGATATACTATTCTTTGGTCAGTATTATATTCAACTGGTATACGGCAACCTAGTTTATTGTTACACATTCGTGTTGTCCCGTTCAAGTCATATACAGTTCTAATCATATGAAATCTGGCAGTTACCCAGGTGCTAACCTTGCGGCTCATAAAAACAAAATAGTACGTATCGGTTTCTTGGATCGATAATGAATAATTATTGTAATGGAGGAAACAGCCATTCGTATTCACGGGTTTCGTAGCCAAGTAACAATCGGAACAATTCTTGTTAGTTTTCCATTGATCAAAAAATCCTTGGCCTTTGATGATATACAACTGAACAAAATCATCTGAACAGCTAGCAAGACTGAAAGAAGAGTCATTTAGTATATAGTAATTAAAGTATAAGTAGTCTCCGCTTTCCACAAATCTTGTATATTCATGGTCAAATATATGTCGTTTATTGGGTGCGATGTTTAGGTTTCCGGTGAAGCGATACGCTCTGAACCTGGCGTCCGACTGCAAAGACAAACTGTGACAAAAACTCGTTGAATATTTATGATTGATGATACGCATATCCATTGGCGCTGTCTCAAATTTATTTATACCGAAAACACCCAATGCGATGCCCAAACCAATGAAAATCGACAACACTGATATCCACATCCACAGGACTTGTGTCCGTTTGTATCGACTCATTTTGTTGAAACAGAATATATAGTCCCATAAAGTAGTGCACATACTACAGACCCAAACAGCAAAGGGATGGCTGTTGGAGCTACTTGTATGTGAACATAAAACTCTGTTGGAATCTGGAGTTCCACTGATATATACTGTGGTACGAACACTGCTGCTGGGACGAGCTCTGGAACAGATGGTATCATTACACGAATTTACAGGTCTTGCTGATCCCTGACAACAACCACTGTCTGTTGCTGGATGCTGGAGACAGATATTGTATGATGATTCCTCACCAGTGGTACTTCTCGAATAGGTATCTTTGCTGCTCATTTTAAGTCTTGAAAAAAGAAAAGAGTATTACTGCAAAGCGGCTGAACGAATATCACACTTTGGCGTGTATATCAAATTTTCCGTGTCTATCAAATTTCCGCGCAGAGATGAATAGTAACTAAAAACGTTTGAAATCTTATAGCTGTATAAAGAGATATTATGACTCTCCTCAAGTAAATAATTGTGAATAAACTTTAGATTAGACTCTCCTTAAACACAAGAACTGGTGTACTTAGATAGTATTAATTTAACTCCTTGGTGAAATCCAGTCAAATCGAAAATGTGTCTTTTATCAACCGATGCAACTCTCATAATCTCCTACTTATAAAATAAGATGATAAATGAATTCACTATTTCCCCATAAAATAAATACTGCGTAGAAGTGTAAAATACCAGGATACAATTACGATATCGGAAACATCTTACTTAAAAATACGATATCAGAAACACCTCACTAGAATATATGATGGAAATATCATGGAAAATTCCTAGAATTTTGAAAACTTTACTACGAAATTTGGAAAACCTAGTAACTACGCGTGGTCTGATCAAAGTGTAAAATACCCGTGATGAAGGTTAACAATAGATATGTTAGTACCCATCGAGAATAACATTCTGTGAATGTAAAGTTCATCCCGATTCATTAGGTACTCAAATATGGAAGCGTATTTGGGTCACTACTTATTGAGATAATATCCAAACATATCGACTAAAAATGTGTCAACTGTATGAGTTATATTACAAGAAATCGAGCTCGGTTTCTCGTCCAATACGAACGACTAGACAGTTGTCCTTGTTAGGCCCTCCGTTCTGCATCACTGACAAGGGGAAACCACGCCGGAAAATTGAGATGAACTTTCTCGGCCAATGCAGGGATCGAACACCCGACCTCCAGACTAGCCAGCCAGCGCCTTACCCAGTTAGCCACGTGATCCCCAAGCATGTGTGAGGTTCACCATGAAAAACCTGAGATACACAAGCTGGAAGTAGAGACAAGAAAACAAGCAATTTTCGACCCTACATTTCAACGTAACCTACTTCTCAACCCTTGTATCCCTCCGCCTCAAAATCATGTATATTTACTATAACCTGGCAGAAAATGTATTTTCAAGCCATTTTCTTTGATTCTACACCCAAAAGGCAACAAAAATAGCCATGCAAAAGAGGGAAAAGGGAAACGGAGAGAAAAAACTAAAAATATCTTTCGCCTCACATTCGTAGATGGCGGCGTAGTAGAAATATTTGGTGAGCTGTGTAGTATATAAGGGTGAAACTTCAAGTATATCAAGGTTGTGGGCCATCTAAAAGTCACAATTTTAAACGATTTATGATAAAACTTGAAGTATATCTCTGTCCTGTCGATATTCGTGCATATCGTATCGGAGCTTATTGAATAGTGTTATTATGAGTGTTTTCTGTGTAATCTGTTTATATCCTGTCCCATTTTTTCACAGAAATCAAATACTGCCTTTAACAAGAAAGATTTTAGCCCAAAAGACCCATGGACCTGAGATGCACCGATATTCATAAAGCAACATGTGTACTTAAAGGGTCATCATTTTTGCAATTATTCTTTGATTTTTTCTCTTTCTTTCACCGGTATGTTTTCAGAACATATGGAGAGCATATAACAAAGGCCTTTTGGTGATACCCGAAGTTTTACCCTTATATACTACACATCTAACCAAATATTTCCAAGCCGTAGGACGATAGTTATTTTTAGCCTTTCTCCCTTTTTGCTTTTTTTGTGTAAAATCAAAGAAAAGCGTTTGAAAATACATTTTGGTGAATATTCACGATTTTGAGGCGGAAGGATGCAAGCGAGGTTGGTTACGTTGAAACGTAGGACCGAAAATTTCATGTTTACTTGTCTCTACTTCCAGCTTGTGTATCTCAAATTTTTCATGGTGAACCTCATACATACTTTTGGACAAAAGTTTGCCACATATTTTGCTTTATCTGTGGCAGAAAGCGTTCTACCCAAAAAATTTTTTGGGAAAAGTTAGAGCCGGTCTAAGAGACGAGAATTAACTTAAAAGTTAATGGGGAAAACATTAGTGGTCTGTGGCCATATTATTAAGTCTATATATTATGCAATAAACCTGACATATCGATTTAGAGTCAAATCGACTATTGACATGATGTAAACATATCGACATAGTTCATGTCGGCATAGGGTGAATTTAATGCGTCAAGTCAACTTTATTAAGTCGATTTCTTGTAATATAACTCATAAAGTTGACATACTTTTAGTCGATATGTTGGGATATTATCTCAATAAGTAGTGACCCAAATACGCTTCCATATAAACACCGATGATGCATTCCACTGAGTGGTCAACATAATAACGAATGTATTGGCTATTGTAAAGATTCCATTATTGAGTTTAGCTAGTGTCGAATCCTACAATATATAACGCATCAATTATAATAATATAGAGTTTAACCAGTGTGTCGATTCCTACAATATATTAACACGTCAATTATATAATAGACAGTTTAGTCATTATATCGATGCCATAGTTCTGGAAGGTTGTAAGTGCCACTTATGACCCAAATAGCTTTTTTTTTGCATATGATAACTAATCACATTTAGAGCCTTCTCTATGCAAAATTTTAGAACTGTAAGGTCGTAACTTTCATAAAAAACATTTCTATTAAAATATCCTTATTGTGTTATTAAGATTTGAATAGCTTTTCCTCTCATATCTCAAAAACTAAATCCGACAATTTTTGACACTTACGACCTTTCAGAACTATGACATCGATATATTTAAAGTCGATATTTGATTAACAATAATATTATTTACCGTATTTGAAATGCACCTCCAAAAAGAATTGCATATTTTACTTCTTGTTTTTCTTAAAAGTAAAGAACTTTCGTTTTCCAGAGAAAAGCTTGACTAAACCACGCCCCTATATTTCACGACACTGTTTATGGACACGGAAGGTTTTAAATATTGACACTAGGCTACCAACAATATATGACGTATTATATGTAGGACATTTTCCTAGATAATAAAGATAACTGGATCCTTAGTCCAATATTACACTATTATCATGCTACCAATGTCTGATTAATTTTGTGTAATGTTCATTAAAACTATACAGGACAAAGAAAATGAGTAATACTAGTTTAGGATCTATTTAAATCGTTTGCGATTGATATGTCCCGGCTATTAGAACTGTAAATCCCCTTTAAATGTAAAGGATGACTCTACAATTCTTGAATACATCGTAACGTATATATAACGTCATACTGTTCCTGAAGCCAGTCACGGCATTTAGTAATTAAGGGGCCCAACCTAATAACTCGTTGATATATGTACAATTTCGTAACATACAACGAAATAAAATAATAGGATAAAAATAATATTATAACTATTTTTCATGAATAGCAGATGGTGATGCAATGGATTTGCAAATCAAAGGGCTTATAACAGGGTTAGTAAATACAATGTAATAATTTTTACACCGGAAAACAGAAACGAAACAGAAACATAAATACAACAGGAACATAAATCAAACGGGAACCTTATAATGACATACACGCGGCATATCCAGTGGCGGATCCAGGATTTTTTTGAGGGGGGTTACAACCTCGTGTTTTGTCTCACCGACCGCGGAGTGATGGGTGCCGCAGGCACGCACCCGAGTGCCGTAGGCGCGAGCAGTAGAGGGGGTATGGGGGGTCTCCCCCCAGAAAATTTTTAAAAATTATCATCGATTTCTTCGCATCTGAGCCATAACGAACAATGATTTCTGTTCGTCGACAATGTTTCATTTCGTTGACGATTTTCAAAATTTGAAGAATAAATTTCGAAATTTATATGTTGATTATTGTGAAAATTTGCATACATCAAAGATAGTGTGGACTGTACGTACAAAGAAGTTGCCACATTCACGGAAAAGTTGCCAACGTCTCTTATAAAAAACAGCAAGTTATATATCCAGATCATGAACCTAATAATGAACAAACTGTTTGAATGTTATCGAATATTTGCAAATGTACAGTCAATTTTCTTTGCCAATGATATCAGTCTTATCAATACCATCGTAAAATAATGTATAATTTATGCACCAGTCTGACAAAAGTGTTGATGCCTTAATCCGGAGAGGAAATGCTTCGATGAATTTCCTGCAAATGTCCTAAGAGATCAGCCGCGGTTTACGGAGCTAATTTCTGCCGCTAGTAACATAGATGCTGATTGTGTGTCTGATAAGATGCGCACCATGTGCTATATAATATAATTATATACGACCATGCGTGTTGGTCCAGGTGGAAGCTTGTAGGACCCCGGATTCCTATACACCGGTGGGGAGGGAGTTGACTAGTAACCCTAGTCACCCCCCGCCCTGGATCCGCCCCTGATATCATTATTCCATCCTACTACCAGAGCATAAACTCTTTATTAGCATTTAAGTGTTAGTCACTTGTCAGCCATATATGGATGCAGCTATGGCGGGTGTGGCGCCAGGCAGGGTAAGCCTACTCTTCTAGACACCTGTTACCACTGTTTGTCGTGTATTTTGTAGACGGTGAACAGTCCATTTGCTGATAACACTATTTTGCCTCTACCGTTTTTAGGACTTCGAATTTTGACTAATGGTTTGGATTGTTCGTACTTGGTTTTATTTTATTTCCATATGCATTGTGTTGTGTTATTTAACATGGACACTGTAATCAACACGAATCTCTTCATCTCATGAAAATATCTCTGTCAATCTGCTAATAACTTTAGCAATTGTGGACGATGCACCAAAGAGCCAGGGGTGCATAAAATAATTAACGATACAATTACTTGAATAGTTCAAGAAAAACACAAATCAGTTGAATTCAATGATTTTATTTTCAACTGGGCAAAATAATTAAACATAGCGAATGCATCAAACATCCTTGAAATACAAACGTTAAAATAATCAATTAAAGTACTGGTTCCAGATAATATATCTAATTAAGTAAAAGGTACATTGCGAGATTTGATTGGGGAGTTCCGTCGTATTTTAAAACACAGGATATGATTCGTTCTTTCTTCTTATTGTGAGCATTCTCATCACTCTACAGAAATATAATTTATGCAAAAAACATTGGGGTGGCACTTGATGACGACATTTAACCCAGGGGCAAAGTCACGCATCTTTAAATCAGGGATGCCCAATCTTTTACATGACATGCGTCAATTTGTTCACATTCAAATTCATTTACTGGACAGTTATAGGACGGTAGCAGAAAAAAAGTCTGCCTTTTCTAGTTTAATTCATTTAGCGTACTTAAAAGAAAACAGATTATGTGAAAGAAGATAACATTCGCTTAAAAACATGTACATGAAATAATAAAATCGCTAAAATAATGAGTTGGTTACTGCCTCACATTATTATGACAGGGAAGCAATGCGCCACTTCTAATTAACAGATGCGCCATGATTGGCACAAGACACTTGGCGTTCTCCATTCGCAAAACCTTACCATTATTGTAAATATGAAATCGATTGTCATTTTTCCATTCGTGATCTAATCTTTATCTATTTCCTCATAAGATGGTGGACGTTCAGGACAACTTGCTGATATGTTTATATCGTCATATTGCGGTGGATCAGAAGAAATGGTTTCCCATAACAAGGGTGTGCATTCTTCATCTAGTAGTTCTGGTGGTCGGTTTATAATCAAATTCACACCTCTACGTCTAGGAAGTATCCGTTCGGGTTCGGGATCGGAGCAAGCAAAATATATAACCAGTGCCAATAACAATCCAAAAATGGCAGGTCCAAAAGCAAATATAGTTAAAAATATTGATAACCGGGCCTCACATGTAGAAGACATGCGCATTGTACTTTTTGTAGTTTTTGGTGTCATGTGATACACAATTCTTTGATCAGTATTATATTCAACTGGTATACGACATCCTAGTTTATTCACACACATTTGAGTTGTGTAGGCTAAGTCGTAAAACACTCTTGAAATTCCAAATTTCGCAGTTACCCAAGTACTCTGTTTGCGATTCATAAAAACGAAAAAGTATGTGTCGGTTTCGTTAGTCGACAAAGAATAATTATTGTAATTGAGGAAGCAGCCATTGACTTTTACGGGGGCCGATGCTAAGTAACACCCAGAACAATTCTTATTAGTTTTCCACTGGTCAAAATGTCCCTGACCTTTGATCACGTACAATTCTACCAAATGATCTGAACAGCTGATAAGACTAACGGAAGAGCCAGCTAAGAAATAAAAATTGTAGTACAAGTAGTCTCCAATATCCACATATTTTGTATATTTTGCTTCATAAAATGGTCGTTTACGTGTTCTGGGTTTTAGATCTCCGGTGAATCTATAAGCTTTGAATCTGGCTTCCGACTGCAAGGACAACGTGTAACAAAAGATCGTTGAATATTTATGATCGATGATACGCATATCCATTGGCGCAGTCTCGAATTCATTTACACCGAAAGCACCTACTGCAATACCTAAACCAATAAAAACCGACAGCACCGATATCCACATCCATAATATTTCTGTTCGCTTGTATCTAGTCATTTTGTTAAAGCAGAACATATATCCCCATAAGGTGCACATACTACACACCCAATCATCACAGGGGTGACTTTTGCTGTCGCGTCTGTTGTCATCTGAACATATAATTATGTTGGAATCTGGCGTTCCACTAATATCTACTGAGGTACTAACACTGCTGTTGGGATACACTGTTGAAGACAGATCTTCATCGTGTACATTACATGAATTTACTGGCCTTGATGGTCCTTGGCAATACGCGTCATCTGTTCCTCGTCCTTGAGAATCAGCACCGCCAGTCCTGTTTTGCTCCTGGCATCCACAATTCTGTGTGGCTTCCTCATTGAATATACGTTTAAATAGGGACTTTAAGCTCTTCATTTTTACGCTATAACTGGAAAATAGAAAACAAATAAATCAAGGCATTATTATCTTCCGGGATATGCGAAGCTTCGCGTACAAAAGATCTTAAATTTATGGTTATATATGTAAAATCTGTGCACGAGGGTGTTGTCAATTAAAAGCAATTGATGAATGGTCAACATGTAAAGAAAGTATAGCTAATGTAAATATGTTATTCAAGTTTAGTCAGAATTTCGAAATCAACATGATAATTATATTGTACTAGTCACCTTTTTTCAGACAGCGACCTGGACAGAGAGAGCGAGAGAGAGAGGGAGAGAGAGAGAGAGAGATGGTTAAACGTCTACTCGACACAAAATAGGTCATTATGAGACTAACATGTGGTTTAATTTTTGCGCGTATTGTTTTTTAGCAGTGGGAGGAAACCGGAGGACCCGGAGAAAATGGGGTTTAACGTCCACTCGACACAAACTAGGTCATTTCGGGGACTAACGTACGGTTTAATTTTATTTCAATAATTCGCTTGCGCTTAGCAGTGGGAGGAAACCAGAGTCTCCGGAGAAAACCCACGAGGTTGGACAGGCGACTCACTCCTTGTCACGTACAACCGGGGATTCGTTAACCACTCGACCATCCACATGACGTCATTTCTCGTATTAGAGTAAAAATAAGATCATTTACCTGATTTCACAAAAAAAATGTATTTTACATCCCCTGTTTCTTAAAAGTGAAGCATTTTCTCTTTCATCATAGCATAAGACTAGCTTTCATACCATTAGATATTGTCTCACTTATTATTAAAGAGATATCGACATGATCTTATCAACAGTAACTGACGAAAATGTAGGCCATTTACTTTGATAATAAAGATAACTGGTTCCATAGTTCAATATTACGTTATAATTATATTAATGATATATTTTCTTCTTAGGCCCGATTCCAACAGCTATAAGCTTCAATCGAACGGTGTGTCAATTGAACTCTTTTGTTTTTGAGGGGAATATTTTTTCCCCAACATTTTACCATGCCTCATAGTAGCCTATCAGAAGTTCACAAATAATGAGCATTTAAAACGATGTTTCAAATTGTCATGTACAGGCAAAGTTTCAATTATATTTCATTGGTTCAAAAACCAATATTGCAGTCAACCTAACCATCTAAAGATACCATGTTTCGAACGTTCACATGGCCCCCCACAAGTTTTGGGTTGAGTACACGATCAAAAATTTCATTGGATGACAGAGAGATTCTAATTAAGATTTGAAAATATGAAGGTCAGTCTCTGGGCTCATTCGGTCCACAATCGGATCCACATTTAACCCCTGGCTGTTACATTTGATAGGACCACATTTACGCCAACCAGGTCTGTTCTGAAATTCATTTGGAGTTTTTTACTACCCACCCTTCACTCAAAAGTTAATCCGACTCTACACTGGTATATCGTTGTAATGAGCCTTGTATTGTAATCAAATTCAACTTGTAAGTATGCGAGCTCTAGTAGTTACCTAGTCTCGGTCACCCAGAACCCCCTAGTCTTCAACGCACGGAGGGTCTGGGTCGGTTCTCAATTATTGACGAAAATTACTGGATAATCTACCACATAAAAAACCAAACTCCCGGTTACGCATGAGCAATGAAACCTTTTGGCTAAAGTCTCGGTAAGTGATAGATATTATGAAGCCGGGCCGATTTTGATAGATTCTATAAAGCGAGGATAAAATATATCCCACAATTCACTTGGCACATCTATTATTAGAAACAAAATAGAGACGATACAACAGCATGAATCGCGATTAAGGAGATTGTGAGAAGTCATACGTGTGATTCATGACGAGAGAAAATTACCATTTCAATTAAAACCTTTAAAACAAAATTTTAGAGAGTGTCAATGTTGACAAGCGAGATGTTTTGATAGATTCAGTACGTGGTAACTTAAAAAACTGGATAATCCAGACAATGACCGACTTTCTGTCAAATTTTGAGGACCCATCCAGACTAATATTCGTAGAATATTTGTTTGGATGATAAGAGACTAGTAGTTACCCACAAATGCTACATACATAGATGATCAAGGGAGGCCACTGCTTTCATTGCTTTATTTTAAAAATGCTTGTACTGCTTCTACTCGAGCTGGGTGTATAGCTAGGGACAGCTGACTATGCATATACACGTCATTACTACGGTTCTAAGAAGTATGGTTAGGTCCGAAAATGTTATATCACAAGCTTCCTGGTATTTTTTGGTAAATTTCAATATTTTCTTGCAACGGAACCTTTAAATCATACACGTGGTAAAATTGTTCCTTTCGATTCATTTATTTTTATTTTACGAACAAGTAAACCCCTTTTCATAGCTTCATTTAGATAATGGTAAACACGAGACATAGTATGCTTTTAAGTAGATAACATAGTTTCGCACGTGAGTAGAAAACATGGCGAATATGCTTTGACTGTACTTTTTACATTAAAAAACCTCTTACCTTTTTCATAGGCATCCTCAGTTTTAGAAATACAATCCAGTGCTATTACCCATTTAGGGTGTGTCATGCATGCAGTAGGGTATGCGTGTTACCTCTAGAAGACGCGGCACGACGTCGCGCTACAATTGTATGCGACACAACCCGTCTATATCTGTATGTGTCACAACCGGGCCCGTAGCCTCCCCAAATATTTCGCCAAAAATAGTGATTTCTTGGAAGTGTTCTTTGCCGGCCACATCCTCAGCCCCTCCAAAACATTCCGTAGCAAAATTTCATGAGCTGGCCACGGCCCGGTCACAACCCTATCTATGTGTAATGTTATTGTAATAAAGTGTGTATATATTTGACAGCGTATATCACACATAATCAAATAAGCAACCCCCACCCCAATAAAATAATATTAAATAAATATAAGAAAAAATAAAGAAAACAACAGCAAACAAATACACCCGTTGATATCGTTAAAACAACAAATTTTTACAAATTAGACATTGGCAAGGTAAATAAAGTTTAACGTTTATTTCCCGAGTTTGCTATGAAGATTATATTAGGCTTCTTAAAATATACAACCATTGCCGAAACAATAATGAGGCACTATGACATGTCATGACAAAATCATCCAAAAGACCATACAATAAGAGGTTATGGGAGATGTTTTATTTAATAAATAACAATAAGTTTTTTAATGTGGTTATTTAAAATACTTAAAAGATATTCCTATATGCTTCTGTTGGTCACGTTCCTTTTTACTGTTACACACTGCCGATCTGTATGTGTTCTTCCCGTTCCTGTTCTTTGTTCCAAATCGAACTAAAGACTGGATAATTTCAACGAAAGATCGGAAAACTGGTATATATTGAAGCAGTTAGAATACACCCACGAACAATATAATTGAGGTGAAATAACGGTCTACCTGCATCTAGGTAATTAACAAACGAACGAGTCATTATTGATACTGGTATAATAATTCATATAAACAGCTAATTGCAGATACAATGTGGCGCTTTCAGTCTGACACAAGTCCAAACTCTTTCATTGAAATCGCCGGCTCCCGAAAACAGCGACACCACAAACGAAGGCACTTCTAACTAAGTTCAGAATTGGTAGGATAGTGAATAGCCAGCCTACGAATAATCCAAAAATATTGCTTAATCGCTATAAGTGTGTACATATTTGGTATGTCCTATATACTTTGGTACACAATAACTATTTCTATTTGTCAGTTTATTTTATTACGGTATCCATAATTCTTCTTCTACGTAGAAATATTCATTGAAAACAAAGAGATTAAAACACCTTGTTCAAACACATTTAATATGGAATGTCAAAGAGGAAGCGTCTGTGCAAAACCCCCCCAAAGAACCGTGTGCCATAAATAATAATAAAAAAGTCATTCTATATGCAAGTCTATGAGTCTTGTATTGAAGGGCCATATTTTGATTAAAGCACTGCTGTTGTGAACAACCATTTACACTTAATATAATATCTTTAATAAAGCACACTATCTCAGTCAAGCCATTATCACAGATAAACACGGTATGGAGGAATCATACAGATTTATATTTTGGATGTAGTTGGTAGGGCGTTTCTAGTTTCACTTTCATCTTAGATAGTGGTAAGTTATTTTCGTAGTAATGATAAACCAATTCCTCTATGGAGTCAGCAAGAAATTTATCACTGAGAAAATATTTGTCATCCTGGAAAAAATAGAAATGAACAGTTTGTAATTTTAAATGTACATTGCGAAAGAGAGTGTCATTCGAGCTCATTTTTTCCCCTCAATTACATTATAGTATAGACCCTGATCGTTCAAAAATGTCCTTTCGGGTCAAATAGAGCGAGATCCTGTAACTATTTCAATTCGGAAGAATAAGATATCTTTGTATTTCAATAATTCAATTAAGCTTGGGGATTTTTAGAAGTGTGTGTGTGTGTGTGTGTGTGCGGGGGGGGGGGGGTAACTTCAAACTTTTCAGATCAATCAATTAATCAATCAAGCTTATTATGCATGTACGATACCAGACTCAGGGACGGATCCAGGAATTTTTGCAGGAGGGCGTTTGCCAGGTTTCTGTTACGGAAATCTGCCATCATCGTCTATAAATTACATAGGCATACATACAAATTGAGCTTTTTAAGCAGATAAAACATCTTTATACTAATGTTGGACCACTACCCACCACCCCCCTCCTCTGAATCCGACCCTGCGACTGTAGTTTTTTAAGATCCATGAAATACCGAGGGGTTCAGAATGTACCAATATACTGAAAATCACTAGTCTCACTTACTTTTTCTTGTATAACCATTTTTCTCGGTATGAGTCCTCCAAAGAAAGCCAGTACATACTGAAAATCGAAAAGGAGACAAACCACAATCAGGTTACGGTTAACCAAAAATGTCCTTGAAAGGATGCATAATCTTTAAAATTTTGAGTTAAAATGAGGAAAAGAGGTTGAGGTATTTATTGCGTAATTACGACACAGACACTTGTTACCTCCCTTGATATGTGTTACGTCTTGTTTGAACATTTATCTCATTTAATTGGCAGAATCTATTATTTTTCATTCAACTGAAATTTATGCTTATAAATAATATCAGAAATATCTCACCGAACCATCTTTGCGTTTTCTAACCAGATACACGCCTTCTTCACCTATATTTCTTATTATTCTGAAAACAAAACCAGTGTAGTTGAAAGTATACACAATGGTCAATGTTTAACGAGTGTTATAAATCTGTAAAAATATACAATCCTGTATAAGAATGTACATTGTAATCCGCCCTTTAGTTTAGTTGCAATCTTTTTTCCTATTTTTTAACCCCCCCCCCTCCACAAAAAAACCCATAAGAATTCAAAAGAAAAACATGTTAAAACACATTTATTTAATAACTGACTCTGTATATACGCTTTCTAATAGGAGTCCATCAATTTTTCTGTTATTATATTTTATCGTTTAGTTTATAGTGATATTGTCACTTTAAAAAGTATGGCTTAGCACATGTTGTGGAAGGGTGCACTATAAATATGCTGTAATAATAATAAATCATTGGAGTAGTATATTAGCCGTATTAATATTTTGGTTATACAGATAGAGAGAAGACACAGTGGCTAAGTGAGTAATTTTCAGACGTGATTTCCCCTTGTCCGTGGTGCCGGACGGAAGGCCTGACCAGGGCAGCTGTTTAGTCGATCGGTTGGGAAAGAGAAACAGACAGAGAAATGGGGTTTAACTTCCACTCGACACAAACTAGGTCATTTCCGGACTTACATATGGTTTAATTTTATTTCAATAATTCGCTTGCGCGTAGGGTTTTTAGCAGTGGGAGGAAACCGGAGGACCCGGAGAAAACCCACGAGGCTGGACAGGCGACCGTTCGGGTGGGAAGAAAACCCGAAATCCTGGCATGCAGGAAAAAGACCCCTCGGCAGTTGGAATTTCATATAAGAGTAGGCACTGTCTAAATGAGTCGAACAGGAACCGAACAGTGGCACGTTTTACCCCATTTCTTTTTATTTATACACGAATAGAAACATCGAAATTTCTTCCGAAATGTAACAACATGGTTACATGGTACACTAATTAAAGTAGCTAAGTCTCTAACTCAATATCATCCAAAATCTTCAACTTTGAAAACACGAATTATTTGTCACTTTAAATCAACATTGATGCTGTGATCTTACGGGAAAAAGATGGGCTTCTAATATCCAATATTTAAGACAAAATAAACATTTTACCACTGGTACACGAATCGTGTACCATAATGCGTTTGAGTCCCAGTTCTAGCAAGAGACTTGGGGAACGGGGGTAGACACATTGTACCAAATCAAACGGCGTATGTAGACTGGAAAAGCCAGACGTTAGAAATTTGCATTCGATTAAGACTGCTGGCTTATTTCGCGAAACATAACAGATTTGAAATTAGAGTAAAAACGGAAACTGTTGAATGTAAAACAGTTTATATACATTCATATTACAGCATTATATGTGTTACGACCCACTTCTGTCAATTTCTAAGTCCCAAATGTTAGCGATTTAGCTCCTTTAAATTCGCCAACCAGATCGGGGAACAGAATTAGATCAGTAGTTGACAATATCAGAATTTTCGTATGTTTCAATAATAGTATAATACTCACTCGCTGGATTCTCGGGAGTCTTCAGATTCATCAAAATAAATTGAACCCCAATAGTCTTCTTGGGTCATTGAACCGGGTTCCTCCTCCTATAAAACCAAAAAAATATTTTCTAATGCTTTGCAAATTCATTCGAAATATTATTATCTTGTTTTCTGTGTTTTTTTTTAACCTATTCCCACCCTTTGCACAAACAACTTATTCAAATAAGCCACTAGGAGTTTGGCAATTACAAACGGTTAACGGTTAACGATATTAAGAATATGACATTATTAAAACTTAATGATATCAATTTTCTTTGTGAGCACGATAATTTCTCTTTAAAGGGGTTTAAAGCTATTTACCTTTTTATGTACCACACTAGCTCCATCCGGTCTCGCTCGTCTGAAAATATAGATAAATAATAGATATTGTTCATATATCGAATGTAATATGAACTACAATCTATTTCAGACTGGGTCTGATAAGGACAGCTGGCTGGTCGTTCGGATGGGACGAAAAACAGAGGCCCGTGTACACATTGGCATGTACGTAAAAGATCCCTTGGCAGTTGGAATTCGATATAAGAGTAGTCCGTAGCCCCACTGCCTGGGCAAAATTTCCCTCATAGCACACTGTATGGCGTATGTCCGTCTTCCATTAGCCCAGGTTAGGTGCAGAAGAGTAGGACTTTAAACCCCATTTCATTTCATGTCTATATCTCAGACTTAGAACAATCTAAGGTATTATCTCAATGTTCAAAAACTACGAGACAAACTGTCGTCCTACGTATTTATAAACATAAATATTACAAAAAATCTTATTAAATAATCATACTTGCCTTTCACGAACTTGGGTGGCAGTCTGAAATATAATAAAAAATAAAATTAAAGTATCTAAAGAAGGAAGGGTGACAGTACACGTCAATCACCAACGTTAATTTAAATACTATCAAACAAAAGCGGGCAATCGAATATCACGGAGATATTAAAAAGTTAATGAAAATAAATTACATTATAATTAGATTGATCAGTTCTACTGATTAAAATTCCCGGTCTTGTCAATCCTATTCGTACGTTCTCACACACACTTGGCCTTTCAACAAACCAATAAGTTTTAAAGACGCCTGAGAGTATTGACTTAACAGGAAGATTATTAAAATAAATTAAAATGAAAGAATATTGGTATGTATATTATTTTTATTGTTCAGGAGACGTTGCTGTTATCATACCCCCCAATAATCTAATACATGCTTCCTATGACAGTGTTTATGGGGTAGTCATGTCCAATAAATAAATATATGACAAATATGGTATGAATTGGAAGTAGAGACGACCAATCTTTCTGGAGAGATATCGGATTCCCTTAAAAACACTCATGTAAGGGCATCACTAATTTATGGCAACCTGTCTGCTTGGGCGACGTGAAGAGCACTTAGTATGTGCTGATTGAACGATTGAACGACTAGCAGTTGTGAGAACAGTCACGTCACAAGACAGCTTAATTACGACTATGGGTACTTCCTTGCGATTAAAAGGTTTGATAAATAAATTAGTGGTATATGTGTTTAGTTAAAGGTTTCTTTAACGACCGAGTTAGATTCAGCGTGGGCCAGTTTACCACGATGCGTGCCACAAATGAAATGGGTGGCGGTAGGATATCAAAAGACTTTCTCACCTGCCTGGTTTCTGCCTCTGTGGTATTTAAATTTACATTCAATTGTTTTGTTACTTTATCAATTTCAATAGCATCATAAGGTCTTCGTTTACGTTTTTTGACATCTTCCGTTGGTCTTGGGGGAAGTGGTGGAGGTGGAGGTGGTCTGCCATCCATATCGTCGTCGGAATCTAAATTAAAATGATGATTGCCATTTCAATGAAGGGCCAATCCCGAAAATATTTTGGAGGATAAAACTGCCTTAAAGTTTTCTAGCTTAAGGCCGAGCAACTAACTCAATATTTGTGATAAGTTTTCAAACAACTTAAACCCGTCAGTCCTAATCTGGAAATGGAAGCCTGTATCCCAAGCTGTATTATGCGATGTCTGGATAAAACCAGACTTTTATTTTTTAAAAATAATGTGTAGGGGTAAATTACCTTTCGTTATCAAGTACAGCATAAGGTGCATGTACTGTATAGACCTATGCCTCTAAAGGAACGGGAATCGATTATAAGGTCACCCAAGGAAAAAATTGACCCGAAATCTTAAAAGGATTAAGTGTCTAGATAAGCAGCTTTGGCATTCACGTCCAAACGACAGGGCACATACATCATTCCCTATATTTTGGCACTTACATTTCATACGTACTTGGGCTTTTATTTTTGAGGCTCTATTCAAACAGAGATAGTCCCATGGCAACCATCTTTTAATTTAACGATAATTTCCAAGGATATTCCTAAAATCGTCTTTAAATAACATTTATATCTTATGAATTATTATTTAAGGACTACATGGACCACGTAGAATTTCTCAAAGGAATGGTAACACTCAGTTTGGTTTCCACCCACCAAGCATTTCTAAAGAGGGTAAAAATAGAACACGATACTCAATATATCATGTGTATTTCTATTAAACGTATAATTGTTGTCGGTTCATACGCGATGGTGATAACACGGGGCCCGGTTAGTTGGGGACTATGTCATGTATATTTGTTTCATTTATTCGCAAGAAACCGGCGAGCCACGGCTAGACATGTGTTGGATGGAAACCATCACCAACGGCAGACCTCATGATGTATAGAACACACACTAGTAGGCCACTCCTCCAAGTCCCCATCCACTCATTATTTTTAACGTGTAATAAATATTAGTTCCCAAGAAAAGTTTTAAAATGTACAAACTCTGTTAAAGACAAAATATGAACATTTTTGTAACGGTCATTTTGTCGCTTAATCTAATATGAGCCAATCTAATAACAAAAAAATTTTACTCGCCTACAGCTGAATTTCGTTTATTTGTGTAATTTTCTGGTAATACAAATTGAGAAGGGTCGTCGTAAATTTTTTCTTCTATAGCTTGGTACGATAACGACTCTTCGTCAACGGCTTTTCCATCTGCTTTGCCACTGCAAATATCAAAATTTTGGTTCCTAATACATGTAGTTTCAAAAGCTAAATCTGACCATGCCTAATGAAACACATTTCATGTATGCAGTATGACTGTGGGATAACTGCATTAGTTTTCTTTAAAGATACATGCACATTATTAAAAGTTAAATTTGCCTATCCCAGGTCTTTATTTTGGCCTTACATAAAATATCAATTAGACAATTATTAGCATGGCAAACCTATAATCAACTCACGATATCGTCGGATGTTCGAGATTTTAACTAGATAAGAACGGTTCGGTCAATTAATGATTTAATTTAACGATGGGGTAGCGAGGTTAAGTCTCGAATATACCAGTACGGTGGTTACAATGACATACAATCAATGCACACATCATGTCAAAATAATGATAACTTTGCTCAGAATAAAGTAATTTGAATGACATTTTCAATACATGTATACTTATTTTGCCTTATCTATTTTTGACTTATTATAGCAAGAACAGCCAATTATTTATCGAAATCTTAATGTATCATTAAGGGAAATGGAACATTTGCAACAACTCACCGTTTTTTCCCTGTTATTTGGCGATTAGCTATATCCATTTCATTTTTAACTTTTTTCATCCAGTCCTTTAAAATAAATAATTCATTATTGAATAGATAGATGGGTCGTTATGGTGTTTGAAATATACATCTTTATGCCAATATAACATATTTAGATATAATAGGTTTTATAAGATCAATACGACATGAAAGCAAAGGTTGGGGGATGGGATTGTTGACAGAGGCTGTTTCGATTCCGTTTGTACGTCATACGAGTAATAGGGACCTTTGGCATCGGTACGAAAACGAGCACCAAAACGAACATATGTTGGTTTACGTTTTCGTATCCTATAACATACGGTTTCGCAATCCGGCGTACGATAATAGCTAGATGACATTAATATCCTCACTAGTCTATGAACTCAATTGATATTTTGGTAGATACAACAAATCAAGCTGTATATTGCACTTGAGCACATACTACGAACTCTACACAATCAACAATATTCACACGGCTTCGAAAAATTGTGGAAAATTCAATAGGGACCTTTCGCATCGGCACGAAAACGAATACGTCATCGATTCATGGGTACTTGTGACGTCAATCCTTAATGAGTGTTCGGTCAGTGAAAAACGTTACGTTATGGAGCGAGCTTCACGTAGGCATGTAAACGAACATGTTTCTTCGACTTGTCTCATATATTGAATTTCCAATCATTTTTCGAGGCGTTGTGTATATGATTTGATTGTGTAGGGTATGTAGAATGTGGTCAAATGCAATATTCTGCTCGATTGAAAACCTTGGCTTGACCGAGAAATTCATCGAGTGGTAATTAACGCCGTCTAGCTATTAGCGTACGCTGGATTGCGAAACCGTTTGTTAGAAGATACGAAAACGAAAACGTAAATGAACATATTATGTTTGTTTTGGTCTTCGTTTTCTTATCAACGCGAAAGGTCCCTAATATACGAGACAAAAACAGTTTCCTTTTGCATACCTACGCGAATCCAACCCCATACGCGTATTATTTTCACTGGTCGAACACTCATTACGGATTGACGCCACAAGTACACACGAATCGATGAGGTGTTCGTTTGTATTCGTTTTCGATGCGAAAGGTCCCTAATATCGCAAGCATAACCTCATTGGTTTTTCTCTGGTTCCATGCGGAACATTATTAAAATAATATTCTTAAAATAAAAATACATCATGGTCTGAAATGATATTTTTTGCGAAATTTCTATTAAAACTAATTCAAAATGTCCCATTAGTTTTAAGTATTTACCTTCATTTCTCGTTCAGATGACGCAGAGAAGTAATATGATTTAAATTCAGCATGTGTATGGTTCATTTTGAAAACCCACTGAGCATCTGTCATTTCATGGTCTCGCTGAACACTGCAAACAAATTGAATGAAATTCTTCCTTAAAAGGGCATTATGAAAGAACTAAATCTGCCTATTGCGGGTCTTTCTTTATGCCTTTAATGTTATATATATTATTAATTAGACATTCTATTAACATGACAACGCTCGGTGATATCGTGTGCCTCCGAGTTTAGGTAGAATAGAACATGTTAGCCATTCAATGATTTAATTCAAAAATGTGGAAGCGAGGCTAAGACTCGAATGACAAGTACGGTAGTTACGATCAGTGCACACATCTTATCAAAATTATACTACCATAGATAACTTTGCTCAAAATAGAGCATCTATGACAAGGTCTTGGGGCATTTGTGTGGAACTTTTCGCCACAACAGTTCCACAAGATAGTTAGTTTCTGAAAATAAATACATTCCACAAAATTTTCGATTTTGTTACAGTGTTTTGGGATTTGTGTTGTTTTTTGCCACGAGAGTTCCACAAGATATTAGATTTAGATTTTTTTTTTTCAAAAAATTCTTCTCAGTCCCCCTAAATGCCTATGTGGTGTCACATTCCACAAGATTTTCGACTTAGCATAATTTCAATACAGTGTTTTAGGTCTGTGGTGTTTTTTTACCACACGAGTTCCATCGGTTTTTTTCGGGTTCTCCGGTTTCCTCCCAGTGTTAAAGACCCTACGCGCAAGCGAATTATTAAAATAAATTTAAACCATACGTTAGTCCCGAAATGACCTAGTTTGTGTCGAGTGGAAGTTACCCCCCCTCTCTCTCTCTCTTTCTCTCTCGCCTGGCAGCATGTCATTAACAAGATATTCTTCTCTCCAAACGTATAGAAAATGTATTCCATTTTTTTCATTATTTTCATAATTCCTAATTACTTTAAACCAAAATGGCTATCGGTGATACATAAAATTTTGCAACAATAACGGAACGCTTTGTTATCTGATAATGACCTAACAAAAACCAGTCTGTATCGTTAATTAATTTAAGGAAGTGGAGATATGAAACGAACGTGTAGATATTTTCATTTAAACTGTACTAAATTTGCAGAATTGAAAACGTTTATAATAATACTTATGATTATTTTTCCTGTTTTCCAAAGAAAATCCGATAATATACTAACCTGTTATAGCCATATAACGAAACGGAATGCGACCGTTTCGCAAACTCGCTACCAAAATAATATATGCATCCTTTATATAATACAACATATACTTGAGGCCCTGAAAATATAGTTATAACAAAATAATATACACATCCATAACATAATACAACACAAACTTGAGTCCTGAACATATTGTGACAACAAAATAAACATCGATAACTATAACATAATACAACATAAACTAGGGCCCTGCAAATTTAAAAAAAAAACATCTAAAGGAAATACACATGTACCTGATCACCAGGAGGTTTTATATTGGCTTATTGAACCGTGGCAACCTATTATCAACGAAATTGCTGAAATAGGAATATTTACTATAATAGACAAAGATTTTAATTGCATTTCAGACGTTTTATGGTTGTTCTCATAATATCCTTGATCGATGCAAATTGCCTGCTATCGTTACTATTTAGCCCACTCTAATATACCTGTTATATTACAGACGTCACTTCATTACCAAGACGAAAGTGGCAGATGTCGCTCTCGAGACAGGGTATACTAAACACTTCAGACAACTTTACATTATGGGATACTTCTCGCGTGGAGAATCGACCTACAGTCGTTACACGGTTTTGCCGATTTCGTCGACTGAATTTTGACCTCTGGTGTGGATTGACTTTGCCTATATATATTGATAATGTTCAACTCATTAAATCACAAAGACAGCCACCTAATCTAAAACACCTCCTGACCAGAGCAAAATTCAATTCATCTATCACAAGGACCGGTTTTTATGTATCTTAATGCCTGGATCTTCGATGCAAATGTTGTGACCATATAATACCAAATAACCAATATAAATTTCGTAACATTACGTTTAGCGTCAACGACAATATGAATTGTGACACAAAAAATCTCATATATGTCTTGACGTGTCTGGGTTGTGATTGTTTCTACATAGGCGAGACATCTACTCATCTAAGGGATAGAGTAAGCAACCATCGACGGGATTGCAATATTGAAAATGGGCCCTTATTTGTAAATAGACATATCTTTAAATGTGCGCAACATCTACAAATAAAATTTCAAATTTTCCCTTTTTATAAAATGAAAGTCGATGACACCACGAAAAGGAAATTAATGGAAAATCATTTTATTAAAAAATATATTCCTCGACTTAATAGTCAATAAGTAACAATTGGCAATTAGCCTCATTTATTTATTAATTTTCTTTAATCTATCTCATGATAATCTTCCATTCATTGTTCCCAAATTAAACCCATATACTACAGATTAACACACGTGTGTACATGTTTTGTATTAGTTAACGATATGTAACCATAGACAATGGTAAATATAGCTAATTAAAACCACAGTGTTACTATGTAAATATGTATAAATATACTATAATGTCCGTCTTTATACGGTGTGTCCTCACTGTGCCCACTTTTGATTAATCCAATTAAGGTCTAATTAGGATTAGTGTATTAAGCGGATTAGGATTAGGTGTCATAGGTAATTAGATGGGAAAAAAACAAATATTTTATGTAATTTCTTTTTTATTTTTCGATGTTTTATATATATTTAATAAAAATATAACATACATGGATATATCATACATCACATTAGCACTTTATAATTTAATGAAAATATAACAATTTTCGATGTTTTATATATAAAATATTTAATAAAAATATAACATACATGGATATATCATACATCACATTATTAACACTTTATAATTTAATGAAAATATAACAATTTTCGATGTTTTATATATACCTTGGTTTTCATGGCAACAAGATATTTGTCGACTGCCACATTGTGTGGGTTAGCAACATGGTTGTGGTTTCTGGAATATTTGGTAATAAAGCCTTGGTGGGTGTTCAGGGTTGCTGGACAACCTTTTATACAACATCTCCAGTATACTCGTTCTGCCTTCCTATTCTTCACTCGGAATTTGTATTCTTCATGGACTAAGTTTTTCCACCTTGAGCATTGGGGATGTACTGGATGTTTACTTGAACGTTTGCTCTGATGAAATATGACAGACTGACTTCTGTGTGTCCTTATAAAGACTGTGTAATGTGTAGGCTTACTGAACATAATTCATATTATATTCAAGTGTCATTTTTTGAATAAAATTCATCACTTTAACGATTACAGTGAGTTCATCTCACCAATTATAAAACTGAATATTTAGTCACTTTCAATTTATTGTTTTTTTTTCCATCTAATTACCTGATGGAAAAAATCCTAATCCTAATCCGCTTAATACACTAATCCTAATTAGACCTTAATTGGATTAATCAAAAGTGGGCACAGTGAGATGCAACCCTTTATACAATGACATTATTTATGAATAGTCCCAAGACGGACGAAAAGTACTTTAAAATGTTATTAAACCAGTGTTGAAATCAGTTTGTGTCGGCATACCTTTTATCTTTTTATCATTTACCGTGAAACAAAGTAGTGCAACTTTGTGGTTGTCCTAATAATTTCGGATATATATATATATACATACAATAGAATAAATAAAAGATTCTACTCTCAGGTAAAAGTATATAGAAATATGAAGTTTCTAGAAAGAAAAAACTAATAATTTCATCTTAGCTAGCGCTTTCACCCACTACGGGGATCGTCAGGCTTTTAATAATGAGATCGTATACAATTATATGACGTCATGGCGTTATAAATACATAATGTACATGACAATAATAATATAAATTATGAATATTTTACAATATCAAGATATCATATAAAATTATGAAGCATTTAATTTAGGGTGATACTTGTTAATATATATATACGTATATATAGTAAGTGTCAGTACTAAAGTAGGCCTGTGGTAGAAATAAAAATATTAGTAAACTCTTACTTACATGTAAATATTTTTAATTTGTTTCTAAAACTGTATTTTCGTAGCCATCCACTATGAGAACAGTCTGAACGGGCTAATAATTTCTGGCATTCTGAGGGAGAGAGAGAGAGAGGGGGGTGAATTTTAATAATTTAATATTATGATGGATAGATAGAAATATGTTTAAAAACCCGACCACAAACATTTCGAGTTAACGTAATCATCGATAACCAAATATTCCAGACCAATGGTTCTGTTTGAATTGGGGAGTCATGGTGGCTCAGTGAGTAAGACATTGGCTCGCTAATCTGGAGGTGCCGTGTTTGATCCATGCGTTGGCCCAGAATGTTCATTAGGATTTTCCGGCGTGGTATTTCCATGTCAGAGGTGCAGGATCGGTGGCCTGGCAAGACACAGCGTTAATGCACGTAAAAGATCCCTTGGCAGTTGGAATTCAATATAAGAGTAGGCCGTAGCGCCGATGTCCGGGCAACATTTCCCTAATAGCACACCGTATGGCGAATACTCGTCTTCAATATCCCAGTTGGAGAAGAAGAGTAGAACGCTCAACCCCATTTCTGTTTGAAATGTAATGATGCATCCTTTCATCGCCAAACAAAGATGATGAGTCAGTCGGGGAAATCGTCGACGAAGATGTTCAAATTCACATCCTCCGGTTTTTCAAGTATAATATCAAGTACTACATTCATTACTGAAATTGTTATTAACTTTAGATATATGAGCAACCGATCTGGCTTGTCTTCAAGCATACTCTTTTGTTACGTTGTTTAGTTACACATTTTTAATGGGTATGGGATAATTCGTCCCCGGACAACTCCCCCCCCCTGGCAATTCGTTACCGGACAACATCTTCCCCGGGGACGACACGTCTCCGGACAATTTGTCCTTGGACTATTCGCCCCCTAGGACTATTCGTTCTCGGATAATTCGTACAAAGGCTTCAACTTACCTATATCCATTAAAGGTCGTACAAATGGTGCGTATTCAGACATATTTCTGGCTGAAAAAAAATAACAAAATATTCTTTGGCTACACCATTTAAATTGTCTGCTGTTCGGGGCCTTGATAAATAAATAGCCAATTGGATCACGTGAAAGATGTCTTGTTTAAAATGTCAAAACTTCAGAATTTAGAACTAAAAGCCATTGAACAGCACAACCAAGCACTTTCGGTTTTTCCCGAAGAAATAAGGAGGAAATGTTTTACAGGTTTTCCCGATGAACAGAAAATCGAAATGGTGTGGTCCTATGAATTGAAAACTATTGTTCCTTTAATGGAACCATTGCTTTGAAACCCCGGTCCTATTGACAATAGTATTGTCTACATTCGGGGTAAAAAATGTCTGTGTTCAAAGATACTTCAGCCTAATTTGGTAGAAGCGTACCTGGTTATAAAGTGTTCAACACAGACCTACTTGATGATGATTGTCTTGGTTCATTCGACACTAACAAATCGTTTATTTATTGCGCCAAGGAGTCTTAAGTAGTGGGAGGAAACCTGCGAGGTTGGAAAAGCGACCATATCCATGTCACGTAGAACTAGTGAATCGAAACCATGCCACGTGTTAGTTTAAACATATTTTATTGCATCAACAAAAATAATTCTTGATACAATTGGATTGGACAAAAGTTATTAAAACTTACAAACGTCCTTTCCATAGTCAGAAATTGTATAAATGTAATATGTAGTGTAATATGGATCTAATATACATATAACAGACAAATAAACAAACATAAATGAACAGGATGCAAGTAAAAACAGCTTACAAACACCATTTAAAACGTTTAGTTGCTTTTATATATGAACACACTTTTTCGAACAATGAGTTGTTTTGGTGGTTGGGTAAATTACTGTCACCCCACAATAGTGTGTGCACATTAATCGTAGGGAATTAGGTCAGGGATTCACTATTAAATTGGTTATACTATGAAAGAAAATGGTTTGCGTTTTCATTCGGATATCCATAATTACACTTACACTGAGAGCTATTAATCAATTTAATTTTATGGAGATCTGAATTTAGCAAACTACACTGATGAGGCATTCTAGTATGCTTAATAATATTGTCTTTTCTGTTACCGGATAGAAAAAACTGGGCGCTACATTATCATTCTTGGTATTATTTAATTTAGATTTAAAGTGTTTAATATCAGGAATTGTTTTTATAGATCCGTCTAAGTTGTTCCAGTCTCTTCTCTTACTGTTTGGGGTATAAATAATTTTGTGAAAGAGAGACAGTCTTCTTATCCTGCAACGTCTTGACAAATTAACCAGGCCAGTTTCATAATATAAAGATTCTCTACTTGAGTATTTTGGGAGTCCTGTAATAATTCTAGCTGCCTCGAGTTGAATTTTTTCAAGTTTATCGCGATCAGATACATTACAACAATCCCACAATTCACAAGCGTATTCCAGTTCGGATCTTATGAAAGATTTGTAAATAATTTCTAATGTTTTTCGCTTAAAAGTATATTTAAATCTCCTTAATATATTTAAACGTTTAGAGGCAGCTTTACAATATTGTCACCCCACAATAGTGTGTGCACATTAATCGTAGGGAATTAGGTCAGGGATTCACTATTAAATTGGTTATACTATGAAAGAAAATGGTTTGCGTTTTCATTCGGATATCCATAATTACACTTACACTGAGAGCTATTAATCAATTTAATTTTATGGAGATCTGAATTTAGCAAACTACACTGATGAGGCATTCTAGTATGCTTAATAATATTGTCTTTTCTGTTACCGGATAGAAAAAACTGGGCGCTACATTATCATTCTTGGTATTATTTAATTTAGATTTAAAGTGTTTAATATCAGGAATTGTTTTTATAGATCCGTCTAAGTTGTTCCAGTCTCTTCTCTTACTGTTTGGGGTATAAATGACTTTTGATATAATGTGGATTTACACAAAGGAACGGGAATATCAGCATTGTTACGTAGGTTATAATTATGCTTTGACGTGTATAGCTCTGTTAATTTATCGGTAAGATAGTGTGGAGAAGTGTTATAAATAATTTTGTGAAAGAGAGACAGTCTTCTTATCCTGCAACGTCTTGACAAATTAACCAGGCCAGTTTCATAATATAAAGATTCTCTACTTGAGTATTTTGGGAGTCCTGTAATAATTCTAGCTGCCTCGAGTTGAATTTTTTCAAGTTTATCGCGATCAGATACATTACAACAATCCCACAATTCACAAGCGTATTCCAGTTCGGATCTTATGAAAGATTTGTAAATAATTTCTAATGTTTTTCGCTTAAAAGTATATTTAAATCTCCTTAATATATTTAAACGTTTAGAGGCAGCTTTACAGATATTATCGACATGTTAGGACCATTTACAGTCATTTGATAGAGTAACGCCAGGGTGTTTGTTGTTAACTACAACATCTAATGATTCATTACCTAAATATAAAGTTGGGGTGTCCTCGGACGTTGTGCTGCTTTTGTTTTAGAAGGGTTAAATTTTATCAGCCAATCTTTGGAAGACGACTTTAATTTGAATAAGTCAGCGTTTACTGAATTTTCTATTTTATATACATGAAATTTAGGGTGTCATCGGCAAATAATCTGGCTGTATTTTCTAAAGATTCTTGAATATCGTTTATGTATACAAGAAATAAAAATGGACCCAACACAGAGTCCTGGGGGTACACCAGTGGGTGTACCCCAGAATTTAGCGATAGGGTCGACGAGTATACGTTAGTTTGATTGCTATGGCTAAGGTAACTGCTAAGCCAATGGAGAAATGTACCATCTAAGCCGTAACTAGTATTTTTTTTCATAAAGCCATTGTGATTCACTCTATCAAATGTCTTAGAGATGTCACAAAAGATGAAACTTGAACTTTCGCCATTTTCTAATGACTGCAATATGCCACGTGTTAAACCATTTGGTACCTCTTCACACCTCCGAGTACAATCCCAGTCTTTGTCAGGCACAAGTCCCTTTGTCAGAATCAATGAAAGATCTTATGACCCAACGCGCACAAGTTAACCATTTGCCCCCCCCCCCCCCTTCATCCAAGTAAATGATGGGTATAGACTAAATCTTAACTTTACTTCAGTGTAGCTTGGTATGCGTGTCACTCTGTAGTGTGTCATATTATAGTATATAGTATAGCACATTATATTATCACAAAAGTAAATCACATACTTCTATTCAAGTCAGTAAAGTATTACAATGTACATTGCAGTACATGTATGTAATTTACATATATGTAATTTACATATACCTGTACTGTTATGTATTTATAGTACATGACACATACACCTAAATTCATTGGTATGTTATAAGTGTGAAATTCGAGGACTCTGGCTCGAGGCTGTATTTATAACCGTGACGAAACCAGTGGGTAGAAATCAAAATCAAAGAATGCCTATTGTTATGCGGTGACAAGCTACATTTAATACAACCGGTGAATATATGGATACAGATCGCCGTTCTCCCCATTTGGCTACCCGCTTTCTCACACTAATCCGCAGTGAATTTCGCTCGGCCGCTACAATCACTGATGTGGATGAAATCGACGATTCTTATCGACATTAATTATGATGTGACGTCACCTGCAGAACTACAGCGGTCTGGCCTGCACATACTGTTAAAGCTCAGTCATCTTGGACAGAGATATCCCACTCTCTTCAATATCATGATCAACGACATACAGAAATCGTCATATCTTGACACCAGAACTGAGCTAGCAAAATTTGCTGACGATAGTACAATATGGAGGAAAGGGACGAGATTCCGTGAACTTCAAAAGAATATGCCAAAGGCCTTAGACAAATTCATGACACGGGCAAACGACTGGGGATTTAAGGTCTCAGAGAAGACAACAGCCGGCATGCTTGTGTGCAGGGATAGAGGGAATATAGTTACACTTATGATGGTGTATCGAGCTCTAATACGCTCTGTATTAGACTACGGCTCTTTGGCCTTCATGAACTGCGCGCCAATACTCGTAAGTAAGCTCTGTGTATTGCGATTGGCGTAGGGCTTGGGACCAGGAGAGAGGCATTACTACAGGAAGCCGGAGAGTTGCCCCTATCCCTAAGAAGAAAAGAACTAGCAACAAGGTATTGGCCTAAAATCTCGCAATTGGGTGAAAGATCCCCGACCTTTGTCAGCCTAAAGAAGACAAGATATGTAAGAGATCCCAGAAAGAAAAGCTTCGGCCAGGGTATCAGAGAAACAGCCAAGGAACTGCGACTGGAGGAGCTCGTGATAAATGAATACGACCCACCAGCGATCGCCCCTTGGACATTCCCAATACCACCGGTTAATCTAGATCTCCTACAGAAAACCGACAAGAGAAATAATTTCATTGCAGCACGTGCTTTCTCCCTAGAACACCTGGAAGACAACTGGCTGGCTGACGACTGGGAACATGTTATACGGATGGCTCACGCAACCCTGAAAGGGCACCAGCTCGTCTGGAAACTGCCCAATAAATGTTCGGTGTACACTGCAGAGATTGTGGCCACCCGTGATGCTATATCATGGATCTCCTATCAAAAGACTAGTAAATTCGTCATCCCAAGCGACTCTCTGAGCAGTCTGATTTCAATCCAAAATGACAACTCGGACTCGAGACCAGAATTCATTTCATTTGGGAAATCAGGCAGTTGTACCAGAGGGTCATAGAGAATGGAAGCAAATTAGAGCTCGTGTGGATTCCATCACATGTGAACAGATCGACTCGCAAATGAAGGTCTGCGGGACACAGCACCACTCCGCACCATAGAATACAGTACCACGGAAATCTGACAGGTTAATTCATTCTGGGAATTAAAGCTCGTTGAACTTGACACATACAGATTCCGACTGGATGACAAGATCTACAGAAAGACAGCTATCAATCACCCTAGAAAAGCTATATTATGCAAACTTATATCGAAACTAAGGGTGAAAGAACGGCTGCGAGACTACAAACACCAAGTCATCATCTGTGAGTGCGGAGAAGAATGTACCACCAACCTGGTAGACTGCGAGGTATACAAGGAAGAGAGCATGGAACTAGTGGGGATGGTGGAGACCAACAACATACCACTCAACACCAAGAACCTACTCTTTCCGAGACAAGATCTGAAGTTGCAAATCTTCGAATTAACCTATGATTTAATGAACACTGTTGGATTAAGTAGACTAGTGAAGTAAGACGGGGCTACGGTTAGACGGGCTCGGCATCTAAACACTAAACTACATACGGGATATATACCAAACTAGCAGGATAGTGGAGTAAGGGAGGGTCACGATCAGACGGGCTCGGCATCTAAACACTAAACCGCTACAAAGACACCAAACCTGCAAAGTGGGATAAGTGGAGTAAGGGGGGGGGGGCACCTAAACACTAAACCCACAAAGATGACTTCTACCAATCCAGAGACGAGAGGCATATATGTACTGTTTCTGATCAACTGTTTTAGTATAAATATCAGAGAGTTAATGCGTTTGTTTGCATAGAATCGAAAGAAAAGGGGATAGTGGTCACATTGTTGGTGTATATTTTGAAGCGGAAGGATAACAGTTAAAAGCTGAGTTGCGTTGATTGTACGGAGGATAGTATTGCTAGTTTGCTACTTTAAGTTTGTGTATCTTCAGATGCATACTTTTGAACAAGACGTGTTACTCTACCAGTGGTTGAAAGCGTTCATTCGAGCGAAAATTTGGGGGAAACGTTGAAACTGGCCAAGTAGAACTTGCATAAGAGGGCCATGTAAAATGCAAGGTGATTTTTGGACGTGGGTGTTATATATCAACCAACCTTCTAACATGTATTATCCATGTTATCATAAATATAAACGTTCAAAATTTAAATCAAATATGCCCAATGCATGTATTAGATTACACGGAAATTATATCGAGTACATTATGTCAAGTTTTATCATATACTCAATTAGTACAATAAACATATTAAAGAGAAATTATTCAAGAGTTAAATCTACATGTACCTATTGCAGATCTTTCTTTAGGCCTGAAATATACCTTATAAATTAGACTTTTATTAACATGGCAAGACCGTTATCAATTCTAGACTAGAACGCTCCTTTAGTGATTTGATTTATAAATGTAGAACTAGCAAGGCTAACTCTTGATTAACCAGCACCGTAGTTACGATAATAAACAATCAATGCATACATCTGCTCAAAACTACAAATGTTGATAACTTGAAAGTTTCAATGTATTTATTTTGCATTATCTATTTTTGAACTATTATAACAAAAATGGCCAATTCTTTATCTAAATTTTACATAATGTATATTTAAATGTTTGAAGAGTTTATATAATAGATGTACACAGTATCTCCTTGTACTTTTAACTACTGGGTTGGTGGCCTTTTGCTCCGAGGTTACTTTCTAACCAGTCCAAGCTGTCACTTGGTTTAACTTTAATTTCTGTCGTGTGCATCCACAAGGAAGGGTACGCTTACTTTTACTACAACACTCGATTTTGTTTTCAAGAGTTACGATTCCAGGTGCTCCATATCAAATCTAAACTTCTGTAAATGATGGATTGAAGTATTATTTGAATATACCCACAAGGTGAAATCGTACGGAATAATCTTTATCCCCTCAAATCATAACAATATAGTATTGCTAATGCAACGGTAATTTAATCATTTCTTTGAGGAAGAATTTTTAGATAGTTGACCTACTGTTGATATAATCTACTAATTGTATGATTTTATACCCAACCACAGAGTTGATCATGGATATACTTCATGGTGTGGTGGTAAAATCCATAATTTATCAAATTTCCACATATGCCAGGAATTCCCTACTGCACCAAAAATGGATGTGGGTCAACTTTCCGCACATTTGTATTTCCCCATATTTCTTTCTTGGGTTTCCCCATACAATCAAGCCAATTAATGAATATTTAAAAACCGGATCAATGGGTTTCCTGGGATCAAATTCATGGAACCCCACCACATGATAAAATAACTTCGCTACATGTTCCTGATATATTTAAAGAGATTTGACCTTTTCAGTTCAAACTTTTGTATTATTTAGCATCACATGGTAAAATAACATCGCTATATTCCTGATACATTTAACGAGATTTGACCCTTTAAAGTTTAAACTTAATCAATTGTATTATTTAGCATCCTGATGACATAACTCCAACTTTTAAAGTTAAATAGCCAATCAGCTTAACTACAGGATGCATTACGCAGCAGTCGTCTAATTCTACTCAATACCAGAGGCGTGGTTATCTATATGACTCTCTAATCAATGAATGAAATCGAGCTTTCTGCAAAAAGAAAAAGTTACCAATCCCCACTACGTGGGTGGTATACGCATACCGTGTAAGTTATTTGAAACATCTTTGTCGGATTTTAACTGGGGCATTACACCAACTTGATGAACGGACAGGAATGAAATTTAATTCATCAATATGGTACACAATTACTGAGTTTAACACAGTGCGGTGTTTCGACGAGCGTACTTTTGTCTTCAACATTTGCTTGATGAAGACGAGAGTATCCTCGTCGAAACGTCGCACCGTAATATTTTCAATAATTATGCATCAATAAAATCGTACCTTGTGCTAATATGCTCAGTAACTAAATACCTCATTTCTCCATGTGCACAAAGAATTTGCAGACCACAAGAACTATCATTCTCGGTTCAATTGAAAGTCCCGTCTTATCGAACAGGACATGACAAACTCACCTTATCACTATGTGTGTCAGGGACTAACCAATTCAGTCGAAATGTTTTTTTTTGGGGGGGTATATATCCAATTTATGTCAACTTATAAAAAAATTCTCACAAGGACTGAGATGAATTATGCATATCCACAGACATGATTATCCTGATAATAAGAAGGCTTGACACTTATCACTGTAGCAATCCGTCGTATGAATAAAATGAATACAGCCCTTTCACAGTGCAATTTTCTTCCGCCTTCAATACGTATCCATTAGATATTTAGTACGACAGATACAGTAGTTTACACTTTCTTGTAACACATTCATTTAACAGTAATACCCACTGAACAACGTCGTGCATCGAAATAGAGTATAGTATTCAAATTCGTAGAGAATGTATATTCATTTCTAAGAATAAACAAATGGGTTACGCATTTCCTATACAGCTAGCTGTAACTAAATTATTAGCCAATCCAAGCAGACCCGGAAGCCGTTCATGGGTCAGATTAGTTGAAATGGGAAGCCAATTATAATAGTAGACGACCTATTTTATCCATATTGTTAGTATGACAGTATAACAGATATGGGTGTAATACATACCTTTGTGTTATACCTATATCGCCAGGTTCAGCTAGTTAACGAAAAGAGTATCATAATACTTTCACAATGCACAGCTGAGCTGGTCTGTCACAGTATGGGTTTTCATTAGCCCAGTCGGAGCAGAACAGTAGGACGTTAAACCCCATTTCATTTCATTTCGAGCACGGTGCTGTGAATTACGGAGAGTACTAAATTCAGTCCCTCGATTTATTACATGCCCAAAACAAAATTAATATATTTCTCCAGTAATGTTTCGTATTAAAATTATTCATTTCAACATTTATGTATTTAAATAGTATGGTGGCACGTTATTCCAACCATCTTTTAGAATTGTATTGGCCCGGTAGAAGCCGTTTATTAAAATCCAGGAAACACTTCTATTATACGGCAACTGGCTGTTTAGTGTGCAACCTCACAAATCTATGAAATAAGCTTCTTTGTAAATTACCAATCTATAGCTATTTTCAACAAAATATACTTAATAAACCCATCTGTTGTAAGTTGGGTGTTTTTGGTTCATAATTCCTCTTTTAAAACTATTCATTTTATTTTAAATAACTTTACAATTCAGATATCTTGTTAACACATTTCCTTGCGTGTATAATTCGAGTTATTTGGGGAAGAAAGTTCAATATTTTGAAATAATTAATGAATATTTAATGTGAGATCTTAGGTGAAGCATTTTCTATATTATTTTGAAATAACTAATACATAATAATAAATTATTAAATATAGACCTTACTAATAAACTATTTAACTGCCCGTTAATATTTATATTGATATTTGTATTAATAACTATAAATAGTTACATACTTATATGCAATTCAAAAATAAACGTAATACAATTGTCCCTAGTTTTTATATGTTGAACAATCCAATACACTTGTTTAATTGTCCATATTTTTAATATCTTTTACGTGTACGCCTATGTGTATACCGGACCTCGGTTTTTCGTCCCATCCGAATCGGTGCGTAGATAAATAGTAAATTGAAATAATACAAAACACAGCTTTATGGTAGCAAGCACTAACAACTGTAATAGTGCGACGTTCCAACAAGGAATCATCTGTCGTTAGAAAGCAGAGAAATACAACAATTTCACATGAATGGCTAAATACTTTTAAATTTACAAAATGAAAACGACCCCATTCAACCCTAGTCAGTCGCACAAAAACGATTAATCGGCTGTTTGGAATTCAGGTCAGGTACCTAAGATAGGCTATATTGGACCACATTGAAGTCGCTGTATTCACGAGCTTGGATAACAAGAAAACAATTTTGCAGCAGTTTAATTTTCAAAATTTTCTCCCGACGTTCCCACCTTCATGGACTGTGGACGTTTTTTTTGTATTCGAGTCAGGCACCTACGTAAAGCGATATTAGATCACTTTGAAGTTACCGTATTTATGGACTGGAATAGCAGGAAAACGCGTTTGCGGCCGTTACATTTCCCAAATTGTCTGAGGCTGGGGGTGGGGGTCCCTACATACGGTAAGCCCCGCACCTTCGCCTCTTGCAAACGAACAGCGCCGCCGTCTGTAACCCGGATTTTTTTCAGGCATTTAAGGTCCCCCCCCCCCCTTCCAACATTCATCGAGCATGTATAACCTACGCTATTTACCACCTATTACAATCAACAAATTAAAGTGTTAAATGGGGCAGAAAGAACTTTATAACATAATCAATTAATATGCATGTATTCTTAACACTTATACTTTATAAAGTAATGTTTATATTACGGGTTTATTGACATGGTATAAAAAAGAATGGGCAATATCTTTTTAATACCCATCTCATCAAAATTGTTCAGTAGAATATAGATAGCTATCCACTGAATTTACAACTTCGCGGAAAATTTCATAAAATCCCCTTTTACTGAACGCTATTATATGAATGGCGGTGAGAGGCAACAGTCTAAAGTTCACATACAAGGAAGTATGTGTCATATAATTTTATACCTTGTATGTAACTATATATTAATATACATATTCAATGTCCTCTCATTTTAATCTGTTTGACAGCATATCGTTTTTTTTTTATTAACAATAAATTATAGTCTCTAAAAATAAATCAGGCTACTTCTTCAATGAATATGAGACGAAGGAAAATGGCGTAAAGTTTTGCAACAACTGGGATAATGAAATGAAATGGGGTTTAACGTCCTACTGTTCTGCTCCTAACCTAGGCTAATGAAGACTGACATACGCCATATACAGTGTGTTATGAGGGACATCTTGTCCGGGCAGCGGCACTACGGCCTACTCTTATATTGAGTTCCAACTGCTAAGGGATCTTTTACGTGCCCGCCAATGTGTACATGGGACCTCGGTTTTTTGTCCCATCACAACGACTAGACAGTTGTCCTTGTCCCCCCCCCCCGTCTTGCATCACTGACATGGGGAAACCACGCCGGAAAATCTGGATGAACTTTCTCGGTCAATGCAGGAACAGAACACCCGACCTCCAGGCTAGCGAGCCAACGTCTTATCCTCGGATCTACCGTGATCCCCGATAATACAATTTACTATAGTTTTGTAAGCGCTAGATGTTTTTGCAGAATCATTGCATCTTATGTTACCGTTTATGTTTAAAATAAATGAAAAATATGATCGTCCCCACCATTGACGATTTTTATACGCCCACATTTTCATGTGGACGTATTATGTCGTCGCCCCTGTCCGTGCGGCCGTCCGTCCGTCCACAATTTGTTTGTGGACTCTCTACAGGTCACAATTCTTATCTGATTTTGACGAAACTTGAAATATAGGTTTATCCCCAAAAGATCTCGGCTGCTTTCGATATTGGCATGTATCGGATCAAAATTTCATGGATTATGGCCCCTGATTGTACGAAAAATCACGTTTTTAGCTTGTGGACCCTATAGAGGTCACAATTTTGAACCGATTTTGATGAAACTTGACATGCATGTTTATAATCCAAAGATCTTGGTTCCTGTCGATATTTGCGCATATCGGATCGTAATTTCCTGAATTATGGCCCCTGATTGTCCGAAAAATCACCCTTTTTAGCTTGTGGTCCCTCTGGAGGTCACAATTATTATCCGATTTAAAAAACCGTTTGATTATATCACCGTTACACCCTAAGGAGGCTTGAGTTCGAATTTCGGGAAAATTGGACCAAAATTGCCATACAAAATGGCCACCGTTTTTGTACGCGAATACTGTTAAAAAAATGGTATATTAAGGTTGTGGACCCTGTAGAGGTCACAATTTTAATTCGATTTTGATGAAACTAGAAATTCATGGTTATAACCCAAAGATCTTGGTTCCTTTCGATATTTGCGCACATCGGATCGTAACTTCCTGAATTATGGCCCCTGATTATACGCAAAATCACCTTTTTTTTAGCTTGTGGTTCCTCTGGAGGTCACAATTATTATCCGATTTAAAAAAACGTTTGATTATATTACCGTTACACCTTAAGGAAGGTTGAGTTCGAATTTTGGGAAAATCGGACCAAAATTGACAGACAAAATGGCCGCCGTCTGTAAGCAAATACTGTTAAAAAATGGTATAACATGGTTGTGGTCCCAGTATAAGTCACAATTCTAATTCGATTTTGATGAGGAAGGTTGAGTTCGAATTTCGTGAAAATCGTACCAAAATTGCCCAATGAAATGGTCGCCGTTTGTACGCGAATAGTGTAAAAATATGGTATATCATGGGTGTGGACTCTCTACAGGTCACAATTCTTATCAGGTCACAATTCTTATCATGGGTGTGGACTCTCTACAGGTCACAATTCTTATCCGATTTTGACGAAAAGTCACATTTCTAGGTTGTGTACCGTCACACCATAATCATTTTCGGCTTCGAATTTCATGAATATCAGATTGGAACTGACCAACAAAATGGCTGCTCCCAATATAGTATGAAATACAGGTCTTAATGATTTAGAAAAAATCACTTTCGGTATTGCTTGTTCTCTATCCATCTCTCGGAAATGTGGGCGTATCCTGCCTGGCAGTGCCAGCCTATCTTTTCAAGGGCTGTCCTTTTGCGTTTTTCTTACGCCAAAACGCCTTTCTCGAAATATCGTAGGTTTCGTTATATAAGTTGTTGCTGGTGGCGGGGGGGGGGGGGGGTATCATTGGCTCTGAGGATATGGATACTATGCGGAAATGGACAGGCAACACCTTTAACGACACGATAAGATGACTGACATCACATAATGCATTGACTCGATACCTCGAGCAATGTTTACACACTAACGTGAACTGGTCCAGTCAGAATGGTGCCTTATTTAATCATTTTATAGACTCATCTATATAATATTTTTTTTTATCCAGATAATACATTAAACCTCCTTATACTTAATTTTCTGCTATTTCAAATAAAATGTTCTAGAATTTAATTTGCAGAAGGAAAAAGTTATTATTGCGAGCTCAGTAACCCGCACCGGTATCCTCCCACTCTGAGATATTAGCGGCCTAGCGAATATTCACTGCTGACTAATGTGGCGCTTTTTATCGTAAAACAGATTGTGTAAGGCCTTACAATTATTAAAATTAAAGGTGCTCTCTGGCGTACAAACTGTGTGTGAATAATCTGAAAAGATCATTGGACTAAAACCATAATCAAACTAATTTATCTATAAATGTTGACTCTAAATCCCCTTAAATATTTTAATCCGAAAAAAATCTAATCCATACCGTGAAAATCTATTTTATCGCGTGATTTAATTGAGGGAGCATCTGTTATCAGCTTGTATTTGTCACTGGTCCATATCATACCATAAATATAAAAGTCTGGTAACTCCATGGATTATTTTCTGCCGACTTTTTTTCCCGCCGTTTAATCCTAGAGTCTGCTGGACGTTTCATTCTCTCAATGGTTTTCACCGTCGTGAGCCATTAGATCAACACGTAAAAAGCGCTTCTTATGTCACTCGGTGAGACAGGCTTTCATATATTTATCTTACCCACGTCCCGTGAGTAATTTTCTATTAAGATAGACTGTCTCTACTTTCAATATAATATACTCTTCAAAAAAAGAAACGCACAACCCATTTTTCATCATTTTTTTATTTACACGAAGTCGTTCTTTCCATAAATCTTACTTGTTTTAATGTCATTATGTAAGGATAAAAGAAATTCATTATTGGTTTTAAATGTTATGTTACTAAATGTGACTGGTCATCAATTTTGTCGAAATTTGTTTGACTGCACCAAGAAACATGAATTAACAACTTCACGAGCTTTTCGCATGGAACCTACATCTAAGGTCTTTAAGATCCCGGGGTTCTCGGTTCCCAAATCAGTTGCACATGTAAACACTCAAGGAACCAAGTGATGCCACATCTGAACGAAGACCAACGCAACAACGCTATTGGTCGATTACAAGCAGGTGAATGCACGACAGATGTAGCCAGGCTGCTGAATGTTTCCCTTAGTTTCATTTCTCGCCTTTGGGATAGGTACCGACAGCGAAGTTCCAACACGTATGAGCGCCAAAGCTCATGCCAACCAAAAGTGACCCCACCTGTCCTGGATCGCCACTTCCGGTTACGTCATTGGCGTAAATGGTTTTCAACAGCGACCTCTACTGCAGCAGCAATTCCCGGACGGCGTAAAATCTCGTACCAGACAGTCCGTAAACGCCTACGTGAAACCGAATAGCGAGGCAAACGTCCCCGTTAGAGCCTCTGTTTTGAAGTACGCCGACACCATGAAATCCAACTTTAATGGGTTCAGACACTGAGGGTATGGCCACAGCAACACTGGAGAGAAGTTTGGTTCAGCGACGTGTCGCTGTTCTTGTTGCAACAAGGCGATGGTAGAGCCAGGATATGCCGACGACGAAATGTAAATGTATCTTTAATGAAGGGAAAGGGTTTTGCAGTAGGTCTCTTCCTATTCATTCCATTGAGCGTTTTTACTGTGCGCAATATTTTAACATGAACAAAACGTGTATATTGTCCATATGTCTCTAACTTAATTAGTGGGGATTTATTTTAATGCATCAAGCTGATGCAAAAACTATGTTTTTATAGTTAGATACCGAGGGGTGACGAACGAGGTGCAATGGCTTACCCCGTACAAGCACTTGAACATCAGATGTCATGTCTGCCTCGTTGAGTTAGTAAACTGTTAAGCTCGGCGATCATTTTGTATAAGTTAGAACCTGAAAAAGTTCAAGTGGACACATTTTCTCCCCGTTGACTTCAATGTTAAATCCATGACAGCTCTTGGCTTATAAAATTAGTGAACACTCTGACGATCTAATCTTTAGAGTACAGAGGTCTAAGCGTGCCATAAACGTCACATGTAACATGCCATGCAAAAGTGGGGAAAGAGGCGAAAAGAAAGATTTACTATAAAAAGACGGACCTCATTCATGACGTCAGTAGAAATAATTACTGGTCTTAAACCGGCTTTAATATTCCGAGTTGTTTCCCTTCAACTACGCCCACAAGTCTATATATAAAAATCGAATACTAGCGTTAATGCACTTATCTACGATATTAATAAAATCTCACCTTTCTGCATTAACACGGCAAGCGGTTTAGTGGGAAAAGTCTGGTTAGGGAGCCATACGCCGTAACTCACCAAGAAACTGTTAACGTTGAAAGAGTGTTGCGAGCCATACTGGAAGATGAAATGAGTTTTAGTATCGTCAAAATTTGATATATATATTTTTTGCATGTATTCTATCTTTCATAAATTGCAAGGTGTCTGTCCACTCCTCTTTACCCAGATCGTATCTTATATTTTACGGTTGTTAGCTTACAACGGATCAAGACAACTATACGTCCACCACTTGTCCAGTGTTTGTTAATCTCATTAATAATGATGTGTTTTACAGATCGGCAAATCTTGATAAACATAGATCAACCAGATGTTGTTTACAGTATCATATTGACTTTCACCTTATGATAATATCATCTAATCTGTGCTTAATTATTTCTGCTGATATCTAACATATAACGCAACATGAACATTATTGCTAAGGACTTGGTCATCCATCGTCGAAATAAAAAAGAGCGAGTGGGCATTTGATATGAACAGTTGTTTCATAGTTATATTGAAATCTAGGCTAATCCTATTGCTAGGGAGTTGGTCATACAATGTCTAAATGAACAGGGGTGAGTGGGCATTTGATATCAACCGTAATACCATAAATATTGAAATCTATATTTCGTACATTTTGATCATTAATTAAAATCAATCGTGATTGGTTTTCATTGGTCAAATAATGGATGACAAAATACATTTCATTTCTGATATTTAAGCTTTTCGGTGACCGCTAGTTGCCCTCCATCCTCACAATTTTGTCATCTAACCTCAACAGTAATAAATAGCAACATGATTAAAACCCGAAACTGTATCAAAGGTCGATTTCTCTGACAAGCTGCTGTAGAAATATGTCGATTTGTGAACTATAGTTCGACATCTCACTGAGCTGAAAATACTTTAGTATTTGACATGTTGAATGAAAACGATGTTTGTAACCTGTCAATTCGTCAATTAACTTACACCCTTCATCAACTTTAGTTCATTTCAAGATTTTTCGAATGACGCATTTCTTGTCACTTCCTGTTATATTTCAATGTACCGGAAAGCCGATAGGTGGTGGTACAAAAACTTTAATCACTAAATACTGTTTGTGGGTGTGTTTTTAAGATCTCGGGCGTAGGTGAGCTAGCTCATACTCTATTCGAAAATGTTTTGTCATTTTATTTTCAAATTGTGAACTATTGTATATTTTTGTTGGCAGTTTATCCAATTAAGGGACAACTGTTCAATATATCAGCAAATTAAGTCACGTAAGTAACATTTAAAAAAGTATTAATAGGATTTGGCCGCTGGTCATTTAGTTACATTCCCATCCAAGTTTTTTTTTACGACTTCCAAATTTGAAAAGTTGAAAAGGACCTTTAAATTTGTGGTTTGTTTGATCGTTTTATGGCTATGATGATCGTGGGTTTGAAACGTTTTTTCTTTTGTATTTCTTATAATATTGTTTTTTTTTAGCTCTCTCGCATTCTTTTCCCTTATATTTAAAGGGACTATCCCGTTTTAAACGGAGTCTCAAAAATAAAAGTCCGAGTACGTATGAAATTGAAGTGCCAAAATATCGAAGACTGGTGTATTTACTTTGTCTCAAAATTTCAGCTACAAATATTGAGTCGTTGGGCGTGAACGTCAAAACTGCTTATCCGGACACGTAAGCCTTTTAAGAATTTGGGTCTATTTTTCGTTGATGACCTGATAATGGACTCCTGTTTATTGGGAGGTCTATATAGTGAATGGTCCATGTATACTGTACTTGATATCGAAAGGTAATTTTCACCTACACATTACTTTTTTATAAAAGAAGTCTGGTTTTATGTAGACACTGCACAATACTGCTTGGGACACTTGTTTCCTTTCCAGATGAGGATTGACTGGTTTAAGTTATTTGAAAACGTATCACAAATACTGAGTTAGTTTCTGCCCTTAGGTAGAGGATTTTAAGCGATTTTAACACAAAAATAAGCAGTTTTATTCTCCAAAAAGTCTACGCCCGTCTTCATTAGCCCGGTTGGTACAGAACAGTAGGACGTTAACACCATTTTTATTTCTTGTCTTGCTGACAGTGATAATGTCCCGAGTAATGTCTTCCTGTGGGTGGAACAGTCTAACAAATCTCCATTTCTATATATTTTCCATGTTCTACTCAATTAATCGTAATACCACATCCCCAATGTTCATTTGCCCATATTTGATATGATGTGTTTGATAAATGGGGTTGACTATTGTCCATCTTGAATATCCAAGACTCGTACTACCATAGCTTAATGGTGAGAGATGTAGCTGCATTTCACGCATGTCTGGTTGTGGGCTCAAATGAAGCGTATGATATTGACTGGGGACTTATAAAATCGGCTGTATTACAAGAGAGAAATTAATCGCATTATAGAGATTCTTACACAGGAGACACCTCATAAAATTTGATCTAATATAATATGACATTTGCTGACGGATATTAGCCACAAGCGGTCAATGATCTTCGGATATAGATTTGATGTCTTCTTTTACTGGAGCGTGAGGAAGTGATTGACTATTTATCCTATCCAAAGTAGAATGGTATAATGATATACGCCAGAAGTATCATGTTACAAGTACTTGAAGGCAAGTGCCACGAAAACTTTGGTCTTACGGTTAATTCCTGCAATTAAATAAAACATGTGTACATGTATATTATATATTTCTGTCTGCCTGTTATGTTCTTCAAATTATACTCATCATATGCTAGCTCGGAGACACGTGGACTGCAACTTCTTGGCCCACTACTGAAACTTAACCGCGGTCTATTTATAAAAAAAAAATACAATTGTGAATTAACATCAAATTTTCAGATACATCTTGACTTGGAAAGAAACAGCTCCTATTGATCTTATAAATGTAGGGTTGGCATTATATATTTATATCGAATCTTATTACAACAGCACAATAGAAGGCTTGATCTCACATTGACTTCGTGCATTTTATCAAGCAATCTGTTTCACAGAGAATTACTTACGAATTATCTTCGTCACAGATGACTGTCTTCAACACGTGCAATGACATCACGTGGCGACAATCATTGGCTCAAAGGCCCGTGCATTGTTTACATAAAACGTAACTGCTCCGGACAAAATGATGCCTTTTACTCATTTTAATACCCATTTTACGGGAGACCATAAGGGTCAATCAAATGAAAAAAATAATATTCTGAATATTCTGACTATCTTGTACAAGATAGCCTATCTTGTAATTACAAGATAGCCATTTTTTATAACAAGATATAGCCTATTTTGTAATTACAAGATAGCCAAATTAGGCTATCTTGTAATCACAAGATAGTTTTCTTGTAGGGTCAATCAGGTGAAAAATAACTAGTTTATTTCAAGGTCGTCCTACACTGATTTATCGGATAGTTACAGGCCAAAGAAGTGTGTGGTGGTGGAGTGTGTGTGTGTGTGAGAGAGAGAGAGAGAGAGAGTGAGAGAGAGAGAGGGAGAGAGAGAGAATTGGTTTAACGTCTACTCTATGTCATTTCGGGACTAACATATGGTTTAATTTAATTTCAATAATTCGCTTGCACGTAGGGGTCTTTAGTAGTGGGGTTGGGGGTTGGATGGCGAATGGTTAGCACGTGCGCGCTGTATCATAAAGCCTGTGATTGAGTCTACTGGTGTGGTTTCGAATCCCCCGTTGTACGTGAGAAGGAGTAGGGTCGCCTGTCTAACATCGTGGGTTTTCTCCGGGTCCTCCTCTTTCCTCCCACTGCTAAAGACGCCTACGCGCAAGTGAGTTATTGAAATAAATTAAACCATATGTTAGTCCCGAAATGACCTAGTTTGTGTCGAGTGGACGTTAAACCACACACCCCTCACTCTTTAGCAGCTGGAGCAAACCGGAGGACAGGCAATATGATGATGCCGATCCCGTAACATATAAAAGTACTTCGATGAGCTGGATGGTGGGCAGGTCGATTTGTTAGCACGTGCGCGCTCTATCGTAAAGTCTGTCATTGAGTCAACTGGCGTGATTTCGAATCCCCCGTTGTACGCGACAATGAGTAGTGTCGCCTGTCCAACATCATGGATTTTCTCCGGGTCCTCTGCTTTCCTCCCACTGCTAAAGACCCCTACGCGCAAGCGAATTATTGAAATTAAATATAAACCATATGTTAGTCCCGAAATGACCTAGTTTGTGTCGAGTGGACGTTAACCCACCCCCTCTCTCTTTAGCAGTTTGGGGAAACCAGAGGACAGGCGAGGTTGGACAGGCGATCCCACTCCTTGTAATGTACAAACGGCGATTCGAAACCACTCGATGACAGGCTTTTAGGATCGACATCATCAGGTTGTGCTCTCATTAAATACTATTCATACTCTCATTAACTTCATTCCCTCATTAATATCATTTATGATACATTGATTTCATGTTCTCCTTAAAGATACCTTCTCCGCGTACAAACTGTGTGGTTTGACGATATATTTGGGCTAAAAATATATTCAAGTTATTTAATCTATCAAACATTTGCTTCAAATCCCTCTAAAAACTTTGTATTCGTCGGGAGATACCACAGGCTATAAATAAACTGCTGTTAGACGCTATGTCAGTCAGCTCATTTCATTGAGGAAGGGTCCATTTTTCAGAATATCCTTTTCCTTACTTACTGTCTATAATTCAAAATGTAAACAAGTTTTCCGAAAAACATAAATAGCGTTCTGTGGCTTCAAGGGGCGCATTAAGATTATGAATTATGATATAAATATGTAGTTGCTGAAAGTATGAAGTCAGTGGTATTTATGGGAGCATGAAATCGGTGTATGGCGACCTTAAAATTGTTACCCATGGAACCTCGTGGGTTTCCTCCGGGCACTCCGGTTTCCTCCCACTGCTAAAGACCCCTACGCGCAAGCGAATTATTGAAATGAAATTAAAAAACATTTGTTAGTCCTCAAATGACCTAGTTTGTGTTGAGTGGACGTTAAACCCCATTTCTCTCTCTCTATTACCCATGGGCTTCTCGCTAGCTTAGTGTCTTTTTATTTGGGGAGCTAACTGTAGATATACAGCCTAAGTTTAGTATGGTCCGTGTCTTCACGTATTTCTGTATTGTTTGTCAACATTGTGTAATGACGAGATGATCATCTTATAAATGAATCGAATAAAAACGACACCATGTAAAGCATCGCTACTTTGTATTTTATGTTATGGTGCCCGAAAACAAAAGATGAAAAGATGATATTAAACGCAACAAGATTCTCAATAGACAAAATATATACCCTCGGTGCCAGTTGTAATGAATGGCGTTATCGGTGTTGAGGCATACCAATAATTGAAAAAATATATGCAATATCCATTTGAGATCCGTATTCACATACCAAAGGGCATTGTGTTCTAGATGTACATTCAGAATAAAATCAATCATTCTGACATTTACAATTTTGCCTATTCAGTGTTTGTGTGGGTTTCTTTGTTAGCTAAAAGGAATAATCTAATTACTCGGCTTAATAATAAAATAAAATTCTCCAGGATGAGTGATCGGAATTTGAATCTTATTTACTAAGATATAAAGAAATTATAACATAGTTTTCATTATCTGCTTTGTCAGAAGTTTAAAGTAAACCATTATTAGTCACAATCTGTCGTGTATTATAATGTTTAGTCATTGGTCAAGGAGGGGGGGGGGGTGGCCAAATGGTTAATGCGTGTGCGTTGTATATATGGTCTGTCGTTGAGCCAACTGTCGATTGGACGTTAAACCCCATTATCTATTCTATTGGACAAAGACTTTGACCCCAACTGCTACCCATCTTCTTGTTATGTTTCTTGGGGCGACGCTCTTTGAAAAAAGCTGATGGCTCCGCCAATTCGATGTTTGCTGGTCCATAGTACACTGGTACTTGTCTTAAAGGACACTGGTTTAGATCAACAGATGGACATATCTGCCTGCAACAAGATTCATTTAAGATATGTACTTTCATCTATTACAACAACACACTAAACGAACAATATTAAAATAAGATTAAAACTAAGAGGCCCGATTAAGGCCCATTCACTAAATGTAAAGTAATTGAATTCTAAAATCCACCAACAAATTTTAGCAAGCCAATAGCGTTGGTGTTCGAACTTAGGTGTGTGGAAGTTTCAAACGGTGTGACGAAAGGATGAAAAAAGATCGATGATTTTGCTGAAAGGCGGGCGACAAAACATCTTGAATCAAACTGTTGTCGATAGGAACTGAGACTTTGCTGTAGTCACAGACTCGACAACATTCCGAACTTCATATACCGGTTGTTCAAATAAAGATTTAATTCATTACTTAACTTCGGTCGACCTTGTGCTCCATTTCAAAACCAAATTTGTCAGTAAAAAATAAAAGATTACTCCCCCAATAACAAAATTCGCATCATTCAGTTCATATTTCTCAGTGGCTTGGTGGTTTAAGCCCGTTTATTCACATGAACCGATTGTTAAACTGTTCTATGCGTCCTTGAATTGGATAACCCAAGATACGGACACGGTATATGAAATATGAAATCTTGTATGCAAGAAAATAGTTAATTTGATGTATGTGTGTATGTAATAGGAGGAAGACAGGTAAACACGTCCAAATATCTAACTATTAACAATTACTTACGAAACAAAACAAAAAGAGACCCGTTTCAAACAGATAAGTACACTATAACGTTGATCTTAATATAATCGAGACAAATTCAGATTTGCATGTTTCGATTTTTTTTACTTTTACATTCACCGTCTAAGAAATGAATATGAATCCAACTTTAATAACATAATAACCTTGAAAATAATTCACAGTCTGAATCAGTACGAGTTTAGAAGGAATAATTATCTTCCCACGATCATAAACTACATTAATTCCGATAGTAACGGCAGATTATTCAATTTCCTTGGACCAATTTATAACCCTCCTTCCTCTTATCCTTATAAGAGTGCACCTGCTCTAATAACCGCTTGTGATCTCATTAAAGCCCCAATACCACTCTTGTTGAAACTGAATAATATGTCCCATTCTTTATTCTGGTCAACAAATTGTATTATTTTACAATATTCCAATTAATTGATGATATAAATTTCATCTTAGCACGCCTAATTTAAAAAAATGGAAAAATTCAACTAATTGATTTGAAAAGTCTAACATAAACATTTTCAAATGAGACTTGAATTTTAAAATATTTTCGAACCTTCTGGACAAGTAAAATAAGTTTTAATAGATAATTTACACAACAGGTAGGACGCTTAAACATCTAATACTTAGAATAAGGCTATTATTTATTTTCTCGAGCTGCCAAGCCACCAAGAGTGTTATTGTCCCTTTAAAATACAGCGTCGACAATTTCTTCCTGGTGAGCAAAATGAAGGAATTAATTGTCGGGTATGGACAGAAGTAACAATAAAAGCTCATAGTTCAGGTTGATGGGGGTAAGATTAAAGTCTAGAATCGAGATATATAAGTACACGTAGTCTACATAACAAAATATCGATCTCTAAAAAAACAGTTTTCTACAAAGTATATTGGAATTATTAAGCTGCAGGGGGTCATGCTGACTGTTATGTACATTTTAGCGAAATTGGAAACGACTGAACGCATTTACAGAGCATCAACATCATATCATATGAGTGAAAAGAAATACCAAGACCATTTCCACATTCGATATTATTCTACTTTTGCATATTTCATTGGCTGCAATTGTGTGTGCTACTTGCTATTATCAAATACCTTATATAACTGGAAAATGAAATGAAATAGGGTTTAACGTCCTACTCTTCTGCCCCTAACACGGCCTACTCTTATATCGTATTCCAACTGACAAGGGATCTTTTACGTGCACGCCAATGTGTACACGGGACCTCGGTTTTTCGTCCCATCCGAACGACAAGACAGTTGACCTTGTACGCGGGACCTCGGTTTTTCGTCCCATCCGAACGACAAGACAGTCGTCCTTGTCAGGCCCTCCGTTCTGCATCACTGACAAGAGGAAACCACGCCGGAAAATCGAGATTAACTTTCTCGGCCAATGCAGGGATCGAACACCCGACCTCCAGGCTAGCCAGGCAGCGCCTTACCCATTTAGCCACGTGATCCCCCTATAACGGGAAAACCATAATCTTTCTATATAATATCTTGGAGTTTATCCCCAATGAAATAGATAATCTCGCATACCAATATTAGCGGGAATGATTTAGACCTAACCCTGGTGGCTAAGAAAGCCAAAAATAACTTGAAAGAGTTTTTTCGTGTTAAAGTCGCATGTCGTTTTATTCACTTAACCTGAGACTGTCGAGGGATTGGTCCCATATCTGTTTTCAATGCTATTATCACAGTTTAGCCTATGTTCGGTATTGGTTCATGGTTAATTCTTTGCCACGCCATTGATTTTTAACATTTTTTTCAATTTTCTGTTTAAAATTTAACCACCAAATGTCAACAGCAATGAGTTATGTATATATTTTTAAAAAGATAAATATCCATCTCTAATAAGGGCACTGTTTCAAGAACGGTCACCTAGTTCTTGTAGTGTTATTTATTGGTGAAAAATACAGATGGATATATCTAAATATAAAACCCACTGCAACTGCCCTATATATATTGTTTATGAGACATCTTTATTTCTTTGTCCATCATAATAATACTGACATATGTACGTGTCTTGGATTTAATATAATAATGTAGTACCATGACACAGTTATATGGAATAGCAGTTACTTGAAGGGTTTATTTCAGCAACGTTATTTTGAGATGTGGCGAAAAAGAAACCTTAAAATTCTCATCGTATATATCCTTGATTTGTTATACTTTAGATCACAGGGTTTGCCATTTATTCTAGTGGCGTGGTTTGTATTCCCCGCTTGTCGCCTGTCAAATCTCGTGAACCATGTGTTAGTCTAGTATAGACCTATTGTGTCGAATGGGCGCTCATCTCTCCCTCTCTCTCTCTCTCTCTCTGAAACACACACACACACACTCTTTGGCCTGACGGGTAACGGCAGCTGATATTAAAGTAACCTACTTCAGATTATTGTAGGCACCCTTTGATTGTAGTAAGTTATATAGAGTCAAGCTGCCCGGACAAAATTTCCCTCGTACCACACTGTAAGGTGTATGCCCGTCTTCATTAGCCCAGGTTATGAGCAGAACAGTAGGACGTTAAACCCCATTTCATTTCATTTTTATATAGAGTCAACCAATTACAGTTTGCGAATTAATGTAATCTGATCAAAAAGAGGTGTCTTTGGTCGATTGAAAATCTGAAATGGGTTGAAATGTTAGTATAATTTCTGTGCTAGCACCCCATTCTTTCATCTAACATGGTGGGAATTTAATATTCATTTCATATTATTAAATATAATATTAAAGATTACAAGGGGCATGCATTAAATTATTCACAAATATAAATGATATAAGCTTTCATTTCCCTTTTTTATTATTAAATAATCAGTTCGTGCAAAGTATGAAATAAACACACTTTTTAATATTTGATATCTAATCTAATGTAATCGCTTGTGCTACTTGCAATAGTCTAGCAAGCTTAACCGTCCTCTTAGCACGAGGGTGAAACATGTAAGAAACGAAAATGCATATTAAAGAACCTTTTAAGCTGAAGAGCTAAAATTCCCATAGGTATTAAAAGATATCACTGCTCTAGTGGTTATAAGTCCGAGTGGTGTTAAATATGATTACAAACTAGTTTCTGCTACACGTAAAGATTTAAAAGGTATGGTTGACACATACATCGGTATCTACCTTGTCGATTATTTCATTGTCGTTGAATATTGTTGAAAAACTAATTAAGACCAATCTCGAACAACTCTCAATCCAAAACTTCAATTTTTGGTAGACATGACTTTGCTTCCATGCTGGCATATATGGTGACCAATTGGCTGAGCTGTAATATCTTTCTACTTGATGGGTTTTAATTGATAAGTGATCTTTAATAATTTACTAAATTTTAATTGGATGGTCATAAATAAATTTAATTTAATTCTATATCCCAATCAGAAATAAGACCAGGCGCGGATCCAGGATTTTTTGAAGGGGGGGGGGTGTCTAGGTTTGATAATTGCTTAACTAATTGCGCTCAACCGATTAGCGGGGGGTTTGATAAATTAGATTCAATTTGGTTCATTCTGACGGCGGGACGATTTACCCAATACTACCCAATTCTACCCAATACTACCCAATACCACCCCAGTACTACCTCAAAATCACCACATACTACCAAATACTACAACATAATACTGCAAAATGTGCATATCAATTGAATTTTTTCAAAAATAATTAGTTATACCGTGGGAATTGTACTTCAAATGCGATTACAGATATCTGGCTGTTCCTTTTGCCTCCCTATATCACCTAAAACAAGCAAAAACTAACCAAATACTATCAAATACTTATCACATACTACCCACTATCATTAAATAACAACCTTATATTGTCAAATAACAAAACATTAGTTTAATTACGGCGACGAATATTCGATAATTCGCAGAGAATGGAAATGAATGTGCAGTTATCTCCCTTTACAACCGATAACTGGATTTTAGATTGATTTGCGGATTAATCATCTTATTTTGCGTTGCGGTTGGTTTCCAAATCGACGAAATTAAAATAAGAAATGCAAGTATTTTTTGTGTATATTTTAATCATTGTGTGTAATTAACTACTGTATTATTATATAAGATGGCCAGCAGTCTATAAATAACTACATGTATTTAAACCCTTCCATGGGTATCGTCAGGAGGTATGTCCATTAACAAATAACAAACAAAAAATTCGCTTGTTTATGGGGTTTAACGTCCACTTCCACACAGGGTGATATCGTAGACAAAGGCGTTTTATAGCTGGGGCGCTGGAGGCGCCAGCCTCCTCGCGAAAAAACCCCAAAGAAATTGGAAAAGTAAAACGGGAGAAAAATGCTAAAACCGATGAGAAAAATGAAAATGTACCCTAGTTAGGGGGCCCCTAAAGGCAGGCAAAAGGCCCCCACGTTTAACAAAAGGGCCCCTCTGGCCAAGGGAAAGGGCCCCGAGTCCTAGTCTATCGTTTTCTATACAATGTTACTGTCGCGTCCATTACTGAATGCGAATGCAGTCATTGCATTGATATAAAATCATCAACCAAGACGCCCCCACCCCCGCGAAAAGGGCCCTCAAAATAGTATAGCCTCCACCATGATAAACCTTAAAACGCCCCTGGTCGTAGACAAACAAAAAACAACTGCACATGTTTATATTTATTTTTTCATGTCAACTACTAAGTTATTGCATGTTTACTGTCATTTGAAAATAAACGTAATTTGTTTATTACAAATGTATAATGCTCTAGTCGTATATACACCACCTTACTTAACAATTAATCAACGGGTGTTAAGATTGTTGATTGGGTAATCAAGTTCTGCTTTATTTATTTTATCTCTCGATTAAACTGCTACCAAATAATATAGTCCGGGAGCTAGGTGGGTTTCATTCCACATGAAAGGTGCGGAAGGTTTGGGATGCTAGTGGTGTATGACTGGGTTAGGAGACCACAGAAACACAATTCTTAAGTTGCACTAGTGGTGGGTGTGATAGGAGGAGCCACCACCCATAGTACCCGCAAAAATCGGTTTATTCAACATGCAAGGTGCGGGACCCACTTCAGTGGCATTTGATAAAGGATTGTGTCCTGAACCAGGAACTATAACTTAAGAATGGAATTTTTGGTGGAAAGGTATATCACCCTGTGAGGAAGTTGACGTTAAACCCCAGAAACAAACGAATTTTAAACATGCAATAACTTAGTAGTTGACATGAAAAAATAAATATAAACATGTTCAGTTGTTTTTTTGTTTGTCTACGTTATCACCCTGTGTGGAAGTGGACGTTAAACCCAGAAACAAACGAATTTTTTGTTTGTTATTTGTTAATGGACATACCTCCTGACGATACCCATGGAAGGGTTTAAATAGTTATTTATAGACTGCTGGCCATCTTATATAATAATACGGTAGTTAATTACATACAATGATTAAAATATACACAAAAAATACTTGCTTTTCTTATTTTAATTTCGTCGATTTGGAAATCAACCGCAACGCAAAATAAGATGATTAATCCGCAAATCTATCTAAAATCTAGCTATCGGTTGTAAAGGGAGATAACTGCACATTCATTTCCATTCTCTGCGAATTATCGAATATTCGTCGCCGTAATTAAACAAATGTTTTGCTATTTGACAACATAAGGTTGTTATTTGATGATAGTGGGTAGTATGTGATAAGTATTTGATAGTATTTGGTTAGTTTTTGCTTGTTTTAGGTGATATAGGGAGGCAAAAGGAACAGCCAGACATCTGTAATCGCATTTGAAGTACAATTCCCACGGTATAACTAATTATTTTTGAAAAAATTCAATTGATATGCACATTTTGCAGTATTGTGTTGTAGTATTTGGTAGTATGTGGTGATTTTGAGTTAGTACTGGGGTGGTATTGGGTAGTATTGGGTAGAATTGGGTAGTATTGGGTAGTATTGGGTAAATCGTCCCACCCCATTCTGACGTATTTCCGGAAGGTAAATTCCAAAATTACAGGTCTAAATCGCCAATAAAATCGCATAAAAAATTTTCAAGTCTGAGCAGGGGGGGGGGGTCCGGACCCCCTGGACCCCCCTCTGGATCCGCGCCTGAAGACTAGGGATGCTGACCAAGTCTTTACTTCCATGCACTAACATTAATGTGGTGAGAAAGTGTTATAGAAAACACATCAATAATTATTATATCGGCGCATGTTGTGTACCGCTCTCCGAATTCTGGCCAAAGTGTAGTTTATAATTTCAGAAAAAATTATTCACAGCCGCACAAGTTTTTCTTGTAATGAAAACCTCTTTACGATTAAGAGTTCATGTTAATCCATTATGAGGAATATTATATTTTACATCATTTCACGTTCATAATCAAATTATTTCATTAAAAAAGAAGTCTGCATTGATTTTTGCTGTCATTGAAGTAATGCAAGCTTTAGTGTAAGCCGTGATCTTTGAAAAAAATGTTAGATTAAGGCATTCCAGAATTTGTTCAGCCACCGGTAACACGAACTACGTGAATGAAAATCTAGATTTTGCATGTTTTGTGGCTTATTTTACTACGGAGATTGCATCAGAAATGGCTTTTACCGATTCTTACAGGTTTGTGAAACCGTGTATTTAGTAGTATTAACGTTAATTGTTCATTAATAGACTATGCCGGCATAATATATAGAAGCAATGTCTATTAACAGATTGACAGCAATACAAGTCTAGAATCTTATAGATGCATCACAACATGTAGGCAACACTCTATTTGGATCTGTTACCACAAAAACTCAACTTGATAATAAACATGATGATTTTAACTTTTCAAACGTGTATTTAGAACTTAACGTTTTGGATAGTAGTGGCCAGTGTGCCTCTTTCTACCATTTCGTTATTGGCAATATTTTTGATACAATCTGTGAAGTATTTATTAAACAAACAAATAACAAAATAATCTGGTGTCAAGGTTTCAACAAAAAAATCCTGGTTTTGGTTCGCTATTGATTATTGGTAATGTTACATTGGATGGGAATATCGAAACGTTATCAATATCTGGATGGAAAATAACATTATCAAAAATATGATGGATGGAGAATAATGTTATCAATATATATGATGGATGAAAAAATAACGTTGAAGGGGAAGACCAACGATTTTCAACAAGGTTTCCATAAATCTTAAATATATATTCAGAAATAATCCCCTCTGTAACACAAGCAAAAAGTTTTTTGTAAACAAGAAATTAATTTTTATTAAAACCGGAAGTGACATAGTTGGTTCAACACGCTCACTGGGCTCTATAGTAAGCATACAGATTTGGCATAAGTTTACTGCTATATTGTGTTCACGCCTCGTCCTTGGGTCAAAAATCTTATCGAATGGGTTGTAGACGGCGTGGACACAGTTGATGCCTATTTATAGTTGCCTATTTCTAGTCCAAACTTTCAACAGTACAGTAATTTGACTTAAATTTTCATTTTTTTTCTTTTTATATCCCTATTTTAAAAAAAATAATTATAGGCGGAATGGTCAACTCTTAACTAATGTATCTTTAATATTTAAGTATTTCAATTGCCATGTTCATATTTGCTCTACTTTTATATCCTTGGATTAAGTGAGATCTACTTGAAATTTATCCCAGTCTGATCCCGCTAAAAAAATATCTTCTCATATTTCTTACATCTTTGTGGGTGGTGTTTTCGACACAAATGAAAAATGTTGATATGTTTTTTTAGTCCAATAATGGTAGAAAGGCATTTCCAAAGATCACACAATTTCCAAACTGTCATCTTTTATTTTTAAACACCAATGTCTTGTGGAAACCTCCACCCAACCGCACAAACTTTGGTATAAATGAAACTGAACGAAATAATGCAGTTTTCAAATGGTGGATTGAAGTTACGCTTCCCGATAAATGTTTGTCCGTAAACATTCATAGCCCAACAACAAATGTCTAATGCCACAAACAGTTTATCTACTAACATTGCAGTAATTAAACAAAGAATGAAATAGCGGTTAATGTGTTACTTTGTTGCAACTACCGTATGGAGCCGAATCGTTGTCATATACGAGAAAACGTCATGGTTTGAATGGCAAAATTACCGTAGTCAAAATGGTAAAATAATGGTCATTTTGGAGATTTTTTTCTTGTAAATATTACATAACACAACAGCAGTATATTAGTGTCAACTCGAAAGTAGCTTGACAAAGACTTTCAGTGCAAAAATCTACTTATGTTTTTTCACTGTCTACATTTCGTATTTGCAAATTCACTGTGACTTTTTCATCTTTGTATTTTTAATCGTCAGATTGTCTTTATTGCATTTTCAACTGTTACAATGTCTCCAGAAAAGGGCGTGTTTCCGAGTTTGACGCCATAACTCATCTCTTTTTATCGTCTGTACTATAACTAATGGTCCCTGAAATGGGCGATTATTCTAAATTGTAAGGGAGTAAGTATTTCAAACACAATATAGTTAAATTTTGTGATATATTCAAGCGTTATTATTGTAGAAGTTGATAGATTTATTCATATTTTTAAATATCAGACTAGTTCACTTAATACCTCTAAGCACTAATATCATAAAGGCTCCTTTAGTTCGGACACACGACATCATAAGTCGATGGCCACTGTATTCGTAGTACCTGATCATGATATATTGAGGTAAATTAAAATTTCCTGGGATGGCGACCCGGTGAAAACAATAAAGCACAACTCTTTTCAAGGATATTTTATTTCATTTTTTAAAAGTTTTCCGCAATTTACAGATCTTTTTTCAATGATTGAATTTTGAAGGGAGCGGTGGGTGGCTTCGACCGCTTATATCAACACACCGCAAATTTGTTGCATCGTCCAATAACTGTACAGCTTTTCTTAATTAATTAAGGCAGCCAGACACTTCTTCAGTAAATACACTTATTTCAGATATAATGCCAGCAATCCGTTCATATTCATGCCGATGTTCTGTCAATGATTCGTCTGGTCTATTAAGACAATGAGCCAAGCTCAAGGTTCAATGATATCCCTCATTAAACAAAAGGTTGTCTGTCATGACTATGGTGTCATTCAATATATTTGATTTTTTTCAAAGTTGAGAAAGAAGAAGAAAAAAACCCCAAAAAACATAGGCAGATTTTTTTACATTGTTAATTTTTGTCGAGCAACTTTTGTATTTTTTCGATTTTTACTAGGGTCATTTTGCCATCTTCATCATATTTTCTCATAATATAGCAACGATTCGGCTCCATACTACCGGACTCGGTAATTGAACAAATTAGTGGTGTATACAAAAGCGTGTCATGAAAATTGATATAACGGATGTGGTCATTATATTGTTTAATAATTGATGACACCTGTTTTAATTAGTAAATCGTCAATATTTCTTTATAATTAGTAACTGTCAGTGTCACATACCTTTCAAAATCCTCACTGACTTTTCACTTATCGGTATAACTAACGGAAGGTATGTGGTACACAGTAATAGCAAGCAATATATTTGAACAAATTTTAAGAGCTAAATGAGAAGTAAACTTAACATAATCAGGTAGCCCTAAGCGGAGTTATACTTCTTACTTATCTGCGCCAACAAATTAATTAAGGGGCATTTAGGAGATTTCCAACTGTATCCAACCCGTTGTTGTTAGTATTAAATGTCTTTTTTTCATTTTTATTATCTTAGCGCTGGGGCGTTTCCCTTCGGAGGAAACCGGAGGAACCTATATTCGCTCATAGCAGGTGTTGAAACCACAACCTCAAGTCAAAGTTGACCAGCCAACAAGAGTTATATGCACGACACTCTAGACCACTGGGCGTTCCAACCCCCTTCCAATACCCGAAAGCAAGTCGGCTTTATATGAACCGGGCCATTACGTCAAGCTCATCAAATAAGACCCTCTGAATTTAATTGTGTCCAGCCGTAGCGTGGGTATCGGTACGGCACGCAAGGTAAATTTTATGATATATTACAGCACAACTATCCTGTAGAGAAATGTTGAAAATAAAGAACACCGCATTAAAAGTACTTATTTCATTGAATGTTAAAATGATAGATTTTAAAGTGATTATCTAACAGCCCCGGTTGCACATACATAACAAGATGAGCCTTGTCATATATGAAAACGTTGATATTAATTATCAAAATATTTTGATGGAGCCTATTTTGTACTCAAGATCAACCTAGTTTAACACTTCATTTTGACCTAATTCATAAAATTCCCGGTTAAATTCATTGGGTAATATGTTTCAGTACAGCTAGAATTTGGCCCCGTTAATTTGGGTAATCAGTGTTAAGTTGGATATAAATATCTTCCACCAAAATAATTGATTTAATTTAAGGACGGAGCAATTCACCCAGTTAACCGTTACCTATAAAATTACCCATTTTGAAAGTCAGATTACTATACATAAATAATTCAGTGATTTAAAAGTGCCAATAGAATATATTTGTCAAGAATAACTAGTTATAAAATACCAATTTTGTATAACTTAAATAGCTTATTAAATACAGGAAAAAGATTGTCTATTTGTAGCCATTTTCCGGTATTCTGGCGTAACCTCTTTGTACTAAATTGCCAAAAATAGCGATATTTGATTTTAATGTCAATAAACAAATATTGACTAGACCGAAAATTTCAATCTAATGGTAGCAACGTGTGCTTAGGGTTGGATTATAGAAGGAAGGGAGTTGATGATACCCCCTCCCCCCATTAACCCTAACTAGTTGTAAAAATATTTATCTATTCAACACTGACATAACAATGGTATTTGTTTGAGTGTGACGGACAATGCCCAGACTATGTCCTCCTTTCACTGTCGTGCAAGGGCCCAGATGACATTTTCAGCCAGAGATCCCGTGCAACTTAACCTGGCCCTGATTTTCACTATGTAAGGTACAAAGCAAATATCTATCACGAATCACTTATCAGAGCACGCGAATCGATGAAACGACACTAGGTCATCTACGCTTTTGTTGTTGAAACTACCATGACTCGTGGATGCACAGTGATGATTTGGGTGCATGACAATGGTAATAACCGTATGGCCCATATTCACAAATATTTCAAAAACGTAGTTCAAAATTAATATACAAGCGCTAAAATTTGTATCAGGATTTGAACTCCCATCCAATGAAATGTCTTATCCGACAAAGGATGTAGATTGGAGTTACTTACAAACAAAACAGGATACCCGCAAAACAAGACAAACAATTAATTGTAGTTTAGTCAAATAAAAATAAACGAGTCGTGTTGTGTCTTTTAAATGCAAATTAATTTCTATTTACGCCGAAGTGAGGAATAAATCAATCGAGCCCAATACAGGTTAGATTAAGTTTTCTAGGCCAATGAAACAGTCGCCGTTAATTACGACAAAGCCATAGTGTGCTCCTTACCATTGCTTCGACAAGGACTCCTCATTGGCATATCGTTTTTTCGGGAAATTTACATAACGCAAAGGTTATCTTTGACCCAAGCGCGCTGAAATTATCTGTGGCCTAAGCGCACCGAGATTCTAATGCATTTTCCCCACCCGACAGAATACCAGAGTAGAACAGTCCAAAAATGTGTGCAAGTTAAACGATGATTATTACTTGGTAATTGCTTCCTAATCAACTTAATCCAACATGAGGTGACGTGAATAATAATTCCAACCGACTAAGAAGATGTGCGAACTGGCATATGTCTCTGGAACACCGAGTTTATGCTTGCCATTATTTTCCTTTTAAATTCTCGCTAATATATTTTAAAATAAATATACATACCGGTTTCAGGGCAATTTGTTCAATGATGGAAGTCAACTGTTTACCGAATTGTTATCAAGCTTCTACAAAATGAAATGGTGTTAAGCTTCCTGTACCATACGCCAATCAGTGCGCTTTGAGTGAAATATTGCCTGGACACCGGCACTGCGACCTAGTCTTATATATCGAATTCCAACCGTCAAGGGTTCTTTAACGTGTACTTACTCGGTCAACACAGGGATCAAACACGGAATCTCTAAAAATTGAAACTAGATAAAGATACTTTGCTGTCGCAACCCGTGTTCGTTGGTCTGTCTAATTTGCTGACTTATGGTGTCGTTTACTTTACGAATTTGTTAGTGGTGGGCGTATTTTTGTTTGTAATGCGGCATGTAACGTAAAGGTTTTAACGACTACCAGTAGGCTATATGTGCTTGTGGGTAAAAAAGATTTAATAAAGAGATGAAGTACGTATCTCGATTTAAAAAATAACGCCAACGCTACAATATACGTCCACATTCCTGCTTTGCTTGATATGTTGTCAAGAAGGCTATGCGTTTGATTTGTTTAGCGTTGAGGGTCGTGCCTCAACATCAATAGTTGCCGTCCTTAGAGTATAAGGAATAACTATACCAAGATAATCCATTCAGAATTGTGGCTTTCGGACGCTAGAGGCAAAAAGTGGGCGTGGCTCTGCTCCCGGGGGTCGGGATATTCACCAAAACCAATAGTGGACGCCCTTAGGCTATCAGGAATACATGTGCCAAGTACCAAGCTGATTCATTCAGAATTGCGGCCTGTAAAAAATTGGGCGTGGTTTGCCTCTGAGAGTCGGGACATACATATACCAAGTTTAAAGACGATCCATTAAGAATCGTGGCCTCTAGACAACACACACAGACACGAAGTAAAAATGGGTATGGCTCTGTCCCTGGGGGTTAGTAAATCACCCAAAACAATAGGTGTCATCCTTAGGGTATAAGGAATAGGTATGCAAAGTTTTAAAAGGATCTGTTAAGAATTGCATCCTGTAGGCGGACACAAGACACAAAAACATTGGGTGTGACTCTGTCCCAGGGGGTCCGGCATGCACCAAAAATAATAGTGGGCATCCTTAGGGTATAAGGAATACGTATAAAAAAGTTTTCAAGACGATCGATTAAGAATTGTGGCCTGTAGGTGACACACAGACACACAAAAAGAAAATGGTCGTGACACTGTACCTGGGGGGTCGGACATGCATCAAAACAATAGTGATCAACCTTAAGGTAACAAGAATAAGTAGCAAAGTTTCAAGATGATACGCTAAGAAATGCAGCCTGTAGACGACAGACAAACAAATACAAGAAATGAGAGTTGCTGTTCCAGGGGGTCGGGCATGCACCCCAAACAAAACGGATCATCCTTAGGGTATAACTATAAGGAATAAGTATTTTAAGTGTCAAGATGATCGATTAAGAATTGTAGCCTGTAGGCGACACATAAAAAAATGGGCGTGGCCATGTCCCTAGGGATTGGGCATGCACCCCAAATGATAGAGATGTTCCCTAGGGTACAAAGAATAAGTATTCAAAGTTTCAAGATGATACGTTAAGAAATGTGGCTTGTAGATCACTAGGTATATATGCAATAAAAATAACATAAATGTTGAAAAATACGAAGTGTCTTCATCTAGTTACGATTCGATTTTGAGGGGTTGGGATGGCCTAGTGGTCTAGAGTGCCGCTCTTCGACGTCTAGCTAGCCGGTCACCTCTGACTTGCGGCTGTGGTTTCAATCCCAGGTGTAAGTGTATGTGGCATGGTGATAGGGACGCCTTCTCAACCTCGTGGATTTCCTCCGGGCACTCCGGTTTCCTCCCACTGCTAAAGACCCCTACGCGCAAGCGAATTATTGAAATAAAATTAAACCATGTTAGTCCAGAAATAACCTAGTTTGTGTCGAGTGGACGTTAAACATTTCTCTCATTACAATTTATTTAAAAGAAATGAGACATTAAATAAATATGTTAATGAAGCGCCAAATATGTACACCGGGATAAAGTGATAACATTCAGATTTAATTTAAACCTGGTTAATATTTACATGCTTAACTCTATTTAAGGAAGGCCTTCCCCGGTACGTACAATAAATATGGATATCTAGAATGTAAACGTACGAAAGGGCATCTAAAATAAATTGCAGTAAAAGTATATGGGTTTTATCGTTAGGAAAGTCTGTAAATTTAAATGGGGGTTTTCATAATCACTCCTGAAATTTACAACAGATCGATCAACGTTTTGTTCCAAAGCACCTGTCGAAATCTTTACGTACATAGGAAACCATAATCTATAATGCAAGTTTCTCGATACATTCTATCCTATTGTCTGCTGGTGCACTTTATCAGGCTTGACGAAAATCGCGATTGAAAAGTTGGTAATAAGGGAAACTGACAGTAAAAAAATTGACTGTGGCCTGTGTCTATATGCGATTTCACAGTGACCTCCATTCTAACTTGCGATCAGTTCCTTACAAATTGCCGAATAAAGAATAGCTAACGAACTATCCGACATAGATGAAACCATTATCCCACAATGTAATATGGATGTTTACAAGTTTTGGAACCAAATATAGATAATATGCCACTAGTTAAAACCCAGCTGTTGTGTTGCGTGAAATTTAGCACCGAAAAGATAAGTCGCATTGAAGAGGCTCTCCAAGTTGCCTGTGACTTATTTAAGTGTCAGAATGAAGTCTTAAAATATGTTATCAAACAGCATATCTGAACACTTTTTGTCGAAATCTGATTTTTCCCCTCTCTGTTATGTTTGATGGTCCTAGAAAACAAAAGGCTCTTTGACACAATAATACATCTCTCTTATGCTGGCTGTTGGGTCATGCGTTGATAAAAGATCTCTCATTTTAATCGATAGATTTCTGCAAGAACTCGGTGACCGTTTTAACAAGATCGAACAATACATAATATCGATCTGCATGGGTGGACCAGTAATGTTTCAGTCAGATTAATCGACACATATCAATCACTGACATATGGGAATCTATTTCCGAAATCAAAGTTAAACTTTTGTGAATATTATCAAAGTATAATCAAGACGAACAGAAAGGATGGCACGGTAACCCAATCAGGAAATCTTACCCGGACTAATTTTCCATATTTCGTTGCTGGTATATGGCTGTTATCAGCCTTGACAGACCAACTTCCGGCTGTTTTGGTCAAGCTTGATTACCCCAGAATGCAAGTTATGAATATGTTATAATGTAATAACACCATACTCTTGATAACTTTGATTGCTACCATAAGCCAGTAATCAAATCACCATAGTTATTTTTGTTATCATAATAAGTTATTCACATCATATTAACACTAGAAACCCAAGAACCTGTGGAACTAGGATTGCATCTGAACAACCATTCACCAAGACGAAATGACAACAAAACAAGAATCAAACGTGCAACAACGAAAGAAAGTGGTGACCAAAATAGAAAGGAAAGCTTAAATTACCTTGCTGATTGGAAATGGAGAATTATGTGAAGGTCACCATGGATTAACTGCATGCTGTATATTTGTCTTAGCCATCATGAAGAAAATACATTGCCGTTAATTCAAATAATAGAGTTATAGACTCGGCGATAAAAAGATCGATATTTGCCTGATAAATTACTTTTATTGGAAGATTCTAGACGTTAATCTTACCCCATCACCTGAACTATGAGCTTTTATTATTACTTCTGTCCATACCCGACAATTAATTCCTTCATTTTGTACCGAAGTGTTCTATTTAACACCAATAAAACCCGACGCTGTATTTTAATAAGACCATAAAAGGTTAGCAGAGTGGGCGTACCAGAATGAATAAAATCAGACATCCATGATGCGATATGGATAACTCATTCCATGTCACAGACACTATTCATTTCAAGACAAACACAAAATGTTAATAATTCCAAATTTCAGTTGGAATAATGTGCAAAAGCTTAGCTTAGGGTACTAGATTTATAAACACCCATGAAGTAGACTGATGTCAAAATCCCCACTTCGTTCACAATTATGTAAGCTTGTGAACGCTATACTGGAATGTTTTAAAATTTCCCTTGAGTGTTAAGGGTAAGGGAGGCAACCATATCGTATTTGAACGCGTTTTTGTCTTTCCTGTCATAGTTTTGTTTATAGAATATGTCCGTCAAAAAAGCATCTAAGACTACGGGAAATGAGCTTTCTGTTTACTTAATGAACACATGGTGGATTACACAGTGTAATTATTTTATAACACATTTCTTTCTGTCATCAATTATTCCATTATACTGCCCAAACATATTACAAGATTATTCGCAGTAAACCAGTTGGCCTGGTTAATTGATTGGCCTTTCCTGTACCTCCAGAACAAATTATATTAAAATATCAGCGGCATAGTTAAGCCAATAACAACCAAATGAGGAGATTAAAGGAGCTATAACATCCCCATAATTCATCCCCTTATGACTATCCTATTAAATGTCTAATAGCTGAGGACGCTCTGTGGGTTAATGGTACAACTGACTTGTGATGATGGCCAATCAATTTAGATATAAACTAACTCTAATCAGATGATAAATATCACATATAGATCAATGTTATTAATATTTGATCAATAAAGGTCGATCACTTCCATTATCTTAGAGCTGTTTGTCCACTTTACAAGGACAATATATTTAGCAGATAGGGAGGGAATGGAATACTTCGGAGGTTTCGCGAGAGAAGAAACAATAGGGGCGATCTTCGAATCTATATGACATCTGATCACCAACCCTTACACTATTGGTAATGTGTGCGGCGGGTGGAATCTGCTTTTTCCGGTCTGGTACTAGTGGAACCATATGAACGCCCATCATCTACTTCAATCTTTAGTCTAAGCGAGCTTATCATGTTTTGTCTTGGTCTTCCGGTTTGCTTTTGGGGTGTACGTTCAGACGCTTATTTTTAAACCAGTTCAGGTTTTTAAGACAGCATCGTGTTGCGTGCACGCGTACTATAAACCAAACCAGCTTAACTATTCTGACCTCTTCTGTCGGAGTTTCACAGGGATGTAACAAAGCAAGCTTGAGCCTGGGTTTTTAAAACAACCCGTTCAGACGACCAAGCTGATCCAGTTTAAAATATAAAAACTTTCTCGAAGAAAGGTCGCGAGCTGAGTTTTTTTTTAAAACTGGTTTATTTGCCCCACATTTGCTTTTAGACGACAAAGTTTGACTGGTTTAACGACCCCCTGCTTTTTTAACCAGTTCAACTTAAAGGAGCTAAATCGCTAATATTCGGGGTCGAGAAATCGAAACACATATAATAATTTAATATGGATGTATATAAACTGATTTACATTCAATCGTTTCCGTTTTTTCCCCTAATATCAAATCAGTTATGTTTGGCGAAGTACACCAGAAGTCTCAATTGAATCACAATATATATATATAGCGTCTGGTTATTCCAGTCTATATAGTATTTATTACGCATGCTCGCCGTTTGAGATGTAATATGGAGTATACCTAGCCTTGTTCTTTGGGTCCCTAGCTGAAAATGAGTCTGAAACGCAGTATGGTACACGATTCGTGTACCAATGGTAAAAATATTATTTCGTCTTAAATATAGGATATCAGAAGCCCATCTTTTCCTGGTTGATTTAATGTTGATTTAAATTGACAAATAATTTGTGTTTTCAACGTCGAAGACTTTCGATGATACTGAGTTAGAGACTTAGCTAGTTTAAGGGTATGAAGGACAGCGCCATGAAACACGTGCTCATCTGAATTATAACCTAGAAAGATTATTTATGTTCGATGGATAGATACATATCTTCTATATATACATGTTCCATACAGCTATAGAAATTGACGTGACCCAATCTTTCTTTCACCCCAGTCCCTCTGATATTGTTAGAATAGTAATAATAAAATTCAATCTAACGTATATCATTAACCCACTTATAAAGGTACACAAATTACTGCGGTATAAGTTTATAGACAGGATTAACCAGTCAATCATGTTCCCGCTTCATGATTAAAAGTAGTCATCAAATCTTCAGAAAATGATGGTTGGTCGGTAGTGGCCAATATCCGTTTGAAAACTTCCTACCACAAGTATTATTAGATTTATGAAATGATTTTAGCTGACAAATCTCGACCAATCTATTAATTTGATCCTTGTTAAACAACCCCGTTCTATAGATAGTTAGTTAATACACCACGCTTCGACGATATCATCACCATATATGCGTGAAATGTTGTTGATAGTCAATTTGTGCCATAGACACAGTCAACCTAATATCATTCAGCTGGTATTGTTGTTCTTGGTGTTTAACGTCCGCTTCCACCGAAGGTGATATCACAGACAAATTATCTTATTTTTTAATTTTTGTTACCTTAGCGCATGCGCGGAGGTGTTTCCTGTGGGAGATTGGACTACTGTAACAGTTTGTATCATAACCTTGGCAAAACTCAGTTGAAAAAGTTACAAAGTCTTCAAAATTCTGCTGCAAGACTGGTTACTAGAACGAGAAAACGTGAATCTATCTCACCCGTTTTGTTCAGATTACATTGGCTCCCAGTAGTTGAACGTGTTGAGTTTAAAGTGTTACTTACTATATTTAAGATTGTGAACGATATGGCACCGTCATATCTTTGCAAACTCGTCGACGTCAGACGCCCACAAAAAGCCACCCGTTTTACGCAAGCACCATCACTTGCCTACCCAAAAGGTCGAGCGAACAACAAATTTTACGGAGACCGAATCTTCTCACGATATGCCCCTGTCTTATGGAATGGACTGCCATGCGAAATTAGAGCTGTGATTAACATTGAAACTTTCAAAAAACTAATTAAAACTCGTCTTTTCCGACGCCATTTCAAATGTTAAACTTCTTCTTTTATGTAGTTTTATTATCTGTAGCAATCTTATTTTAGTTTTTATATTTGTAAAGCGCACAGCTTATTGTAATTTTACTGAAGTTTTCTTCTTATAGTTACACTTTTACATATCTTATTATTATTATAGTTTTACTGAATTTTCCACTTATGTAGTTTTATTATCGATAACAATCTTATTTAAAAATTTTATATTTTGTATAGAGCATAGCTTACTGCAATTTTACTGTAGTTTTTTCCTCTTATGTAGTTTTAGTTTTTATTATCTGTAACAATCTTACTTTTAAATATTTATTTTATTGTAAAGCGCGTTGAAAATGTGCCATGCTTTTTACAGTGTAAATTGTTATGTTTTAGAATGCGCTATATAAGAATGTATTATTATTATTATTATTATTATTTAAGAAACTGGAGTAAACCGACGTACGGTGATACCAGCGACCGAAACCACAACCGCAAGGCAGAGGTGACACTCTAGACCACCGGGCTTATCACAACCTCCTTAGCTGATATCCTGTTCAACATCATATATACCCAGACAAATAAATGCATTACCAAGTAACTTATTGTAGATAATATTAAAAACAAATCAGCAGCCAATGCCAGTTTCTTTGACGTCGTTAGTCCGGTTGTTACCACTATGATCCACGATAACGTTTAAAAGCAAGGGCGCGTGGATCATAGTGGTGTTCGGCTGTCCATTCAGTATTCTGTGCGCTTTCTTGAACATGTGCATTTTGTAACTGACCATGAATTTGTTCATTCTTATAAAGAAATGGGCATGTATGGAGTACCACCAGATGATCCACTGGCCTTGGGTAAATTAACACGGACCAAGCAATCGGACAAGTGGGCAGCCAGGTCACTTTGTTATCGTGAAGGTTGTGGCATTGTTATAGACTGTGGCGTGGAATTAACAATTTAAGTGCTTGCCGTTAACTACAGATGATAAGTGTGTTTTCATTTCACGAATACCCCCACACATACACCTCGCTACGGCTTAAAGTAAATCAGATCGTAATTGAGGCGGCATTAGCTGGTGAGGTCTTTGTCAGCGTGGTTAGAGCATAGTTGGGTCATAGTAGGCTCGTGGAAGATGCAATCAGCCACGATCTCAATTCGCGGGTAATGGACCAAGTCACAATATGTGTTAGGGAACTCGTGGTGGTAAAGAAAGTGGGAACAACGCTAATGGTCACGCTCTTAATACGCTGACAAATATATCCTCTCTGTGACCAATCAGGTCGCACTTCGCTCCAAAGTTTACGTAAAGCCCTTTTCACACATAACGGAGTTCTTTCTACGCGCTCACCACGCGCCCAAAGTAGGTAGAATGTGGCTAAGAATTTGAGTGGAGCACGTTGAGGGTAGTGAGTGAGTGCTGATGGTGGGCGCGTGGTCAATTTCTTGCCGATAGCGCCGCTAAGCAGTATCCGCTCTCACACGCTGTGGTTGTCATCACTACGCTAGTTGGGTATGGTGCAATTTCCAAACTTCCGTTAAGAGGTCGTTGCCTAACCCACTCGTCCCGCATTCCTACCATGACCCCAATTCGCCCACTAAACTCTCGCCATGTTGCTGCTGCTCTCAGACATTATTTGGTGGATTTCTTTAGGTGGTGTATATGTGATTTTTGTTTTTAGGGGACTACAACTAGTAATTGACGAGACGAGGTCGTGGTAGGAGCGCCGTGTCCGCGTGGTGCAAACTTCTAGGAGGTGGCGGCTGGCAACGTGGTTGTGCTTCGTGTAGGTGTGGGGACGCGTGGCAAGAGCGTGGTGTACGCGTAGTGAGAACTTGGAAAAGAGTGAACTCCCCAGTATCTATGGAATTTTTACGCGTAATAAGCGCGTAGCGAGGCCATCGTTATGTGCGAAGGTGGCTTTAGAAACGTACACGTACATTCCACAAAAATCTCACCAAATAATTATGTAAATCTAGTTATTTAATCAAACAATATCAGTAGATTACAGTTATTTAAACTGCACTTGTTTCTCAAGTTTTAGATTTTGTCGATGAGAATAATCGGATTCAAATCAGTAGGGGGATTTAACGTGAATTACTTTGCCGGTTTGGTTCCCAGTGCTCGCGAATAAATGGATTTATTTCATCTTAAATAGATCAAAATAAAGTAATATTAGTAGTTTATATTCGCATTCCATTTATTCTGGTCTGATCTATGGATCATCATTTCAGCAATCCGAATAATTATTAATCGTCATCCTACCGACTGTTCTACGGGCTTGACGTCGACTAAGATCCCCTCCCCCACCCGTGCATGTATTAGAAGTTTAAAGGGACGGGCAGAATTTAGGGAGTTTTATATATTGTATTTGCTGTGGGAAATGGTTGTTAAGAAACGAAGCATGGAGGAATTTATTCAGGAGAATAAATAAAGACATTCGCCTCCATTCGCACGCTACATGATCTATGATCCATTGAGAAAATAAGATCCATTTAGTACAATTTTTTAATTTTTCCCCGTTATCACTACAATAGTCACTTTTACAGAAGTGAACAAGACTTTTACAACAATGATGATTTCAGTTCAGAGAAGGCGTTATATCACTTACAATAATGGATGTTGTTTCATACATATGCTGGTAATGATTTTACAAAAAGTAGAGACCTTTGGTCTAGAATTCATTTTTTTTCATATCGGGTTGCTACTTAAATATACTTCTGTCAACACTTTAGGTGAAATTTCATGCAAATATCTACACTTTATATATTTCTGTGCGTTGGATGTCGTAATTGTGTAAATTTGGGGGACATAATTAGACACGACATAGATCACTCGTGTTGAGAGAGGGGAGAAACGGGATATTACGTCCACTCAACGCAACCTAGGTCATCTCGGACTAAAATATGCTTTAATTGTATCTCAACAATTCGCCAGCGCGTGGGTGTCTTTAATAGTGGGGGAAACCCTGAGTACCTAGAGAAAACCCGCGAAGTTGGACAGGTCACGTACAAGCGGGGAGTCGAAACCACGTTAGTTGACCTAGTGACATTCCTTGTGATTTCACGCGCACGCGTTAACCCCCTCCCCGCACACAGAATTGTGATGAAAAGAAAAACTACTTAAGAGACAAACACTTCCTGTTTCGCATTTAGAGGGGTGTTATTTTCCAATAGACATGTCCTGAGATCATTGGGATCCAAGACGCGTATCGTCGCGGGTTCTAATGTAAAATCTCAGGGCACGTGTATTGGACAATAACACCCCTCTAAATGCGAAACAAGAAGTGTTTATCGTCTTTGTAACATGATATTTAAGGATTTTAAAAACAATTATTAAAACAGAGGGATGTTATTATCCAATAGACAGCGTCTAATTGACCAATCAAAACGCAAAATTCACCCTTAAGCATGTTAAATATTTGCTATACTTCCACCTACTCTGGTTATATCACACTTGCGTTGGGAGCTGGATGGCAGGTAAATGCTTTGCATCAGGTAAAATGTCAGTAAGTCACCTGTTAATACCTGCAGGATGCACAATCTATCAACTTAATCAAGTACATATACTGATAAAAATAGGTGAGAGCATGTGTCAGGTGCGAAGGTCGAGCCAAAAAATGTACTGAGCTAAAATATATTGTCTATAAATCAGAGGCTAATGAACGCTTTTTACCAATGTTCGGGTTTATTATCTCTCCTACTCTTGTACGTTAGCCATCAATTCATCGCAAATATGTAGTCTTGTTATGGTAGTGTCAGGGTTTCTAGTTAAGGTAAACAACGCCAACAAAAACAATTCAGACGTCTTCGAGATCACTTAATTATTTTTCTGGTGAAAAATAGAGGAAATGGGTGTTTTAGCAAACACAAACATTATTTTGAGGAAAATCTAGATACGTGCTTTAAACTATAGTTCAAGTTAACTAATGGTTCTGTTCTGTAGAATAAGAAAAATATCGAACTGGGCTATTGGTTGTAGAACGCAGAGATAAAAGAATAATCGGGTTAATAAGAGTAAAAAGGTGTATGCCAGAGATTTCAACTGTGATATACGTGTAGAAGATGGATTTTCCTTGAGCTGATTAAGCTTGACTCCAGTCTACAGGGAATGTTAATATCATTACCTATTTATACGTAGATTCTTTTTTACGCACAATAACAATGTAGTATTTCCTTCGTTCTATATTAATATTTGATCGTTATTAAATCATAGAGTTTTATAGTTTTTCTCTTAGATATCGGGGATTAGTGGTGAGATTACTGAAGAGACAATTTGGCTCTTGCATCACAATCTATCAATGAGATTGGGTGTCTATCTCAAGTTATGCAACTGGGTGAGCGGGTCTTCGGAACCTAATCAACATTAAAGTCATACTGACGATATTCAGAAAAACAATTACTGAAAATTGCAATCTGATTAAAACACAGATCCTATTTCGTTTCGTTTTTCATCATTCAAAATTTCGCACAAAATTGTATCTTCAAACGTATTGAGTCTTTTTTGTTTAATGCATTCGGCGCAGGCGAGAGATTGTGATAGAATCAACATTCTGTTGAGTTAAGAGGGTATTAAGATATATTAAGTGTCAAATTCCAGTAAGACGTTAAATGTAATGATCTTCATGGCACGGGACCTCTCATATCTAAGCCATTTAATCTGATTTCAATTTTTAACTTTTTTTTTTACTCTCAAAGAAAAAACTCGACAATAAGGCAGATAATTTGAACAGCTGAATAATTACTTATTGAGATCGCTTCATAGACTATTTCGTATTTGTTTTTCATCATCTATCCCACGCTACGTTTTAACAACCGGAAGAACGTTGTGCATGATAAGAATTTTGTGATCTAAAGTAAGTATATCATTTTCCTTGCATAACGTATTTGTGGTAAACGATAACAGCACACTAATTGAACAAAAGTGCTTGGTTAATCGTCTTTTCTGAAATTCCTTCTGTATCCCCAAATCTCAACAGACTTAGGTATGGCGGTCGATTAGCTTTGGTATTCAGGAACAATGGAAAGCATCTTTATTTATTAACAGCGTTTGTAAGTAAATTGCTAACGTTTATATGTTCGATTGATAAAGGTGCTATGGTGATCTAATAAATCCGGTGTGATAGGTGTAAAATGGCCCTACGCTTATATTATTAATCATGTTGTTTTATAACCTAACAATCTTGGACTTGCCTTTCGCCCTTAAGTGAGGGGGAAGGGGTGTAGATCGCCGAATGGTTATCACGTGCGCGCTGTATCATAAGGTTCGTCGTTGAGTCAACTGGCGTGGTTTCGATTACCCGATTGTACGTTATAAGGAGTAGGGGTCTCCTTTTTTATAAGCAATATTTTTATTCAGGTTTGAATCTGAATATGGATTGGGGAACAGGCATAGCCTATGTTAAACCCCTCCCCCTGTCAGATATAGATAAACGTATTTGCATTTAAGAAATAAATGATCACTGTACACGTGCAAGTATGATTATAGTGGTTGTGATGTAGCTTCTCTGGAATGGATTTACATTTTAGAAATAGGCAAATAATGTACAAGTGAAAATATATTTGCAATAAGTGGTTATAGTTGTCCCTGGAACCGTCTGATGATTTCGAAGAACGAGTGGGTCGCCTGTCCAACCTCGTGAGTTTTCCCCGGGTCCTCCCTGAATGATCTAGTTTGTGGCATGTCGACGTTGTCCCTCTCTCCCTTAGATTTCCAGCCTTTTCCAATAACCTATAGTAATACATGGCATGTAACGATAAAACTTTTTAAACAACCCAAACAAATATGCTGTTCTCGCCCTGTTTTTGTGATTCAGAGGGTGGGGGGATATCAGGAACCGAAGTAATCGTATAGATTGGCAGGTGTAATTCCATAGTTGTAAAGTATTCAACAATGGATTCGTATTTATTAGTCCATCTGGGTAAAAGCTGTGCATTGAGGTCAAGTGCATGTCCAATATCAGGAGGTAGTTCTGAGTAGGAAATTCTAATGATCAGATTTATTTCTGTTACTAGTATATTCTCTGTTTATATCTGGGAAACAAACTTTAGATTAAGTAGGAATGGTGGACACCTGTAGAAACCCACCAGAACCTTATACTCAATGTATATCAACTCCATTACACTAAATATCACATTAGTAACATTTGTACAAACCGTAAAGATCAAAACACAGCTTGACTTAGATTCTAGATAGCAAGAACATTTTGGAATATTTTCTTAATGATGGTATCTCCATCATGACAGAGATGGAATAAATACATTTAGTTACCAGTTACGTCTACTTTGATAACATCTATTATTAATGGCGAAATATTGACTTTAACTTTCAGTTTAGTATCTGATCCGTCCAAGTAAAATTAACTGGTCATTATTTTAGATAAATATATAGGGAAGTGGGTGCTCAACAGAACTGGGTCTGTTTCACGAAATTTAAAAAAAAAATTTAAGTCATTTGGTTGGATAATATTTGATTGATTTTAGTGCTTTGTCAATTAAAATTAAAGTATCCATTAAAATTTGGATTTTATATTTAGTTAGGATTTTGAGAAACAGTCGACTCGATCTGGGGTTAAAATTGGTCTTTTCAACTTTGGATATACTTTTTAATCGATGGTTTTAAAACTATTGTTCACGTTTGGCTTAAATCCAAGTCATCAAATGATAGGAATGCGATTAATGAACTAATACACATTAAATCATGGTAATATCTACAGTAGTAAGGAAGTACTTAAACCAGTATTCTCATTCCTAGTATTAATTGGCTTCATGTATTCTCACCTCACTTCGAATTTAAATAGTTTACGTATCATAAAGTTGGCACGACGAAGAATGTTCGTCTCCATTACGATTAGGTATCTAGCAAGGGTCTTAATAATTAGCCTAATCCCAATTTGTTTCTATTAATTAGACGATATAATTATTTAGACCTGTTTGTCATGTTCTCTGGTTTATAGGATGTATTCTCGGTAATAACCAGAGGCCTGTTTCATGAAATTTCAACGAAGATAACATCCAAATTTTAGTAATTTGATTGGATAATATCAGATCGTTTTAAGTGCAAGCCAATCTACAAAAAATTGGATTTCACCTTTAGTTAAGATTTCGAGAAACAGGGCAGTAATACTAAATGTTTATTGTGTTTGTGATATTCTATATGTTAATAACTCCTGTAATGCAAACTATACGGTTTTCAAATTGAATTAATGGCATGGGTGTGGTGTGGCAAAACCACAAAAAACCCACTTGTAGTGCAAAAGTGTAACAATTAGCTATGTGAGCTCCTCAAACGAGAAGTGGCATGAATGTCCTCATACTGTACCACATACACACCAACCGTCACTACTTTTTCGTGTAGCTAATTGAACGAAGCAATACTAGCTAGTTACACAGATTTATAAAACAATAACGTTGGAAGCACATCTCTTTGAACTGTTGATATCTTTAGGTGCATCATTTCAGTCATTAATCAGTGTGTGTTAGTTTACATACACCAAGACAAATAAATCAAAATTAATCTGCATCATAGTGCATGCTTGTTCCACTCACCATGATTTGCTAGTCTTGGCAGAGTAATTGAGTACGTTGTTTCTTCTGTAAATAGCACTTAACTCTCTAACTTTTCTTGTATAAATTATCAACACAAAGCACCTTTCTGTACTGTTTTTTTTCACGAGAAAGAAGAGAAATCGAGATTATTAAACTTCAACCCATTTATCGTGACAAGACGAGTTTCATGGACGCCAGTAATAACACGAAACTAAAATGGGATTGTGTTTTTTTTTTGTAAAAAACGAAATAGCGATTGAACAAATTACGTCTGTAAAGATATATTAAAATCAATAGTTATCAATTTTATTATATGTAATAATAGTCTAGCTTCACGCCGTTGATTTTATAAGCAAAACACACAGAATTTAAAGCACAATTTTTGTTTCTTCTTTCGAACATGTAGTACCGTCGGCGATCAGTTGCTGAGTTGCTGATCTCTTACAATACCGGATTTATCTTGTGGGATTTACTTGTTGGTATGCCATGGTGAAGCCTACTGCCTCAAGATCGAGGCAGATGGGGTCGGGGTACTAAAGAATAGGGGGTTTGCTTGTCATACTGAGCCCTAGTGCTTCACGATCAGTTGCTGATCTGAAGTCTAGTGCCTCAAAAGCTATGGGTGCCTCCGACCAAGCTGTATACTATCTTCGACCCTGTCAAAAAGTTGTTCTAACACGCTCTGTACTCTTAAACATCCGTCATGATCCTAAACTTTGATCAATTGTATTTAAAACACTAACACCCTTTCCTCTTTACATAGTGGTGATGAGGGGGCGGGGGGTGTTAGCCTCCATTTGCTCAGCAGCCGATTGCATCTTTTCATCTAAATCTGTCGGTTTATTTCAAAATTTGAAATAACTGCTCTTGAGTCATGTATTAAAAGCCAATGACATCGATGCAGACGGTTGGGGTCCAATTATTCCAGTAGCCCCTTTCCTTCCATACTGGGATTGTTATTTGGTCTGTCACCGAAACAAATCGAATTATTTATGGCTTTTAAGGAACCATTTGGAAGATCATATTAAAATTCAGCCACAAATCTTTATAGACTACCACAGAGTTATTGCTCTCTTCATTGAAATCCTGTAAAAACCAGACATGTCACATTTTCAGGATTCATTTTGAGAACTTACTGATCATTGTAAATCACAACATGCAGTTTAACGTTTTTGCTTCTGCTCAGAACGCTGTTGGTGGGCGTATATTGGTCGCTTGCCAAGGTACCAATTCTACATTTGACATTCCTACGGTTTTACTATTTTGATTTAGTTTCTTATCGTCAGTTATGCAATTCAGAATAAAATCTGCCCAACTTCCTTAAAGCTATAACTAGATATTGAAGCTGGTGAATGGTTGTCCCATAGCTTGTTTTGCAATTCTGCAGATTAAAACTAGTGTTTAACCAATAAATGCATTTAGTACAAATATTGCCGTTTAAAGATACATTATGTAAGACACTCGGCAAATCTCGACAGATTCCGTAAACTACATCTAGCCTCGGCTGTATGACAGTAAGTGATATGTACCTACGCCCATACATGGGCGCAGCCATGTTTCATCCGGGACCTTTAAATTAGTTCCAATATGGCGGAATTTGCTATTATAGTTCTAAAAAGATAATCTAAAATAAACAATAAAAAAATTCATTGAAATTTCTCTGTTGCTAGCAAAGATATTAGCCTTTGAATGTTTGACAAGACGTGTGCAATAATTTCAACCACATAAGTGGTTGTTCGACGCAAAGTCTCGCTCCTCCATTTTTAACTTAAATCAAAATATGGCTAAAACGTTCTAATCTATTTAATTTCGGGGAAATCCGATGCCATCCAGAGAAGATTATGGCCTGGATCAGTTAATTGATGTCTAATTAAAAATAATTTAGATAACATTTCAGGCCTAAAGAAAGACCTAACTGCAAGAAGCATGTATATGTGCGCTTCGTCTTGGCATTATAATAGTTTAACAATTCTCCAAACATGCTTTGCCTCTGTGACGCAGATGGTAGTGTTCTTGTGTCGGCGACAACTTGAGCCCAGATTGCAGCTTGTGTGTCAATTTGTGTATATATATTCCAGTTATAGAATAAACACATTATTATCTCATATCGACTTATTATCAAATTACCATATTATTTCAATATTGATGTAATAACTGTAAACATGATATATGATAATGGTTTAAGAATATGCATGTGTTATTAGGTTTACTGGGTGTAATGATATTGATGACATGCGAGAAACGGCATTGAATATGATGTTTGTTGTCTTGGAGAATTTCCTTAGAGCTTAAATAATATGCGACTATATCGTATTCAGGAATCATATTGTGATGGTTAATATTCCGTGGGTGGTAAGAGAATCTGACACTATTATGAGGAAATTATTCCCTGAAATTGGCATATTCCTTCATATACATTGGCATTTTTCTTGTGTTCTTCAACACCGGAGGTGAGGTTGGATTGCCTAATGGTTAGCATGCGCGAGATGTATCATAAAGTCTGTCATTGGGTCAACTGGCGTGGTTTCGATTCCTCGGTTGTACGTGACAGGGAGTAGGGTCACCTGCCCAGCCTCGTGGGTTTTCTCCGGGTCCTCCGGGTTCCTGCCATTGCTAAAGACCCCTACGCGCAATCGAATTATTGAAATACAATTAAAACCATATTATGTTAGTCCCGAAATGACCGAGTTTGTGTCGAGTGGACATTAAACCCCATTTCTCTATCTCTCTCTCTCCCTCTCTCTTTCAAGACTAGACAGGCTAGAATAGAGGTTAAATTCAGAGCTTAAGGCCACAAATCATCATTTGCATTTTAATCTACGTTTAAAGGGTGAAATGAAATAAAATGGGTCTTTAAGTCCTAGTTTTTTTTCCGACTAGGATACTCTTATATCGAATTCCAACTGCCATGTGAACTTTTACGTACACTGTAGAAAAATTCTATTTTTTATGTCGCCGAATTCCGTAGTTTAACACGTTTTTTCTGTTAATTGATGGATTTTTTTGAGAAATTGTGTTAAAAGAGTGAATTTTTTCTTCAAATTATGAGTTTTATGTAATTCTGTGGAATATTCAGTATTTAACAGGAAATTTCCGTGAAATTTAGGGATAGAATATTTTATTCCCTTCTATAACGGACTTAATTCTGTTATTTTACGGAATAAACTGTGGAATGGCAGGAAAGTAACGTAAAAAGTATTTTCATAAATGTGTAAAACCAACCTTCAAAACTAGTGAGTATAGGTTGTATTGTCTGGTAACCAAGCACGCTTCAATCTGGATATAATAACCGATTGGCCAGTGTAAGCCGCAAACTTACACTTGAAAGTCTCTAATCGGTCCTAACACTGACCATTAATAGTTGTTCTACACGCCCTTTTCTCGATGAGGGTTTTCTTATATTAGTGGAAAGAGGTAAATTTCGTCAGCGATAACACTTCGGCGGAAACCGACGTTAAATAAAGCTATTTCGCACACGCATGCAAAGTCAATGAAATTCTTATCATTTTCGAGTCTAGGGAACAAAAATTACCAGGATCTATTTTTCTGTATTTGAAAATGGAATTTATATTAATTGAGGGAATTTCTGTAAATAACAGGAAAAACAAATACGGATAAAATTTTCCTGGTAATTTTTGTTTCCGGAATTTTTTCCGTTTTTTCATGGATATTTTTGTTACAGTGTACAAGGGACCGAACGACTAGGCAGCTAACGCCGGAAAATCCCGATGACCTTTCTCAGTCAACGGCGGGAGCGAACCCGCGACCTCCAGGCTGGCGTGCTAGTGCCTTACTCGTCACCGAAACTATTAAAGGAATAATAAAGTTAACGCCTTCAATAAAATGTTTGTATCATTATGGCATGTTTAAGATTATTTGGTAAGATAATTGAACATAGAACAGACACAGAACAGATTTGGTAACATAATTAAACACAGAACAGAAATAAACATGCACATGGACAAGGGCTATGGTGCACGGAAAATATGACAATAGAAAATATGCCATTCAACCAGAACAAAACCTCTGTCACAGTTGAATAAGACAAAGTGCATTTGTCAAAATTACCAATATATAACCTAAATTGTCACAGAAACTGCCAAGTTTGTTTGTCTACACGGTGGAATGTGCTACCTCACAGATAACTTTACCATATAAATTCCCTAAAGAAATTGCGACAAATAGTTCTATTTGAAACGAGAACAGTTTTTACTGTCTTCGAGGATTTGCCCTGGTAAATATATTCGTGTTCGTGTTAATTTAGCTTTCAGCTCACAACACGGACGTAATGAGGTGGTTACATAATCTCTTGATGATAAATAATTACAGAATAAAGTATGAACAAAAAAAAAAAAAAAAAAAAAAATCTTAAGATTCTTAAGAAGAATGAGATAAATATAAGGAATGTGGCGGAAATTCTTTACTTTAATCACGTTTTAATATATCACGGTTTGGAAATGAATCAATTAAATAATCTATGATTTGCATAATTAATTAAAAGGATTTATTACATAAAAAGATTATAATCAAACTTCTTTGCTTTCCCGAATCTTATCCCATGTTTACATAAAATATCAAAACCCAATTACGGAGATTCTATGACTTTAGCAGTTAATTAAAGCTAATTATTTATATATAATCATTGATGGGTGGGTGTATATTGTTGATATAGGGATAAATAGTTATAAAGCTGTTTAACACGAAACCAAATATTATAATATAATCACTATCGCCTTAAATACTGCCTAAACCACTCGATTAGAAGATGCTAATTTCCTATGCACAAGAACCATTATTGATGGACAGCTCTCTTAACAATGTATTAACTGTTTTGTACTCTATCCGACCTGTCAAACTTTGCTTGCGTAGGTTGTCATCGTCAGATTTCTTGAATAGACACCAGTGTCATGAAATACTTCAACAAAATGACAGGCATAGTACAGGGAATAGTATCACCCCTTCCCCAAGACGTGAGTCACGAATTCAACTCTAGAAAATAGAATTCATTTAAACGTAAAGATGTTGGAAGAATCTGCGACATATTTATATGGATGTTATTGAGAATGGTCTCAGCAGAAGTACTTCTCCACTTATATGTTGGAATAAAATGAAAATGGGGTTTAACGTCTTAATCTATTGTAACGGGACAGGACGCAAACCTGCTGTCCCGAGTATATGTTAGAGCGCAGGCAACATTTGCGTAAAGCAGCCTAGCTTTCTATGAAACTGGGCCCTGTTTCACGAAATTTTAACTTAAGATAAAATCCAATTTTAGTAGATACTTCAATTTTGATTGGCTAAGCACTAAAATCAATCTAATATTATCCAATCAAATTACTAAAATTGGGATCTTATCTTAGTTAAAATTTCGTGAAATAGGCCCCAGGATTAATAACTTCTAATTCAATTATTTAAAATATGACAAAAAGTCCATCATAATGCGGATACGAATAATATAACCCAATGAAAAATCGAAATATGCCCTGGAGTACACGTTAGGGTGCATGTCACATTTGCTTAAAGCGAATAACATAACCCAATACAAAAAATCGAAATATGCCCTGGATTGCCTTGAAACGGCTGACTATCGCGTTTATAATTAAAATCAACTATCACTACAGGAATGGCTATATCGGTTTCATGTAATTGATATCTTATGTATATTGAATTATCTATCATATTTATTGACACGGTTGATAAACCTATTTAATCCTCAACCAAGTCACCTATTGTCTTTCTCTTAAAAATACAATATTTTCACTGTCTATTGGTTGATTTTACGACTATATTCCCATTGTTCGATCATTTTAAAAACAACCTGTCGAAGTATTGAAAGGAACAGTGATGATCGTTAATAATAATTCTCAAGTTTCAAGTTGGTGATTATTGATAACATCAGACAAGAATTGTGTTTAAGGTCATAGTTAACTGAACAATTAAACCTGTCTTATTATATTATATTTAGTCTTAGATTTAATTTATTTAGTAAAAAATACGAAACGGGTACGTATGTTCGTGAAACACGCCTGAAAAAGTCATTCACATCAAACGTCAACTAGAGAGAGAGAGAGAGAGGGAGGGTGTGTTTAACGTCCACTCGACACAAACTAGGTCACTTCGGGACTAACACATGGTTTATTTTTATTTCAATAAATCGCTTGCGCCTAGGGGTCTTTAGCAGTGGGGAAAAACCGGAGTACCCAGAGAAAACCCACGAGGTTGGACAGGTGACCCTAATCATTGCCACGTACAACCGGGGAATTCGATATGACGCCAGTTAACTCAATGGCAGGCCGTATGATAGAGCGCGCACACGCTAAAGATTCAGCCATCCACACCCAAGACTTATATGAGTGTATATTTAAAATAATGAGCTGACTTGTACGAAAAAAGTAGAATTATTATTACTTTATTTAGCCAAAAGTAGTATAACCTTTTATCATAACTTAAGTTAGAATTGATCGATTTGTATAATGTTTGTGCCAAAATGTATTTGAATAAAAACACTTTTTTTGCTTCATAACCGTAACAGTTATATACCATTTACTGAAATGTGACTCCTTCCGACTTGTCATATTTCTGTATTGATCCACCCCAATAGCACTATAGTGTCGGGGTTACTGTATTCCATAATGCATCTTTAATGGTATATGTCACTGTACATTATATTTTCCTACATCCATATGCCAATATTACGTGCGCCATTATATTCGATCTGTGTGTCTTTTTTCGTTATAACGTGATCGGTGCTCTTAGGTGTTCCATAATTCTATCACCTGAATATAAAAAACAATCATATAATTTCATTCAGGTTCGTCCTAAATTTTAAATCCAGATATTCCCGTATGAAGATTTCGGAAATACCACCATCAAATAAGTGCAAGTTTCTTTCACGTGTTAGGCTCACACGTTTAAAGCGACTATTTCAATATATTTATTTTAGGAGTGAACTGAATTAAGCGTTCAGGCGCTAGTTGTGATAGTCAAGGTCGACAACTCCGCGAATAATTTCAAGACCAATACATATTGTTATTAAAATCGGATCAAAAATGGGCAATAACCTCACAGATAATTGATTTATCTTGTTCAAACATATATGAGAGCTCTTGGAGTACCATGTAGCTTTAAAATCGTGTGAAAATATCGATATTAATACGGCGTTCACAGGCTACTTTTGACGATTTATTTTACTATATGAAGGGAGATAACTCTGCAAATTATTGACGCACAAGTTTCATACACCATTAATGTTCCCAGTGACTCTAATGTTAAATTTAGTCTCTTTAACTAGCTATAACTTTATCCCAAATCTTCATTGCGTTGAATACTTTCTACTCATGTATGAGTTTCACCGTACAAATCGTGAGATTAACAAACGAGAAGCAACATTCTAGTAAGGATGCAACTGTTCACCCTGCGCTTATCCTGCCATCTCAAAATCATGACTTTTCACAAAAAACTGGTAGAAAATATATTTTTTCCTTTTCTTCGATTCCCCAGCAAAAAGGCAACAAAAATCGTCATGCTATAAGGGGGTGTGGGGGGGGGGAAGGAAGAGAAGAGTAAAACATTTTTTTTGTACTAGGAATTAATGGTGGCCTGTCCAAATAGTAATTGCGGAATGTAGACATATAAAAAGAAGACCCCAGTTTAGATCATTTAAACATATTCATTGTTACCTGTATATTTCGTTTTATAATGAATTTAGGATACTCGGGCTTTCAACATGGTAGTCCATATTTTTGTTTTCGGCTGGTTTCTTTATGATTTTACGTTCCAGTGGATATATGTAATAACATGGTTACGTGGAAGTAACTCGATTTTGCTGACTATGTGTTATCTTTGTGTTATCGTCTGTTGGTAATAATTAACCGGCGACTAGGTTTGTATTTATATTAATGACTACATGGTAGATATTAAAATGTTAAATGAAGGTTCTTCAGATATTGGGCGATATGAATATATATTCAAATGTCAGTGTCTAGAGGCAACAATCGTACCTTTAGGGTCTGTTATTACTAACGATTTGTCAGTCTAACCGTTGTGTGTGGTGCTACCTTAAAGATTTGTTATTATAGTGACTTGTTGCCCTAACGGTTGCAGTAGCACCTGGTATGTTATAACTAACGAATTGTTGACCTGACAGCTGCGGTGGGATGCTAGAGTATGATATAAATGAAATGAAATGGGGTCCTACTGTTATGCTCCTAACTGGGCTTATGAAGACGGACATACGCCATACAGTGTGCTATGAAGGAAATTTTGCACCGGCAGCGGCGCTACGACCTACTCATATCGATTTCCATCTGCCAAGGGATCTTTTACATGCACTCCAATGTGTACACCGGCGTAGGTGTTTTGTACCTTCCGAACAACTAGACAGCTGTCCTTGTCAGCCTTCCGTCCTAGGATCTGAAAAAAACTACAGTCGAACATCGTACATGCATCACTGACAAGGGAAACCACACCGTTATGTGATAACTAGCGATTTGTTGGAGCTTTAAAGCTCTCTTATTACTAGCGATTGTCAGTATGGTTGATGTGGTGGGGCCTTTAAGGGCTGTTAAAATTACTAAACCCATTCATTGCACACCCGGATATAATATATTTGCAATATAATACGGAAGAAATAGCAGCAAGGACTTCATAGAAATGACTATGAATCATGACAAACAGAACCAGATTTCTCATTACGGGATTAGGTAGCTGCTTAAGAACGTAAGGTCTGTAAATGAGTAAAGTGGTTTCGATCCCAGGCATGTACATGAAATAGCCTCAATTGTCCCCCCACCCCTCTCTCTATTTTGAATTCCATCTGTCAACGGTTCTGTTACGCACACCCCAGCGTGTATATGCGTGCTAGGTTTTTTGTACCATCTCAACTACTAGGCACTGCTCTTGCCAGGCCCTTCATCCTTCAACGCTGATAAAGGCAAAATTCCGAGGAACCCCCTCGAACCTACTGGGCCCCTTACTCTTTCAATGTATCCTTTAAAAAAGTATACTTTGTACATACATCAACCAATTACAGTATGTTTGTCTTTTATTAATTAGAAATTTAATACTTTTGTGTTTCCATGGAAACCAATTTGATTTATTTGTTTATATTATTATTATTGCAGTTTTCTCAATTAATACAGTTTATGAGTTTTGTGAATATATTTATAAGATATGTAATAGACTACTTTAACGAGCAAAAACAAATATCGGTTAAATATACAATATCTGTTTACTTTTAATCATAAAATAAATTGATAAATGAAAAGGCAGATGTTCACTTTAATTGTTTAGAAAACACTCAGCTATTAGGTGATATTGAATATTAAAACTGTAGCAAACATATTCTCTGTTTGTCTACGAAGATTGTATCGAGTTGTTAAATGTCACACCGCGCTATTTATGTATACTCATTATATCAATGATCCGTATATTCCCCGCTTAGTAATAAAATGTGATTTATGTCATCAGATTTGCTTGTTATATCATAACAATTTGATGTAATGGTCTGATAATTTTCTATTATTGAACCTCGTTTGCATGCACAAGTACTGATATAAGATGATAATCATAATAATTATCTGCGTCACATCTCTCATGTTTGATGTCCCTGCATAAAGAAAGGATTTAAATATGTATTTAGTCGAGTGTTTGTAGAGCGGAAAACCTGATATTTTGTAAATATCCCCATTCTCGTAAAAGACTTACAACAAATTTACATTAATCGTAGACGCATCATGGCAAATATTCTTTAAATTGATGTACTGAGTATATTAGTATAAACGTTGAAGAACATGTCTGAGTGTAATTCATATTTTATTTTTGAACAAGAGGTTTTGTATTAGCCAATCATGTAGTTACACTTAATAAATAAATGGTAATCATAAGAATATAATTGTCTGTAATAAGGCCACGCCAATTTCTAGATACCAATTAGCCACTCGGAGCACGTGAAAGATGTTTTGTTTACATTACAAAACTTACAAATTGGGAACTTAAATCTTTCGAACGGCACACCCAATACTTTCGGTTGTAAAATAAGATTTTTTCCCAGAAGAAATAAGACGAAAACAGAAAATTAGATTAGTGTGACCTAATGCAAAAAATCAATGTGGTTAAAATACAGATTTATGTTTCGTTTCGTTTTTTTAATACTTTCGATGGCCACAATGCATGAAGATCTGACCAGTTGTACTAGGGGGTCGCGTCAACGGTCATATGAGCGGCTTTTGACCTTATGACGTCAGACATTGATTAATCAATTGGCGTTGATGTTTCTAGTGTTTTATCCACAGTTAGACGAGGGCACGCCAAGAACTCGCCGTAACAGACGGTTTCATTGGCTAATTCCTCACATCAACTAGAACGCCGGTTATATAACAACTCCTCCAGATCCTAGTGCTGTAAAACGAAATTTGAACTATGAAAACGTAGCGAAATAGGATATGTGTTTTAATCCGATTGACAAATATAATGTTCCCCAGAAAATATCTAGACTACTACGCGATTTACAAAACATTTGAAATTATGCAAACTTTCAAAATACAGACTGAGTTTTGGGATAAATTTAAAAATGGATGTCAAATTTGGTGATTGAGATATCTATGGTATCATATCATTCTACCCTGTTCACGCTTGTGGTGATTATTCCAACCACTGTTTCTGTGCCGTGTGACCATTTTCCATGAGCAAAATACCCATGCTATTGACATAGCTATCTTGGAGAACCTCTTTAATAGGCAAGGACTAGTAGGTTTTTTTTTCTCCCCGTAACCATTCTTGACCATAATCATTTATTTAACATTGTGTCTCGCCCCTTTGAATGCCCATCCCACATCACAAGCTGACGATAAAGCACAAGACCGTGACATTTTTTTCTCATAAAAGTGTTTTTTTTTATGTAGCTGAGCAGGGTCCGCCCAGACACTTACAGGCAGTAGTATACATAATACTTAAAAATAACAGGTCTTTTATTCTCTCAACCCACTCCTGCAAAGCCCAACCACTCTTGGAAAGCACTACGTCATGATCGTCTCTGGATACAAATGGTCGTCTGACTTTCTAATTCGGCTCTTTTATGTTCCCCGATCCAATGACGTCAAAAATTAGCCAAATATAGAAATTGGCCTTGGGAGAATATCTGGTAAATTTCCATTTAAATTGCAATTACTGTATCAGAAATGACGTGTTTATGATAACCAAAAAGGCAAACACGAAGATTACATTCCATCACCGTTGGTGGGGTTTCATAAACAAGAGAGGATGATGTGTTGTCTTCTGCTGACCTATGTGTTACTCCAATATATCATCCAGTTCCATTGGATAACGTGACGTCTTAGGTGTTTATGATCTTGGAACCAAATTGGGTCGAGGTCATCATTTTGTTACATGTAATATAAATTATTAGTCATACATTTATTTACACGAAGGACATAATAAGCTCGGCATTGAAAATTTAGTTTAAAATGGATAATCGAGACTTTGTTGATTATGCAAGCGCTAAATCAACCTATTACAAATCTTTCTTCAGGCCTGAAATGTTATCTTAATTATTAATTAGACATTAATTAACTTATCCAGACCATAATCAACTCTTGATGTCTTGGCTAGTCTTCGATGTTGGCTGGATTATAATTCTATCTGCTTAACGTTCATTGATAATTAAATTACAAAATGGATAATCGAGACTATGCTGTTTATCTTACTGGTTTTAATAATGAAGATAGACGCTCACAGTAGAGCAATTTGACTGAAATTTTCAGCAAATTACCTTTACACTATCTAGTTTTAAACTATTATAGTGAGAACTACCAACTCTTTATCTAATCTCCCATAATGTATCTTTGGTGTAACAATGGTACCAATGTAATCGAATCAAAATCTCAATCACTGATAATTTACCACAGAATAAAGAATTTTGGCTGAAATTTTCAATATAATATTCCTTTTTTTTTTTCATAATCTGTTTTGGACTACATGTATTATAGCGAGTACTGCCATATCTATATCTAAATCTTACATAATGCTTTTTTAAAAATCATAAGTATTCATCAAAACCTGGCAGAAAATGTAGATTCCAACAATTTGTCAGGCAAAAAGGCTGAAAAGGCAAAAACGAAAGAATTGCTATAAAAAAAAGACACTCTTGAATGTAGGGGAAATAATACCTAGTCTCAGTCCTAATGTCAAAGTATCTCCACGTGATTTTAGAAATAAATAATTGTTGTTTATGTTGTATTCTGTCACCTTTAAAAGACAATTTCATGATTTAGAGCTTAATTGAAACAATATATCCAAATAACTATGGCGACGGAAGACTCGGATGACAAATAAGAAAACAAGATTAGCTGTCATTCTACGATTTTTATCTCTTTTAAATTTAGCTCCCATAATAATGCTGTCGTGTGGGTGTTTCTAATCAATAATTTAAAATACTTTTTTTGAATTTTTTTAGTAACGTCATTTAATTTAAAAATGTATAGTGTTTTAAGCAAATCTAATTATATGGAATGTGGCTTGTAAAACTATGTCAACTTGACGAATGTCCCACACAAAAGCAAATCAACAAAAAGTTCCTATTTGGATTATCAGTCATTATTGTGCAATGTTTTGAAAATCTTTATATTATCAGATACAGAAGTAGCAATGTCGATTTATTGGTATTAATAAATCTTTACCATATGGTATTATCACGTTCAATCAAATTTCTATGTGTTGTATTCAACTACAATGCCTATATGTTATATTCCACTACAATTTCTATGTGTTATATTCAACTACAATGCCTATAATATGCTATATTCCACTACAATTTCTATTAGCTATATTCAACTACAATGTCTATATGCTATATTCCACTGTACAGGGACGGATCCAGAAAGTTTTGCAGGAGGGGGTTTGCCAGGTTCCCTGTTAAGGAAATCAGCTATCATCGTCTCCAAATTACAAAGGCATACTTACAAATTGAGCGTTTTAAAGAGAGAAATCATTTTTATAATGATGTAGGATCACATTGTGGTTTAATTTCATTGATGCAAGGCATTATTTTTTTATGTAGCTGAGCAGGGTGGGGGTTTGGACCTCCCCCCCCCCCCCTGCTGTATATAGTTTTGTTGTGTTGTATATTTATCGTAGCAACGGCGTTTTAACAAATAAATTACTCTGAATATAAATCGTGTTCGATCGCAGTGTTGACCGACAAAGTCAGGAATATCCCTAAAAGCACACTGATATATGGCATATGCCCTTTTTCATCGACCTTGTCGTTGCAGATTAGTTAAAACACAATTTCATTTCATTTGTCACATTTGAATATTTAAGCTCCTTGTACAGTTCGGCTAAATAGTGCCATTGGTCCTTTTAGACTAATTAAGTAAATACGTGTATAATATTCTACCAATATAGTATTCTAGTTAATCAATCTTGTTTTAAACAGTTCCAATAACTCCCACAACCAGCAGGTTCAACAGTCGGATAATATGACAAAGTCATGTTGATCAATGATAAACTGTTATCAGCTTCACATGACACTGACATGTTCACTAGGGAACAATATGCAATTTGTAGGAAAAATAGCACCGGTTTAAATATTCCCTTCTCTCTCCACAGTTTGGTTTATTAATGGGAATTTTGAAGATTAATTGGCATTGTGGATACTATGGCACCAAAGGACTTAACCTGAACAGTGCATTCTTAATAACGTTTCCATTACCCAGATTCATTCAGGAAAACTACTTCCAAAGCCTGAGCACAAAGGTAATTGAATAGTATTAGAGCTCAATAACACAATTATTAAAAAACTCAAATAAATTATTAATAGAATATTAAAGCTAATGAATTAATTAAGAGATGAATTATGGATTAAGGTCCACTCTCTTGCATCTAAGACAATTTTAACATATTACAACATAAAACACATTGAGCTATTCCAACGATATACGTACTTTAAAATGGGCGTATTTTGTCATGCTTGATGTACATATTTTCTGTATCATTCTAAAGTTAGGCAAACGAATGTTAACGTATATGAATGAAAAAAGCTCATTTAGTTCATATCTTTTACAGATCGGAAATAATCTTAAGTGACATATTACGTGACATTTTATGGTAAAAAGACTTTGGTATTTTAGAAACCGAATTCTATTCACATCATTAGTAAAATACGATTCCCAAAGGTGAGTCAGTGCAAGAGATAATTTTGTTGGAATCTTAAAATGACTTCTATATTTGTAATATATTATTCGATGATTGATATAATGTCTTTGGTCCACTAAAACTAAGGAATGATTTTTATCACCATCCAAAGATCCACTACATCACGTGCTAAAGTTACCCCCCCCCCCTTTTCCGAAAATTGTGAACCACTAGAGGCTGCAGTTTTCAACAGATTTATTTCTAATTCGATGTAAAGCATTAGGACAGCGAGAGGATGCATGGTATTGATTTTTCCTGTTTTCCTTCTATCTATTCCAAAATGTGGGCGAATTTGTTATTTTAATAATTGTATATATGATCTGATAAAAATCTTGTTGTCCGTTTTGACCCTGGCTGGGATATCAAGAAAATAAATCGTGCCGTTGTTAAACCTCGGGTGAGATAATTATAACTTTGCTACAATAATATACTAATATATTATACTAGCGATGAAAATCTTGGGTGGAGAAATCAATAATAATTGCCAATCATGCACGTGAACCATCTGTCTGGATTACCTAGTCTAAAAACAGAGACTTAATTCAGGTTACCTAGTCTTACGGTGTCAATCATAAAAAAATAATCAGTTGTGACAAATTGTTGATTGAATCTTCGCCTGTCAGCCAATTGAATTGCCTGGTAGCTTTATATGTATTTTTTATTCAAAAAGTGTCACGATAAGTGTCGTATAAGTAATTTGAATATGTATGTATATATACTGTATATTGTTAGTTTTATCTGTAGACAGACAAAATGTTTTACGATAATCAAATTTCTCGTATGAAAACTAAAAACACATTTTCACAGTTAATATCAGAAGTATGGTTTGTCCATTGGGTAACAGACGCAACAATAATCTTTATAAGTTCAAATTCTGATAGATTTTTAGAAAAGATTAAATTTTAGTTTTGACGCAATATCTATTTACCCCCACAGGTTTGGGTTAATATTCACAACTTTGGGGCGACCAGAGCAGTATATACCCCCCCTCCCGTACCATTCTTTGCTTTTTATTCATGACTTTGGGGCGATAGGACCAGGAGTGGGGTGAACGCCTACTGAAATGATGTCATTGCTTATAGATTCCTTTGACTAGGCCTCGCAATAAATCGAAATGGCCAACCCTTTCGATATATTTATCCGATGCCTGTAACATTTTGGACTCTTTGTAGTCGTAAAGATATACTTTCTTTAAGAGCATCGGAATGTTAAAAAAATATTACAAGTGACGTCATGGGGTTAACATTGTAGGTAATTAAGGGAGAGAATTGCTAGGCTGGTTTCAATGTCCATTTGGACACAGCTAACCCTAAGTTCTTAGTTACAAAGCCATGTCAAAGTTGTTTTTGGTCTTTATTTCCCCCTCTCTTTTAACACGGCGATTTTTGTTGATTTTTTTGATGTAGAATCGAAAAAAAAAAGGTTTGAATATGAATTTTCTGTCAGGTTTTGGTTAATATTCATGAAAGGTTACTTACGTTGAAATGTTGGGTGGGCAGATGTATGTTTACTTGTATACTACTTCCATTGAAAACCGCATACCTGCTTTTGAGCAAGAAGTTGCCACATGCTGATCCATCTGTGGTAGAAAGCCTTCAACCCCACGGAAATTGTGGAAAAGGTTAGAGTCGGTCAAAGAAGCGAGAATTAATATTAAAGTCAATGTAGAAATTAATGCTGCCCTGTGTAATTTCGGTGTATGCCTTTTACGTTTAAATTCATAAAGTCTTGTAAAAGCAATGCAAGACAAAGTTTTAAACCTTCACGAAATTGTTCATGGAGCTTTCAAAGCCTATGACAGAGTTAGTAGGCGTATATGATAGGGTCTGATAAATCCCCGTCTATCTTATTATTGCTAGGGTTCGTGATTCATGGATTTTGATCCTCTTATCGAAATTACTGATTGAAGAGACATAATGCCAATATAAAAAAAAAAATCTTAAGAATTTAATAGACAATACACTATAAAATAAATTCCAAATTTGTTGTTCCAAAAATTATTCCTTGCATTATGTCTCTTTAGAGTTTCATCGTTGTGCTTCGATCTAAATAAAGAAATAACAATGATTTCATTTGCGTCCACGTCGGCCACTTTCTGTACCAAAGTATAATTAATTGAATTATAGTTATAGTTGTGGTTTCTACACTACAATGGTACACATTTTTTATTTTTGATATATTTGCGAACCGTCTGGCATGTTGCCCTTTAAAGAGTTTACGTCGTCCATCATGTCATCTGTAAAAGAAACAGGCAGACCGATATGAAGTTAGCCACTAGCCAATACAGAAGGCTGTTAAATGTATTAGGATATTATACTTTCAAATGTTCTTTAATATTCCGAGCCTCTAAATTAAGTGTAAATAACTTTTTTTCCATTTCTTGAAATGGGAATCATAATAAATAGTGGTTGCAGCACTTCCAATTCTTGGGTGTTCTTACAATATTTTTTATTCATGGATGGATTCAAGTACCTATTTAATCTAATTGCTGAAAGAACTCTTCACAGACTTTGATTAAGAAATAAATTAATATCGATTTTTAAAAAAAAATCAGATATCATTCGATAGTTAATAGAGTTGGGTTTGTTTGAGTTCAGAAGAACTACGCGGCGTTTGTTTGCGTTCATAAAAACTACGCGTAATATTATTTGCTCCAAATGAACGAGGTTAACATCAAATCTATTGATGTGTCTGCACTTAGACAATTCAATATTCGACAGCAAGATACTTAAGTTAAAGATATGCTTCGTCCAGAATAAGGTCATATGCTCGACCTTATAAATTTAAATTGTTCTGACATCTTATTTGTAATGAGCAAGAAAAATCGAAATCTGTCTGATCGGGTGCACATTTAATATGTTGCTATAGACTATAGGTAAAGTTAATCAACCATCTTGCAAGTACACATTCAATACATAGATGTGGATACATTCAAATTACCGGGTGGTTTCCCGTCGTGGGAAAATACCTGTAGCTGCTGACACAGTTTAACAATGAAATTTAACTAATTACTAACAGAGAAAGGCTAGAGCCTTCAAAGAAGTTCAATTAATTACTAACACGGAAAGACTAGAGTAATAAGGTTTAACAATTACTAACAAAGAAATACTAGAACAATCAGAATTAACTAATTACTAACAAGGATAGACTAAAGCTACGAAGATGAACTAATTACTAACAAGGATAGACTAGAGCTATGAAGATGAATTATTTACTAACAAGAAAAGACTAGAACAATCAAATTTAACTAATTACTAACAAGGACAGACTAGATTTTGAAATCTAGGATTTTCTGTTCAAAATATTGTGCCCGGAAAAACGTGTGAATACATGATAGTGATTAGATTTCTGGGAGGATCCCAGATCAGTATCACGTTGTTCAACATCGACGGTTTCCTTTTGGACAATCAACTGTTAATAAATAGCTGCTACGCGGGCATTTGTCCACGCTTTGCGTGGTTATCTCATTTCATTCGCACACACATTATTCATCTGTGGAATGTACGTGTTCCTCCAAAAATAATGACTTACTGGTAAGACCTTAAGCCAGAAATAGTAATTTATTATTGACCGTTCTCCGATTGGATTAGAAGAAAAATAACTTAACAAACAGGTGAATGAAACATTATACATGTATATTCATTTTATTCTAAACATATTTTTATCTTCGTTTTGATAATATGGATTAACTTGTTTATTTATTTAGCTACTTATAATCAAGGCCATGTTAATTCCGCGATATGTTTCGAGAGAGGAAGTATAAAGTATCTACAGCCTGCTTGGACAATCTAATCATTGCAGGGAATGGAAGCTATAGCGATAATCTGTTTTATTCACCCTTACAACTAAAAATGTGTTAGTACTGTTAGTCAGAGTACTGTAAGATGTCAAGGGTGTTGAAGCGTCACGGTGTCACACGCGTCAACATGGTGTGCACACATTTCTTCATCCAGATCTTTCATCAATCGTCTTTTTCACTCCCACAAAGGTTCCCCTGAGGCAAAACTTCCGCCTACTTGAAGCAGTATTGCAACAAGACTAAGGATCCCACATGCAGCGTATTACAGAAATATCTCCACATTACGGCGACGTTGCATGGCGTGTTTGGTTATTAGAGGTGGACACACTCGTTACTTTATTTTGATTTTTATCCCCTGTACCTACATTTCACAGTATGGTGTTTGCTGATAGTCAATCATCCTGGTCTGGGCTATTGACGTTATAAAGAGGAAATTTATATCCAAACTGAGCTATGAAAAGTTCTAAAACCGTTATCACTAAAGTTTGTACTCTCCATGGCTGCTTAAAATCAATGTCACAATAAAATATCCAGGAAAAAAATGCCGCTTATAACATCCATATAATTTGGCATACACTCGACTGAGTCAATGTAAACAACCTACTGATCACGACATAGACAAAATTAATCTAATTTTCAGTTGGGGTGCGAAAAGGCCATAGATAGATATGCCTGCGGACTTTTTTTTTAGGAATATGATCACCCGAAAGAAAGATTTCCGATAAATTAAAATGATATATCGAACCGAGAGTATAATGCCGTATCAAAAAAATATATAAAAAAAAACACTACCTACCATACATTATGTGGTGAGGAAATCTAAGTTGACAAATTCTGATCTGAAAATGAAACCATGCATTAAATTTTGGCGCATTTGGTCGCCGAAACTCGGATAGTCTCATACGACTTACCCGATCGCGACATTCGGGTGCATTCCGCTACCAGTTTCGAATTTATGATTTCTGCAGGAACCTACAGAATCTAAGTTTGTCGTGATTTGTTAAGGTGATCGATTATAAAACCAAAGAAGTCATAATTTGAAAGATCATAATGTGGGTTGAGAATACCACCTTCTGACGCAGTTGTCCGTGGGTATGTCCACTTGTGCACTTTAAAAAACCACACAAAGCCGTGCATTTCGAATTCCTGAAACAACTTTTCACGCCCCTCCTGAAAATCAGATTGCTTGCGTCTACAACGTGTTCAGTGGGTTGTTTAATGTTTCTCAAACGACTTTATGAAAGAAATTATGGATGTTAAGAGAGATAACTTTTTTTTATATTTGTGAGAATATTGTATTGAGAAAGTGATTTTAAGCAACCAGAACCAGATATAGCACAACTTTTAGAATGTTTACTGTTAGGTTTTGAGGGAATCGAAATCTACGATTAATAAAGTGGATGGCTCAGACGGTAAGTTTTCGTATTAGGCCAAATTAGAGACGTAAAATAAAAAAGATTCCCTACTTGTCACGTTCAGTGGTGTACCAATCAGTAAAAACGAAGTCTAAATACTCCCTAATTTGGAATTCTTTAGTGACTAAAATATGTTATGGTATTTCGCGCGATCCGGTGGGTTTGTAGTCTTTCGTCTGAAAAGACTTGAAATAATATGAGATTTAAAGTCCTACTTTTACCCACCAACCGCCACAGAGCTAATGTGATGGAAGGTAGTGTGCGAACATCGGCATTTTCAAGTAATTCCAAATGTCATGAGCTCTTTTACGTCCATGCGAATCCCGGACGTTCTGATTACTGAACCAGCGCCTTAGTCACTAAGCCACAATATCCCCACCGCTAGTCTTTTATCTGTAACTCTCTAACTTGATTATGAGGTGCACATGCTATATTATTATAATTATCACCTGATGCATGTTTTTACTTTAGCATTTTTATATTCGATTATGGGTTAGAGCCCAAGATTACCGGGTATGTTTTAAGTTTCCTCATTAAACTTTACTTCTCTTGAATTCTTAACACAAGCAACCATTTGCATTAGGGTAGTTGTTTTCCGGGATAGCATCAAGTGTATTAAACTAGATATGACATTTAGACAGCGATAAGAAAACTTAATAACTAAGGTATAATTAATTTGACCTAACCATGATTCCAATCAAAGAAACATCAAAGATTTATCATACGAACTTACAACCAAACGAACCTATACTTTGATAAACATACTTTTAGAAGGATTACTACTCTTAGGATGTTTTTCAAGTTTCTTTCATGTACGTCTAAAGCCAGTGTGTGGCCCATGGCTTAGTAATAAGTCTGTTGTTGTTGTTTTTTTGTTGTAGGAAATTACATTCCTTGGTTAAAAATGGTGGCTTCTATAATGAAACACTAATCTTTCCTGGAATTGTTGATGAAAGCGGTGATTACTGTTGTTACTTCGAAATAGAAAAATGATCAATGCCCAGAATTAAATGTACTAAGAATTTAATTTTTCACCGATTAAATAGATTACAGGTGGTATCGATTGTTCAAGGAAAAGTACGAATACCATATTGAAGACACCTGGCTATTGCTTATTAGATTTGGGCGTTATGTTACAAGGCATATAGGCACATTCCGCTACTATAAGAACTTTTATTCATCCGCTATATGGAATACAATAGTGAGTGGGAATATAATATTATTTGAACATGCCCGATAACTGAATGTGTCTTTGCAAATATTGGGTTTGACTGTTTTGACTATGAAACAGTCAAACAGAACTGACAGGATATACAAGCGGGGAATTCGTCTTGTTTTACATGAATACATATGGTTATCTAACTTGGAGGTTTCGTGTTCCATCGGGATCCCCCCCCCCTTGTCAGTTTTGCAGGACATGTGACCTGACAAGGGACAAGGTGTGGAGTCGTGCGGATGGGACGATAAATCGAGGTTGGTTGTTAGGATTCGATAAAGGAAGGGGCCGTATTCCCGCCTCCCGTATGCCCGTTTCCAGTAGGTCAGTCGGAGCAGAACAATAGGACGTTAAAATCCAGTTCATTTCCAAATTGGGCCATTTTCATTCACAATAAATATTGTATAAGAAAAAGCTAGTAATCGAGTTTAAATTGATTATCTATTATAGGAAAAACCAACTGCTATCTTGTAGACCATATCCAATTCCGATGTCATGTGAGAAACGTTTACAAATTGATTTTCAATTTTAATGGCGTTCGAACCAAATACTTTATTCAAAATATTTGTTGTATTTACGTTCATCACACTTTAAGGTCATTGGCATGAACTATTTTCCATCGTTCGATATTTTGTCTTTATAACAGCATTATAACCTACATCATTTATTTTAATCAGCTGGCATAGGATGCGAGTCCATGTGTTGATGTGAGCCCGTGTGTTAGGATGTATGTTCTAGTGTTAGGGTACGAGTCCTTGTGCTAGGATGTGAATCCCAGTCTTAGGATGGGGCCCTGTGTTAGGATATTAGTCCCGCTGTTAGTATGCGAGCCCTGGTGTCAGTGTGCGAATTCTGGTGTTAGTATCATAATAGTCATGGTGTTAGTATCATAATAGTCATGGTGTTAGTAAGAGTCGCAGTGTTGGGATGTTAGCTCTAATGTTAGGAGGATATGGCTCTTTAGGATCGATGTTACTAAACAAATATCACGGGCTTATATGGATTTTAGGGGAGGTTGGGGTTGGGTAGGGTATCGGGTGTTATCAGAAACCCATAGAACGACATCTTTTCAACTGGTCAGTTTTATAATTTAAGAAAAAAATATCTTCCGTCGACCCAGTTGTTATGGGTGACATGTACAGGTAGGTATGTCTATACCTACAATACAACGCTTGATATTGCTCCCGTAATCTGGAAAAACCTAGCAAGTCAAATTTTGGCGAAAATTGAGTTAGACCCATATACACATGTATATAATAATAGTTTTTTTTCTCCTTCACCGAAAGGGTTTCTAATTATCTTCAACTAAAAAGTCAAAATGAACTTGGTTATATATTCATTAGCTTAACAAAACAGTTTTCCTTTGTTTACTCAAAACTACATTCAACAGTGTTACTAGGTTTTTCCAGATTACGGGAGATTGTAAATCAATTTATTAGTATATGGTCAAATTTTCTATAGCTGTAGATAATGTATTCTCGAACCATGTAAAGGTCGATTATATTTTAATGGTTAAAAATACCAATAAAAGAAATAACACTAACACAATAGTTAGCAAACAAAACTATATGATTTTGTAAATTTTATTCGGGATATCACGGCTGCCTTCATTTTGCAGTCGTGCAGGACAGATTGGTCTGGCAATATAAGGTTCTGGTCGGTTAGACGACAAACCGATTTCCACATTAGACAGTTGAAATTCGATATTGAATAAAGTTACACGGAAGTTGCCCGATTTCATTAGCCTAGCTATTGCAGACAATTAGGACGTTAGCCCCATTTTATATGATTTGATTTCGAACCAAAAGGGATAAATGTGTAAGCTTAATTTTGATATATTTAATTATAGCCATTAACTTCCATTAAGAGTTCCTCATCTCAATCGTGTTAATCGGATTAAATTAATCGGAGTAATTACTTATAATCTGCCATTATATAGGTTAGGTATAATAAATGCCCTCCGTGACTTCCACCATTCATTCTAAATATAGAATTATTTACGTCGTCAACGACGACTTACAAAACGTGTAAGAATGCCCTTAATATCTCTGTTTCCAATTTACAGGGGAGTTACTGAAAACCAGACATACCCGGATATCTTTAATGAAGAGTCAGCATTTTACTTTACAATAACTTCCCTTCTAATTTTAAAACCGGAAGTGTTAATGAGCTCTTAATGATTACCGAGAACGAGTAGGACGCGTTTGTTTTGTTTATCTACAGTTCTAATAAACAGAAAATGTTTTCTAATGGCGACCTCCAGTAACAGAAACATTGGGGTTTATTTAGTAGCTAAATAATTGATGGCGATTCTGTATTTACAGACCAGTCCATAAAGCGTTTGAGGGGTGGATCGGTGGGCAAGGCACCCGGTGTTGGCCGTGAAAAAGTCCTAGCTATTTTTCGGCGTCGTTCTCCTTGTCCGTGGTGTAGCACAGAGAGCTCGACAAGGAACAGTGTCTAGTCGTTAGGGTGGTACCGAGGTCCCGTGTACACATTCGTGTGAAAGTAAACGAATCCTTGAAATTGCAATTTGAAATGATAGTACGATCGCTGTTAGGGCAAATGTCCCTCGGAGCACACAATTTGGCGTATATCCGTCTTTATTAGCCCAGTCGGTGCAGTAAAGTGGGACGTTATACTCCATTTCACATTAAATTTTTCGGGACATTCGGCATCCTTCTGTGTTTGATAGAGGCGAGTACTACACCCTATATACATCACTTATGAAGAACTTCCAAGATGGAACATTGTAACGTTAAATGTATTAAAATTAAATAGATGGGCCCATATTCAGATTATCAAAGACCACCTATGTTCAGACTAAAACACCATCTAAAGTTACATGTTCTATAAAACACAACATAAAGTTACATGTCAAGACTACCAAACACCACCTAGAATATCAAACACCACATAAACAGACTATTAAAGACCATCTGAAGTTACATGTTCACAATATGAAACACCACCCTATCTTACATATTTATATTGTATTAAAGGTGTGTTTACCTCATAAGGCCGAGAAACAAATTGTGAAGCACACTCATGAAATATACATGTATATATATTAAACATGCATTGCGGAAGAACTAAATCTGTATATTGCACGTCTTTCTTTGGGCCTTAAATGTTATAAATTATACTAATATATCAACTTATCAAGACCATAATCAGAGAGAGAAATGGGGTTTAACGTCCACTCGACACAAACTAGGTCATTTCGGGACTAAAAGACCATAATCAACACTCGATGTCATCGTTAGTCTTCTATATTTAGTGGATATGAATACGTTTCGTGATTTAACGTAAAATGGACAATCGAGACTTTGTTTATTATCGCTCCAACGGTAGTAAAGGCGATCGAGACTAGCCTAAAATTTAATCGCTAATATCTCTGTTCAGAGTGAAGCAACTTGACTGCAATTTTCAGCATATTCATTATCTATTTCTTTAACTATTATAGCAAGAATTACAAGCTCTATATCTAATCATACATTATGCCCCTTTAATTAAACTTGCGGAGTGATTTTATGTTTCTTCGAACTGCAACAACTAGCACCTGTTTGGTACACATGTAATTTCAGTTGTGGACAGAATCTAGATGGTACCTACCATAAACTTCGAGATTTATTGAAGTAAAGAAGTCGGTCATGGTGGAAAATGATACTCGCGAATAGCTTCTCAATTACCTCCCACACATTTCATTCATAAAGTTGGTAGATATGAAAAATAACATTGATTTATCGCGTCCATGTTTTTATAAAATTCACTTCTGCATAAGAATGTAGCGTCAATTTGTAATTAATTGTTGATTTGCTAGCGCCATATGTTGGAGAATCGATAGATATATTTATAATGCTTGATGTTCGAGAGTAAGATTAGTATATTAATGTTGTAATAGGCTGCAAAAACAACAACTCGGTTATATTGGTATTCAGACTTTAGGTTTATGATCACTGTAGCTATAATTAAAATGGGAATGAAAAGAGTAAACTACCACACAGAATTTACACAAGTTGCAATCACTGTTTATGAGAAATATCTTTGATCCAGAAACATAAAACTTTGCACATAGTTTCCTATTGGTGTATTTGATACATTAACACATCAAAAGTTTTATAAAGGGCTATATTTTATTTAAATAATTTTGAGTAAATTCTTAATACATGTATGTGAATGATTTGTGAACTCGGTGCCAGGTTCAAAAAGGGTCAAGTCGAATTCCAAAAATAAAAAGTAAAAACAAGCATGTCCTGTTCTGCTGTTAAACATATGTAAAAAATCTTTAAATTTTGGATATCGTATTCTATACAACTAAAATTGATGATGGGTGATGTATTCTTTACAACTAAAATTGATGATGGGTGATGTGCACATTGCAGGATATACATGCGATTACCTATACACATTGTAACCCTATAACTGAAAGTATGTTGCTGTGGCTTTAAAAAAGTCAATCATTTTTTTTTAATTAAAGAAAAAAAAAATGTGCAATTTTGTTTTATGTTTGATTTTTCATTTGTAGTATACGATAGATACCACAAAAGTTGCCGCATCTTTCACACGTCACTGAATACCCGAAGGTAACGAAACGATATAATTAACATTCTAGAGCATTGACACGCGAAAAAAAAGCCTTGTACGTCAGGAATACTTGGAAGGGATTAACTGGTCACGAGTAATTAGATTTCCAATAACACAAATCATTTGATTAAAGCACAATAATAGAGCGTTATGTTTATCATTCATATCATCATGCCACGAGCAATCATTTTAATCACCGTCATCCACGCAGTTTTCTCAAACAGAATGAAGATTGGACATAACTCGAACCCGATTGGCTGAAATTAAATTATCCAATTATTATCTCTTTTTTTACGGAAAAGTAGAGAGATTCCGATTCAGAAATAGATCTTTGTTTAAATTACTTGATAGGTATATTTTAATTGAACATATTTAAATTCTTATCATATACTCAGAAATCTTATCAGCAGAACCTTAAAAAACCCAAATATCTTAATTACATTAGCTTAGTACATAGCTCCTTAAAAAAGATGTAGGCCGTGGAATCAATTTAACGTGATGTGACTATACAATTACATCGGGTTTTTTACATACAGAGATATAGACGCTTTAACATTAAATTTACTAGTCGCACTTTTTTTTTAGTTATTTTCAGGGAGTTTGGTGGATGCTTTAGAAGCAATTCTTTACACTATATGTGCCAGATTCTCCATCGTTAGGTTATGGACATGATGAATATAATATATCAAATTAATTACATCTAGTATCTGGATGAAAATGACATTTCCTCTTCCTCGTCGTTAAAGATAAATTATTCAAGAGCTAAATTTGCCCATTGCAGGTATTTCTTTACGGTAAATCTCCAACAAACAATCTATGCATCCATCTTGTCAAAACTACAGTGATAGCTTGACCCAGAAGAAAATAATTTGAATGGAATTTTCAATATATTCCTTTTGCATTACCGATGTTTGTACTATTATATCAAGAACTGCCAACTCTTTATCTATATCTTACATAATGTATCTTTAATGAAGTTTAGGGGCGACAATAATTTATAACGTTGCTCTTTACACCATCAAAAACTAATCAATTCATCCGAATCATTATTAACTTTCACACCGTGTTGCACTTCTATTTACAGAATACATATGGATAGTAATTGGTATCCGCATCATACTTCATAACCTTTATGTAAGGTGTATGACCATTTTGTAATGTTTTCTCTGTGTATGGACCTGAATAGCAACACGACAGAAGACTTATAAAACTGTCTATTTAACTCGTAGACGAATCCAAGCCGTATGAATTTAATTTTGCGACAACACCAGACAATTTGATGACGCTATTATGACATCATTAGTTATGCAAATAGGGGGTTAAACTTTGCATAATTCTTCTCTGTAGGCCAGACTCGTGTTTGATTGGTGTAACAAATCAACAAAACGTTAAAAACGGCAATATTGTTTTTATGAATCGACTTGCTAGTAGACTAAGAATGAATAAGTTCATTACATCTCATAAATGCGAGAGAGGGGAAATGGGGTTAAACATCCACTCGACACAAACCATGTCATTTCGGGACTGACATATGGTTTAATTTTATTTCAATAATTCGCTTGCGTGTAGGTGTCTTTAGTAGTGAGAGGAAACCGGGGGACCCGGAGTAAACCCACGATGTTGGAATGTCTCATAAAATGATTTCAAAATCTAGAGGGGGTGAATGATTTGATGTGTGTGTTGGGGGGGGGGGCGTTATTTATGTTCTAAATCAAAATAAACAATTCCTTCACCGGGGTAAATCAGTAATTCGCTGGGTTATTATGGCCCAGTAATAATAACAATAAAACCATATTTGATTTAGATTATTACTTCCTGCTATACGAAGACACGTGAATGCACAGTTGTACTTTTTATGTGGCTAGATCAGCAATGTATCGACAAAGACTAATATAAATAAATATTGATAATGATTTTAATACAATTTACACGGACACAAAAGTCAAAATTCTCAATAAAAATAAATTAAGCAACTACTACATCATTGACACGGTATAAAACATTAATGTAATATGAAATAAACCAGAATATACTTTGAGTGAATAATGGTTGTGTTTATGCTGCTATGAAGGGATATTAAGTGAACTTCATCATGAATCAAAAACGTAGTAATCAGAATCAATGTTTTTAGTGTTTCGTTTACTAATATGTTCAGCCAAATTTACCGATATAACCTTTCTGTAAGCTTCAACATCACATCTTACACATTTTAAAGTATAAGGTGTTTACAAGATTTCCCTGACATAGTCAACAACTGCCGTGGAAACCCGACGCTTTACAACGAACTACAGAAATTGTTGTACTTTTTTCTTTCCGTTCTATCTAATACTATCACAGCGTTGAGCGAGTAAGCTTGCTTTGATTTTCGGTTAAGAATTTGCCCGAAAAATAAGAGATTCCCTGAAAGAAATTAGCCAGTCTAGAAAATGACTATGTTCTGGAACGTGTCCATAAAACACTTTTATTCAGTAATGTCGATTCCACCATTAAATACTGAACCAAATACAATGGCACCATTGAACTCCTTGCAAAACACTGGTTGATATAAAGTTAGTTTACAGTTTGCAAGTTCAACGGTTTGAGTAAAAAACCAGGAGAACCGAACAAACGGAAAACAAAACCGACAAGACAAACTACAACAAAATTGCAAGAAATAAACAACACATATCAAAGCAAGTGAATGGATCCGGTGGTAAGTTCCAATGTTTAGTTCCGGGCCTGTAATAATGCAGGCTTCAATCAAAATGAAAAAAAGAATAATTATGATTTACAAGAAAGACGTATTATAACGTTAAACCCCATACCATTTTATCAACTAAATATCGAAAACAGTTTGATAGACCAGTCAAAAAGTCGCTTTACCCAGACTAATCCATCTCTGAAGAAAACACAGCCACCATTTTACGTCAACTGTTCATTACATACGACATGAAATAACCAAGTAATGTAAATGATATTATATAATAAAGATATATGTATAAATAAAACGGTTTGTTAATCGCAAATTTTCATACATGAACTTCACGACATTGGACATTTTTGACCCAGACCAATCCATCTCTTGAAAGAAAAACAATTATTAATAATGCCCTTTGTTTTGATTTGATATGGCGTAAAGGTTAAACATGTTAGTCTGTTACACTGTCAATATATACCAATTATTCAATAACGCGAAAATTAGTATTCATTTTTAATAAATATAAACGATTGAATTAGTATAGTTACTTCGATACAGGAACCAGAGCTCTTGGCAGACGGATACCCTCAAAGGGATGTTTGTTTCACTTCATTTTTTAAAAAGAATTCGCCCGGGACAGCATAAATATTAGCATGTGGATCCTATAGCCACTGTATTATCAAGGATAACGGTATTGACATATATACTTTTAGTCAGTATTAGAATAGCTCAAGCATGTGGTATCGAAACAGTATGCCACAATACAAATAAACATTGAGATGTAAATACTTAATTAGAGCTCGACTGGTCCCATTCCTTCTTTCCGACGTTGCATTGCCTCACAGCTAGAAAAACCCATGGGCTTAGTGTCAGGGACGCAATGTTACTCAGCGGCACTGTCAGACTGGGAGGGCCCCTCTGCCTCCCTCACACATACATCTAAATATTGATTTTTGGGGGGCACGGATGGGATCTTCCTGCTTCAAAATCATGGGTCACAATGCCCCTGGAAGAACCATTGCCATTTTGTAGTTGTAACAATTGTAAAGAGAAACAAAGTCATAAACGATAAGAAAACTACAAATATTCAAGAACAAAATTCAGTAATCACATTTTATAAAACTGATATTTCATCCTCGCTCTCTTGCAAAGACTTGAACCTAATTTGAAACAAATTGAGATTAACTTTACTGGGAATGAAGGGAGAAACGTCACGTAACCTTAAAAGATCCCGTGACTAATATGATGAATACGAAACTAAGTCTATATCAAAGGAAATACTGCCTAGACAATTCTGATGGAACACTATAAAATGTAATAAGTTATAATGCTTCAGGTCTGGGTACTTTCAATTTATATAATAAACCGGGGTTGGGAAATTGAATGAAAGAAAAGAATTTGGCCATTTATTAATGACATGCCAATACTAGGATAATAACATTCATTATAGGCAATGTTGGCGACCATGATTGATACTAAATAAGAAGAGGTTCTATTGTTGGCCTGCTGGCCACGTTATAGACGTCTGTACCGTATCTGACACAGAACAAAGTCTGGTTTGATGTGAGACGTAAGACACCTACATGGGTCAAATATTTAGAATAATGGGGCGACAAGATATAATCTAGTAATGGTGTGATTAACTAGATTATAATATTCAAAGCCAATATCTCCAGTTATTGACATATTGTGCAATGATAGAATACATGAAAGTTATACCCATAACGACTGGAAGGAGACAGAAGAAGAATTGAGCCTATAAGAACAACCTTGATCTAAATTTCGGTCAAGATAACTCGGTGTTCTCGTGAAAGGGTCAAAATATATTGGTTATATTTGATCTCGATCCTGAATTTGTTTTAGAAAAAATTCCAAGCCATTTACTGTAAATGACACTGTTTATTGAAGGAAATGTCGGTGTTCATTCCATTTGCTAAAGAACTTTTTATCAACAATAAACTATTTTGGTTTGTATGGGTTGCAGTAAATTTTGATAAAATAATTTTTTTTAATTCTTTTTACACATGTGGCATGTGCCGAAGACAGAAAAGGGAGTGTATTGGCATTTGTTTTGATGAGAAATGGGAAAAAATCTGCATAAATAAAAGTTAACATATTAACACTTCTGTTCTAACTACGTGGGAGTATGTCTATTTTTGTAATTACATTGCCATTGCTAATTTCTACAGAAAAGTACCATAGCTACATGGAATCACCAAAAGAAATCAGTTTTCATTAGCTCGGTAGGCGCTTGAATAATCAGACGGTCAACAATCATTTCATTTCATTTCCAATTTCAAATTGAGTTTTGAAATGCGAAGTGTGAATGAAAAGGGATTACACAACGAGAAGGAAAAAGCTGGGTATGGCTATAAATTGCACAAAGAAAGCAGTAAGTGCTGGTGTACATACTCGCATTGGGATTAGATCTAGGAAAATGGTAACGCTTGATTGAAATGTTAATCATAAAGCTAATACAAGATCTGAGACATCCTTTCAACACGGTTGAATTACAGAGAGTATTCATGTTGTCAATCATCATGCTGATTCCAAATATAAATACTGGGCAAAGGTTCATGTTTGACCTCATGCCCTAAATCTGTCATGTAGGTAATATAGTAACCTATAAACTGACCAACTGTATGTGTATGAATGGTATATATATACATCTGAAACCGTCAATCATCAAAAGATACACCATCATTAGTTTCTGTCTATTTGAACCAATTAATCAATTCTTATGTGTTACCCCTTTAAAATAAGTTATGCGGAATTTTTCGGGCGTACTGGAAATGTTTGAGCCATATAAGATTGTGTATAGAAGGAGTGGTCCTAGATTTCACAGGACACTGTAAATCAAAGAGGGTTTATGTTTGTAAATCAAAGGCAAAAATTGGACTACTTAGTTGGAAAGTTTGAAATCAAAATATGAAGCCGTTCGGAAGTACGAAGCAGGCTTGGGCAAGTATATAGTCAAGGTTACCTATGTACCTACATGGCAGGGAATATGGGAACTAGAAGTTTGTGAAGTTTACAAAACTAATCCCAAAGGGTCTTTCTCCCCGAACTACAACGAGGTTGCTCATATTGAATTAGAACCGTTCATCCAGCTGGCCACAAGTGCTGAGATGTTATACCACCATCGAAGTGGCGTTAGTTTCTCAACTGCGAATTCAAGCTGTCGCGTCATTTAGATCCTTGAACACCTAATACCATTTCTATTTTCCCTTGGAAATTCACGTAGTAATCAATTTATGTTGAACTTAATCTGAAAAAACCCCCAACCACTTCTTAAACTTGCAGAAACTGTTGTTTCACTGTGATATTTTGCGGCTGTTACGGAAAGGATTTATGATTTTCTTGATGTTTTGTAATCTGCTGTTTTTACTACGTTGAAATTACGACCACAATTTAATAAAAAAAAGGTAGTTTACTTTGTCGAAGTTGTTACTGACATTTAAAGGGTATCCATTTTTTTCTTTAATTAGACAAACTATATTTATTATTGAAACAATTGCACCGCAAAAAGGGGGTTAAAAAGATTTATTAAAGAGATACTTATCCTCCGGCGTTCTTTTTTCAAAGACTGTTTATCTGTAGCTGTCATTTACAGTGTGCATATTGGTGTTCATATAAAAGAACCCTTATATATAGCCCCTGTCTGGTCTAAAGTTTCCTCATAGCACAATGTCTGGCGTTGGCCGGTCTTCATTGTCCGATCGGTGCAAAAAGGTAGGACGTAAAATACTACTTGTTGTCATTCAATGTATTGTATAGACATCAAGATGGCGTTATGGCACTATCTAGCAAATTAGACCCACGGTTAAGAACTGGCGCCATTTCTTGTAAACTTTAAAAAAAACAACTACTGGCGTTTGTATTTGTCATTCTACTAATTACAAATGTCAGTAACACTGATGTGTCAGTTTATGTTTGCAAATTTCTAACAACTGCTGTTAGTAGATATGAGTTTGCAGGGCAACTTAAAATGACATCTCTTTCGATCAAAATGAAATTGTCGATTTTATTGTTTGTATGTATTCTTCTGTCGATATTGGAAGCCTAAAATGATACTAATCTTTCGGAATTGTAATCGTATAGTGATTCCCCATCGTTAATGGAAATGACACATCAAGTGGATGAAATCGGGTTTAACGTCATCGTACTTTTATGCTCCTACCAATGTTTCTGAAGCAACGACTGTGAGTTTTACAACATCTAGACGTTCCTAGATTAATTCACAATTCCCGAACTTAAAGCTACGTTATCTACAGACACGTGAACAGTGGCGTCCAATAAGACGTTGTGACATTGCGACTTCCACGAAAACCTTGACATTGGACGAACTTTGAACTTTGTAACTCAATTATCATGACGGATTAACTTTTTTTTTACCAACATAACTTTGTCTGATTTGAATAAAGTTTGAATGGTGGTTTTCGCTGTAGAAATGTTTGAGGGGTTTGAAGGGCGGCTGATTGTGTGCTGAGTTTATTGGGTAAATACCAGGATATATTGTAAGACTATGGTCTTTAAGACCATATTGTGTCTTTGGAAAATTATTAAATTTCTCTTTCTATAAAATCAAAATCACACGTACCTAGTGAACGTGAAATAAACGCTATACATAAAAAAACCCACTGATGTTTTGGTAAAATCATAACCCGTTACTTGACCTATGGTTGGTAGACAAAAATATGGTATCATCACCTCGTTTATTTGTGTGAAATTTAGGGGATTATTACGCATTTGGAATAGAAATTAACGTCAAGGTTAAATCATGGATGTGCAGGGATGAGGGTATAAATTAGGATGTAGACCGAGTCCCATCAGGAACTCACCAGATATTCAAGCAGTCATTATCTGTTGAGAACAAGGACCTGCGAAGTCATTCAGCTTGATAATAAAGTTGTTATACCATTAATGCTGTAGTATTATTTACGATCACAAGAAGAAGTCCTAAAGTACTAATTAAGATACAAGAGAATGTATACTGTCTTATAGAAACGAAAAGATACATAATTATCATTAGCCCCATTTCTGAATATCCACCATTGCCGTCACTACAACTTTTATTAGCAGGGATTTACTAGTTCAGAAAGGTATATTCGAATATTATTCATATTAATAATGGATTGTGGATATTCACTTTGATTTAATGTCAACATTTTCAGTATAGATAAGACCTTCCTGTTTTATTACAATAATCATACGGCAATATAAATGCAACTAATGGGAAAATACATGTCTTTTCTGGCTACAGAATTCTGATGGCTAATCTGGGTTTTACGTAATGACGGCTACATGAGGAAAACTGGCTCTAAAATATTTAGATTTATTCCATCAAAGTAGGAATATCTCTTCTACGAATTTTGTTGTTGAGAGTTATAGCCCCTTTGTGAAAAGTAAGAAAGATTTAGTGGCTTGGCATTTGCTAAACGGTTTTGTTAATCTTACTGGAGTTACGAAACTAATGAAACCAGCTTTGTTTTATGTCTTTCTACCCTTTAAGATGTAGTTTGGTTGTAATTTAAGTCAGACATTTTTTTTGTACTCGCGGGAGGTTGATTTATATACAGTGCTTATTGAATAATAAGACTGCTACTGATTACATCAGTTATTTTTTTTCTTAAAGATGTCTTTCCACGTACAAACTGTGTGATTTAATGATATATTTGGACTAAAAACTTGTTAATATTTATTTATCTATCACACATTCTCTTAAAATACCGTCAAAAACTACCACACGCCGTAGAAATCTATACTTAGCATCCCTGTTTGTTACGTGACTTGACTGAGAGAGGGTTCATTTGAAATTGTATTTGTCGTTACTCGCTGCCGATTTATCATACACATCGAAATCAAAGTAAATGGTTTGATTATCATCTGCCAACTTCTTTTCTGCTATTTATCACACAGTCTGTTCTCGGTTTAATTTTCTCGGTTCACTATCAAGTTTGAGTGTCTCTACTTTCAAAATATAGTTTCACTGGAAATAACTTAAAGTTCCAATTTCACATTTTCTAAGAAAGTCAAAACATAATTATTTCTATGTCTTTTGCTCAAAAGGTTGTCAACTCACTATTATACGTTCCTGGGCAAAATTTTTGGGGCATTATAAAGGGTGACACAGGGTGATTGAGGAAATAGTTACCCAATTACCTCCCTTGTTTTCCCATTCCTCTCCATGGACGGCCATCTTCAAACGTTTGAATTTGAAGTTGAAAATGATATTTTTGCCAATTTCTCAACTGGCAGTACTGAATTATAGGATTAATAGGATTATTCTTTAACAAGGTTGGACTGTTTATAGGTTCAATCTATTTTTGGGATTTATTTTAATACATTTTAAAAATATAACTTAAAAAAATGCTATTGGAGCTTTAACTATAAATACTTTCGCGGGAATGCACCTTTAAAATGATTCTAAATTCAAGATATAAAAACCAGTGTGTTCTTATATTTGGGACCAGTGGGTTTTATAATGTGCTTAGATTCACGATTGTATATGATGGGATTGCCATCATTGTTTAATGATCCATGTGAAAGAGGCATTACATTAGAATTAGATAATTGCTATAATGTGGGCACGGGGATCACGTGGCTAAGTGGATAAGACGCTGGCTCGCTAGCCTGGAGGTCGGGTGTTCGACACCTGCACTCGCCGATAACGTTCATCTCGATTTTCTGACATGGGTTCCCTTTGTCAGTGATGCAGAACGGAGGGCCTGACAAGGACAGCTGTCTAGTCGTTCGAATGGGACGAAAAACCGAGGTACCGTGTACACACTGGTGTGCACGTAAAAGATCCCTTGGAAGTTGGAATTCAATATAAGAGTAGGCCGTAGCGCCGCTTCCCGGGCAAAATTTCCCGCATAGCACACTGTATGGCGTATGCCCGTCTTCCATTAGCCCAGGTTAGGTGCAGAAGAATAGGACGTTAAACCCCATTTCATTTCATAATATGGGTGAAGTTATCAATGTTTTAAGTTTTGATAAAAAATTATCCCAAATTGTCTCCGATACAACGACTTTTTATATTCTCGGTTATTAAGTACCATTGCTAAAGCCTTAAACAGTCCGTTTTGGTCAAAGGACTTTTTTCTACTCAGCTCCAACAGAGTGGAATGATCTGCCACTGGAAATAAAGAACTCTCCTGAAATTGCTGTGTTTAGACCCAGACTTAAAACCTTTTTGTTTAAGAAAGCATTCACTTTATGACAGTTGTGATCATTTTTGGACTGCTCGTTGAGCATGCTCATGCATCGATATTGGGCAATATAAACAGACTATTATTATATTATAAGCGAAGTTTCAATTTTCGCCCCTTCTATCGGCAGTAAACGTGAAAGGCATTCGTGTCGGGGGTATTGTCTCATCCACTCAATATCTAAGCCATATCGATCATGGGATTGTTGAGTGAATAATGTCTAATGTTAATTTATATAACATTTTAAGAAAGAAATACGACCTACAATATGTAGGTTTAGCTCCCCCATAACGCTGTTTTAAGTGTTATATGAGTTTGAAAATAAAGAATAGATGAAGTTATTTGTTAAAAATCTCTATTATATTGTTACATTGGCATTAAAATACGTCAATTTAACACATGAAGCTATAATGTTAACCCAAAGAAATCAAGAGCATATGAACCCCAGTCACAATACAGCAACTTCCGATTATACTGCCAGGCCAGCTGTAAGAAGACAGTGGGGGCCGTTTAACTTATCTTAAAAGATATTGTATTACAGAAGATGTATTATGATGTAGTAGTTATTGTACGTCGTCTATTGCGTGACTCTACATCGTAAAATCTCCTTCAATTAGATAAATGAGTTTAGTCATGTGTATAATTTCCCCTTTCAGATATATCATTATTTCCTATTATAAAGACAGAAAGTAAGAATAAGGAATTGACGAAGTCATTTATGGGTCCATTGTGCAATAATCAGTGACGTTGTTTATACTGAAATAACATCGAAACGGGGTAGTTTTAGTTCTGCAATTAATTGTCTGTCGTGATAACAAGAAATATGTTATAGATATATTGAGCATGAATTTATTGCGATATTTTTGTAATATGTTATCTGATATCGTCCGGGGTTATTGCTCTAAACCAGCAATTTGTTAAGCGAAATAAAATGAAATGGAGTTTAACGTCCTACTGTTTTCCTCCTAAACAGGGATAATGAAGACGGGCATGCGCCATACAGTTTGCTATGAGGACATTTTTCCCCGGGCACCGGCGCTACGACCTACTCTTATATCGAATTCCAAATGCCAAGCGATCTTTTACGTACACGCCAATGTGTACACGGGACCTCGGTTTGTCGTGCCATCCGAACAACTAGACAGCTGTCCTTGTCAGACTCCCCTTCCTGCATCACCGACAAGTGGAAACCACACCGCAAAATCTGGACGAACTGTGTTGGGCAATGCATGGATCGAACACCAGACCCCCAGTCTAGCGTGCCAGCGACATCCCCCCAACTTGTTAAGATACTTATTGAAACTTAATACAGTTCCGCGGTCGTAGGTCTGCATCTGGACTATATTGTCAAAGCACATGCCTCCCAAACCCCACCACCACCACCAGAATTAACAAATCTTTTCCAATGGATCGTACTGTTGATGATTTTGAATACGTGTTTTAAGCACAAAAAGAACAACAATAAAGGATCGGAGAAATGAATTAAAATGAGAAACTTTTTGAGTAACCACCATTGTATTATTATCATCCTTGGGTGTCGCCATTGGCATTGACCGTTCGCAAAAATTAACTCCATCGATCGCTTTACGTTGCAAAAAACAAAGTTTCTTATACACTCACACTGTGCTTAATAAAGACGACCATAGATAATATTTATTGGTACTAAGCTACTTAATTAATAATAAAGAAGATCATAGATAATATTTATTGTTCCGGGCTTAATTAGCAATTGGCAACTAAATCATATCCCAGATCAAGTTTATTGGTCGCTTGTCAGTGGAGCATGACGGGGGATCAGACAAGGAGCAGTTCCTAGTCGTTCGGGTGTAACAAAAAATTGCGACCTGTGTACGCGTTGGTGTACTTGAATCAGGACCCTTGAGAAATGGAATTCGACAATGAGTATAGTCTGAAACTTTTTCCGTGGTACGATTGGTACAGAAAAATTAAGATACATATCAAAAGAACATTGCAAGCAATACCTACTATCATGTAATGGACCGGGCTGACCCAAAGCGACTACTACGTTGTACTGTTTCGGGCCTGTGCATTTCCTTTACATGAGCACCCCCCCCCCCCAGAACGTTCTAAATTAAAGACTACAAATGCCCCCAAATCTGTTGGAATAGATGTCATAATTTTAACAGTAATATTATGACATAACGTTTATGGATATTAGATGAGGGTATTAAACATCATTTTCGGAGTTATTGTGCTTGACCAGGTTTTAAAAATTTGTAGATCCTCTATATGTTTTGTATAATATTCCATCGTTTATTCCTGTTCGGCAGTTTCAGTGTCTTGTAAATGCTGCCATTACTGAGATAACAATAACTCTTCGAACTTTGTGGACCATGGAGACGACGTTATTATATCTTAGAGGAGACGGTCAAATATCACGAGGTTAGACCGGCAGAAGAGAAAGTTAATAAACCTTTTGACAAAAACAAATAGATCTCCTAACTCAATACATAAAATACCAAAGGGAAATCCTGCAAAAACGAGAAGCATCAGCTACATTTCTAAACCAATGGCTAAAGTTCAACATGTCAAAAGTATTATTTTTGTCATTACGAAAAGCAAAAGAAGAGGTGTCGCAAAGATCAATACGGAAGATGCAGGTAGCACCTTAAGCGCCGCTTCCGTGAAATCAGGTGCACACTAGTTAAAATAACAAGTTGATAATCTATACTAGTTATTTGAGAGTGTATTTTGGTCTCAGTAGGGGTGTTAAATTAACAAGTTGAAAAAAAAAATTCTCATTCACATTATTTGAAATTAATTCTAATTCTGCCTTTGAGAATAGGATGCTATTTTCTTCACCCGTAAGCAATGTTTCCTCCAAGAATCAATTCGTGGTGTAAAATTCGCTTTCATCTTCCTTCCTAGCTTGTTCTTTTTTCGCTGTCAAAGGTATTGAGATTTCTCGTCAAGTCCTCTTGTTTTTTGTTACGGTAACATTGGCTTCGTCGCACCATTGAAAATCACAAATTAAATCTGAAAGGGTAAATTGATTGCTATCGGCGGTGAACATTTGTTTTCTTTTGATTTCTATAGAATAAGACCACTCACAGGTTTCGGTTGGTATTGATGATATTGATTCTAAAGGATGAGGAGAATACCCCACTAACACTTTTTCATGCTACTTCAAATCTTGATAGGAAATAAAACAGCCACAATAGAGAGGAATGAATCCACACTCAAGACTTCAATATTGACTCCTTAATGGAATAATGAGCAGGAAATAGAGAATGGAATTTACAGGATTCGGGAATTCCTTTCAATAGCCGATAACAAGGTGCTATTCTTAAGGAAGAACTATTAGAAGTTCTGGTTTGATTTAGTGTTGAATGTAAGAGTCAAGCTGCTACTGTAATTGGCTAATGTGTCAATTTTATGACAAGTGCGTCTTACAAATGTCTTTGATAAGATATGTTGTTGTTCTGAGAATTCGTTGGTTTTCAGGAACTGTACCATTTCAGTATATATTTATGATATAGATCTATTTACTCAAGATTCAGTTCAAAGTTCGAATAATTGTATCAGTTTCCAAAATATGGCACGTGGCATGTTTATAAAAGTTAGCAAATTCATCTATCGCCAGCATTTAATTTTTATTAATACAAGGTCAATGTTCACTTAACAACGGAGTGAATACATATCAAGACACCCGTTTTATAGGTATTACCGGATAATCAATTATTTGAAATACATGTATTACTTAAATTAGGTATAATTTGTCAATAGTTTAAAATAAACATTTGAATTGAATAATCTCATCTGTCGGTCCATAATTCTCACTGGATATCTGAATATACTCGGATTAAAAAAAATACTTAGATTTGCTAAAGAGAAACAATTTGTAAGTAGTATATTTTCGGCTTGAGGGAATGAAATGGTGTTTAACGTCCCACTTTTCTGCTCCAACCCGAGACGCTGTTCGTTGCGCCCCTTATAAGACGAAACCACGTGGGAAAATCTTATACAACTTTCTCGGCTAAAACCGGGATCGACCACAGGACCTACAGGTTAGCAAGCAGTGAATTATAATTTTTGATACCCACCTGAGCTGCCCCACAAGAATGAATACAATTATAATTGGACATTAATACTTAAAGATAAATTTTTAGAAGCTAGATAAATGGCTGGCAGATCACACTATAATAGTTAAAAACTAGATAGTGTAAAGGGAATTTGCTGAAAATTTCAGTCAAATTGGTCCACTCTGTACCGAGATTTTATCGCTTGAATTTTCGGCCTAGCCTCGGTCATCATTACTAAAGTCGATACGATAAAAAGGATAGTCTCGATTATCCATTTCATGATTAAATCATGAATGAAAGTAGAGCTACAGGCCAGCGTTGGCATCGAGAATTGACTATGGTCTGGATAAGTTAATTAATGTCTAATTAATTATTTAAATAACATTTATGCATTAGGCAGATTTAGCTCTTGCATAATGTATGTTTAACTAGAGTAAAGGCGGCATTAAATACTGCGGTTGCAAATTAAATGATCAGTTGAATTGTCTAAAAGACCCAATGCTTGTATCATTGGTACATCACATAACTTCGAATAGTCCTCTTTAAGTATTACCGTATTGGGGATTGAAGAGATCATACAAATTGCCTAAACATATAACGGTACCGTAATGTAGCAATTAAACTATCAGGAATCACAGGGGTGGTTAAAATAATCAGCTTGATGTGTTCTTCATGATGGTTTTATCCTCAGTGACCTCTAGGCTGTAGGTTAGATTAAGCGATAGATAACGAACATTATCAAGAATTGAAGCCGTAAATCCATCCACCAAAAGCCATATTGGAGTGCTAGAAGAGCCATAAATTACCGTAATTACGTAAACTTGTGGTTTTTGTGCGATCCCATATCCATAATCTTAATTTAATAGTGTGCTGGTTCGCTGCAAGATAATATTATCTAAAAAAGCTAGAAACCTTATTGAATCTTCTCGTGTCAAGTTTAAAACAGATATGAGAGCAATTTAACGTTGAGTGTAAAACCCAGGTGCTTCAATCTATCAACAGTTGCTACGACAATCATCGTGAAGATTACGACACCGAATAGTCTCTACTTTCGATTACTTAAACTCTTTATCAAATTGCTCAAATCTGAATAAACGCTAGTTTCGGCTCCTCGGTTTAGTTAGTTACACTTGATTTTCCAGGTAGTTAATATTATATGTTGTTAATATGATCAATGACTGGATCTGAAGACTACAATGATCAGAGGCTTAAGAAGGAGAGTAATAATCGAGGCTATTTTTGTCCGCTGTGGGAGGTTTAGGTGGGTCTTTGATCTTCACCTGTTTTCTTCAATCATTAGTTTAACCCGGTGCCCTTCTTAGAATAAAACCAGGCTCATTCCGTGCCTTAATCTTGTTAGTCAACTAAAACAGATTTTAGCTGTAGGCTTTATCTCATTCATGTACATAGTAACACCTGTGGGTATTGATTGATGAATCAATAACACTGTGTAGAGTACTCAAACGTTTTCATCACTTGATATTTTACATTATATGTTACTGACAGACTGACAATTGGATCTTAGGATTTGTCGTCTAGTAAAACAAACAGATACTGGTCTTATTACACACTTTAAAGGAACCTTTTTGATTTGAGTCAAAATAAGGTTTTGAATTGGGTCGATATGATACTTGCTTCGAAATATTAATAAGGGTCCCCTTGTTTACCGTGACGCTGTCTGTGAAGCGGACGTTATGCATAAGATCAAAACAGATGCAACTGCACATACAGTCCTGACTGGAAGACAAAACCCTTTCTCATGTATCACTTGATAAAATTGAAAAGAACATATTACTTAAGATTATATCAGCATGTGTAAGTTGAGAATTATACACTCCAGAGGGCTTAATCTGTGGTTATGGTGCTGGAAAAACCTTTCTATTTTGAAAAAATGCAGTACTGTGGTTATGTAATCTTTTGTATTTTTGACATTACAAGACCATTAAATCAATGAGCTAAATCTTTATCTAGGACGATATTCCTGGTTTTTAGTACACTTTCGCCATAATTCACAGCCATCCCTTATTGGTCTATCTCTTGGGCATTTGATAGCACTGCAAAAACAGAAAACAAACGAGCTGGATTTATCAGGACTAGTTTCCAGGCTTGCATGCTCTTAGATACAGCACAACCCATTTCTAGATATACTTTATTTACTGGCTCGTTTTATATATTTACATAATGTTTTACTTACCAATTTTATATAATAATAGGAGCAGTTTCTAAGTATTGACTCTGGTTTGATTATGTGTGTTATTTTGGTGAAGAGTTCCTCGAGAGTTTTCAGTCTGGTTTACCTTTGTCGGAGGTGCAGGACGAATGGGCTAGCAAGAAACAAAATCTAGTCGTTTGGAAAGGACGAGATGAAAAACAGATGTTCCGTCAGTTGCAATGCGATGAAAAGTAGGCTCAAACGTCGCTGTCCGGGCAACAGTTTCCCATAGCACACGTAAGACACCAGTTTGCTATTGAAATCTCGAATCTGTAGACGAAACGTTAAATTTAGCAAGGTATTTCATAATCATATCCATACGTTAAATTTAGAAAAGTATTTCAAAATCATATCTATACTTTTCTAATTTACCGAAATCAAAAGGTTCCACCCTCCCTTTGAGAGCACATTTGATTGCTGGTATCGCCACTATTCGGAAGGATCCAGAGTTCAGGTTTCTTAATTTCTAAAAGACTGACATGCAATCGCATTCGAATTCATTATGAACACCACGGAATTACTGATGTCCATGTATCTTTTAATTATATTACTATTTCAGACTACACTCTTAACGACAGTCAAATCGGGATGTCGAAAAACCCCTCTTCCATCTTTCCAATTCATTGTAAATGAGTTAAATACATAATGGAGGGTCGTCAGTTGATGTACTTGTCATGCAAACTTGATTTGTTTCTGTTTATGCTTTGTAGTCTGCACTTGATTTGAGAAAATCAATAAGTCTGTCTGAGACGTAAACATCAATCTTCTAGTGGTCAAGAAGGTCTTTTTGTCTTACTGAAATTTCCGTACTACTTTACCTTCCTTGATGATGGTCTAATCATTCTATAAAGAGGATCAATTAATTGGGTTTGTATAGTCTTAACTGATTTACAGAGGAGACGCTTCTTTTCGAAAGGTTTTAATTGGATTTATCAGAGAAAGAGAACGAGCTGCTGTGAAATTGGTTTAAGGTACAAAGCGCCTTGAATCCAATATTGATGTGCTGTTTAGTGTATATGATATAAAATCACAAGTTTTAATATAAATCTTTCATATCTCATGACAAAATGTCTAGTATTAAGATTATTTCCCTGGGCATTATATTTTTTTTACACTCGTAACCCATTTATAAACACCTTCTTCCGTTTGTACGTGATATATTTAGCCAATTAGATTCGTGTTATAAATATTGCATCAGATTTTGGTAAAACCGCAACTCCTTGTCGCCAAGAGAATTAACTAAATAATACAACTGGGGTTTGAAGAAAATACTGTTTCAGTCTTCGAGGCTATATATAATTTTGTTTCCCATTGAGAAGAAAAAGACGATCAAAACGTCGCCTAGAGTCAGTCTTGTGCCAAGCATTAATCGAGAAAAATTTCTATTAAATCCTACACCGTCCATTATTGCTAGGCATGTACGGTGTTTTCTGGTTATTTGTATTCAAAGGTAGTTTTTGTAATGTTTTTATTTTATTATTTATTAGACTGATCTTATGTTGGTGTCTTTGACCAACTAGGTTGTGTAATATATAAAATAAACTACTAGCACTCTTTAGGTGAGAAACCCATTCATAAAACACACGAAATCCATCCATCTAATAGAACATTTAATACGAGACTTTGTCAAGATTGGTCTGAGAATTAATGAGGTCCTATAATTAATATTTTGATAAAACCCTACATTAGTTGGCAGAAGATAACATAATTAAGCGACTATTTATTATATCATCGCATCTTGCAAGCTTTGGAAAATCTGAACATCAACGTTTTGTGATAGCCCTTTAAAGAAAGATACAAACAAGTAAAGTGGATTTAAACTAGTTAATTAGTTTTGTGACAGTGCTCCAGATTATATTGTTTACACGTAAAGTATTTATTTAAATTAATAAAACAAATTTGAACTCCACTCATTGAGCCCCACGCGTTATCGATCGACGATATAAAATATACTGTCCACTACACGCCCACTATATAAATGCACGAATTTAATTACGGTCTTAATAATTTTCACATGTAATGAAAATTTTCTTGAATATATAGACGATTCCGTGGTCATGACTCATCCATATCCATTTTCCCTAATTGTTGGGAGGGGCGCAGACGAGAGACAAGCGAGGAGGAGAAAAAACAGAGAAAGGCGAATGGGCTCATCCGAGTCCAGCAGCTGCCCAGGCAGAAGGGCGAAATGGTTGAAATATACTATGTTTGATTTATGTTCGTGTGAATTTATGTTCCTGGTCCCAATGTAAATAAATAATATATTTACTAAACTGATCTCCGTTAACACTAAGATGGTGTTACACATCAATACCGATACTAGTTTAACAGATACTGGGGACTTTAAGGTTTTGGGTGAGAAAAGGTCCTTTTACATGACAAAAACCCAAATGCTATGCTGATATGAATGAAAGACAAAAGAATATTAATTTAATAGATATTTATTTTCGTACAGAATCATTTGGTGTGCACGGTTATTTCAACCTTTTCATACAATCCTGATTTATTACCTCGGAAGATAACCGGCCCACGTTTATTTATTTACAATGGCTTTTGACGCCTTAGAGATCGCCTTATGGAGATTTTGGTGCACATTGAATGGACATTTATTATCATTTAAAATGCACTAATGTATAATACATGTTCCCCTGGGGTGTTTTATCTTAGAGATATCCGTCATAAACATTCTAAAAGGAAAGTCTAGATGTTTTATTAAAGTATGTGCTAAAGGCGCCAATGATGCTCGTCTTTGTGAGCTAGTATTGCAGATAAAACAATAGAAAACTAAACTTCCTCTAGCATTATGATTGATGGCAAGTAGTGACATGTAGTCACTTGGGAGAGCGGTGTCGTCATTAAAAGTATATATTTGGAAACTTTGGCACAAAGACGATTTTAATAATATTTGGCTATCAAAACATTTTTTTCTGGGTCGCTTGAAATCTGCATCTTTTGGCAACTTCATATCAGGGGTCGAATCGGGTCATCTTTATTTTTATCAATATTGTCTGCCTCTGGACTTAATATTTTAGGAAACGGGGTTGTAATACCCTTTTGGTCATATGTCATTATTTCTGTTTTTAGACAAGTTAATTTTCAGGATCGGATGACACCAGATACCAAATTTAATGCATATGGCCGGGATTTATCGTGTCGGTGAAATATTTCTGAACGAATCTCAACTTGAACAATACTTCTTCATATCGTGGGTCGCCGATACACTTTGTCATTATAAAGCATCAACAATTAATGTATTGTAACGATGTTTTGAGATTCACGTTTTCATTGGCCCAGTCGGAGCAACACAGTGAGACGTTAAACCCCAATCCATTTTATTTCGTTTTGAGATTCGGTGGATACCTGTATATTTTTGTGCTTAAAACATCAACTTTAATTTTAAAGGATACATTTTTTTGATGGATACGCAATTGGTGAATTTGCTATAATACAACACTTCAACTATGATACCTCCGACTTTATCAAGCAAATGATACACATATCCAGAAGTAACATAATAAGCGTTAACGCCCGCTTTCACCTACGTTGATATCACAGTTTAGTGCATCCGAGGAAACTTTAATTGTTAAAAAAGCAAATAAAACAAAGAGCGCACGCGCGAAAAACAATTTCGCTGTCCATGACCACGGGGACCCGATTAGATTTTAGTGACGACGCAGTATTGTCAAAGACGAATAGACATACATATTACAATGTCAAGGCCCACGGGGACCCGATTAGATTTTAGTTACGATGCAGTATTGTCAAAGATAAATAGACATCGATGCAATGTGCGAAGAGGCAGGTATATATGCACTGACTGGCCCAGATTGTTAATTCCGTTTTCACGTACAGAGCTAAAATTCAGATGCTGTTTAGGCATGAACCTTGCACAAAAACTAACGACATTGCACAGTGATATCTTCATAATTGTGCATTCATAAAAGTGTACACTGTGTAATATAATTATGTTCAATGACGCATTGCCCGTCAAAGGAGTATCGAGACCCCATTTTATCATGATCAATACAAGGTTAAAGTCATAATCTCTATTTGAAGCGCAAATATTTCTTTCGTTCTAACATCTTTTAAAAATTGATATGGATTGTCTATTTCAGCGTTATGTCATGTTGATTCAAAACCTGTTATCGCTTCAGGTTGTAGTTATTAACCCAGCTTTCAGAAATAAATATTAATTGGTTGTAACTTATTTTGACTTGGGTTGCACGATACCATCTTTCTGAAATCTACATTGAAAGAAAGGACACTTACCACACGAGATGCTTTGATTCTGATCGTTTTAAAATGTTCATGAATTTCCCTAGCAGCTGTTTCATTGCCTGGAAACCAATGTTTTTAGAGTTCGTTTTATGTTGACGTTTTGGCTTTTTGCATACATTTTGGTATCTACAACATGCCTGCATACTTTCAGCTCATCATTATCTTGTAAGAGACTAACAACCTTCTGATTAGTTATAATCGTGTAAATTATGAGTATTTTTCCTTATTCGTCTTGGGTGATCTTTGCTCAGCATTAAGTGTGTACTAATAAACAGGATAATGACAGCCGTTTTTATACTTGTCTTTATTTAGATAAGCTGCTAGTTGACTCTTAATAATTAATACATTATATCAATTCCCTTCTGAACACAGCGATCAGCGATATAATATTACCGTTCTGTTCGTTTATTTACCACTTAAGTCTATCAGATTAACATCATACTAATAAGTTATTATTTACCTTGCAGTGGTGTATATTCCACAGATAAATAATACATATTTTTTAGGGTGAGATGTATGTTCTTGCGTTCTGGTAATTCTTAACCCTTTTTCTTGGATTATTATCACGAAACTAATAATAACAAAACACGCGTGTATGTGTAAAATTCAGTCTATCTGCCTATTGGAATCTATTTCGTTAGCGCGCCACAATATTGTAACCATTGTCACTATGATCCAACACCTTAAGTTTTTAGGTTTGCTTCTTTGTCCACAAAGTACGAGATGGAGATTATGCTGCGGACAGCAAGACGGAAGAAAATAACTCAATTTCATATTCGAATGACTATATGTTTATTTACCCTAAACTGTAAATTCCTACTAATGGCGACATATTGTCGGGAATTGTTTGATTTCTATATACAACTATTACTTAAATGTAATTGAAGTTCCGTGAGTTAAGTGCGATAGTTCTCTCTTGTTGTCCTATTTATATTCTGTATTAAATATATTAATCCTAGAATACCTTGTGCTATGGCAATTTGATTGCACAATAATGATAGTCTCATTTGTTGTAATTTAAATCCTATCAGTGTAGATAATGGGTTGGAATTTTACATAAAAAGAAGAATTCATTACAATATATTATCTTTAAGATATAATTTATACAGAAGCACGCAAATCAAACATTAGTAACAGAAGGGAAAAAACAACATTGAGATAAACATGTATTTCCTGTTCTAATGCCAATTTACTATAGAACCAGTCTATTAACACGGGGGTGAATCTTATATTATGATGAGTAAGAATAATTCCTCATTCTTTTTTTGTGAACAACACAATAATAAACAGGCGATGGTTGTGGTGTACAAAAGCGCAACAATATACATACAGTGTTCGTTGTATACAAAAGCAGAACAATATATATGCAGGTATTGTGGTATACAAAAAAACAATAAACAAACTATACAAACTATGATTGGGGTAAGCAAACTCACGGGTGATGCTCGATTCACAGTCCAGAACGTTCCGAATCGACAGAATTACAATCGAGTGACGCGGAATTCAGTCCTGTCACAGTTCTGCCAGTCCCGACAGCTGGGGTGGAGTGAGTAGAATCGTGACGTATTCCTAGGTAAAAAATATGTTTCAGCTGTCATGATTGGTTGAGATATTTTTTATACAGTCGACGCATGCGTTGTCCTCCGAAATTCTCTTTTTCACTCGATTGACACCAGTTTTGGAATTTAACTCCGGAACTGTGAATCGAGCATCCCCACAGTGATTGGTCATGCAATGGATTTATGACCCTTTAAGTCGTAAAACACGTGTTCTCGGGCATCATGCTTAATCTATTTCCGAAGAAATTAAAATGGATGCAATTAAACACTTTCAAATCAATTGATAAGTATATTTTATATCTAGCGCAGTTGGCATGTTGTGAAAGTTATCTTGTTACCATACATTACACGTACAAGTGCATTTATTATTGGTATAACATCTATTAGCTTCATGGCTACACCTTCCGCTTAGATATGTATTCATTTGATTGTTATTGGTATTTAGCCAAACATGTGTTTGATAACAGATTGCTGATAATAGTCTGCTTTTAACCTTTTACCATGTAATAAAGTAGTATTAAATACCACCATGCCTTTCTTTCTAAATACAGATTATAACATCTTAACGTCAAGATATGGGGATAGAGATATAACCTTGCACTGCTATTATAATTATAGCCGTAGTTTGGTATTTAAAGGTGAAAAACGTGTGTGTTTTTGTGAGAATAATACAATCTTAAAGAAACCTTTTAGTGTTAGGTGTTTTTATCACACATCGTTTTGGATATATTTTCATATTTAACAACACTCAAAGAATTGAATACCGACGAGAAGTTCAGAATCTGCTTGTAAAAAAGACCCAATTGTATTATTACTCATAAAACAGAACATCGCGGTTAGGTATTATGCTCCTGGCCAACGTTATAATGTACTTGTTGTAATATTTATTTCAATTTAAAGGCAACTGCTGACATTTGTGTGCAGATTTCAGATATAAGTAAACGATTTAGGTGTGCAAGTAAAACCCGGTCGCAATATTTACTGTTTTAAAGTTGTTCTTATAATTTGGGCTAAACTCTGCGATTTTGAATTTCTCCCACTTTAGTCGCACACCTTCGTTAACGTTAATATTTCAAATGTTAACTACTTTCGTATGTATTTTTGGGATGTAGTCTTTAGTATTAATTTACAGCATAAAAATGGTCGACAGTGATTAATTATCCTTTAATGTAAAAACTACGGCTTTAGATAAAGTAATGGCAAGCTCACGATCCTCAATATGCATCAGCAACAATTGGAGATTTTGTGAAATATCTCATCAGTATTTAACTTATTAAGACAGGTGTAACTCTTTTCTTAAGTTTCTTTTCTTTCAAATGTCATCTTCTTTAAGACAGTTTTTTTTACACAAAAACAATTTACTACTTTGAAATTATGGCGTGGTTCCTGCATGTTAGATGTTTGTGCTTCATTAAGACGAAGCAGAAATCCATTATTCATTTTATACATCTGTCAAATTATTTACGTGTAGTTGTGCCATGTAATCAAATTGTGGGATATGTGTAAACACGAGTTTTTACCTATGTTTTGTATATTTAAATGCCATTATAAAGATCTGGTTTCTAATGACTTCCAGGGATATTGCTGTACATGTTAGTCTTGTAAAAAGACTAACAGTTATTGTAATAAATACAACACTTTATACCATAAAATTGAACAATTATAGAAAACGGGTTAAAGTTTACGATCATAAATAATCAAAGGTAATTATTACCAAAAGTAATATTGGTAGACAAATTGTGGTAATCTGTTTTTTGTTGTGTTTTGGGTGGTTTTAACCCTAGCCAGTTGCCACTTTCAACTGGTTACTATCATACACATTCAAAGGTATTAATTAGTACCAGAAGCAATATTGGTCTAAAATTTGTTGTAAGCTAGGGTTTATCGTGTTTTGGTTGATTTGTAACCATAGCCAGTTGTCCCTTTAACCAGTTTAAAGGGACATTTTACCATCATACACATTCAAAGTATTACATGTATTACCAGAATCTATATTGGTCTGAAAATTATGGTAAGCTAGGGTTTACGATGTTTTGTATGGTTTAAACATTGATAATAACCAGATATATACCATTATCACATATTTAATCTTTTGTTATGCAGTTTTATTTGTATTCAGATTATATTTGCTGTAAAATATTACCAATATATTACATAGAGATGGTGATGAGAGAGAAATGGGGTTGAACGTCCACTCGACACAAACTAGGTCATTTCGGGACTAATATATGGTTTAATTTTATTTCAATAAATCGCTTGCGCGTAGGGGTCTTTAGCAGTGGGTGGAAACCGGCGTGCCCGGAGGAAACCCACGACGTTGAGAAGGCGCCCCTATCTCCATGCCACATACGCACACACCAGGGATCGAAACCACATCTGCAAGCCAGAGGTGACCGGCCAGCTAGAGGTGGAAGCGCGGCACTCTAGACCACTAGGCCATCCCAACCCCCCAGATAGTGATGAACCACCCAGTATACTACCACTTAACTGATAATCCATAACAATATTTATTAAAGTATAATTTGTAAAAACAACCTCATAAAGTACGGGCACAAATGGCAATTAATTACGTAAGTGCGTGAGACTAGGTGTAGTTAGTTGATCTTCAGTTTAGAAGAATTGGCATAGCACGGATCTTAAATGAACTAATAAAGTGTTATCTCGTGAAAAACTCTGCAACCCAATAATTGCTCCTGTCAATCATACATTGGTTTCACTGCATACGGTAGGCGTAATACAAACATAAGCCAAAACAGCTGAAATATGCCGAAAATACGTGTTAATGCTTTGATTAAAGCCAACTATTTCGACCCATAAACAACTTTTTTGTCTAACGGATATCCTTCAACTAAAATGCAGCCGCTTTAAAAGCCGAGTTGAGGTGGGTAAATGACTGCGCAAATTAATTGAGTTTTTTTCATGTGATTTCAAGACGCTATTCAGATCGAAATCCATTTAGCACAATACGATGAACTCTTGCATCACACCGTATTAAAGTTTACATCTTCTCGCATAGCCAATAACGTTTTTGTTGCACTTTCAAATTATAATTTAATTTCAGGCATCAAACAGTGACTCTATGTTGTCAAACTATCGGAAATCTGTAAAAAAAAAACCAACAAAACCCCCCCAGTATTTCCGACTAAATCCGTATTACGTTCACGTAATCAGTCAAACTTGACATTCATAAATAAAATATTGTCAACCTATATCAACCTATATTGGCTAAAACTGTCGGCAGCCAGTTGCAAAAGTAGAACATGTACGGCCCAATAAATGCTTTTAAGGCAGTTCAGATTTATTTTAAAGATGCGCTTGCCCGGGGGTTTCCGACTCATCAGTTTTTCTTGGTCTTCATTATAGACAGCCGTGTAAAAAGTAATGTTACTCTTCGTTAGGGCAACATAACCCCAACGTAAAAGAATTGAGTTTGCGTTGACGAAGTCGTATATGTAACAGAAAGCTAAAGTAGGATAAACAGATGACAGAAACATGTCTGATGTCGTGAATAACAGATGAGAACCTGGACATATGGATTACTTGACTCAGTCGTAGTCTTTAAACATCAACCATAATCAGAAATAGGGCACATTAATACCATAATTACAGATTTGACTTAGTCATGTGACGTTAGTACACCAGGTTGTGTAATGATCCGTGTCGGTTATTACCATAATATTCTCACTTCTCATTTTATTCTTATCTTCCAAGTTTCTTGTATTTAAAGGGGTTCATTCAGATTAATTCGCTCAAATATTCAGTGGTTGCAACAAACGTACCTCAATATAGGCATTGTCCCTAACACCCTTGTCAGATCGGGTATGGCGTCCTTATAACTGCGCTGCTACGACAATGGAAAATGGTCTCAGAACGCGTCAAGATCGCCTTACAGCGTGGTAGAAAAGTGCTGTGGTTTCCATGGTCGTCAATGATCAACGAGACACGGAGCTTGTTTTGACAATGTTCAAAACAACGCCAAATGTCTGCGATCTGACCATGGAAGCTTGATAACGTGGCTTTTTCAAATTTGTAATTTTTTGCAAATTTTTCTCGTTGACGTTTGTCTTCGACCTTGTATATTTTCTGGTCGCATCAGCGGAGTAAGGACGCAAAGCCGGCCTGACGGGGATACAACTTGTTATTGATGATTAAAGGGTGTTATCCGATTATACTCACTTTATAATGTAGACATCTTTGTCAATCATCTCAGAAGCAAAATCATTTGATATACGACATGTTCATCCCCAAAAAGACATGGTTGAACATACTCATTACATTAATCTTACAGAGGTTCATATGTCAAACATTAATTAATTACTTAGTAAGATATCATATCTAATTATAATTGTTTATTATATCCGGATAACGATTATACTAATTAGATACTACGATTTATCCCATAGTTGTTAATATGCCACACATGCATTAATTAATTATCTAGAAAATGGCTTTTTTATGATATATATTTTCATCTTGTTGATGATTATTAGAATATAATATAGGGATCCACTATAAGTAAGGCACTTGCTCATTAACTCCAATCCCGGTTTAGGCCGAGAAACTTCCATTGGTGATTTCGGAATTACATTAGCCCAGTTTGTACAGAAAAGTAATCTCTATTCGAGCGAAGAGACAGAGGGGGTGCGGAGGCAGAAATGGGGTTTAAGGCATACTCGACACTAGGTCATTTCGGACTAACATTTGGTTCAATTGTGTTTCAATAATTCGCTTGTGCGTAGGGGTCTTTAGCAGTGGGTGAAACGGAAGGAGTCGGCGAAAATCCACGACGTTCGACAGGCGACCCTACTCTTTGTCACGTACAACCGGGGAATCGAAACCAACACGGAACGAGGGGAGAATATGGCTGAAGTAATATAGGATGCTAGGCATTATGACTAAACCATATATGTATTTTATTTTCCTGTATATGTTTTAATGGTTGACATATTTGAGTAATTACCAGCTCGGTATAAATATCCATGGACCCATTCCATTTCATGATTGTTTTGTTATCGTTAGACGTATATCATATGGGAATAAAACTTTGTTTCGTAATGGGGTTTATCTTGGACCAGCATCTTTAAATTATGTCTGGCATTATGGCATAATGACAAATACATAAGGTATTTTAAAAGTGCATGAAAATGTTCCTTTTGAAATGTCATCATTTTACAGCCTATTTCCATTTTGATTAATGTCATCGACAATTGGCAAACATTACATTTATCAGAAAACATATATTTATAATGATAAATCAATCAATGAGATATGATCTACTTTTCAAGTGTGGCTAGACCAAGAATATCTTTACATAATAGCCTATTTATTAAGATCTCATGAAGTTCGTGTTAGTCGGATTTGAAGTTTCGTCTGTCATATTGAGATGGCAGTTATATCTCTATGGCTTTTAAGGTCAAACGATTCTAGAATAAATTGTCGCAGATGGTCATTTCATGGATTTTGATTCTCTTGCATGGTACAATGTTGTGAAAGTTGAAACTCAAACAGGAACATGAGTCCAATATTCCGTTCTGTAATTATAAAAATATAATATATGAATTGCCATTTTCCCCAGACAATATAAATATGACGTGTTGCGAAAAGTTGGTAGGACTACGGCGGTTTCATTATTTTGTTTATTTCTTTTGTGAAATGTTAAATATGCACACTTAGACTTGAATAAAGTCGAAAGAAATAGATATGGCCCGAAAACTGGCCCAAATATAGGCGAATAGTGCACAAAAGAAATAATGAAAAATGAATAATCAGAATATATTGAAAATGTCAGTCAAATAATTTATTCTTGGTGTTTGACGTTTTGACCGGATGTAGCATAGCAAGAAAGAGAGAGAAATTAAATGTTGTTTAACGTCCACTCGACACAAACTAGGTCATTTCGGCACTAACATATGGTTTAATTTTATTTCAATAATTCGCTTGCGCGTAGGGTTCTTTAGCAGTGGGAGGAAACCGGAGTGCCCTGAGGAAATTCACGAGGTTGAGAAGGCGCCCCTATCTCCATGCCACATACGCACACATCATGGGTCGAAACCACAGCCGCAAGCCAGAGGTGACCGGTCAGCTAGGGGTTAAAGCGCGGCACTCTAGGCCATCCCAAACCCCAATGTAGCATAGCAACGGTAAGTCTTGATTATCTATTATATCGTTAAACTCTTGAATGTCCGGGGTGTTGTAATCTACTTAATTTCGGAGCTAAGGTGTAAACGGACGTAAATCCCTGAATATCTACCTACCCACGATGACACAGAGAGCTGATTATAGGTTTGTCTAAGTTATGTATAATATAACATTGAAACCAGAAATAAGACCTGCAATAGACAGATTTGACTCGTACATAGTGTATCTTGTTAATATAACCATGTACTCTCTGTCTCCTAGAGCTGGTTTACAAATCGTCTTAATTTACAAACCACATCGACCTTTTACCTTCTCCTGCTATTTGTTTCCTTTCTTCCATATTAAACGTTTAATCAAATACGGCGCTAATAACAAAAAACCGTAAATGAACATAAAATCCGAACCTAACCGGAAATGATGTCCAGAATCGTAACCCTTGACGGGTGGAAGTCTAGGCGGAAACGTCACTGTCCGTATGTCCATCATTATTAGTCTGGTTAGTGTAGGAAATCAGAGCGTTTAACCCCATTTCATTTCTAAAATCTCAAGATTAAGTCTAGGTAATGAGGATATTAAAGATGCATTATATAAGAGCTAAATCTTCTTATTGCAGTACTGTTCCTGGCTTCAAATCTTATAAAAATTATTTAGACATTATATATTCATTATATATGACAAGCCTTAATCAGCTCTATAGACTATCGGGTGGTCGAGATTTGAATGGATTTGAACTGAACACCTGTTAGATTTTAAAATTTCACGATAAAATTTATAACAAGAATGATCAACACTCTTTTTCTATATCTTACATAATGTATCTTTAGAGACGAGAATATCCGATGGATACACTTCCCAATCAGAACAGTTGATTTAAAATAAAAGGCGTGGTTATCGTCTCACGGACTTTGTACCATAGAAATATTAACGGTTCTCTAAGAAAATAAACCATATTACATCTGTACTAAAATCTCTCCACTGGCTTTCCATATCCTCAAGAATAGACTTCAAACTCCTACTGCTCGCCTACAAGTGTCTCCACAACCTTGCCCCAGTCTACCTATCTGAACTCCTTCCTCTCTACCAACCATCAAGGTCACTTCGCTCACAGAACCAACTTCTCTTCACAGTGCCTCTCTACATTCAAGACTCAACTGAAGATTTTCCTCTTTAAACAAAACTTTGAATAGATAACTAAATTCTACAGCTACTTTCACATCTACACCGCGCACAGAGCACTCACTTGGGTGGATGTGGCGCATTATCAAATGCAATATATTATTATTATTTTAATTCAATTTCTCTTTTAATAGAAAATTTTACGGAAATCAAAAAGATAATACCACCATGTACACTTTCAAAACAAGTGAGTCTAAATAAAATAGAACATTTTTCTCTGTGTTATTATTCAATAAGTCGTAATACAAAATTTTACGGAAATCGAAAAGATAATACCATGTTTACACGTTCAATATACCAATAAGTAAAAATGAAATGGAACCTATTTTCTCTAGACGGTATAATTTAAATAACCTATTAATTCTAATACTTCTGCTGGTTTTTATTAAATAAATGAACATATCAAACCAGTTTTTTTTAACATCCAGACTTTAGTTAAAAAAATAGCCGAATGATTTGATTATATAACACTATATTTAATCAAAATTATATATCTAAAAGATCTGAGTGATTTTAAAATATAATTCTGGAAGTTATCAAAATGATCGGTGAATTGGCACAGTTTCAATTTAATCTACACAAGTTGAACAAATAAACATCTACTGCATCTATATAATATCTAACCTGATAACTTGTTATTTACACGTCTTCACCTCTCCATAGTAAATTACAAAATATGAATTGGATTGATCGAGCATTATGATAATGTATCAAATTGGAATGGGTTCGCTAAATGTAGGTATGTGGAGAACTAGATCGTCCTGATCAGGAGAATGATGAAGAGGTGTTTAAACGCAATACTTTTCTGCACTGGCTGAGATATAATAAAGAAGGGTATACGTGAGACAGTGTGCTACGGGAACATATTGTCCAGTCAGCGACATAATACAGTCTACTATTATTTCGAATTCCAAGTTGTCCATGGTTCTTTTACGTGCAAGTCTAAAGTCTATCCGAGCGAGTAGACACTGTTCCGTCCCTGATCTGCAACAACCATACCGACAAGAGGAAACCACGACGGGAAGTCTGAGGAACTTTCGCAGCCAACACCAGGATCGAACCCGGGTCGTCATGGTCAGCGAGTCACGGAGCCACCACCGTTGCTAATGAAAAGAATACAAACGATCGTAATTCAATCATCCATGTCTGTGAACAGAGATTAAATTGTTACTGTCTGTAAAGTATAATTTGTTACTGCCTGTGGAGTATTCTTGGAACTTTCCCGTCTTTCTGTATGTGTATGTAGCGGTGTTTCCTGCTTGTCAAAATCAGGTTTCTCTAGAAAAAATATTAAGCTTAAGTCATGATTCGTATAACATTTTCATCGCTCGAGAGGAAAATAATGATAACATGTAAGTTATGAAAAACAGGGAACTTTTCATCGCTCGGGAGGAAAATAATGATACCATCTGTACAGACATAGTGTTACTTAAATTAAACGTAAAATAAAACCTTGGATACAATCTAGCATGCCGCTATTTACTGATAACGTGTAATTGAAGTGTGCAATCTGCTTTTACTTAGAACTATCCACACTGTATTACTACCGTTACAAACATCTCATCCTTTAGCTGTCACACAAAGACGTCATCTTGTATCCAGATATGTCAATCTCCCGGCAAGCAAAACTATTAATCCTTGCAAAATAATGAACTAAACGCTGTCAACCTACGTATTTGCTAAATGATCGGGTTTTTCTTGTTTTACATTACGGTAGTTAAGGAAATGGAGATATCTCATTGTCAGAACTTTCAGGTCTAATAGGCGTGTAAATAGCGTCATTTCGGAGGAGTTCAAGAAATCCCTAATATCTTGTTTTGTTTGTGATTTGCCAGAGGGAGGTTGAGAGATAATTATGTTTTACACACATATAGAGGCACGACATCTACAAATTCGTCATTTTTATACCAAACATTTCCCAATAGATTTTTTTTCAGTTTGATCTACCTAAAATTACAATTATTCTTTGCTGACCTTAATGTCTATTACACGGCGTTCAATGATGGCATGAAACTTTTTATCATTATCACAACAGGTTTATATATATTTATTGTCATTGGACATCTTTTAGGCAAATGTACAGGTAAATACAGACGTGTAGGGCCTACTCTATGGGTCTCTGTTAATAGATTGATTGAAACGATTTGAGGGACGGATGCATATCACTAGTGATTTATCTAATTAGGACGTTCCTTAATATTTTCGGTTCATTAGATTATTCAAAAATCCCAAATGGATCCGTCTGGAACACACATACGACCTGTCGCAGTGTTGCGTATATTAACTTCTTTAGTCGCGTGTCATGCATTTCTATTTTAGAGCCCAATTCAAAATATGCGAAAATGAACGAATCCCGGTCATCTTAAGTCACATCTTCCTAACTATATGTCGGTATTCATAGTTCACGGTTATCGGCGGCTCAAAGACACTGCCAAGGTTGTCACATGGCCAATTGTGGCAAGTAGGTTTACCAGAAACGGATCGATGCTTTTTAAAAAAAAGGTTTCGATATTTACTATCGCATGTTATATGAGAGTGAAATGATTGAATCGACATGTAAACGTCGATAATTATATTAAGCGTTGATCGGGTCAATAAGATTTAGGCGATCGTACAATGAACGAATTGAGCTGATACCATTGATATATTGTCGAATCCATCGATTGTACCTTACTTCTGAGGCTATCTAGAAAACCCAAAGATGCAGCCAAATGCAGCGTAAGTGTTCATGCTACAGATATATTTTAGCGAAAATATACTATACGAAATAATCACATGTTTAATCCCCCAATATCAATTTTCCTACATTTTTATACGTCAATGCTTAAAACAGTAACTTACATTGGTTTTTTTTAACTGGGAATGGTCCGTGAACTCTTAAAATAACTGTGAAACGCAGGGAACATTTTCTTAAAATTGTTCAGTTTATGAACAGACATCTTGAAACTTTTTCTCTGGAACGGGATTCTGGCTAATAGCTTTAACTATTGTGGGGTGAACATATTTGATTTCATGATTTGTCAAAGCAATGTGATGCCAAAAACATCACAGGATTGCTCTTTTTCCATCCAAAAAACCCCAATCTCTTTGATGTCATTCGTCTCGTGTTAACTAGAACCAACTGACGATGTTGAACACAGTTTATTTAATGTTTTCTAGACGAGTTTGTATTTATAAAGGTGTGTTTATTGATATATGTTACTATACAACACCTGTAATTACAGGTAATGTTAAAGGGGTAGTGTTGGTGAAAAGATAACGTGTATTTGTTATGGGTATAAATATTGAAACGTTTTTCGTGTAAATAACAAGGGCGTTGGTTCCATGTAAGATAAATTTTAATTATGATCGCAGGAAATGGAAACATGTCCTATGACCTTATAAACCAACTATTAATATTATTACAAGATAGAATTAGTTCAAAACACTAACCTCTTATTTCCTATTATATACGAGTTCAAATAATTGACTTTTACTACTTTATATAATGTTTAAAAATCGGAATGCGCTAAAAAGGCGATACCATACCATTTGATAAATACAAAATAGGATAATGGTCAATAACAAACATGGTATTGCGGTGATGTTATTGGAATAGTGACAATTTTATCTCCAGATATCAATAGATCTGTCACAGAACTAAGTCTAAGTAGTCGTTTCATTAACGACTGATCTAAACAGTCTCGTATACACTAAGTTCCGGTACTATTATACACTGTTTTTCTTGTCGATTTTCATTGACCCGTTCTATTTTTAAGTGGAACCATTGATCAAAGAAATCAAGTACGTCTTAAGTAACTTGATACCACACTAAAGGATTTACGGTGTCTCTTATGCTTCACTTCAATTACACAACGTAATCATAAACATAATTATCAATTATGCGAATGACGTCAAGTAATTAATTGTAACATTTAATTAGATGTGAAGGGGTCATATGACGTTTATTATCCAGGTGTAATAATATTTCGTAAATAGATCAAGTACTTTAATAGTGCTTGGTCTTTCTTTTAACATTAGACTCCGGAATACCGACTGTTTTTTCCTCTTGATATTAGATGCTTGGGTAACCCCAAGTTTGTCCTTTTTAACATTAGATTCTGGGACAAATTCAGGGTTTTCCTGTTAACATTAAATGCTGGAATAACCACAGGATTGCCCTTTTAACATTAGAAGCTGGAATTATAACCACAGGATAGTTCTTTTAACATTAGAAGCTGGAATTATAACCACAGGATAGTTCTTTTAACATTAGAAGCTAGAATAACCACAGCATGGTCCATTTAACATTAGATACTGGAATAACCCCAGGATTGTCCTGTAATAGATATTGGAATAATGACTGACCTCTTAGTTTAACATTCGATGTTGGAATATCGTCCGTCTGTTCGTTTAACATTAGACTACTTGACTGTAGTACCTCTAACATCAGATGCTGAAATAACAACTGACATGTTCTTTTAACATTAGATGCTGACACCAAAGTCCAGCTTAGGGCCCCGTGGTTCATGGCAAAAAGGATCGATCTAGGGGCGCGAGAACGGAGGCTGAGCTATCCCTCAACTCGGAACTGGAGATTTCGTATGTGATCAGATATTATGTAATTATTCTTGTATTACAGACCGTGTAATTGTGTGTTACGCAAGAGCCATTCAAAGAGTATAAAATAATCTTTTCGTCTCGTTAGGGGCCCCGCGATTATAGTCGGGTCTAGAGCCCCGCTCCGGTTAAGCTGGGCTTTGACTGCCACACTGACTGTATTGCTCTTTTCACGCCGGTAGTATAATGCCTGGGCGTTCTCGTGACATCGGATACTGGTATGACGACTGTGTTGTTACGTCAATTTTAATTTCAGTTGCTTCTATGATGAATCACAATGTAAAAAGGCGAATGACCCGTGTCAAAAACGTCCCATATTTGGAAACACCATCTTAAATTTAGAAACGAAATACGAATAATTTAAGTCATCGGGGAAAGATATGTTTCTAGAAAAACGTGAGAGCAATTTTCAGTGAGATAGTTTAAGTTGACATTGATACAATGGTGACGGATTCCATGCTTCCTATTTTGTATCGATTGTCTGCGTATAATTTTAAAATCTATATCCCCACTGCGGATCTGTATTTAGGTGATCTGCAGTAAATCGTTAGGGAATCGATGTATGTGCTGTAAACTTGTGATTAGAAAGAAAATAAATCTATTAACGAGATTTCGACATGATTGTATCTATATTAAAACCTTAATGTCAAATTCTTGATAAAATCCTGTGAACCTTGCATTAATAATGTGCTGGTGTGCTTCACGTTTCTGTCATTAACTTTAAAGTGGGTATTTATCTAGTGTCTACATCTAAGGAGCAGTAGAGCTCTCAGCTAAAAAAAAACAAAGGTTCATAATGGTAATTGGGGCATAGGTGTCTAGTCCGTGTTTAATGCGCTTTACTTTTTCCCGGTCATGTTAACGGAAACGTTTGTCTAACATCTGAATATATGGTTAAGAAGATGTGGAGCGTTCGGCAAAAGCAAAGGTTCATGATGGTAATTGGGGCATGGGTGCCGAGTCCTAGTGTAGTGTGCTTTACTTTTCTTGGTCACATTAACCGAAACATTTGTCTAGTACCCGGATCTATGGTTTCGAAGCTGTGGAGCTTTCGGCAACAACAAAGATTCATAATGGTAATTGGGGCATGGGTGCGGAGTCAATGTATGCTTTACTTTTTCCGGTCATAAACTTTATGGAAAGTTGGCCAGACATCTTAATCTATGGTTAAGAGGCGGCGGGGCCTCCAGCAATGTTAATTTACGCATAGATGCTGAATCCCATACTCCTCGCAGTGTTTTGGTTGATTAGAGCTAATCTCACTTAACACTTGTAAAAGAACAAAATTTATGTTCCAAATTATGACTGGTCAATTGTCCGATTAACAGCCGATAGCTAACTGCGTAATTATATCATCACGCTTTAAACAGAGCTTCAAATACCAAATTTGTTTACATAACGTGTAACCAGTGCATAGCAAAATATTGCAGACAAACTATTTGCGTGACGAATGAGGCTACCAACAGGGGTACAATGTTAACAATACTGTATGGAGACGAATAATACATACATACCTTAAATCATTGTCCGAAGTTTTAGGGACCGGGAAAACCCCAGATTAAACGAGGGGTTGTCATGTTGCCGTACTGAAGTGATAGATTTGATTGAACGGGAAGAACAAACTCACTCCCTCAAAAGCGCCAGTATAAGAAGCCAATCCAGCAATGGCCAGAGAGGAACCCCTCGGCTCATTGCTTCAGGAATATCACTGGGTCCATATGTAGTGTTCTTTACTTTTCCCCGGTCATAATCTATGGAACAACCGAGTTCATAGAGAATATACCCTGAAAGTATTAAACATTGTTAACTTTACTCGATGTTTTATGTTTGTATGTAGGTAAAGTGATATTTGTACCAGATTGACTGCTGTGTGAAAGGTAAGAACCACATTGAAAAGAATTTGTTACATAATAATATAATAAATTATCATGTTGATGGTATTTTATATCTGTTTACAAGTGAATTATCTATGACGCATTATTGCATAATCAATGGACCAACACACATTTGTAGATTAATGGAAAATTTATGTCACAATTTAGAATAATCTATGGCATTATTATCGATGAAATGGGCGTTCCTTGAAAGATGTCTTGCGTTGTATGGTAATAAATTACACAATGTCAAACCATACACAATAATGGTGCTTTTTTTCTAGATTAAACGTATTTTGAAAAGAAAATAGTCAGTAGACTTACGTTTGACTCAACGGTTGATTTTGCACGAAGAGTGTATTCGCCTAAATTTAAAATTCTAGGGCTGCAAACATGAGGTGGTGTTGAGAAATGGTCGAGTTTTTAGAAAAACATACACTCACTCCCGTTTAATTTAGTCGAATGTAGTTTATCTAAATTCAACATTGGGTTTTGATGCAGCATATCTTTTAATTCTCGACCCCCTGTCAAAGCAGTTTAGGTTTGTGGAAAACTGGAATGAAATGGAGTTTAATGTTATATACTTATCCTCGAAGACTGCGCTAATGACGACGATGGGTTTGTGGAGGTCTAGTTTTTCTGTGTTTCATGCAATCTATTTAAAATCACGTCCATTACTATTCGTTTTATTTCTGTTGCTGTACAAAACGAAACGAATTGTTTATCTAATTTTGATTCAACCGGCTCTTATCTTATACCTTCATACTGTTGTAATTTCGAGTAAGATTGCGCTTACTCCTACACATTGTACCATTTCATGTATAAGACGTGAATTATTTAAACAGGAAATGGCTGACGTAAAGGAAATTAAATGAAATGGGGTTAACGTCCTACTGTTCAGCTCCTGCTATCTAATGAGAGCGAGATAGATAGACAAATGGGGTTTAAGCTAGGTCATTTCGGGACTAACACAATATGGATTAATTTTATTTCAATAATTCGCTTGCGCGTAAGGGTCTTTACCGGAGGACCCAGAGAAAACCTTACGAGGCTGGACAGGCGACCCTACTCCTTGCCACGTACAACAGTGGATTCAAAACCACGCCAGTTGACTCAATGACAGGCTTTATGATACCCCCCCCCCCCCCTGTTAGTCTAATGAAGTCAGAGTCTGTTGTATTAGAGCGGACCATTCAGGCGAATAAAACTTTTTCCTTTGTTAACGTTTTACATTTAAAGTATTACATAAGATTGTAGAAATATTCTTTGTCTGAGTAGGTTCAGAAATCGTCGACCAGAAAACCGTCGCTTTCCCGATTTTATTTATTATGATTGAGATCATAACCTTGTTGTTGATAGCTTCAGGTGGCAGTCATCCCTCGTGAAAGTCGTCCATGAAACCATTTTGCGGAAGATATTCTAATTCCGAGAAGAATGTTATGAAACAAACGCATGTCGCCACATTTGCTTTATCAATAAAAGACAATATATAAAAGCACAGTAACCTGATTGCAGGTTAATTCCGTTAGTTGAGGACTGTTATTTGGTGTCTTATGGGATATTTACATGTTATTTAGAGATGGAATAATTCTATAAGAATGGATTAACGCCTGTCTTGACATTAATGTACATAGATATTTTATCTGCAGTCTGGTTTCTGATAACGAATAAATGTACTTAGACATGCACAGACACATTGGTGGTGTTAAAAGGGCACCCCGGTGTCTTAAAATAAATTGATTTACAGAAGGCATAGATTAATTAACTATAAATGAATATAATTAGCCTACCATAGCCTAAAATTGTACAACGCAACGGAAACATTAAAGGGGAATATTAGCCGTAGCTGCTTTATCTTATTTTAATCTTTATCTTGTATTGTAACACAAATCTGAAATTTCTTTGAATCTGATTGGTTAAACACGCATCAACTATTGGACAATAACATCCCTCTTATCTGGGTTGTTAGCATCCAAAAAGATATGGAAAACCCAGGAATTGTTAACGGTGTGCACAAGGCATGGGCACTGTAAAACGTTATATTTTATAAATAAAATAAAGCTGATATAAGTTTTAAACCTTGACCCGACCCGTAGCCGAGACAATTTGCATGTGCCTATCGGGCACATGTTTTTCCTTATAGTTTTAATGAATGTTATACCCCCAGTCACGCCTTGGACCCCAATGATCCCAGGAATGTCTATGGCACAATAACACCCTGTAAGTAAGAAACAGGATTTCAGTCGTATCGCGAATCGTGATAGTGGAAACCCTGCATTAACGAAATAACACACCAGAAAAGAGGAAGTACAGTTGTAGGTGAGTTCTTTGGCAACAAACCGACATGAATATTACTGTTGTTTTTTTTAAAACCAAACCAAACCCTAAAATCAATATTTATTGATGAGTGACTATCACGAGACAATGTATGCTTTCACTTTAAAGAATTACACGTATTGATATCTTCAGTTCAGGAAAGCCTTTTCTATCACTGTGTCGAAATCAATTTTCAATAATGTCGCTAAAATTCATCATGGAAGCGAGACAACCCAAGTATGGGTTACGACATAATTAAAGACATTACTAGCAGTAACTCGTATGCAGAACCCAATTTAATCCAGCTGTTGAGTACATACATTTTAAAAAATCCAACTATAATTAAACTCAGTGACCAGCTGAAGTAAGCTATCAAGAGATGATATGAGTTTTAAATTCACGTGTATAATAACATAACGGTAGTCCCTTCTCTATTTTTATGTTTGATGTATATTTGAGTAGATATATATCTTATAGACCACCCGTCATTTAGGGACTAGTCAAAAGACAACGCGCGTGATTTTCTGTGGCTGTGGTCATAATATACTACGCGAAAGAAGTTAAGGGTCAACCAATTATTTTTGTTTGACATTTTATTCGACACAGGGAACATGTAAATCAAAACTTTTAAGCACACTTTTGGTCAGAATGAGTTCGATATGTCTCAATGTTGAGTCTGTTATGTAAAGCGCGCGCGCGAAAGAGAAATGTGGGTTAACGTCCACTCAACACAAACTAAGTCATTTCGGGACTAACATATGGTTCAATTTTATTTCAATAATTCGCTTGAATAGGGGTTGAGAAGGCGCCCTATCTCCATGCAACATACCCTCACACCAGGGCTCGAAACCACAGCCGCATGCCAGATATGACCGACCAGCTAGAGGTCGAAGCACGGCACTATAGACCACTAGGCTATCCCATCCCCCACCCCCCGTTCTGCAAAGCATATGCACATTTATATACACCTACTCTGAGGATCTGATGATCTGATAACTTTGTTAATATAACGAGTGAAACCACCACGTGCTCGTAAGCAGACGACACAACGACGAGGTATGATGTCGATCAGACGTCGAAAAACCATCTGGGGAATGGCCTGTCACTCTGTCTAAAGGAATTGTACCAGTTCTTGAAGATTATCAGGTTGCCTATGACTGTCTCTCACACGTCTGCCCAACTCATCCCATACATGCTCCATTGATGCCAAGTCAGGAGAGTATGCAGGCCAATCCATTCGTTCAATACCATTTTGGATGAGAAAATCATTAACAACTCGTACTCTATGCGATCTAGCATTGTCATCTGTTCATGGAAAATGATAGTACACGTGCAAGGACATAATCAACTCCAAAAAGTCGTGCCCTACTGGGTTTGGGCGATGCAAACAGTTTTGTGGAGCCTTGTTTTGTGCTTCAGTTTATGGTTTCTAAGGAGACTGTCAAAATCGTTTTGTTTGAAAATGACAGATATGCCTTGTACACAGGTTTTGTCGTCAGGATATCGTAAACCAATTTTGACACGATTTCCGCCAAAAATAATATATAAATTATATCTGATATGTGCATAGACAATTACCTGGTAGAAAAAAAGGTTTGACTCTTAACTTCTTTTGAGTAGTATATATTAACATAGGTAAAGGCATTTGATTTTGTGGTCTGGTTACATAAACATGTAGATTCAAATAACAATTTATATAATGAAAATTATCTTTTTAAGTCACACTGTACTATTGATCACAAAATGACTATGACGTCATGACAGCCATCTTGAAATTGCGACATTTCAAAATTCGAAGTCATTCAATCTGTGTGCAATTGTCTGATAAACAAGCCTTAGCGTCACAACAACAAGAAGAAGACGACCCAGAAAAAATGCAAAGTTTCGAGATCTGAAACTTTTTCGGCTCTAATATTCAACAATGTTAAATACAAAAGCTGATCTATTATGATCAGATCGATAAGAAAATCTGTTTAATACGATATTCATTGGTGATATTATCCATAATTCATATTAGTAGGTTACCTCATAACACATATAGACCGTCACGTTATAATACACGATACACCATATACACTGATCGATAAAAATTAATTAAAAACCAAATTACGCACTACGCCATTTCCATTTATTGAATATCCTGGAAAAATGCATAATATACATTATGAATGCTCAACTGTTCGTGTTCTATTTATAGCGTTGAAAAAAAATATTATAAATCACCGATGTGGCTATTTTTTGTTGTAGTGTAAACAGCAAACGGCTCGTCAATTACATATTTAATCCCATCTATACGTCACTGTCTGACTACAAACAATCTCTTCTTGTTATTCGTATATTCGTATTTACACAAGTTACCTTTTCTAGGTTGCTGTGTTCTAAATGGTAATAAATAAAAGTGATGCCAGTCTAGTCTGTTGTGTATAATGAATTAATACAAGTTAATAATCAACGCTGGTCCATATTTAAATTTATCGGTCACTCTCAACTGGGCGAATAAAGGCGGCGGTCATTGTGAAATTTGTTGGTGATATAAAAGGCTTTTAAAAACGCGTCACCTTTTTCTCCAAATCGTTTCCACACATAACATGACAAAAGCTAACACGTGGGTTTTTTTTTTACATAAGTGGCGATTTGTGTTTAATGATTATGTTTTTCTTTTCATTAGGCGGACATTTTCCATGAAATTTGTCTTCTACACTGGTAATAATTGGTATTCATCAGACAAAATACCATTCTACAGACAGGGTACTGACGGTTACAGTATTGAATTCAATTCTACGGAGGTACCGACTGTTCCGGTATGTTTAGAAGGCCAAAGATTGCTTCAACATATAAAGTCGCCTTTATTTTTATGATTTTGAGACATAAATATTTATATAGACATTTAATTAAGGGATTCACAAACTGTATCCACGGATAAACAAAGTTCAATTGAAGAACGGGACGAATTCAAACCGTGGCGAAAGAATTTCAGGAGAAGGGGAGTTGACCACCGTGGTGCTGGTTGATCTAGGGGGCAAGACGTCACGTCATGTATACGACACAAGCCGGGTATAATCAATGGAGATAAACACACTTAGTAAAAGTTCCCAAGAATGACCGAGAGAGTTCCTTGTGCTTTTCCAGTCTATAGCATCCCATTGTCAGTAATGCATGTGGCCACAGATCACTAATTATTGCCCCATTGACTTTAATGTTAATTCTCGTCTCTTAGACCGGTTGTAACTTTTTCCCAAATATTCGTTGGGTAGAACGCTTTCTGCCACAGATGGAGCAACATGTGACAAGCTGGAAGTAGAGGGAGCTAACCATGCAATTTTCGGCCCTCCCTTTCAGCGTAACCAACCTCACAACTCTTGTATCCTTCCGCCTCAAAATCATGAATATTCACCAAAGCCTGGCAGAAAATGTATTTTCAAAACCCCCTTTTCTTCGATTCTACACCAAAAACTCAACAAAAATCGCCATGCAAAAGGGGGAAAAAGGGAAAGGGAGAGAAAGACTAAAAATAGCATTCGCCCTTGTTTTGGTGATCTGTGTCCATGTGAAGGCTCTGGCAATGAAATGGCGTTTCACATCATCCCTTTTTGGGTGATAACCCAGATGTCTATTATAGCTGACCCATATTTATATTTCCAACTGCTACGAGTATTTTATCTACATGCCAAGGGGTACACGGAGCGAAAGACCGAGGGGGAGTGTATACCATTAGCAATGCCTTTAAAGAACTCTGGTCAGTTGGAAACCTGCGTGAGAATTGTGCCTATCTTCAGTAACCGCGTTGGTGAACATAATAGTAAAACGTTAAACTTCATTTTATATCCTTGTTTAAATTGATACTTCGTGCAGCGAAACACATTTTATTGACAGATAGTAACAATTACTGTATAGAATACCATTTACTGTGTTAACAGTTTGATGACAAGCAATATGATCATAACTATTAACTTTCACAAAGTATAGACGTTTCGGGTACAGTTAAAGTACATTTCACACAAAATATCATTTTTAAATTTTGGAAATAAAATCCATGGTTAAACAATGGAGACGTTTATGTGATGCTTTACATTACGTGGTCTTTTTCTATACCCTGACCTCGTGTTTTCAACATAAAAGACTTTGGATGATATTGAGTTAAAGACTTAGCTACTTTAACAATTTGATTTCTACAGCAAACTGGAGTTATGGACTTAGCTACTTTAACAATTTGACTTTCTACAGCAAATTGGACTGGCATCTTTAATAGTTAATGCACTATCTAGATAAGCTTTTTGCAATTAGAAAACATTAAGTCAGCTTTTATCTCTCTCCGCATGCTCCATTTATTATGTGTTCTAAACACGATAATTTCCACAATAAAATTAATCCCATAGTAAACCATGACATTAAAACACAATCATTTAAAGGATGTAAAAAAACACCACGCATAGTTAGAAGGAATTAGTGGTGCATGGTGGGGATTATCGTCGGCCATTGTTCATTTAATATGACCTCATTTCTCTAAATAGTTATTTTTATGTATCCATTTACCATTTGAATGATTTAAAACTGAAATTAAGAACTTCTCCGGGCGTTTATTTGTCTGCTAATCGATTATCGATCATAGTGAAACGATGAGAATCAATTCGTCTCCGGAATGACACGAACCTATCTAATACAATGTATAGAAATCGGTATTCAATTGGCAAGCAACCGATCAATTCTCGCTCTAATAAAGATTTTAGCTAAAAAACAAAACTAAACATCTACTTTAAATCAAATGTAGCGAGTATTGATGAAATTGGAATCACTATCAATTTCTTTTACACCATTAGAAAAACTGAAGCTTACATAAGATGCATGACACGCTTATAGTGTTGAAAGTTTGTCAATAATTTTATCCTAACGAACAGTCAATTAAACTAGGTAACCCATAATAAAGTATGGAGAGAAAGAAAGTTTTTTTGTGATTTATGCTTTGGCTTAAATCCGATTACAAGTTTAAAGCAAGCTTATGTTTTGAAACTTGACTTAATGTCTTGCACGTAATAAAAAAATCTCATTGATAGGCTTAAACTTCAAGCAAACAGAAAGCAGTGTAAACCAAAAGGGGACGGGCATATTTCTATTATCGAGATGGGTTCAATGTTCTACTAAGTTTTGAAACTCGACTTAATGTCTTGTAGTTAATAACACAAAAACGACATAATGATAGGTTAACTTTAAACAAACACACACATTTACTCTGGGTTTTTTTTTCTTAACGATAAACAAAACGTAAACCAGAAATGAAGTAGGCATGCATCATTCAAAGGAAAGGATGGAGACATATTTTCTATTATCTACATGATTTGCGTTACTTTTGGTTTACAATCTATGTGGCATATTCAAGGCCGTTCTTAAAATTCAGTTCGCGGAATTCAACAGGGTGCCACTTTAAGACAGATGCTGATGTGAGTACACGTGTATTGATGACTCAAGTTTGATCACTGTAGGTCTGGTTATTCACATAAATAATAATAAAGCAATAAACATAGGGATTACTGCACAGTATTATTATTATTATTAATAACAACTTTTGAGGAACCGACAGATATCCTTCTCTTTGGTAAAGGACCGAATCAATGAACAGGTTAGAGTTAACAGTAAATAAGAAGTGAAACCGCCTTGCACCAAGACTCACATTAATTTAAACATATCTATATAGAGACAGAATGGCGGTATGATAACGGTAAATATTAGACTACCAGGCTATTTTCTAAAGTACATATTACTATTGATAACAAATATTACAGAGAGGATTCGGTAAAATGTAATATACACACATTGATTTAGCCAACTGAACCTTTCCTGTTATCCTAGGTTAGTCTAACAAATATGACGGTTTATTTTGGTACTCCGTTTGGTTTGGTAACTTGACATTTATATATGGAATTAAAATGAAATGAAATGATGTTTAACGTCCTACTTTACTGCTACGAGTGAGCTAATGAACACGGGCATGTGTCATACAGTGTGCTAATGGGAAAATTTTGCCTGGGTAGCGGCACTATGGCCAACTCTTATATTGAATGTCAACTGCCAAAGGATCTTTTGAGCGCATGTCAATTTATACATGGGAATCGGTTTTTCGTACCATCCGAAAAACTAGACAGTTGTCATTGTCAAGCCTTCCATCCTCCACCACTGACAAGGGAAACCACGTCAGAAAATCCCGACGAACTTACTCAGCTAATGCAGTGATCGAACACCCGTCCTCAAGGCTTGATATATATATACATTTAAAAGCTAAATGGTTTGATCTTTACCTATGAACGAGGTTTCGTACGGAACCAAGAGACCAGATTGATATTGTGACTGATGAGGTTTTACTCGAGTCCCGTGTACAAGAAACAAACTCAAAGAGGGCAACGAGGCATACAGACAACACCGGTGACACAAGAACGAGTCGCTATTTGTTCCACGATAATTTGTAATATTGTCGTTGTTCATAAAAAAAATAACCTTTAGGCGTAGAACAATGAATTCCAACGTTCATCTAATCACATCACTGTGATGAATCGGTGATGGTTTTCATTATGATCAAACTTCCCTAGTGAAACATCATTTAATTATTCTGTTATGATGCTGATAACTATAATACAATACCCATAATATTTAACTTGAAAGGGTGTAATAAAATATGGGTATGCATGTACTAAATGAAATAAAATGGAGTTTAACGTCCTACTGTTCTGTTCCGAATCGGGCTTATGGAGACAGGCATACGCCATACAGTGTGTTATGAGGAAAATTTTGCTGGGACAGCGGCAGTACGACCTACTCTCCATCGAATTCCAACTGTCAATGGATATTTTACGTGCACGCCAATGTGTACACGCGACCTCGGGTTTTCGTCTAATCCGAACGACTAGATATTCGTCCTTATCACGCCTTCCGTGTCCTTATCACTATCACGCCTTGCACGTACTAGTTTGGCTTGTTTTTTTTCCAATTTATTTATAACTAGCTTGATTATGATGTATGAAATCATTCTTTAACGTTTGAGATTATGCGAACACATCACTGTTGTTTTATTTATCTTATGTAAGCATATTTCTCAAAGGGATATAAATAATATTTTATGATAAATACTAAATCAGTGATATGTCAACAAACATATGTTTACCGTACGAGATATTCCTGTGTGTAAGTTTAAGGGTTTGTTTAAAGAAAGTTTCATGTTTATTTACAGAAATAGATTTATTTTTATTATACCTTTACGTACTGTGTTAATAATATAATAAATACCCAACACTTAAAATCTAGAGAATTAATCTTATAGGAGTTAAACCTTTATTTAATTCAATGTTTTCCATAATATTTGAAATTAAGAACAGGAATTAGAAATCAATATTGGTATATTTCAATCAATATTGATATTTTTACTTTGTCGTGAAAATATGGGAGAGGGAGAGAGAGAGAGAGAGAGAGAGAGAGAGAGAGGGAGGGAGGAAAAATAGGGTTTAACGTCCACTCGACACAAACTAGGTCATTTCGGGACTAACATGGTTTTGATTTTATTTCAATAATTCGCTTGCGCGTAGAGGACTTTAGCAGTGGGAGGAAACCCACGAGGCTGAGAAGGCGCCCCTACCTCCATGCCACATACGCTCACGCCAGGGATCGAAACCACATCCGCAAGCCAGAGGTGACCGGCCATCCCAACCCCCATGAAAATATGGGATACTGATATTATTCGAAATGAAACAAAATGGAGAGAGAGAGAGAGAGAAATGGGGTTTAACGTCCACTCAACACAAACTAGGTCATTTCGGGACTAACATATGGTTTAATTTTATTTCAATAATTCGATTGCGCGTAGGGGGTCTTTAGCAGTGGGAGGAAACCGGAGTGCCCGGAGGAAACCCACGAGGTTGAAAAGGCGCCCCTATCTCCATGCCACATACGCTCACACCAGGGCTCGAAACCACAGCCGCAAGCCAGAGGTGACCGGCCAGCTAGAGGTCGAAGCGCGGCACTCTAGACCACTAAGCCATCCCAACCCCCCCCCCCCCCCCAAACAAAATGGAGTTTAACGTGCCACTGCTATGCCCAGACTGGGCTAAAACAATCAGGTACACATCTATATTTCGTTTGGGTCTTTTTTATACTCTCGATAACCTACACTACATGAGGATCTGACCAGTTGTTTTAGGAGGTCGCGTCAGAGGTCATACGAGCGACTTTTTACCTATGACGTCAGACATTTAATTAACCAATCAGCATTGATGTTTCTAGTGGATTACCCACAGACCGTTTCATAGGCTTATCCCTCACATTACTCAGAACACGTCAATGCTAACAACTCATCTAGATCCCAGTGTAGTAAAGACCAGTAAAACAAAATTTTGAATTATAGAAAACTAAACGAAATAAGGTCCGTGTATTAATCAGATTGGAGCTAAAATCCTTTTATATACACTCATATTACATTGATATGTGCTTTTATCATCTATGTTTGTCAATTTTAGGAATATTTGAATAGAGTTTTATGACCTTTCAGTGTAGATAATTATATCAAGAAGATTGATCTGAGTTGAATATTAAACAGAAAATGATGTATCATGTTAACCTTTGTGCACTGTTAAAATAATAATAATAATGAAATTCATTGCCGAGTAAAAGAAAATTATGTTAATTAGATTGATCTGCGTTTAAAACAGCAAAACATTAAAGCCCAGCAAGCATATCATTATATCTGTGGTTGAACATTATGTTATATAACAGGTTGGTATGCCAGTCCATAGCATTAGTTACAATTGATCCTCTAGAGATCCTCTAGATGTTCATACGTGTATTTATTAATTTAGATGATGATATATCATGTATTACACAATGACATATGTCATAGAAGCGTCCTGCCGTATCAAAATACGTGTAAGTGATTGTAACATAAACCTGTTGCTATCAAGACCCGGTTGGAGATCTTGGTAGTATTCCTTATGTCATTGCGTAACTAGAACTTGTTGTTGGCATGTCTTATCTAACTTTCTTTGTCTGATAAACTATATTGAATGTTAAACCTTCATATGATGCTTGATATATTAGACAGGTGTCTAATGAGCTCCTTTGTCTCGAATACGTTTATAAACTCAGAACAGAAACGAATCATCAGGCAGGTCCAGGAGGCCATGCTAGGCGGGCGCCTAGTTAAGGTACCTCAGGAGTACTATAGTCAGGTCTAGGAGTCGGAGACGAGACGAGAGCTTCTGGAGTTAGCACACTCGTGCTAAGCCAGGCTAATTAAGTCATGACTCCCTCCATATAAATAGTTCTACGGTCGTTTACATTACGATGTTTGTACCTTATATTGTAAGAAGCAGAATAAAACTATTATTAGATGTATATACCAGTGTTGTCATCCAGAACCTGATTTAAAAGAACCAATACTGTCACATATTAATTGATCCCGTAGACCAGAGCAACGCTTGAAGTCTTATACCACTAGACGACCACAGGCTACAGATTTTAGTATTCACAGGTAAGTCTTTTCTAATCCTACCATGGCGAAGGTGCATAAATGACATTAGTGCTATGTATTATAATTTAACTGGGAAATCTGCAGTATATGATCACGCGTCATTAAATATCATGGTGTAGTTACTAAATTTAATATATTTTATCGTCTTTCAAGCTAGTAGTGGAACAGTCTTTAACTATATGTAGGAAAATTACTGAAACAAAATTGTATATATATTATTTGTTTTAAAATGGGTCATGCTGTTTTTAAAAAGATTATGAATTATAATTGTTTGTTTTGAACACATATTTTGGCTTTTAAAGTTAGTAGTAGCTAAGTATTATCAGGCTAATAACTGCGAAGTGAAATGTTTTATGATTGTTTAGTTATCTGGAATAGAGTTTTATAAGCGTATCCTAATTGAGAGATATAACTCTTTAAACATTCACACGGTATTAACGGTTTTGTCTCTTATAAGTTTTTGTGTTGTGTTGTTTTGTGCATATAAAAATATATATTTATGCCCCGAGGTTTACGGGATTATTATTTGTGATGTAGTGCCCCAAATATTAATGGGAAGAACCGATATTTACGGTAGAGAGTTTTATTTGTAATACCCCAAAGTTTTAATGGGAAATGCCCCGATATGTAACGGGAGAAGTTTATGTTAAGTGGTTTAACCCCAGGAGGGTTGTGCTCGGATTTAGAGCGAACGTATTGTCTTGTTTTGTGTTGTGTTTAAAAATTATAGAGATAAACCGTTAGTTCTTTCAAAAATATCTTATTTAAGATTGGTTAAATGTGTTCAGATCATTCATTATTCTTAAGATAAAACAATATGCCTCCCTAATTTCAATTGTAAATATCGTTAGATCGTTATCTAAAGTCAAGTCTGTTCCACTTGCTAATTTGATTAACTATTAATTAAGTTCACTCCATGATATATATGATAAGCAGATGATAAAACTTCGGCACGGGTGGCAGTTAATACTCTTCATAGCACATGTCATAACACGCCGTTTTGCCAGACGGTATGGAAAATGAAAAGACTACCGGTCAATATCAAGAGCTGAACTAAACGGAGCAGGGAAAATTCTGAACCCTCAACATTACTGGAACGAGGAAGGGCATCATATGTACCCCACCCCTACAGTTGGCTACGACAGTGCAGTAGCGGTATAAGAAGATAATTACAGTAGTTTGTGTTCGCGATTCCACCAAATAATCGGTCTAAGAAGATAATTAGAGTAGTTTGTGTTCGCGATTCCACCATTTATGTGAATAATAAGAGTAGTCTGTGTTTGTGATTCCAGGATCTCGTTTGTTTTTTTTTATTATTGACTCGCGTGTGTGACCGATTGTGTGTATAGAACTTTTAGGTTCGTGTGTTTTTCATTGACCTTTTCATTTTGTTTAAAGACATTTTTGGATATTATGACATTTTACAAGTATATATAACTTTTAAATTCGTGTGTGTTTCATTTACCTTTTACTTTTGTTTATAGACATTTTTGTATACGACATTTTACAAGTGTTGTTTGTATTTATATGTCTTTTCATTCTTATTGTTATTTTTATCTTTTAAGATTAGGGTAGATATTATCGATCCCAGTTATATTCAAATTTGTAAAGGCTTTAAAAAAATATTTCATATTTTTTTCTAAAAAGAGGGATAGGTATATTACACAATGACATATGTCATAGAAGCGTCCTGCCGTATCAAAATACGTGTAAGTGATTGTAACATAAACCTGTTGCTATCAAGACCCGGCTGGAGATCTTGGTAGTATTCCTTATGTCATTGCGTAACTAGAACTTGTTGTTGGCATGTCTTATCTAACTTTCTTTGTCTGATAAACTATATTGAATGTTAAACCTTCATATGATGCTTGATACATTAGACAGGTGTCTAATGAGCTCCTTTGTCTCGAATACGTTTATAAACTCAGAACAGAAACGAATCATCAGGCAGGTCCAGGAGGCCATGCTAGGCGGGCGCCTAGTTAAGGTACCTCAGGAGTACTATAGTCAGGTCTAGGAGTCGGAGACGAGACGAGAGCTTCTGGAGTTAGCACACTCGTGCTAAGCCAGGCTAATTAAGTCATGACTCCCTCCATATAAATAGTTCTACGGTCGTTTACATTACGATGTTTGTACCTAATATTGTAAGAAGCAGAATAAAACTATTATTAGATGTATATACCAGTGTTGTCATCCAGAACCTGATTTAAGAGCGAATACTGTCACACATGTCAATATATCTCCATTTTATTAGGTAATAGTATGATCTCTCGTTTTCATGTTGGATACTAGAAAGAGGGAGTCTATGTTTTGGGGAACCAGTGGAAAAGAAATACTGTCAATTCGAAGCTCTGGACCAAGTTTTCCCAATTAGGTGAGAGATCCCCTAAATGAAGATTCGTCAATGACCCAAAGAAAAAGAGTCTCGACCAAGGAAATAGTTTTTGAACTGAAAATGGGTGATCTGGAGATTAAAAAACCCCAGAAATATCCACAATTGGTCAACCTCGACTTACTCCCCCAAAAAGTAAACAAAAAGAACCGTCCATCATTCTGTAGGAAGCAGAGGGGTAGAAGGGTTTAAGTGTTGAATCTCCGTCATCCTCATTAAATTCTTTCTCTTTTCTTTGCATTTTCACAATCGGTCAGAAGCACATTTCTGGAAATGCCTGTCTCTCTAGATTACCAATGATGACTTGAAATGTTCATTTCATCCTCGGTTTCGATACAAGTTTACATACAGGGTCTGTTCTTTTGGGTCGCTGACTTAATCGGGTAAAACCCGATACAAGCCTATAACTCAATATCATCTACAGTCTTCCACATTAAAAACACGAACTATTTGTCATTTTAAATTAACATTGATGTTGTGATTTACTATATCAACGGATGGGCTTCTGATGGTGAATATTTAAGACAAAATAAACATTTTACCTGTGGTTCACGAAGTGTAAAATACGGCGTTTCAGTGCCGTTTGTAACAATTGACTCGAGGAACGAGCCTAGGCATATTCCACAAGTCATGACAAACGATGGAAAGCATGAGAAGTAATTACTATTGATGTAGACTGGAATATCCAAACTCTAGAGATTGCCATTCGATTGAGACTTCTGGCATATTTCGCCAAACAAAACTGATTTAAAATAAGAGTAAATACGGAAACGATTCCATGTAAATCAGTTTATATAGATTCATATTATATGTGCGTTTTGAACCTTTTGTGTCATTTTTTACGTCCAAAATATTACCAAATATTAGCGATTTAGCTCCTTTAAATATATAAATTTCACCAAAAACTTTCAAAAATTACTCGGGGATTTTTGGTATTTAATAACACCAGATTTGACGAGATTAAATAAAAACGGGACATTGAGGATCATTACCTTTATTTGCAACCCTTTCCAATCAAGTAAATACCATTCTTTTGTGTAATAATAATAGTCAGTAATGAGTGTGGCGAATTTATTATTTCATAAAAAGAGATTTAGATTGACAGATCCATGCTTGAAAAAAAAGAAATAAATGATATAATGATTAATGACAAACTGTTTCAATATCAACTCGATCACGTTAATAGTTCTGTGCACTAGTTTACCGTAAAATATCAATTCAGTGGGGATTTTTAACATCATCTTTTTCATCAGTAAACGTAGAATACGCCAAATTGTAGAAATGTATTTTCATTAACTCCAACAGTTTAATATGAATACAGATTGTTTTAGAAGAACTATAAATATCTTTCTACGCTCCATTGACTTTATTAGCTTTCAATTATGCAAATTTCTAACACCAACGGATTGCGGTTCTCGTGTACATTCTTTTGAACCGAATTCCCAATACAAATTGTGTTAATTTAAACGAAACAACCAGCATGTGACAGTTATCAAATTCCAGATTGTGTTGTAAACCGTCCAAGGTTATTTCAGAAATTTATAAAAAGTACAAATGTTGCAACGAAACTGCTTGCCAACTTAAAATGCTGCCCAGTTCAGCGCATATTTTATTTCGCTGATCCACATCACTCTGTCTATGCAATTTAGCAATGAGATATGTTAATATTGGAGACCATTTAACAGACAATACTCTATTTAGTAATCAAACTATTAATCTAACTTGAAATGTGTCGTTAATCTTTAATGTTCTACCTTGATAAGCTTTCTACTTTTGGAAACATTAAATCATTTTGATCTCGTTATGCAAGCTCTGTGTATTATATTATAGTTTCTGAACTCGATAATTTCCACAATAAAATTAATCTCTTGTTAAGCCACAACATTAATACACAATTGTTTAAAGGTGCGTAATAATGCCAATTTCCTTGTTACCCTAAAAATAACTTTACGCAGTTGTTAAACATTTTTTTACATTTAAACGTTAGCAGTCTTTACAAGACACAGATAATGTTAATTGCCATTAGTATGAATAATGTTGTTATACAAAAAAAAATGACGTAAAATATTCATTTATTTTTGTTGTTTTCTTTGGGGTGGGAGGTATAAAATAGTGAACAATTTTACGAAAAGAATATTCTTGGTGTATTGTCGATAATAGAGAACCTTGTGGAAGAAATCCTCTCGAGAATAACAACTGACCTTTTCGTGTTTCCTGACTCCAATGATATTATGTCCTTACTACAACTTTCTCAGTGACGTCATCTCAGTCTTATTTCAACCCATATTTAAAAACAACATATACCCACCTCACATTCTTAATAATATATTTATATAAATTACTTATGACCAACGCTAGACTACAACATTGTTCCCTTGTAGTTTCTCCCTGTATTAAGCAACTTTTAATGTTTTTGTGCAATTTAGTGGCTCGTAAACGTTTTTGCAGACAAACAATCATACGTGCTTATAAACTGGAAGTTATTTGGGGTTTTTTAAAAATTACATATAGGTATTTTGTTTTCTTTTACAGCACTAGAACTACTTCCAACGTTAGTAAGTTGAATAAAAACTCTTTAAGGAGTGAAAACATGTTGATCGTTTCAGTTAATCAGAGTGGAAACAGAGAGAAAACCCGTATATTCACCCCACGTTGGAATACAGTAACTTAATTATGGCTTGTACTTCAGCTTAAAGCAAATCTACCCATTCTCTGTTTTTAGAATTAAATTATTTATGAAGATTTCTGCACATAAGCAGGAAGTGAAGTGGGGATTTCATTGAAAAAATAACATACAGGTCACCGTAATTGCCGAAAACAGGTAACACTAAAGATTTAGCGTACAAAGCATTCAGGAATGGAATTGACTATTTTAGTCAGGTGAAGATAAATTTTTATACCTTAATTTGCGTGTCATTGGAATTCGCCGAGAACAAATTTGAGAACGGGGCCATTCTATTCTATTAATGGTGAAACTTCCTGTTTTAAATGGGTGCCCCTTTAAGATAAATGATGCTATATAGTAAGTACACGTGTAATGATAACTTTGTATTTTGTTATTGTTATGTCTGACTAATATTACACAACTGTTAACCACGTGAACATCTGATGGCAGTAAAACAATAATAAATATTATGATTAGGGCACACTATTATTACAAACTTCTTAAGAACCGCCAGATATCACTCTCTTCCGTGAAGAACCGAATCAATGAACAGGCCAAAGTTAACACTAAACAACACGTGTGACCGCCTGTACTAATACGCTTCTTAATTTGAAGAAATATTGGGAGAGTCTCTGTAATAAAGTGAAATGAAATGGGGCCTAACGTTTAGCTTTCTGCAACGACCGGGCAAATGGAAATGGGCATGCGCCATGTAGTGCACTATGTGGATCTTTAACGTGTAGCCAATAATATACACGTGACCTCGGTTTTCATCCTACTTGATCGACTTAACATTTTTCATTACCAGACCCAAAGTCCGGAATCAATGGGACACTAAAATATGGAAACTTCCGGTGAACCTTTTTGATTGCTATTGAGCCAGTGCAATACTTGATCAACAGGTCCACTCCGTCAATTTAACTCTGCTATTGTTGTAATATAGCGCATCAGAATCCTAGCCGTCCACATCTACCAGTAACACAGTGGCTCACACATCATCATCTGAAATTCTTCCGTCATTGCTTGAATTTGTCCAATTCTTCACTTCAACTTTGTGAATCCACTGATACTGTTTGTGAATCTCTTAATTTATTGTACATGTATATCTTAATATTTATGTCTGAAATTTATTTCATTTCGCGCCAATGACAAGGGAAACTACCTAAAAAAATCGCGAGGACCCTCCTCTCAACCAACATCGGGTACGATATAGTAAAGCACATATTACTATTGACAATAAATGTGATAGTATATAATCTAGTGTGGCCACCTGAATGGGTAATGTTTCATTGGACTATATCCAATACATTCAAGATAGAATTACTTTAAATAACATTGGAGAACCGTCACACCTGTAGTTTCAATATTTTTAAAGGAGTGGCATGGTATCCATTGGTTCAGGGAAACTGAATAATTATGTACATCCAATGCCAAAATGTATTGTTATCCTTTTTGAGATACTGATCCAAGATGGCCGCCATAATTGCTTAACGGGTGTTACTAACTCCATGATTGATTTTTTCAAGTTGATAAACAAGATTATCACATGTTTTTGGTAACGTCGTCAGATTATTGTCGTCGGAAATGTTTTTCAGACACGAACCAACCTCACATGCGAAATGGCGTTTGGTATTTCTTAGAAACAATACCAATTAGCTACATATAGCAGGACACGACAAGATATAAGATATCAAAGACCTTCCCGTGCAAATTTAACCATATATATGTACAAGAAACAGCAACTCATTTAATTCTAAAGGATCATCTGTCCAAGGTATTACTTTCAGCGGAGTTGGTGGGGATTTATTTCAGAACTCTATATCCTTGATTTTTTTTTTAATACGATTCTTAAATGCAATCGTTTATTCAATATGGTGGAATTGAGGTAGATTCGTTCATGTAAGCGTATGTATGATTGTGTCATGAAAAACTATTTAGATGGAACTACCCTGGGTGTACATGCAATAGAAAAATGTTGGCCTTATGAGGGATCCTTGAAGTATGCTGCTTTGATGATGATAACCACTACGAAATTTCGTAGTTTGTATCGAGGGGGTTTAATCTTTCTCTCTGTAGTACGTGTACAAGGATATAGTGATACTACCACCTGAAAACATCACATTCGAAATTAGTTAGAATAGCAGTATTTTTAAAGCCGATTTCGTTTAAAATGTAAATTTTCCAAATTGATAACAAATAATTTTTATTCTGTGTCAAAAACATGTATATTAATGTTATAGTTTTGTTTATATGTAGTTTTAATGGGTTATATATCTACATTAATATACATTTTATAAGATAAGAAATAGATATATAATATTAAGATTAATGTAGGATGTTCGTTAAAGAAATTAATATAAATAGCAAATGATCATTAACCTGAACTGATTAGAAACATCTATTAAGAAAACTGACCCATCCAATGCTCAGTAATGTCGTCGACCTACATATGTCTTAAAGCTAACCCACCTGTAGTTCAAAATAATCTTATCTAATAATATATGCTTCAGATCATTTTCTAGAAATGGCAAAACAGACCCCTAACGAGTGTGGTTCTACAAAATATTTATTTCCACTGCTAGAAAAGGGTGTTAGGATTGCACGAAAATCGATGCCAATCCAGCTACCCATTTGTGTGTAAGTAAACGAAACATTGAACCACGGTATTTGCAATTCGAAGAGGCGTATACAAAAGTCTCCGCCTCGTATTGCATGCATAGCTATAGAAATGAAATATACTTGAACTATAAAAATTATTGTGTTGCTGATACCCCATTCCTGTCTACGAACATCTACCTCCGGTATTTGAGATTCTGCGTACAGATAGGCTTGTTTAGCGCCAATTTTCAAATGGGTGACAGCACGTCATCTTTAATATACAGTATTTTATTATTCATAGTAATACTGAATATATAGGAATGTGTTGAATAGTTTGAGCAGTAATGGGGAGGTGGGGGTCGAGATCGTCAAATATGACTAGAGTGGAGTGGGGCTAAAACGTTTGTTTGTTCGAAGTTATTTTGATGAATATAGGAGAAAAAATAATATGCTCTGTGTGAGTGGAGTAGACACACACACACACTCTTTCTGGACACGCACCTGATATAGAATGCACTATTAGTTTTTATAGAATTCGCTTTATCACCCAGGAAATGTCTATGTTCGTAACACTATCAATGTTTTCTTACACCTTGTAGGTATACAATTTCTTTATCGGTAGGTTAATTTTATTGCATCTAAAGTGCACATACATGATGTACATAATTTTAAGCAATAACACGATTGCAACGAATACGTTATTTTACTAAATGGGATCTACATTTACATAGTATGCATAAAATTATGCATGAATGATTTAATCAAATAGGTGACGTTTTTGTGAGCAAATTTACCGTAAAATCATTTTTCTTGTCAATGAATGTAGAATTCATCAACGTGTAGCAGCTTTATCGGTAATTTAACGAAAGAGGTGGATTGATTTACGGGAACTATAAACTGTGTCATGTACTTTAATTAAATTGATTTCAAGTAAAAGAAAGTAAACAACATAATAAAGTACAAAAATAAGCATCAAAATATGAGCTTTACAAAATCTATATAATGTTAATGTTTGTTATAATGCCCACTTTTATAACTACGTGTGATCTTGTCAATTCCATCTAATGTTTGTTTAAATGTTTATTTATAATTTGGTGTGATATCATATATAATAGTTTGCTATGTTTGTACTGATATTCGTATTCTTCACGTGATGTCACATATGAGTTGATGGCAGTGATCAACAAAGCATCACTTTAGCGACATTATTCCCGCCAATATCAATGTATCACAAAAGTGATCATGACATAGTTATAATTGATCTGTATGAATATCTTCCGGGCTAAAAGTTCTAAATAAAAGTACTTTTGTTGTGCATGGTCTTTTTTTATAATTAACCTCCATTCTGTCGTCACCTTACGTTGTTATAAAACCAAACCGAACACTCTGATCTTCAAAGTCTCAAGGCGTTATTCAGAATCATCGTTAACAGCTGTGACCCTTTAATGCGAAAGTGTGGCTAAAAATGGTGCTCCACTCCTCTCCTCAAATATCATTAAATATCAGGGGTGTTTTAAATTTGATATATAACCTCGGTAGTTTCGTATACTTTAATTATTCAGTATATTATTAAAGTCTCACTAGTTACACAGACTTTTAAAAATCACCAGCATTCAATAATAAATTATATCAGCAACATATGGTTTTACAGCCATGACGAATTCACTGAATTATGAGTAAAACTATAAGAAATTGAATATTTATTGTGATATAGATATGGAACCCTCACAATGTCAAATTACAATAACAATGTCATTATACTAGTTTTTAAATTTACAAAAAAATAACAGACTTCCATGGGTAAAAAGTCGAATTTGACAAAGTTTAATATAAAATAACTGAGATGCAATGAAAACAGAATGGATGGATGGTTATAAATGTAGTTTCAAAGATAGATTTTAATCTTGCAATTCTGAATAAATAATTATATTAGATCACATCGATAACGCGTGAAAAGTGTGTTTTCGCGGTCGTGTAAACTCAACAAGGGTAGATAAAGTCTAGCATAAAGAAATTAATTACACAGTTTCGGAATGTTCAAAATCAAGTTTTTAAATTGCAGAAGGATTTAAGCGGATAGAAAATCCGTAAGAGACAATAGAAAATCAAGTGTTTCGGACCATTACAACTTTGTTTGGCCTTTGTTTGGAAACGGTGATGTTTTAGAATACTGAATTCAGGTAACTTTCTGAAAACTGTAGTTTTAAAGTGATATTTTTCAGAAAGGTTTTTTTTCTATGTTGTTATCCCTTTAAATGTAAATTTACTCTAGTATGTCAGTGGTAACGCAATTTATACCTATATCAAATAGGATAATGTATATTCAATCCATGTCAAATAATAATATACTGCTTATAAACAACCACGTGGATATCATAATGAAATACATATTTAGAAATAGATACATTAGTTAATGCATGTAACTAGGTACATGTAGATCTAGGTACATAATAAATACAGGTGGCTTTTCATATTTAGACTAGTTTTAAAAGCCTTGCGTTTTAAGCCCGGGGTGTGTAGCAATTCACACAGACTTGAATCGAAACCAGCCTGTAATGGTGAACACTGTCTAATGGAATTATGGTTAACATACACGCATATAATGGACATAAAACACCAATGTCCACCAAAAGTAATGATATGTACTTTTCCGAACAAGTTGCAGTGGTAATTTTAATGCCAAATCGGTTTCTTAAAAACAGATTTGAAATTTAAAGACATGCATGGGGCCGGTGCTTTTAAAGGAGCTAAATCGTTATTCTTTGGCACCTAGAAATGAAAAGTACACGAGTCGAAACGCTAATAATATGAATGTATATAAACTGATTTACATTCGATCATTTCTGTTTTACTGTAATTTCTAATCAGTTATGTCCGAATAAATATGCGAACTGTGCAAATTGAATGGTCATTCCCGATTACTCACCGAGACACGTCATTACAAATGGCACTCGGACGCATTCTGGCCTACGTTTCGTGTACCAAGTTTAGAATTTCCATTGTGTCTCAAATATTGGATAACAGAACGCTCATCTTTTTACGGAAAGATAACAACATCAATGTTGATTTAATCTGACCAAAACATCGAGCTTGCAATGTCGTAGACTGTAGATCAGTGATTCTTGACCAGTGTGCTGCGGCACACAGGTGTTCCGCGAGATCTTCCTAAGTGTGTCGCAAAGAAAATGTGAAGTGATCTCAATTGAATATTCATTGGTGTCCACTGATCATTTCATAGCTGTTTTTTTCTTCATTTAGTTTGATTCATGTTTCTATCAGTCTATGACTAGTCTCTGTCTACGGTTGTATGCCATCTGACTTGCGGTGTTTTTATTTTGCAAAGTTCAGATATTTTTCATATATATTTAGCCGGTTGTGCCGCTATTTTTCATGTGTTCCAAAGTGTACCGTTGCCAAAAAAGGGTTGAGAACCACTGCTGTAGATGATAAAGACTTAGTTACTTCAAACTAGTTTGACTCAACTGTGCGTTCAGATTGCTTAACGATCGCCCACATTTTAAATTTTAGCACACTTGACATGATGCTACGTACACACCAGTATTCTAACTTTAAAAACGTTAAGTAATTAATATTTATATTAGAGTTAAAACATCTGTAGCATGTTATACTAAATGATAGCGGCTAAACAATTTATAAAATCAGTCAATCGTAATTATTTAGGAATATAACTTCACGCTAGCTTAAACATATTATAACCTGTCTGGATTGTTTATATGATGTAACACATATAATATTAAAACCTAATAATACCATAGTATTAGAAAGTATATATAGGTGTCATTTGAATTATGACATATCTTTAGAATTCTACAATTTTATATGTATGAGGAGAGATAGAGAGAGATAGGGGGGGAGAGAGAGAGAGTTTAACGTCGACACATACAAGGCCATTTCGGGACTAACATACGGTTCAATTTTATTACAATAATTCGCTTGCGCGTACGGGTCTTTAGCAGTGGAGGAAACTGGAGGGCCCAGAGAAAACCCACGAGGTTGGACAGGCGACCCTACTCCTTGTCACGTACAACCGGTGTTTCGAAACCATGTCAGGTGACTCAATGACAGGCTTTATGATACAGCGCGCACGTGCTAACCTTTCGGTCATCCAACCCTCATATATATGAGGATTTCGCATATGTTACTTGTACTTATGAAGACCAATGCCCCGTGGTCATCAGTGTACTGCTAGTTTCTAATTTTACTTATTAAAGTAGAGATTGTTTCAATCATTGGCAGGATATTGATGCGGAGAAAGGCTATAAGACAGGCTTTAACCCCCATATAGATTGGTTAGCGGATTTAAGTGATTCCAATACCTCAGCGCTATAAATGTGAATCGAATGCCGTCAGTGCTACAAACCCGTCTGTGTAATCGACAGTTGATAGTGTAGAAACACGGCGAGCGGGTTAAGTTTTATTCTATCGAACTGCCAGTGGAAACGCAAATAATGATAGAGATGCGAGAAGTCAGAAAAGAGTTGTACCGCCTACAACATGCTAATATTGCCATTATATCGCGCCGATACCTCAAATAAATGCTCGTGCTTTGGAATACTTACTAACAGAACACACGAATAAGAGCGTACATAGTGAGCATGTTTTGTGCCTAAAGGCCAGTGTTTTAGTGCTAAAGATGACGGGACTAATGGAGATGTAAACTCGACAATCCTGGAAAAAAAAGTTTATAAGTTTAAAATAGTTTCAGAACTTTGGTACCAACAATTATAATAAGGATAGCTTAAGAATAGCGGTAAACTGAATCTATAAAGTAGGTATTTTTTTAAATTTTTTTATCATATTTATATATTTCTTTTTTCATCGGCTGTATTTGTTCCATAATTTATAGCAATAACAATCGTTTTAAAGAGAATAAATCACCAGGCTATCATTTCAGTTTGGTAAGAACAAAATATTAAATTATCACTCAAACTAAAAACTCAAACTATCCATACTATTCGAAATTTAAAACATGGAACGGATAGAAATCAGTATTATAATCAGTTCATTTCAATTAATATTGATGTTGTTATCTTACACAAAAATATTGGGACCTAATATCCAATATTTAAGACACAATGGACATTTTAAATTAAAACAAGACGCTGTGTACTATATGGTTTCGAGTGCGGAAGTAATTAGTAATGGTTCATTCACAAGCGACCAAATAGTCATAAAAAGCGTGTAGAATAAACTAAGCAGGCATAAAAACGACTGTCGTTTCAGTCGTTTCATTTGGACTGTTCGCTTATATTGCAGAATATAATTGATTAAAAATTACAATGAATATTTTAAAAATTAAATTGCTTTATATACACTAATATTACATTGATGTGCTTTAGATCTATTCAGTGTTCGGACGAATAGAGCTTTTGGCCCTTTAACGTTATTAAATATTTACGGGTATTAATTAATGATCAACCTTTGTAATTCAAAAACGTTCTCTCTCACGGTATCCATAGCGAAATGTAAACCAAAGCAGTGAAGTAAAACCTAGCACTGAATAAGCAAAACCATTTTCGCAAAGATAACGAGATCGTGTCCCCAAATGCACAATAAAGATTATAATTTTACGTAGTAGCCGGTGTTTAAGATACCACTGCTTTAACAAGCCTGTGATAGAGATTGTTTCACGGTAAAGTTAGTATTGTCGAAAAGATTAATATATACGATTTCATGCCAACTTGTTACATCAATGAATTAACCCATTCGTTTTAATCAGTGTGTTGACACTTTGTATCTAATCGTATATTCTGCCAACACCACACAGTTTTTATTGCTTATTATATACCTATTGATTTGTTTTGTCTTCTTGTTTATTTATGGTTTCTCCACTTGATTCAGACTCAAGATGTTTAGCTTTCAGCAAAACGTTAATTAAAGAGGATACCAGATGCAAAGGAAATGTGCTTATGTATTTAGAACCTAATAAATGTAATGAAACCAGGGGCTATATCTACTTTATATTTGAAGTGTAATAAGATCTAAAGATAGGAAACAAGCCATTTGATTCTAGAAAATGTTAAATATTAAAAACAATTCATTCACCAAATCCCTCCAACAAAAAATGTATAATATTAATATTATTCATAATAACACAATTTTATGGATTTACTACTTCTTGGTTTATTACATGCAACGTTTCAATACTCTTACAGGTATCTTTATCAAGTAGTAAATCCATAAAGTTGTGTTATTATGAATATTATACCTCTACTTCTAAATGTCATTCAAGGAAAATATTAATATTGTCTTTTAATCAGTACCCACCAACAACACGTATAGTAATAATATTGCATTTTATTATGTAACCCCTCAAGAAGATGTATATTTTATCATTCGTATGGGTGTGTTTTGTTCAATATTCATTTGAAGTGTGTTCGCTGGTGTATGCTGTGTCTATCGTCCATACTTCTGGTACCAAGTTCACAAAGCATTCTCAGATTCAAGTTAAGAATTTACTCAACCTTCAATCACTATTCATAAGAAATATCTTTGATCAAGAAACACAAAATTTTGCACATAGTTTCTCATTGATATATTTGATTCATTAAAACAACAAAGCTTTTATAAAGGGCAATATTGTAGCAAAAATAATTCAAACAATTTTGAGTAAATTCTTAAGTTAAGTCTGAGAATGCTTTGTGAACTTGGGGCCACTTTCAAACAAAAGATGTTTTCCAGTTACAGTCATCGCTGTAAAGATATCACAATCCATTGAGTTTTAATCGCTCTTTATTTCTTCTGAGATTTACCCTCCACCGGGCGAAATTTCGCAATTATTTAATTGAAATAAGTATTATTAGCAACTATTTTATAATTCTGTTTATTTGTGCTTTTGTTGTGGGATGTCGTGTGACTTTGATGCACATTAAAGTAGTTAAGTCTCAACTCAATATCATCCAGAATCTTCGTCAATGAAAACACAAATTATTGGTCAATTTAATTAAACATTGATGTTGTGATCTTACCGGGAAAAGATGGGCTTCAGTGCTACACAAATCGTGTACCACAATCCATTTCAGGCCCATTTTTAACAAGGGACTTGGAGAACGAGGCTAGACGGCGGTGCATGGAGAGAATACATAATAATGTAGACTGGAATAACGAGACGCTAGAGATTGGCATGCTATTGCCACTCCAGGCGTATTTCGCCGAACATAAGTGATTTGAAATTAGAGTAAAGACAGAAATAAATGAATGTAAATCGGTTGATATACATTCATATCAGATTATTTTATGCGTTGTTACCCATTTGGGTAAATTTCTAGGTCTCAAATATTAGCGATTTAGCTCCTTTAAAGCCAGATGTTTATTTTCTCACACTGCCTGTCAGTGTATAGTGCAGAATATCACATTTTCTGTCAGTATATATCTCAAGTTTTTTTTAAAAACAGTTAACAGAGTACGTTATCAACACATTTTACATGTTGGTTTTAGCTCACGATTAGTTGTTTGATCCACCCTGACCAGTATCACACCCGTGTACTTGCACAGGGCCCCTACCTAGACTAGAGAGAGCATACTACATTACACAGAATTTACCATTGACTTCAAAGCCGATTTTTTTTTCGCTCTCTTTTTTTGAATGGGAAAGTTTTAAAACAAACATCCATGAATAAATATGCAAGCTTTGATAAACAATTTGTCATGTCTTCCTTTACCCGGTTGGAACAGAAAAATAGGACGTTAAACCTTTCATTGGACTATTCATGTATCTTACTCTGCATAGAGCCTGAAATATTCAAAGGTCGATTCTCAAGTCCACCTAGTATATCTACAAAGCAAAATATGCAACAGTCTGCACACGAATGCATACGAATTACCCACATTTGATGAAAAAATAATTATTGTTGTCACTATGACACCCGTTACCACTGTTTGTCGTGTATTTTGTACACGGCGAACAGTCCATTTGGTGGTTACACTATTTTACCTATACCGTTTTTTTAGGACTTCGAATTTTGTCGGATTGTTCGTACTTGGTTTTGTTTTATTATGTTACGTTCATTTATTTTTTACCAATCTATTTGCTGTTCTGCAAGATATGTCTTTCTTTTTCATATCAAAAATACTTTATTTATATCAATTTTAATATGCTGTGCACTTTTCTTGTTCTATATAGTTACTCGAAACCACTGCTTTGACATAACTTTTACGGTCATGAGTATTTGACGGTCTTGTTAAAGTCCTAGAAAAGTCCTAGGTTAACAAACTTACGCAACAATCCTTTTAAAATTTAAATTGGTCAATATGCATTCCATACAAGATTCTATATGTGTATAAGACGAAAGGGGGCCTGGTAAAGGAAAACGTATAGTAGTTCGGATTGGGCGAAAAACAGGGGTCTCGTGTATACATTGACATGCACGTGAAAACTATCCCTTGGCAGCTGGAATTCGATGAAACAAAAGTAGACCGTAGGGCAAAATTTCCCTCATAGCACACTGTATGAGCCCAGTCGGAGCAGAACATTGTGACGTCAATCCAGATAAAAATTCTGACAATTCTTTCGCGCCAGCCAGTCCATTCTACATGCGCGACATTTATCCTCGATTGTGTTTAAAATTGAAATTTGAGATATTGAATGATGTGGACTAGGGCCTTTAAGAATCGTTTATAGAAGACTTATCCTCATCACTAACAGCCAGCAAATTCCAACTAACTATCAGTGCGAACACCTGAAGCGGTTATCGAGGGTACAACACCCGGGTGCCTCTATAATGGAAAGAAAACATCTCACGCCCAAGCGGTATCATATTTATTGTTGTTAATATAAATTAAATAAATAAGATTCTTCGCCCTCCCAATAGTAAATAATAATAGTAAATAACTTGGCGGTGTTATTGAGTATACGTGTTAAATGGCACTATTAGCTTTTTTTCTTCATCTTCTTCATCAGCCACTGGGAAATTATATTTTAAATATGAGTACATGTGCTACTTGTATATGCACTTGTCGAATACATAGATCAAGCTGCATTGCATAGATTGTTGCTACTTCAAGGAATCCGCCATATTTCGTGGCTTGCACAAGGATCGCAATGAAATGTTCTTTTTGGCGTTCCGTAGAAAATAAAATCAAAGATTTGAAATAAGAAGGTTGAAACATTGAGATATGTATATCTTTAACAAATTTGTGAGACGTCATTTCCATTCAGGAATATTGTGAAGAGCATGATGTGTTGTTACTGGTGATTTGTCGCGAATTTTCTATTTTCATTTTCAATTTAGAATGGTCGCCATGTTGAAAAAATACTGTGGTTTTAATCCGTTTCATACACACAGAGACTAAATAAACATTTTCATTTTCATTACATATGAATGAATTCCTTGCAAATGTATATTTAGTGTTTTCGACTAACATCGTCCAAATGGGAATTAAAATGTCGGCCAAGTAGTTTCGTGTCTGTTCTCATGCAGAGCTAATTGTATGCAGACAGCACAGGTTTTGTATGTTGCTGATGTAAAATTTGGGAACCTTGTTTTGAATTTAATCCAAATGATCGTGTGTGTTTACTACATGAAGTAATGGGTATACCCCGACCCTCTCCCTTTGGGGCATCTTCTTTCATATTTATTACAAAACTATAGACAAGATCAAAATTACGACTGAACCTTGTTGAAATATGGCGGCATTGTCTTTCACAGTGACCTTTACGTTAGGATAGGTAATAAAGTAAAATAGTATATTTAACATATGTGATGGAAGAGATAGCATCTCCTCGCCAAGCTATGTTCCTCTTTATCATGTCTAGGTTACGCCTAGTCTACAATTAAACATGTCCCAGGGGAACATGAGATTTATACCAACGTTGGAACAACTACCCCGTATGTTCTCCCCGTGCTAGTATCAGAGTCCATATCTTTCAGAAAATTAAATGCGTCGATGGTAATGAGGTAGTGGCGCTACGGTCAACTCTTATTTTGGGTTTCCGTAATTTCTAGGCCAACAACCCGAGCCCCAACCCCACCCCCAGTTTGAAATACAGACCTTCAACGTTTCTTCATGCAGAATTAAAAACATTTCTTAAAGATAATAGCTAAAAATTAGATAATGTAATTGAAATTTGTAGAAAATTTCAGTCAAATTGATCCTCTCTGAACATAAAATTAAGCGATTGAATTTTAGGCCTAGCCTCGATCATCATTTCTAAAGTCGGTACGATACAAAAATACGCAGTCTCTATTATCTTTTTTTTTTGTTTCATTTAGTCACCAATAAGCGTTGATCAGCTGATCGGATTCTAATCCAGTAAATATCACAGGCTAGCGATGATATTCAGAGTCATTATGGTGTAGCTAACTTTATTAATGCCTAATTAATGATTCGGATAAAGAAAGGCCTGCAATGGGCAGATTTAGCGCTTGCATAAAGTATGTTTGATCTTCTAACTTCTCAGCTGATACGAACTTATACATCAGAAGACGCCATCGTTAAAAGGTTTAATCATTTGATAATTCATAAGTGTATTTCTTAGCTAATAGAACCCCAATCTTGAATTATAGAAATTACTATCACTACCCACTCCTTTAACGGACTGACTATAATCATCTGGAACTATGATTGGTTAAGTAGTTGATGCTTCATATTGAGTGCACGCATTTCAAATACTTCTGTTTGATGACGATGTTATCAAAACCTGTAAATTAAGTGGGGGCACATGGTACTTTACATGCGGTTGGAGTTAGATCGATTTCTTATTGAGACTCCAATAAAAAACAAGGAAGGCCATACTTACTTTTTCCTGAATACAAATAAGCTAATCTACGAACAAAATGCTGTGAATTGACATAACTAACAGCTTTGGGGTCATCACGAATTAAGTTTTACGCTATTTTTGTTCCCTATACATGTTTATTAGTTATAAGGCAACGTGCACGTAATAATTGAATATAACCAACCAAATTACAATCAAGGGCGTTGTCTTACTTTTTAATGAAGTGATCCTGGATTTGTCCAAGAAAGCGTGTGGTGCCGTTATCCAAAAAATTACACTTGTCATTTGCATACAGCTATTTCAAAAAACATTTACAATGAAGACATGATATCAGGTGGTACCTTGTGAAATTGTACTTAAATTGTTTTTTTTATCACAATGTTGTGACATCATTTGAAATGCATATGAAAGGTTTCATGAAAGAAACTTTCCCTTCCGATGAAGCTACGAATTGAACGAAACCCGAGGTCAAGTGCAACCCAGCCCCACCCCCTACCCCTCCGAGGGGTCCGGACGTGTTCAGTAGCCCAGTAGATGCATAAAGGTATACCGCTATACCCAGTTTCATTTCATTTCGTTTCATCTTTGAGAATTACATAAAAAAAAATGAGACATCCACAACAGACTGAATTACTACAATACGGCTCCAGTTTGATCTACGTAACATTGAATTATTTCGATTTAAAATCGTATATGAAATGAGAAAATCACAATGTCAATTTTATTTATGGAATATAAATCTCCTTTGGACTTATTAGATCACTTCAGGATATATGAGGCGTATAAAATTCCATCCAAAAGGACTCCTCAACAGACTTTGGCGCCAACATAGTCGAATGTTAGAGCACAATTAGTTTCTTTCTTGTATGTCATTATTAGCAGGAATACTGGAAGTTTTATGGTTGTAAGTGATGATCGTTGCGGTATGTAGATTTATATATCTTCTGGGGAAAAGATTCGAGAATGCTGTAGACAAAACGATCACGTGGGAGAAACAATGATAATGAAAAGACGTGAAAAGTCTAAATTGATAATGGTCAGAACATATCTTAATATCTTTAACAGCTGTTTACTGGACGTGTTGCCATTATTTATTGGTGGTGCTAAGACTTTCCTCAGATGGTATCAACCTTCTGTCTTTTTTCAGTTTATCGCTTTCGGTAATTTGTAATTCGCATTTTCACGTTTCTCAAATTCAAATTTGGTTATTTCTGTCAGTGTTCTGTGTTTCAATAACAGTGCTTTAGTGTAAAATACCATTTACAACGCATTTGAAAAAACAAGATTTAATGGTAATCCTATCCAATGCTAACCGTGGAAACCCGTATAACTCAAAGATTGTTCAATCCTTGGGTGGCGGGGTGGTCTAACGCATGCATTCTACATTTAGATCATAAGATCTGATGGCGAGGAAAGTGACGTTGTTTAGATATCTCACGTGTCCGTGACCATGATGGTTTTGCCTGTCCAAGCTAGTGGGTTTTCTCCGGGACCTTCGGTTTTCTTTCACTTCGAAATATCCCCCCTCTGTCTGGTTTATATATTCGCCCTACTGACCCTGTGGATGCAGAAAGCAGAAGGAAATGTCGGTCACGTAAACTAATCAACACGACCACCATGCTAACAATTTTACACAATATCAGTCATTTTTACATCAATCTCTCTCGCTCGGGTAATTAGGGACGTGATCAGTTATCATAGAAGAACACTGGAACAGAGACAGCTTCAGCATTTTTATAGAGGATGTAGGTGAACTAGATATAAAAACAAGACGCATCAAGATCAGTAACAAACGAGAGTATATTATACTTGCAAACTTTCTAATACTTGTTTGATTCGCCTATTGCAATTTGCGTTTATCCATTTTGCCCGATTCTGTTTGGGGTTTTTTTGTACATGAGTGGTTATGTATATCTTTGTCGATGCAAGGTACATCGGAAGTTTTAGTATATGGCGCTGTCGGCGGTATTCAGGTCTTAACTGGAAACATTGCTGACTATATATATCTATAACAATTATAATATGGTTACTATTAACCTTGAACGTTTTTTTGCTTCATTAAAGCCCAGACCAATAATGTCATGGTAATTAAGCAATTTGTGCCGATTTATATATACTTATAATAGTAAGTAAAACAAAATACGATTTATAATCTCTTAAGTAATATAAGTTGGTATAAAAATAATAACATGTTTGTTACGATTATTAATGATACATATAGCGGAATCTTTGATCTTTAAGCTTGTAGATTTACAACGGTTTAACGAGCTAAGAGCCTAGAAACTTGGATTCGCTTCTTGAGGTTTATAACATTTTGATGACTTCTTTTACTTGAGATTTATATCAAGTAAAGAACCTTGTGTACAGACTTTCCTTGATGGAGTTATCTGTGATAAAAGATGTTGTTCTCATCGTCGGTCAGTACGAGTAATTAGATTTAAGATTTTTTATGGTGTCTATCACGAATGGTTTGGGTGTTTTTTCATTCAGCCATTCCGAGAATCTAAATAATAACTACTGCTATATACGAAACGTATAACACCATTGCGCTCAAGAGAAAAAACCCGAGATGTTTATTAAATAAAGCCCATAAAATGTGAGCATAAAGATAAAACATCAAAATAAGCCATAATGTGCAGTCAACAAATTATACTATCGATATTTCAATAGACTTCAAACACCGTAACATTTGGTGATTCAACGGAATGTGGCAAGACTTGCTGTGCCTATTCTATACAAATCTACCACGTCTCAGCATTACGCCATTACTCTACATTAAATAACTGAAAATTCATTTATTTTAATGTTTGCGCCTGCTTTGGCAACTTGGCTGCACTTCCTATTGCCATCGTGTCAAGGATGGAAGAACATAAAACTGGTTATAGTCGGTTTTATTAATAATCTATCGATTCGTCTCTTAATTCTTTTCGGTTCCGAAATTTCAGTCTGTTGGTCTAATCAAAAAGGGGGATGCTAATTGTAGACCGTCTCGGGAGGTCCGGGTTTTTCCAGAGTCCACAATGGCCGCTCTATAAAAATGAGTATTTTGGGGAATACTAACCCGAACCCTAAACCTTTTTAGAAGACTGAACTTGGATCCAATTTATCTGTTATCCCTCTGAAAAGGGGTTAGGATTAGTATTCTCCAAAATTCTCATTTATATAAAGCGGCCATTTCTGAACCTCTCCAAACGACCTACAATAAGCATCTCTGAATAAAGAGTGCGAATTGGATGATGGAATGACAAAATGATACAGGTGATAGCCACCGTCCTTTGTAACCGTTTGAAAAGGCGGTCTGAACACATCTCAGCTGCATAGTCAAGACTATTATTTTGCAACGTCAGGCCTGCATATAGATCTCACAGACTGTTTGCAAAATTCATTTTATTCCCTAGTAGTCTGAAATGGCAGTATTTTAAGTACAGTTAATTATGAATCTCTTTCAATATTCAGACGATTGGGTCAGGAAATATCCTAAACTCGATTTGTCAGTTGGATTTCAACTGTTCAATAAATCAGATTGTTCAACCCAGTGAGTAGTATTATAATATCTTAAAATCGTTAGTATATATTCTGTTCTGATGTTTTGTTCTCGTTATCACCAACCAATTAACATGTCAGCAGTTAATCTGTCTTCGTAAAAAAAAATTTCCGTTTTTTTTTTCTTTTGAATTTCTATTGAAATGTGTAGCTAATTGTTCAGATGATATTTTGCTATGCTTCGTTGTGCAGTTAACCGAAGTCGAGAATAGATAGTTACAAAAAAGAGGTCTGAATGACGAATTATGTTAGAGTTAAATCTGCCTAGCGCAGTTCTTTCGTTCGGCTTCAGATATTATATAAACTATTATTTACACATTTAGTAACACGACAAGCCCATAGCCAACTCTCTGGACCATCGGATGGCATAGATTTTAATGGATTAGAACGCACGTCAGATTTGAAAATTTAACCTCAAAACTGGATAATCGAAACTAAACTCAGTCTCGTTTGCAACGATTATAAACAATCAACACTACATCTTCAAGCACTCATAACTTCGCTCAGAGTAAATTAATTTGAATATATTCATTTTTCATTATCAACTATTATAGCAATAACGGACAACTTTTATCTAAATCTTACACAATGCAAATATAACCTTGACATCAATGCAAGTAAAATGTAGGCCAACAAAATAGGAAATACAACCCCTAAAAGTATAATAGTAATAAATATTTCATACGCCAAACATGTGTGCCGTTTTCATTATCCTCGTAGGTACAGAAAAGTGAGACGTTAAACCCCATTCTATTCATTCATTCATTCCAAGATTTGTGCGAATAATAATAGGTTGGGCGGGTTGCTTATTAAAGCCATTAGGGGTTACGTACTTTTTTAAAATACAAAGTTATACAGGCTATAGGTTCCTTGTGAATAGGGCTAACAAATAGATACGTAACCAAGGAACCAAGCTAAACCGGGTAACAAGTCAAACAACAAGAGCTCAATGAACTCTGTGCCACCGATATTAACAAATGTAATCCTTTTTTTTCACTGATATATATCCTACTTTACATAAATTGTGATATTTGAGATTGCAAAATGAGATAAGTAGAACCAATGATTTAACATATGAGATAAAGACCTTAAGTAGTGATTATGTAGGTTTATTTACATAAGTAATCAACCAAACAACCGGTGATAAACAATCACATAATAAAAACAGATTATTATTATCATTACTGATGCTCCCGTAAGGTTGAGGGCAAACTAAATGGACGATATTATCATACTTATTTTTATATGTATAAAAGAGTAATTTTTTATATATATTCTGATATAAACCTACGTTTGAAGATAATATTTTATTAATTCAAAATTCTTTACGGTTAAAGATAAGGTAACGAATGGTTGATTTTAGCAGGTGAATAACATTTATTGCATTTGATTCTCTATCGTCCCATCCTTCAATCCACAACCTCAATTGCTTGGTTGGGTTGTGTTTTTGTGATCAATCAGCTTTAGGATAATAACAATTTATAGTTAGGGTCAAAAAATAAGTGTATAAACCTTATAGTCAGATTATATAGATTATAGGATGCGTGATTTAATTACAGGTACAGGTGGTCATTCGTTGGTCATTTTGGTATTTTTCAGGTACATAATCACGCATGATATAACATATATAATGATCCGCATATCACACGATAATAAAAAGCGACAAGTTTTTCGTCAATCTTTTTATCATTACGCCTATGCCTATTGTTCTAAAATCGCAAAAGGTTCATATCGTAGTGTTTTGACTGTAAAATTATAGATAACTATTTTAACAGTGTATCATAGATGAAAGAAATTGTGTGACCTACTTGATATAAGTGCATTATCTTATTCACTATCATAAGATATGAAGAAAAGTACACCGTTACATAGTTTAATCCTGTGTAATCTGGATTATGTTTTTGAAGGATATTAAGTATTAATAGAGCAACGACCCAAGCACACCTCTGCTGACAGTGCAGAATAGGTAAAACAGTTAATTGTATAAGATCTATATCAAATGTTTTTGATTAATATTTTATTCATGCCATTATGGCACTGTATACAATATTGGTGCAAACCGTTTCGGTACCAATAATACAAGCGTAAAGTGGTGCAGGACGGGGGTGGGGGGTGGGAGGGCAAAGATAACTGTTTAGTCGTTCGATTGGGATGAAGAACCGAGATCCGTGACACAACACAATATTAGAGTGCATTTAAAGGAACCTCTGACCGTTGGAATTCGATGCGCCAATGTTCATGTAAAACGTCCTTTATAGCACACCACAGTGCGCAACGTAGGCCGTTTAAAACAATTTTATTTCATAACACATAGTATGGTTATTACATGGTAGATACGGGTATAAAAATGTTCACGGTGCTTTCTGGACAGTATCGTAAATGTGTTTCTTAATTCATACATCAAGACATCATGAAGTTCAAAGACCTCCTTATGTAAAACGTTACGAATAATCAGCTTTAGCCTCGGACACAAGGCTTTTGTGGGTACAAAACGTTCATTAGGGTTTCACACTGCGTAGCTTGTGTGAAACACTATTGTTTTTGTTAAAATTATTATTAGGCTTTCAGACTTTCGTCTGAAAGCCTATTGTGATTACTAAAATTATTATTAGGCTTTCAGACTTTCGTCTGAAAGCCTATTGTGATTACTAAAATTATTATTTATTATTATTATTTTATTTTTCGGGGGAGCCTATTTCTCAGTGTCTGTAACAGATACAGATCTGGGACATAATTTTCTATCAGGAAACCATATGGTGGCTATCCCTTCCACTGTATTTGAAACTTCTGCGCAGACCGGAAGTGGCCGAATTTCGTGCGGTGCCAAATATTTAAAAAACGGCCGTAGATTCGTCAATTCTGTATCTATTTTCATACAAATTACATTTTTGGAAACCCTGAGTCTTTTCTCGGACGATAGCAGTTGAAAATTTTGCAATTTCGAAACTTCGCCGCTGACTTCTAGCGTTCGAAAAATGAAAATATGTTGTTTAAGACACATTTTTTGTTATTTTTCAAAATTTTAAAATTTGACCTACATTTTTGGATACCTGAAGGCAATCCGGTTCCAGTAATATAAGTTTCATTCAGAGTTATCGCCCTTTATTTTTCGATTTTTTTCGAATTTTCTTCACATTTTGTGAGCTTAAGTTTCGTTTTACGGCCAGATCGACGCTTCTGAAATTCCTGGAACATGAAGTAATATGGTCAAACCACCGTTTAAAGCAATTTCAACAACAATCCGTAAACCGGAAGTAGTCGAAATAATATGCGATATTTTGAAAAAAAAGTGAAAAATGGGTGTTTTGGGTAAAAACACGATTTCTCCGTCCGATATCAACGGATTAAACGAATTAAGGTATCATTTGGTCGGGCGCTGATTGGACCACTGAATGATACCCAATTCGTAAGGATACGATTAGCAGGAAGCAAAATATGGCACGCTGAAAATCAAGTATTTTCTGATTTTTAGCATTTTTGGACGCCTGTATCTCGAAAACTTAACCGCAACTTTTTTTCTAATTTTTTCTATCGAGAGTCCTTTCGGATGTTTTTTGCATGAAGCCATCCAATAAGACTTTGAAATATCTGGAATAGGTGAAATAACGGACTGAAAATCGAAAAAAGTCGAAAAATCGTGAAATTTTGCAAAATGCTCTACTTTTTTTTTATTTTAAGAGATTTTCAAAAAAAGATTGTATATTCAGATAGCTGACCTAATTACGATTCTAACGATGTATAATATGTATGTAGTTTTTGAAATTTAATTTTCGATATTTTAATTTTTTTGCATTTTTGGCACTTTTGAACATAGGATTTCTCAGGGGCATTTTATCTGATCAGATAATGTAATATGTCATTACAGAGCCCTGTGGCTATTTTAGTGCCCAAATCGCCTATTAAAACTATTCCGACAATAATAGCCATACCGGAAGTATTCAAAAAATGAAAAAATAATGTTAAAAACATTGTCGCACTTGCGAAAAACTTGATTTCTCCCTTAGGTAATAGCGGACCAAAAGAACTAAAGTGTCGCTGGATAGCCCTATTAATGGACCATCATATGGTGTCTAAATAATACGATTTCGATGATTAGTAAATAAATTATTGTATGCCAAAAATCTAGTATTTTCCGATTTTTTAACATTCTGAGACGCCCTTTTCTCGAAAATAACGCCGCAGATTTTTCTTAAACTTTTCTTACTCAAAGTCCTATCGGTTGTCTATATAGTGAATCCAAAATGAAAAGCATTGAAATAATATAAGAGGTCCAAAAATGGCCTCAAACTTTGAAAAAAATTGAAAAATCGTTAAATTTTTGGAAACGCTCTTTAATTTATCTTTTTTTCCAAAACTACTCAATGGATGTTTCTGACACTTCTGGTACAGAAAGTCAAGTATCCAAAGAACTTCGTAAAGCTGTGACGACAATGATCGTAAAACCGGAAGTCGTCGAAAAAATGTCCGATATTTTGAAAATTGTTTTTTTTTTTTGCGAAAACCTTTTTTATTTATGAATATTTTTTGATGGTGTTTTACACAGGGTTAAAATATTTGATGCCTATCAACTAAGTTAACATTTTCAATATCATCGGAATTAATGTAATTTTTGCAAAAAACGTATTTTTAGCCTTCAAAACAAACATTTTTTTTAAGGGATTTATATTTATTATTTGTTTAACTTTATAACGTCTGACTCTAATGGGCAGTAAGATTGAATCAATACCATCATATTGATATCAAGAAAAGGCTTCTAAAAGGGTCACTTTTAATTATTTTACCTTCTTAATTTCAGTTTATGGGTTATAGGTTAATTTTCCATTGCCCGATATGTATTAGACAAATTTTGTATGTTGCAAATTTTCGACTTATTTTTCACCTATAAAAATTTCTTTCGGCACCGGAAGTGACGTAATTTTGCCATAATTTACAATTTTGACCGCTCTTTTCGCCAGCAAATATTACTTTTACATATGGTAGAGGGTGTCACTGAAGCAAAACAACTAAAGTTTAGTTCGGTAGCTCAATGGGTTGGCTATGGTATAATAAACTTCCTGTATGATTCCTGAAAGCCGGTTCAGTGCTGCTTGCAGGTCTAGTTTATTAGGCTTTCAGACTTTCGTCTGAAAGCCTATTGAGATTACTAAAATTATTATTTTTTTTTTTATTATTATTATTTACCGCCGGAGCCTATTTCTCTATGATCGAAAAGAGATACCGATCTGCGGTTCATCTTTCTACCGGGAAACCATGTGGTGGCTACTCAATAAAGCAATTTTTGAACTTCTGCGCAGACCGGAAGTGGCCGAATTTTGAACGTTGGTAAAAAATTAAAAATCGGCCGTGGTTTCGTCAATTCTTTACCTATATTCAAATAAATCACATTTTTGGAAAGCCTGAGACTTTTCCGAGACAATAGCAATCTCACATTTTGCAATTTCGAAACTTCGTCGCTGACTTCTATCATTCGAAATTTGAAAACACGTCGCCTACGAGACAATTTTTGTTATTTTTCAAAATTTGCAAATTTGACCTAGATTTTTGGATACCTGATGTCAATCCGATTCCAGTAATATAAGTTTCATTCAGAGTTATCGCCCTTTATTTTTCGATTTTTTTCGAATTTTCTTCCCATTTTGTGAGCTGTGGTTTCGTTTTACGGTCGAATTGATGTTTCTGAAACTTATGGAACATGAAGTTATAGTCCAATACCAACTGATAAAGCAATTTCGACACGGATCTTTAAACCGGAAGTGGTCGAAATAATGTGCTATATTTTGAAAAAAATGCAAAAAATGGATGTTTTCGGGGAAACGTGATGTCTCCGTCCGATATCAACGGATTAATCAAATTAAGGTACCAATGGATGGCACGAGGATTGGACTATCGTATGACACCCAATTCATACGGATGCTATGAACAAAAAGCAAAATATTGCACGCTGAAAATCAAGTATTTTCTGATTTGGAGCGTTTTTGGATGCCTGTATCTCGAAAACTTAACCTACAATTTTTTTTTAATTTTTTCTATCGAGAGTCCTTTTGGCGGTATTTTGCATGAAGCCATCCAATAAGACTTTGGAATGTCTGGAATAGGATATAAAAGGGACTGAAAATCGAAAAAAGTCGAAAAATCGTAATTTTTTTGAAAATGCTCTATTCTTTTTTTATTTTAAATTTTTTTTCAAAAAATGGTTACAAATTCGGATAGCTGACCTAAATCCGATTCTAACGATGTATAATATGTATTGAAGTACTGAAATATAATTTTCGATATTTTGATATTTTTGCATTTTTGGCACTTTTGAACATAGGATTTCTCAGGTGTATTTTATCTGATTAGATAATGTAATAATCCTTACAGAGCCCTGCGGCTATTTAATTGCCCAAACCGGTTATTAAAACTATCTCGACAATAATCACCATACCGGAAGTATTCAAAAAATGAAAGAAAAGGTTAAAAAAAATGTGCGCTCTTGCGAAAAGCTGAATTTCTCTGTCAGATATTACCTGACGAAAAAAAGTAAAGTGTCTTTGGGTAGCCCCATTAATGGACTATCATATGGCATCTCAATGGTACGATTTCGATGGTTAGAAAATAAATTATGGAACCCCGAAAATCTAGTATTTTCCGTTTTTGGAGCCTTTTTATACGTCTTTTTCTCTAAAACGACATCTACGATTTCTCTGAAACTTTTTTAACGCAGAGTTCTACCGGTGGTCTGTGGCGTGAATCCAAAAGGAAAAGGTTTGAAATAATATAATGGGGCCAAAAATGGCCTCAATCTTTGAAAATAGTTTAAAAATCGTTAAATTATTGAAAATGTTCTTTTATGTATCTTTTTGACAAAAAACTACTGAATAGATGTTTCTGACACTTCTGTGACAGAAAGTTAAGTATCTGAACAACTTGTTAAAACTATTCCGACAATGATTAAAAAACCGGAAGTAGCCGAATAAATATCCTATATTTTTGAAATAAAACCGTAAAAAGTAAAAAAAAATGGTGATCTTGCGAAAAAAAAGTGATTTCTATGTCAGATTTCACCGAATCAAAACAACTAAAGTATTATTGTATATCCTGATCAATGGACGATCTTATGACATCTAAATGGTAAAAATTTGCTGGCTAGGCAAGTGAACCATTTTTAAATGTCTTTGTTTGTTTTTTTCTTAATTAGCGAATATCCAATCCTTGACCCTAACCTTATGTCACTAATCACGTGTCTACACCTTTCAAATAGTGTATATAAATCAACCCCACTGATGTTCAGCGATATCACTTATGTAGAAGCAGACATAAAACCACCAGCTTAAGTAAGTAAATGTTCAGCAAGCAGAGCAATGGATTCGTTGTCTAGAGCTGAGGAGATGCTATTTTCTGCAGAGAGACACTTTCGAAGAGCATGCGAACAGGTTATTTTGCTGAATACCAAAATACGACAATATGGAGTTCGGCAACAACGTGCTAGACGAAACAACCAACACTCGTTAAGATACAACATAAATATTAGGATACGGGTTATGGTAGGACTACGCGATGCCTATTATGAATACTCTCGATTAAAGTTTGAAATGGTTTTAGAGTTGAGAGGTGTAGACGCTTTTTTTTTTAAAAAAAAACCCGGCACTTTTAAGGGCCCCCAAATCTATGAAAGAGTTACATTTCATATTCTAATAATATTAATAATGGTACTCTTGCAAAAATCGCGAGCAGCTAAATCGTCGGGGCAGTCAACAAGAGTTGTCACATATTTTTACTTTTTCGGTAATAAAACATTTATAATACACTAAAATATGATTAACAAGTCATTAGGCAATTATCAGAAAATCATTAGAATTGGTTTAGTTTTCATAACGTTTAGCCCCATGCCAACGTTTACTATACGAAACATTTAATATCATGGATTTACATGTAGCTGTTCATGTTATCAAGATTCATTGAAAATAAATATACTTGCTCGTCTTAAGACCTTAAACTACTTTAGACTCTAGAGCATTCACAAGATATTTTTAAAATGATCAAGAGCCATAACTCTGGCAGTAATTAGTGGAATTCGCTGAAAATCATTAGGATTCTTCGTCTTATGACCTTAAACACTGCGTATAAATTTAAAGTCAATCGCATAGTCCAGTGAATGGACTTTCGTATGCCACACGTCCTGTTCAGTGCTGCTGGGCTATTTTATGACATACATGTACTTCCTCTCTGATTCCTGAAAGCCGGTTCAGTGCTGCTTGCAGGTCTAGTTATTATTATTTTTTTTTTCGCCGGAGCCTATTTCTCAGTGCCTGTAACAGATACCGATCTGGGACCTGATTCTCCATCGGGAAACCATGTGTTGGCTACTTGATAAACTATATTTGAAACTTCTGCGCAGACCGGAAGTGGTCGAATTACGTGCGGTGTCAAAAAATCAAAAAACGGCCGTAGATTCGTCAATTCTGTACCTATTTTCATGCAAATGACATTTTCGGAAACCCTGAGTCTTTTCTCGGACGATAGCAGTTGAAAATTTCGATATTTCGAAACTTCATCGCTGACTTCTTGCGATCGAAAAATGAAAAATGTTGTTTGAGAGACAATTTTTGTTATTTTTCAAAATTTTGAAATTTGACCTACATTTTTGGATACCTGAAGTCCATCCGATTCCAGTAATATAAGTTTCATTCAGAGTTATCGCCCTTTATTTTTCGATTTTTTTCGAATTTTCTACCCATTTTGCGAGCTCGGGTTTCGTTTTATGGCCGAATTGACGTTTCTGAAATTTCTGAGGCATGAAGCCAAATGACCATTGCAAGGAATAAAGCAATTTCAACAATAATCTGTACACCGGAAGTGGTCGAAATAATGTCCGATATTTTGAAAAAAATGCAAAAAATGGGTATTTTGGGGAAAAACGCGACATCTCCGTCCAATATCAATGGATTAAACAAATTCGGGTACCATTGGACTGCACTAGTATTGTGCTATCGTATGATACCCAATTTGTACGGATACGACGAGCAGGAAGCAAAATATGGCACGCTGAAAATCAAGTATTTTCTGATTTGGAGAGTTTTTGGACGCCTGTATCTCGAAAACTTAACCGCAACTTTTTTTTTAACTTTCTCTATCGAGAGTCCATTCGATAGTCTTGTGAATTATGCCATCCAATAAGACTTTGAAATGTCTGGAATATGATAAAAAAGGGACTGAAAATCAAAAAAAGTCGAAAAATCGTGAAATTTTGGAAAATGCTCTACTATTTTTTTATTTTAAGAGATTTTCAAAAAAAGGTTGTATATTCAGATAGCTGACCTAATTACGATTCTAATGATGTATAATATGTATGTAGTTATTGAAATTTAATTTTCGATATTTTAATTTTTTTGCATTTTTGGCACTTTTGAACATAGGATTTCTCAGAGGCATTTTATCTGATCAGATAATGTAATATATCATTACAGAGCCCCGTGGCTATTTTAGTGCCCAAACCGGCTATTAAAACTATTCCGACAATAATAACCATACCGGAAGTATTCAAAAAATGAAAAAAAAAAGGTTAAAACCATTGTCGCAGTTGCGAGAAACTTGATTTCTCCCTTAGGTAATAGCGGACCAAAAGAACTAAAGTGTCGCTGGATAGCCCTATTAATGGACCATCATATGGTATCTAAATAATACGATTTCGATGGTAAGGAAATAAATTATTGTATGCCAAAAATATATTATTTTCCGATTTTTTAACATTCTGGGACACCCTTTCCTCGAAAACGAGGCCGCAGATTTTTCTCAAACTTTTCTTACTCAAAGTCCTATCGGTTGTCTATATAGTGAATCCAAAATGAAATGCATTGAAATAATATAAATGGTCCAAAAATGGCCTCAAACTTTGAAAAAAATTGAAAAATCGTTAAATTTTTGGAAACGCTATTTAATTTATCTTTTTTTCCAAAACTACTCAATGGATGTTTCTGACACTTCTGGTACAGAAAGTTAATTATCCAAAGAACTTCGTAAAGCTATCACTACAACGATCGTAAAACCGGAAGTAGTCGAAAAAATGTCCGATATTTTGAAAAAAATCAATTTTTTTACGAAAACCTTTTTTATTTATGAATATGTTTTGATGATATTTTACACAGGGTTAAAAATATCATCCTACTTGAGCAGAAATGAGAAAAAAAATTGTCTCGGTAATTTGCGTTAGCCGCCATCGGCTAATTTAGTTTTTCGTACCCAGAAAAACTATTTATTATTCGATTTGTATAAAACAAAGTTCATACGCTCCGTGGTCCCAATTGTAATTTTTTTTGTTACGGTGAAATTTTTCTGTCGGCAACGGAAGTGACGTAATATTAACAAAAACTACAATTTTGATCGTTCAGTACCACTTTTTAAAAGCAAATATTATTTTTTTTCAAAACTGATATAAAATAAAAGGATGCACCCTGCAAAGGTGCACAAAATCCTTAGCTCAGATTTTTTAATTTCAATTTCATTTTCGGGCAATTTCGAATAAAATGTAAAATAAAGTGTAAAATTCAGTTATTTACAATTCATTCAGCGTCTTCATATTTTGAAATATTTATTTGTAATTTTCATAAACTCGTAGCAATAATCCAGACGAAGAGAATGTATGCGCAAATTAGTTTGTAATATGAGCAGTTGCCGAGAAATATGCAATTTTGCATGCATCACTTTTCACGTTATTTTGCCTATAAAAGAGTGAATTATTATTCGATTTGCAATATTTTTTTTCCATTTGATGCTTAATGCCAATTTGGACTAGGTCAAGCCAATTTTACATTTACACTGTGACCGGAAATGACGTCATTTGGGCAAAAACTGTATTTTTAACCTAAAAAAAAATATTTTATTCAAATGAGTCTGCCTTATAATATTTTTAAAATTATGATATTTGATTCCCATCAACGAATAGAATTAAGCCATACGACCATACGGATACCACAAAATGGTTTCTAACTTGTACGGTTACAGAGAAATAGGCGATCTTTTATAAGTCACTTTTCAAGGTTTTTGGTCTATAAAATTGTCAATTATTATTCGATTTTTATCATTTTTTTACCATTTGATGCCTTATGCCATTTATGACTTCTATGAACTAAATTAACATTTTCAATATCTCCGAAAGTAATGTAATTTTTGCAAAAAACGTATTTTTAGCCTTCAAAACAAACATTTTTTTGAAGGGGTTTATATTTATTATTCGTTTAACTTTATAACGTCTGACTCTAATGGGCAGTAAGACTGAATCAATACCATCATATTGATATCAAGAAAAGGCTTCTAGCATGTTCCCTTGTCGAATAATAGCCAATTTTCCCAGGGTCACTTTTAAGTTTTATACCTTCTTAATTTCAGTTTATGGGTTATAGGTTGATTATTTATTGCCCGATACGTATAAAACAAAGTTTGTATTTTGTATTTTCGACTTATTTTTCACCTATAAAAATTTCTTTCGGCACCGGAAGTGACGTAATTTTGCCATAATTTACAATTTTGACTGGTCTTTTCGCCAGCAAATATTACTTTTACATATGATAGAAGGTGTCACTGAAGCAAAACAATTAAAGTATAGTTTGGTAGCTCAATGGATCGGCTATGGTATAATGAACTTCCTGTATGATTCCTGAAAGCCGGTTCAGTGCTGCTTGCAGGTCTAGTTAAGCTTTCATATTACATATGAAAGCTTATTGTTTCTGTTAAAGTTATTATTATTAAGCTTTCATATTACATATGAAAGCTTATTGTTTCTGTTAAAGTTATTATTATTATTTTTTTTTTTTGTGTGTTTTCTGCAAATCGGATTTCTCAGAATCTATCCATAGGATCTTTCTGAAATTTTGACCTACCCCCCCAAAAATGGGGTGCGAACCTTGATTAAATATATTTTCGAAACGTTTTACGAATCCGAAATCACCGAATTTTACGAACGAAAAAAATGACAATGCATAGTCGTAACTTTGTTATTTTTTGACCGATTTTACTAATTCTTTTTTCTTTGAATACCTTTAAAAAAATCATTTTCATCTGCAGTTTCACATTTTCGAATTTCGAAAATTCGTCGCTGTGATTTCAAACCGGAAGTTTAGACCAATTTGACAACTTCTTTAATAGTTGTACGATTTTCATGAAATTTAGTATCTAAGTAGATCTTACTGATGTGACTTCAAAAATATAATTAGAAATTTTCTAAATTATCTCCCCTTGACGAAATTAAGGATCAAAATTTTCAAAAAAATCGACGAAATATAGGTCAGAATGACCTGATTTTTTTTTTGGATACTAGATAAGTAATTACTGATTTGTACACAAAATATGGAGTTTGTCGATCGAACCGGAAGTGCCGCCATATTTAAAAGCGAAAAATCAATAAGGCTTTTTTGCTATTTTACTTACAGACTCGGGAGTTATATTTTCTGAATCCTTGTTGGAAGGCCTAAAAAATGTCGCGAATAGAATTTTGATTTCGGTCACGTGATGGTCACCATTTTGAATTGAAAAATAAAAATAGAAGCAATTTGAAGGGTCGGGACTTTGGAACACAATTACTCTCCTTCTAATTAAGCTAGAATGTTCAAACTTGGTGTAGACGTTCACTAGGTCAATGTTATGATTGAGTTTAAAGATGAGCATTTTCTGCTTAGGGTAAGCAGAGATAAGCATGCTAATTTGTTGATACTTTAGGGCACGATAACTTCGGTTATAATGAAGGGAGGGCGGTGAAACTTTTGTCAATAGAGAGTCTAATAGCTAGCCTGTTGTGTGAAATCATTGTATTATTTTTTCTAAATATCAGGGATAGCCGAAAAAAAGAGATTGAAAATCCAAAAAGTCGTATTTTTACAATTTGGAGCATGTTTAGAGGTCTTTCTCGTAAAGTCAACATAATATTTTTTGGGAACTTCTTCTACAAAGAGTCTTATTGGTAGTCTTTTATATGAAACCATCGATCAACAGTCCAACATATCAGGAGTAGAAGAACAAAAGGATCGAACATTGAAAACGGCACCCTTTCATTGTTAAGCGAAACATGCAGTGTGGGTGACTACAATCTACACATTTAGTCATCGTATAGAGCTTATTTAACAGTATCGAATTCCAACTGCTTAGGGATATTTTACGTGCACTCCAATGTGGTCACGGGACCTTGGTTTTTCGTCCCATCCGAATGACTAGACAGCTGTGCTTATCAGGCCCTCCGTTCTGCCTCACTGACAAGGGGAACCACGCCGGGAAATCGAGATGAACTTTCTCCGTGCAGAACTTTCAATTCAGGCGAAAACGTTTATTGCATACGATTAAGCTGGTCAGTTGGAGCTTATTTTCAAAAGTTTTGTAATAATCGGTTGGTAATTAAAGTACCGTGCACATTAAACTGTTAAAACAGAAAATTTCGCCCGGTTGAAATGTTTCTTGCTATAAGTCAGCAATTTTCTGAATTCAGGGAGGCTGAATGGCTGAATGGTTAGCATGTGCGCACTGTATCGTAACGTCTGTCATTGAGTCAACGGGCGTCGTTTCGATCTCCAGGTTGCACGTGACATGAAGTATGATGTCCAACCTCGTGGGTTTTCTCCGTGTCCTTCGGTTTCCTCCCAACGGCTAAAGACCTGTAAGCGCAAGGTTAGTTTTTAAATAAAATTAAAAAACATATGTTAGTCCCGAAATGACCTAGTTTGTGTCGAATGGACATTAGGCCGCATTTCTCTCTTTCTCTTTTATTTTTAAAGTTTTGTAATAATCGGTTGGTAAGCAAAGGTACTGTAAAAGTGATAAAACAGAAAATTTCGCCCGGTTGTAATGTTTCTCACTTTAAAGTCAGCAATTTGCCGATTTTAAGGGGCAAACGTTTATTGCGAACGCTTAAGCTGGTCAGGGGGAGCTTATTTTTAAAAGTTTTGTAATATTCGGTTGATAACTAAAGGTACCGTGCAAATTAAACTGTTACAATAGAAAATTTGGCCCGGTTGAAATGTTTCTCGCTGTAGGTCAGCAATTTGCCGATTTTAGGGAGGTTGCGTGGCATAATGGTAAGCACGTGCGCTCTGTATCGTAACGTCTGTCATTGAGTCAACTGGCGTTTTTTCGATTTCTTGGTTGTACGTGACAAGGAGTATGGTCGTCTGTCCAACCTCGTAGGCCGTAACCGCCGCTGCCCGGGTAAAATTTCCCTCATTGCACACTTTATGGCATATGCCCGTCTTCATTAGCCCATTTTAGGAGCAGAACAGTCGGACGTTAAACCCCATTCAATTTCATTTCATTTTCTCTATGTTGCTTATTTATTATAGTGGATAAATATTTTTCTGGTTCTAGCAATTATTTAATTTCCGCATAGAAATCTTGCTTTGGCCAGTTTTTTTATTGCAGAGTGCCATTCCTGTTTAAACAAACATGATCCTTTGTTTAAAACATGCTTAAGAAGTCGTCACGATTTCCTACTTATAACCAAACATATTGGAAATATTAGTCTGGCATTATTAAATCCTAATTTTATTGGTCTTATTTAAAATTAAACTTTCATTTAACTATGAACAACCCTTAACGTGTCTCTTTAAAACTATTAAGTACTCTAAAACAGTAGCTCAACCTTTTGACCTAAACTCATTAATTTACCATTTTGTTGTGAGCGACTTCTTATTCTTCCTATATGACATATTGCACGTGTCTGATTTCAAAGGGGGGTTGGGTGCCTGAATGGTTAGCACGCGCGCCTGTCATTGAGTTAACTAGCGTGTTTTCGAATGCCCGGTTGTACGTGACAAGGAGTAAGGTCGCCTATCCAACCTGCCATTTTTAATTTTTTTTTCCCGCCATTTTCATTTCATTTTCTCATCCGTCTCATTACAGTAATACAAGTTTCAGTTATTTCCCTTTAGTTTTCAGATTATTGTTATGCCTGGGTGCAATGTTTCATACTATATTTAGACTTGTAACTTCGCGAGTTTTTGACCAATTTTAATAATTTTTTCTTCTTATCCTTTTATTTAGGATACTTGATACAATCAATGACACGTGACGATGAATATGAAAGCTTTCATATCTGCATGGGACAGTAGCAGATCTAGTTATTATTTTTTTTTTTGTGTGTTTTCTGCAAATCGGATTTCTCAGAATCTATCCATAGGATCTTTCTGAAATTTTGACCTACCCCCCCAAAAATGGGGTGCGAACCTTGATTAAATATATTTTCGAAACGTTTTACGAATCCGAAATCACCGAATTTTACGAACGAAAAAAATGACAATGCATAGTCGTAACTTTGTTATTTTTTGACCGATTTTACTAATTCTTTTTTCTTTGAATACCTTTAAAAAAACCATTTTCATCTGCAGTTTCACATTTTCGAATTTCGAAAATTCGTCGCTGTGATTTCGAACCGGAAGATTAGACCAATTTGACAACTTCTTTAATAGTTGTACGATTTTCATGAAATTTAGTATCTAAGTAGATCCTACCGATGTGACTTCAAAAATATAATTAGAAATTTTCTAAATTATCTCCCCTTGACGAAATTAAGGATCAAAATTTTCAAAAAAATCATCGAAATATAGGTCAGAATGACCTGATTTTTTTTTTGGATACTAGATAAGTAATTACTGATTTGTACACAAAATATGGAGTTTGTCGATCGAACCGGAAGTGCCGCCATATTTAAAAGTGAAAAATCAATAAGGCTTTTTTGCTATTTTACTTACAGACTCGGGAGTTATATTTTCTGAATCCTTGTAGGAAGGCCTAAAAAATGTCGCGAATAGAATTTTGATTTCGGTCACGTGATGGTCACCATTTTGAATTGAAAATGAAAAATAGAAGCAATTTGAAGGGTCGGGACTTTGGAACACATTTACTCTCCTTCTAATTAAGCTAGAATGTTCAAACTTGGTGTAGACGTTCACTAGGTCAATGTTATGATTGAGTTCAAAGATGAGCATTTTCTGCTTAGGGTAAGCAGAGATAAACAAGCTAATTTGTTGATTCTTTAGGGCACGATAACTTCGGTTATAATGAAGGGAGGGCGGTGAAACTTTTGTCAATAGAGAGTCTAATAGCTAGCCTGTTGTGTGAAATCATTGTATTATTTTTTCTAAATATCAGGGATAGCCGAAAAAAAGAGATTGAAAACCCAAAAAGTCGTATTTTTACAATTTGGAGCATGTTTAGAGGTCTTTCTCGTAAAGTCAACATAATATTTTTTGGGAACTTCTTGTACAAAGAGTCTTATTGGTAGTCTTTTATATGAAACCATCGATCAACAGTCCAACATATCAGGAGTAGAAGAACAAAAGGATCGAACATTGAAAACGGCACCCTTTCATTGTTAAGCGAAACATGCAGTGTGGGTGACTACAATCTACACATTTAGTCATCGTATAGAGCTTATTCAACAGTATCGAATTCCAACTGCTTAGGGATATTTTACGTGCACTCCAATGTGTACACGGGACCTTGGTTTTTCGTCCCATCCGAATGACTAGACAGCTGTGCTTATCAGGCCCTCCGTTCTGCCTCACTGACAAGGGGAACCACGCCGGGAAATCGAGATGAACTTTCTCCGTGCAGAACTTTCAATTCAGGCGAAAACGTTTATTGCATACGATTAAGCTGGTCAGTTGGAGCTTATTTTCAAAAGTTTTGTAATAATCGGTTGGTAATTAAAGTACCGTGCACATTAAACTGTTAAAACAGAAAATTTCGCCCGGTTGAAATGTTTCTTGCTATAAGTCAGCAATTTTCTGAATTCAGGGAGGCTGAATGGCTGAATGGTTAGCATGTGCGCACTGTATCGTAACGTCTGTCATTGAGTCAACGGGCGTCGTTTCGATCTCCAGGTTGCACGTGACATGAAGTATGATGTCCAACCTTGTGGGTTTTCTCCGTGTTCTTCGGTTTCCTCCCAACGGCTAAAGACCTGTAAGCGCAGGGGGAGTTTTTAAATAAAATTAAAAAACATATGTTAGTCCCGAAATGACCTAGTTTGTGTCGAATGGACATTAGGCCGCATTTCTCTCTTTCTCTTTTATTTTTAAAGTTTTGTAATAATCGGTTGGTAATCAAAGGTACTGTAAAAGTGATAAAACAGAAAATAATCGGTTGGTAATCAAAGGTACTGTAAAAGTCATAAAACAGAAAATTTCGCCCGGTTGTAATGTTTCTCACTTTAAAGTCAGCAATTTCCCGATTTTAAGTGGCAAACGTTTATTGCGAACGCTTAAGCTGGTCAGGGGGGAGCTTATTTTTAAAAGTTTTGTAATATTCGGTTGATAACTAAAGGTACCGTGCAAATTAAACTGTTACAATAGAAAATTTGGCCCAGTTGAAATGTTTCTCGCTGTAGGTCAGCAATTTGCCGATTTTAGGGAGGTTGCGTGGCTGAATGGTTAGCACGTGCGCTCTGTATCATAACGTCTGTCATTGAGTCAACTGCCGTTGTTTCGATTTTTTGGTTGTACGTGACAAGGAGTATGGTTGCCTGTCCAACCTCGTAGGCCGTAACCGCCGCTGCCCGGGTAAAATTTCCCTCATTGCACACATTATGGCATATGCCCGTCTTCATTAGCCCATTTTAGGAGCAGAACAGTCGGACGTTAAACCCCATTCAATTTCATTTCATTTTCTCTATGTTGCTTATTTATTATAGTGGATAAATATTTTTCTGGTTCTAGCAATTATTTAATTTCTGCATAGAAATCTTGCTTTGGCCAGTTTTTTTTATTGCAGAGTGCCATTCTTGTTTAAACAAACATGATCCTTTGTTTAAAACATGCTTAAGAAGTCGTCACGATTTCCTACTTATAACCAAACATATTGGAAATATTAGTCTGGCATTATTAAATCCTAATTTTATTGGTCTTATTTAAAATTAAACTTTCATTTAACTATGAACAACCCTTAACGTGTCTCTTTAAAACTATTAAGTACTCTAAAACAGTAGCTCAACCTTTTGACCTAAACTCATTAATTTACCATTTTGTTGTGAGCGACTTCTTATTCTTCCTATATGACATATTGCACGTGTCTGATTTCAAAGGGGGGTTGAGTGGCTGAATGGTAAGCACGCGCGCCTGTCATTGAGTAAACTAGCGTGTTTTCGAATGCCCGGTTGTACGTGACAAGGAGTAAGGTCGCCTGTCCAACCTGCCATTTTTAATTTTTTTTTCCCGCCATTTTCATTTCATTTTCTCATCCGTCTCATTACAGTAATACAAGTTTCAGTTATTTCCCTTTAGTTTTCAGATTATTGTTATGCCTGGGTGCAATGTTTCATACTATATTTAGACTTGTAACTTCGCGAGTTTTTGACCAATTTTAATAATTTTTTCTTCGTATCCTTTTATTTAGGTTACTTGATACAATCAATGACACGTGACGATGAATATGAAAGCTTTCATATCTGCATGGGACAGTAGCAGATCTAGTTATTAGGCTTTCAGACTTTCGTCTGAAAGCCTATTGAGATTACTAAAATTATTATTATTATTATTATTTACCGCGAGGGCCTAGATCTCTATGATCGAAACAGATATCGATCTGGAATTAGATTTTCTATTGGGAAACCATGTGGTGGCTACTTGATAAAATATTTTCGAAATTTCTGCGCATACCGGAAGTGAGCGAACTTTGTACGTTGTCTAAAAATTGAAAATTGGCCATAGTTTCGCCAATTCTTTATCCATTTTCAAACAAATTACATTTTTGGAATCCCTGAATCTTTTCTGAGACAATGGCTATCTCACATTTTTCAATTTCGAACATTCGTCTATGACTTTTATCGTTTGAAAATTGAAAAGATGTTGTTTACGAGACAATTTTTGTTATTTTTAAAGATTTTCAAATTTGACCTACATTTTTGGATACCTGAAGTCCATCCGATTCCAGTAATATAAGTTTCATTCAGAGTTATCGCCCTTTATTTTTCGAATTTTTTCGAATTTTCTTCCCATTTTGTGAGCTCGGGTTTCGGTTTATGGCAGAATTGACGTTTCTGAAACTTCTGGAACATGAAGTTATAGTCCAATACCAACTTATAAAGCAATTTCGACAAGAATCCTTAAACCGGAAGTGGTCGAAATAATGGGCAATATTTTGAAAAAAATGCAAAAAATGGATATTTTGGGGGAAAACGCGATTTCTCCGCCCGATATCAATGGATTAAAGAAATTAGGGTACCATTGGACTGCACTAGGATTGTACTATCGTATGATACCCAATTCATACGGATTCTATGATCAGGCAGCAAAATATGGCACGCTGAAAATCAAGTATTTTCTGATTTGGAGCGTTTTTGGACGCCTGTATCTCGAAAACTTAACCTACAATTTTTTTTAATTTTTTTCTATCGTGAGTCCTTTTGGAAGTCTTTTGCATGAAGCCATCCAATAAGCCTTTGAAATGTCTGGAATAGGATAAAAAAGGGACTGAAAATCGAAAAAAGTCGAAAAATCGTGAAATTTTGGAAAATGCTCTATTATTTTTTTATTTTAAGAGATTTTTTAAAAAAGGTTGTATATTCAGATAGCTGACCTAATTACGATTCTAACGGTGTATAATATGTATGTAATTATTGAAATTTAATTTTCGATATTTTACATTTTTTGCATTTTTGGCACTTTTGAACGTAGGATTTCTCAGGGGCATTTTATCTGATCAGATAATGTAATATATCATTACAGAGCCCTGTGGCTATTTTAGTGCCCAAACTGCCTATTAAAACTATTCCGAAAATAATAACCATACCGGAAGTATTCAAAAAATAAAATAAAAAGTTAAAAATATTGTCGCACTTGCGAAAAACATGATTTCTCCCTTAGGTAATAGCGGACCAAAAGAACTAAAGTGTCGCTGGATAGAACTATTAATGGACCATCATATGGTATCTCAATAATATGATTTCCATGGTAAGGAAATAAATTATTGCATGCCAAAAATCTAGTATTTCCGATTTTTTAACATTCTGAGACGCCCTTTTCTCGAAAACGACGCCTACGATTTTTCTTAAACTTTTCTTACTCAAAGTCCTATCGGTTGTCTATATAGTGAATCCAAAATGAAAACCATTGAAATAAGATAGGTGGTCCAAAAATGGCATCAAACTTTGAAAAAAATTGAAAAATCGTTAAATTTTTGTAAACGCTCTTTAATTTATCTTTTTTTCCAAAACTACTTAATGGATGTTTCTGACACTTCTGGTACAGAAAGTTAAGTATCCAAAGAAGTTAATAAAGCTATCACGACAACGATCGTTAAACCGGAAGTAGTCGAAAACATGTCCGATATTTTGAAAATAATTTATCTCTTTACGAAAACCTTTTTTATTTATGAATATTTTTTTATGGTATTTTACACAGGGTTAAAATATCATCCTACTTGAGCAAAAATGAGAAAAAAAATTGTCTCGGTAATTTGCGTTAGCCGCCATCGGCTAATATAGTTTTTCGTACCCAGAAAAATTATTTATTGTTTGATTTGTATAAAACAAAGTTCATATGCTCCGTGGTCCCAATGGTAATTTTTTTTGTTACGGTGAAATTTTTCTGTCGGCAACGGAAGTGACGTAATATTAACAAAAACTACAATTTTGACAGTTCGGTACCACTTTTTGAAAGCAAATATTTTTTTTTTTCAAAACTGATATAACTAAAAGGATGCACCCTGCAAAGATGCACAAAATCCTTAGCTCAGATTTTTTAATTTCAATTTCATTTTCGGGCAATTTCGAATAAAATGTAAAATAAAGTGTAAAATTCAGTTATTTACAATTCATTCAGCGTCTTCATATTTTGAAATATTTATTTGTAATTTTCATAAACTCGTAGCAATAATCCAGACGAAGAGAATGTATGCGAAAATTAGTTTGTAATATGAGCAGTTGCCGAGAAATATGCAATTTTGCATGCATTACTTTTCACGTTATTTTGCCTATAAAAGAGTGAATTATTATTCGATTTGCAATATTTTTTTTTCATTTGATGCCTAATGCCAATTTGGACTAGGTCAAGCCAATTTTACATTTTCACTGTGACCGAAAATGACGTCATTTGGGCAAAAACTGTATTTTTAACCCAAAAAACAAATATTTTATTCAAATGAGTCTGCCTTATAATATTTTTAAAATTATGATATTTGATTCCCATCAACGAATAGAATGAAGCCATACGACCATACAGATACCACAAAATGGTTTCTAACTTGTATGGTTACAGAGAAATAGGCGATCTTCTATAAGTCACTTTTCAAGGTTTTTGGTCTATAAAAGTGTCAATTATTATTCGATTTTTATAATTTTTTTACCATTTGATGCCTTATGCCATTTATGGCTTCTATGAACTAAGTTAACATTTTCAATATCACCGGAAGTAATGTAATTTTTGCAAAAAACGTATTTTTAGCCTTCAAAACCAACATTTTTTTGAAGGGATTTATATTTATTATTCGTTTAACTTGATAACGTCTGACTCTAATGGGCAGTAAGATTGAATCAATACCATCATATTGATATCAAAAAAAGTCTTCTAGCATGTTCCCTTGTCGAATAATAGCCAATTTTCCCAGGGTCACTTTTAAGTTTTTTACCTTCTTAATTTCAGTTTATGGGTTATAGGGTAATTATTTATTGCCCAATATGTATAAAACAAAGTTTGTATTTTGTGTGTTGCGAATTTTCGACTTATTTTTCACCTATAAAAATTTCTTTCGGTACCGGAAGTGACGTAATTTTGCCATAATTTACAATTTTGACCGGTCTTTTCGCCAGCAAATATTACTTTTACATATGATAGAGGGTGTCACTGAAGCAAAACAACTAAAGTATAGTTTGGTAGCCCAATGGATCGGCTATGGTATAAGAAACTTCCTGTATGATTCCTGAAAGCCGGTTCAGTGCTGCTTGCAGGTCTAGTTATTAGGCTTTCAGACTTTCGTCTGAAAGCCTATTGAGATTACTAAAATTATTATTATTATTATTATTATTATTATTATTTACCGCGAGGGCCTAGATCTCCATGATCGAAAACAGATATCGATCTGGAATTAGCTTTTCTATTGGGAAACCATGTGGTGGCTACTTGATAAAATATTTTTGAAATTTCTGCGCATACCGGAAGTGACCGAACTTTGTACTTTCTCTAAAAATTGAAAATCGGCTATAGTTTCGTCAATTCTTTATCCATTTTCAAACAAATTACATTTTTGGAATCCCTGGATCTTTTCTGAGAAAATGGCTATCTCACATTTTTCAATTTCGAACATTCGTCTATGACTTTTATAGTTCGAAAATTGAACACATGTTGTTTACGAGACAATTTTTGTTATTTTTCAAAATTTTCAAATTTGACCTACATTTTTGGATACCTGAAGTCCATCCGATTCCAGTAATATAAGTTTCATTCAGAGTTATCGCCCTTTATTTTTCGATTTTTTTCGAATTTTCTTCCCATTTTGTGAGCTCGGGTTTCGTTTTATGGCAGAATTGACGTTTCTGAAACTTCTGGAACATGAAGTTAAAGTCCAATATCAACAGGTAAAGCAATTTCGACAAGACTCCTTAAACCGGAAGTGGTCGAAATAATGTGCAAAATTTGCAAAAAAACGAAAAAAATGGGTGGTTTTGGGAAAAACGTGATTTCTTCGCCCGATATCAACGGATTAAAGGGATTAAGGTATCGTTGGGTTGCATGAAGAATGGACTATCGTATGATACCCAAATCATACAGATACTATGAAAAGGTAGCAAAATATGGCACGCTGAAAATCAAGTATTTTCTGATTTGGAGCGTTTTTGGATGCCTGTATCTCGAAAACTTAACCTACAATTTTTTTTATTTTTTTTCTATCGAGAGTCCTTTTGGAGGTATTTGGCATGAAGCCATCCAATAGGACTTTGAAATGTCTGGAATAGGATAAAAAAGGGACTGAAAATCGAAAAAAGTCGAAAAATCGTGAAATTTTGGAAAATGCTCTACTATTTTTTTATTTTAAGAGATTTTTAAAAAAAGGTTGTATATTCAGATAGCTGACCTAATTACGATTCTAACGATGTATAATATGTATGTAATTATTAAAATTTAATTTTCGATATTTTAAATTTTTTGCATTTTTGGCACTTTTGAACATAGGATTTCTCAGGGGCATTTTATCTGATCAGATAATGTAATATATCATTACAGAGCCCTGTGGCTATTTTAGTGCTCAAACCGGCTATTAGAACTATTCCGACAATAATAACCATACCGGAAGTATTCAAAAAATGAAAAAAAAGAGTAAAAACATTGTCGCACTTGCGAAAAACTTGATTTCTCCCTTAGGTAATAGCGGACCAAAAGAACTAAAGTGTCGCTGGATAGCCCTATTAATGGACCATCATATGGTATCTAAATAATACGATTTCGATGGTAAGGAAATAAATTATTGTATGCCAAAAATCTAGTATTTTCCAATTTTTTAACATTCTGAGACGCCCTTTTCTCGAAAACGACGCCTACGATTTTTCTTAAACTTTTCTTACTCAAAGTCCTGTTAGTTGTCTATATAGGGAATCCAAAATGAAAAGCATTGAAATAATATAAGTGGTCGAAAAATGGCCTCAAACTTTGAAAAAAATTGAAAAATCGTTAAATTTTTTGAAACGCTCTTTAATTTATCTTTTTTTCTAAAACTACTCAATGGATGTTTCTGATACTTTTGGTACAGAAAGTTAAGTATCCAAAGGACTTCGTAAAGCTATCACAACAACGATCGTAAAACCGGAAGTAGTCGAAAAAATGTCCGATATTTCGAAAAAAAATAATTTTTTTACGAAAACCTTTTTTATTTATGAATATTTTTTGATGATATTTTACACAGGGTTAAAATATCATCGTACTTGAGCAGAAATGAGAAAAAAAATTGTCTCGGTAATTTGCGTTAGCCGCCATCGGCTAATTTAGTTTTTCGTACCCAGAAAAATTATTTATTGTTCGATTTGTATAAAACAAAGTTCATATGCACCATGGTCCCAATTGTAATTTTTTTTGTTACGGTGAAATTTTTCTGTCGGCAACGGAAGTGACGTAATATTAACAAAAACTACAATTTTGACAGTTCGGTACCACTTTTTGAAAGCAAATATTATTTTTTTTCAAAACTGATATAACTAAAAGGATGCACCCTGCAAAGGTGCACAAAAACCTTAGCTCATATTTTTTAATTTCAACTTCATTTTCGGGCAATTTCGAATAAAATGTAAAATAAAGTGTAAAATTCAGTTATTTACAATTCATTCAGCGTCTTCATATTTTGAAATATTTATTTGTAATTTTCATAAACTCGTAGCAATAATCCAGACGAAGAGAATGTATGCGAAAATTAGTTTGTAATATGAGCAGTTGCCGAGAAATATGCAATTTTGCATGCATCACTTTTCACGTTATTTTGCCTATAAAAGAGTTAATTATTATTCGATTTGCAATATTTTTTTTCCATTTGATGCCTAATGCCAATTTGGACTAGGTCAAGCCAATTTTACATTTTCACTGTGACCGGAAATGACGTCATTTGGGCAAAAACTGTATTTTTAACCTAAAAAACAAATATTTTATTCAAATGAGTCTGCCTTATAATATTTTTAAAATTATGATATTTGATTCCCATCAACGAATAAAATGAAGCCATACGACCATACAGATACCACAAAATGGTTTCTAACTTGTACGGTTACAGAGAAATAGGCGATCTTCTATAAGTCACTTTTCAAGGTTTTTGGTCTGTAAAACTGTCAATTATTATTCGATTTTTACAATTTATTTACCATTTCATGCCTTATGCTATTTATGACTTCTATGAACCAAGTTAAAATTTTCAATATCACCGGAAGTAATGTAATTTTTGCAAAAAACGTATTTTTAGCCTTTAAAACAAACATTTTTTTGAAGGGATTTATATTTATTATTCGTATAACTTTATAACGTCTGACTCTAATGGGCAGTAAGACTGAATCAATACCATCATATTGATATCAAGAAAAATCTTCTAGCACGTTCCCTTGCCGAATAATAACCAATTTTCCGAGGGTCACTTTTCAGTTTTTTACCTTCTTAATTTCAGTTTATGGGTTATAGGTTAATTATTTATTGTCCGATATTTATAAAAAAAAGTTTGTATTTTGTATGTTGCGAATTTTCGACTTATTTTTCATCTATAAAAATTTCTTTCGGCACCGGAAGTGACATACTTTTGCCATAATTTACAATTTTGACCGGTCTTTTAGCCAGCAAATATTACTTTTACATATGATAGAAGGTGTCACTGAAGCAAAACAACTAAAGTATAGTTTGGTAGCTCAATGGATCGGCTATGGTATAATAAACTTCCTGTATGATTCCTGAAAGCCGGTTCAGTGCTGCTTGCAGGTCTAGTTATTATTATTATTATTTACCGCGGGAGCCTAGATCACCATGATCGAAAACAGATATCGATCTGGAATTAGATTTTCTGTCTGGAAACCATGTGGTGGCTACTTGATAAAATATTTTTGAAATTTCTGCGCATACCGGAAGTGACCGAACTTTGTATTTTGTCTAAAAATTGAAAATAGGCCATAGTTTCGTCAATTGTTTATCTATTTTCAAACAAATTACCTTTTTGGAATCCCTGAATCTTTTCTTAGACAATGGCTATCTCACATTTTTCGATTTCGAACATTCGTCTATGACTTTTAGCGTTCGAAAATTGAAAACATGTTGCTTACGAGACAATTTTTGTTATTTTTCAAAATTTTCAAATTTGACCTACATTTTTGGATACCTGAAGTCCATCCGATTCCAGTGATAAAAGTTTTATTCAGAGTTATCGCCCTTTATTTTTCGATTTTTTTCGAATTTTCTTCCCATTTTGTGAGCTCGGGTTTCGTTTTATGGCAGAATTGACGTTTCTGAAACTTCTGGAACATGAAGTTATAGTCCAATACCAACAAATAAAGCAATTTTGACAAGAATCCTTAAACCGGAAGTGGTCGAAATAATGTGCAATATTTTGAAAAAAATGCAAAAAATGGATATTTTTGGGAAAAACGCGATTTCTCCGCCCGATATAAATGGATTAAAGAAATTAGGGTACCATTGGACTGCATTGGGATTGCACTATCGTATGATACCAAATTCATACGGATACTATGAACAGGCAGCAAAATATGGCACGCTGAAAATCAAGTATTTTCTGATTTTTAGCATTTTTGGACGCCTGTATCTCGAAAACTACTCCAGCGATTTTTATGAAACTTTCTCTATCGAGAGACCTTGTGGTAGTCTGAAGTACGAAACATTCCATTACGACTTTGAAATATCTGGAATAGGTAAAATAACGGACTGAAAATCGAAAAAAGTCGAAAAATCGTGAAATTTTGGAAAATGCTCTACTATTTTTTTATTTTAAGAGATTTTCGAAAAAAGGTTGTATTTTCAGATAGCTGACCTAATTACGATTCTAACGATGTATAATATGTATGTAGTTATTGAAAGTTAATTTTCGATATTTTAAATTTTTTGCATTTTTCTCACTTTTGGACATAGGATTTCTCAGTGGCATTTTATTTGATCAGTAAATGTAATATATCATTACAGAGCCCTGTGACTATTTTAGTACCCAAACTGGCTATTTAAACTATTCCGACAATAATAACCATACCGGAAGTATTCAAAAAATAAAAAAAAAGGTTAAAAACATTGTCGCACTTGCGAAAAACTTGATTTCTCCCTTAGGTAATAGCGGACCAAAAGAACTAAAGTGTCGTTGGATAGCCTATTAATGGGCCATCATACGGTATGTAAATAATACGATTTCGATGGCAAGGAAATAAATTATTGTATGCCAAATATCCAGTATTTTCCGATTTTTTAACATTCTGAGACGCCCTTTTCTCGAAAAAGACGCCTACGATTTTTCTCAAACTTTTCTTACTCAAAGTCCTATCGATTGTCTATATAGTGAATCCAAAATGAAAAGCATTGAAATAATATAGGTGGTCCAAAAATAGCATCAAACTTTGAAAAAAATTCAAAAATCGTTAAATTTTTGTAAACGCTCTTTATTTTATCTTTTCTTCCAAAACTACTCAATAGATGTTTCTGACACTTCTGGTACAGAAAGTTAAGTATCCAAAGAACTTCGTAAAGCTATCACGACAACAATCGTAAAACCGGAAGTAGTCGAAAAAATGTCCGATATTTTGAAAAAAAATATTGTTTTTACGAAAACCTTTTTTATTTATGAATATTTTTTGACTGGGTTAAAATATCATCCTAATTGAGCAGAAATGAGAAAAAAAATTGTCTCGGTAATTTGCATTAGCCGCCATCGGCTAATTTCGTTTTTCGTACCCAGAAAAATTATTTATTGTTCAATTTATATAAAACAAAGTTCATAAGCTCCGTGGTCCCAATTGTAATTTTTTTTGTTACGGTGAAATTTTTCTGTCGGCAACGGAAATGACGTAATATTAATAAAAACTACAATTTTGACAGTTCGGTAACACTTTTTGAAAGCATATATTAATTTTTTTCAAAACTGATATAACTAAAATGATGCACCCTGCAAAGGTGCACAATATCCTTAGCTCAGACTTTTTAATTTCAATTTCATTTTCGGGCAATTTCGAATAAAATGTAAAATAAAGTGTAAAATTCAGTTGTTTGCAATTCATTCAGCTCTTCATATTTTGAAATATTTATTTGTAATTTTCATAAACTCGTAGCAATAATCCAGACGAAGAGAATGCATGCGAAAATTAGTTTGTAATGTGAACAGTTGCCGAGAAATATGCAATTTTGCATGCATCACTTTTCACGTTATTTTGCCTATAAAAGAATGAATTATTATTCGATTTGCAATTTTTTTCCCCATTTGATGCTTAATGCCATTTTGGACTAGGTCAAGCCAATTTTACATTTTCATTGTGACCGGAAATGACGTCATTTGGGCAAAAACTGTATTTTTAACCTAAAAAACAAATATTTTATTCAAATGAGTCTGCCTTATAATATTTTTAGAATTATGATATTTGATTCCCATCAACGAATAGAATCAAGCCATACGACCATACAGATGCCACAAAATTGTTTCTAACGTGTACGGTTACAGAGAAATAGGCGATCTTCTATAAGTCACTTTTCAAGGTTTTTGGTCTATAAAAGTGTCAATTATTATTCGATTTTTATAATATTTTTACCATTTGATGCCTTATGCCATTTATGACTTCGATGAACTAAGTTAACATTTTCAATATCACCGGAAGTAATGTAATTTTTGCAAAAAACGTATTTTTAGCCTTCAAAACAAAACATTTTTTTGAAGGGATTTATATTTATTATTCAATTAACTTTATAACGTCTGACTCTAATGGGCAGTAAGATTGAATCAATACCATCATATCGATATCAAGAAAAGGCTTCTAGCATGTTCCCTTGTCGAATAATAGCCAATTTTCCCAGGGTCACTTTTAATTTTTTTACCTTCTTAATTTCAGTTGATGGGTTACAGGTTAGTTATTTATTGCCCGATACGTATAAAACAAAGTTTGTATTTTGTATGTTACGAATTTTCGACTTATTTTTCCCCTATAAAAATTTCTTTCGGCACCGGAAGTGACGTAATTTTGCGATAATTTACAATTTTGGCCCGTCTTTTCGCCAGCACATATTACTTTTATATATGATAGACGGTTTCACTGTAGCAAAACATCTAAAGTATAGTTCGGTAGCTCAATGGATCGGCTATGGTATAATAAACTTCCTGTATGATTCCTGAAAGCCGGTTCAGTGCTGCTTGCAGGTCTAGTTCTTATTATTATTATTATTAGGCTTTCAGACTTTCGTCTGAAAGCCTATTGTGATTACTAAAATTATTATTTATTATTATTATTTTATTTTTCGGGGGAGCCTATTTCTCAGTGTCTGTAACAGATACAGATCTGGGACATAATTTTCTATCAGGAAACCATATGGTGGCTATCCCTTCCACTGTATTTGAAACTTCTGCGCAGACCGGAAGTGGCCGAATTTCGTGCGGTGCCAAATATTTAAAAAACGGCCGTAGATTCGTCAATTCTGTATCTATTTTCATACAAATTACATTTTTGGAAACCCTGAGTCTTTTCTCGGACGATAGCAGTTGAAAATTTTGCAATTTCGAAACTTCGCCGCTGACTTCTAGCGTTCGAAAAATGAAAATATGTTGTATAAGACACATTTTTTGTTATTTTTCAAAATTTTAAAATTTGACCTACATTTTTGGATACCTGAAGGCAATCCGGTTCCAGTAATATAAGTTTCATTCAGAGTTATCGCCCTTTATTTTTCGATTTTTTTCGAATTTTCTTCACATTTTGTGAGCTTAAGTTTCGTTTTACGGCCAGATCGACGCTTCTGAAATTCCTGGAACATGAAGTAATATGGTCAAACCACCGTTTAAAGCAATTTCAACAACAATCCGTAAACCGGAAGTAGTCGAAATAATATGCGATATTTTGAAAAAAAAGTGAAAAATGGGTGTTTTGGGTAAAAACACGATTTCTCCGTCCGATATCAACGGATTAAACGAATTAAGGTATCATTTGGTCGGGCGCTGATTGGACCACTGAATGATACCCAATTCGTAAGGATACGATTAGCAGGAAGCAAAATATGGCACGCTGAAAATCAAGTATTTTCTGATTTTTAGCATTTTTGGACGCCTGTATCTCGAAAACTTAACCGCAACTTTTTTTTTAATTTTTTCTATCGAGAGTCCTTTCGGAGGTTTTTTGCATGAAGCCATCCAATAAGACTTTGAAATATCTGGAATAGGTGAAATAACGGACTGAAAATCGAAAAAAGTCGAAAAATCGTGAAATTTTGGAAAATGCTCTACTTTTTTTTTATTTTAAGAGATTTTCAAAAAAAGATTGTATATTCAGATAGCTGACCTAATTACAATTCTAACGATGTATAATATGTATGTAGTTTTTTAAATTTAATTTTCGATATTTTAATTTTTTTGCATTTTTGGCACTTTTGAACATAGGATTTCTCAGGGGCATTTTATCTGATCAGATAATGTAATATGTCATTACAGAGCCCTGTGGCTATTTTAGTGCCCAAACCGCCTATTAAAACTATTCCGACAATAATAGCCATACCGGAAGTATTCAAAAAATGAAAAAATAATGTTAAAAACATTGTCGCACTTGCGAAAAACTTGATTTCTCCCTTAGGTAATAGCGGACCAAAAGAACTAAAGTGTCGCTGGATAGCCCTATTAATGGACCATCATATGGTGTCTAAATAATACGATTTCGATGATTAGTAAATAAATTATTGTATGCCAAAAATCTAGTATTTTCCGATTTTTTAACATTCTGAGACGCCCTTTTCTCGAAAATAACGCCGCAGATTTTTCTTAAACTTTTCTTACTCAAAGTCCTATCGGTTGTCTATATAGTGAATCCAAAATGAAAAGCATTGAAATAATATAAGAGGTCCAAAAATGGCCTCAAACTTTGAAAAAAATTGAAAAATCGTTAAATTTTTGGAAACGCTCTTTAATTTATCTTTTTTTCCAAAACTACTCAATGGATGTTTCTGACACTTCTGGTACAGAAAGTTAAGTATCCAAAGAACTTCGTAAAGCTGTCACGACAATGATCGTAAAACCGGAAGTAGTCGAAAAAATGTCTGATATTTTGAAAATTGTTTTTTTTTTTTGCGAAAACCTTTTTTATTTATGAATATTTTTTGATGGTATTTTACACAGGGTTAAAATATCATCCTACTTGAGCAGAAATGATAAAAAAAATGTCTCGGTAATTTGCGTTAGCCGCCATCGGCTCATTTAGTTTTTCGTAACCAGAAAAACTATTTATTGTTCGATTTGTATAAAACAAAGTTCATATGCTCCGTGGTCCCAATTGCAATTTTTTTTGTTACGGTGAAATTTTTCTGTCGGCAACGGAAGTGACGTAATATTAACAAAAACTACAATTTTGACAGTTCGGTACCACTTTTTGAAAGCAAATATTTATTTTTTTTAAACTGATATAACTAAAAGGATACACCCTGCAAAGGTGTATAAAATTTTTAGCTCAGATTTTTTAAATTTCAATTTCATTTTCGGGCAATTTCGAATAAAATGTAAAATAAAGTGTAAAATTCAATTATTTGCAATTCATTCAGCGTCTTCATATTTTGAAATATTTATTTGTGATTTTCATAAACTCGTAGCAATAATCTAGACGAAGAGAATGTATGCGAAAATTAGTTTGAAATATGAGCAGTTGCCGAGAAATATGCAATTTTGCATGCATCACTATTCACGTTATTTTGCCTATAAAAGAGTGAATTATCATTCGATTTGCAATATTTTTTTTCCATTTGATGCCTAATGTCAATGTGGACTAGTTCAAGCCAATTTTACATTTTCACTGTGACCGGAAATGACGTCATTTCTGCAAAAACTGTATTTTTAACCTAAAAAACAAATATTTTATTCAAATGAGTCTGCCATATAATATTTTTAAAATTATGATATTTGATTACCATCAACGAATAGAATGAAACCATACGACCACCACAAAATGGTTTCTAACTTGTACGGTTACAGAGAAATAGGCGATCTTCTATAAGTCACATTTCAAGGTTTTTGGTCTATAAAAGTGTCGGGGGGTTGGGATGGCCTAGTGGTCTAGAGTGCCGCGCTTCGCCCTCTAGCTGGCCGGTCACCTCTGGCTTGCGGCTGTGGTTTCGAGCCCTGGTGCGAGCGTATGTGGCATGGAGATGGGGGCGCCTTCTCAACCTCGTGGGTTTCCTCCGGGCACTCCGGTTTCCTCCCACTGCTAAAGACCCCTACGCGCAAGCGAATTATTGAAATAAAACTGAAACCATATGTTAGTCCCAAAATGACCTAGTTTGTGTCGAGTGGACGTTAAACCCCATTTCTCTCTCTCTCTCTCTCTCTCTCTCTCTCTCTCTCTCTATAAAAGTGTCAATATTATTATTCGATTTTTATCATTTTTTTACCATTTGATGCCTATCAACTAAGTTAACATTTTCAATATCATCGGAAGTAATATAATTTTTGCAAAAAACGTATTTTTAGCCTTCAAAACAAACATTTTTTTGAAGGGATTTATATCTATTATTTGTTTAACTTTATAACGTCTGACTCTAATGGGCAGTAAGATTGAATCAATACCATCATATTGATATCAAGAAAAGGCTTCTAAAAGGGTCACTTTTAATTATTTTACCTTCTTAATTTCAGTTTATGGGTTATAGGTTAATTTTCCATTGCCCGATATGTATTAAACAAATTTTGTATGTTGCAAATTTTCGACTTATCTTTCACCTATAAAAATTTCTTTCGGCACCGGAAGTGACGTAATTTTGCCATAATTTACAATTTTGACCGCTCTTTTCGCCAGCAAATATTACTTTTACATATGGTAGAGGGTGTCACTGAAGCAAAACAACTAAAGTTTAGTTCGGTAGCTCAATGGGTTGGCTATGGTATAATAAACTTCCTGTATGATTCCTGAAAGCCGGTTCAGTGCTGCTTGCAGGTCTAGTTATTATTATTATTATTCAGATTCCAATTTGAATAGATCTCAGCAACTACGTGTCGCATCGTTACGATTTCTTCGGTTTTACTGGGAAAGTGGGTGTGACTTAGAGGATAAAGCTATTTTGAACGTTCTGCGACAATGCGAAATGTCCGAAATCACCGAAGTTATCGTTTTTAAAAATATTGCAGTAATTTTAACAATAATCATTGGATTTTAACTTTCGATACATTTTGGCATAGCCTGAGACAGGGCACATAGCTACGCTACTTTCGATTTTTGATTTTCGGCAAATCTTCGAAGATATTAGGCGCCAAATTTCGAAAATTTAAAATTTTACAAAAAACTTTTTTATTTATGAATATTTTTTAGTCGTATTGTGCACAGAATTAAAGGGTCATCTGACTAGTGCAAAAATGTTAAAAAATTTTGTCTCAGTAATTTACCTTGGCCGCCATTGGCTAATTCAGTTTTTCAGTCCTAGATTAATTTTTTATTGTTCGATTTGTATAAAACAAAGTTCATATGCTTCGTTGTATCAATTGTCGTTTTTTTTATTACCGAAAGTGTTATCTGTCGGCACCGGAAGTGGCATAATTTTACCAAAAACTACAATTTTGACAGTTATTTACGATCTTCATAAACAAATATTATTTTTTTGAAAAATTATATGACTCAAAGAGTGTGCCCTTTCAAGGCGCAAAAAATGTAGGAAGCAGTTTTTTTAATTTCGATTTCATTTTCGAGCAAATTCGATTAAGAGGCTAAAAACGGTGTAAAATTGGCCTATTTACAACCTATTCAGGCTTTTCAGATTTTAAAATATTTCTTCGTAACTTTTATAAACTTGTAGCTATAATCCATACGAAGAAAATGTATGTTAAAATTCGTTTGTAATATAAGCAGTTGCCAAGAAATGGGCAGTTCTGCATAAGTCACTGTTTTCGTTATTTTGCCTGTAAAATAGTCAATTATTATTGGATTTTTATAAAAGTGACATCATTTGATTCATAAAGCACGTAGCGTCATATCAAGTTGATTACAATTTAAAATTGACACCGGAAGTGACATCATTTGGTCAAAAAATGCATTTTACACTTTTTTAAATCAATGTTTTATTCAACCAAGAATAACTTAATATGTATTAATAATTTTATCTTTTGGTTTAAATTCACATATAAACAAAACTCATATGGTCATATAGATATCATAAAATGGTTTCTAACTTGTTCGGTTGCCGAGAAATAGACGGTTTTCTACAGGTCACTTTTGAAGGTTTCGGGGCCATAAAAGGGTCAATTATTATTCGATTTTCATAAACGTCACACCATGTTATACCTAATGCCATTTGGGATTTCATACAAGTAATTTAAGATTTTCATTATCACCGGAAGTAACGTCATTTTGGCAAAAACTGTATTTTTAGCCTCCAAAACAGATATTTTATTCAAATGAGTCTGTTTTGAAATCTTTTTCAAATTATGGTATTTGATGCCAATCAACAAATAGAATGAACCCATACGATCATACAGATACCACAAAATGGTTTCTAACTTGTACGGTTGCCGAGAAATAGCCGATTTTCTACAAGTCACTTTTCAAGTTTTTTGGTCTTTAAAAGTGGCAATTATTATTCGATTTAACGTTTTTATTTATAAATATTATTTAGTCGTGTTGTGCACAGAATTAAAGAGTCATCTGACTAGCGCAAAAATGTTAAAAAAATTTGTCTCAGTAATTTTCCTTGGCCGCCATTAGCTAATTCAGTTTTTCAGTCCTAGATTAATTTTTTATTGTTCGATTTGTATAAAACAAAGTTCATATGCTTCGTTGTCCCAATTGTTATTTTTTTTATTACCAAAAGTGTTATCTAGCAAATTGGATTAAGGGGTGAAAAAAGGCGTAAAATTGACCTATTTACAACCCATTCAGGCTTTTCAGATTTTAAAATTTTTTTACTTAACTTTTATAAACCTGTCACTATAATCCATACGAAGAGAATGTATGTTAAAATTAGTTTCTAATATAAGCAGTTGCCGAGAAATGGGCAGTTTTGCATAAGTCACTGTTTTCGTAATGTTGCCTGTAAAATAGTCAATTATTAATGGATATTCACAAAAGTGACATCATTTGATTCAAAAAGCAAGTGTGCGTCATATCATGTTGATTACTATTTAAAATTGACACCGGAAGTGACGTCATTTAGTCAAAAACTCAATTTTTAACTTTTAAAATCGATCTTTTTTTCAACCAAGAATTATGTCACATGTAATAATAAAATTAACTTTTGGTTTAAATTCACATATTAACAAAACTCATACGGTCAAATAGATATCATAAAATTGTTTCTAACTTGTTCGGTTGTCGAGATATAGGCGATTTTCTCAAAGTCACTTTTGAAGGTTTTTGGCCCATAAAAGTGTCAATTATTATTTGATTTTCATAAAATTTTCACCCTTTGAAGCCTAATGTCATAGACGATGTTATAAAACTAATTTAACGTTTTCATTATCACCGGAAGTAGCGTCATTTTGGCAAAAACTGTATTTTAAGCCTTCAAAACCGATATTTTATTCAAATGAGTCTGATTTGTAATGTTTATACAATTATGATATTTGATTCCAATCAACAAATAGATTAAACCCATACGGTCATATAAATACCAAAAAATGGTTTCTAACTTGTACGGTTGCCGAGAAATAGACGATTTTCTACACGTCACTTTTCAAGGTTTTTGGTCTATAAAAGTGGAAATTATTATTCGATTTACATAAAATTTTCACCATATGATGCCTTATGCCATTTCTGATTTCATAAGACTAAGGGAACATTTACATTATCACCGGAAGTACTGTTATTTTGTCAGGATCAATTACATGTAACAAATGTATAAAATAAAATTGCTGGATTTGTTTGATTCTGTTTCCATTTTATTTGATGTGTGCAATGCTTATGTGGAAACCTGTATATTGGTTTCATTGGTACCGGAAAGGACATATGTTCAAGGGTAACGTAGCACCAAAAGTGACACAAGTTCAAGTTCAAAGGTAACATGGCAAAAGTGAAACCCGTCATTCCTGCATGCAGGTCTAGTTGTATTTTTGACTACAGACAGGTTCAAATGCACTCCTAGAACGAAGTGATTCTCTTTTTGCATGCTACGTCATTAGTTCCTGAGGTCTTCCCCCGCGGAGGCAGACGAACCCGCTTGTGAAAAAGTCTCGGACCACGTGTTTTCTTCGTGATCATAAGATGTTACACGTTTCTTTCACTTTATTGCAAAGTTGGATTACCTTCGAAGGTCCCTCGTGCTCAATAGAAAATAGCTGCTCGGAATATCTGTGTGACCTCTGACCAGTCTCGCTCAACACCCTCTTTTATAACCCCCTAATTTCTGCACGTTCAAGATTGACTTTGACGTTAATTTCCATCCCAAATATGGATGGGGGGGGGGGGGGCATTGGTTTATTTAATCTACCAACGGTAGGTCATAAACAAGGGGAATTTGACGGATATATTGACAAGTGTTAGGATTTTACCAAAATATCACTGTTTTTACATGTAAACATGTCGTCCGCTTTTATTAGTACGTGGGATTTGACACAATAGAAAGAGTGCATCAACAATAAGTCAAAACACAATATGGTCTTAAATAAAGACCAAAGTCTTACACCTTCTGACGTCATAGGCGAATTCCGTGGTAGTTTAATTCTATCTTAGACAATCTTTTTTTATAATCATACCGATACACATCCTTTTCAAATACCCCGGCTTTTGTTAGGCACTGGTTGACTCTTCGAATAAAAGCGAATGGTAGAACGAATCTACCCTTACAAAACAGTGCACTATTTGCGCTGTTCAATTTTCATTCTACATCTGAACCTTTCTAATAACCCAGAACTCCTCATGAACATTTGCGTTACCAATTTAAGAAACGGTTACCCAAAATATAAAAACATATATGACGTAAGACACTTTGCAGGGATGTAGCAAAGCCGCTTTACTATATCACCTTTAGACCATGATGATATTAATCATTGCTGGTAAATCAAATTAATTAATGTATGAAGATATAATATATAGCCACTTGAAAAAAAAAAGTTCGCTGCTTTTCCTCATAAAACCAAGCATAATATTCAACCAAGCATGCATGGCATATGTACAACCATGATAACATCTCGTTAACTAATACATGATTAATAAAAGTAACATATTTTAAATCTTTGATATTGTCATATGGTGTGATTAAACCCATGTGGTTTTGTTCTGAATTATTGATGATATATTGTCTATATCAGATATATTAACTGGTTAACATAACATATTAAACAGGTATAAGACTCACCTTTACGTGAGAACATTAATATAATTTTGACTAATCCTTCGTTTATAGGTGGCCATATTAATTTTTGCTATTGAGAGAGATAGATATGGGATTTAACGTCCACTCGACACAAACTAGGTCATTTCAGGACTAACATATAGTTCAATAATTCGCTTGTGCGTAGGGGTCGTTAGCGTGGGAGAAACCAGAGGACTATGAGCAGGTGCGGATCCAGGATTTTTTGTAGGGGGGGGGGGGGGGGTCTAGGTTTGATAATTGCTTAACTAATTGCGCTCAACCAATGATTTGGTAAATTAGATTCAATTTGGTTCATTCTGACGTATTTCCGGAAGGTAAATTCCAAAAACACAGGTCTAAAATCGCATAAAAAAATTGTCAAGCCTGAGCGGACTGGACCCCCCCCCCCCCTCTGGATCCGCACCTGATGAGAAGACCAACGAGATTGCCCATGCGACCCTATTCCTAGCCAACCACGCTATTTGACTCAATGGCACAGCTTATGATGCATCACGCGCCCGTTAACCATTCGGTCACCCAACCCAACCCCTCTTTTCACCATTTTTCTAAGCGAACCTATTGTTTCTAATAGCGGTTCCGTCACTCTCCTTTGACTTCTGGAGCATCACTTGGATAGAACATGCATTTTCATGTTTTTAAAAAAAATAATAGGTGAGCAGTATCCATCAAATACAGAGATTTAACTTTGCCTTTCAATAGCTATGTAATGGTCGATCTATTTGTGTTCATGGTTATTTGGTTATTATTGCCCGGTTATAACGTGTGTATGTCACAGAGAGTCTTTTAAACTTCCAATCACATAGCACAGAAACCAGTCTCTCTGAGAGTCATTAACGACACCAGATCGTCCGTGGATAGTGTTCTGTTTAACATCTCCGTGACAATAGACTCTCTGACCATTAGAGTCCCTCTTCTCCCCTTAGAAATGACTTCCGTATGACCGGAAGTGCATTTTCTTTGGTTGATATGCCATCTCAATCAACCAGCAGTAATAACAAATTAGACCAGTTCTGTCCCAGTTATCCTTAAATGCGGAGTACCAAAGAATCAGGCCTAGTTGATGCTGCTGTTGTTGTTGCTGCACTCGTCATTTATTTCTCAGCGCGATGAATTCGTTGGTAGCACCAGGGGTCTACTGGATTGAGACAGGCCCGTATCTAGACACCATTAAGCAAGGGGGCATTACTTTTCGGTAGGGGGGCGAACATTTTGAGGAAATTTTCGGAAAGGTCATTTTAACAGACTGATGTAATCATCATGCTATGTAGTTACCTAGGCGTCTAATAAGCATTTTAAAATAAGTATTCAAACAAAAAAAAATAGCTTTTTTAGGTTAATATAAGGAACTGTGTATACTTTAATGATTGTTAGCAATTTCTGAGCGGGGGGGCGAGCATTTCACGTGGGGGGCCATGCCCCCCCGCGCCCCCCTGTAGATACGGGCCCGGATTGAGACGGGTGCGAGAAAGGTGAATAAAGATAGTTTCATTTTCGCATCATGTAAAGTATATTTCAATGCGATGGGGGCCCAAGGAAACCAGTAGGTCCAAGGTCCCGAGCTACCCAGTACACTGGTTCCCGATTCTTGAGCGTATTGTGTAAAACTCTTGCATATTTCGCAACGACGAACCCTAACATTTATATTTTGATGAAATTGAATTGTAACCTGACAAGATGTTTTTAAATAAGTGGTGTAGGGATGTTGCTGTTCCTCCCAAGTAGGATTTTAGGTTAACACTACCTCACCTAGTTCTATTTTGAGAGTGGAATCCCAGTTCCTATAGAATCAAAATATAAAGGCCACTATTGTATGGTGCTTTGCATCTGGGAACTGTATATTCTCAAATATACTTTTTGAGCGGCAAATGGGATAAGAATTGTATGTATAGTCTACAAATGATTTTCACCTACCAAAATAGATAAATTAAGATGAAAGATATTGCGTGAGACTGTGTGTTTAATGATAAATGTTAATAGATAATAACGTAGTTACTACTGATAACTTATATTAAAGTAGAACATTAAAACGCCATGTTTCTTAAACTAACAATTAATATAAGATTAAAAAATACATAAATGGATATTACAAAACAAACAGGCCATTTACCTTTCATGATAAAGTATAATGTCCAAAGCAAATAATTTAAGTTTGCACTCCTGGTATTAAAGCTGACCCGTACTTCTATTTTGTAGAGATTTCCATATAATTCCGAAAATTTTACCCCAGTTTTTTTTTCTTCCGATACATTCGGCGACTAAGACAAGAATGTCAGAATTTGGTAGCCTCATTTTTTCAAATTGGAAGTTTATGTCAGAATTTTTGACTAATGTACATATTTATGTAAAAACCAATACAGCTTGTTTTATAGTCCCACTTTTAAATGGGGTTGTATATTGCCATACCCATAAAATCCCATTTGGTAACGATAAATTATAATCTGTATATACTTTCAAAAATAAACAAATAACAAAATTTATATTTGTAGGAAGTCCTTTAAATATAGATTATAAGATAGAAAAAACTATCAACTAAGGTTTTAATTTATTACTTTACAAGAATAACAATCGCGTTTTGGCTGGACATATATTAGTGACTTCTGTTCAAGAGTTCCCAGGTTCGTGGTTTCCGAAGTGTAAGACGTGAACTATTGCTGGTACGTTTCTTAGTGATACCAGCAAATTATTAGAAACAAGAGAGTAAATAAGCTCAGAAGGATATCTAGGGCTAGTAGGATCTTTTAAACGGGGATAATATTAGAGAGCATCGAGTTCCAATAGTAAAGTTTGTTTTTGGGTTGTTGATTTTGGGGGTCGTGATGTTACGAATACATTAACCAACATTTTAGAAGATTCTAGATCGATAATACACGGACACATATATTTTGCAAGATTCTAGATCGATAATACACGGACACATTTTACCAATATTATAGGAATGATAGTAACATGATTTGTAAATATAAGCAACATGGCCAAGTTTGGATCGCTATAAACACTAAAGCCTCTTACAGTTTGAACACGATAAACGTCAAAATTAGCAATTTAATCTGATTCACGCTGATAATTATGACTGTTTATGATCACTTCCATGCTGGAAAGGTCCATCCAATTTCGAATATTATCACACTATTCACACTACTAGCCCCAGATAGCGACTTAAACGAAATAACTGTGAATGTCTGCATAAACTTTAAAGCCATAAGCTTATGTAGTAATAAACAATGATCATAACACGGAACCCCGTGAGACACCCTTTGTATTTAAACTGGTTGTATTAAATACATCTATCTTACGCAGTTGGGATGTCAATCTTTGGAATTATTTTATCAGATACACGAAGACCATAAAAATTTATCGTTGGTTGTTTTTGTTGGGTTTATTTTAATATTTGTTGGTTTGTTTTCGTTGCTCTTAGCACATTAGTAATATTCAAGTTAATCCTAAAAATCGAGCGTGCATCGTTTGTTTAGAAAAAAAGCAACCTCCACTGTCCTTGGTATTAACGAAATGAAATGAAATGGGGTTTAACGTCCTACTCTTTTGCAGTTAACCAGGCCTAATGGAAGACGAGCATACGCCATACAGTGTGCTGTGAGGGAAATTTTGTCCCGGGCAGCGGCGCTACGGCCTACTCTTATATCGAATTCCAACTGCCAAGGGATCTTTTACGTGCACTCCAATGTGTACACGGGACCTCGGTTTTTCGTCCCATCCGAACGACTAGGCATGCTGTCCTTGTCAGGCCCCATCTGCATGACTGACAAGGGGAAATCACGCCGGAAAATCGAAATGAACTTTCTCGGCCAATGCAGGGATCGAACACCCGACCTTGGTATTAACTTATTGCTTTACGCCTTGATGTTGCTATGACTAACCGCCATCGATGAGGATAGTTTAGAACCATACAATTGATTTAGATTAGTAATAATAATATGTTTGTAAATCGGTGATAATTGTTGTTGGTCTCAACTGAATAGACGCAACTCAGAGATGCGTATATTAAACAAGAAAATGCACTTAGAATATTTCTTAAGTCGCAGAGTTTATCATCGGTACTGGTAACCTTCGCTTCCGTACAATAGGATGTCAAATCAAAATTACGCACCAAAATCTTGTAGAAGACATGTCTTTTAGAGATCCTAGTAATTGGTGTCCTGGAAAGAGTAAGCTGTCATGTCTCGTGTACGACACCCACCACAACTTATGGACCTATATGGAGGAAACAATTTCCCATATTTTTCAATGAAGTTGAGCATTTATAAGATACGTGTATAGAAAAAAAAAATAGAATATACGAAATCTCTGGACCCTGTAGATTTAACATTTGATTTTGTTCATTTTGTACATTGAGTTACTTTTGTTCATTTATTACATTTTTGTTTCATTTGTTATCTTAGCTAAGGTTCTTAGTTTTGTCTTTGTAATATTCCTAAACCAACAATATTTCATAATATAACGTTTTATATTACGTTCATATTACTGGTATGCTATGTTATTTAAAATATTGACATGCTGGTTAATTTGACAGGTTATAATAACAAGAAAGTGTCAAACATCTCACTAACAAACTATAATTAGATAGAAATTGATCTCCATAGTGACAGTATGACAAGCAGAAACTATAATAAGCAATTTCCATTGGTGTAATATCTTTATCGCCATGTGTTTTGTCTATTATGCGGATAAGGTACATTATTCAATATAATTCAGGGAAAGGGAAATTGTCTATGTCGTCGCCAAAGCAATAACCTAATATATTTTATTTTAAACTATATATTCTGAACTTTGTCGCCATTGTTTCTTGGCTGACTAAAGGTAATAGAAAGCACTCATCTTAAAACAATGCTTCTTATTAATGCTTCTAATTGGCTATTCCACTGATGACGTCCCTCCCATCCTTACGACTGGAGGAAGATGAGGGTGTGTTTAATAGCCCAAAGTCGAGGGTAATGATGTATGCTTATGCCCCCGTCAGACCGGAGTGGTGACCTTACTGCGCTCTGAGACCAAACGGCGGCCAGGAAATGCACAAGGTCGCCGGCAAGGGTGAACACAACGCGGAAAAATGTCCTAAAATTACAAACTTTTAAAAGTCGCGTTCTTACTGCAACCTGTACGATTATACCGCATTCTCACAGCGGACTCTTCGCGAACTCCCGCGCTTATGGCGTTTCTATTGAGATCTATAAGCTTGGCAATGGCGTTGATCGCGAACCCGCGGCGCTCTATCCAAATTTAGATGTGTTTCACATAACTTACTAAGTGAAACTAGAAGATACGATAAAATTAACAGAAATGATAGAATTTGTAAATTATGCAATTAAAATAACGTTGAAGATGAATATCATTTTTTACTTTGTTGTCCATTTTATAAAGATTTAAGAGAACAGCTTATTCCTTTTTATTATAGAAATCACCCTTCATTCCAAAAATTTATAGATATTATGTTTTCCACTTCACCAGTTATTTTAAACTCATTAGCAAAATATATACATTTATCATTTATTAAACGTCAATTTATTCGCTTTTCTCCCCTAGAACTGTACATACTCTTTTCACTTATTTTTGTATTAATTGTATCATTAACACCTTTACATCGCATATTCATTAATTTATTCATTGTATTTGCTATAAGTTATGTAACTTTCAGCAATAAAGAAAGAATTCTAACCACACGTCTCTACATGTATCTGGACTGCACTTGCGTTTCGACCACGTGATCACGGCGACTATAAAAGCAGGTTAGATTTTTTAAAGAAAATTTCAAGATGACCTTTGAATCGCCCGTTCTCAAAGCAAGTCGTACATGAAAAGCATGGTCGCACACTCTTCAAACAACACCATTTGAGAACTTAGTTCTAAATAATGCGGTAAGTGTTCCTATTAAGTGAACCGGTAGCTGCATCACAATTGTATGGTTGTAGTTACATATCACTTACCCCCCCCCCCCCCCGCCCAGGTTAGTTGTAAGGTATTCAGAGTCTGCGGATTTGCCGAATGGGAAAAACGGGCATCCGAACTTTTTAACAACCAATATGCAGTGGTATAAGTATATCCTTAATCCTAAAAGGATTTGGTATGGTAAATTTTATTGCTTGTATTATGCAAATCTTCACAGTTAAGACTTATCTAAATACGTGTTGCCTTTAAAGTTCGTGTGTTAATCGCTCTGGGTAATGAAATTGCGATTTGCTAATATCATAAAAAGATCTTTAATCAGAAGCTTTTCAAATCGACCGGGCAAAGTTTCTAGCTATTAACATCAATATTTTCGCTTCACTCAATTTAACACGACACTAAACTTTTTCGAGACGGACCAAAATAGATATATGATATGATATGCTGTGACATATCCATAAAATCACTGATCAGCTATATTTTAAAACTGTCTCTAAAAGGTTCTTGGTTGAACGCAATCCGTTCAGACATAAAATTATATTGGTTTCACTTACAAACACGTCATGTTTGCAGTAATCTGAAAAATACAACGTTGAATTAGAAGTAACAGGAATCAAAGCGGTTTAATTTGACAGAATATTACATCGTTGTCTTAAACATTAATGGCACGCACAATTTTGAAAGTTTTTATCATTTAAATGTTTGAGTTACCATCTCCACCATAGCTACGCATAGTTGATATTTTACTGCTTATTAATAATGTATGCCTTAAAGATGGCACCCCGATAAGTAAAGAAATACATGAACAGTGTGTTTCTACTTGGTTTCAATACCACGGTTGTACGTGACATGGAATAGGGTCGCCTCTCCAACCTCGTGGTTTTCTCCGGGTCATTTGGTTTCCCCCCACTTCTAACGACCCCGATGCGCATGCAAATTATTGAAATAAAATTGAATCATGTGTTAGTCCCGAAATGACCTAGTTTGTGTCGAGTGGATGTTAAATCCCATTTCTCACTCCCTCTCGTTTGTTTATACTTGATTGATGCGAAATACAGGAAGTGGTAGGATGAAAACAATTACGCCATTAACTGAAATGCTTTTCTACACCAACTGGGATAATGAATCGGGCATGCATTGAGCAGTGTGCCACTTCCTAATGTTATTCTGGCATGCAATGAGCAGTTATTTCAAATCCCAATTATCCACGTCTAGTCTACATAGGGCGTCGCCCTTTTCTTCCAATCCGAACGATTTTGTTTTCATACTACGTCATGAGTGATGAACATTTGTGATTAAAAGAAATCATGAAATTTTTATAGTGCGATGTATATCAGTGAACATGATGAAGTGCAGTGATACACTCACCTGAGAAACTTTTATTGTATGTAAGGAATAAAGACTTTCAAGATACGAGATGCTCTGTTGTAGCTTTATTGATACAATGTAACCATAGATTACACATTTTCAACAAAACAACAGCTGCTGACTGTAGTAATGTATGTTCTTTGTGTCTAGCCAACTATAACATTATAATAAAAATAATTATACATTCATAAAATAAATAAAATTGACGCGTGGTTTACACATTTGTTATGATTCGTCATAGCTTTGTAACCTCTTCTACTATAGGGTGTCAGGGAATGGGTGACCGAGTGCTAAAGCGAGTGCCTTTTATATTATAAGGGTTGTCACTTAGTCAACATAATAAGGAGTTGGAACGGCCCCACAAAATCGTGGGGTTTGTTTAAATACCCCCCCCCCACCCGAAAGCGAACTATTGTGATAACATTGCATCGTGTGTTAAGCCTGAAATGACCTGTGCCGATTTGACATTAACACCCGTCCCTCCTCAATCTCTTCCTATCCGTATATGTTGAATGGGAGTTATTATTATCAAAATAAGGACGTACCTGCACATGGAATAACTCTCTCTCGATCGACTGCTAGAGCCCCCTTTTAAACTGTTCTCTAATTATCTCGGTCTATCTTATAAATGTTCAGAGTCTGTTGAAATAATTTAGCAGTTTATACATTCACCCCCATTGATACTTTGAATGGATTTCCTGCAATGATTATCTGATAGGAGTGTAAAAGATAGCACCATTGCATGCCTTTGTGACAATATTCCACGGTGGATTCAGACTGTCCTCTAAATCGAGTTCTCTTCCAGCCCAATCAGATTTTTATGTTACGAATGTAAACATTTATCTCTATCAATTATATGATGTTGTCGACCAGTCCCATGCGCACCCAAACGTTTGATTCAATATTGACTTATATGATTTCTCAAACAAACTCTTTGCTTCGCTCTTGATTTCCAATAGTTTTATCATATAGTAACACCTAAATAACCACCGTGGCTAGACATGGCGAGGTTTAGACAGGCTTGATATTTGATGAGTTGGTAAATAGAATGATAGTGGTATTACAGAAGCCATAGAAGAACTTCATCGATTCTGTTAATAAGTCAGCTGGATTCACATATTGGTATGCTTTGCTAATGTATATTTAGAAAACAAAAGTAGAGTTGTATAAAGGCATGGCAATAGTTTAAGTCAATAATTACTTAATTGCATAAAGACTGGAGCGCTTAGAGGGAAATTATGGTCATTCGAGTCTACGCTTGGTGGAATGCTTCCATTTAACACCGTAGATCAAAACGTTATTTCCTGCATTTCTTAACATATAGGTCAATTATTCTGCGTGAATTAAACTGCCAATATCCATTAAAAACAAACTGACTAAAGCTTTTGCAAAATGGGTGCTTATGTGGTTGGTCAATGGTGTTAGCTGAAAATATAATTTCCGCTGTTAATCGGCATTGATCTGCTGTAGTTCGGGGTGCAAGTAATAATTGGAAGCACTTTTAGTACGATAAGATTGTTTAGATTGCGAATGAGGCTTAAGTGCATTTCAAAGTTCTGCTGTTTTTTTATTTGTGTATTATTAATGAAACATTGAACTTAAAAAAATAAAATGGAGATTACGCCCTACTGTTCGACTCCGACTGTTTACCATAAAGTCTGCTATGAGGACAATTTTGCCCGACCAGCGGCGCTACGGTTATTCTCGAATTCCAACTGTCAAGGGAAATTTTTCCCAACCAGCGGCGCGCGCTACGGTTACTCTCGAATTCCAACTGTCAGTGGAATCTTTCGCCTTCCTGTATAGTTGCGAAAACCGAGTGTTTCTAGCCCTGTGGATGGAACGAAAATTTAGTTATGCAGGTAAAAGATATATTGGCATCTTGGAATTCGTCAAAGATGGGGTAGCTGGAAACTCTTCAGTTCTGGCAAACGTCGCTATATACATGTATATATACCCTTAATCGAAACATTGTGGTGATCAGAAAACCATTCCTCAATTACCTTTACAAAAATAAAATGTACAACATTTATAGCAGCAGTATGTAGATGTAACAGGTATAAAGGAATATTGTAATACATACTATTGGTAATCAATAATATCTATTTTCGGGCTTATTTCCGGCAGATCAAAGAAACTAGGAAAGTAGTTCGTATACTAAACAGGAACACATCTGCTATACAATGTACATGTATTTATACAAACATACATTAAAACAGCGCCCGAGGAAAAATACGAATATTGCCAGGTTTCTATAAATTCTTATCTTGATTACTGAAGATAGACCATGCAGCTGCCGAGAACTGCACGATAAAATGCATTTAACATAATGAAATAGGGATTACTGTTCTACTGTTCTGCACCGTCCTGGCTGATGAAGATCGTTACAGACCAAGCAATCATTGATTGAGCTATGCAATAAACTTTTGCCCAAACACCCACTCTGCATGATTTGTTTTATGTGGACCTCGGTTTGTCTCCTAACCTAACGACTAGACACTAGCAATTTATCCAAAAAGACTTTCCAGAAAGTTTCCGTCCTAAATCCAATATGTAAAAGAATTAGGAGGCAAAGGTTAGCTACATTACCTAACCACAAAAGTCAGCAAGCAAGACGGGTCCAAATCGGAAATGTTATCGGGTATATAGTTGGTATGTGTGTATTTTCACCCAAAAGACCAGAAAAGGTGGAACGTGCACGTTTTAACTTATTCGTGTTGCGATAATAGTTTGGCAAGGATAAAACTTACCAGTTAATTGTGTTGCTTCGGTTTGGAGCCAGTCTGACACCCGTTATTTTGAAGTGTAGAATACATACCATATTCATACGGTCTATGTCGACCCGAACTACAGCGCAAACACGTGCGAATCAAACCTAGTGCGGGAAGTTCATAAACGAATTGATTATTGATAACACAATTTTCTTGAATTGAATGCATGTATGGCATTATGAAAATAGTATAACCTAGTTTAATAAAGTTTAAAGGGACTATGCCGCATTGAATTGGGTCCAAATAAGAGGGAGAGAGGGAGGGGGTGACGTTCACTCGACACAAACTAGGTCATTTCGGGACTAACACATAGTTCAATTTCATTTCAATAAATCGCTTGCGCTTGCCCGTATGGGTCTTTAGGAGTTACAGGAAACCGGATGACCAGGAGAAAACCGACGAGGTTGGACAGGCGATCATGCTCCTTGTCGCGTAAACCGAGACTGGTTCTATACGATATAAAAACGGAAGTAGGTTTATTTATTTATTTTAATTTCATTTTGGCATCTGTATATCCCATCAAAATAATTCAACACATAAAATCCAAAGAATGTTTACTTTAACTCTGATCAAAACCATTTTCATTGCCGCGGCTGACGCAAAAAAAAAGTTGGACATTAAACCCAATTTCCTTTCATTTTCATGATCAAAGATGTTTAACTATTAGGAATGTAACAGACCGTGTGTACTGTGGAATGGGGGTGGGGCGCTGAAAGAGCAATTACTCCTCAGGGAGTTTGTCATTCTAAAAATATCACCTGACATACATATCAAATAATTGGCCATCAATTCATATTCATAATTAGCTTGAAGCCTGGAGACACTTAACAAAAAACAAAAAACTTTTAATCAATAACCCAATAAAACTTATATTCACTTCCACTCAATGGCAATAGAATGGAATGAAATTACAAGATTGTAAACGTCAGTCGAATTCTTTTAGGGCCAGACAAGCGATAAACGAGATATCGACAACAAAATCCTTGAGAAGAGACTTTATATAAAGTAACTGCTTTGAGCAGTTTGTACAGAAATACATGAACATATGTACATCACCGTTAGGTATGGTGTATTGGACATGTTTCTTAATACGACATCTTAAGTTGACAACTTAAATAGCATCACACAATACGGTGCAAAATGGCCTGAAACAGACAAGGTCGAATTTAGGTTCCTTATTTAACTTTAGATAATAAACACAAAGGAAGGCCTATAGACTGTTAACCTTTGTCTGCTTTTCAGAATTTTCTTTGTCTGCATTTTATTTTTATTAAATGGTACCTTTTGTCTCCAAAGAGCCCCTTAAATTATTAAATTATAAGCCACAAAGAAGATCATAATATGATCTATTGCTCATATTGTATACTGTTCCATTAGTATGATATAGTCAATCACAACGACGGTACTAGAATTAGAATACAAGTAATTACATGTACTTGCATTATATAATTGATATAACAATTTCACTAATCTGACAGAAATCATTTTAAACTCTCGCCAAAGAAATAAAATTAATGTAGATTTGCCCGGTCGATTAGTGGGGAATGTCCTTGACAGACCGTCTGCTCTGCATCTCTGTCATGGATTGTGTGCGGAGGTTGGGGAGGGGGCACGGCCAACATCAGGCTCGAACGCGGGAAAATAAGCGGTGTAACTGAGTTACGCTTTCCTCATATCTTGCAACGGCATAATAGATTTCCTTTTTCGACGAATTGGAATTGGTAAGATAGGGTTCAGCGACCAGTTCATACTTTGTCATTTCGGGACTGATTTGTGGTATATTATTATTACAATATTATTTGGCTTGTAGGCAGTGGTGTTTATTTTACACCGTGTCAATTGTACGTTTTGTTTAGTATGCAGGTTTTATATGCCTGTCCATATTTTTGTATCCGTCCATTTTTTGCACTTGTATTTTGTATATTGTATGTTGTCCTCAAGGGAGGTTCCAGTGCAATACTGTGTGTCTTGTGTTATAATTATTGTCATATTGTTTTTATTGTATCTACATGTTTATTATACATGTATTGTATACTACCCTCAATGGATGTTTCGATACAATAAAATCTTATCTTATCTTATCACACGACAACCCTACTCCTGATTTCCGGCATGATTATAGTATCACCGTGATCAGTTGGATTGTTAGTGCCTTGAACTGTCAAGTTATGAGTATGGAACCAATCGTAAAACCGTGAATGCTTCGTAGTTATTACTGCAAATTTTGACTTTCAGGGTTGACTCAGTGCGCGTCCCGATAATAAATACCTCTCTCCCAAAAATAAAACACTTACTTAATATAGTAATAAAACTATATAAATAGAGTTACTATTAATAAAAGTTCTATATAACCTCAAGTTTTCAGATTTTTAATTGAAAGCTCTCCATTCCACCCTAATTAATACTTAAAATCTTAAAGAGACAGGCGTTATGAACTATGTTTTAATTGCTTTAAAACTAGAAGCTTTGGCGATGAAAATACTTTACTTTAATTAAAAGACCCGACATGTAAGTATCCATATGAAATGTGTACTCTAAGTATAATGTGAATCTCATTATCCGGATTAGCCATATTATCCCTGGACACTTTTAGTTATTCTTTTGACGTCCGACATCCTAATTAGATACTTTTAATCATCAATAAGCCAATATATAGTCAAACGACAGAGTGAACTATATCCCCCCCCCCCCAAAAAAAAATATATATATTTTTGAGTTATTACCGGGAAGTCTTTTCTGTAACAAGTCTAAAAATAACTATAAACATACGTCACTTTGTGACCGTCCGTGTTGGTTCAGCTAGAGACCAATCTGATTAAAACACAGATGCTATTTCGTTACGTTTTATTAATACATGTAGTTCAAAATTTCGTTTTACTTTTCTTTACAACACTAAGATCTGGAAGAGCTGTAATATAATCCGCTTTCTGGTTAATGTGATGGATTTGTCAAGGAAATGGTCTGCTGTAGCGTGTTCTTGGCGTGCAATAGAAACATCAACACTGGTTGGTTAATCAATTGTCTGACGTCATAGGTTCAAAAGTCGCTCGTATGACCCCTGAAGCGACCCCCTACTACAACTGGCCAGATCCTCGTGTAGTAGAGACCATCGAAAGTATTAAAAAAAATGAAATTAAATATAGATCTGTATTTTAATCAGATTGCCCAGCGTCCGGTTTTGAACTCTTACGTACGAAGCCATACCTAGATACTTTTAAAATCTATTAATTAAGAAATATATTTAGCTTGTTTTTTTTTATTATAAGTTTATTAATAACTTACAGTCGGTACTTCTGTTTTCCCGTTCGTAAGAAATGTCAGAGCATGAGTTAAAAATATAATATTGTGAAATAAACGATCAATTTAACCTTGAAGGAAAATGGATATAGCTTTAAATCAATTTAATGCGCAATTGTTTAATATTTGAATATAATAATAATAAACACAATTTGTCCTTGTTTTATTATAGCCATTGAACAAATTTATTACGTGATATTGTCTTGATGTGAATATCAAATAACACGAACTATATTCATCAAGTGGTTGTTTGTACCGTAACCTTTGATAATAAAGAAATAGACTATAGAATAGGATATAGAAACGATAAGGACTTTCTTCTTCTACTTTAAGACATTAGATAAAACATGGGCTATCTTATCAATACCTTATTACATGATAGGCCAAACAAACCGTGTATTCTGTAGAATAATTTACCGTTTTTCATACAACGATCACGTTCAATAGACTCAAACAAGACCAGCTAGAGACTTGTAATTTCACAGTCTAATCGTATGCAAATATAACAATAAAGTAAGCTGAATATTGAACAGTGTAAATATTGGTGGTGTGTATGTTCAACAATAGAATAAACTTGTATCATGAAATATAATATTAACACAGGGCATCCTTTTCCGTTTCCCGTGGTTCCAACTAGATATACATAAGTTCTCAAAGAAAACCAGCCATTCATTTTGAAATTCAATTTTTTAGCATCTTTTAGCTGGTCGCTGTCTGGGCAATATATTCCCCATAGCACACCGTATGGCGTGTGCCCGTTTTCATTAACGCGAATGGAGCAAAACACAGTATGACGGTTAAATCCCATCGCATGTACCCGACCGAAAGATTTTAGTAACATAGTTTGATGTTTACTAAAGTTCTATTTAAAAATTATTTCATTCATTATTGGTCATTGGTGTGGGGTGGGATACCACGATGCGATGGTGATGCCATAGAAAGTGTGCCGAATTGATTATAACTTGACGTCAATATACCTCATATTCAATCTGACATTGCAAAATAAAATTTGACATGCAATAAAATGAAACATGTTATTAATTTAATCGTACAACAAAGACCCAATTCTTAACATAACACTTCATAAATTATAATTGTATGTGAATTGAATATATTATAATATTAGGTTATAAAGGTAACAGATCATTTATCATATTGTCACGTTCTTCTGTTAAATTAAACTGTATGATTGATTATCTATATATTATAGGACAGTTGATATAAATATAGATAATATTTTGCTATATGTAAGTAATAATATTGTTTATCTAAACCCGGCCGGTGCAGAAAAGTGGGACGTTAACCGCCATTTCAACTATTTAGCTTATAAGTTATTGGTATAATACAACGGGTTTTTCATTACACCACCATATACACTGTAAAACACTCAGTGTTAAATTTATAACCAATGATAGCTCTTCAATGATTAGTCAGTGACAACACCGATCAATTATGACCTGCAGGTTATAAGTGGTGATGGCCTCCATACATAATCGAGGTATGTTTATTTTCTCCGAATCACCTTTTATCACCTACCAATATATTCATTTTTAAAAAAAAGAAACTGTTCGAATTCTTGCGCCGACCGAAGCACTTTCGATATTTTTGGGCCAGGTATTTAGACAAGAATCTTTCGCGTTTCTCTCATAACCATAGAATACAAATTACCATATATTGGTCGATATGTATTGTGTGGACAAGAGACATTTGAATCTAATAAGTTTTGAGAAACAGCAAATGCACAACCATTTTTGTTTTCTTCCCTTTCCATGACTGTTTTATTTCTAATTTGAGAGCTACGGTGGCACGGTGAGTAAGACGTTGGCTCTCTAACCTCGAAGTCCCGTGTTCGATTACTGCGTTGGCCGAGGAAATTCATAGGGATTTCGTGGTGTGATTTACCCTTGTCATTGGTTGAGAGCGGAGGGCCTGACAAAGGACAATGTTTAGGTGCTCTTTTGATACGAAAACCCCAAGTTCCGTGTACACATTGACGTGCAGGTAAAAGATTGGATATGAGAGCACGCCATAACGCTTCTGAATGGCCGTCTTCATTAGCCCAGTAGCAACAGAACAGTAAGACATGAAACTTCATTTCGTTTCATATTTCTAATTTCTCGGCATATGCTGTAAACTCAGTTCTTGTTTAAAGGGACAATAACATTCTTGCTGGCTTGGTCTTGGTAGCTCCAGAAATAATACCCTTATTCTAAGTACTAGATGTTTAAATGTCCTACCTGTTGTATAAATTATTCATTACAACCTATTTTATTTGTCCAGAGGGTTCGAAAATATTTTAAAATCCAAGTCACGTTTGAAAAGGTTTACGTAAGACTTTTCAAATCAATTGGTTGAATTTTTCCATTTTTTTTAAATTAGGTGTGTTAAGATGAAATTTATATCATCATTTAATTGGAATATTCTAAAATAATACGATTTGTTGACCAGAATGAAGATTGGGACATATTTTTCAGTTACAACAAGAGTGTTATTGGGGCTTTAACAGTTTGCTTTCATTTTCAAGTAAAGAGTATGCTATATGGGGACATTAAAGTCGCAATGTATATGATACAATAGCTTCGCTGTTAAAAGATGTATTCAGAATCTAATATTGGAGGACTCGATAAGTAAACATATTTACCAAAAGTAATGGTGTTGGCAATATACAGTTATGGTAATAACTTGTTAGTCATTAAAAAAATCTGTATCGACTACATATGATTATATGTGATTGGCATAAAATACCAGACATATTTAATAAAATGGCGTCAATTGGTATTTAAGGTTAAAGATTCTGCACCGGTTTACATCTACTTATATATATAAATACGTTTTAAGTACATATACTTTTACACCTTACACATTCTTTTATCATTACAAGTTCTAATTAAAATTTAAAATATTTTGTTATTAAAGGTTTTAATTGATAAATCATTTTATGGTATTTTTTTATAAGACTGTTAATGGTGGTTTTACAGATCTATATTAGTATCATATATAAGTTTCAAGAAAATGGCAGATCACAATTAATTTATTTTCAGAGTAAATTACCTTGAAAATCATAAATCAGAGTCACACCCTGTGTTAAGACCTGGTATTAAATAATTCTTGAATTTACAACCAAAATCGTTGAATAATTGCCAACATAACATTCTTGTGAAAAATAGTGAAAATGTGTTCAAACTAATATCAAACACTTAATATATTCAATTAAAGATTTTTGTTTCACTCTATTAATTCAAGAATGTGACATATCTTTGGTAAAGCATCGGAATAGTGTATGATTTGATTGATCTAATTATAGCAATAATGAGATGTACTTTAGATGGGAGTAAGTGCATTCATTTTGATATTAGAAAATAAAGATTAATTGAATTTAAAATGAAAGTCATGTTGCCGAATTTTTGATTACTCTAAACACCACTTGGTACAATAACACGCTTCCTTGGTTTTGATGTGTTAATATAGTAATGGATGTATTAAATGAAATTGAAATAGTAATTTATTCGAGCTTATTGGGTGAATTTATTTAAAATTAGGTTAAAATATAGGTTAATTAAATTCATGTATAATGTGTATATTAAAGCTTCTTCCTGTCTATATATATAATAGATAACAGGGCAATATAAGAGTACAGGCTATAACTTGTCATTGAGTAAAGCAGACGAATTGATATGATATGCATGTCATTGATTTACAGTGTAATGTACAGTGTAGTAAGACTAACATAACCTCACTCTTCACAAGTTTCAGTCACATCGTTTTCTATACTGTAGTTGTTAGTTTGGTCTTGGGATAAAAATTTCTTAAGTGGTATGTATTGGTTTTTGTTTTCTTTAGTAAATATATATATATATATATAAGTTTTACAGGGGTTTGGATGGCCGAATGGTTAGCACGTGCGTGCTGTATCATTAAACCTGTCATTGAGTCAACTAGCGTGGTTTCGAATCCTCGGTTGTACGTGACAAGAAGTAAGGTCGCCTGTCCAATCTTGTGGATCTTCTCTGGGTCCTCCGGTTTCCTCCCACTGCTAAAGACCCCTACGGGAAAGTGAATTATTGAAATAAAATTAACCCATATGTTAGTCGCGAAATAAACCTAGTTTGTGTCGAGTGGACGTTAAACCCATCTCTCTCTCTCTCTTCTCTCTCTCTCTCTCTTTACAACAAATTATACCTATATTCTTAGTTCGTTCGTTCCTTCATTTCTTTATGGATTGTACTTTGGGTAATGTGGCAGGTTAGCTGGTTTTCTTAAGGGTTTGGACCTTATATTCCAAATCTCGCGTCAAATATCACCGAATAGTCACTGGGCACCCAGAACAACAAGACATGGGAACATGGAGAACATCAGAAATCAGAAAAATCCAGAAAATAGAATTTCGGGGGATTCTAGATTGAAACATTTCTGCCCCGTGCTCGAATCGTGGCTATGTCGCTCGTATTAAAGGCATTTGCATCAGTCGGTATCATTTTTGCTAAACACCTCCCTCTCCCCAACAAAATCAACCTGTACGCACCTGTTACCCAGATCAGTTTTACTAACGACATTAAAGTGTTGTCTGGTTCAGACGAAAACCCGAGGTATACATTGGTGTACAAGAATATTTAACCCCTGACTTTGTCTCCATCCGAGGACAATAATTGTCCTTGAGTAAACTATCAATCATTCGTACCACACTCGTAACAACCCCCTTTTTTCCTGGTAAATATGGTGACATCATTGGGCCAAACACTAGCTTAAATTTAATACAGTTCTCGACAATGTCTCAATCCATCAATTTCAGCTAGAAATTATTTAAGCCACAGTAGATCACGGCCGATCAATTTGCCCCAGGAAATAAGAACCACACAAGGTCAAAGAGATTTTTATTTCTGACATGGTATATCGTTCTTTATGTTCATTCTTGAGGGATTAAGTACCAGACAAAGGTACATAGGTTGAATACAAGATTTAAGTACCATACAAATCCAGATAAAAGTATATGTGATTTAAAACAGACATCGGGGCTAGCGACCGGAATTATTAAAGTTACGGTTACGGGTTCAACTAATAACTAAATGACCGGGCAAATGAGGACGGGGGGGGGGGATTCAAATTAAAGCGGTATGTTGTTTCAATCACCCAGTGGTAAATGTTATAGAGAAGGTGGTCAGGGAAGCAAATTAGTTGTATCGATCATCAAACAGTAAATACCATGAACAGGTAGACACGAAGGTCAACTCTAAAAGTAAAGACCCACTGTTTTCTTCATAGGTCGCGAGATGTTAATTTAGGAAACGTGACGGTTGACGAGATTGTGGGTTAAGGTTAGGGTTAGCGCTTGTCCTGTTTGCATCTCGTGACCTACGACCACATCTGCAGTGTGGCTTAATAGTTAGACCCTACCGGACATGATGGCATTTCAAGCCAGTAAGTTGTTTCGATCATCCGATAGCTAAATTTTATAGAGAGAGGTCATTTCAAATTAAGGCAGTTGTTTCGTACATTCAGCAACAAAATGATACAGATTAGGTGGACAAGGATATTAAATCCAGGTTAGATATCTGAGGAGATGGCACGACTGATACTTCCATTGTATTTTACAGGTGTAAACTCCTTTTGGGTCATTGTCCAATTCATTAATTTACTGGAACATAAATATTCATGTAAATCTTTACCAAAGAAGTAAAAGCACGATCTTTCACATACACGGGGTTGCTTTCCTGGGAGTTTACCTTTTCAGGCATAACTTCGGATTCGTGCTTTATCATTTACAGTATACTGAACCACGGGCACTTGAAGGGATTAAAATAAAACTTCTTACTACTGCTTGACTATAATAGTATAGTATCATTAGTATACAAGAGAATACAAGGTACTGCAGACGACATCTTTGTTATGACTTTTTTATGATATATTGTCTGCTGTCATCTCGCAATACTCACTAGTTCTAACACTTCATGTCATTTTTATTGCCAATGAGACTTTATTTGATCATTATTCACATTCAGATGTAATTAAATTGGTCCTTTTACAGCGTTATTAATAACAAATCAAACTTAAAAAGCTATCACTTATCGATATTCAACTTCGCGAGCCCGGAAGTAACCCGAAATAAGGTCAAAAGAAGTCTGTATCACCCAGTCCTTTTATAAACCTATCATTACTCGATATGTGCATAGGAACTGGGTGATCAAGTCTCGCTCAACAGCGGCCTCGCTTGGTAAGTTCTATCAAGTATATAGTGAATTTTTTTAACCAAATTCAACATGGTGAATGCTGAACAAAACGTTAGAGATTAAACTACATCATAAATAAACAGAAATAATACTCTATTGCAATCCTCGAGAACTGCAAGATGTCTATTTAAGAAAGATATATCATATAAACGACTTGGGGATTTTCACACCATTACTGTTTGAGAATTGATTCTGCTGGGTAACTATTGCCCCCTCCCCTCCCCTCGGGGCAGTTTTAGCTTCAAATTGCCAAGATCAAACGTGTGTTAGATACCCAAGTCTCAAATCAATCTAATATATTTCCACTATCTGCGAAAAAAACCCCTGATTTTATTCACAGAATTGGCAGAAATCTGACTCTGACCTTTTGATGTACATTAAATTATACTATGTAATAATACGTTATGAGATTATACACTTGTTATGTATGAATATCTTCTCAACTTTTTCCATTGGCAATATAAAAGATTGGTCTTATGGGAAATATTTATGTGTGTCTAAGATCCCGTGTGGAGATACCGACCTTGATAAATTTAAATCAATGAATAATATTTCAATGAGACCGTCTGAGAAAAAACATACCGAAGAAAATAGATTGAAAAATTTGAAACATGAAATAGTCTCATAATTCACGTAAAGCTGAAAAAACTACCACATAAAAGGCAATCACTTTGTGGCGTCATTAAAGTAGAACTCCATCAAGAAAACCAGCATATAACTACTAATCATTTTTAACACTTATGACGATGTTTCTTCCACCCCGCCCTCTTCCCACACCGTAAGAAAAGGGAATTGATGCACTACTGCGACAATTGTCCCATTCGAATTAAGACTTTGTAAGTCCCTGGGCTACATTTACTGTCAAGTCCCAACAAAAACATTTGTGTGTTATGAATCTAGGAAATTATTAGCAACGCGACACCTTTGGAATACATTACTATGTATTGTTTTATCGTAGTAGATTTACTGCAACTATATATAGTTGTATTAAATGAAACCTTGTTTTTCAATAAAATAATATACCTTAATTTTTCCAAATTTTGTACCGGATGGGGGGGGGGGGGGCGATGCATCCATACATCGAGCCAATTGATTCGTTCTTGGTGATTCCGTCACCAAAGTCATGCTACTTTGAACCACATTACAGTTGCTGTATTCATAGGCTGAAATAACAGCAAAGCACATTTGCGCCAGTTGAATTTTCTTCCGACGCTCTCGTTTCGCAGGCCTACGGATTACAGTCCAAATGCCTTAATCCGACTCGGAAGCGAAGGTCAACAAATGTAGGTTCAAACATCACAAAATAGTTTATTATATTTTACAGTTTCATCACCCAGAAATACAATATATTGATACATTATGTTTCTGTCAAATTTATTTCAATCGACTGGTAGAAAGTACAATTGCAATTTGTCTGTGTTAAAAATCTGGCATTCTCTTGAAGTCTTGTTTCTTTGGAACGTGATGTATTTCTTTTGAATTGATCGTGTCATGTAATTTCTGGTTTTCCGTATTGCCTGTTTTTTTGCTAACGTGACGTTTGGAATATTTTATTATGACGATATTTTGAATTGACGTTGATTCAAGACACAGTCTGTTATTCATAAGTTTGTGGAAACCGCGCTGACTCGGTGGGTATGGTGCTTGGTCACTAATCAGAAGATCCTGTAGTCACCCCTCAACTGTGGAGGTGAGGGTTAGATGGTTCTGGTAGGAAAGGGCGTCTAGTCGTTCCGATAGAACGACAAATAGAGGTCCTAACGTCTACACTTGATGTGCACGTGAACAGAAACCCTTGGCAGGTGAAATTCGTAATGGGGTAGGCGGAAATGCGGCCAATATATCTCTCTTAGCACACTTCATTAACATGATTGATACAGAAATGTAGGACGTTTAACCCCGGGTGGGGGCAGTGTGAAGTTAGCTCGATATTCGTTTTTCGATATTGGCGAAAAACGAACATTCAAACTTGAATCTCAAAGAAGCAGATTTGATGGATGTATATCTACAAAATGTCTCCAAAACACATTTGATTAAATCTGTGACCTAAAATGAACTAAAGATATCATAAATCAGGATGCCTGAACAGTAGATTCGCATAAAAACTGTTCTTTCTCGTTGTTTTTTTTTATATGGGCGAATCTCGAAAGACGAGCTAGTCGTTTTTCGATATTCAAACTTGAATATCAAAAAAGCCGATTTGATGGATTCATATCTGCAGAATGTCTCCAAAACACATTTTATGAAACTAAAGATGTCATAAATCAGGATCAGTTTTGTAAAACGAACTAAAAATATTATAAAAAAGGATGCCTGAGTAGTGGATTCGCATAAAAACTGCTCTTTCTCCTTGTTTTTTTTTATATTTGCGAGCTACTCGTTTTTCGATATTCAAACTTGAATATCAAATATGCAGATTTGGATGTATATATGCAGAATGTCTCCAAAACACATTTTATTAAATACGTTTTTAAACGAACTAAGGGTATCATAATTGAGGATGCCCGAGCAGCGGATTCACATAAAAACTGCTCTTTCTCCTTGTTTTTTTGACATCGGCGAAAAACGAAAATCGAGCTAACTTCACACTGCCATCACCGGGTCAGTTCTGACAGTAATATATTTCTCTTTATTATTTCAAACTCCGGTAAGTTAAGTTGATACCAATGAAAAGAAGGGCGTTGACCCCATATCATTGGGTCAGATCATAACAGTAATATATTTCTCTTTGTTATTTCAGACTCTGGCAAGTTAAGTTGACACCGGTGAAAAAGAGGGCGTTATAACCCCATATAATCGAGTAAGTTTTGACAGTAATAAATGTTTCTCTTTGTTATTTCAGACTCTGGAAAGTTAAGTTGACATCAATGAAAAGAAGACAAAGAGAAGACAAATTCAGATAATGGCAAGTTAAAAGAGATGTTTGACCTGTGTTATGGAAGGTCACAAATGATCTTCCACCCCCACGAGGACTTAACACGTGTAGATGTCGATGTTTACATGTTTACCTACATAATATGGTGTATATTTCAATAACTAACACATGGTGACGTATATTAGTTATAATACAGGCAATAAGTATGTATATTATCAATAACCTAGTAGTATTTATACCGATATCTTACAAAATATACAAAACACTATAAAACTGTATCGATTAAGAAACCAGCATTGTAGTATTTTTGCCGTGCTTAGAACCCATGATGTAAACGACGATCAAAAACTATGGAGAATTCCAGCTATTGTGTAAACGATTCGGGACAGGTTACCAATAACGCTATGGACGCCGGATTCGTTGTGTCTACTATATGTCTGGGTATATTGGTATCGGTGGTCGTAGCCGGTAATATATTAGTCGTAGCAGCTGTTCTCACCACCAGAAAGCTACGAACAGTAACCAATATATTTATTGTGAACCTAGCGTGTGCTGATTTATTGCTAGGAATCTTTGTTTTGCCCTTCTCGGCAGCTCTGGAAGTTCTTGATAGCTGGATTTTTGGCACCATATGGTGCCATGTCTGGTTAGCTACAGACGTACTTCTGTGTACCGCTTCAATATTAAATTTGTGTTGTATTAGTTTTGATAGATACGTCGCCATAACGCGACCAATGAAATATCCAGGTATAATGTCTTCCAAACGTGGGAAATTGCTTGTGGCAGCAACATGGATTGTGTCGTTTCTAATCTGTCTTCCGCCACTAATTGGTTGGAACGACGGAAATGAAACAACAGAAACAAAACGCTCTGAAGTGAATATTAGTCAACTTGTGATAAAGGATTACAATTCAAATTTTTCTCGTCATATTATCGTCGACACATACATGTTGGATAAAAACGCCAATGTGTCCGCGAATGGGGAATTTCAGAGTGTACCCCCGGTGCCATGTCTTGTAGTGCCAGTTACATGCGAACTTATTAATACCCGTGGTTATAGGATCTATTCAGCATTGGGTTCTTACTTCATTCCTATGTTTGTAATGGTGTTTTTCTATATAAGGATTTACAGGGCCGCAGTGAAGACAATATCAGCCTATCAAAAGGGTGTTTTAACGACCAAATCAAACGGTGAAACTATGAACAACAAAGTGACTTTAAGAGTACACCGGGGTGGTAGCTATATTAACCACAACAAAAAGACAAATCGTCCGTGTAGTTCAAGTAGTTCGCCAAATAGTTCTGAGCGCCGAAAATCAGAAGAAACATCTCTCAGTAGATCAAATTCCAAAAAATATGAATTGGGGACACCGCTAATTAACACTAATTACCAGAGACGCTTCCGTTCTCGTTACCATACTTACAATAAAAATAGCGAGTGTCCGACCTGTGAAACAACTATTAAAATAATCCACGATCCCCCACCAGAAGAAGGTCGTCACGATCGACAACTCTCATTAACTAGTGCCAATACTCCACGTGACAAAGATCAAAACTGTAAAAAGTGTTACCATAGTAACGATCGCTTAAAACCGACAAATGGTGTTCGAATCAAGTTTTCAGGAAATAAACCAACACGCACTGCCTCTGCACTACAAAAAACCGGAAAACACATGAAAACGCAAATGCGAAAATTCAATCGGGAACAAAAAGCAGCGAAAACTCTGGCGATAATTGTTGGTGCTTTTATTGTTTGCTGGTTGCCTTTCTTTTCTATTTATCTCATCGGAGCCTTTTGTGATAATTGTATTCCTGCAGTGCTATTTTCTGTGTTTTTTTGGCTAGGTTACTGTAATTCAGCCATCAATCCGTGTGTTTATGCTCTTTTCGCTAGAGACTTTCGATTTGCTTTTAAGAAACTATTAACGTGTGGAATAAGAAGACAGCCGTGCAAATCGGCTTCGGACCTGGCTTCGATGAACCTCAATCACATACAATCGTTGAACAATTTCAGTGACAACTCCTCCGAGAGCTGACTCTAGTATTTATTGAACACCAGACTACTTTTAATTATTATTTCTAATTTATTGAATGTGACATAATAAAAAAGGTTGATATAAATTCATTGCCTCGCTGATTTACTCTATAATTACAACAATTATGTAACGCTCTAAACACGAACTCTATTATTCAATTAAGAAACCACTGGTTCGAATAAATTTAGTGCTTTTGAAAAATCATGAATCGGCAAATAACGGTTAGTAGAACTTATACGAAAATAACTCCATGCTCTTTTTTTAAGTAACCATAAAATCGAATCGAAAAGCAATAACTTAGAATTGCAATTATTTTTCAAGTTCTGGAGGTTTTTTTCTCTCAAAAACGCTTCCGCCATTTCTCGTGTGCAAGCGAGTTGTTTAACAGACCGTGATTTTAACTTTTGAGGGAACATCTCTTAAAACTGTCATACAGGACAACTCAGATCTCATGTACATTTAGACATAGAGCCATTAGAAATTAGATTTTGGTAACTGCTCTGCCAAAATTGTTCCTCGCATTGTACCCAAGCACCAGTCTTCCATATTGTACTTCTGCAGTAAATCGATGTGCCGCATATTGACGCACAAAAAGATTCTACGCAGCGGACCTTGTCGTAGGTGAGCAAGGAGGGGAGGGAGGCGAATGTCCAAACGAGATTTATAATATCAATTTAAGACATACAAGTATATCTTATAGACGTTTTTACCGCACCTCTGTCACATATTCGCCTCCTGTAATACGTTTTACTATCTAATATTGGAATTAATGCCATGGAACTCTTGAGAATACTATCATGGTTGATTCATTTTCGTCCAGCCCAACAGCTGTATCAGTACACACCACCAGGTCTGCGATTTTACACTCAGTGACTGCGGACGAAAAGATCCACGAACGAAATGAAATGCGGTTTAACGTCCTTATTTTTGCACGTCTGCGATGGTGGAAATTATGCCTTAGCAATGGCGCTACGCCCTACTCGTATTTCCAACTCCATCTGCCATTGGGCTGGCTCATTTACGGGCAGGCCAATATGTACAACCCTTGGTAGAAGTGGACTTTAAACTCCAGAAACGCACGAAGCTAAGTGGGTAAGACGCTGGCTCGCTAACTTGGAGGTCATCATTAGCCCAGTATAGAGTAGAACAGATAGACTTTATACCCCATTTCATTCGTGGGGGGGGGGTCAAATTAAGAGAAATTATTCTTATTGTGCGTGACTATATAAGAACGATAGCGGTTTAAGCTCGAATAACAGGTTAATAACTCCGAATATCTGTATTTTCGATCAAGGTATATACTGGAATTCAGTCAAGTGCCATCAGAAAAATATATCATTACGTGTCTTCATAACTTATAACAAACTCGTGATCAATAACATATTCCCATGTTAAAACTTACAATTATCACAATTGTATAGCACAATTTTTTTTATTTGTATCATCTTTTAAAAGATACTAGCAGGCTTTGTAGAAACAATCCGGAGCTCTTTGAAAGTCTTTGAAGTGTTTCCCGAGTACCAAGGCAACTCTATTAAAAATGACAAAATCGGGAGATCTTCATTACTAGTGACGCACATTACTTCCCATCGCAACGATTCCATATTGTATAGTTTACTTTGACAACATGTCCGGGAAGTTGACTGTGGGCTGAGATAATATTACGCTGATTTTAAAGATGGTTTATATAATGTTATAAAGTATATTTTTGTGTATTGATCAAAGCCAGTTTATTATGATTGTTAAAAGGGTAACATGTTTATGGAATTGATTGTCTTTATTTTACCTAACCTAACTGTGCTTAACTTTAACCTATAAGATCAAGTCTTTGGGTATGGATTGAGCGATACAGAATTTATTTGCAAACTACCGTTGAATCACTAATAAGAATATCAGTAAAAAAATGGTTGTTCCCTATGTAAACAATCCCACCGTGTGGAGATTATCCGGCGTTTATATATAGATTGTGTTTTCATGAAATGATATGGGGTTTAACGTCCTACTGTTCTGCGCATAAACTGGGCTAATGAGGACGAAGAATATGTTTTCATAATAAAATGATAAATACTCAATACATATTATCGTGGATAAAGCCGCGAGAAATTTGATGATTTTCGAACAATGCAAATAAAGTACCGTTCCTTTAATACGACACTGCTTGGTTGCCGAAATCCTGTCCATAACAGTGTATGTGGAGGGGTGGGGTGGGGCTAATAATGTTTACTGCCACGTCATTACGCTCGTTTGTTTTAAAGGATCTCGACAAATATACACTTTCTTGGACCAATTCCAGTGAGAAATTACGAATATTGGTTTAATGCGCAGCCCCCCCCCCCCCATGATCCATGATCTCGCCAACCCAGTCAACTGCAATCAACAGTGATACGCAGGTAAGGTAAAAACCAGATATTTTCCTGAGCACGCGTTCGTTGCACACTACGCCCTATGTAATTAAAAAAGCGGCGAATATCTGTCGCCCGTCGTAGAAGATGCCACGGAAAAACTAAATCTAAACATTCAAAACTAGTTATCCCTGTGTTCAGAAGTGGAAACAAAAAGCATGTATATAAACTATTTTTGTTCTAAACTGAGTTGAAAATAATATTTGTTTTATAATTTATATCACTAGTATTACCAAAATAATCGCTTTCAGAAACTGGATTCCGCAGTAATCAGAAACATAATTGAGTCTATTTATTTATTAGATTATCGGGTGTTTTTTGGCAACAATGGGTGTATTTATCATGCCAGTATGTGATTTAAAATAAAACAATGCCAGGTTCTGTCTGAAACCAAACAGATGATATCCGCTCTGAGATTAGTTTAGACATATTAGAGTCTTAAAATACGCCTATATTTCACCAATATGCATTGGAACAATGACAAATATGTAAATAATACAATCCAAATCCCTCATGGCATATGATCTGGCTCCCTGATCTGAAATATTTCATCGTTATGCACGTTCAATATATATTGTATTTACATGTTTGATACCCATGTGGTATTACATGGCAGTACGTATCTTTAAACGTTTATAATCAACTAGAACTATGTCAGTAAACCCCATATTACGAAAATTTCAAGAATTATTTAATTAGTCAGTAAATAAAACTTGTTCCTAAGATGATTTGCAAATGAATAGATAATATGCAAACATCAATATGCGTCCTACACACCAGAAATATTGTATTTAGTTTAATAAATGACACTTAAGGCAAGCAAGCACACATCCTTGAAACTCTTGTACCAAGCTGATTGATGTGCCGAGAATAAACAAATACTGCACCAGAGACTGTCAATACACGATGTGGTCATGCGTTATGTCTTGCATTGGTCCAATTACAAGTGAAAGAAGTAGAATGTTTTATATTTTTGGGGAAATAAACATTTTGGAAAAAGATTTAATACATTCTAGGTTTTATCTGACGTTACAACTTGTAAGTGCTCTATAAAAGCTTTTTGTTTATCATATATGGCATTTTCCCAATTATTGTGGAACGGATGGCCGAATGGTTAGCACGTGCACGCTGTATCATAAAGTCTGTCATTGAGTCAAATCGCGCGATTTCGAGTCCGTGGTTGTACGTGACAAGGAGTAGGGTTGCCTTCCAACCTAATGGGTTTTCTCAGGGTCCCCCGGTTTCCTCCCACTGCTAAAATCCCCTACGCTCAGACGAATTGTTGAAATAAAATTGAACCATATGTTAGTCCCGGAATGACCTAGTTTGTGTCAAATTGAAGTTAACCCTCATTTCTTTCTCCTTCAATCTGTCTCTGTTTCTCTATTGGTGAAGCATCATAGTGTATGTAATGCATCATAGTTTTTAACGATACAGTAATGAAAACAATCTTTCGAGGAGAAGAATGTGATTACTAGCAAAATTGGGGACTAAAATGAGCAGCCGCTCCAGATGCAAAAACCTTTTGTGAGTTCGAACATCAGTGTAATTAAGCCAAAGGTTTTAATGAATGGATGTGTTAAGATACGGGTTGATACTGACGTAATTAACACAGAGCATGTTTGGCGAATTAAGTCAAGCTTTCATTTAGCAAATTATAGGAACTGTGCCAAGACGTCCTCTTTTGTCAGATCGTCTTGAGTAATACATTTCATAAAAGATAAAAGTGGACACCTTTAGTGGGACCTATATGTTCATACATATATTCAAACTAAGCTTTTGATATTTTTGACAAAATCATCTTTGTCTGCCAATTACATCGATACATTGATTTTAGAAATGCTGATTGCCAATACACCAGTAAATGACTGCCCAAAATGGTGGCTAACATTTGAAACCGACCTAATATGACCAGGGGTGACTTAGACATGGATCACACCATGTGACTTCCGGTTTTGCTCCGAATGCTTTCCTACAGTGTTTTCTGCCCATCAATCTCATGCCATTTATCTCTCAGAGAACGGTATTAAAAGATAATGATTAAATGTAATTTGGCTTCGTTCAATGTCCTAGTCACAACCTTTTTTATATCTTTAAATGTACATTACCCCTCTCACGTTTATCTTCAATTACATTAAATGTAACTTTCTGTCCACCGTGATATTTTTTCCTCAGAAGTTTGAGATCGAGAAAAACGGCTAATGATAGACATTAAAGATTTATCGTTTATTTTCAAAGCAGTTATTTCCAGGAAATACATCTAAATGTAATTGTGTCTTTCATTTTTTTGTTGGAATCTAGAGTAAAAATTGTTCCAGCTTTAATCCCAAGATTGCTACAAATTTTCACACGTACTTTTGTACACGGCTAAAGTCGTGCGCTGTATAATTAAAATCGTAAAGTGTTTGATGGCTCTGTGTGGCGAAATAAGAGAGAATCGCGAACAACAAGTCTCTTCCCACGGGCAAACCTCAATGGGAATAAAATGGACAAAAATCAATGTTATCATCGTTGAGTTACAAATGCAAATGTAGACCCTTGGCTTAAGGCAGTGTTTTTCTAGCGATATCCAATCAGGACTGTCTATATATGTTTGGACAAGAATGACAGATATTCTTCAACCTTGAATGATCTCTTAGAAAAACTAGAAATAAAACGAACATAATGAAAAGGAAAAACGATAAAGCACCGTCTAATGATCTTGTCGAGATCTTGACCTATATGTGTATAAATTACTATAAATGATAGGAATCGGATCGAAAGATCATTTTTCACAGATACAAGGTTCATTTGGTTGGTATTATAGATGCGCAGTTTAAATTCCTGTCAGAATTCGCACGATTATCTTTACTATGTATAAATACATGTCACAGGTACAAATAAATGTGTTAGGTACAAATAAATGTCCCAGATACAAATAATGTGTTAGGTAACAAATAAATACGAGGGGTACAAATAAATGTGTTAGGTGCAAATAAATCTGTTAGGTACAAAGGTACAAATATATGTATCAACTGTAACATCCTTAAATAAACGTCGTAGAGTGGCCTTTTAATGTTGTCTCTAATGGACCTTTAATGTAAGGTAATTATTAAACGAAGGACATAATAACATGCTCTTGAATACATGTTAGTTCTTCAGAACGCCGGCTTTTACTGTCATTAGAAATTAAATGTAATAATTAATAGTTAGCACCTCGCCACGGAACAAGTCAACTAACGAGAACCTCTTCTTATATATAATAATGATATATCAATAATCGTTAAATCCCAACCTTGAACCTTCATCATACCATTTATAGAACCAATAGCACATAAAAGTCACCAAAATTATTATGTGCCATAAACCTTGAATATACCGTGCCAATTATCGGTCTTAGCCCTTCATATTACACATTAATACCGGCATTAATGAAAATGCAGGATGACTTATCGACAAATTAAATCCATGCTAAATTCTCTCTGGGTTGTCATAAATGACAATAATAATAAATAAAAGAAAATAAGCGATATCTAAGCATTCCGATATTCGTCATGGGGTTGGGGAAGCAGTCGTCATCTTATTCAATAGACATAAAGAGTGTGTAAACATGATTAAACTGATGATAATGAGGTTAATGAAGCTGCAACTGGCAGGAGAATTGCACAGCTTTTCAAAAGAGAAATCTTATACCTCTCTTGAGTCAATCCATAAATATCCATTTGAATCCAATTTATACAATGAAATAAAGACTGAAAGACGGCATCAAATCTAAAGAAATTGCTTCTACATCGTGACAATTAATTCACTGTGGTTATTTATTCGTACATGGCCGTTACCAATAACACATGTGTACATGACTATTTTGTAGAATGATGGTTTGCAATTGGGTATTGGCGAATTGTTTTCGTCCTGGAATTCCATACAGTTCCGGCATGGTTGCTGTTGATTGTTTCTCTAGGGTGTTACTGCTGAATTGTTGTTATGACGCCACTGTTGAAGACAACAACGTTGATGTTCGGTGCACTGCTACTACATTACTAGTGTTTGCTGGTTGCCATCTTGGTTGTCCCCCCGGCCCACTGCTACGTCACCCAAACAGACTGACTGGCTGAAGTAAAAACATGTCTAGTCAACGGTAGTAAAAAGGCAGACAAGAAGTAAAAGTATAAACTGGCCCGTTATTAGAACATGACTAGTATAGTCAGAATATTACTGAGCGCCATGGAAACGCATCACTTAGTTTTTCGTATAACAAAATGATCCTGTAAACTTATCTTATTTATTTTGCTTCTTATTGTGAACAATATTCAAATGGGAACACATCAATAACAACACATTTGTACACTTATGGAAGTTTAATCTGTAATCAACGGTACAAAGTCAGAGGGGTCAAAACGGGCTCTTACGCACGCTGTGCAGCGACGTTGCATGGAATTAACCAATGTTTGAAAGAAGGCCTGGGGCAAATTGTTCCATTCTTAGACAAGAGCATCTTCTAAAGCAGCAATGGTGTGCATCTGCGGTCACCGATACAGCGGCGTCCAATCTCATCACAGACACATGCCATGTCACGTTAGCAGCCACGTAGTACATACTGACACGAGCGGTATGCGGACGTGCATTATCCTGTTGGAAGTGCTGAAGTTGTGGGTGCGCTCGAAACATCGGAGCAACAATTGGTTGCAAGACATCATCACGGTAGGCTACAGCATTAACGCGACCCTTGCAAATGTGTAGGGGGTCCGGTGATGAAATGTGAAGCCTCACCACACCATTACACTCCCCCCCACCCCATCGATCCGTTTCGAAGACGTAGCAGTCTGCAAGACGTTCCCCAAGACGTCTCCACACACGTTGACGGCCATCAGCGTGATAAAGATGAAAGCGACTCATATCACTGAAGAGCACACTTTGCCAGTCTACTCTTCTCCATGTCTGGTGTCCTTGAGTCCATATCAAACGCCGCTGACGGTGATGATCCATGAGGATAGCTCCAACATAAGGTCGTCGCGCGGAGTCCTACTTCTCTTCGACGACGTCTTACGGTGTTGGCACTTACTGGTCGGTCCATGTCTTCCGACGACTGCCGCACCTGTTCGAGTCGCTGGGCGGAATCGGTAACGCAGGTGAGTGACCCGGATGTAGAGGTCTTGAGTCTGGGTTGTAACGCGTTGTAGACGAAGTCTCTGGCAATAGCACGTGTAGGCATGCCAGCCCTGGACATTCCCTTTGGCTTCATTCCGTTGATGTTCAGAAAGTATCGGCATCTCTAGCTCGATTCCTTCACACATTCAACAAAAAATTACGACAGATTGACGTTTCACAGTTCATGTACTGCACATTAAGTTGAAAACATGCTTTTAAATTAAAGGGCTCACACACAATGATGCACGTGAATATTGGGTTTTTCATGTGCATCTCGTGCAATTTTTTTTTGTGCACACAGCCGATATTTTGCGTTTGGGAGCATTGTGTGAAACAATAGTTCATAGTCCTGCATAATATTATACATACAAAATCACCTAGTAATAAAATATTCGGGAAAAAAAGTGATGCGTTTTCCATGGCGCTCAGGATATATTCCCTCCATTTTGACATCATAATAAGCGTAGCTAACCGATTTGTCCCAGCGAGTGTTTGATTTTAACAGAATGCATAAAATATTATACAAACATGTAGGAATTTCTATTCTGTCGGGGTGGGGGGGGGGGCACAATGGCTCAGGACGTTAAACCCCATTTCATTTTATTCTGCCTTGGTTGGTGTATTTACATGATGCATTATTGCTAACCTGTCATCATCACTAATTTCTGGAAAATGACAGCCCCTAATTTAATTAGATTGTGGATCAGTTCGTACTTCGAATATTGAAGGCTTGGGTTTAGGAAGATTATGTTTTTAGTGTCGAGTGGCATGTTGTTTGACCCCCATCGTCTGCGATAATATAAGGTTCGGCTGTAGGTACAATTTACAAGCTACAAAAACCAACATGCCTGGAAAAACTTACTGAAATAGTAAATCAAAGTACCCGCCTCAAATGTGTGACCGTGAATCTGAAACATAACCTCCGAATCAACACTACTGAGTAATTTGGTTGAAATCGTTCAGCCGGTTTATTGAAGAATGGTTGAAATTGTCTAAATCATTACCGTGCCCGGTTCCTTGATCAGGTCTAAATAATCATCACTAAATCAACATAATGACAAAATATATTTCCATCTGCCTCTCCCCCAATGGGGTGTGACAAGTAGAATAGTTCTGAATATGCCCCGCCCAAGCAACATACATTTACATGTGTCAATAAACTGTGGCAAATCGAAATTATCCAGAAATATACATGTATATTGAACGGAACTTCGTGTATCTACTCTTTTAAACAACACCGAATACGCACTATCCAAGCAATATACCTAACAACTCAGGGGCGGATCAAGTGGGGGGTCCAAATCCCACCCTGCTCAGCTACATAAACAAAATTAATGCCTTGCATCAATGAAATTAAACCACAATGTGATCCTACATCATTATAAAAAATGATTTCTCTCTTTAAAACGCTCAATTTGTATATATGCCTATGTAATTTAGAGACGATGATAGCTGATTTCTTTAACAGGGAACCTGGCAAACCCCCTCCTGCAAAGATTCCTGGATCCAATGAAATTCTTGGAACGGTTCAGAAGAAATCGCAAAGAATTCACCACTGGTAGATCACTTTATTTTAACACATTAAGAACAAAGAAAGTCACACAGTTCAGCATCTTGTCATAGTGATATTTGCAATGGTGACGTGTGAAATGTTATGGTGGAGAACTTTGCCCGGTCAGCGGCATTTCTGTCCTACGAATTCCAACAGTCAAGAATTCTGTACTGCTAGTGCACACACGGGCATGCTTTGGTTTTAACCTGATCTGAATCACTAGCTACCATTTTCCGTGCCAACCGAACATTTGCTAATCTTGCCTGGTGGGTTTGATATAATGGGTTTCTTCTCGGCCGACGCATGGATTTCAATCCGAGACATACAAAAGCTCAATTACTTCGTCATGTTTACAAAAGCATTCCAATCGGAGTGCTCCTAAATAATAAGTCAAAATGTACATACATGTAAACAACCGATGGGCCAACAGAAACCGAAGGCGACGGTGGTAGGGTGTGTGTTATATATCCGTTCTTCTAAATGGGATTCACGCACGAGGCGGATACACGAATATCACGGTTTAAATAATATTAGATAGTAGGAAACATACATTGGGGGGGGGGGGTATTCATGCGGCTTAAACGCTGGTGGAGTACTACTAAATAATTAAAAAAAATACCCGTATAAAATGGTATCATGAAAAACTTGCAAAATATACAATAACCTTATACTTACAGTTAGGCAATTCGTATCAACTTGTGCCCTTTATACACTTGGTTTTATTATCTTCAATTACTGTCTACTCCAACAAATAAATCATTAAGAACAGAAATGTACGTTAAAGCACTCTTAAATCTATTCTGTGTAGAAGTCTGATCTACATAATGCCAGTTATTACCATTGACCATTTGGGAATTATCTAACACATAAAAATGATTTGGTAGTGCCATTTACCATTTTATGGTACCATTGATACCATTTTAAAATCTATATATCCTCTATTCATGTTTTTATCACACTCTACTTGGCTGTAAAACTTGATGCCAGAGAACGTGCGTGCTGATAATATGGTACAATTTTTGTTTGCTTTAAATTTAAAATGAGAAATTGCCCTTTGATTTCAACTAAAATGATTCAGAAACAGCTAATTTAAAGTTGCTAAGTCTCTAACTCAGTATCATCCAAAATCTTCCACGTTGTAAACACGAATTATTGGTCAATTTAAATCAACTTTGGAACTGTGAAAAGATGGGCTTCTGATATCCACTATTTAAGACAAAATAAACATTTACCATTGGTACACGAATCGTGTACCAGAGTGTATTTCGGGCTCAGTTTTAACAAGAGACTCGGGGGACGAGGCTAAACAAATTGCTCAAAATGTATGTAGACTGGAATAACTTGACGCTAGAAATTTGCGTTCGATTAGGACTGCTGGTTTATTTCGCCAAACATAACTGATTTTAAATTAGAGTAAAAACGGAAACTATTGAATGTAAATCAGTTTATATACATTCATATTAGAGTATTATATGCGTTGCGACCCACTTGTGACAATTTCTAGGTCCTAAATGTTACTGATTTAGCTCCTTTAAATTAAATTATCGAACTGGGCTGGGCTTTTGGCGAGTCAATAAGTTCTGCCCAAATTCGACAGGGTAATAGCCAGTAGCAAGGTAGCGAAGTATTAAAGATAGGCCTACTTTGTACGAGTATGTGCCGCTTCTTGGAATATACGTAAGGTGGTTAACGTCATCGTCACAAAATGTATTTCCCTATTTTACTGTAATTGTCCTGGTGGATGTGGTATAAATGTTTTCGTGCTTCGTAAATTAACGTCCGTTAAACCAAAAAACGATTTATTGAATCCTAAAATAAATTTTTAAAAAACAGATACACCACATACAGGTACAAATTAGTTACTTTTCGATTTAATTTTTTAAAACATCTGCTACTCATATCACGTATCTCGGGTGGGGCGGTGGATCTTTTAAAACAGGATCCTAAGTATTACTCGTATCCACACCGATTTAATGTCTTGATCTGGGAAATGTGTCACATTACCTTTAAGTGATATGAAAGAATTGATCGTACTGTGATAAGTGCCTGATACAGAACCATTAAACGGTACATAGACACATTAAGATGCTGGTAGTACTATAGTACCAGTTATCTTATCCATGGTTTTTATCTTCTATATTTTAACACCCAAAGACCGACTTCTTCTTCCTCTGTAATGATGATAAAAAATAATAACTTATGATATCATCTTAGATGTAATCGTGTAACGATATTTATTGTAACACTTTCAGTTTGTCAATATTTACTTATTGCCTCGAATTAACTTTTTTATAGGAACGCGTTATGTCATCCCCATCTAATATATGCCATAAATAATTCATTATCTTCAACATTAGTAGATTTTTGTGATGGTCGTGGAAATCGGACAGTATAATAAAAACTTCTGAAACTGATGCTTTAAAGGAAATAAAATCGTCTTGGTATATTAACTCGGGAACCATTCCAGTTGTGCAAAAAATTAAACCGCCAATTATCGGTGAGAGTTACCAGCGATGTACATGCAGTGTGGGGTATAGGGTATCAATACAGACTTTAGTTGCATGGTGTAGAAATAGAGAATCTCATACCAGTCTTTTTAAAAATCAAAAAATATCAACACAAGTTTTGGGTTTGTTTTTTTTTACTTAATCAAGGAGTGTTGATATTTTTTTATATCAAAAAAGACGAGTTGGAGATTTTATTTATCACCCAATACTTTCTTACATGCAGAAATAAATAAATATAATTCTTTGGTATAGATTTCACTTTTACTGAACCTGATTACATTACAGCGTAGTGATACATCATTTTTTGACAGCAGTTTACCTATTGCAATATCCTCTATATTGACCTAGCATTTCCTTGAAGTCAATTAAATAACAACAGTTTATTTTTAACAAAAAAAAAGGTTAATTTTTATTTAAAATAAGTGATTTCTTTAAAATTATAAAAGAAAGTAGTTCCTTTTTGATTAACCAATCAAATTCAGGTAAAGCGATATCTCCTAGGAGATATCACAGTAGATGATGTAATTTATCACACAAGCGATACCTACTGTCAAATGTGTTATTGGGTGATAATAATTCATCCTTTATTAACGAACTTGTCGATTAATCTGCTTTTTTTTTAAAAAAAGATCTGTGTAGTTAAACGGGTGAAATAATGGCTGTGCATAAAACGGTGTTGAACTTGTTTCAGTAAATGCACTGCGAGAGATCGTCCACTGTTCTGACAAAAAAAAAATCTATTGCAAGCAGTTACAAAGCAGAATGAAAGATAATGATATGGGCAAATGTTTAACATACAATTAAAGCACCCCTTTATATATTTAGGTTAGATACTGTATGTGCATACAGTATTCTCAGAAAATCTAAATTTCATAAATCAACACCTCACTTGTGACTTGCTACATTACTGTAATTGAAATAAGACGATTTGTATGGCGATTTTAGGTGTAGAGTTGAGAGAGAGAAAAAAAAGGGGATTAACGTCCACTCGACACAAACTAGATCATTTCGGGACTGACATATGGTTTAATTTTATTTCAATAATTAATTCGCTTGCGTGTAGGGGTCTTTAGCCGTGGGAGGAAACCGGAGGTCCCGGGGAAAACCCACGAGGTTGGACAGGTGACCCTACTCCTTGCCACGTACAACCGGGGATTGGTGTAGAGTGGAAGAACATGGTTTGAATAACAATTGCTCTCATATTTTAGTGAAATTAGGTTTTTTTCATCTCAAGATGTCATTGCTGAACCTCTTAGAATTACATGTTTTTTTTTAAGAAAGCGTTCAACTCGACGAAAATGTCCCCTAAGATTAAGAAACCAGAATTAACATTAGTATGACAAACTTGACCGGGAAGAAACGTAGTCATTTTACAACTCCTCGTGCTATTTTATTATGGCGGTATATTAGTGCCAAAATTCTAACATGCTTTCGTCTAACTTCTTACTTCTATTCATGTAATTTCTAACCTCCATTCATGTAACTTCTAACTTCTATTCATGTAATTTCTAAATTAAGACAATGTATAATTCAACTTCTTTATTTGTTCAGTGTAAATATCAATTCTATTTCATCTTATTTCTAATATAGGGGCGAAAAATGTCTACTTCATTGTGGTGTTACATGTTAAGCATGAACGGCAAACAAATTTAGAATTTTGATACATCTACCTAGCAACCATCATTATGACATCGTTTGGTGTCGCCACCGTGTGCTCAGTTTGGGAATTGAGCACCTGATCGGGACCATTCTATTGATACAAACGACTCCCTCTTCGTCAGATTGAGTGGCTTGCCTGAGTGTTAAAATTGAAAACAACATCGGGAGAGAGAGATGGGGACATGGGGTTTAACATCAACTCGACACCAACCAGGTCATTTCGGTATTAACACCGTTCAATTGTATTTCAATTGTTTAGCAGTGGGAGGAAACCGGAGAAAACCCACGAGGTTGGAAAGGCGGCTCTGCTCCATGTCACGTAAAAACGGGAAATCGAAACCACGCCAGTTTATTCAATGACAGACCTTATGTTACAGCGTGCACGTGCTAACCATTCGGCCATCCTACCCTCTAAAAAACATTGAACGTGATATAAATGTATGGTTTGCAAATATTATTTCGAATACCGTGGCTAAGTGGGTAGGACGCAGGCTCGCTAGGCTGTGGGTCGGGAGTTCCATCCCTGCATTGGTCGAAAAAAGTTCATCCAGATTTTCTGGCGTGGTTCCCCCTTATTAGTGTCTTGTCGTTCCGATGGGATGAAAACCCGAGGTTCCATGTACATGTTGGCGTGCACGTAAAAGATCCCGTGACCGTTAGACTTCGATATAAGTCCACGTCGTAGATCCGCTCCCCGGGCAATATTTCCCTAAAGCACACTGTATGGCGTATGTCCGTCTCCATTAGCCCGGTTCGGAACAAAACAGTAGGGCGTTAAACCCTCTTTCTTTCATTTCATTTCATTTTCTATTTCAAATATAAGCTAAACGGGATTTGGAGAATTTTATTTTATTTTTTTTTACGGTTGAGCCAATAATTAATATCTATATGCAGTTGGTCTATATTAACACAGGGTATAAATGTTATGGATAGGACTACACAGATACTGAGTTTAATACTAAGTGACCTCTCTCTCTCTCTCTCTCTCTCTCTCTCTCTCAGCACTCCTTCCAAACTTCAACCAAACGAAGAATGGGTCGTTTATACCAATTATGGTCCCGATCAGGTGCGCAATCATCCAATTGAGCACGCAGTGGCGACACCAAACGATGTCATAATGATGGTTGCTAGGTAGAAGTATCAAAATTCTAAATTTGTTAGCCGTTCATGCTTAACATGTAATACCACAATGAAGTAGACATTTTTCGCCTCAATAACAGAAATAAGATGAAATAGAATTGATATTTACACTGAACAAATAAAAAAGTTGAATTATACATTGTCTTAAATTAGAAATTACGTGAATGGAAGTTAGAAGTTACATGAATGGAGGTTAGAAGTTACATGAATGGAGGTTAGAAATTAGACGATAGCATGTTAGAATTTTGGCACTAATATAACGCCATATTTTATGTTCCCATTTACACTAAATAGGATATAAACACCTTTATTTTGTTTGTGTCAATTCTATCCATGATATTGGCGACTGCTGATCAGTTTAGGTACGCCGGTGGACCTGATAATAGATGGGTTCCGGTGTTGACGATGGTCAGCAAATTGAAGTTGATGCAAGAGAGACAACTCCATTTAACGGGATTAATGAAACTAGTTTTCTCAGAATGCGCCAGAACTTATTGAAGGTTGACAGACCAATCGTAACAATTGGTTTATTTTTTCATTTTTTGTCCATTTCGTAAATGACATGTTTTGCAGCACGTTTATATCACAGTACAAATCTTATTCTAAAACATTGTGGCAGTTATTAACAAAATATCTGTGATATTGATCAAAATTTTCATTATTACTATCAGAAACAGAAATGAATATAACCCATCAATCAGGTTTTTACTAAAGGAGTTTTCTGACAAAAGAAAATAGGGAATGAGATCAGGGGCCTATTTCACGAAATTTTAACTAAGATAAGATCCCAATTTTAGTAATTTGATTGGATAATATTAGATTGATTTTAGTGCTTAGCCAATCAAAATTGAAGTATCTACTAAAATTGGATTTTATCTTAAGTTAAAATTTCGTGAAACAGGGCCCAGAATTGGAATTCTGTGGTGATCCAGCAATTAAAACAACCTGTTAAGAATTTTAGATAACCATATTTTAATAATTAATCATTTAAAATATTACAACTTATAATATATACATATATAATAACAAATAATATACTATACAGATTTAGAATCAATATGTGAGAAATTTGTACAAAATGTTTCACCCTCAGTTTATTCACATTAAAATCAATCATAACAACATTGAGAGGAAGTCTAAAAAAATCTTATATATCAATTTTCAAATTCTAAAAATTTGGACATGATTTTTATGAAACAACCACAAAGAAATAATTTATATTTGAAGTTTGAATGTAAAATCTTGATTCAAATAGACACGAATGTTTCTCTACTTGTTTTAGCAATTTCCTTAATGATGAAGCTTCCCCATTATATAAGATCATTAAGTAAAGACTACATAATTACTAGATATTTGAGAATCTTTGTGTATATGTTGCATTTAATATAATATATTATAATAAATACAACTTCTACTTTGAATTAAAGTGGCATTAAAACCAAATCAATAAATAGCAGATCAATATTTTGTCATAAATCCTATATTGTACCCAGAATTTGAAATATGTTACAAAACTATATCATACATAATAATAATTTTGTTTTTCATGTTCACCTATATATAAATCTTTGACAATACCATTTATATATTTCATCATTCAAGCATGCTGTATACTTTATATATATATATACATGATTTGGGTTCAAAATTTGTTCACCTAAATTCATTTTACACAAGTTGATACCTCGCTAAAAGAACAAGAGAAATATATTAATAGAGAATTTATTTGAGTATCATACTTGACTTGCATGCATCACGTCATATTGCAGAAGTCTAACTGCTATCCAATTAAGATGGACATAGTTAAGATATCTTAAAAACACCAGTTATATTTAATTTAAGCTAGTTTAAATTCTCCTGCACCCAAAGTAGGACACAGTATTCAGCTCATCTACCTTATCACATGCTTTTTTTCACCTCCTGGGGTAAATGGCAACTAGCTGTTGGACATACATTTGCGTAGTTTACTATAACAGCAGACAGAAGGTCAGAATACCTATAGTAGGCTATATTATCTCCAGGAATTTTTAAAATAGCACATCTTTTATGGTCGAAATGGGACCTCATTCAGAAACTCGGCGATATAAATCACATGTACATTTTACACTGTATAAACAATTCTATACAATAAGTGTTTAAAGCAGTGATGGGATTTCGCCCGTATATTGCGGACTTGTTCCGAACTTATTTAAACTTTAAAGTAATATATAACAGCAGATAGTTATACAGTAGTTATTATATCTGTTTTACTAGAACAGGAGTTTTATAGAATACTTCATGTCTTTAAACTAATGTATCAGTTTTTAAACAGTTATATTAAAAGATCGATGCATCATTTCCTATTTCACTAAAATATCAAATTTCTCTCTGTTTATTAATATACGCTAATTATGTACTTGATTATTTAACATTTAATTAAGAAATCAAAACCAAATACCAAAAGCTAGATAATTTTCTCGGTCGAACAGCATAGATTGATGAAATTTCAATTAATAATAACTTTGTAAATACTGAATGGAACTGAACCATTTTTGGACAAATATTCCTATTAGATTTTAAATTTTAACAATATTGTAGTTAGCAAGTGATTCCTACAGTGCCTTTAATCTGAACTAAATGTATTCATTTCCTGATTCCAAATAAAAACAGACAAACCCTGGTGTTAATACCAATACTGATATTAATAATACGGTCTTATATCTCATTTATAAAACATTTATATACTTTTAAACACAAAACTCACATTTACTACAAGTATAAATGCATGGTAACAATATATGACTATTCTGATACTAATAGATACAGCTACAGACAGAAACAATGAATTTGATATGTTGCCCCTTTAAGTATCTATATTAAAATACTGTTGAAATAAATTCATCTAAATAGACTAGTTCAAGTAAGAGTTAATAGAATGGTACAATAGTAACATTTAGAGAATATTTTCTAGTATATTACTATACATATATATACAGAGATCTTCTGATTATATTAAATATATTATGTATAATAAATGTATTGTTCATTATCATATCACATCCATATAAAATATGTATTTTGCGGATAAATCTAGCACATCAATAGCAAATCGCTATGGTAAGTGAAAGTACAAGATTTTGTAGATCAAAATGAATGAGGAAATTGCTTAACATATGGAATGATGTCAATATTTTGTTCTTACAATCTTGGAATCTCTTTTTACATATATTACATACAATAATTTTCATCCGTTCATTTATTCCAGCCATCAAGATCCACTTCCATGATACTCCATGTACCATGAAAGTGGTTCCTAAGCTATACATCTATTACACATACATGTTACATCAAAGACATACACAAATAAATAGAATTGATGCATTCCATGGATTTAAATCACATTAAACTCTTGCCATTATGTAATTCACAAATTCACAAAATGAAACACTAGGGTTGTAGACATAGACTAACCATTAGTCTCTCATCAATCTAGTTAACAATCGATGACCATAAAGAACAACCAATTATTTTCACTATCACGAACTCTCCACAGGGATATATGTTGACTACATGGCAGATACCACATAGGATATTATACAGTTTGATATATAGATCACAGAATGTTATAAATACAGGAATCTATGTATGGTAGGTATATAGATAATACAGTGTGATTATTCCCCTTTTATACACTGGTACATATTATATATACCTATAGAATGATGAATTAAAGCTTGGCTTTTTTATAGAATGAACTGGATATTTTAGAGTAAGTCTATAGTAAGTTTTATTTTCCCATAGATCCAAACGCAGCAAATGCTGCATCAGTTCGTTGTTGAAATGATGAGGACCCAGTAGTACTAGTTGACATCCTACCCACAGTACCTTGAGGTATATTACCCATACCTGCCATCATACCTTGTTGTTGAATACCTGCCATACCTGTAAGAAAACATACATATTTACTTGCTGCTTATCTGAAATTCATTATCAATAAAACAAAATGGAAAGAGAGAGAGAGAGAGAGAGAGACTAATACATTTCAGGACTAACATATAGTTCCAATATTATTTCAATAATTTGCTAGTATGTAGGGGTCTTTAGCAGAGGGAGGAGACTGGAGATCCCGGAAAAAACCTATGAGGCTGGACAGGCGAGGCTACTACTTGTCACATGTAATTGAGTCACACCAGCAAAAAAAAAGAAGGAAAATTTAATAAAAGTATTATCAAAATCTGTTGACTAAAAGTTGATATGTATTCTCTAGAATACTAGAAGTAAGGACAGGTTATAATATTACTGTCCATATATCAGATTGTAGTAGGCAAATTATGTATACAAACTGATAATAAAGGTTTAATTCAAGTATTATATTTCAAAAACTGCTGTAAATTAATTAAATATACATTTTATGACTCTAATGAGGAAGGAATGTTCCATGATTCTAAACATCAAAAATAAAATAAAGACTTTAAAATTATTAATATTTACCCATGTTTGGTGACATCATGCGCATCTGATTTGGTTGATTGTTCATAGCTAAATTTGACATGCCTTGATTTAACTGACCCATGTTCTGATTGGCTGGAACTTGTGAATATACACCACCTCCCATTCCTAAAATATATAAATTAATCAATAATTGGTAGCTAAAAAAAACTGACCACAAGCTGTAAGAACTGGAATCGCATATACCCATATTTGAAATACTAAGTGTTATTATTGAAGTAGCTACAGGATGTAATGAATTTAATCCTAACATTCTGTTATCTTCAGTCAACTTGTAATCGTTAATCTTGTAATTGATCGATCAGCTTGTTAATGTGAATATAAGTGATAATATTTATAACTAAGTTAATCCTCCTTTTATCATTATCCTACAGGATATGTTTCCTTTCAAGTGGCAATAAATCAATATATTTGTAACATTACATGCGACTTGACAAAACATTCACTGATGACATGCAGACGCCTCTCTGTTCATGGCTGATTTGGTGAAAAGTGTAATAAAAAAGTAAATGACTGATGATAGACCCCAAACCTGACAGTGCATCAACAATACCATCATGCAATTCAGATCTCAATAACACAAGTATATATCAGGCAATTCAAGGTTGATTTAAAAATTCATATGTGGAAATAATGTCTGTGTAATATAATGTTCATTATGTCTTAAATACTGGGTATTACGATCCCATATTTTCACAGCAAGAAAAAACAAATATTGATTGAAATAGACCAATATTAAATTTTAATTCGCATTTTAATTCTGGAGTGTCATGGAAAATAGAGAGTTCTAGAGCAGTTAAGCTTTTTAATAGCGAAATTCCTTAAACAGATTCTAACAGTCATGAATCAGGCTTTAAACAGACAACTAATCAAAATGAGAATTTAATGGAGTTGATCAATTAATTATAGATTAACATGCCTTTTTTATCAATATAATATAACTATTATGCAGTCACAAGGAATATCCAGTACAAAGATCATAATTTTATAAAGACTATTCTTGATGTTTTTAAATACAGTTCATTGATAGACTAGTATTATAAATAATTGGTAGAAAAGATAGTTACCCCTAGATTTGTAAAAATAAACAATATCTAATGACGGAAACTAATTTCTATACTGGAATAGAATCACTAAATTGGAAACAAGCCAGCAGTGAGGCTAATGTCTCCCGCCGCATTCACAAAATAAATAGATGACACATGACAAGTTTCATCACCCTACTGGGGAACACTGGCAATACATTCATCTAATAAATGCGTACAGATTGAATTATATATTTAGCCTAAGCAGCAAATGTTCATCATGGAAATGAAATGAAATGGGGTTTAACGTCCTACTCTTTTGCACCTAACCTGGGCTAATGGAAGACAGACATACACCATACAGTGTGCTATGAGGGAAATTTTGCCCGGGCAGCAGCGCTACAGCATACTCTTATATCGAATTCCAACTGCCAAGGGATCTTTTAAATGCACTCAAATGTGTACACGGGACCTTGGTTTTTTGTACCATCCAAAGGACTAGGCAGCTGTCCTTGTCAGGCCCTCCTTCTGCATCACTGACAAGGGTAAATCACGAAGGAAATGCAGGGATCGAACACCCGACCTCCAGGCTAGCGAACCAGCGCCTTATCCACTTAGCCACCATGACCCCCGTTCATCATCGAACTCAGTCAAGGTACTGATGTAACGAAACGCAGTACAAAGTTTCCACACTCTCATTAAAAGTTATCAAGCTCTGAAGTCTCGACCAATTAAATTGCTTATTGCTCTGCTTACCCTCAGCAGAAAATGACCATTAATAAACTTAGTTAGGTCATTAAAATAATCAAACTATACACAAAGTTTCATCACTGTCACTTAATTAAAATAGAAGTTATTCTGTTCTAAATCATCAACCAATCAAATTGTATATCTCTTCTTACCCCAAGCAGAAAATGCTCATCTTCAAACTCCATCAAGGCATTCAATTTATAAACACCTACACGAAGTTTGAACATTCTACAACTAATAATAAGGAGAGTTTTTTGCTGACAAACAGAAAGACAGACGAACCCATTTTAAGAGTCTCCTGCTTCTTTAAAAGGCGGGAGACCAAACAAGCCCCAACCCAATCTAATCATTAGACAGACAGAAAGTTTTGAGTATATAATGTTCCTTTAGCCAACAGACATCATGCTACTACGTATAATTAACAGATCATCTTAATCTTCTTCACAGTTCACTTTCACACGTCTTACTCCGAAGCAAATATTGCTATCCAGAATTCACCTTCAACAGTGGCTAGCACACTTTTTTGCCTTGACTAGACCCACTTTATCTAACATGTTAAAATGGCCGTGAAGAAGTTTAAGATGTGAATACATAGTTAGTAATACCTGGTGTATAGCCCATTTCAGGGTACCACACAACATAGCCTATAGTTAGTAGGAGAAAAATGCAGACAGCTTGTTAATTATAGGTGTTTGTTTGTAAACTGACATGACTTTCACCCCCAGCCTGATAAAGCACACATAGAATGTCAACCATCAAGTCCTTAGATTTTTTTTTAAAAAAAAATGATTTCACAGGGTATAGAAAGGTTAGCCATTCATGCTAAACAGCAAAAAATATTTTATTTTCTTCCATTAATTTATTGTATTGTAGTGTCAACCAATTTAACTGTTTACTCAATAATCTTTATAAATTAAACAAATCTCACCTGGATTCATCATATTTTGTTGTTGTTGTTGTAACTGGTTCATACTAGGTGAAGCCGGTTTTTGTTGCCTATTAGCAGGGTTAAGTGTATCTAAATTTATATTTACACCGGAATCAGACCATGTATTCTAAAATAAAACATTCACATCATTATCACATCACTGATTTAAATAGAACTACACAGCTATTATGGAAACCCATTCTCATTATTTCCCCCAGGAAGATATTCTAAAACCCTGCAGATAAATACTCATGATTTTAAGTGTTATCGGAAATGATTCACCAAGTGCCACAAAGCACTACACTGTACATGTTCTTGATCACGTTTTGGTATAAAATGAAATGAGGTTTAAAGCCCTACTTTTCCACACTAACTAGACATGTGTAATGTAGTTGGAAACACTGGCACTGGTACATTAGACATGTGTAATGTAGATGGAAACAGTGGCACTGGTACACTACTATTTTTTTTTTCTCTCAGTTTTTAAACTTTTATTTCTTTTTGTATACATGGCACTGGTACATTAGACATGTGTAATGTAGTTGGAAACAGTGGCACTGGTACACTAGACATGTGTAATGTAGTTGGAAACAGTGGCACTGGTACACTACTATTTTTTTTTTTCTCTCAGTTTTTAAACTGTCATTTCTTTTTGTATACATTACGCTATGTCATGCACCACTAATAAAAGTGAAACCAGACAAATAATGTCAGAGGAACACTCTCAGCCAACATTGGAACAAACCAAAGTGGCTCCCTTTTGATATAAAATAATTGAAGATAAATTAATCCATTCCCTATAAATATTTCTACGACTACAACCAACAGATAATAAATGACAAAGTAAAGTAGAAAATGTATGAAAAAAGTCAAAAGATAAGAATGTAAAAGAAACAAACCTTGGAGGAACTAGTAAATTCTGTGGTTTTCTGTATAAAGAGAGATAAGAATTAGGATAAAGAGATGAAAAGAAATATGCAGATATATAATTAGAAAATATGTGAATATAATTTGAAACATGCAGCAATGTAAATATACTGAGACACAATGAACACAACACAGATTTGGACGGAAATGTTGGCAAGGCCTGATGTAGCTGAAATATGAAAATGAACTACAACTCACAGGGGAAATAACTTTACTTTAACATGAAAAGTAGGTACGAACGGACGACACATGGTTGTGGGATCCTTTTCCACTATAGTGGCAAATGTTTCTTCTAGTTTGCAGAGAGACCGTTGAAGAAATGAAGCCCAATACTGTTCCACATGTGCACAACTAGAGAGAGATCGGAAGAGAGGGCTGCACATTACAGCAATGCTACATGAAGACATGTAGTGTATGCAATCATGCAGAATCATGTCATTCTTGATGAACTTCTGAAAAGTGGCAGGGCTTGGTATCCACAACACCATGTTGGCTGTTCATTCTACATCTACATGTGCAGTTTAGTCATAGAAGCTAATGCCTAGTCAAACCATTAGTCCTTTGCACAATGTAGTCATTGTTATACCGTTCATCACAGCGACTTCACATACTCCCCTCAGCATTTCTCAGGTGGAATCTGGATCCATCAAAGAAGAGGACACCATTCCATTGTTTTAATCACCACTGTTAGCATAAACAGTGATCGCAAACATGTCAAGTCATTATTGGTCTAAAGTCTGTCAAGTATTCCAGCACAGTATAGTTGCCACACAAGAAGAAACCATGTGGACCATTTACAATAGATGAAGTACAGTGGTAAGCTGGCAGCATGCTATCCTGCAGAAGGTGATGGATAATGTGTCGGTCTTGCCAACACCTTGAAATACAGGCTTGTAGGGAGATGGTATCCAAACATTATTGCAATGGCACCGTAGTACTCCTGCCCTCTTGCATTAATGCCATGGCACATTCTCTTGAGTTAACATTGCCACATCTCAGAGCCTTCTATAATTATTTTCATATAAAAGTGCTGCGTTTTCATTGCGTCTCAGTATAATTCAATTCATTCATAAATTTCTATTTCCTTAATTCAAACTGTATTTTGGCAGCTGAACATATATATATCTACATCACATTTTAAATCACCAAAAACAAAACAAGTCTTTTTCATCTAGTCTGAAACAAAACCAGCCTTATTCATCTAGCTTAACACATTGTACACTAGCAACTAGCAATCTACAGGAAAATTCTACAATGATGATATTCCAGAATAATGTTCCAACACTAGCAGAGACAATGTGTAATAAATAATTGTTATGTTTGATTATTTCACTATATTTTACAAATAAAAACTATGGTAGTGTCTAGATTGTAGATATGTATATTTTGTTAGTATTAGATATCACAGCTTACCATTTTTGGTGTTCCCCCAGCCGATTGAATCATAGTGTTTGAAGACATTCCTGTCTGAACCCCACCCATAGGCATCTGCATTGAGGGCATCATACCTGGGTTCATCATCATTGGCTGGGAAGGAAAACAAAATAGGAAACTAAATAATAGGTATGGATAAATATTGCCTTTACCTAGGGAATCACCCATGTCTATAATATGAATGATAGGAATATGGGGACTTGGATTCATTACTTCCAACTCAAAACAACCAAAATGTCAAGCTAGGATAATATCTGGCACCTACCTGTTGCATATTACCCATCATTCCCATAGGCACCTGTCCACCCATAGGCATCTGTCCTCCCATTGGCATTTGTCCTCCCATTGGCATCTGTCCCCCCATTGGCATTCCCGGTTGTCCCATCTGAAAAACAAAAATATTATAATTCAATTATAAGGTTAAAAGAGATTTAAAGAAGAGAAGAGGAAAGATTTTGCCTGTCTAATCAAGGTATTATACTGCCGTACGTCATATGCCCAGAACACACAGAACTGATCAGCTAAATAAAAGCAACGAAAATAACATCTTGATAAAATTTTAATGAAACTGAAGTAATTTCTATTAAATTTTATCTTTACAGGATAATCCATTGGGAATTAGAGATCTTAATGTATGTTTCTTGCAGCAGCTATTTTATCTCATAATTAAAAGAAAATAATTTACCATTGGCATTCCCATACCCATGCTTGTTTTGGCTGCCATGGGATTAATAACGGGACTGTTCATGCCAGCACTAGGCATTTGGGATTGCATCATTGGTTGGGTTCCCATTGGATTCATCATGTTATTACCAGCCATCGTTGGCATCATACCAGGAACCATGGACGGTGAGGACATAGGTGGTGTACTTAGACCCATTGGAGCCCCGGGTTGAAGAGGAGCACCCGTTGGTGAATTCATCATTCCCATTAAATCACCAGACCCACTTGATGGAGGTTGACTAGTTGGAGATGTGGCACCAGCTTCAAATTTGGAAAAATCTGCAAAATCTTCTTGATTACTGGAATAAATGTATTAAATCAGCTGGTTTCATTTCAACAAATTAAGATTGTATTTTGTAACAGATAGGTGTTGAAAGGTTGCTGTTGGGCAATGGGCCATATTTCAATGGGCCATTAGCTGTTCTTGGTTGCATGGTAATAAGATAAATCTAAATTTGAAGATAGTGTCATGTACAATGAGCAAGTTCATGTATGCAAAATTTATGACAAATCTTCTACTCCACAGCTGAGATATTTAACTTTCAATTTATGAGTTATACAAAGTTTTAATTTTATTCAAGGAAATAAAAAAAAATGCACTTGGTATATACTTCATTTTGTTAAGAGTGTAAAGTTAAAGGCATTTATTTCAATCCATAGTTTTTGTTTGTATAAATATCTTACCCATTTGCAACAGGACTTGTAGCATTAAACTGAGTAAAATCACCAAAGTCATTGGAGTTCGGAGCTGAAATATTAAATTCAAACTTTTCAGATATCGTTGCAATTTAAAATGTATGCATTTCAATCAATGTGATTAAAATACAGATCTATGTTTAAAACGGTAGTTATAATCTAATTGTTTTTTATCTAAAGATTGTTAGAATACTTACATTGTGCTGCAACTGCCCTTGGATTAAAATCATCTGTACTATTACCATTAGCTGTTTGAAAATCAGCAAAAAAATCATTAGCTGAGACTTTGCTTGGACCAATATCTAATAAATTTGGTGCAGAATCTGTTGCTGAACTTTGACTCTACAAGAAAAAGAAAATAAACTTTCATGGTCTATTGACGGTTATCAATCACAACATCATACTGGTAGATAACATGTAGAAGTTAGTGTTTGATCAACACAGATGGGATACTGCTGAGACCAAGTGCTGTTTAATATTAAACTTAAATTTCAAATACAGAGGGGATCTGCTGAGGTTGAATTATTACCGTGTTACACCAGTGCTAACCACTACACTAATTGTACCCTGGAATTGAACTAATAACCGAGTGTGTTAATATCGGTAAAGTGATTTTGTACTTTGTGTTGTACACTATGGTAACCTTTTTAGATTAAAATGTAAATAACCAGCAATGGCTACAGTTCTACATGTAGATAGATGATGCTACATCACTGATATGGAGAAACCACACCAGAAATCTCAAGTAACTTTCCTGGCCAACACCGCTCTATATACACTGAGCCACTGTGACCCTAAATTATTGATAAGAGATTATTTATTAAGACAGGATAAGGATATAGATCACAACTAGTTTAATTTACAATATGGGGTTATATTCTATTATTATTCTCGCTATATCTTCTTGTATTCTTAAACAAATTTATTTCTAGTGAAAAGTAGCAAATACGGAATAAAAAATTGAAATGATTAATAAAAAATCTCTTACTTGAGAATCTGACAAATTTATTTCTAGTGAAAAATAGCAAATACGTAATAAAAAATTGAAATGATTAATAAAAAAATCTGTTACTTGAGAATCTGACAAATTTTTTTCTAGTGAAAAATAGCAAATACAGAATAAAAAATTGAAATGATTAATAAAAAATCTCTTACTGGAGAATCTGACTTCGAATCAGCATAACCTGATGCTGCACCTAAATCTAGAGATCTTTTAGAATCACGAGTTGATCTTCTATTTTTGGTAATTTTTTCTGTTGTGGTTGTTTGTGTTCTTTCAACTGATGTATATTCTTCGTCATCATCCTTAAATTCATTTTTAGCTGGTCTTCTATCTCTATCCCAATCATCTTCCTCTTTAGTATCATATCTATCTATAGGATCATCACTGTAACATAAACATTACTAGTATTATATATATATATAGGATCATCACTGTAATACAATATAAACATTACTAGTATCATATCTATCTATAAGATCATCACTGTAATATAAACATTACTAGTATCATATATATCTAGTTATAATACAACCAATGTTTAGTATTGTATTAATATCAACCAATTCTTCCACTGTAATTAACAATATTTTAAACAAAATCGAGAGGACAATTTCATCAAATATTTGGTACTCTACACTTTGATATGAATTAAGTTATATTAAATTCCTAAAAAGTGCATTAAATGTATATAATTATAATAACCAGCAGAATATTAAGAGTTGTATTCTGACATAATTTCACAATGATACCCTAATAAACAAACATGCAAATGGATGACTTATTCAACATATGACATTTAAATGCTTGAAGTCATAAAAAGATAAAAGAAAGTAATTTATTACAAACATCAAGTTTAACAATCAATCAATATGTTACAAGTGATTAACTAATCACTGTATACATGTATACATGTATAATAATTTATAACATGTATAACAAATGTGAATACATTCCACTTGAAAATATTACAATTTTGAATTAAGTTGTTTGCTAAGTTATCAATTCAGTTTAAAGCAGTGACGATTTTCATGCTTGCAAAACACAAAAGAATGCATTTTTTTTCCAGATTACCTGAAAACACATTTATTTGTTGGGGAAGTTTGAAGAGCTAATATAGTAATCATTAAGTTATATTGCATTTGTGTATGCCACATAACAAAACAAAACCAAAATGTATATTTAGATACTAATAACATGTATGTAAATTATATGCTTTTTACATTCCACAAACAATACAGATAATTCAATCAGTCTAATAACACCCATAAAATTATCCTCACCTAAAATCACTCATATCCATGCCTTTTCTCCCTCTGGCATTATTCCATAACCCTTTAACTTTATCTAAAGCCTCACTAGCTACAGATTTTTTATCATGATCCCAGTCGTCAATATCATCTAGTTTACTTCTTCCACGAGGTGCACTGTCGTATCTATCACCTGATGATAATAATTATAAACAAAAACTTCCTCAGCTACGCACACAAAACAACAAATAAACAAAAGGTTGGGACAAACTAATCCAATCCAGTCAGTAAAGAAAGGGGATATAAAAATATTTGAAATAAAATCAATCAATTCATTACATGCATTCACATATTTCATTAAGCAATACATTTATAGTTAATTAAAAGGTCAAATTTATTATGAAATCATAAATAATAATTTGACGAAACAATATTTATTCTAAATTAAGCAATTCACATGCATCAAGCATTTCATACTTACTCTTGGTCAATAGACTACAAGTACCTGTACAAAAACCCGTTAAATACCAAGTTAAATACCATCAGTAAGTTACTTATAAAAGATTTCATGCCATTTCTAAGAAAAGAATAACTCATTTACCAGTGTTAATTACTTTTTTTTTTTTTAGGATAACTTAACTTCTACCTTCTTAATATTTTTAAATGTGATTGATATTAGCATCTTAAATCTATTAACAAATCCCTTTTATTTAGTGACTGGGTGCAATGGTTGGTTTCCCCCTGTGTTCCAACTTACCATTATCAGAGCGTAATCCAGGAAGTTTTTGGGTTTCATCCCTGCTCCTAGTACCTTTACTGTACCCGGAGTCTGGATCGTACTCTGAATAGTAAGCAGATAGAAGCATGTGGTTATGGAAAGGAAAACGGTGAATGATTAGAAAGGTTAATGATGAGATATGGGCTTGATGCGTCATTTGCAGTTTCACCTAAATATCATGGCTTAATCTATGTTAAATATGTGCACAGACTGATTTTAAGAAAACTAAATCAAAATACTAATGCCAGATAATCTACCAGTTAGATTCAATCAGATTTTAACTTCTCAGCTACCAATAAAGATGGTGGCATCTTGTTAAATATTGAGCAGAAGAGATCAATGAAATGTCAATTATCATCAATTCATCATAAATTTGTAAATACCAAACAGAATTTTACCATTTTTGGACCAATATTTAGAGATCAACCTTTAACAATATTGTAATTTACAATGGATTGATATAGCACTAAATGACACATCAGGCTTTAAGCAATATACTGTGAATCTATAAACTATTTGTGATATAGGCTACAATGATTCTAATTTATCTATATAATAAGGTACTGGCAATATACTTAATTAGGATTAGTAGAGTATAATATTGTTAGTATATAATATTGGGTCTTCATTCTATAATTTTTTATCTGTATGCTTTATATAAAAATATAACTACATGTACTAGTGATTTCGTTAATTATTGTGGCTCAAAATAGTTAGCCTGCAAGATATCTTATATTTTAGTGCAATGATGATAAGGCAGCAGCTGATATAGAAAGCATTGAACTGGTTTCTTGAAAAATCTAAATCAGTCTGGAAATTTCCAGAATTCATTTCTGAAGTCGTTTCAAAACTAACATATAAGTGTTCGAAAGTGATCAAATGTTGAATGAATTAATATATGAGATACATAGAGGAATATGATTTTTCTAGCAACCAGCTGTGAATAAGACAAACAATTTTCATAGAAACTTAAACCTGTAACCATTAGTTTATTAAGTACATTGTACAAGACACATTTTAACATCAGCGTGAACTTACTGTATGATTTATAACCCATACTTTCACCAGACATTCCTATATATTTATCTTTATTTTTCTTCGCTTTTTTACGCTCTTCTCGTAATTTCTCATCATCCCCAATAAATTCTAATAATTCTTTACATTTATGGCGAACTGAAATAAAACAACTTCAATGATAAAGTTCTTACAAATATCAATGTACGACAGCCTATAGTCAAGCTAATACGTAATACCAAACTTAATTTGTTCAGTGTTTGTATCTGTTCTTGAACCTCTGCAGGATATCAATGGTCACCTGAATAATAACCTGTTATTTTCAGACTATTTGTGAATGTTTCACACTTCACTGACACTCCAGACATAGCAAATCTCTACTCGTTATTTAATGTCAATTAAAACTAATACTATTATTGGTATTTGATCAGGGGTTTTTCCCCCTTCACTCCCTTCACAAAATATTTAGTGTCGGTTATCAATTAATCAAGTAATTTCGTAATATTTTCAATTAAGTAATATTTTAAAAAAAACATTCATTTCAATTATTTGCTGCTCACCATTTAAGCCTTGATCTTTACCATTTTCATCAGTAAATGTGTAATTTTCTAAAGCTCTTAAATCATATATATGTTCTCTTGCACTAGTTACAGCTCTTTCTGATCCATTTCTTATTAAATATGAAAGGAGAATAAGTGACTGAAAAATAGAAAAGAATATAAGATTAGAAGCCAACACAGGTTAACTGTCTACAGATCAACATACAAATATGTTGGATAATAAATAGCCCTATAGCTATAATCACTGAAAGGCTACTAGCACAAAACATACATTAAGGTTCAAAATAGAAGTTAGGCTCTACCTAAAAATAACTTTCTGAACAGAACCCAGAGTGTCAGTCTGAGTGAGACACTTTATTTCATTAAATAAGTCTTTAAATGAAACCAACTAAGGTTTCAAAAATAAATACAAACATACATGTATGTATGTATTTTCCTTAAATTGTGCTTTCTTCTATTTCACAAAATGTCAAGATTTCAATGATTGATTTCTGGTGCAGAATAATATATTCTCAACAAAAGAATATCAATCAATCAAAACCATTAATTTCTAACAACTAACTCACCTTATAAACTCGTCTCCAATTTTTCTTATTCTCGTGCAACATTCTTTTCCACAACATACCCATAACTTCTGGAAAGTTTTCATATTGATATGTATATTGAGCTATTTCTTGCATCAAAGTACCATGTGGTCCCCATGCATCATCATTTGTAGCTTCTCTTACTTTTGTCTCCACCTCAGAATAATTCATAACCACATTGGTTCTGTAATTATAAAATAAGATATAAATGTATTTACATCCCAAATATTGGACAAAAGTGTCCAGAATTTTTTTTAATTACTTTTGTATTATGAGAATCCTGTCGGGTATCTAATTTATAAATATGTGCATCTTGTTGACCAATGACAAAAATGTCAAGTTAACAAATACAATTAAAGTCAATTGTAAACTATCTTGGTGCATGAACACAAACTGATAAGGTCTAATAAAGATGGAAACATTAAGTGAGCAAGTGATGATATATTTGATTTGATATCACCCGATATTAAATGATGGCTGTACATTGCAACATCCTAGTCTTCACAAATAAACAGTAAGTCTAAAGATGTGTGGTCTGTAACTGACAACATCAGTATCACTGCTATCAGATACAAATTTGTGTTTTGTCAGCATGGCATTTCATGCTTGTCATCCTGTGTCAGGCACAGATTTCCTTCTTTAGTCTTGTGTGTACAGGCACTGTTGGTTTACATATTTGCACTTCTTTTTCTTCCTTTTTTAAATTAATATGGTAGGCCATACCCTGCAGACGACAGTTATTTCAATTTGGGTCCTACAACCAACATTAAAATCATTTAACTCATCTCTTTACTTTACTCATTATGACAATTTGATAATTCCTTGTATGTCAGTCAAATAACCCAACCATTCTGTATTCGTTCTGTTTGTATGACAGTATGCTACTTCAATATCCTGTTAGATCTCTTGCTTTATATACCACACTACATAACAGCCCATAAAACCGACAGCCCATTCTTTCAATGATGAGGATGATTTCCTACATGTACTAGGAAGGAAGTCATCTTAGTAGAGTGTTTATACCGGTATTTCAGTTTAAATAGTAATAAACAAAATGTCTGCCATGACCGAGGTACAGCATAGGCCTACATTCATTGTATTATTGTCTATCAGAAAATTAAAAACGGTCTGCAAAAAATAAAATTTTGGAATCGGCTCAAGAGAGAGAGAGAAATGGGGTTTAACGTCCACTCAACACAAACTAGATCATTTTGGGACTAACATATGGTTTCATTTTATTTCAATAATTCGCGTGCGGGTATGGGTCTTTAGTAGTGGGAGGAAACCGGACTGCCCGGAGAAACCCACAAGGTTGAGAAGGCGCCCATGCCACATACGCTCACACCAGGGCTCGAAACCACAGCCGCAAGCCAGAGGTGACCAACCAGCTAGTACACTAGGCCATCTCTACCCCCCGGAATCGACTCAAATTTGGTATGTGATCATATGTCGTCCATAACATTCTCTGGTAGAACTGGTAGAGGTGATAAAGTGCAACAGTGTCCCTTACTTCTCACTACTTTTAACACTTTAGGCAATAGAGTCCACCATTTTTTCCTAAAGTTAGAAAATTCGATTGTCTAACAATATCACACATTGTGACATTAGTGAGTACATTATGACCATACAAATTCCTTCATTCAGAATACAGACTAATTTGATTATCTTGCTTATATCAATACGAATGCAATAGACTTTAAGTTTAAGCATACAATAATACAAGGTATCACGTCATTTGGGACTCACGTCATTTGGGACTCAACACAAACAACATTTGGGACCCAGTTGACGACGTTTGGGACTTCATTGGCGTCATTTGGGACTCAACACAAACGACATTTGGGACTCAGTGAAATTTAAATCTAATAAAGTTGAATATAACCCTCTGACAGAACACCAAATACACATGATCACTGTGCCGCAAGTGTGTCTATCATGGACGAATGAATAAAAACATTTGAAAGTTATGAGACAGACAAAAACTACAAATTGTGCTATGAAAATGTTAAAATAAATAAATGTATTGTTAAAATAAATAAATGTATTTATAAGACTCGTACACATTTTAATCATATGGAAGAAATAGCTATTTTGTTATTTGATTTCAGATCGAATCATCGATGTTTTTATAATAAAGTTAATGTTAATCGTATTGTTTGTATGATCGTATGATCATTGTTTTGTTGTTCACCGATGTTTTTTTTTTAATGAAGTATTCTTGTATTGTTTGTTAATTGGTGTTATGACTTTAGCAGTTTTGATTGTTTGATTAGTGTTTATTGTCAGTATCAGAAAATGCCGTGGCATTTCTTTAGACTATTTTGTTATGTAACTTGCAAACGTTTTTATTTATCCGTCGATGAAATTCACACGAACAGAGCGTGGAATACGCGCAATTCGGAGACCGCCGAGACTGTCTTCAATGACCACGTGACTTATTTTAATGAACAATGTCGTGTGGACGACTTTACCAACGTATTACTTATATCTTGATCGAGTCCCAAACGACGTACACCAAAGTCCCAAACGTCGTATATCAAAAGTCCCAAACGTCGTATACCCGAGTCCCAAATGTCGCGGTCAAATTTGTTTGATTCCCAAATGACGTGAGTCCCAAATGACGTGAGTCCCAAATGACATGTAATCTAATACAATACTTAGCTTAGTGAATGTCAATTTTTTAAAATGCGATTTTCATTGTTTATGTAATGTGGCTGTAATTTGAGATGGAAACATTAGCTTTATTATCAAAGTCATACAACCGAAATATGTGGATATACACAACTATAATTTGCAGATCTATCTTTATCAGTTTTTATAAAACAACTGTCAGGATAGAGTGTCACACAACAGGGGGTGCCCCTCCCATTTTTTTATCCAGCCGGGCTCCAACCATTCTTGAGCTAACTAAAGTCTAAAGAGTAAACATTCAATAAATACGAATTTTGCTAAATAACAAATGTGTGTAAGCGTCATTGGCAGGATATGACAGAAGTTCAATCTATATTGTGAACTACGGTACCATATATTTTTGACAGATGTTGCAACGTGTACACAAAAATATAGGTCAAGAACCGATGACATCAAAGAAAATCAGTATAAGCCGACATCTTACATTATAATTGGAATATTTATACTTACACCTTATCCGTCAGCTCCCGCAACTTCCACATCGTATTATTAATCATCTTTGCTGTAAATTAAGTCACTAATAGTCCAAAATAATGTGTAGTCTTACAGATGTTCTCGGATTTTTCAACCATACGATTTTCCGGAAATAATCGTCTACACAGTAAGATGGCGTTATCACGTGACACAAGGTACCTTGACCTTAGTCAGTGTTATGTCAACAATGCAAAAAATGTCCAGTCGTAAGCCAGTTTGGCGGATTCGGTCAAGTTGGGGACGAAATTGGCGAGCGCATTCATATTTGAGTCGACAATTAGTTGTTGTTTCGTTATTGAAACATATATCAAAATTTTCAAATTACAGAAAATAATTATGATCAGTAGTGACACTGACAGTAGCCTACCGCGGGTATAATTCATAATTTAGGTACCGGTACCGTAAAAAAACAGGTTGCCAGGCAACGAAACATACGCCCACAGGCACGGCATCCAAATCCTGGTGGCAGTCAACAAGGGTTGACACATTTGTTTTCTTTTGTCAGTAATGAAAACAATTACAAAAAACTAAAAACCAGATATAGCAGCCTATACGATGAGAAATTATTATAATTGTGTGTCTCGAATATGGCGTTATATTAAAATAATTATAAACACTCTTTAGTATCACTAGGTGATCAAGGGCCATGATCAGAAATTTTTTGAAAATCAATGGGCTTCTTTGTATAATAGCTTTTAAACACTAGCTGATATTAAAAGAATTAAACATGTTACCCTGGTATTAGAACATCACAGGTTTAATCCAATAAGAACCTTCAAGAATTATAAATCCACCCTTTACTTGTCAGGAGTGACACTGGCAAGCCTGACTAGGAAAGTGTGCCCAGTTATTCAGATCAAGGTCCACCCATTTACAAATTGACCATCATGTAAATGAAATGGGGTTTAACGTCCGTCTGTTCTGCTCCTATATCTGGGACAATAAAACGAGTATACACCATACAGTGTACCATGAGGGAAATTTGCCCAGGCAGCGGCGCTACAGCCTACTCTTATATTGAATTCCAACTGCCAAAGGATCTTTTATGTGTACGCCAATGGGTACACCGGACCTCGGTTTTTCCTCCCATCCGAACGACTAGACAGCTGTCCTGCATCACTGTCAAGGGGAAACCACGCTGGGAAATTTGGATGAACTTTCTTGGCCAATGCAGGTATCGAACAACCGACCTCCAAACCGACCAACGACGGGGGAGACAACAATATACAACCACATTACAATGTGCAGAAGACCATCGGTGTCTTTTGGTTATCTTATTACTATGATGTAGTACCTATCCCACTTTTTCTTAAAAATAATTCTAAATGATTGACCTAACCTAAGAAAACTTTTACTATCGTCTTTCCCTCTAATCTTATAGTGAATATAGTTCTATAGCCTGCCCATAGGACTGATTTCCCATGTCTCCGAAAATAAATAGAGAACACTCATTAAGTGAAAACACATATATCTTTCTACACAGGATACTACGTCTTAACCCAAAACAAAATGATACAAATAAGAATCAGAAGTAAGCCGAACTATTAGGTGAAAGATGCCCGGGTCAGTTTTAGGTGCCAGTCCACTATTGAACACAGACATCAAAATTTTAGGGAGGTGACCATGACAGCCGGAGAAAAATGGACAGCCGACAGACAGACCAAGAAAACATTTTTATAGTCCCCTGCTTTATTTAAGAGGCAGCGAACACCATGCTGGTTAAACTTTAAAAAATCCACTAAGCTATTATTATTATTTTCAATATTTTATTAAATTTAAAGATATAGTTTATAGCACATAATAAACAGATTATGAATAATACTCCAGAGGTATTTAACCTATTATTTCCTTAGCAAATCCCTAAAAGCAATTTTACAGCTTTTAGATTATAAATTTTATAATAATTAAAAATAACTCATTATTAGTGTACAAAAAACACTAATGAATGAAAAAAAAGCACAGGAAATCCACTTCCTTAAAAAAAACTAATGAAATATTACAAACAATCACATCGTAGGAAAAAGAATTTAAGAAAATTAATTTCATTCTTTGTGTTTATTTAGCTGCCGTTTGGCTAATCACATTAATAAATCAATCAAGTATCACTTTTCTGAATAAGAGTATTTTTTAGACCTATCATATTATCGTAAGAAGTTCCCCTCTGTAACACTGAAGGATATACAAATCACAGATTTTATAATAGATAACAATATAAGAAATTAAAACAAGGTTTGACAATTAAATCTAAACTTTATATAATGTTTCTAGACTAGTAGTGATTTTTGTTGCAATTGATGCAAAAATGAAATAAAAAGTGATACAAATAACTACAATAGGAGAGGTTACCATTGGATTTTTTTTAATAAACTTTAAAGAGAACACAAATTACTTTGATTTTGAACAAAACAATGACCAAGACTCAATACCTATATCAAGTCCTGCTAAAAAAGCAAATAAAAAAATATATCTACAGCAAATTGTTAGAATTCCTGTTAATTTCCATGAACATATATTACTGGTACTATATATTTTCCATAAGTCATGGAATGCATGTAATAATAATTTCTGTGTTATTACCAAATCACATTAATGACCCCTCCTTTACAACTACATAACCAAATGTTACAAAATGAAGATTACCTAATCTACTCAACACCAAAAACACTTGATAAAAAACGTAAATTTTAACAAAGAAACAAGGCACATTATGAATCATACCATAATGAAAGAATAATGTAAGAAAGCTTTCTTATCATTAAAAACTTTCAATTTCAAGAATTTGAATTATTACTGGACGTGAAATTAGACAAATACATGTATACGATTCCTGATTTGTTACTGAAAAGAATAATACAAATCATATTTAAGGACATGATCTACAATAATGTTTATTATATTTTACAGGCAAGATCAACAAATATTTAACAGGCTAATTTGATTAAAATAATGACTACATTTATTCCAGTTATAATATTATGAAGTATCTGAGGTGATAAGCTCTAGCTACATAAAAATATTGCCATAATACACTATATCATTATCACTGTAATATGGGATTTCAGTATACACCCAAAACACAATTGCCATGGTTCCAAAAGCTTACAGCTTACATTGGGTGTTCTTAGCTACTGCATCTAAAAATTTACATCATAATCTGGCCGTGGTTTATGTACAATTCACTTACTATATTATTATATTCTAAAATATTTTCTGGTTCTAAAATATTACCACATTGTGCTTCCATACAATGTGATATATTTACACTTGAAATTATATATCTGAATTCCTTTGATCATGATTTACAAATATATATATACTATTGTAAACATGTAAAACTGTCTATTCTTTATAAACAGTTTAAAGATGCATTATGTAAGAGCGAAAAACATAAAAATTTAACGATAAAATAGAAAATAGAGACCTAGATTCAGTTGTCAAGTACAATTGCTACGATAATTAACAATTCACACTAAATCTTCAAACAGTCATAACTTTTGCTCACAATTGAGTAATTTGAATGAAATTTCAATATATTCATTTTTCATTATCGTTTTTTAAACTATTATTTATAGAAAGAACAAACAGCTCTTTATCTAAATCTCACATAATGCATCTTTCCATCATCTATATTACATCATTATAGCTACAAATGTTACAAATGGTGCATTTAACAATAACTTTCACACTGTTAAATACTATTTTTTATTATAGGCATCATATATAATTTTGGGGTCCTATTGTTTATTATATATAGGCATTATGATTTGAGGATATAAGTTAATGTATTTCTCATATATTTCTGTCAACAGCTGTCTTTTTTTAAAACTAGAGTCAAGTAGAGTGGTTAAATAAAAATTTGTTCATCTCATTCAAATGAGAGTATACATACATTCATAATAAAATTAACGAAAACATGTTCAGGTATATAATTTAGATGTTATTTATAAAACAGGTACAGACCACACCTGTACATACATGTTATACAATGTTCTACAAAAAGCTTACTATTTGTGTTGAATACTTGTTGAAAAGTCAGAAAAAAGTAAGAATTTGTTTTGAGTGCTGTTACAAAGTTGTTTATTAAATTATATAATTAATAGTTTATATTTCTTAATACCATGTTGAGTGGTATTACAAAGTTGCTCATTATTATAAGTTATATAATTAATAGTTTATAAGTATACCATGTTTGTTTATTTATCAATATTCTCAATACGATATTTTCCATTGTTTAATCATGCAATCTCGTGCAACTGATACTACTGTATTATTATCCACCCATCCTACACGGCTTAACTGACTCAACGGATGAGCTGAAAAATAAAACAATATATATGCATACAAAATTTGGAGGGCATTTAGTGTGAGATTACTATCAAACATGTACCAAAAACAGGAAATGACTCCAAAATAGAGGGAAAAGCGTCAACAGTAAGGCCTATGGCCCCCATCTCAATCCCTAAATAGATGGTACAGATTAATGAATTGAACATATCTTTTTATAATAAGGCATCGAGCAATCGAACTGCTTATCTATACCTAGTTAAAGCAGAAAATACTCATGATCGAACTCGGTCATGGTTTTGATATATAATTCTTTGGAAACATACCTTTGAAAAGTTTATTTTTAGGAGGACTGCAAGCAAAAGCGACCCAAATACCAATTTGTGAATCTATACTACCAGTTGCAAAATGTTTGGAATCAGGTGCCCATGCAACAGTATTAACCCGTGCATTATGGGCATTACTATCGACCATTATCTAAAAATAAAATGCATTAAATAACAAAACAAAACTGTATATCATATCAAATCTGCATCGATTTAACAATAACTTGATATTTTTAATTTTTATAAAGAAATATAATTAACTAACAGAATATATTTACAAATATTTCATACAAAAAACCACAATTTCTAAATTAAAATAAAAACCTCTACTTACAAGGTAATTAGGAAGTTGGAATAATCTAACTTTACGATCTGTACCAGCTGTAGCCAACATGGAACCATCAGGTGAATATTTTAAATCTGCTAGACCTCCAGTCATATCTATCTTTATTTTCTCAGTTAAATTTCCATTTCCTAATTCATAGATATGTAATTTATTATCCTGAAATATACATATAGAGATATATGATTATGAGTGATTATATGATCCCAAATTACCTCCCCTTACACTGTGTCTCTGGACTGGACAGTGGCAGGTTTCATTCAAGTGTGCCAGTCAATTACAAGGATATATTTCATACCAGCAAACAGGAATAACTTAATCTTATGTAGGTAATGTATTAACCACTGGTTCAGTTTTATTAGTATATGCCCAACATATCAGTCTGGTATCACAGTATGGTGAATCAACTCAAAAATATTGACTAGTGTGTAACTATTACTAATCTCAATTATTGTTAATATAGTGGGATTATTTAAATAATTGAACCAATAACATCTACCTTGATTGACCATCTCTAAATATGGAAATATGTGTAATAACAGTAGAGCATCTAGCGGAATGTAATAAACATTTGACATGATTTGAAATATTAATCACTTGTAAATATCAAATAGTTCTGTTTCCATTCTATAAATAAATTCTATTAGACTTACTGTAGCACCTCCTACAGCTACTTCAGTTAAACCTGGATGCACGGCTACACTTAATGCTTCATATTTTATCGGTAATGATGATATTTTCTTTTCGTTTTCAAAGACAACAAGCTGAAACAAGACATGTCCACATATCAAATACAAATTTCAAACACCAACTTTTTCTAAATGATTCATAACTAAATCTCATCTAATAATATAAATACTATTTTAATTGAATTTCAATAATATTTAGTTTCAATTACAGAAGTATTTGTAATGTAGTTTTATATAAAAACTTTAATTGATTGAACGGTGTCACACCCTGTTTCAAAGTAAGCACACTTTAATATGGAAAACTAATTTTATTATATAGTCAAGATGCCCAATTGTTTTAAAGGTTAACTTCCGCCACCGTAATGTTTTTATATTTTATGCATACATTCTATTATTCTAGTATCATTAAATAGGTACAGTAAATGGCAATATCTGTAAATAATCAAATCCTATACCATATATTATAAAAAGGTTATCCTTTAATCCGATCAAAAGGGTCAAGAGTGCATTCCATAAGTTAACTTACAAGATTTAAACAAGCCACTACAGCTATCGAACCACTCGCATCAACTGACTTGGGCTGAGATTCAAGTTTTATTGATGGACTGGAAAAAAAAGAATATTTCTACTAAAAGCTGATTGAATGTATTTCCACTGTTGACTTTAAAAAATCAACTATTAATTATGCATTTTTCAGACAAAATCTAATATTCAAGGGTTAATCCACCCTTAAATTGTAGATAATCTTGGATTTAATCTGAACTAAGAAGCCAATCAAAAGATTTTAGGGAGAATTATAGGTGATCTAAAATCTTTACAGTGGTGCTGGCTTGTTTTGACCATATTCTGTATATACTGTGTGCATGAGGATGCCAAATATTGATAAATTTTCAATACTTATAAGGAACTAAACATTTTTTGGACTGGTATTGCTTTCAGAAATTCAACTGTTAAAATCACTCTAATTCTGATTAGACTTCAATTTGGTTTATAACTATTAGGTAATACTAAATCTTTCTTACCCATATGATTTTGAACTAACAGATGAAAACTTAATGGTATCATCAATACTTATGGAGGTTAGAGTATCCTCTGTAATAACCATATCTGTAACCTGATTAGCATGACTGTTACCTATAAGCTCATCATCAATACATGATGCTGCATCCATATAATCTCCATAAAGTTAAAGAATTTAAAAGTTAAATCACAGTTTATCCTATATATATATATTATTACATACATTTTTAAATTTTCAAATATCTAGAAAGCAGATCGTTTAAAATGTTCCAATATGATTCAAACAGAAAGATATGGACAGTTTCAAAATAAATATCTCATTCTACATTCCCTAGTTTTTCTAAACATTAGTGGAATACCAGGGTTTTTTTCTTTCCATCAACTCTCTATTGAACGAATACAGCCTTTTCTTTCCAGGGCTATAGTCTTTGTTGGTTTGAGTAAAAGGATACTGATATGTGAATCAAAACTTCCAGTAAATATAGTTGATTTATCTGATGATAAAGCCATAGCAGTTATAGATTTATTGTGACCCTACAATACAAAATAATCAGTCATATATTGTACTATCAAAACTTCATTTCTCTGAATAAAACATAAATATTCAGTTTAAAGGAAAATGTTTGAGTAAAATATCAAAATACTTATTGTAGTTTTTTTAATAAAAATGAAATAAAAACATTCTTATCTTCTCAATTGATCAAAAATATAAGACTGTTAATGAATTGAGATTCTTACTTTGACTATTCTACGTGGTTTAGATGGATTGTCGACATCTAGATAGTTGATATAACCAGACAAAGATACAGTTAATAAAGTATCATTCTGCCATAAACATCCAACCTGCATATCTTGTACTTGGTCACCCATTACAAATTCACTTTAAAAATATGACAAAGGTTAATGATAGTGTCTACAAAGTTCTCAACAAAACAAAATATTCAATATTTCATGCACCATCAAGACAGGGCCACATGTTTTGGATCACTACCTATTATACATCAATGAATTAAAATTAAATGGAGTTGGACATCCTACTTTTTATCTCCATTAAAGCTAATGAAGTGTGCTAGGGGGGAAAAGTTGCCTAGGCAACGGCTCTTATTATGAATTCCAAATGTGAAGGGTTCTTTTACCTCTAAACCAACATGTACACTGCACTTCAGTTTTTATATCATTCAAAACACTAAATGTTATTCCTAGACAGACTGTCCATCATGCACCACTAGCACGGGGTAACCACAACGGAAAATCCAGAGAAACTTTCTTCATCACAATAATTAAAGCATAAATTTAAAGTTGATCAGATAATAACTTCAAATATATAAAGTTTTCACAAGTACTTGTGGATGACGGACAGGGGTGACGAAAACCACATAATAGTGGTATTAAAAAATCATATTGCAAGTAAATAAACTTACGTCACAACTGAAGTGGTTTCAACATCCCATACCTTGGCGGTTTTATCAGCAGATACAGATAGTAATTTTTTACTACTTGGATCAAAACATAACTAAAATGAGCAAATAATTTTTGTTTTTTTTAAAATATCTATTCTAACACACTGACAGAAAATATATCCAAATACTGAAATTCACTCAAAAACAAATGAGCTTCTTTACAAATATCATGCTATATGGACAACACAATAAAACTTGCTTCATCTTCTAAAATACATCTCTAAATTATCACTCCAGTTAAAGATATGTAAGATTTAGATCAAGAGATTACCATTCTTCCAATAATAGCTTAAAAATAGATAATGTAAAATGGAAATATTGAAAATTTAATTCAAATTACTTCATTTTGAGCCAAGTTATCAATGCTTCTAGATTTGACAAGATATGTGCATAGTGGTAACCAGGGCACAGGCATATTCGCGACTTAGCCTCAATTTCTCATTTTTAAATTAAATTTTTAAATGGTAAATTGTGAAAATCATGAGTATCCAATGCCATAGAGATGTGATTATGGTATTGTTTTGTTAATAAATGTCTAATTTTAATAGTTTACATAACATTCTGGCCTTAACAAAGACATGCAATAGACAGACTTAGCTCTTCCATAATATATATTTAATCAAAAGAGAGAGAAATGGGGTTTAATGTCCACTCGTCACACTCTAGGTCATTTCAGAACTAACACATGGTTCAATTGTATTTCAATAATTCGCTTGCACATAGGGATCTTCAGCATCCTAATAGAATGGGAATATTTCAGTAATAATACTTACAGCATATACACCAGCTTTATGAGCTTTATCTCCTAGTTGTGCTACTTTCTCTCCTGTAGAACCTTTATAAATATAGATCTGAAATCAAATTAACAGCGAAAATAATATTTTTCAAAAATCTAATTATTAACAATATTCTAAATCACGTTCTGATTAAATACAACCAATAATTTAACTAGTATGTTCTATTCTTTAGTTCTCATTTTAATCAAATCTTAGGACACTGAAAACTAACCATAGCATCAGCACCACCGGACGCAAATACTTCTCCATCTGGCGAATATCGCACTGTATTAACAAAATTTGTATGTTCCTGAAAAACAGAAATAAAAAAGATTATAATCAATATGCTTTTTTATTACAATAATATTAGCATTTCTGACGTTCACAAGTAATCTAATTTCTCTCATATTTACACTAGCGCTCGAAGTGAGAAACAAACATTTAAAATATACATTGCATAAAATCTTTCTATTTACAATGTGCATTGATTTAACTACAAAAAAGTTGAAAAGAAATAAACAATTAAGCAACTGAATCTGAAAATGAATTCTGTTTCATTTAAACTAATCTACAGTCTTCTTTGATTGGCATTTAGTAATTGAACATATTAACACAAGGTACAATTTTATGGATACACAATTACTGAGTTTGATAATAAGTGACGTTTCAACGAGGATACTCTCGTCTTTAGCAAGTATCCTCGTTGAAACTTCGCTTAGTATCAAACTCAATAAATGTGTACCCATAAAATTGTACCTTGTGTTAATCTGCAGTCATTGTTTTCTACATTCATTTGGCTGTTGAGCTGATAAAGGCCATTCTTAATTTGCAAAAGTCAAAAATTATTCTAATAAATAAGTTCTCTCAGTTTGGACAAGTAGGGGTACAGCAGAATCTGCATTAAGCAGCCACCCATGGGAATTTTTACGATTGACCGCTAAACGGGAGTGGCCTCTTAATAAAATCTTGTGGTTATCATTTTGTACCAACCTTCAATACTACTGTCTATCATTGTGATGCATTTGATAATATTTATCCATTTGTGTGAAGAAAATTGATGAATTAATTTTATTTTATCAAATAAGCACATGAACCAAAAAACATTGCTGATTTTGCTACCGATTCACAGGGGGTGAAACTCTGTATGTAATATTATAGGTGGCGCTAAAAATGTCTATTTAACAACATAGTGGCTTTTAGTTGGTACTTTCAGTTTATTCAATCAGTATCAAATAATGTTCTGTTACATGTGAAAACAATGATCCGGTTAGTCATTTAATAAAACAAAAAGATTAATTAACAGGTAATCCCAGGTTAATTGTTATTTTCACATTTCTTTTTACCTGACAACAAGATGGTATCATTCAACAATGGCCGTTGAATGGGCGATGTTTTGTTAAATTTATTAGCAAAATAGTGACCGCTGGCCGCGTTAGAGGAGTGACCGTTGAATAAAGAGATGAAACAATAGAAATTTTATGGGGGGAATTTATTGTGACCGCTTACAAGGAGGTGTCGCGGAATAGGAGTGGCTTCTCATACAGATTCTACTGTATTTGGTAAGATTGTATCGTCACAAGGTGAGTGATTCCTTTTATTCCTAAAAAGGGTTTTGATAAGCGTAGGTTGTATAAGCAAAATTACCATAATTGTGAGGAGCATAAACCTCTATAAGTCACTACTTTTTTTCCCACAGATTTATCCTCTGACTATTCGAAAAAGTTATTTACAATAAGCCTACTTACACTGATAAACTGCTTCATTTTGAAGGGAGGACCTTCAAAATACCCCACATTAAAATCTTCACTTCCTGTTACAATACGGAATGGTCGGGTAGGTCGATAATCAATACTATTTATAGGTTTAACATTACATATCAAGCTACCTACAGAAGTTCCACTATCCCAGTGGAAAACTTTAGCAAATCTGAAATAAAGAAAAAATCATATGAATGAATTTTTGATTAGGGTAATGTGACACATAACAGCAAAGATGGTCTGATAATTTTTAGACTAATCCCAGATTAAGAACTAATAGTTTCCCTGTCTAGATTTAAAGTAAACCCTTCGTAATATATATTATAGGGGCCTGTATGTGCATCGTTGCTCTAACTTACAAAAATTTGCCAGAAAAATCCTTTCTGAAAATACCACAATCTAATTTTGTCTGGCTAAATATTTCAAAAGCAATCATTCATTTTTTAGAGGATGCCAAATGCTAGCAAATTCATCATATTCTGAATGGATTGTAACATAATTTTCATGAACTTCAGCACACTTTATGCAAAGGCTAAATCCGCTTATTGCAGATCTTTCTTTTTGCCTGTAATGTAATATAAACGCTTAAAGTAACCAAGTCTCTAACTCAATATCAATCCAAAGTGTTACACATTAAAAACACAAATTATTTGTCAATTCAAATCAACATTGATGTTGTGTTGTTATCTTACCTTGAAAAGGGAGGCGTCTGATATCCAGTATTTAAGACAAAATAAACATTTTAACATCAGTACACCAATCGTGTACCATGGTGCATTTTAGCATTATTTGTAACAAGTGACCAGAAAGAAGAGGCTAGACACATTCCACAACTCAATGTTAAACAGCGACGCTATAACTTATCTGGTGAGCATGCGCAATAGACTAGAATAACCAGACACTAGAAATTTCTATTTAGTTGAGACTCATGCCATATGGACATAACTGATTGGAAATTAAGAGTCAAAACGGAAACAATTGAATGTAAATCAGTTGATATAAAATCAGATTACATTATTATGTGTTGCGACCCATTTAGGTCCATTTCTAGATCCCAAATATAAGCAGTTTAGCTCCTTTAATTAGACATGTATCAACGTGAAAAAACCTTTATGAACACTTGATGCCCGATGCCATCTTATGCATCCAATTTTCACTGGATTTGAATCCAATCTGCTGCTCATTGATGATTAAATTCAAAAATGGATAATCAAGACTATGTTTTTTATCCTACTGAATTTAGTAATGATGATCTCAGCTAGGCCTAAAATTCAATCGCTAATATCTCAGTTCAGAGTGCAGTAATTTGACTGAAATTTTCAGCATATTAATTTTACATTAGCTAGTTTTAACTATTATAGGGAGAACTACAGGCTCTTTAAGTAATATTCGATAATGCTCCTTTATACAAAGTAATTCTTCTTATTCATGAAAACGTAAAAGAAAGACAAGTATCTTACTCTTCCTTAGCTTCTCCTGCAACACAGATTCTTTGACTGTCAGGTGACCAACTTAAATCTTTAATAGCACCAGACAGTGAATGGAATTCATTCTTTAATATATGTTCCTTCTGGGTGGTATCCCATATTCTAACCTTACCACTAATATCTGCAACAGTAAATATTCATTAAATGAATATTTCACAAGATAATATGCTTTGTGGAATTCGTCCACAGGACTAACCCAATTTTCTTTTGTATCCTTTTATATGGGTACTCAAAGAGGTAATTCTTCAAACAAAAAATGTAAACAATTTGATGATAGTAGTACCGGTAAACATTAAAATCAACAGGCTTTCCCAACTTTTTGTTCAGCTCTTGATATATGGTACCGATTTTGTCCACATTCAGAGAAATTTCAACACTCTTCTTTACAAGCCAAATAAACAAAATGGACCCTCAATTTTCTGACACCAGCATTTCACCACATTTTTCATACTAGGAAATATCGCTGTGCTGATACAGCATTTCTGTGTTTCAATTTCTTGTGTGTAAAATAGTCTAAATTATTCTTGCACATATACACAATCAATAATTTTACATTTTAATCAGTACATGTACACATAAACGAGCCTATGTAACTATGCTGCTGAAATTAAGCAAATATTGTTGATTTATAGCCCAGAGCAGCAATGTAGCATGTGCCATTCTGATTGTTGTGATTTAACAAAATTTCAACAAATGAAATTATTATACGATGTGGATCTTCCATCTCAATGATATGTGAGCAATTTTGTCCTATTTAACACCCACTGTATTTGTTGTGATAGCAGTCAGTAAGGTACAGCCAATGATTAACAATGACAGTTTACATGAAATGATAGGAAATATACAGATCCCGCCTGATCGAAATGTTAAAAAAAAATGGAAGTTCTACAGTGTACAAATCTATGTCCACGCCACCACACTAATGCTTTAAAAAAATTCTAGAGAATAATCAGTAAAAAATTTAGGCAAAGATTAATAATATCAATGTACTCTTGTAAACTAGTTCAGCTATATCCTGTGATTTATAGTTGCTGATTCGGCAATAAATATTTTTGGAATAATGTTTAGTAAAATAAAAAAACGCAGGGAAAATGTCTTCCAGTATCGTACCAACCTGCAGATGCTATATAATAACCACTAGGTGCATATTTAGCGACTGTCGTTTCTTTAGAATGTTCAGCATAAATATCAGCAATCTCTGGATTCTGAAAATATATTACAAGCATTGTATCAATATTAAGTGTACATTTCCCACTAGTTAATTTAGCTTATAGTGTAATAATCAATTTGTTCTCACTTAGCGTCCTCTCTTTACAGAACTATTCATTGCGGGTTCAAGCAACTATAAACAAATCAATTAAATAAATAAGGCTGAGATTTAATGACGACAATCTTGGCAAATATACATCACCCAAGAGGTCATAATGGGTACAATTTACTTCCTTTACTAGTTCATTGTATTTTTACTTTACTAAAATATATGGTTAGGTACAACATAGGAGTTAATCAATCAAGTAGACATGTTTTCAATTGCAATTAGATCGCTGCTATATACCGCCACTACACACTCACCTTGATATCTCTGATAATGACATAATTACCATTGGTATAGAGAAAGTTCTTTCCTTTAGGATCTCCACTAATTACAATTGGTCGACCTCTTACAGTCCTAGGAAGGCTGGCAAATGTGCCCTCTGTAATGAAATATACGGAAACAAATTTAAATCATATTCTTTCAATTCATATTAGAGAAATAAATGTACCCCTGAATTTCAATACAATAACAAATAATGAAAATATTTACAAATATTATCCATGATCTTTCCTTTTTCCATATTAATAAAATCATCCCACTGCCCTGTCCCTGTCTGAATAAAGAATTCAAACCGCAAACTATCTCTCGGCTCTGATTTAATTTTAATCATTAATGACCGAGTTCAGCCTGTGCGCTATGCTGTTTTTTTTATGACAAGAAAAAGAGGGGACATTTTTGAAAATTTTCTTTGCACACTTTAATCGATTAAGCAAAGTATCACATCTTATTCCAATAAAATTATTTGAATGTTGACGCACGGTGCCTGTGTAAGTTAGTTCGAGGAAACACCCATAAAAATAGCTGTACACTTCCTTCACTGGCTTCACTCATCTCGTAAAGTCAATACGGGCAAAAATCGATTTAGAAAGTTGAACAATACTTACTAAGGGTTGCATCTATTCCCGCTTGGCTCATTTTGGCCCGGCACGGCTTCGAAAAGATGATATTTTGGAAGGGAACTGGTTAAACTTACAGAGGATTTATTGTTTATTTTACCGGCAAACTAGTGAAATAATGTTTCCGGAAGTGAGTAAAGTACTCTAACTTCTGACGCGTGCGCAGTTAGGAAATGTCCATATAAGGCTAGAGAATCAGGTGTGCGGTGAATCCAGAGACCGTTTTCAACTTGGTGTTATTTCATTTTCTTTTGTGCCAGTACATATATGGCAATAAATATTGACCCGAATAAAACATAAATAAGAACAATTCAGACAGAAATAGTTGCCCCGTTAGAAATATCCTATTTTTAGATTCTTGACAATGCCCCATAAATAGTTATAGGCCTATATAGGCCTATATACTTACTAATTAATAAAACATCGCCTCGGTGATATTTTATTACGATATTGTTTTATGCTACGGTACAGTACCAGTAATTTATTGATATTTTTAAAAAAGATAATGTATTTAGATCCTTTTTTCTGCCCAAATCCATAGTTCACAACCATTTTATAAGTGTGTCTTTTCAAGAATAAAATTACCGAAACATTTATATATATATATAGGCTACTGTCCTGATAAAACTTGTCGTGCTGTAAATTTCTTCATATTTATAATCACTAGCAAAAGTCAGTCTCAATCTAACACACCCGAATTTTCAGCCTCAGTGAAGTTATTTCCATATTAATACTTTTCAGAAATGATTTTTAAAAATGTAAAAAGGTTTAAGGCGCTGCATGGTCAAATGAAGGCGTTTAGAGTGAGCTATGAGAGATATTGTGCCCGGAGAGGGGCCTATGGCCTAACTTACTAGGACTGATCCTATTTCGAATTCCATCTGCTAAGTTCTTTTACGTACACGCCAGTGTTATTCGTTCGATCCCAAGGACCAGACAGAGGCGGATCTGGGAGTTTTGAAAAGGGGAGGCGCCGTAAAGTAAGGGCACTGACCGTGGAGACGGGGCACACCGCTGAGAGGGGGGTTTCGAGGGGGGCGGGGGTCCCACAAGATCATTATCCGTTATTTCCTTGCATCTGTAGCCTTTCCAAGAGCTATCTAGCTGATATTTTCGTCTACGTAAACGTTCGGAACGGACATAAGTTTTATTTGGGTCTGTGAAAAGGCACGTTCAGCAGTAAAAAAGGGCACTGTCGAAAATTGCGCCCCCATTGTATCCACCTCTGCCAGACACTGACCATGTACCACTGGGTAGTGGGTAAAAGGGGGAAACCACGGCTTAAAATACTCATCCGAGAATAGAGACTATAGAGGGAGCCTTGTCTTACTCACTGCATGAGCCACAGCGGCTCGATCCTTTTTAATATGAAAATAACTGTTACCATACGACACCAGAACATTAGAACAATTGCAAAATATTTGAAAAGAATGTCTTAAAAAATATAATTGAAGTATACACGAAATTTCAGAAATATGACAGCTATGTTTCAAATAGCCACTGTGAAGCGTGGAAATGGAAAATGTGCCCACACAGCAACTAGGTCTATATAGGAACTTAATTTTAAAGTAGCTAAGTCTCTAACTCAATATCATCCAAAATCTTCAACACTGAAAACACGAATCATTTGTCAATTTAAATCAACATTGATGCTGTCATCATACCGGAAAACGATCGGCTTCCGATATCCAATATTTAATACAAAATAAACATTTTACCATTGGTACTCCTATCGTGTAGCCTACCATAAAGCGTTTCAGTCCCAGTTGTAACAACAGACTCGAGGAACGAGGCTAGACACATTGCACCAAATCAAACGACGCAATAAATACTATGTAGACTGGAATAACCAGACGCTAGAAATTTGCATTCAATTGAGACTGCTGGCTTTTTCGCCGAACATAACTGATTTGAAATCTAATAAAAACGGAAACTATTGAATGTAAATCAGTTTATATACATTCATATTATAGTATTATATGCGTTGCGACCCATTTGTGTCAATTTCTAGCCCCTTTAAAACTAGTAAAGGACAACTTGGTTGTTGATCATATTTGGTTAGTTCAGCTCGCTCCTACGTTTATAATTGCTATCCAATTCACGCGCATTTCCGGACATGTAACATGTCTCAACACGTTTCAGCCTTTCCGACCCCAACGCATAATACTGAAACAGCAGACAGTATTTCACACAATGATCGTTGGGGTAAAGTGCCAAACGAACGGACTTGCGAACCTCGACGAATCCCACTCACGAGGCACCGATTTTCGAGATAAATAATCTGCCACATACCGTCCGTCGCCTGATCACTAGTTTATACGACCAGAGAACAAAATGTCAAACGAACGGACTTGCGCACCTCAACGAAGTACCCTTGTGAGCGCCAATGTAGCGAGTCCTTGTGGTGGGGTTTGCAGGCGCGGATCCAGAGGGGGGTCCAGGGGGTCCGGACCCGCCCCCCCCCCCTGCTCAGACTTGAACATTTTTTATGCGATTTTATTGGCGACTTTTAGACCTGCAATTTTGGAATTTACCTTCCGGAAATACGTCAGAATACACCAAATTGAATCTAATTTACCAAATTTTTCAGGGGGAGGGTCCCCCCCCCCCCCGTTAGTTGGTTTAGTGCCTTTTATCAAACCTAGACCCCCCCCCTGCAAAAAATCCTGGATCCGCGCCTGGTTTGGGGGACTTTCCCAGGAAAATTTTGAAAAATACTGTTGGAAATACAGTCTGACAATATTCGTCACCCCCGCGAGATAGTTGATTTTCATTTTCGTTTGCTTTGTTACTGTTGTAGTTCGCATCTGCTCTTTAATAGATGATATAAACATGATTTTCGCATTGTCTCCGCCCAAGCAACCAAAGGTTGCAACGTATTATATACCCTTTGCAACGTATTACCCTTTGCTCCAATGTGTGCCCCCCCCCCCACCTCGACAAACTCCTGGATCCGGGCCTGGACTGAGTGGGGATGTGGGATTTAATCACCGTAGAAAGAATTGATTACCGAAACGTATCACAAAGCTTTTTTTTTATTTTCTAAAATTATTGGGTGGGGAGGGCAATCAATTTCGCCGGCACTGAAAGCAGATCGCGGAATATCGATAGGGTTCGTTATCTCATGATCTCAATGTTTCACATCAAATTTGAAAACATAGGCCTATGTTATAGATGACTTCTATCGTGTTCACAAGGTTTTTGGAATGGGGGGAAGGTGTGTCACTCTGGAACGGAAAGTTGAGTTACGCTGAAAATCGATAATGTTCGTCCTCTCAATCGTTACGTCAATTCGTCACATCAAATTTGAAACACAATGGCTATTGTTAGGACGAGTCGTGAGAATAGTCTTCAGGGTTTTTTTTACGACGATGCTTTCGGGGCCCTCCATCGGCAAAGTTATTCCAAAATGGCTGCCAATCTCCCCAACACCACAGCAGTATATTCAACGTTTTCAGAACCGAAAACAGCAATAAAAGAAGATGGGAAGCAATTAAGTGCCAATGTCAATTTGCACGTGTAGGCTACACGCAACTCTCCATCTATACCCAAACCTACCCCTAACCTAGCCGATGGAGGGCTCTGAAAGCATCCTCGTAACAATACCCTGAGGACTATTTTTACGACTCGTCGTAACAATAGGGCCTAGCCACTTTTAATTTGTAAACAACCCGTTACAGTAGCCACTGTCGTTTTCATAAGGTTTGCGGGGGAGGGGGGGAATCTCTGTGGCCGATAAAATGTTTAATAGAGAAGGAATCAGATGGCACCACCAAGGTCTGCATTATCGCTCGCCTCTCAAGACTAAAAGAGGATATAATTTAGACTGTGCTTTCCATTTGCACTTAGTTATTCATTACCTTCTGCATTAATGAAAATTGTCGTATAAAAATTCGATACGCAAATTAATTAATAATGTTTTGCACTTTAAACAAAAATTTTGAAAACAAATTCCGTACACTCCTGTTAGTCATTGAAAATAACACAGTTCAAATTACCCGACTATTTTCATTTATAAATTCATTTGTCATTCTATTGATATAATAACATTCGATATACATTAGCCTATTCAAATACGCCAGTTATTAGGATCTGCCGAGGACAATAGTGATTGGAAAACAGACCATTGTAAACCGTCCGTGTTATCCCTGCATTGGCCAAGAAAGTTCATCCAGATTTTTCGGCATGATTCCTGCTTGATGCAGGACGGAGAGCCTGTCTGACAAGGAAAGCTATCTAGTCGACCTAGTTGTTCGGATGGGCCAAGGTCCCATGTACAAGACCACTTGGCAGTTGGAATTCGATATGAGTAGGCCGTTGTGCCGCTGTCCAGGCTAAATGTCCCTCATAGCACATTAAACGTAGCATCTCTGGCTTATAATTGAATTAGAAATTCCAATCAATGTCACGTCATCGGCGGATTTATGGCAATGGCGGAAAATAATATATTATTATTAATGACTTTTTCTCGGTGTATTTTGGTGTTCTATCGGAGGATTATATTCAACTAAGATTTAAATTTCACTAACAACTGGTAAGCAAAACCATTAAATGTATGTTCTAATTATTACTTCAAATTTAATATCTACCGGTACCTGGAATTCATACGCAGCGTCAAAGAAGCGCGATTCCCGAGCGGAATGCACAAATAGGCAAGCAGGGGTCCTCCGATAAATCAGTCGGCCTCGGGGCAACGGACCGACGTTTGTGTCGAACATTGGCCAAATATCGTTTATATCGAGTCCCAAATGTCGTTTGTGTTGAGAATGACGCCAATGAAGTCCCAAACGTCGTCAACTGGGTCCCAAATGTCGTTTGTGTTGAGTCCCAAATGACGTGAGTCCCAAATGACGTGATACCATTGTATGGCGTATGTCCGTCTACATTAGCCCAGCACCGGAGCAGAGCAGTAGGACGTTTAAATCCATTTCATTTCATTCCATTTGCTCACGACACTGGACGATTCTTTTCCCTTTATTATGTCTGGATGTCCGAGATTAGAAAATCATTTACGACATCCTCCTTGGCAGCACGCTTTACGGCAGATTCAGCACGTGTGTGTTTGTTGTTGAAATATTTATGTTTACATCTTAGTTAATTGTCATAGTAAATCAAAAATGCAGAGTGACGATGTGAGTATATCCCCTTTAGACGACTGGATAAATTGTAATTATATCAATATGGTGTGAAAATGCGATTTCTGAAGACATTTTGAGTTTGTCAATTGATAAGTCGTAACACATGTTCGTTCTGTGTCAATTTAATTGAAATTATGTCACTGTACTTCAAGTAGCTTGATCTCGGCACTGATATTGAATGTTAGACATATTCAATGTGGTCAACAGAACAAGCTATCGATACTAGCTAGGATTATCTGGTCTTTTAGGCACTACAATTGTATCTCATACTGAAATTTATCTGTATCCAGTTAATTACATTAGTCAATAGTATAGCATAGCCTATTAGTATTCCATAAAATTTTATGGATGACATATAGTCTGTAATTATAATGTCCTCTATAAAATTTGGATAGGTTTTAGAACTTGTCTATCTCCTCAGATTAGCTCAATACCTAATAAACTGAACATAAAGGTTACTTTAATCCAAGTATGTTCTTATTACTGTATCAAAAACATTTGAGATTCTATAATTAAATTGGTCGGAAATACAATGACAATATATTTTATATGTACCGGTATCTTGTGTTTTTCAGGTTATATGGAGTATAATAAATAATTCTTTCTGTTCACATAAAGTAAAGTAAGTAGAACTACATGTACATTGTTTGTTAATATCACCAACAGATCACAACTTATATGTGTAAAATTATCAAATAATGTGGCTAGTAGCCTATTACTATCCTGTGTGTAAAAATATTACTAAATTTAGTAGCTAAAGTATATTTGCATCAATACATATACCATAATAAAACTTTTATTTTTTATTTAAATTATTATAAATGAGCATGAGATACTTCATGTTTTATGTTATAATCATTTATTTTATGGGGGGTTGGGATGGCCTAGTGGTCTAGAGTGCCGCGCTTCGACCTCTAGCTGGCCGGTCACCTCTGGCTTGCGGCTGTGGTTTCGAGCCCTGGTGTGAGCGTATGTGGCATGGAGATAGGGGCGCCTTCTCAACCTCGTGGGTTTCCTCCGGGCACTCCGGTTTCCTCCCACTGCTAAAGACCCCTACGCGCAAGCAAATTATTGAAATAAAATTAAACCATATGTTAGTCCCGAAATGACCTAGTTTGTGTTGAGTGGACGTTAAACCCCATTTCTCTCTCTCTCTCTCATTTATTTTATTTGAATCTTGAAATTTTATTTTGAATATGCTTTTTATTACAGAACAAAAACACAGACTTTTTGTCGAAATGAATATAATTTAACAGGGTTATGTAGTCGTAGGGCTTGTCCATTAGCTAACAGTCAGTATGCAACAGTTAGAGAAGAGAAAGGTACATTCTTAGTTGTAGAGTATTAATTAATAAGCATTGACATTGCACTATATATATATTAACCAATCACTGATGTCATCATGTGATAGTTGCTATCAATATCATTTTCTCTCCCAGGCTGTTGTTCAAAAGTTCCTAAATAACTGGTCATTATTTGTCCTTACAATAAATTTGGGGGTTGGATGGCCGAATGGTTAGTGTGTGCAGTTGTATCATAAGGTCTGTCATTGAGTTAACTGACAGGGTTTAGATTCCCTGGTTTTATGTGACAAGGAGTAGGGTCACCTGTCTAAGGTCACTTGTCTCACCTTGTGTGTTTTCTTCATGTCTCTAGTTTCCTCCCACTGCTGAAGACCCCTATGAACAAGCGAATTATTCATATACAATCGAACCATATGTTAGTCCCAAAATGACTTAGTTTGCGTCGAGTCAACGTTAAACCTCATTTCTCACTCTCTCTTTACAATGAATTAATAGAAGAAATTACCTAACCCTCTGATGATTGCTAATTTAAAATTTCAGAGACTTTTACTTTCCATATGTTTCATTATAAGGTAGTGAATTTCAGATTATGCTGTATTTTCAGGTATTTGTTATTTATATGTCAAAACAGTAGAAAGAGCAGCTTTTCCTAGCAGAATGTGGGAAAAAATTAAATTATCAAGAAATTATGAAAAGGCTCTTAAACAGATCAGTGATGAATTAATATATTGGCAAAGGTAATTACTTATATTGTGGTACAAATGAAATATAGTACCGTCAATCATAAAGGCTATTCTACTAATAGTCTGTAAATACCAGGGGGTTGGATGGCCGAATGGCTAGCACATGCATGCTGTATCATAAAGCCTGTCACAACTGACATGGTTTCGAATCCCCGGTTGTACGTGACAAGGAGTAAGGTTGCTTGTCCAACCTTGTGGGTTTTTTTCCTGGTCCTCCGGTTTCCTCCCACTGCTAAAGACCCCTACGCACAAGTGAATTAGTGAAATAAAATTAAAACATATGTTAGTCCCGAAATGACTTAGTTTGTGTTAAGTGGACATTAAACCCCATTTTCCTCTCTCTCTCTAAATGCAGTAAGGTAGATGTTTGACAATTTGTTCTGTGTGCTAAATACATGTCATGTGGGGGGTGCTGATACAAATGCATCAGGAAATTTTGTTATCATGTCCTACTATAGAGCAATATTAAATAAAAAATTTCAAATCGATGCGTATTATTTTAACATAAATTCCTTTCTGTAAATCTCAAATGTAAATTATACTGCTAGTCTTATTGTGCACATAGGAAAAAAAACACTTGCCACTAATGTCGAGTCCTGTATATTATTAAAATTTCACAGGAATCATGTTGATGCCATGGTTTTATTATTTCAGATATATTATCCACAAATGTAAACAAAGATTCACTAAAATAATTCAATATTTAAATAGAATACGAAGATTGACATTAAAACGACAGTAAGTTCAATTCATTATGTCTTTGTAATAAATATAATGTAAAAGTATGCTGTGGTCACTGCTATCAGCCCACCATTGCTTTTGAAAGAGCCACAATGTATATACAGTTCTTGAAATATAGGGGGTGACAGTGGCTAAGTGGGTAAGATGCTGGCTTGCTAGCCCAAAGGTCGGGTGTTCAATCCCTGCATTGGCTGAGAAAGTTGGGATGAAAAACTGTGGTCCTGTGTACAAATTGGCATGCACGTAAAAGACACTGCCTGTTGTTTGCTCGTCTTTATTAGCCCAGTATGGAGCAGAACAGTGGGACGTTTCATTTCTCGAACTATATGTTCAAATTTGCAGAGATTTGGCTAGTATTAATTGGTTGAGAAGGTAAACTTACTGCTGGTTGGCATATTATTTTGGTAAACCCCAATATTTGTGTGTTAATTATTAGGAGTTAACAATAATGGGAATAAATTGCATCAATTTTATTACAGACATTACTTCATGCCAGGGATCTAATGTAAAGCAATAACAGTTATGTCTCCAGCAATGGATTGGATGTTATTAATATAAAAATTAATAATTGAAAAATATTAATATGTTATTTCTTTTATTCAGGAAAAAGATTGTACCATTAAATCGTAAAATAGAACGTAGAGAAACCCGACGCGAAGTAAGAAATAATTATTATACTATTGTTATGGATAAATAAATGTCAAAGAACGTTGTTCATGTGAAATTACATGACCTGCTATTCTCAGTTTGTAATACATTTGTTTACCAGGGAGACAGGAACTCTAAATCCACATATCAAATTCAACCACAATTATAATTTCTTTACAGTTGAATATCTGTTAAAAAATATTCAGTTAACAACAAATACTGATATGAGCCAATAACCTAATTGTTGTCCAGTGTGAGTTCTGATGTTGTAACTATTGATAGACTCCACGCAATAGATTTTTAACTTTGATGACACATGCCAATATTACAATATTATTATTATTGATGTCATTGCACAGTGACAGTACATGTGTTGCCCTCGAACTAATCTTATATGATGTACAATTGTCTAATTTTATTTTCAGCAAAAAGCTTTAGTAGCGGCTGATTTATCTAATAATATAGAGAAAGAATTATTAGAAAGATTAAAGAAAGGAACGGTAGGTGATTCTAGTATTTTACATAATATATATATAAAACTTTTGTCATCAGGCTGTGTTTAAGCTTACCCTTTGCATTCTTAATGTTTACTCCACATCAAGATATTTATTGGCTTGTCTTTAAGGATAGATTTTATAATTATATTTATACAATTTATGTTTCTATTGTAGTATGGTGACATTTATAATTTCCCTACTCATGCTTTTGATAATGTGATGAAAGAAGAAGAAATGGAAGAGAGTGAGAATGAAGAAACAGAAGATGGAGAGATAGAAGAAGAGGAAGATGAAGAGGTATGTATTGAATAAAATATATAAATACTAACATATACTAGTGTGGATGTGTATGTATACTCGTTGGTTCATTTTTCTTCCATTGTAACGTAAAGCCACACTTTATCCGTCCTTCCAGTACTATGACTGAAAGATGTGAACTGAGTTTAAAGTACCATTAAGTATCTGAAGACTCCAGCCAAAACATTCTTGTGTGCTCCGTTCCTACTGCATGTCTAACCCAGCCTCAAGTTTGGACTTGGTCGAGGATTTTAATGTACAAGTTATTTCCCTTTGTCACCTTGAAAAAATCTTGTGCAAGCTCTAGAGTTATTATCTGATTGACATAAGATGAGGATGTGTATTGATTTTCAATGATTTCCTATAATTATCTTCAGAGTTATTGCCCTTGAACTTTTTAAAAAAAATTTGTGTAAGCTTTAGGGCGTTAAACTATCCTACAAATTGAAAGTTATACACAGTGTTTAGGTATATAAGACGAAGACAGCTATTGTTGTCATTGAATACTTTGAACAATCTTCAAGTCTATAGTTATCATATGTTTGATTTCAGCTTTATAAAGAATCTATGACGGACACATTATGTAAGGTTTAGATAAAGAGGTAGCCATGCTTGCTATAATAAATAATATCTTGAAAATTTCATAAAAAAGACCTGCAATAGGCAGATTTAACTCCTGCGTAATGTATATTTAATTTTAAAAAGGTTTGTAATAAATTTATCATAGGATTGTCTGATATATTAAGGTATGTTTTTTGTCTATGATTTTAGTCTGAAAGAGAAGTAGAGTATGTAGCAGAAGAAGATTTTGAAGAGAGTGATGTATCAGATGTAGAAGTAAGTATATACAATAACCATAACATCTGTATCATTATTCAATATCTGCCTATTCAATATATTGTACAATTGTTCAACATCAGTAAATAAAGCCACTGTAAAATCTTCTCTCTCTTCACTGTTCACTAAAGTTTAATATGCTAGAGGTTACAGTCTGTTTCACTAAAGTTTATGCTAGGGGTTACAGTCTGTTTCACTAAAGTTTATGCAAGGAGTACACACTGTCAAAAAGATGTAATGCTTGAAATAAAATGGAGGAAGAGAGTACATTGTTATTAAGCTATTGTTTTGCATTTATTCCCCTGAAAACTGAATGTTAGGGACATTGGTATTTAGACGGGGACATTAGTGTGATGCAGGTAACCATTACCATGATCACCTTCACTAAGAAAAGGGGATCACATGGCTAAGTGGATAAGACGCTGGCGTGATAGCCTGGAGATCGGGTGTTTGATCCCTGTATTGGCCGAGAAAGTTTATCCGGATTTTCCGGTGTGATTTCCCCTTGTCAGTGACGCAGGGCCGGACAAGGACGGCTGTCTAGTCATTTGGATGATGCGAAAAAACAAGGTCCCATTTACACATTGGCATGCATGTAAAAAGATCCCATGTCAGTTGGCATTCGATATAAGAGTAGGTCGTAGTGCCGTTGTGCGAGCAAAATTTCCTTCATAGAACACTGTGTGACGTATGCCTGTCTTCATTGGCCCAGTTTAGGAGCAGAACAGTAGGACATTAAACCTCATTTCATTTTAGTAAGCAAATATATAATAACCCTAGACACACCTAGTTATCAACACCATTGACCTACTTGAAATACAGTATTTGTTACAAGAGATGATTAAACTCTTTGAAAACGCTAATATAATTATAGACTTATACATCAAAATTCACTACATCTCAGTGATGGCTAGGCATGTTTTGTCGCAAAGTCTGAACACTACAATGTACATGTATCTAATTTGAACATCCATGATGTAACTATATAGCCTGATCACATTATAATAAACAAACCTCAAAGGCAATAATGGCAGAGACTTCAATTGCTCTAATTCAATGGACAAAATAATTTGGTGGACTTTTTGCTTCATGACTGCTTACTTTAATACACAGTATATATTAGTATATATTATGTTGTAGTATATCTGTGTCTGGGGTTAGTATTACTGTCATAGTAATCATATCATATTATGCTGTGGTGCATCTCTGTCCTGTGAAAGTATTATGTTGCAGTGTATATATGTCTGGTGAAAGTATTACTGTCATAGTAATGTTAATATATTATCCTTGTTTATACTAGTTGTATTATAGAAAAAAACATCCAGTCCTCTTTCTGTGCTCTCAAGTGATTTAATAGTCCTGACCGAACTCTTATGCAAAGTTTTCTGTACATTAAAATTGAATTTACTAGTTTACTAATTACTTGATTGTTTATAATTTTCCAGGATATGGGAGATGACAGTTCAGAAGAGAGTGAATCATCTGAAGATGAACAACCCAAGAAGAAAACACCAACTAAAAGACGTAGACCACAGATTGAAATTGAATATGAACAGGAATTAGATCAGCCTTCTACGTCAAAAGTGAAAGCAACATGAAAAGATAAATAACAATTATTAAAAAGCATTTCAATCAACCCTCGACAGCAGAAGGTTCACATCAAAGCACAAAATAAGACAGTTTGTTTGAGAGACTTTGTGACGAAGGAATATTATATTTTTGTTACATTCAAACCATTTATTGTGAGGTGAACATTTGGCTGTATTTTAATTCTAATGTTGGGTTTGAGGAAATAATATTTCATCATGTAATTTAAATTTTTGATAAATACATCAATAATCTATCATTGCATTAATTACTTCTGTAACAGTACATTAAAACGACTTCCTGTGATATAGGGATTTATTCAAATCTTATTATCGTGATCAGTGGCTGAATCAACATTCAAGAATTTACACTTCATAGTTGGTATTGAGAAGTCCCATGTAGATCAGGGTTCTCGATGAATTCGAATTCGGTGAAAATTCAGTTTAACAAAATTTATTCCATCTATATATATATTTGGTAATATTCATGGAAATGTATTTGCAGTATCAACCACTTGTAGGGTACATATATTGGTTTGGCAATACTCTCAGATTGCAAATTAAAATTGAATGTATTCATATATTACATTTCATGACAATGTTTTGATAAAAAATATAATTACCATTGGATGAATTTAAAAGGAATATGGATTTACTTCAATCAGATGCACACTGGAGGTTTAAAGGCAATATGTAATCAATTTCATCATTGTCTAGCTTGTTACTTGTCATTATAAAATATATATATTATGGATACCTATGACAAATATACTGTTAAGAATAGAGAGGACTGTCTAAATGGACAACAAGACCCCTTAATTTTTAATATAAAAATTAATATTTAAAAAAATTCCAGCAGTTTCTCTACTGAATATTGAGATACTATATAAATACTATTATATTCAATTAAAAATGCATGTAAATATTATTATAATTAAAATAGGTGAAAAAAACTGCAGTTTGCTCTCCAGGCTTCTGTTATAGTGTAAATACTGTACATGTAAAAAAACACATTAAAATATTATTGTAAAAATGATAATATTAAAATATGTAAAACAATTGTTGCCTTATATATATTAAGTATGAAATTCCCACAGCATTGTAAAGTCAGACTCTATAATTGTGGTGTTTAAGAGAACAGTGGAAAAATTCTTGTCTTGTGTGTTTTTCCTCTGCTGTTCTATTTTATTATTATGTGTGGTGTAGTCACCACTGGGGGTCAACTTATTGGTAGTGGCTCATACAATAATTAATCTAATAAATAAAATTCTTTGTTTTACCAAATGTGACACAGAAAATCAATAACCAAAAATTATAAATTGATTCTAAAAATACTTGTTAGGGTGATTATTGGTGATGGGTGTTCGATCCCTGCATTGGCCGAGAAAGTTCATCCAGATTTTCTGGCGTGGTTTCCCTTGTCAGTGAGCCAGGATAGAGGGCTTGACAAGGACAGCTGTCTAGTTGTTCGGTTGGGACGAAAAACCGAGGTCTCGTGTACACATTGGCATGCATGTAAAAGATCCCTTGACGCATGCCCGTCTTCATCAACCCAGGTTAGGTGCAGAAAGTAGGACGTTAAACCTCATTTTATTTATTGGTGACTGGGCTTGGTGTGATCTTCTTGTAGGGATGTAGATATAAGACTACATATACCATAAAGAATAAAGGCAATGTCATTTTAATATATTCCTTGAATGGCATTTAGTAATTGGTACGTAATCAAATTAAACAGTTTTATGGAATAACAAATACTATAGTTTATTTCACTCCACGTTTCAACAAGATGTACCTTACCTAATAATAAATACTTATTGGTTAATTCTGCTGCTACAAATTATTCAGATTAACATTATAGAAGTACGTGAACTGTTCCAATTCATTGTAATTCCTCTTCAAGATTAAATTTATCATAACAGTTATTATAATAATAATTAGGCTACTTGAAATTATAGTGAAGTATGTCCCTGTTTATTTCATCTTGATGCATGTTTAGTCTGTACATTGTATTAGTGAGAAAATATGGCCGTTATTTAAAGGTAATTAGCCAGATTCTGTATGGGATTTAGCTGGAGGCTTTAGATCAGGACCAAACGAGACAGCTAGTAAGGTTTTAATCATTGCTAACGGCTCACTGAAATCTAATGATTCTTCTGATAAGAGCATCCAGTCGGCCATATGTCACACTAGAATTTACATGCTCTAGAACACCACACAAACACTTCCGGGGTTGAGAGGTCAACGAATAACCCACTTCAGGGTTATAATTTGTCACCCAGTATTTGCTATAAATATATTATTTTCCGCCCATAATGTCTCGACTTTCCCCAAGGCATGACATAAGGCCTGGGGCGTGACACTTTCTTCACAACATCGCGTGTCGTGATGGCAATTTAATAGCTCTTAACCAATCATCGCACGTGGCTTTTGTGACGTATCATCTGCTGCATGATTTTGGCTAGTACATGCCTGTTGGAATGGAACCAGAATTTTTAACCCGCCACCACTGACATTTGTTTGGCTTCATATTGCCGTAAGTCATAATGGTAAAAATTAAATGGATGAGCATTAGTTATGTCGACGACAAAGAAGTGTTTTAGTATCAATGACGTCTTCATCAACTTCCTTGAAAAGGAAACCGAACAAATTTAGAAACCCAGGAAAAATCAAGAAACCGTTATTTTTATAGACGACTATTTCAATATATAGACTTAGACGTTTACCTATATAATTAAGATGTTGACATCTGGCCTCATCAGAAGCAACCTTACATGTTGTTCAGTAGCTAACAATTCTCTATTAATATCCATCTTGAAGTTCGAGTCAAAAATGCTTTCAAATTGTTAACAAGCAGCCGAATTAGTAAAGCAGTTTCGAATTAAACCTTATTTAACCGAAATGAAATGGGCGCTACATCCTTTTTTTGCACAAACTGGGCTAATGAACACGGGGAAAAAACATTAAGGGATTTTTGCTGCCAATCTTTGTTTTCCAACCCACAAAAGAGATTCGTTGAATGCCTCTGATATATCTTTTTGTCGCTCAGTTTCTTATGAAGTCCGATATAAAACTCGAATAAAGACAAAAATTTAATAAAATTAGAATACAATAATTAAGACCACGCTGCTTTAAAGTATACATTGGTTAATTGATATCAGATGGAGCGTGGCATGATGTCATGTAAAATAAATATTGATATTGTTTATCAGATATTGACTGTATGTACGGTACGGTGATTATATCAATACCATTTCTATCATTACAGTACTACTATAACATGACATATTTATTGACTTTCATGGTCAGTTGACTTCTCGTGATGACACCGGACACTTGTTGACCACTTTAATGACATTTGGCACTATCCACGTGGACATTATTACACGTGCTTGACTGACCACTGTCCACTTGTTTCTCACTTTCTTCCGCTCTTGTAATCTGATCCAAAACTAACATTGGAGAATTCGGTATATTGTTGTCGAATAGAGCTAAATACCGTTTCATTTTCTTTTAATCCCCTGTCCACTACAAAGCATTGACAAATTAATGAGACCGAAGTTTTCTTAATTCAGTCTTTCAACAACAAAAATTATCTTAAGACGAGAACAAAATTATATTTCCTTACATGTCTGAGATAACAATTGTTTACGCACAGATATAGAAAATTAGGAATTTAATGTAAAATAATAGTAAACATAATAATTTACCCATTTTAAGATCCCTAAAAATATCTGTGGACGATTTCGACCAGACTATGATGAATCCTGTTTATATTATATAATCGTAAAACATCTTGTTTTATACTCGTATGTTTTTTCAAAGATCCTAAAATATGATGCTTTAATACATTTAACTGATTTCCGACATGGATGTTAGGCACCTCCATACTGTAATTGGATATAGCTTGGATGAAATTCATCCCATACTATCCTTATTTTGATATATACATAAATTATTATTTAAGTAAAAAATATGAATGGACAATTTTATTCTAAATACATTTTATACAAAGTTTTTATTATAATATAATACCTATGTTAACATAAATAAAATAAGATACACTTAAACAACTGGTCCATATCATTCATTTAGAACCACACTCCGTACGAGCCAATATTGAGTTCACCAGTATGTAATTTATTTATGCTTTGTGTGACGAGTCTGTTTATACAATATAATAATGATTTGCTTTAAGTATGGATAATCAAAACTTTGTTTATTATCGTAACAACGGTAGCAATGACAATCAGGGCAGCACTAATTGTACCGGTGATAACTCGGATCAGAGTGAAGCAATATGAGTGAAATTTTCAACATATTCCCTTTTCATTATCTTTTCTTTAACTATTATAGTGAAAACTGCCAACTCTTTATCTAATCTTACCTAATGACCCTTTAAGAAAATGCGAGAAAAAAAAGAAGCGATTTAAATGCTTGTATTGAAAATGCTTCTCGATTATTATTCTTATGAATAAAGACGACTGTATAAAATCAATATAGAAGCTTGTGAAAACCCCAAATGATAATATTAGAAGAAATGGACCTTTTAGATAGTTTTATTACTAATATGCTTTGAGCATTGTCTCTCGCATATTGCCCTTCAATACATGTTTATATTCACCGACATACATGTATATTTCCTTCTCTACAAACAGCAGAAACATCACGAGAACTTTGTGTTCGTCAAATTTAATTCAAACTAAATCAAATTAATACACACTATTAGTTCATTGCTTCGCCATGCCTGACAGTTCTTGGTTCAGTTATTATTAGCGTGTACTCTCATATGTCTGTTAAGATTCCCAGATTGTGAAAAACGAAGGAGACATAGCTTACACTGATATGGTTTTTCACCACTATGAATTCTAAGGTGTTTGGTTAAAGTAGAACTATCAGAGAAAGCTTTCTTACACAAACGACATCTATAAGGTCGCTCACCCGAGTGGGTTCTCATGTGAGTCGTAACTGATGAACTCTGCGAAAATCTTCTCTCACAAACTGGACACCGGAATGGTTTCTCTCCGCTGTAAAAAAAAGAGGTAAATTAGAATTTTAAAGAAATAAAAAACATCTTATAGGGTTACTTCTTACGTAGTTATTAAATTCGTGTACATTCATGGTGCACGTACTACAAAATAGTAGTGTATAATTGGAATCCGGGGAAATGTAGAATGCTTTTTGATGACAAGTGAAGAGAAATATGAAATACGTTGATCATACTACACCGTTGATACGTGAAGAAATATAAAATATACCATTGACATGTGAAGAAATATAAAATATGTTTTGTTGATATGTGTAGAAATATAAAATACCTAGATGTCACATGAAGAAATAAAATACATAGTTGTCATGTGGAGAAACATGAAATACAAAGTTGTCAAGTGGAGAAATATAAAATACATAGCTGTTGTGTGTAGAAATATGTTTTCTTGACATGGTGAGAAATTTAAAATAAACAGTTGTCGTGTTTAGAAAAATAAAATACATAGTTGGCGTGTGTAGGAATATAAAATAAATACGTGTAGGTGTGGTGTGTGGATATATAATATACATAGTGTTGAAATATAAAAAAACACAGTTATCATATTGAGAAATATAATCTACATTGTTGTCATGTGAAGAAATATAAACTGCCCCGTTGTCATGTGTAAAACAAAGTTGCCATGTGAAGAAATATAATCTACTTAGCAGTTTTCAAGCAAAGAAATATAAAGTACACAGTTTTCGTGTTTAGAAATATAAAATACATAGTTGTTGTTTTTAGAAATATAAAATACATAGTTGCCGTGTTTTGAAATAAAAATACATAGTTGTTGCGTTTAGAAATATAAAATACATAGTTGTCGTGTTTAGAAATATAAAATACATAGTTGTCGTGTTTAGAAATATAAAATGCATAGTTGTCGTATTTAGAAATATAAAATGCATACTTGAGAATTATAAAATACAATGTAGTCGTGTTTAGAAATACATGTATAAAATGTACATGTGGTAATATTGAAATAACTTTAAATTATTATGTGAAGCGTCCACAAGAAAGCGTAAATGAAGGATTAACACAAGAAACTGAGAATGAAGGATTAACAGACATGTGGATACGACCATACCATTTGTTAAAAAAAAAATACATATTGATCTTTAACAAACAAATATTAATATTTTATGAGATTTTCTCATTTAATCCCACAAAATCCGCCATTCCGCAGTAACATCTAAGCTTTATCTATACAGTAACGAGGAAGATATTTGTGTTTGATTTGTTTTCCCACAATACCGCTAGTGAATCATTTTTTCAAATAATATAATAATTGAATATTGTTTAGTGATTTTTTTTTATTATATTGGTCAAATTTAGCAGAAGAACATCAAAGCTATAGAATTAAAAAAAAAACATTAAGAGAAACAAGTTTGATTACCACAGATGTAACGTGTAGACATAAATATAAATCTGTAAAAGTTACTATGCAACTAACTGCTAACAATAATACGTTGTATTTATAATAAAAATTTCAAATTTAATTTTCTATATTTTTCATTATTTTTCAATCCGATGCGTTAATCGTATTTATAAAAGGAAATCCCAGAATATTTGCACTATTAGAATTTAAAAATGTAAGTCTTTTTAGAATTAAAAACGCTGAATAATATTTGACAGTTTGACGGGTAATAGATTGAATTTAATTGACCAAACTCTAAAATGTTTAAATTCAATAATTTTTTAACAAAAATTAGCTCGAAGAATTCCCATTTATTTATAAAAAAAACCCCAAAATACTTGTATCAACTAAATGTAATATTAGACACGATATTTTGTACCACTTTCCATATTGTAACAAGTACAGAATTTTTTCGTTCCTTTGCATATACATGCAGTATATGCGCGAAAAGTCGTATTAAATTATATTCATTCCGATATAACCTTATATTTTTTCAGACACGTTTACTTATCTTTAATTCTTATATATAAGACATTATCAACTTTCTAAAAACTCACATCCAAGGTTAAAACACTATATTCCATAATATTAGAATCAGAATAATTTACGTATATATACTTACTGCGGTAATGAACAATTTACTTTGGAGACAGCTAAATATCTAATTTGTTTTAAACATGGTGTAACATTGATATAACCGTGAAATGAAGCATATTGTATTAATATTACCCCAGAACAAAACAAAATGACTACCATCTAAATTTTTTAAAATTATTTTCTCAAATTCATCAACTTATTTCATTTTTGTTTCTTTCTAGAGACGTATATTATTCTCAAAACATTAACCCACGACAAATTTGGGTATAATCCATTTCTTGGCACAGTGTATTAAACTAAACACAAATACCTCCTTCATGTTGCTGTATGATAATAATTAAACATGTACTAAGAAGAGAAATGACAGAACGTACCTGTGTGTCCGAGTATGAGCTGTAAGATTAGCAGCCTGAGAAAACGACTTATTACAAATATGACATTTGTATGGTTTCTCGCCCGAATGTGTTCTGAGATGGGTCTTCAATGTACTTGGTCGAGCATACGTCTTACCACAGATTCGACAGAAATTTGTTTTCATTGAACAAGCTAAAAACAAAGAGGGGAAAATGAGTAGATTTTCCTAAATTATCAAGTAATAATTGAATTTAACTCGGATTTCTGTTGTTTTTTTCTTCAAACATATTCAGCTATTGACATGGGTATAATTTTATACTATAGGTATAACTTTATATAGAAAAATATATACTAAACTCGTAATTAAAAAATTATAACAACTAAATAATCCCTTACAGTGCAATTATATACACTGTAAAATGTAGGTAAAATGTAGCTAAAATTCATTTAATACAGAGCATGAATGCACAAATAAAATGAAGATAAACAATTGTCTTCAGATATATAAAATGAATTTTAAATAATATTATTTCCAATACTTTGAATATATTTCCATTATAATATAACCATTTTCTAAACTTTGTGTAACCGATATATTTTTAATGAATGTTATAATGTTTCCAAATACTACAACTAATACTTATAACGTTTAGAAAATGATTTCAGTATTTTTAAGAAGCGTCCATTTTAAAATATTAAGTCATTTATTGAAGGATGTATATTTTCTCACCTTCATTGAAAGAAGCAGTAGGAGGCGGTCGCTCTGATAGAAATTTGGATTTCTTGAAATGGCCGGTAGCACAGAATCTCGCCACATCCTTTAATCCCTCAGACTTGTAATAAAACCCACGACTTTCAGGAACATGGCTCCTCAATTCTGGTGTGAAACTGTATGAACTCTGGAATGGGTGGTGCTGGGGACCACATCCTGGGTACTGAGGCTGTAAGCCCGGGGTATGTCCATTATGATATTGTGTTAGGGTAGGTGACTGGGGCTGGTTCCCCCACTGCTGGGGTAAATTGTTATATTGTCCATTACCAAGACCATGAGGTACCCCAACATTCATACTCATTGATACATTTACACTCATAGAGGGGAAGTGAACATTAGGTGTTGGTGGTTGGGTTGGTGACAATTGACCTGAAATATTACATCGGTCATTGAGAATTATTTTTTGCTAACATTTATATAAAACAGGGCCAATATTGGTTTTAAAAAAGGATAAAATTGAACAATATATAGAGTCTATATAAGATATTGATTTTAAAAATAAAAGTAGTATTGTGCTTATGCCAATAGGTAATTTATATGAGTAATACTGATATTTTCTTTTTCTTTGCGGTGACAAACTTATATACAGTACTAAACTACTGGTAAATTTAGGATATTTTTTATCACAGTTTAAAATCTGACATAGACGCGTCTTTTACTTGGAAATAACGAAATTACAAATCCAATTTGTGTCATTTCTCTGGCAATTATTTTTTAGAAAAGAAATTTGCCAATTTTACAGTGTAGAACCAACTCGTATTTTAATAAATAGACTGTATCAATTTATATAATATGAGTATAGTAAATAAAATGTGCTACCTGTTTCATATTGTTGAGAATATTGTGGTGGTACTGTACTGTATGTATTATGTAATACAGAAGGGTTGTGGGATACAGGGTACGGGAGACCCTGGGTACACGATGGTGCCATACCAGAATTAAAACCTTGATGCGGGGATGCAAAGTACGGCATACCGGATGATGGAGATATGGGTGATAAAGGTCCACCGAACTGTGGATGTACAATAGGATGTTTTAACGATAAGAGAGCGTCCGCTATATCATGTGGTCCTTTTTCTTTAAAAACTGGTAAATCTCTGCAACAGAATAAAAAAAATACCCCGTATAATAAAAAGTTAATAAATACAAATTAATAGAATATCAGATTACTGGTATAAAAAATTAAAAATTACATACTGAAGCAAAGTAAAGCAAATAACATCGTGAAGAAAATAAATTCACGCATTCCTAAAAATAAAACTAAGAGTCGCTCATATTATTTACCAAACTGTGAATTTCACATAATATACATGGGTATAAAAATATACACAAAGAAGCAAAACAAACCCAATAAGTAAGATCATGAAGAAAACTTAGTTTAAAAAATAAAACTATGTGTATCGCTCATATTTATTACAAGCTGTGAATTTCACATAATAGTTTTATATCGTTTTACACGTGTCTGTAATTTATTTGGACGAATGAAAAAAACAATCGCGTCTTTATTGTTCAATGGTATTTACGAATTTAATTTATTTTAAAATATTGTCGTCTAGATCGTCACATTTACTTAAAACAAAAATCCTCCTTCTTCATTAGCTATGTTTGTGCTTAAAAGAAGGACATCAAGGTAGGCCTATTTCATTTCACTAACTATTTTTGAACAATTCCTGTGTCAATTCCGCTAGAAGAAAAAGATACGGTAAATTCATTACAAAACATGAGCGTCAAAAATTGTCTCTTCCTATGACTTGTTTTCATGACACGCAGTTATACGATTGTACCAATATAATGTTTATGGAGACTTTATCGAATAAGTATAATAGTATGTATTTACCTATAATTAGAAGGACAGGTATTAAAAGAAAATACACTGGGAACAGTTTCAAATTCTAAAGATGATGGAAAGTTGGCTAATTGTGGTAGTGATGAGGATGGTTGTAAATCAACCGATGATGGCCTACTTGAAGTTTCACTTTTCCACAGATCATAACCTCCATTGACAGACGTGTCCATTAGATACCTACAGTATTTCAAAATAATATAGAATCTTTATTCTTTTAATGGCATTTGTCAATTACAAACACAGTCAGCTGAAACGATATTTATACACTGCAAAGTTTCAACAAGATTTCACAAATCAATTAGTAATCATATATAATATAAACATGCATGATAACACTATCCATAAATAGTGTTATAATAAACATTTGAATTTTACATATTAATATCAAATTAAACGAATTAAAAAATCAGAACTAGTTCAGGCTATTTTCATTTTTGAAATTAAAAAAATAATCAAATATTTTTTTTTAAAAAAAAAAATTGTCAGAACTATATTATATTGATTACAAATGGAGTTTTGTTGTTAAAATAAAGATACTATTTGTTCAAATAAAAAATCCCTAAATGAAATCTATCTATAACGCGTTCTTTAAAAACTTTTTGTAAACAGCTTTCAAATAAAAAAAAACAAATCAAAATCTTAAAAATAATAAATATTTAAGTAAACAAGATCGGTGACGTGACGGTACAGTATCATGTTTAACTGTATATACCCAATGCTAATGTTTTCTCATACATATATATCTTACATAACATTTCTACTTAAAATAAAATCAAAGATTAACCAAAAACAATTACCGCTTAAGAGAATATCTTCACAATTAAAGTTGGATCTTACCTGCTGAAGTGAGGAGGTAGTGACTGTTGCGTGTTTTCTTCGATTTTCCATGGTTACGACAATTTCACTCTTAAATAATAGGTGTATGATATTGTTACACGTCTGATTGTAAATTGAGAAGCGACTCTTTTCAAATATATTTCTCTATTAGCCCACAAGGCAAACGGGCAGCATCTTTCGTACGGCTTCTGATTCCTAATGTTTTTCCACTTCCAATCTCCTGCCAGGAATTTTGTTGGTATCGTTCAAGATTTCATTAACATCTTATTGGTTAATGAGATTGAAAAACACTGAATGTCGCTCAGTGATTGGTCAACCAGGAGAATCTCGAGAAGAAGCCCGGAAATCATTGTGAAATACAACTCGAGTCGATTTGACGCGAAATGATAGGAAGCCGTAAAATTATTAACTAACGGGGAAATTTACGACAGTATCTTCGATGAAAGATACCCAACAACGGCAGAATCCTGTCACATTTCACTTGTGCTACTCGATGACAACTTTATTTTCTAAACACCCACCCAATTACACGTCTTGACAAGACCAACACGTCACATGCACGTGCGTAGACAAGATGCGCGTGCATGTTTCTTTGGTGGCACGTGCGTAACAGTAAACAATGTGATCCCGTTGAGATCCTGTAGGAATAAGAAAGATTTGTCAGTGATTTCCCGTCTGCTATTTTCAAGGAGCTGGTGTCATATTATTTTATCGGATGTTTTAATCCGGATGAGGTTAGTAGCCGGTAATCATGATGGGGATGACTCCACACGAATTGATGACTTAAATCCTCTTTAAAAGCATATTAAATGACCACGGCCCTTTTAACGTGATATTTATAGTATTAACACAAATAATTTGGTTTAAGAATTCGATGGCGCTAATAGCATTAAGAAGAAAATGACACCTTTTCTTTGATTTTTATTTTAAATTTTCTGTTCTTTAGTAATGAGCCAAAACAGAAAAGGAAGGTTTGCCCTGGTAATTTAGTTAACTTTTTGAAACCTTAAAATACACGAAAATGCACATATTAAACATGCATTATGCAAGAACTCAATCTGCCTATTGCAGGTATTTCTTTGGGCCTTGCCTGTTATCTGACATTAATCAACTTATCAAGACCATTATCAACTTTCAATGCTATCGTTAGATTTGTGATGGATGATTTAAAGTAAAAATGGATAATCGAGACTTTATTTATTATCGCACCAACGACAATAATGGCGATCGAACCTAGCCTTAAATTGAATCGCTAATATCTCGGTTTCAAATAAAGCCAACTAACTGACATTTTCAGCATAAATTATTTATTTTTCAGCATATTAAATTATCTATTTTAACTATTATAGCGAGAACTATCAACACTTTTATCTAATCTTACCCAATGACTTTTTAGTGTAATATGAATGTATATATAAAGTGATTTATAATCATTTTTTGTAAACATTAATTGTAATATCTAAACAATATGTTCGGTGAAATATGTGAATAGTCCAAATTAGCCATGAAGGTTTTTTTTATTATTATTTATCCATTACAATATGGGATATGGTTTTCTTTGTTCATTACCATTCAGTAAACTACTCGTGTACTGATTTTGTTGTCAAGATAATGACATCAATATTGAAATGGTGTTTTTAATGTCAAATATTACTGAAAATATTATGATAAAGGTTTAGCTCCTTTTAATGAATCACCCTTTGAGTAGGAACTTCACTGTCCCTCCGTCCTGCACCACTGACAATCCCTCGACCAACACCGGGATCGAACCCGGGATAACCAGGCTGGCGAGCAGTGATAATAGTCGTTCGGTACGTCACATCGCGGCATCGATAACACTGGCATTGTTTACATTTACATCAGAATTTGGTGCTTTTACTCATTTTACGTCTTCGCGTACTATTTTACTTTTCGGTACCCGTTTACCGAAATTCATTTTAAAAAAAATGTTTTAGGATTGAGAGCTAATTATTAAGCCTCGCAAATGCCACGTTTTTTTTTTCGTTTTTTGTTTTTTTTTGTTTTGTTTTTTGTTTGTTTGGGTTTTTTTTTACAGTTAATATGCTATAACACATTTGATGTTTTGACCACGGGGACAAGGAGCACGGTGGATATTTGATTGTTTGATTTCAGTACACCATCAATAAAAAATTTGATTATAATCGTTGATCTGTGGATTCCATTGTAATGTCGAACACATCGCATAAAATTAATTATTTTAATGATGCGCGTTAATCTAAAAATATAAATAGACTTGTGGGTTTTATATGTAAAGGAGCTAAGTCGCTAATATTTGGGATCTAGATATTGACCCAAATGGGTTGCAACACATATAATAATGTAATATGATTGTATATGAACTGATTTACATTCAATAATTAATTGTTTCCATTTTGACTCTATAAATCAGTTATGTCCAGCAAAATACGGCACGAATCTCAACTGAATATAAATTTCTATTGTTTGATTATTCCAATCTATTGTGCACGCTCTCCAGATATGGCGTCGCCGTTTGGCATGAGTTGTAGAATATGTCTAGCCTCGTTCTTCCTGGTCACCTGTTACAAATGATGCTGAAACACACCATACACGATTCGTGTACCAATGGTAAAATGTTTAATATTCGAAATTAAAAAAAACAAATTAGAATTGTGTCCTTATGATCTCTGACAGACTAATTAAAATATAGATCTATATTTCGTTTCGTTTTTTTATACTTCCGATGGCCTACACTCATGTAGATCTAACAAGTTATAGTGTGAGCTCACGTTATATGACGTCAGGTATCAAGCACGGCATAGGAATATATAATTTCTATGAAGCACGGGACATTTGACCCGATAACGTCAGTCATTCGATTAACCAATTAGTGACCGCCATGCTTTTCAAAATCTACTTTTGTTTTGTTTTGATTTCTATCCGCTGGTGTTAGTTACCCTTATAGAATGACCTATGCAGACACAAACGACACCCCATTCAATTTGGACTGTACGCATATCTCATTGAAAATTGATTACAAATATTATAAAATTGGCAAGATAGGTTGTCCGCCAACGAAACATACTCCCACAGCAGCTAAGTTGCCCATGGGGCAGTCAAAATCTGATTAAGAGTAACAACTAATTAAGTAATTATCACAAATCAGTAGAATTTGTTTGGCTTTAGTATACAAAACATTTAATATCATGGTTTTAGCTGCTCAAGTTATCAAAAATCATTGTAAATCAATAGACTTGTTCGGCTCAAGACCTGAAACTCTGTGTATAAACTTAAAGTCAATGGAATAAACTTTGGCCTGTAGCTCACCCACAAGATATTTCGAAGGAATCAAGGGCCATAACTGTGGGAGTAATTATCGGAAATCGTTGTCGTCTTCATTTCATGCCCTAAACACTGTGCATAATCGGGTATTACATTTAACCTATAAAAGAAACGTTCACGAGATATTTCAAAGTAATCAAGGGTCATAACTCTGGCAATACGTATCGTAAATCGTTGAAAATCAATGGGCTTCTTGTTACGACCTGTGTATAAATTTAATCGGGCCGTAACTTTAGCCTCTAGAGCATTAACAACATTTTTCAACGCAGTCAAGGGCGATAACCCTGACAGTAATGTAAATGAAACTTGAAGTAGACGCTGGGTGAGAATTTGTTTAATAATAAGCATTGATTTTAGAAAGCCAATAGTATACTTTAATTTTGTAATTTAATGTATTTTTAAATACATATATTCCTGAAGTCATATATATTCCTGCAAAGATTATGACAAAACTGATTAATATTACATATTTATCAAAATATTTTGAAAGGTTGTTATTCTAAAATGTCGGTACTCAAATAAAAAATAGGAAATTGGAAATATTTAATCTAAAGCTCTTAATTAACTGTGAGCAAAAAATAATCACGAAAAGGTCAGAAAGTGACTCGAGTTTGGATTAATTTTCAATGTATATTATAAGGATTTCTGCTATCAATATAAGACTTCTCAAATGGGAAGTGATATCAGGTCTTCCAGAAAAGATTAATTTTCAATGTATATTATAAGGATTTCTGCTATCAACAGACTTCACGAATAGGAAGTGATATCAGCTCTTCCAGAAAAGATAAGCTTATCCTGTTTATGCAGAATGTTTTCACAATTTAAAAAAAATATATATATGTATAATTATAAGAGTCATTACAGTAATACAAGAAAATAATTACTTGCTTATTTATT